>OY288224.1:8527500-9777500 GCA_958449745.1 Ochropleura leucogaster | reverse complement strand
CGGTGCGCGAGTTAACGAAGCACACCGCGGATTGAGCGAACTGTGACTATCGATAGCACGGCTCCATATCAACTAGTTTATAATGTTATAGAGGTAATTTATTTGTTATCAATGGACTGATTACTGTTGGTGAGTTATCATACTACGTCATAACAAATTGATTTCTGCGCTTCATAACATAACAAATCCTGTCCTGTCGTAATTTTTTTTAAACGTTGCCCCTTACTAGAAATTTACAACGTTTACAAACATTTAAACTCACATACACAAACAGCCAGACCCGGAATAACTACCTGTAGGTTATATAAATATTTGTTTCGTGCGGGAATCGAACCCGTGACACGCAGCGCAACAGTCGATCGCTCAGACACTGCGCCAACCGTGCCGTCAATGGTATGTCGTAAGGCTTAAATTTCAACTCAACACGTTCCCGAGATAACGGGTCTGAACAGACAGACTGACGGAGAACAAAGAAATAAACTCAAAGCATTTATTTCAAATAAACCATTACAGGCACTTTTGAATGTCAAGAAACAAAAAAATTAAGCTACATAACAGTCCTAGACACAATGCAAAATAACTTGTGAAAGTACTGTAGTTGCCCATTCCAAAGTGTTAATCTCTCGAGAAGAATGGGCAAGAAACTCCATCCACACTCTTTTAAATCATAATAATTTTACAAGGTCATTATTATATCATTAATGTAGACCCAATATGGGTTCTGCTTTTTCTTTTGAGGTCCGGGACCCTAAAAATCAATAACATTTTCCTCGACGTGGGAATCAAACTCAAGGACTTCGTGCTCAACAGTATCATTTGCAATCAGTAGACCCACTTTGATACCACCACACAAAATGAACAAAAATGTTCTGTAAAGCCAACAGCGAGTCGCGAGACGACTCCCGGTCACCGTAGATACGGGCCTATGGACGGTGAGCAATGGGTATATCACCGTTCGTCCGTCTATTGACGACAAGCCGTGTCGACGGCGCGTTAGTGTTTCACGCGCGCCTCAAAGAGATGTCAGCAATGCAGAGCGGCCTGCCGGGTTTGCGGATTGTTCGAAAGAGATACCGCGTCCCCGGAACATAAAGGGCAATGTAAGGAACATGGGTGGGTTTTTTAGTCAGTACAAGTCTGAAACTCCCCTTCGGTCCGCCCAGAGCAGGGGAAGTTATTTGATGATTTGCCACTTCAAAAAAAAGCCAACAGCGAGTAAAGTTCGCACAAAGTTACCGACCCCGAGAAGCGAATATTCTGCTTACACTGTAAGTACTAACTAATGTTATTTGCTTTCCCCTCGTTTTCAGTTGTTTGTGGGTAAGAGGTAAGGATAAGTGCTTTATTTCGTTGAGTATTTGAGGAAAACTTTTATGTGGTAGTTTGAGTTAAATCATTTTTTTGGGGTGGGATATTAGCAAATAA
Organism: Ochropleura leucogaster; assembly: GCA_958449745.1. Lineage (NCBI taxonomy): Eukaryota > Metazoa > Arthropoda > Insecta > Lepidoptera > Noctuidae > Ochropleura > Ochropleura leucogaster. The sequence continues at coordinate 9,776,075 of OY288224.1, read as the reverse complement.
CTTCCCCGGATTCGGGGGGGAGTGTCAGACTTTTACCGTCTAAAACCCACCCATGTTCCTTCTATTGCCTTTTATGTTCCGGGGCCGCGGTATCTCTTTCGAACAATCTGCAGCCCCGGTTGAGTCGGCTCTCATTAATAAGTCAACGTTTCAGTTTTGGAACTGATATGATAAAAAAAAGTATTTAACATTGATCAACCTTCCATTTTTAAACAGAAAAATAAGTTGATTTTTTTTTAATTGCCCCAAAGTCTGGAACTAACTGTCAAATTTTATAACAATACTAGCTGGCTACCCGTGACATCGAAAAAAAATAATATCCTATGTGTTATTCCAGGCCATAATCTACCTCTGTGCCAAATTTCATCAACATCCGTTTAGCCGTTCTGACCTGTAGCCCTACTATGACCTCTTAAAGCAATTCTTATTCCGCTGAGGGAAAGAGACAGAGCTATACAGGGTGTCTAGCACCATCTCTTTCACTCAGTGGAATAAGAATTGCTATAAGATGTCATAGTAGCCCTTCTGAATGAGTAACAAATATCCATACATGCATACATCCATCCATCCTCACAAACATTCGCATTTATAATATTCCAAAGATTAGTAAGACAAGACTTGCATTGATTGCCGGCACATGTACTTGAAAGACTTATAGAGTGGAAATTTGTTTTTTTCATCCCGAACATTTTAATCCTCACCACAATCTCACACGCGAGAATGTGACATTCGACAAAATGATTTGTTACCAAGTTGTAACAAATATTGGATTACGTTTTTAAATCGTCTTGTCCTGTTTATCCTTACTAATCTATACTTATATATAATATTATAAAGCTGAAGAGTTTGTTTGTTTGTTTGAATGCGCTAATCTCAGGGACTACTGGTTGGAATTGGAAAATTCTTTTAGTGTTAGATAGTCCATTTCTTGAGGAAGGCTATATAACATCACGCTACGACCAACGGGTGCTGAGCAGCGTGGGTGAAACCGCGTGGAACAGCTAGTAATATTATAAATAAAAGCGAAAGTGAGTTTGTTTGTTCATCATAAAAAAGTGCAACCATAGTAAAATAAAATAAAAAATTTACAATCTCAAACGCTTTTTTATTTAATGTATGTATGTATACAAAAACATGTGATTTTTATTACGTCATCACAAAAAAATGTCACACCAAAAGACGTTTTTTATTTACATAAATGACTTATATAAGTTATAATACTGCGAAATCATCTTGGACCAATCAAAACGCGGTTTGGATACAACTTCGAAATAGCTGTAAAGCAAAGCTAACAACAAAATAATAAACAAAAAGTTTTTAATCGATTCGAAAGAATTACTCATCTTATTCTGGTGTTCAGCTAATGAATGCTTCAATTTTACCGTCTCATCATTCCTCGTATTCATTCGAGTTTCTAATCGATCAAATTTTCGATTCATAGTTTCGGACAACGACGTATAAAAATTCCAGTTCTCTTGTTTTAGGTCGCGCACTGCTTCTCGGATCATTCGAACTTCAGTGAGTAATGCTGTTTCTGTGTCCACAATTTTTGGATCTGTTGTCAATGCCATAGTTGTATTCTTATCGTAGTTAGGCGAGCTTCACAAAACCTTTATTAACTTCACTTGTAAATTGCACTGTTTTTTATTGGTGAACTCGTAACCGTCGAGAATGGTAGAACAAAAGGAAAAGCACCTAGCAGTGAGCGATTCCAAATTGAAATACCGATAATGCTAGTCAGAAATGTTCTTGAGTGGTGACCTCATACGGCAAACCACGGAGACTAGATGAATAGATGACCTGACGCAGAAGTACAATGGAACGCTAGAATCGTAGAGCCGGTAAATCAACTAATAGATTCTTACGATGATAAAGGCGATCAGCGGTCTACAAACCGTTTGAATCAAGAAAAGCAGGATCGGTGGTTCAGCTCGTAGATTCTTGGCTGTACGTTGCTGGCTGTATGATTGCTGTTGCGTGAAGTGTCCGTTAGCTCAACTCAAAGATCCTTCGGAGACGCCTTTGTACTCCCAGCTGAATGATAGTGATGCTAGCACTCGTAGTTAGCTGTTGCCAGAAGTATCCTTATTTCGTAGATGCGAGAAGAACAGGGCTGGTCCAAGTGTCCGTTAGCTCTGCTCAAATTCTTTTTTAGAAGAACAGGGCTGGCGGCCGATTCTTGAGAAGTCACCCGGCGGACTTATGATAAGGTTGGTAGTCAATCAGAAAGATGTAAGCTTGTAGAGGTATTACACTATACGATAAAAGTCACTATATAGGAACGTTCCAAGCACACCGTACTGCGAGCGAAAATAGACTATTGTCAAAGTTAACATCCTTGTGTTTTATTGTGTTTCTTTGCTGACATGTTTATTTTCTTATCGAATGATAATAGACGGATTACGATTGATAAGTAGGTAATCGTACATTATTTCAACTTATAAATTAATTTATTAACGGGGGATTACCCCTTTTCTCAACTCGGTCGTTTAGATTTTTTGGAATATTACGATAGCCGAAAGAAACAGGATACTGGAAAACTCGAAATAAGGAAACTAGGAAATTTTGGCGAACACGGCCATTTTGGATTTTAATTTGACCCAAAACTATAAACAACACAAAATTTGAATTGATCAAATCGATTTAAAAAACAAAGCCATGCTCCCATAGCAGGTTTTGATACATTCTTATAAAGTGAAGAACATGGTAACACCAAATTGGTTTTTTAGTTTAGCTGGATGAAGAAAAACATTTTTTTAAATTTCAGTAATGGTTAAGTAATAGTACATTACTGCCGCGGTCTATAATGACTACTTTGCTGGTCGCGCTGATGATGGCCGACAGCGCAGCGTAGCGCAGCTCCAGGCCGACACAGCGCGGTCAGCGTGCAGCACTTGATGGACGAGCTGAGATAAAGGCCGAAACCGTAGGTCGAGGCCTTTACAGCGAGGACAGCAAGGGCTGCAATGATGGTCAAGCTGAAAGGCCTAGAGCGTAGCTAGGCTAGCTCGAGGTAATCATAGCGTGACCAGCGAAGCAGTCATTGTGGGCCAAGGTTTGTATAGTGCTTTACTCAAAAATGCAAGTACCTAATCTAAATAAAACTAGCAAGTAATTTAAAAAAAAAATATATTAATTAACTAGAATTTTTTTTAATGTTCAAAATGTGCTTTATCAGAACCATGATCTTAAACATTGAATAGGTATTCCAGAGAGCCAAAAGCTTGATTTTGTTGGAAAGATCATTGAAATACGCAAGAAAAACATTTTCGGATAAAGATTTAGATTTCCTACTGATTTTCCACTGCACAAATTTTTCATATGCAAGTTTATATTTTTCCTTTCAGTTTCGCGGTATCAAATTTTCAACCACTAATTTAGCTTCATATTTAATGTCTGGCGGTGTTAAACACATTGAATCGGAAGAATTTTCGCTTTGAGAGCTCATTTTTAGCAAAAAAGTCAGTAAATAAATCAAAATTTTCGCTGAACCGCGCTTTTGTTACTTCTTTTTTTTTTTTATCAATGGTAGTTGGAATTATACAGCCTAATATGGAATAAAATCTTTTAAATCTTTTTTTTTACCTTTAGACGTACAAACAGCTGTGTTTTAAATAAAATCTTTTTGGAATAGATTTTTTTTTAAAACGTTGAAACGTCAAAATAGCGGCCGGCAAAACATTGCCGGCCTGTTAGAGCGGCCAGCAAAACTTTGCCGGCCGCTCCTTGAAACAGAACGGCAAGGTCGACTTTGCTCAAACAAGGTTGTCAAAATAATGACAACATTACATGCATTTTTGAGTAAAAGTTAATTCTTTTAGTGATAGTTTTATTTGTTGATGAAGAAACTGGCTATAAGAAATACTAATGTAACTGTTCTATTGTGTAGGTTCAAAGTCCGAGGGTAAATAAAGACATGCATGTTTGTAATTCATACTCAGAGCCCTTACAATTATGCTCTGTAAACGGCCTTGTAAGGACCAAACAAAGGCAGAGAACAATACATTCTGGTCTTTTGTACTGTAGTATTATACCAATGGAAAATAAGGACCAATATTGACACTGAAATGGTAAGCTAGTTTGGAAATGTGATTAAATGCAGAATCGTTATATCGTCTACTAAGCATTTTTAACTGCCTTCAAAAAAGGAGGAGGTTCTCAATTCGACTGTTTATTTTGTTTGTTTGTTGCGCGATTTCTCAGACGATAACGGGGCGGTTTTTGAAATTCTTCTTTTTTTTCAAAACTTGTTCAGTATTAATTTAGATTACAGCACACATAATAATATATTCATATCAGATTGTGATCAACTAAAATATCGGTGGTAGAAGGAAGTGGTTCAATAAAGGTACATTTATTTTGGATAAAATTGAAACCGCAATAACTTTTTTTTTTTTGAAAATTTGTCCCACTCTATTAGTTTTTCCTGTGCGTTGCGTTTACAAACATTTAAATTCACGTACACAAAAAGCTAGATCTGGCCCCTAGGCCATTCAATAATTCCAAATCCAAATTCATTCATATTTGTTCCATGCGGGGATCGAACCCGCGACACGTAGCGCAGTGGTCAATCACTCAGCCACTGTGCCAACCGTGTCGTGTGTTTTTTTTTGTACTTGAAAATGAATAGCGCTGAAGATGAAGTTTTTGACGCAATTAATAAATTAGTTTCTTTAAGTTAAGGAACTAAAACAAAAACTCTACTAAGAATTGAACAATCTTATTACAATTAAATCGAAATAAAAAGTTTGTTTAGATGGATGGTTATTTGTTTCTCGTTCACACAAAATAACTGTTATTGGCAGTACGAAGCCGAAGTTAGTATTTTCATAAATCTTAACAATCCTGGCAGATGAGCTCGTGGCTAAATAATAGCAGCCGCTCGGGTTGATCTTTAGGTTAAGCCGCGCTTGCCTAGGATGGTCTGTGGATGGGTGACCTGTTACATACCGAGTTTATCCTAGTTTACTCGGAAAGCACGTTTCGTATCTGCCTAGCCTTTTCCCAACTATGTTGGGGTCGGCTTCCAGTCTAACCGGATGCAGCTGAATATCAGTATTTAACATGGAGCGATTGCCTATCTGACCTCCACAACCCAGTTAGTACTGGGTAATACGATATCCCTTGGTAAGACTGGTTGTCAGACTTTCGGGACACTGACTACCTGTAACGACTGTCAAAGATCTACAAATGACAGCCGGGACCAACGGCTTAACGTGCTTTCCGAGGCACGGAGGACACTCGGTACGTAACGGGTCACCCATCCACAGACCAACCTAGTCAAGCGCGGCTTAACCTAAAGATCAACCCGAGCGGCTGCTATTATTTAGCCACGAGCTCAACGTTAGGGCTGATCTCAACCGAAAATCGTATTAATTCTGGGTACGGTCAGCCAAAAAAATGGTGTGTCGGTTTTCTTATTTCAAAGTCCAACTAAGTTTGGAAAACGCGTGAAAAACGAATTGGTCTTTATTTTCAGTTTTGAGTAAATATGTTTAGGATGTAGGACATGTGACTAAAAGAGTGATGGATCTGAATGTTGATGGACGGAGAGCGATAGGAAGGCCAAAGAAAAGATGGATGGATTAAGTAAGTAAGTAGGAAGGAGAAAGAAGTAAATGATGCCGTGACGTCTGATAGGAGAGAATGGAACGTTTTCATCCTAACCCAACCCTTTGAAAATAAGAGGTTATTACGTGATGTTCCAGTCTTAGTTATATTTTGATCTGCTGAAATTGTTGTCAAATCTCCACAAAAACTTTCTCAGTGGACCGTACCCAATCAATAAAAACAATTCAAGGGAGAGATTTTATTCTGTTCATAGTTCATACATATTTCACCTGGTGAAGTATTCGCGGTAATCACTTTGGAATCGAGCCAATCGTATGAAAAATTGCAATTGGTTTCCGTGTCGCCGTGTCGGTTTCATTATTACGTTGTCTTATACGTTTTTCCATTGTACTTTTTGTCTTTTTCTGGCGGTGACCTTTTAGGGTTCCGTTTCCTCAAAAGGAAGGAACCCCTTATAGGGTAATTTTGTAGTCCCTCTGTAAATCTGTCTGTCTGTCAAGACCCTTTATTTTGGGGAAACGTAAAGGTATCGACTTGAAATTAAAACCGTATTCTTACTTCTGTGGTCGCTTGGAGTTGCGATTTTTTTTTATGTCCCATGTTTGTATGGAAAGCTCTTCTTGGCCGGTTTTTTACATATTTACAAGTTCAGTTTCTGAAATGTTTTTTAAATTTAATTGAATAATATATTTTGCTATTGCTCTTTTTGGTTGTTACTTGTTTTTGTACGTTGATATAAAATTGTGTATCTGTTACTGTATGGCTGGGCATTGGTAGTTATTTCGCTAGATTATCATCTATCTTATGAGAATAATATAAACTATCAAAAAGTTAATAGATTGTGAGTAATTTATGCGCAGACACAAGTCTTATATTTTTTAAATGTAGTACAAACTGCATTCATTTTCTTAAAAACTACATTTAATTCTGGCCATTAACAGACTACAATAAAACCTACAAAAACATTCAAAATGGGAACTAGAGCGAAAATATTCGAAGTGCATTGGAACGAAGTAATTAAAAACAGTACAAAAAAAAGTTCAAATGTGCTAACATTATCGCGAATACGGCATGCGAAGCAGAAGTGAAAACAAAAAAAAAGTGGAAAAATAAAAGAAAACAAGGTAAACACTGATTCGTATTTTATATCGGATTTATTGGACCACCGATTCGTACTTGTGTTGCCAAACCGAAAAAATACTACACATTTGTTGGGAAAAATGTTTAATTGGAATTTCTGCTGTTTGTTAAAACTGGAAAAGTTACGATTTTACTGTGTTTTATCATGTTTCATGTTTTTTGTTTTAAAAGCTTTTTGTTGAAATGTTGTCTCACTTTTGTTTTGTGTTTGTTAGATCCAGATTTTTCTAAAAGCAAAGTCGTATTTAATTTACTTTATGCTATTGTTATATGATCCCTCAGAGGTTAAGTGCATCGCCTGTCATGCATGAAGTTATGTGTTCGAATCCGGGCAAGTACTAATCTGATTTTTTTAATTTACATGTTCTTCCTAAAGTTTACCTAAAAATCTGACATATCTTTTGACTGCGTAGACTTAGAGAGTTGATTTTTTAGTGCTTTAACGGACCATAGATTTAAGTATATGCTTTCTATTTTAGCTCGATACAATACACGTTCCAGAGATAAATGGCCTTGACAAACAGATATATACACAACAAAGAGATCTAATAAGGGTTCCGTTTTTTCCTTTTGAGGTACAAAACCTTAAAAAGGACTAAAAATATCCTTAAATTCAAATACCTACATTTTTGCTTCCTCAAGAGAAACCAAAAGTAAGTAAACAAAAAGTAATTTTGTAAACATCTGTTTTCCCTTCTATAATCGCTTAAAAAACATTCAAAAGTTTTTCCGAAACCTGGCAACACTGCACCCACAGAGTACGCACAGAAAAAAAACAGGAATGAATAAAAGATGAGTTGAAGAGACCTGGGGCGTCCGATAGTACCCGCCGTCGAGACATGATACTATTCACCTAAAATGGATTGTTTCTTCTTAAACAAGTTATTTTCGAGATTTTCTCTGAGGAGGTTGTAAAAGGAATAGTTTTTATATTTGTGACTGGTGTGACGTCTAAAGTGTCTTGGTATGTAGTGATAACCTACTGCAGTGACTGTAAGATTTGTTTGATTTTACTCAACTAAATAAATTATATCCATACTATATTATTCTAATATTATAAACGCGAATGTTTGTATTGGATGTAAGGATGTTTGTTACTCTTTCACCCATAAACTAGTGAATGGATTTTAATGAAACTTTACAATAATATAGCTTATACACATAGACATAGACTACAATACATAAAGATATATTGTATATTCAATAACCACGCGAGTGAAACCACGGGGCGCAGCTAGTTTATAAATAATGATTAAAAAGTACATGTCAGGAAAATAATAAAAAAAATGGTCTTTTAGTCCAGTCTTTAAGATTAGCTTTAAAAGCATTGTCAATCTTCACGCTCCTTGCCGGGGTTGCGGGTTGTTTGAAAAAGATACCTAAAGAAGAACAACATAAAGTGCAAAATTGAAAAAGAACACAAAGTGCATAAGAAGGAACATGGGTAGGTTTTAATGAGTACAAGTCTGACACTGCCCCCGCTCTGCCTAGAATGAGGGAAATTCGTCTATCTAATCGTTTACTAATAAAAAAATGTCAGACAACCAAGCACAAATAAAACTGCTCAGTGCACACACAGCTTTAATAAAACTTAACAAAATTCTAAAGTAGACACAAGCAAAAAGTATTAATACCTCTAAAACCACTTACAAATTTTAAATAGAGAAAACCTCCGCACATTTTTACTCTAGGCCCTTCAATCTACTTCAAAATAACAAGGGCTATTCAAAAACAGCCGAATCGCAAAATCCTTTTAGTGATATTGAAATTTTCAGACGCTTGAAAACTTTTTCATCTTTCCAGAATAGGGATGCTCGTTGCATTTGTATCGATACTTTGTCTTGTTTAGCTCGGGGCTAAATAATGACAGCCACATACGTCAATTTTCAAGTTTTTCAAGGCACGTTTACTGGGGTTGGTCTATAGATGGTCGGGAATACAATCTATTTCATACCGAGTTTCCTCCGTGCCTCGGAAAGCAAGTTAATCCTGGCTGGTAGTTAGTCCTGGCTGTCATTTAAAAAAACCTTGTAGCATAAAGATTTTTCTCTTGACAGTCATTAGTAGTCAGTGGCCTGAAAGTTTGACAACCAGGTTTAGCAATCATTTTACCCAGTACTAACTGGGTTGTGGAAGTCATATTAGCAGTCAATCGATAAATAATAGTGGTAAACACACATTAGGTTGGACTGGAAGCGGACCACAAATTAGTCAGGCAAAATCTAGTCAAATGATTAATAATTCCAATTGACGATACGACCTGCTCGTTCCTTTTACTCTAAACTTTGTATCGATCCAAGCATTGTTTCGCAACATGTTATATCGATACTGTAAAGATTTAAACCCGTGCATCACTATTTCAGAACGGGTATGATACTTTCGACGCAAGTCCAAAGCTTAAAACTTTAAATTATAATATTAACTTAGTGGGTAATATGGAATTTCAAAACGAACTTTAAAATTTTAGACGACAACGCTAGTTTTGAACTTTAATTTGAGTAGTTTTAAGCTTGAATTGCAATGGCGTGTTTTTTTTTTTTGGTAAGTATAGATGTTTTTTTAACACAAAAGTAAATAAAAACTTAACTTAAAAACAAACAAAAAGACGGCATAGGCTTAGTATTTTAGTCCCGTTGCTACTATTTAAATATGGAATTTTAAAACTTTAAGTGCTCGATTCTTATGCCCGGTTCACAACCTCATGCGATTCTTATGACGACAAGCGTGTGTCATTTCTTCCCATCAATTGTATCTTCGCCGAATTTAAAGGCAAAATAAGAGATCAATATTGTCTACTTGTCAACCTTCTGTACCTTATTTACGCAAATAAATGATTTTGATTTGATTTGTCGCAGTAATTCGTGCTACGCTCCCTATATAACCTCCTTCATTTATTTACACCCATTTATTAAGCACTTTTAACTAACGAATGATGTAATCAAATCATAGAACTTCAATTTGAGACGGTTTCGTATTGATTTGAAATTTCGCAAACATCTTTACTTTATATGATAACTAGCTTTTGCCCGCGGCTTCGCTCGCGTTAAATTCGGGGTAACACAGTTCCTCTTGCGCCTTATTGATTTGTAATAGCAACGCTAAGTTTTCCGTTTTCTTCCCTCTTTCTCCCTCACATCCCACTTTTTTTCAAAAAAATATTAGCCTATGTCCGTCTACTGGTTCCCAACTATCTCTGTACCTAAATTCATCGAAATCGGTTGAGCCATTAAAGCGTGAAGAGGTAACAAACAAACAAACAAACTCACTTTCGCTTTTATAATATTAGTAAGGATAAGTATGTACGGTTAGCCGTTAGTCATAGCGCAAAAGCACAATTAATTGGAATATTTCAATTAATGGAGATGCTTTTGCGCTATAACCAACGTCTATAAGTTCTTTTTGTACACATAAATAGTAATTTCGAAATGTCTAGCATAAAGTAAAACACATTCAAATCATAAGAACATTTATATCATTTTTGTTAATCAAATTGAAATTGACTTCGAAAAAAGGTAAATAAAGTTTATTAAAGGAAAGTTAGTAGTTTTATTAGCTACTCGTTTATACTACTCGTATGTTGGTGGTAACCTATTCTTGATAGGAGTAAGTTTTATAAACTAGTAGCTGTGTTCAGCGGTTTCACCCGCTACTCAGCGCCGTAGTGTCGTACCGTGATGTTAAATAGTCTATTAATTTCATGAAATATTATGCCTATGCCTTTAAAGTCAATCCGGTTAAGGAATCGCGTTCTTCTATACAAACTTTGGTACCCTGTTTTTCCCCTCAGGGATTGAATTTTGCAAAACCCTGGCTTAATGAGCATCTACATCTAAATGAGATCCCCATGCAAAATTTGGGACTCCTAGCATTGGTAGTTTCTGAGAATTCGTGATGAGTATGTAAGTGATATTCGCTTTCATATTTTTAGATAACTAGCTTTTGCCCGCTGTTTCGCTCGCGTTCATTTCGGGGAACCACAGTTCCCCTTTCCTGATTTGCAGGTACCTGCTAGGGCTACCTGTAGTTTTTGCCTTTTCGCGTTATTTATTGTAATAGAAATGCTAATTTTTCCCTTTTCTTCCCTCTTTCTCCCTCATTACTCACTTTAAAAAAAAACAGTTAGCATATGTCCGTCTCCAGGGTCCCAACTATATCTGTACCAAAATCCATCAAAATCGGTTTGGTCATTAAGGAAAGAAGACGTAACAAACAAAAAAACTAACTTTCGCTTTTATAATATTATAGTAAGGATGAGGATGTTTTTTTATATTTTCTTCGCCGTCACTGGTTCGTAAAACGCGTGACGCTTGACATGCAACTTGTGGCCAAGTGGTAATGCAAAGTCTCTCACCTTGTTGTTAGTACCGGGATTGCTTTCACATATCTTAGACCTCATATTTTAAAAATACATTACTTTGCAAAGCTTCTAGCAGTAAAGTTACTGAATATAATACACCACCCGGTCTTTTTACCCATTTCTACGCTGAATGCTACAGACATAGCCAATATTCGTAATAGCTAGAAATGTGAAAACGTGAAATGGTCGGTGCAGTTATTACTGACAGTTTTGAATGCAAGATTTTGTTTTAAAGGTAGCTGAAATTATTTTGTACGCTCAAATGGAGGTACGAAATCCAAGGTTCAAGCTACCGGTGGTCAGGGTTCCAGAGACAGGAACCTCCTCACAATGTGGGCCGTATCGAGGAGTACTGCCTTCTGAATCAGGTTCTTAACCTAACCCTTAAGGAGAGCATGGTAATGAAGCCATTGGCCGATACGGCAGTCGACACAATGATAGCCGAGTTCACATTCCACATGTCAACAACCTCGTGTGCCAAGTCGAAATTTTTTAGTTGAGTTTTTGTACATTTCACGAAAACACGAGGATTAAAATTGATTGATTTTCACAGCTAAGGGACGATAGAGAGAGGTTCCTACGTACATAAGGTTAAGTCAAAAACCGAGGTTTACAGGAGAGCGTAATTTGTGTTCAACACGCCCTAGAAATAATTCTATGAGTAATAATAAATATTTCCTTTCTGCAATATTTATACAGTTTTAAGAGCTTTATGATACCATTTACACATAAATATTTTTCTTCACGTTTTCTTAGACTAACTGAGAGATGACCGTTTCTACCACACTTATTCGTTGTATCAATAAGACTTCTCTTATACGGTTTCTAAAACAAGGTAAATAAATTAAATAAAAATTGTATGTGCGCATAGATATTCTGAAGCCAATGAGACAATAAAAAAATGCCATTTTCGACAAGTCTTTATGTACGTAGGGACCGTCGATATGGTTTTAATTTCATTTATGCGGTCCCGAGTGTCTTGACATCCAAATAGGCAGACGGACAACAAAGTGATCTTCAGGCTCCGTATTTTCCGGATTGAGGTACGGAATCCCAAAAATGCACATACGTATGCAAATTTTCGATATTAATACTTTATTAAATTATACCGTTTTTAACTTCAAACCCTCCGCGAATGTTAACCATCTTAATAATTGAATAATCACGAGCATAACTTCGTCGGAATCCGCAATTCCTTTGTTTGTGGTCCAAGTTACAGGAGTCGCATGGTAATAAATATAAATATCTTGGGACAACTCCCACACGACTATCTGATCCCAACCTAAGCAGAGCTTGTGTTATGGTAACCAGACAACTGATATACACACTTATATAATTTATAAATACATACATATTATAGATAAATCACACCCAGACACAGAACAAACAATCATGCTCAACACACAAAGTTTGTCCTGGGTGGGAATCGAACCCACGACCTCCGGCTCAGCAGTCAGGGCCACTAACCACTAGACCAACAGGCCCGTCGTAATGTAATACTTATTGTGAATGTTAGGGACTGCACGTTCCTGCCGGGGTTGCGGGTTGTTCGAAAGAGATACCGCGGCCCCGGAACGTAAAGGGCAATGTAAGGAACATGGGTGGGTTTTAGTCAGTACAAGTCTGATAGTCCCACTCGCTCCGCACAGAGCGGGGGAAGTTATTTGATGATATTCCAGCCCAAAAAAAAAGGGACTGAACGTTTTCTTGCCGTATTTGAGATCCCTTATCATTGTACCAAATGATTTTACCTTGACCTTACTTACCTGACCTTTTTTTTCGCGGGTAGGTGTTAAAAAACGGCAGACGTGTCCTCAGTATTGTTTTATTGTTTTAATTAGAAAATCACAGTTTTTTCACAAATTTTTCGCATACAATTAGTGTACTACCACTGCGAAACTGGTACTTACGTTTGTAGCACATTTATGTGACTAAAATTATAATTTTCCACCACCTGCCAGCTGCTCATCACTTCACTTTTAATTTACACTGGACACAATAAACCACGATGTCACAATTTGAAGAAATTATTTCGGCACAGAAGAGCCTCGAGGATAGCTTCATTCGGAAGATGGGTGAACTGGAGGCGCAAATACAGTGTGCGGGACCGGCCAAGGATACAGTGGCAAGGGTAGCTGAAGAGTTCCGGACCTTCAGAGAGCTCATTTTCAGCATGTTAAGTCTGCTTAGGAACCAGATCAGCGAGTGTGCTAGACAGGTTGATGGGCTGGAGACCAGGCATCGCAGAAAAGCACTCATTTTCCAGGGCATCAAAGAAGTTGAAGGTGAGGTCAGCAGTTCAGTTATCGTGGATCTGATAAATAAGAAGCTGGCCCTTAATTCTATCACTGCGTCCTCCATAAAGGTCAGCCACAGACTTGGTGCAGCCAGTAAAGATCATCACAGGCCCATTTTGGTAAAGTTCCTAAACTATGACGACAGGGCTGCTGTCTGGAAAGCGAAGACTGGTCTTAAGGGTTCATCTGTTTCCATCAAAGAGTTCTTGACCAAGACCCGACAATCCGTCTTTGGAAAGGCGAGGCTTCATTTCTCTATGCGGTCGTGCTGGACTCAGGATGGTGTCATTGTAATTAAAGCCCCCGATGGAAGTAAGCATAAGATTACATCATCTGAAGAATTAAGCCCGCTGCTGCTGAAGTATCCCAGGGTTCAAACTCATGGAGATAGCCTGAAAAACAAGACACATTAATTATGGTAATAATATTCTGAACTTAACTTACAACATTCATGCATTTATACTTTCGTTTATTTACCTTTCGAGTTTGACATCTTTTGCTGTTTATAAATAACTTTAGTTACATTTGGCCTGTTATAATTGTCATTATGATTTTGTTTTTCTGATTTTTCTTCTTATCTTGTCTATGAAATAACATTTTACAAGCTTCGCGCAATACACTCGGTTTACCCTCAACAAGTTATGTTTTTTGCAGTTGTTTTTCATTTCGCTAGTATGATTGTCAAATCTGTCATCGGAATGAATGACATTTTCTTAGATCGGATACGTTCTCGAAAATTATGAGTTTTTTGTTGAGTTAAATGGTGCGTTCTGAATATTATGTTGGTGTTGTTTTGTTCTTATTTCTAAACTGCTTTTTTTATTAACTTTTTGTTTTTCATTGTGTCTCATTGTCATTATTTGTTAACACAGTGTGTTTTTATACCGATGATGTTAGCTGGCGGGTGGTGCAGAGTTGCAAGCGCCGTACTAGTTTTTCGTGTAGTTCTTGTATTTATTCTTTTTATTATTTTACTTTTTTTTTATTTTTTATTAGTATTTTTTTATTTGTATCTATGACAACTTCTATTGATGACGAATCGTTTTTCTCTGCCATCGATTCTACTGCAACTTCCGATGATAGTTTTTGTTCTGTAACTGACACCCTTGGTGATCTTTTACGCCAGAGCTTTGGCCAAAATCTTGGCCGGTCACTAAACGTCTGTCACATCAATGCTCAAAGTATACCCAGTCACTACAACGAACTGTATGACACTTTTTCGACTGACAACATCCATGCCGTCCTAGTGTCTGAGACCTGGCTAAAACCCGCTCTTTTGTCCACCACCTACCCTCTCCCGGGATTCGTTCTTCTACGTAATGATCGTATCGGTAAGAGAGGGGGTGGTGTAGCAATTTATCTACGTGCTGATTTTTCTTATAAAGTTCTCGCTACTTCTTCCTCTACTAATCTGGCTGAGTTTCTTTTTCTAGAGGTTTGCGTAAAAGGAATTAAGACTGTCCTAGGAGTAGTGTATTGTCCCCCTTCCATTGATTACTTCACCGAATTCGAATTGGTCTTAGAATCTTTGGGTTCAGAGTATACACATTACATCGTCATGGGGGATTTCAACACCAATCTCCTTGCCCACACCTCCCCTCGTTCCTGTAAACTCCTACATCTGATTGAGTCAGCTAGTCTGCATGTGTTGCCTCTTCAACCAACACATCATAATATTGTTGGTGATGATACTTGGCTTGACTTGATCATCACTTCTAATCCTTCCCTTGTCTCCTCACATGGTCAACTTGACGCTCCTGGTTTTTCCCATCACGACCTTATTTTCCTATCATATGTCCTTAAGCCTCCGAAATCCAAACCTATGTTCCAGAACAGACGTGCTTTTGGGCGTATGGATACTGAAAAACTGATCCAAGATGCAGACCATATTGACTGGACACCCCTGGAGGAGGCCACTTCAGTTGATGACAAAGTGACGTGTTTTAATTCGATTGTACTTAACTTATATGACACCCACGCTCCAATCAGAAAAGTCAAGCTGAAGCGGCCACCTGCGCCTTGGATGAATAGGGGAGTTAAGATGGCAATGCGTCGGAGGGATCGTGCGTTCCGGAAGTATAAAAGGGATCGGACTGAGGACAACTGGACTCTCTTCAAAACTGCTCGCAATCGATGTAATCAGATGATACGCAACGCTAAACGCCGCCATATTCTAGATAATATCTCTTCTGCTTCTCCTGCTGATATCTGGAAATTCCTTGGAACTCTAGGTATCGGCAGATCGCGGCATTCAGATTTTTCAAAGGCATTTAGTTTGGATGATCTCAATCGCCATTTTTCTACTGTACCTACTCTGGATAATCTAACTAAATGTCAAACCATTGACTTTCTTGCTGGTTTGTCGCGACCCAATATTAATCCCTTTGTCTTCACCCCAGTCGATCCGGGAGAGATCAAAAAGATTATCCTATCCATAAAATCCAAAGCCGTGGGCTGTGATAACATCAGTCGTCACATGATTGTGACGGCTCTTGACCAGCTCCTTCCTGCAATCTCTCATATAGTTAACTTCTCTCTTTACTCCGGTGATTTCCCTTCTCTCTGGCGGAAAGCTCATGTACGTCCTCTACCTAAAATTCCTAACCCCACTCTTCCTAGTCATTTTCGTCCAATTTCCATTCTTCCTTTTTTATCTAAAGTACTAGAAGCTTGTGTGCACAAGCAATTTTCCTATTTCATTCACCATAACTCCCTTATCAGTCCGTTGCAATCCGGGTTCAGGCCCGGGCACAGCACCGTTACTGCCCTCCTTAAAGTGACTGACGATATAAGGCGGGGAATGGAAAACACTAAAGTCTCCGTCGTAGTGTTGATCGACTTTTCGAATGCTTTCAATACCGTCAGTCACGAACTCCTTTTATCAATCCTTTCCTATCTTATGGTCTCTCACGAGGTTTTGGAATGGTTTTCATCCTATCTTCAGGGACGTCAGCAGTCAGTTCTTGCTGGAGAATCTTTTTCTAGCTGGTGTAATCTTGTAACTGGCGTCCCTCAAGGCGGTATTTTATCTCCACTTTTGTTCTCTATTTTTATAGACCTCATAATTACCCAGCTTCAGTGTTCGTATCATCTTTACGCTGACGACTTACAGCTTTACTGTCAGGCAAGTGTTGACAACGTATCGGATGCAATTGACGAGTTAAATCGGGATTTAGCTGTTGTTAAAAACTGGTCTGATCGTTTCGGGGTGGCGGTAAACCCAACCAAGTGTCAGGCTGTTATTGTTGGAAGCCCCCATAGCGTGAGAAAGCTGAATAGTTTGGCAGTGCCACCGATTATCTTTGACAACACAGTTATCCCGCTTAGCCCCGACGTTAAAGATCTGGGATTGTATGTGGACACTTGCCTTGACTGGCGTAAGCAGGTCGCTACTGTGAGCAAGAGAGTCACCGGAACGTTGCGTGCGCTTTACCGTTTGAAGAATGTTCTCCCATCACACATAAAGGCAATGCTTGTTCAGTCCCTTATCTTCCCCTTAATTGACTACGGTGATGTGTGTTACTATGACCTGAATGCAGATCTTCTCAATAAACTTGACCGACTTCTGAATAACTGCATTCGATTCGTATTTAATCTGCGTAAGTATGACCATGTGTCCGTATATCGGTCGCTTTTAAAATGGTTGCCCATCCGACAGCGCAGAGCGTTAAGGGCCTTGACTACACTCTTTTCTCTACTCAATAAACCCACTTCCCCTTCTTATCTAACTTCACACTTCCAATATTTATGCTCTGCGCACAGTAAGAATCTTCGTTCCTCCCATAACCGTCTTCTACGATGTCCCTCTCACCGCTCTGGTTTTCTTAAAGCTTCTTTCCCTGTCCAGGCGGTCTTCCTCTGGAATGCGCTCCCTCTGGATACCAGGTTGGCCACCAGTCGGTTCAGTTTTAAAGTAAAAGCTCGGGAACATTTGCTGAAGAAGCTGGCAGATTCGACTCCAAGTTAAATGGTTGTTAGATTTTCTTCATTAATTTTTGTATATTTAACTCTCTTTACATTTTTTTTTTTTAATATTTTGTTTTGTATGTATGTATATAAGTATTTATAGTTATATTTTAATTATATATATAATTATTTCTTATACTTTCTGTTATGCACCCTGCACCTACTTTATTTTCTCTCTGCATCACCCTAAGGTAGACTGGTAGAAAATGCCCAAGGCATTAAGTCCGCCTTTGTACATTGTTTTTTATACATGTGCATAAAGTTTTAATAAATAAATAAATAAATTTTAAAAGAGTATCCATGGAGTTTCTTGCTGGTTCTTCGCCATATCAATCGTCCCATCAAAACGCGCGCACTTTCCTTGACGTTTTATAAGCGCTATTAGCTGTGCCTATTGGTTTCACACGCTGCTCAGCCCTAATAAAAATATTAAATGTTTCTCACTAGCTGGCGCCCTCGGCTTTGCCCACGTGATATCTAAAAAAAGTATCCCATTTGTTACTCCAGACTTTAATTTACCTTTTTGCCAAATTTCATCTAGATACGTTAAGCCGTTCTGACGTGAAACAGTAACAAACATCTAGACATCCATCCATCCATCCTCACAAAAATTCGCATTTATTTATTACTAGCTTTCGCTCGTCGCTTCGCTCGCGTTAAATTCGGTATAATACACCAAGCATACCTGCAGTTTTTGCACTTGCGCCTGATTAATTTGTAATAGCAAAGCTAAGTTTTCACTTTTCTTCCCTCTTTCTCCCTCATATCCCACTTTTTTAAAATAAAAAATAGCCTATGTCCGTCTCCTGTGTCCCAACTATCTCTGTACCAAAATTCATCAAAATCGGTTTAGCTATTAAAGCGTGAAGAGGTAACAAACAAACTCACTTTCGCTTTTATAATATTAGTAAGGATGTAGGATTAGTAGGAAGTAGGATGGTCGCTTGTACTTTGTACCAAGCCCCACCATCTTGTTAAAAACAATCTGCCACAAGTCAGATTTATGCAACTTTTACAACGTGCGCCGAAACTAAGGAACTCAGACTTGGCATAGAACTTGTTATTGCCATAAGTCTTCAACTTCTCTATTTATTTTTAGTCTGCTATAATAAAAAATAGTCATGAAATCTTTGTGATGGTCGCAGTTGAGGTTAAGCGCACCTCGCTGAGGTCAATCTGGGGATGAGTAACCATTGTGTTTATGACGGGCCTGTTGGTCTAGTGGTTAGTGGCCCTGACTACTGAGCCGGAGGTCGTGGGTTCGATTCCCACCCAGGACAATCTTCGTGTGATGAGCATGATTGTTTGATCTGTGTCTGGGTGTGATTTATCTATAATATGTATGTATTTATAAATTATATAAGTATGTTTATTAGTTGTCTGGTTACCATGACACAAGCTCTGCTTAGCTTGGGATCAGAAAGCCGTGTGTGAGTTGTCCCAAGGTATTTTTTTTTAATTTGTTGTGTATATGTTCCGTATACGTATTAATAAATATTTGTGATGATTTGTTTATTAAATGTTTTTTGCCTAAAAAGGAAAATAAAACGGAACCCTTATTGAATAACCATTGTTGTCCGTCTGTCTGACTGTAAAGACCCTTTATCTCGGGAACGCGTGGAGATATCGATTTGAAATTAAAACTAGATACTCAATTCTCTGGTTCTATTGTGCTGTACAAAAATCAACTGTCGATGCCTCTCTAAATCTACGCAGTCTCAAGATAATGCCGTTAATGTTGCATGTTTGTACGGAACCCTCGGTGCGCCAGTCTGACTCGCTTTTGGCCGGTATTCTTTTGTTATTTTGAATGCTCGTCTTCGTTGCGACTAATAATTTATTTTTCTGTATTTTTTTACATGCCTAAGTCGGTTTTTTTTTCAGTATTTTTATTTATGGTATAGCTAGCTAGTATAACTAACTTTTGTTCTATAATTCGGGGTAACACAGTTTCCCTTTCCCGATTCACAGGTACCTGCTACACATAGTTTTTGCCCTTGCGCCTCATTTATTGTAATAGCAAAGCTAAGTTTTCCCTTTTCTTCCCTTTTTCTCCCTCATTTCTCTTCTCTCTAGCCTATGTCCGTTTTCAGGGTTTCAACTATCTCTGTACCAAAATTAATCAAAACCGGTTTAGCTATTTAGGCGTGAAGACGTAACAAACAGACTCGCTTTCGCTTTTATAATATTAGTAAGGATGATATTTCACATATTTTTTTATCGAGTTTCCTTTTTCCATTGTTACCAAAAGATTATTTGAACAGCAACTTTAAGAAAACTTTAGCTTCTTTAAACTTGCCTTATTTAATCTTACACTAAAACTTCTATAGTCTTTGTCTACAAGGAAACAATAATCGTTCCTTTCTTGTTATAGAGAAAGTTAGAAAAAGTTGTAAGTGAGTGAAACAATTAGTAAGTTCGAACTTTATGCTTCTTGGAAAGTAGTTTTAGTTTTAGTATGATGTAATTTTGTTACAAGTGCAATTTGTGGAGGAATTGAAGTTAAAACCTTCTTTGTTGATAGATAGAGTTGCATATCCTTACTAATTCTTACTAATATTATAAAAGCGAAAGTGAGTTTGTTTGTTTGTTACGTCTTCACGCCTAAATGGCTAAACTGATGTTAATAAATTTTGGCGAAGAGATAGTTCCTCAACTGGATACGGACATAGGCTAAAAAATGAGAAAAGAAGGAAGAAAAGGCCAGAGAAATTTTTTTTCGATCATCACGCGGGTTAAAGTTAGCGTTAGCCCAAAGTAACTATGCCACGCGGACGAAGTCGCGGGCGGAAGCTAGTGATTTAATAAAGTAATGTTGTTTGAAAAATGGTTCGATTGGAGGACATAGCTTTCTAATGGCAAAATATTTTTGCGCAGTTGCTGAGCGATCGACTGCTGCACTGCGTGTCGCCGGGTTGGATTCCCGCACGGAATAAATATTTGTATGGCTTACAGATACCTAGTTGTTCCGGGTCTAGCTGTTTGCGTCTATGAGTTTAAATGTTTGTAAACGCACCCACAAATGGCACCCATCTATATTTCGGAATAATCACCCTTTAAAATGGCAAGTATACAGTATGTTGTCGTGTAACTTTCAACTCTTTCTCATCGTTTTCAAAACAAAACATTCAACTCACCCGTTCTAAAAACATTGATCCTTGTTGTAGCTCAAAAATGGAAGAGATTTTCTTTTCAAAATGTTACATGCGGATGTCCTAGATACAGCGAATGTTCAAAGGAAGTTTTCCATTTTTTTTTGTAATTCTTCAAAGAGTTTCTAGCTCCGATGGATTTCGTCGAATTTTTTGGCATGCTAACCAAGGAGGTCAGTGAAATGGAATGGGAGAAATAAAAATATCTGTGTTGATTCTGAAGTTGAAATTCCGTGCAGTTATTTCGTAAAAATCACTTGGAACCTCACTGAAGTTACCATATACGATTTAAGGCAGTTAATTTGTTATAAGAGTACATCATTGCATCTAGACAACTCAGCCACTGCGAGAGACGCCCCGGGCACCGGGCGCCGCGAGACGACTCCCGGCCACCGTAGATGCGGGCCTGTGGACGATGAGCAATGGGTAGCTCACCGTCCATCCGTCTGTTGACGACAGGCCGTGTCGACGGCGCGGTCGTGTTTTACGCGCATCTCAAAGAGATGTCAGCAAAGCAGGGCTTGCCAGAGCCTCCGCCTGCCGGAGTTGCGGGTTGTTCGAAAAGATACCGCGGCCTCGGAACGTAAAGGGTAACAGAAGGAACATGGGTGGGTTTTAGTCAGGAATAGTCTAAAATATCCCCCCGCTCTGAGCGGAGCGGAGGGACAAGTTATTTGATAAATTCCCACCCGGAAAAAAGAAGAGTACATCATTGTGTAGTCACAAATTGTAGTTGGTCGTTTTAGGGTTATTGAAAGACTAGGAAGAGTAAATAAAAAAGCGTAGTTCTTGTAGGTCTGTATAATCACGACTGAGGCAATTTGACGGGACGCAGCCGTCTTTATACACACTAAATAGAGTAATAGAGGGCAAAACATTGCCATCAACTGGGCACTTTGCTCAGTGGCTGCTATATTTGGGAAAATCCCAATAACACTTTGCCTGAACCGAGAGTTGAACCGAGGACAACAATAAAACTGTCAAATTTTGCTTTGTAAAAGACATAAGTATTTTTCGAATGCAAAATTATTAAATGACTTCTCCCGTTTATTTTTTGCTTTCTTTGTATCTCTTTCAAATAACTTGCAACTCTGGAACCACCCACAACCCTGGAAATGTACCATACCTGGAGATATTAAATATATCGCTAGAGTAAAGAGTGGTAGCATAAAACCGAAAATCTAACACTCCTGGGTGTCCATCCACTCAAAAAAGTACACACACCCACTTGCTCAATCCTTCAACTAAACAAAAAATAATTGCAGCACCTCCCCACAAGGAATTAACAAGGAAAACCCATCTGAATGTCTCTCGGATTTTTCATGCGAATCTCGTCAACTCCCCAAGTCATTCGAACCGGGTAATTGGCTAAAGCTAAAACACGTCTACACAACGTCTATACAACGTCTATACGACTTAATGCTTGTACGTAATCTCTCGTAAGGAAATGACAGACACAGGTGCCTCCGTCGCCAACTGCTAATAGCTTTTAGACAGCTAGATGGCGTAGTGAGGGGAAAAGGTCGATAGTTTTGAAAGGCTTTTAGTTTTAGTTTCTTTGTATTCAATAGTTTTTTTTTTACAAACTTATTTGGAGTATAATAGGATCGGGATTTAGTAACCAAGGCGGACAAAATATTATTATCTTTTGTCAGTAACTTTTTTTTAAGTTGCAATTTAAAAGGCTTGGGTTAGCTTGTTTCATCATCGATCTCAAAACAAGATTGAGGTCCAAAGTAGGCACATCCTTACTAATATTATAAAAGCGAAAGTGAGTTTGTGGAACTGCTCACACTTAAAAAACCTACAATAAAATATGTATATTGTACTGTAGTATATTGTATTGCACTTGTAGCAGCCTGTTGAACGTTCTACGGCGTATTGCGTAGCTCCCTACTACGGCGTAGCCGACGTAGCAATGACATTACGTAGCAAATTCTTTATTATGCGATGTGAAGTGAAAATGTTCGAAAAACTGTTGAACATTTATTTACAAATAAATAACATTTTCACTGTTGTTTTTTGTTCAACTGAATTGTGCTGTTATGCTGTTTTAAAAAGAGAAAAAGTCCAAAGACATTGCAAAAAAAAAGAAAATACTCTCTGTTCTGAAAAATCTCTGAAAACAGGACACGACGGTCTTTGAAAATTTACCCTGTATAACAACAGAATAAAAAATCGAAACCAAACATCAGTTTTACAAATAGAAGTTTAAAATGCAACACACAAAATTGCTTGCAATTAACAAAGAACTGACTAGAAACTTCAGAAAATTAATTTAAAAGATAATCACATATACACATCACATATATGTGATGGCTTATTGTTTTGTTAGTGGCGCTTTAATTTAAACAAAACAAGCGAAACTTATATTAAGTTCATGTTCAAAGTAAGGCATAAAGTTGTTTTCTGCAAGCTATTCTTATAACTTTTTTTATTTATTTCTTTATTCATCTGCCTAGCCTATTGCCAACTACGTTGGGGTCGGCTTCCAGTCTAACCAGATGCAGCTGAATATCAGTATGTTACATGGAGCGACTGCTTATCTGACCTCCACAACCCAGTTAATACTGGGTAATACGATACCCCTTGGTAAGACTGGTTGTCAGACTTTCGGAACACTGACTACCTGTAACGACTGTCAAAGATCTACAAATGACAGCCGGGACCAACGGCTTAACGTGCTTTCCGAGGCACGGAGGAAACTCGGTATGTAACGGGTGGTCACGCATCCACAGACCAACCTAGGCAAGCGCAGCTTAACCTTAAGATCGACCCGAGCGGCTGCTATTATTTAGCCACGAGCTCCTCAATCTCTTTCTTCTAACGAGGAACAATATACAATGGTTATTTAAAATTTTAAAAAAATATAATAAATAATAATAAAAAGATTAAAATAGAGAGATTGTATGAGGATGTGACTGATGCAGAGGGGCTTGCCAGAGCCTCCGCCTGCCGGGGTTGCGCGTTGTTCGAAAAAGATACCGCGGCCCCGGAACGTAAAGGACAATAGAAGGAACATGGGTGGGTTTTAGTCTGTAAAAGTCTGACACGCCCCCCCCACTCCGCCCAGAGCGGGGGAAGTTATTTGATGATTTCCCACCGCAAAAAAAAAGGTGTGACTGATGATGTGTGTCTAGCGGTATTTAATTTACCTTGTTAGTTAGTTTGTAGTATGTACTGTAGGCCTACTATGACATCTTAAAGCAGAACTTATTCCACTGAGTGAAAGAGATGGTGCTAGACACCCTGTATAGCTCTGTCCTATTCCCTCAGCGGAATAAGTACTGCATTAACACGTCATGGTAGGGTAGCTGGGCAAATCGTACAAGTTAATTTCAAACCACCTTTGGGGGAGTGGGAGTGGTTGTGGAGTGGGAGTGGTGGTGGTGGAGTGGTATGAAATTTACTTGTACAGTAAAAAGAAAATAAAAAATACTGGTAATTAAGTTCTTTCTTGTTTTTAATCGTGTAGTTAGTTCATAATCTATCCTCTAACTTGGCCAACACTAAAATCTTCCAAATTGAAAGATAGTTTGCAGCTTCAGTATTGATCCCAGTTATGTTACCAACTGTCAAGTTTAAGTGAATATTAATCTTAGGAGGGCCTTTGGATTGAATAAACATTTTCAACCCAAAAGCCTTTTGAAATCATCGATAACTTAATAACGTACTTTTAAGAATCTGTCGACACTTTCCCCTCCCTATCAGAGATGACATACAGTAATGGCCGCCTGCAACATCTGCTACCAACATTACAACGTGGTTGTCTTTATAGCAGAATTGGTACATGTGATATTTTAATTAGATCACGCGATTATGACTCCTATTCCTTTGAATATAAGGCGGGGGTTGGGGTAACGGTAATGCGCTAAAGTGCTGAACTTAAGTGGTGCAGGTGTACTATTTTTATAGTTTGTTGTAGGATGGATGCATTAGGTTTTTAGTGGACTAAAAGGGCTGTGAGGAATAGTAGTTCCGTGAATTATTAATCTTTTAGAGTAGGACTTTTTGTTGGTACTTTTTTTAAGGTTTCACCTGGTCTTGTTGTCTACTATTGTGTCTTTTCAAAACATTACATCGGACACAAAATAGAGAAGGTCGTGACTAAATAATGACAGCTAGATGAGTTGGTTGGGTTGTCAGCTTGCCTATGTTGGTCTATGAATTGGTGACCTTACTTTACTTATCGAGTTTTATATGTAAGCTGTTGGTCCCTACTATCATTTGTAGATCTTTAACAATCTATAGAGTGCTTTGAATGTTTGACGTCCAGTCTTCCCAAGGAACGATCGACTGCTGCGCTGCGTGTTGCGGGTTCGATCCCCTTTTTTTTGGGGTGGGAAACCAACAAATAACTTCCCCCGCTCTGGGCGGAGCGGGGGGGAGTGTCAGACTTTTACTGACTAAAACCCACCCATGTTCCTTCTATTGCCTTTTACATTCCGGGGCCGCGGTATCTCTTTCGAACAACCCGCAACCCCGGGGTTCGATCCCTTCACGGAACAAATATTTGTATGGCCTATAAATAGTTGTTCCGGGTCTGGCTGTTCGTGTATGTGAGTTTAAATGTTTGTAAACGCACCCACGATACAGGAGAAATTCTTACTGTGAGGCAAAGTTAAAAAAAAACATAATCTGTTCTAAATTTATCTTTGTTACGAATGAAAGAAACATGTTTTTGTACCAAAAACCTTGTGAACATAAAAAGGAATAGCAATAAAATATGTTAATACCCACTTCAGGACAATCAGAGTTAAGTAAAGACAATTGCTACTGAATATCTGTATCTACATATTAGGTAGTCAAAGAGACAGAAGGCTTAGGTGTGTTATTTATTTAAAAAAAAAAACATTGCCCCACACTAAGAATTTCTCCTGTATCGTCAACATGATTTTATTTAAAAAAAAACAATATTGACTATAGTACGGCCAACGAGAAGCGATACGAAAGGTCATTAACCTAAAGAACAACTGTGGCGTTGACAATCTAATATTTAGCTCTTTCCATCTTGTGCCTTTGTCGTAATTTCTCGTTCTCCCAGCAAAAACATGACAACGTTAAGACGGGTTCGCCAAAATTCGAGCGGCCATTTTAGATGGGGTTTTAGCATGGGTTTTGTTTACATTTGGTATCGCTTCTCGTTGGCCGTGCTATACACGGTTGGCACAGTGGGTGAGCCATAGACTGCTGCGCTGCGTGTTGCGGGTTCGATCCTCGCACTGAACAAATATTGGTATGGCCTATATATAGTTGGTTCCGGGTCTGGCTGTTTGTGTATGTGAGTTTAAATGTTTGTAAACGCGCCCACGATACAGGAGAAATTCTTAGTGTGAGGCAATGTTTTTTTTTCAAAACAAACAAAAGAGTCGCATATTCCCATACAAAACTTGCAACCCTGGTTCACCCCCTTTGGGAATGAATTTGGGAAATTCCGTCTGTGACCTAAAATTGTTTCTAAGTTTGAGAATCCTAACACTTGTAGTTTTTGAGATTTCGTGATGGTTCTTTTTCGTTAATAATTTCAAGGGTTGTAATTCTAACTCCTTACAACATCAGCTATCTAGCCGTAAATGTCGTGTCAAAATAGAACTAGCCGTTTCAGAGATAAGCCGGTACAAACAGACAGTCTTAAAGACTTTTTCTTCTAAAAAAACTGTATAAATATGGCATTAGGGGCAACGTTTTAAATTTAATTAAGTCATATCTTACTGGCAGAAAACAATTAACTAGAATTACAGCAGTCGATGTCCAAAGTAAAAGTGAAATTAATTACCAATCGAAAGAGAGACACATTTATTATGGCGTGCCTCAGGGAAGTGTCCTTGGGCCTTTATTATTTTTATGCTATATAAATGACCTTCCGGAAACCATACCACATCCTATGACCTTATTTGCTGACGACTGTACTGTAGTGTTTTCTGGTAAAAATAGTGACACATCTGAAAATGACATAAACAGTAGCTTAAGTCTAATAATTCAATGGCTAAATAATAATAATTTAAACATTAATTTTAATAAAACTCAAATAATGACATTTAAACAACGAGCTAATCCTTCAATTCTTGACATTCACTATGACCAAAATAAAATAATTAAAACAGAGCGAACTAAATTTCTAGGAATTTGGCTAGACGAAAACATGACATGGAAGACACACATGGAAATTATGATAAAAAAAAATAATCAATTTTGCTATGCTTTACACAATTTGAATAAGGTTGCTAACCGCAATACTGTCCTTACTGCATATCATGCTTATGTGTCCTCAACTCTTCGTTATGGCATAATGTTTTGGGGCAACTCTACCAACAGAGAAATGGCATTTAAAGCCCAAAAACAGTGTCTCCGAGCCATATGTTTGTTAAAAAGCACAGAAAGCTGCAAACCATATTTTATTAACTTGAAAATAATGACGCTTCCAGCACTATATATTTATGAAATTGCAATATTTGTTAAAGATAATCTGTCTCAATTTGAAACACTGAATACTAGACGCCACCAAAGCACATTAAAGACGAAAAGACACAATACAGCACTATTCTCTAAGAGTTGTCTCGGCATGGGTCCAAAGATTTTTAATAAATTACCAAAAGCTTTAAAAAGAGTAACTAACCTAAACCAATTTAAATCGCATCTTAAAAGACTCTTGATTGAAAAGGCTTACTATTCCATCAATGAGTTTTTAGATGATAAAAACATAAAGTAAGAAATGTCCGACTTACCTAGTTATAGTAGTTAATGTGCTGTGTTGTTTGTGAAACTGTTTTATGTACCTCATAATTTTGTACGCCTTGCAAGGCAAAACATAGTGATACAAAATATTTTTTATAACATAACCTCACCACCTATGTTCTACAAATAAATATTTGACTTTGACTTTGACTTTTTTTTGTATATTTTATGCTATTTTGGAGCTAAATGGGAACTTAGAGTTACGAACTAACGCACAACCTCTCACACATTTCAACATGGGAAAATACACTAAAAGAAAAAAATAAGAATTCTGAGTACATTTGGCATAAGATAAACCTTCTACATTCTTCCTACTCTATGGTGCGTGTTTGAAGCGATAGCTACAAAGATGATCCTTCAGTCTCCACACCCAAGGGGGTATAAATATAGAATTGTTACAAGTACCCTCTAATACGGATTGTCGATGTGTAACGAAGTGGAAAGCGAAGTGATTCTGATACGAATCCATGTGGGACTGATTGTGAAGCTGATGTTCATTTGTTGAATAATACAAGGGTAGGTTGTGATTATGAATTGATGGAACAGAGAGACGAATTTGTGATTATTACTGGTTGGTATTTAAAAGTACTTCAATTTATTCCTATTTCGTTTACCTAATTTTGCCTGTGTTGCGCCAAATATACTGAATGTGCACCAAAATATGTTAATTAAAATATGTCATAACGAGCATCAGGAAAAAGACAGCACTACAATAAAAAAGTGTTAAGTATATCTTTATCTATTTTCTATTAATGCAAGTCGTTACTGGCGTAGGGGGTCGCAGTTTTAACCTTACCTAACCTACGCATTTTTTTAGCATTCAGGAAAGAATATTTGGTGCACGATCAGTATTTTTGGTGAACACAATTTTTTTTCCCATTATTAATTGTTTGAATTGATGGAACATTGCGCTTTATTTTTGTTGTTGATTGTCATCTTCTGCCTAGTGTTTGTTTAATTATGAGACAGCAGTGTTTGTAAAATGTAACCCACACCTATTCGAATCACTGAAATCTAAACGCCGAAATAATGAGATTTGTGCCAATACACAATTTCAATACGGAATTCCACTCCTCTATGGTGGTTTTCCTATAACTATTAAATAAGCTATTATTTTTAGGAAAAAAATTGTTTTTTTTTTTAAGGTAGATTGCTGCTAACGCTTTTGTAATTTAATTTTAATTTTGTTTAATATTTGTACGCCGCTTACGGCAAAACATGGAGATACCTACTTTGCATTTACACCTATGTTTAACAAATAAAAACCTTTGACTTTGACCTTTTCTTAGCTGTGTTGGTCGGGTTCCAGTCTATTTTAAATGGAGCGACTGCCTATCTGACCTCCACAACCCAGTTAGTACTGGGTAGTACGATACCTCTTGGTAAGACTGGTTGCCAGATTTTCGGGACACCGACTACCTGTAACGACTGTCAAAGATCTACAAATGACAGCCGGGATCAACGGCTTAACGTGCTTTCCGAGGCACGGAGGAAACTCGGTATGTAACGGGTGGTCACCCATCCACAGACCAACCTAGGCAAGCGCGGCTTAACCTAAAGATCGACCCAAGTCTACGAGCTCTTCCTGTTGTTGAATGTGAAATCATCAAATAACTTCACTCTTTCTGGGCGGAGCGGTGGGGAGTGTCAGAGTTTTACTGACTTAAACCCACGTGAGATCTGGGGCCGCGGTATCTCTTTCGAACAACCCGCAAACTCAGCAGGAGTAGCTCTGGCAGGCCCCTCTGCTTTGCTGATATCTCGCAAAATTGAAAATGATGCCATTCATTTGTTTTTTTTAATCTTTACAAGTAGCAAGCTGTCAAGTGTGTCGCGACTGCGAAGGCGTTGGATTCGATTTACTTTTTAAAATTATTCGAATGTTACATTTTTTTTGTTTGCCATCGTTACCTGATATCTCCAGTATTATTACAGAATCATCTGCCTTGATTTATAGCCGTGTTATTCTTATACGTGTTATAACAGTTGTCGGTTGTCAAACAGTTGGGAAATGTGGACATCCTTACTAATCCTTACTAATATTATAAAAGCGAAAGTGAGTTTGTTTGTTTGTAACCTCTTCACGCTTTAATGGCTGAACCGATTTAAATGAATTTTGGTACAGAGATAGTTGGGAACCAGGAGACGGACATGGGATATGAGGGAGAACGAGGGAAAAAAAAGGGAAAACTTAGCGTTGCTATTACAAATCAATCAGGCGCAAGAGCAAAAACTGCAGGTCTGCTTGGTGTGTTATACCGAATTTAACGCGAGCGAAGCCGCGGGCGAAAGCTAGTATTTTTAGCGAAAGTGAGTTTGTTTGTTTGTTACGTCTTCACGCCAAAATGGCTAAACTAATTTTGATGAATTTTAGTTCAGAGATAGTTGGGACCTTGGAGACCGACATAGGCATTTTTATTTAAAGTGAGAAATAAGGGAGAAAGAGGGAAGTAAAAGGAAGACTTAGCTTTGCTATTACAATGACTAACGCAAGGGCAAAATCTACTGGTAGCAGATACCTGCAAATCAGGCAAGGGGAACTGTGTTACCCAGAATTTAAAGCGAGCAAAGCCGCGGGCAAAAGCTAGTTAATCATAAATAGCCTATGTAACAAACCCAGGTAAAACATAACATAAAATCACGATAATAAGCCCCAAAGTGTAGTGGCGTTCCTACTATAGTCTCCGCCAGATAAGAAAAAATTAAAAGTCATTGACCCGACTTGTACCAAAAAACTCCACAAAACTTCATTAGCGATCGCTCGTCATTCAAAACTGTCGTCCATACTGCACCGGTCGAGTTTCATAATACCAAACACTCATCCCAACGGAAATAAGTAAGAAATACGTAAATTTAGAAGAATAAATTGTGGTATTTTTTTAAGCTTCAAAAAATACATTTCAAACATTGAAATATGTAATTGCTGTGGTCTATGCATTTCAAAAATAATTTCCTTGCTGTATTTTTATTTTTCGATATTTCTTATGTTTTCAACTTATATTTCAATAGCAGAACATGCAATAACTGGATTTATTTATCCAGCTTTAACTCATATTCATAGAAGTATACAATGAATTTAAATAACCGAATTTTAAAATTCATACAAAAAAATCTAATTTTTTAGGTTATACCCTCATACTCATGCGCTGAGTGTGACGTCAGAGCAAGTCAGGGGTGCAGTACCTATCCACCGTTTTGTAATTAAGTACCTATCGCGTCCTTCGTCTCGAGTGTCATTCCAAATTGGTTTGCGCATGGGATTGATTGAGCGAATTCATACGCGAAAACTTTGCATTTGTTATCTTGCTGTTAATTGTTCTTACTAAAGGTCGAGGAACGATTTTTTCAAGGTCAAAGTTATTGCTAGACCCTTATGAACTTAGAGGATTGTATTGATGCTTTGGATGATTATAATTCTATAATTACATACATTCTTATATTATCACGGATGAACTGAAGTAATTGCGGGTGGATGTTTATGTGCAGGCGAAACGGTCTACCCTCTTTCTTGTTCGTTTTTTGCGATCAATGCCACACAATTCCATTCCAAAACCATATGATTTTAAAAGAGTAACAATGGAGTTTCTTGCCGGTTCTTCTCCATAGGAAACGACCAACCCGAACCGTGCATCTTTTCTCGACGTTTTATAAGTGCCCATGTAGGCCTATGTGATACGAAAATATTTTGATTTTGATTAAGTTGGGCCCGAAATGGAAAGTGCTAGAGTGACTGTTGTGTGTTCCATTATTATTAAAAAATATGTAATTCGTTACGACACTATGTGCCTATTTTTGCTTTTATTTGAAATAAATGATTCGAATTTGAATTTGGTTTAAGGGTTTTATTAAGTACTACATATTAGGTACCTTCCAAAATAAATATGATTGAATAATAATTATGGTTTTGGCCAAAAGGTTTGTACTCATGTCATCAAGGACGCCCCGTACCGCGATACGTTTGTTTACATCGTGTGGCGACACTTTTTACTACTACACTTTACAATTTTTCGTATCGTTTGAATACATTGGTACACGGGGGTTAACGACCTTTATTTTTTTCTTATCTGGCGGCGACTATAGAATGTATGGCCGCAAACAATTGGCAAAACAAATTGTGTTTTATGTGCCATGTAATAGGGGCGAACTTATTGCCCTAAACTGAGTACAGTAGTACACAATCTAGACACCATGGCTTCTACGGAGAAATGCTTGATCAAAAAACACAGTAACACTTTGTCCGACTCGGAAACGAACCCAAAACCTCACGGTTAGACTCGCTTTATTAAATGCATAACATCTAGCACTTTTTTCACATTCATTACTTATCCTTCAATCTATAGGTTTGCTCTTACAAAACATTACAAACAACATTCATTAAAACCCTCTATTTATTCTACCACTAAATTTCCTCAAACATTCTTAATTCAAAATTTCGAACCGTACTAAAACTATCGCTTCATCAAATTCAACGAATGGGAGGGAAATACAACCGGGGTGAACAGATGTACGAATAGTACGCTCATACACCGACCACCCTCAGTTTGCCGCGAACCGCGCTCCAGAGCAGATGTAGGTTTGCTCGCCAGGACGATGAGTCCAGCGAACTAAATTACGCGACTCTAAAAAAAAAACAACATTTTTTCTTATCCGTGTCTGTGTAATGAGTTTTATGAAAATGGAACGGTTGATATTTTTTTGTGTTTCAAACTTTTTAATTGAGTTTTTTTAAGAAGTGTTTATTCGAAATGGATTTGAATTTTTGGAGGCGTTTCGTTTTTTTTTTAATTGGTGAGTACAAAGAAGTATTGTTATGCTTTCTTGATTTAAATAGAGTCGGTTTTTCTGTCTTTCCATTTTTCTGAGTGTTTTTCCTCACTCAATGTTACTCGTAAATTAATGTATTTCTTGACAGGTTACTAGAGCAGAATAATTATAATGCTGTCGTTGTTATATAAAATATTACATTTTAACGGGAAACGTGAGCCTCACAATGGATACTTGTTTAAGGCTTCACTACAAATTAAATTAATTTTGTGTATATTGCTGGGAAAAACTTTTACACTCGAAATTGTTCTGAAGACCTCTTGTTTGGAGGTTAAAAGAAAGAAAAATGTTTCTTAGTAAAATAACCACGCTATATTCCTTAATAAAGTCAGTTGCAACTATGAGTAACTATAGGTAGTGGATTCTCATAACAATTTGACACTCACTTAAGTGTCAAATTGTTATGTTATTTTGACACTTACTCAAGTGTCAAATTGTTGTAAGAATTAGTTCAACCAACTAGGTAAATGGAAATGACTTTATAATAGTTCAACATAATTTGCTTACATAGTTTCATTCATAGCATAACTTCACGCCAGCAAGCCTTAAGAATTAGGCAGAGGTCTACCTAATGATACACCCATTTTTGCTACTTATGTGTAAGTGTCATGTTATGGGGCGAGCTAGTACAAATAGGTACAGAAACCATTCCTACAAAAAAAACCCGATGGAAACATCCAATAATACTTTACCCGATTTAGGAATCAAATCCAGAAACTCCTATTCAGCAGTCGCGCTTGTGACCACTGCGCCGTCTAGCACTTCCATTTATAAATTCACAATGTCAAACGTGTCAATTAAAACTAAATAACATTTAATTGTAGAACGAACAAAAAAGAATCAATGTATCAACAAAAATAGTTTTACTACAAACCAAATATCCAACCTATTACAAAAATAAATCCACTAAACCTTTTTCCATAATCCGTAAAGCGGCTCCATTCCTTTCCTTATCCAACAAACGGCCAGTAACAAAAAAAAAAAAGAAAAACAGAAACCCATTTTTGTCGCATAAAACTCTTGAACAATCTTGACACTTTCCTATTTTCAAACGTTCGACGGATGCTGAAACGGAAAGTCCGATGAACCGTGTATTGGAAAATACACGGAGGGTTCCGTTTTTAAAATGTTCATTTTTTTTTTCAAGTTTATATGAATACTGTAGTAGATTAGTAGTGTGGAGATTATAAAATTAATTTAGTTGCGAACTAAAATCGATACAAAACTCTTTTGACAAACATCATACCAAAAATAAAATAGTTACCGCACAATATTTTAAATTCTATTAATTGAAAGTACGTGTCTTGTTTTAAGTAATTAATGTGAGTACCAATACAAACCATTAATTTATTGGTTTAAAAAATCTATTTATACATATATAAATAAAGTTTATACAACAATAATTTATTGTTAACAATTGAGGTCACTAAATGCCTTGCCGTTAAATTACCTTAGTTAAATTATTTTTCTAAACCACTCAATCACAATAAAATATATTTTATCACCACGCGAGTAAAACCGCGGGGCGCAGCTAGTGAGAATTTTATTTTGGAAATCAGTCTAGTGATCACAGAGTTATGAATGTTATGGGGTAACAAACATTTCAGAAACTACACCCGAATTGAGGGCCTCCTCCTTTTTTAGGATTCTGTACCTCATAAGGAAGAATCGGAACCCTTATTTGATCATCTCGTTGTTCGTCTGTCGTCTGTCAAGACCCTTTATCTCCGTAACGCGTGGAAGTATCTAGTTGAAATTACATAAATCATATACGTAACTATGGTTTCTTTAAGCTGTGAAAAAAAAATCTGCTCTCTGAGTCTATGTAGTCAAAAGATACGGCTGTTTATGTCGTAAGTTTGGACTCGCTCTTGGCCGGTTTTTAGTAGTAGGTTGAAAATCAAAAACCGCCCGCAATTGGATACAACACAACTCATGCACTAAAAAACATACTGGCTAGTAACACATCTTTTTTTTTTGAGGTGAAAAATCATCAAATAATTTTCTCCGGCTCTGGGCGGAGCGGGGGGATTGTCAGACTTGTGCTTGGCGAAAACCCACCCATGTTCCTTCTATTGCCCTTTACGTTCTGGGGCCGGTATCTCTTTCGAACAACCCGCAACCCTTAGTTACATATCTTGACTTACTAATTTGAATCCTCTTTAAATATCAAGGGACTGTTTTATTTCAAAATGTCGGATCCGTTTGATCTCAGAGTTTGGTAACCACATTCATGTATACGATGAGAACTAAAGACGCACGTTAAATAATTTAGTTAAAACTTGTGAATTCGTCTAGACCACAATTTACTTAGTCAAGTTTCATCCATCCTTCAGAGTGATTTGTGGTAAATGAGCAAACATATTAAATAGATTTAATCATTAAAAATCTAAAATTGGCACAATCCATATAATTTATTCATTCAAAAACCTAAAATTGGCACAATATATCCTTACTAATATTATAAAAGCGAAAGTGAGTTTGTTTGTTACGTCGTCACTTCGCTTAAATGGCAAAACCGATTTTGATGAATTTTGGTACATTGATAGTTTGGATTCTGGAGACGGACATACTCTTTCGGGCCCTTGACCACTCGTGACGACTGTCAAAATGATAGCTGGAACAAACGGCATTGGGTCGCATAGAAGAGTTTTGCTAAGTAATCTATGGTGACCCAAGCTTAGCGTAAAAGCTTTTCTTATTCTAGAAGATGAACTCATACGGCTGTAATTATTAAGGCAAGTAACCCCACAATTACGCAATGAGAAAAATTACATAAAACTGAAAAAATACTTGAGAGGGTTTTAGTATTCCCATTTCGTTAGAGCGGTACCCTAAAAACTTATCAAGACCCTTCAAAACGCGAAAAAAATAACTATAAAAGTTTATTGTTACTGTGTACAATTCTCTGGCCGCCAGTGTAAGCCGTGAATGATATTCGTGCCCCGTGGGAACGATTCAGCTAAACATTGCCTAAACGTCTGTGGCGCTATAAAATCTTTTGAAGCGATGCAGCGCTGAATGGACAGAATTGTATGTAAATGTTTGTCATTTGTTTATGAAGTGTTGTCACAAAGATATAAAGCACTTTTGTGCTGTATGGGAAGATGGAAACAAAATGGCTGTCATTTGTTTTGAAAGTTGAATGAACTTCATTTCTTTTTTTTTTCGAGGGATTTCTTTATTCAAATTATCGAATATTTTATATCAAAGACTAAAAAAAGGTTTAATATTACTGCAAATTGGGTCGGGGTTGGATCCTATTATATTTTATTATTGGGTTTTTTGGCGTGAGAATAAATAAAATGGGAACTTCGATGGTCTTGTGATCGTCGTGTCCGTGAAGTATTAGGTTCGATTCTTGGGTCTGATAAAAGAAGGAAGTATTGAGTTTTATCATTATGAAAGATAAACTGAATCCTTGTAGGATCCCTTTCTTGTCCGTCTGTCTGTGTGTCTGAGTGTCTGTCAAGAACTTTTATCTCGGAAACGCGTGGAGGTATCGAGTTAAAATTACCATATACTTACTTAAATTTGTAATCCCGTTGATCTGAGTAAATAAATTAATCCTCCAAGCATAAGGAGTCAAAAGATTTGTCTGTTAATATCGCGAGGTACAGAGCCATCAGGGCGCGGGTCCGACTCGCAATTGACCGATTTTTTTTATCAGTTAAAGGCAGGATATTAGTTTCTGACTAACTAGCAAAAAAAAGGCAAAACGTAAAGGAAATTGACAAGGCAAGTGGGGAGCTTTTGCCTAGCAATGCTAAAGGTTACTTTTTTTAAGCGGTTGTGAAATCATCAAATAACCTTCCCCTGCTTTGGGCGGAGCGGGAAGAGTGTCAGACTTTTACTTACTAAAACCAAACCATGTTCATGTTTGTTTCGGGGTCGAAATATCTCTTTCGAACAACCCGCAACCCTGCTAAAGGCTACTAAAACAACTGATTTACAAAAGCGGTAATTAGTCAACTTAGTTTTGTAATCTACGATTCTACTTGTAACCCTGCCTGTCCCTTTTTTGTTTCGTTGATCTCATCTCAAGGAAGTAATGGAAATTTTGCATTTGGGGCAAATAGGGAAAATTGAAGGGTACGCGAAATATTTGGGGCAAAAATTGAAATAAAGATTTTTGGAGCACATCAGGAAAAAAGCTAAAATCTTTTGTATTATTTAACCTTTTTTGTAGTAGCTTACACAAATCCAAGTCTAGTATCAGTTTTACTTTGTAACTAAATTGTTTGTCTAGTCGTGATAGTACCATATAAGAAGGGGTAGCGTATTTTTTTCTTTAATGAAAAGTTTTGCCCCACACTAGCAATTTCTCCTGTATTGTGGGTGCGTTTACAAACATTTAAACTCACATACACCAACAGCCAGACCCGGAATAACAACCTGTATTTCATACAAATTTTTGTTCCGGGGATCGAACCCGCTACACGCACAGCAGTCGATCGCGGCCACTGCGCCAACCGTGTCATGAAAACTTTACATTGTAACTATAAACTGGTTGTGACAGTACCATATAAGAAGGGATATCGTATTACCCAATACTAACTGTGTTGTGGCGGTCAGATACGCAGTAACTCCATGTAAAATACTTGTACTCTGCTGAATACGTTAAGACTGGCAGCCGACCCCATTATAATTGGTAAAAAGTTAAGCAGATGGTAAATATTCCAAAAAGTTTAAAAAAAATGTTTCGCCACTCGGGGCTGTCTCCACGAGCGAGAAAATCGCGGCGATATTATCGCCGTGCCACGTTTTTTTATACACTCTCTATGGAACCGTCTCCACACGGCGATATTATCGCCGCGATGCGACGAGTGGCAATGAGCACGCAAAACGTCATTACATCGTCGCTAGCCCGCCGCGACTAGCAACGCGACCGCCGCGCGCTCGCGGCGCTTTTGCGACGGGCGCGCGGCTGGCGCGCTGACCAACGCAGCGTCATTTCAGCATTGCCTCAAGGAAACGCGGCGATACCGTTACGAGTCGCCGCGGAATCGCCGCGATACCGTAACGTCTCGCGACGATACGCGGCGGAATTATCGCTCTTTCGTGGAGATTATCCGACGATATAAGGGCGGACTCGTCGCGATTCTCTCGCTCGTGGAGGCAGCCCCTTAGATTGTCTCCTGTGTCGTGGGTGCGTTCACAACATTTAAACTCACATACACAAACAGCCAGATCCAGAATAACTACCTGTCAGTCATACGAATATTTGTTCAGTGCGGGGATCGAAATGGCGAAACGCGGTGCCAATCTCTTAACAAAGTTATTTGCATATCATCCACATGGACAAATAACTCAAATAGTACTAAAGCAACCACCGCATAGCATTCCTTTATTAAATGAATGTATCACTTAAACCGGACCAGTAATTACAGAGAAATCAGTGTACGAACATGTAAAACAAAATCCTGGTCGAAAACATAACCGCCCCTATTTTGAGAAGTAGGTTAATGTTTACCAAATACTAACCGTCATCCAGTATTTATTAATTTATCTCATAACTAGCTGTTCCACGCGGTTTCACCCACGCTGCTCAGCACCTGTTGGTCGTAGCGTGATGTTATATAGCCTATAGCCTTCCTGAAAAAATGGACTATCCAACACTAAAAGAATTTTCCAATTCCAACCAGTAGTCCCTGAGATTAGCGCGTTCAAACAAACAAACAAACAAACTCTTCAGCTTTATAATATTAGTATAGATAAGGGTTATCCACGAATTTGAAAAGCTTTCTTCGAAACTCTTGGAACCAAACTTCAGGTAGGTAGGCCGCTTAGGTGGCTCAAAGGCTTGTATGAATGCCGTTATCTAGGTTACATCTCTA
Source organism: Ochropleura leucogaster (assembly GCA_958449745.1). Lineage (NCBI taxonomy): Eukaryota > Metazoa > Arthropoda > Insecta > Lepidoptera > Noctuidae > Ochropleura > Ochropleura leucogaster. The sequence goes on along the minus strand of OY288224.1, from coordinate 9,738,196 downwards.
CGTTCCCTCATTGAAAAGTAGTCTGAGAAGCACTACTCTTAAAAGCGTCTAGCGTTTGAGGCCAAATAAAGCGGCCTCTTTAGAAATTGAAGTGAGAATTCCGTAACAAGACGGGTTTCGACAACAAAACCAACTGGGCAGTTGAAATTATAATATAACTATAGCTTTTGCCCGCGGCTTCGCTCGCGTTAAATTCGGGGTAACACAGTTTCCCTTGCGCCTTATTGATTTGTTATAGCAACGGTAAGTTTTCCCTTTTCTTCCCTCTTTCTCCTCACATCCCACTTTTTAAAAAAAAAAAATAGTATTAGTAGTCTATATCCGTCTCCTGGTTCCCAACTATCTCTGCACCAAAATTCATCAAAATTGGTTTAGCCATTAAAGCGTGAAGAGGTAACAAACAAACAAACTCACTTTCGCTTTTATAATATTAGTAAGGATTTCTAAATTCAAAATCTTTCTTACTGACAACCCACCTGCATAATATTCGCCGCACATTATCTCGACATCCGTGTGTCACTAGCAGGATTCAGCAGAATACCAGCGTCAGGTAATCCACCTGGCATTATGCTGAGCTGGACTCCTTTTTGGTGCAATTTTGAGACACACACCGTCCATTAGTGAGCGACCTTAATACATTATGTGATGTGTCTAAATGCCTATGGCACGATTTAACTCAGTCTGCCCTACTTATTTTTTTTATTGTGTTCCATTTTTTTTTCTGTGTGATGTTTTTTTTATCTTAATTCTTGTATTGTGTCTTTTGTTGCATCAAATGATTTATCTATCTATCTAAATCCTTACTAATATTATAATAGAGAAAGTTAGTTTGTTACGTCTTCACGCCTAAATGGCTAAACCGATTGTGAATTTTGGTACAGAGATAGTTGGGACCATGAAGACGGACATAGGCTATTTTTTTAAGATTGAGATATGAGGTAGTAAAAGGGAAGAAAAGGGAAAACTTAGCATTGCTATTACAATAAATAAGGCGCTACGGCAAAAACTACAGGTAGCAGGTACCTGTAAATCAGGAAAGGAGATCAGTGTTACCCCGAATTTAACGCGAGCGCAGTCGCGGGCATAAGCTAGTTATAATATAATAAAAATAATAATGAAGTAAATTACTTTTTTTTTTATAAAAGATGGCAATCTTTTTATAAAAAAATAAGTTCTATTTATAGAAAAGGAGAAGAAAATTAAGATGGGCTACAAAAGGCTTTGCTACAGACAACTTAAAAATAATTCAGTAATTAGGCTTTCTAATTGGTTTTTAGACTAATAAAATAATAAGGTATAAAGAGGGGCTGGTCACACTGGTCTGCTGGGGTTGCGGGTTGTTCTAAAGAGATACTGTGAATCCGGAATACGAAGGTCAAACGAAAGAACATGGATGGGTTTTAGTCAGTAAAAATCTGATCCTACCCCGCGCTGCCCAGAGCGGGGGAAGTTAGGAAGATTTCCATGGAGTGAAAATTGTTGTAACGCTTTTGTATGTGATTGTACAGACGCCAGCAGGTCAAGCTACCCGAAACTGTCAATTTTTCCCAATGAACCTTGAACCTAATACTTTAGAAATAAAGTCGAAAATCTATCAAAGAAATCTGACAGATTGTAGTAGCTTGATGTGCAGGCGTCTGTACAAGGGGATATTAATACACTAGCTGCGGCCCGTAGTTTTACCCGTGCGGAAAAAAAACCATATTGACGACACTGTTGGCTAAGCGTTTAACTGCCGAGCTACGTATTAGGTTCGATCCCCGCACGGAACAAATATTTGTATGGCCTACAGATAATTGTTCCAGGTCTGGCTGTTTGTGTATGTGATTTTGGATGTTTGTAAATGCACCGATGATACAGTTGCAATTCAAATTTGCTTTTTTTTACTCTGGACGCTCTTACTGTGCACGTCTTTCTACATCGTTCTCACATATTTGTATAATCTCAACACGAATGTAAAAATATTATAATTTAAAGAAGGGCAAGGGAGAAGAATGGGCAAGAAACTCCATCGACACTCTTCCATGGAGTTTCTTGCCCATTCTTCTCCATAGAGATCAACGCTTTGGAATGGGCAACTACAGTACTTTCACAAGTTATTATGCCTTTTGACCGGGACTGTAGATTCATTTTGTTTCTTGGCATTCAAAAGTGCCTGTAATGGTCTAATTGAAATAAATGATTTGATTTGATTCCTTGTGTGGGACAAAGTTTTTTTAGATAAAGAAATTGAAAAGAAAAAGTACTGGGTTGTCTTACTGGTTAAACTAGTTATGTTTGGTTGAACAAATTTTCGGGCCACTGTGCACTGAAAAGAATATCAAAGATCTACAAATGACAGCCGGTACGAATGGCTCAACGTGCTTGCCGAGGCACAGGTAAAATTAGGTATGTGTTAGGTTGTCACCCATTCACAGGCCGGCTTTGACTAACACGGCCGATTTTGAAGATTGACCCTTGTGGTAGTTAGTATTTAGTCATAAAATTCTCTAAACTCATAAGTTTAGCAATACATATTGCAATTTCACAATTGAAACAATTCGTTGAACCAACCTGAAAAAGCAACCAAAAAGAGGTCGAATTCCAAATAAACTACTAATTGAAATCTACTCGGGATTAAAAACAAATTGCTCGATTAAAACAATATTTACTTCAGTAATTAAAGTAAACATTATAATTGACTAGCTTAGGCCCGCGGCTTCGCTCGCGTTAAATTCGGTATAACACACCAAGCAGACCTGCAGTTTTTGCTCTTGCGCCTGATTGATTTGTAATAGCAACGCTAAGTTTTCCCTTTTCTTCCCTTGTTCTCCCTCATATGCCACTTTTTTTTAAATAAAAATTAGCCCTTGTCCGTCTCCTGGTTCCCAACTATCTCTGTACCAAAATTCATCAAAATCGGTTTAGCCATTAAAGCGTGAAGAGGTAACAAACAAACTCACTTTCGCTTTTATAATATTACTAGCTTTCGCCCGCGTTAAATTTGGGGTAACACAGTTCTCCTTGCGCCTTATTGATTTGTAATAGCAACGCTAAGTTTTCCCTTTTCTTCCCTCTTTCTCCCTCAAATCCCACTTTTGTTTAATAAAAATTAGCCTATGTCCGTCTCCTGGTTCTCAACTATCTCTGTACCAAAATTCATCAAAATCGGTGTAGCCATTAAAGCGTGAAGAGGTAACAAACAAACAAACAAACAAACTCACTTTCGCTTTTATAATATTAGTAAGGATAGTGAGGATTTTGTAATTTACTAGTTGATACCCGCGGCTTTGTCCACATGGATTTTGGTTGCTTTTCAATGGGAACCCACTACTAGAAAACAAACACAACCTGTATGTTAATTCGGCTTATAAACTATCTATACACCACCACACCAAATGACGTTTGAGAGCTGCGTGAAATCGTGGGTTCTATCCCCGCACGGAACAAATATTTGTATGACCTACATATAGTTTTTCCAGGTGTATGTGAGTTTAAATGTTTGTAAACGCACCCACGATGCAAGGGAACTCCTAGTGTGGGGCAACCGTTCTTTTTTTAAATATACCATTGACTCAGCCCGTTTTTTTGTGCGAATGGGAAATCATTAAATACTTTCCCCCGCTCTGGGTGGAGCAGGGGGAGTTGCAGACTTGTAAGGACTAAAACCCACCCATTTTCCTTCCTGTGTTGTGTTCCGGGGCCTCTCCTGAGGCCGGGATCTCTTTGAGGCGCGCGTGGAACACTAACGAGCCGTCGACACGGTCGTGAATAGACGGACGGACGTTAAGCTACCCATCGCTCACCGTCCACAGGCCCGCATCTAAGATAGTCGTCTCACGGCGCCCGACGCCCGTGGCGTCTCCCGCGACGGCTGGGTTAGTTTGAGGTTCTCTGTCTCAAACGTCCGGCCACCTTCTTCGCTAACATGACTGATTCCCAGTAATAGATGACTTCCCGTTCCCTCTCGCTCCGGACCATGGACTCAACCCTGGAGTATGAATGTGATGTTGCTTCACAAAACTCTTGATCAAGTAAAGACTTGAAATATTTCCCCCAAAATACTCATGGGAAATAAAATAAAGGCAAAGTAAATAGTGTTTTGTATGCAAATAGTTTGTATGATTTTGCAGCCAATTCGATATATCTATAAAATGTTTTAAAGTAGAAAAGAGAACACGTCGGATAGACTGAAAACCCTTTATCTCGGGAATGTGTGGAGTTGAAATTATAACCATACTAGCTTTCGCCCGCGGCTTCGCCCGCGTTAAATTTGGGGTAATACAGTACCCCTTGCGCCTTATTGATTTGTAATAGCAACGCTAAGTTTTCCCTTTTCTTCCCTCTTTCTCCCTCACATCCCACTTTTTTCAAATAAAAAGCCTATTATTTATATTAGCCTATATCCGTCTCCTGGTTCCCAACTATCTCTGTTCCAAAATTCATCAAAATCGGTTTAGCCATTTAGGCGTGAAGAGGTAACAAACAAACAAACTCACTTGCGCTTTTATAATTTTTTAAATAAAATTAGCCTACGTCCGTCTCCTGGTTCCCAACTATCTCTGTACCAAAATTCATCAAAATCGGTTAAGCCATTTAGGCGTGAAGAGGTTACAAACAAACAAACTCACTTGCGCTTTTATAATATTAGTAAGGATACTCTACTCTGTGTAGTCCTTCTGTGCTGTGAAAAAAGGTGCTTTCCGCACCGGCAAATTCCGTCAACATCCATCATTTTGACGGGCCTGTTGGTCTAGTGGTTAGTGGCCCTGACTGCTGAGCCGGAGGTCGTGGGTTCGATTCCCACCCAGGATAAACTTTGTGTGATGAGCATGATTGTTTGTTCTGTGATGGGTGTGATTTATCTATAATATGTATGTATTTATAAATTATATAAGTATGTATATCAGTTGTCTGGTAACCATAACACAAGCTCTGCTTAGCTTGGGATCAGATAGCCGTGTGTGAGCTGTCCCAAGATATTTATTTATTTATTTATTATTAAGCCACGAGCTCCACTCTTCCAGACGTACTATCGGGAAAATAAATCATTTCACTTTATATAAATGTTTTCCTTCAACCAACAGATATAATCGACTATAAATCGAGCAGAAAACATGAGACAGACGACACTTTAGACCGTTTGAGAACGACAACAATCGTTTATTTTGCAAATCGAGAGCTATCAGGTTATACCGTTCGCTGCAGAATCGTCTAAACTATTTGCTGCCACAACACTATTTCTTTACTTAATCTCGTTTTTTTTTTGTATTTGTCTTTTATATTTTCCCGCCAAGAGCGTCATAAACGGCCATGTCTTTTGATTGCAAAGAAGGTTAATTGTTTTTACATCTCTAAGCGACCACAGATTTGAATATGTAGTTTTAATTTCAACTCGATATCTCCATAACACGTTCCTAAGTTAGACTGGATATGCAAACAGACAGACAAACGGACAACAAAGATGTAATAAGGGTTCCTTTTTTTGTCCTTGTGACGTACTGGATCCTTAAAAGGACATTAGTGTAGGTCATTTACGCAGGTTTGTAATGTTTCGCATAATAACAAATGCTCTAATTTCACTTGAACTAACGTTCATATGACATAATTTTTATTTGACATAATATCAGATGACATAAATTTATATGACCTAATGTTTCATATCATTTAATATTCATTTAACATAATAACATTTAATATAACGTTCATTTGACCTAAAATTCATGTTTAATGGGCACAGTTCTAGCCTAACTCAAATGGCACTTAACCAAACCTTAAAATATTCTATGCATGGTCGAGAGTGGGTTTGGTCGACGGAGCCCCGCTTCGCGGGGCTCCTACTTCTGAGTGGTTTATAAAAAAATTACCACGAAAGGGATGGCGGGGTCTATTCGCTCGCTCACACGACCCCGCCATCCCCTTCTAACCTAACCTATCCGAGTCGGGGTGCCCTAAAGTCCAGATTACATCCAGTTTTTTCTGGTAACAATAGTTGAGGGTGGCAGGTGTATAGGGTATAAAGTGAAGAAAAAAAAACTTAATACAATATTTATTTAATAAACTTCAGTGTATTCTTTTTTTAAGAATATTATCGATTCGTTTTTTGTTTAAACTATGAATATTAACTATGAGATTATGAATATTATAGTAAATGAATAATATTATGCTAAATGAATATTATGTGGAATGTGCATTATAGGAAATGTTCATTATGTCATATGAAATTAGGTAAAATGAAATTATATCAACAATTCATTATGTCAACTGATCCTTATGTTAAACAAAATTATGTCAACTAAAATTATGTCAAGTGAACGTTAGATATTTTGTTATTATGTCAATCGTTACACACCCCATTAACGCTCGGTTCCAATAAAAAAAAAACGATTCGGTTTGCTTACGGATAGTAGTATTTTGACATAAGTTCGATGAGAGAGTGTCATGAGACATATGTCAAAAAGTACCAAAAAAAGAAGTTTTACTTTTATTTCGATTCGGATACGGATAGTACATCCGTATCCGAATCGAAATAAAAGTAAAACTTCTTTTTTGGAACCGAGCGTTCATCTTACAGGTCGTTCGCATAATATACTTGTACTCAAGTAAAACAACTAAACAATAGTTAAAAAATACCCACAATGGTTTGAACCGATTGTATGTAATAAATGATAGAACTCCAGCGTGAATTCCATTACAGTTCAAAAACATCCATCAACAAAAACTCACACTCCAATATATTCACAATAGTTTCGTTATTAAATTCGCCAACAGCTTTTGTACGCCACTGTACGTGATAGATGACGCGATGACGACATAACTGAGCTCATATTTACCGGGTGTACGTGACGACATTAAAATACCGTCAATTATCATGTGGAGTGAATATTGTTGTAACGCTTTTGTATGTGATTGTACAAGGGAATATAAATACACTAGCTGTGTCCTGCAGTGTTACCCGTGCGGAGAAAAACCATATTGATGACACTGTTGGCTAAGCGTTTGACTGCTGCCCTACGTATTCGCTTCGATCCCCGCACGGAACAAATATTTGTATGACCTACAGATAGTTGTTCCGGGCTGTTTGTGTATGTGAGTTTAAATGTTTGTAAACGCACCCAACATACAGGAGAAATTCCTTGTGTGAGGCCACGTTTTAGTTAGTACTGGGTAATACGATTACCCTTGGTAAGACTGGTTGTCAGACTTTCCGACCACTAATGTCAAAGATTTCCAAACAATAGCCGAAACCAGCGGTATAACGTGTTGTCCGAAGCATGGCGAACACTCTGTATGTAAGGGATGGTCACACATGCGCGGACCTACAAAGGTAAATTCGTGTATACCTAAAGAACGATCAAAGCGGCCCTTATTATTTAACTACGAGATCCTTCGAAATCCACCATACTAGGGATTTGTAACTATCACAAAGCCGCTTGGGGATTAAATGACTTTACAGCCCACACTAGTTCAATGAGCTTTGGCAGATGTCTTTGATATTTTTGTTCCTGGATAGGCTGGTTATTTTCTGTAACCATTTTACGAGCCAAAGTGTGATGAAATAAATTCAAAAAAGCAACAGCAGCTGGGGTTGCGGGTTGTTCAAAAGATATACCGCGGCACCAGAACGTAAAGGGCAATAGACGGAACATGGGAGAATTTTAGTCAGTACAAATCTGTTACTTCTTAGCGCTCCGCCCAGAGCAGGAAAAGTTATTTCATGATTTCCCATCCGCAGAAAAATGAATAAAAAAGCTACTACTAAACAAATACAAACAAGTCATTCAAGTCTAAGACAGAATATTCCAGTTTTGTAACTAGTTACAATCTCTATTAGTTCACACACAAGTCTGTATTCAACTTGATCACAATATTGTTAAAGTTTTAACGACCTCGAAGTCTGCTCCAAGTCATGCTTATGTTATATGAAGTTAGTCGACGCTGCGATGTGTTTTAAACCTAATTACTGCATGTTATAGTTGGAATTGGAAAGGCAGACTAAACTTGGTATGGATTGCGAACCGGTACCCCAATTCCGTAACTCACTCATAATCTTTTCATTTTGATTGTACAATGTTATCCATTGCTTCATTTGTTTGTTAAATCGACTAGCTTGCCAACGCAAATAACACAATGAATGTTTGTCCAATTGTGAAATGTATCGAGTTGATTGATAAAATCTAGACGAAACTATTGAAAGATGATCCTACTAATACAACAGGTTAACTCTTAGAAAAAAAAGCCAAGAGCGAGTCAGATTCGCGTCGATACGCGAATCTGACTCGCTCTTGGTTTTTTTTCTGTTGTTTTTTTCTGTTGTTGTAGTTTGTACGGAAACCCCGATAGGTTTCCGTACAAACTGGCGACATAAACAGCCATATCTTTTGACTGCGTACATTTAGAAGGTTGATTTTTCACAGCACAGGGGGACCACAGAGTTAGTAAATGGTTTTAATCTGAACTCGATACCTGAGTGATCCAATAAGGGATTATTTTTTTCCTTTTTAAATACTAATCCTAAAACTGTCTCTGTCTGGGGCTTGAATCCGCGTGTCGCGGGTTCAAACCCCGCACGGGACAAATATTTGTATGTTTTACAGCTGGTTTTTCCGGGTCTGGCTGTTTGTGTAAATGAGTGTAAATGTTTGTAAACGCACCCACGATACAGGACAAAGTAAAAGTGTGGGACAAAGATGAAAAAATGTACACAAAGAAACGCAGTCATTATATTTGTATGTATAGTAGCAAAAAAAAAACCTAATTTAATCGTATTTTCTAGTCGCTAGTAAATATAAAATTGTATTAATTACATTAATTGCACAGAACCTCGTTAAGCACCCGACTTGCTTCAAAGCGGTTCTAGGTAACAAATATAGAACTTTGAAGTCTGTGATTACAACTAGACTAGAGTCGAGCCAGAGGTTTTAAGAGTTATATTAGCTTGGCAAAGTACCTACAAAGCTGTTGATACTTGTGACGTTTTGAAACGAAGGCTGCTTTAACGATTTTATAAGCTTTATCTATTACTGTGTAATGAAGTCTTAGAAGTTAAATTTGACTGACTTCTCAGTTTTCGATTAAGTTGAAAATTTGCATGCATGTTTAGATTAGAAGACATTGCACGATTTCCTCATTTAAATCTTCCAATTTTCTATCATCCCAGCTTTAAAAAAAAAGTTGCCTCACACTAGGAATACCTCCTGTGTAGTGGGTGCATTTAGAAACATTTAAACTCACATACCCTAACAGCCAGACCCGGAACAACTATCTGTAGGTCTTACAAATATTTGTTCCGTGCGGGGATCGATCCCGTTACACGCAGCGAGGCAGTCGACCACTCAGCCACTGCACCAACCGTGTCGTCACACAGTCCTTCTGAACGTTTTTGGTTACGGCAGCCAATCTCAGTAATATCTCAAATAGCATCATATATGCCCAGGCACAGGTACACTTTCTGCTCCCTCACTCTCATAGTCCGATGAGACGGTAATCCAATACGACCGGAGAGCATCCGACCGATTAGACGTAGGACCAACGGCTTAACGTGCTTTCCAAGGCACGGGTGTGTCTTACCGTCAACTTCCAAACTCTGGGCTGCTACTGAGAAATGCCTAAGAAAAAAACAGAATAACACTTTTTGCTCGATTCGGGAATTGAATCCAGGACCCCATGGTTTGAAGTCGCCTTTACGACCGCGAGATCAACGGAGCAGCATGAAAGAGTAACACTATTATTAAAGCGTATTTTTCTTAGATATAAACTATTATATTTACTTTGGAACATTGGCCCCTTAACGCATTAATTATTCCTTGAACAGCTGAAATTATTCCAATTTCACTTGAAAACGTAGTCTAGTTTTACATCATAACCTAGTTCAAGTATGGAACTCGGTTCAACAAATGTAGAAGTTAGAACTGTTCAGCATGACATGGGACGGAGTTACAGATAATTGAGCGAGTTTAGACTGTTTTGATTACGAAATTATCTATTCTAAGTACAATAATTTTACAGAGGAGAGGAGAGTCAGTACTCTTCTCTTTTATATTAATTCAAAGGTTGTCTTGAAAATATCGTTTTTAGTGATAAGACCGACCACTGTGTCACCTTATAAAAATGTATACTTTATTTTATTTTATTATTTATTTTATTCCTTTTAAGAAGGCTTACAGACTAATTACACAACAAAAATAAAATATATAAATAAAAATAATATAAATATAATAAAAATAAATCATCATCTTTTTACTCCTGTCGAACGTGTTTTGGGGTCGGCACATTTTTTTCTCCCATTCTACTTTGTCATGGTATTATTTACTTCTTTTTAGGGTTCCGTAATACAGAAGGAAAACCGGAACCCTTATGGGATCACTTTGTTGCCCATCTGTGTGTCTGTCAAGACTTTTTGGCCCGGGAAAGTACACTTGATACATTTAGCTCGGGAAGGTACAAGGTATCAAGTTGAAATCAAAACCATAGAGCCAAGTCTGTGGTCCATTAGGGTTGAGCAAAAATCAAATCTCTTAGTCTACGCAGTCAAAAGATATCTGTTTATGTCGCAAACTTGTACGGAACCCTCGGTGCGCGAGTCTGATTCGATTTTGGCCGGATTTTTTCTTGATATCATCCCTTTTTTTGGGGTGGGAAATTATAAAAAATAACTTCCGCCTCTCTGGGCGGAGCGGGCGGGAGTGTCAGACTTTTCCTGACTAAAACCCACCCACGTTCCTTCTATTGCCCTTTACGTTCCGGGACCGCAGTATATCTTTCGAACAACCCGCAACCCCAAGCTTTGATTACCTTACTTACTTTTGTATTGTTAGCTGTTATGTGAGCCAACCAAACACAATAAAAAAAAACCCACATTAGTGTTTAAATATTTGGGTCCTTGACCTATAATATAGCTTGTGGCTTATAAAGTGGGTCACTAAACCTCCAAGCGCGCACGTCATACTTTACCTAGTTGCATATGTATTCTAAACTTAAATTGCAATAGATCCTCTTATTGTAAAGTGATACAACCTCATTTTAGTCTGTGGTCATATTATTAATAATATGTGTTTAAAAAATTAAAATTTGACTTGTGTTAAATTAATCTCGTGTTCATCCATTTTCCTAATCCTTACTAATATTATAAAAGCGAAAGTGAGTTTGTTTGTTTGTTACCTCTTCACGCTTTAATGGCTAAACCGATTGTGATGAATTTTGCTACATAGGTAGTTGGGAACTAGGAGACGGACATAGGCTAATTATTTTTATTAAAAAAAAGTGGGATGTGAGGGAGAAAGAGGGAAGAAAAGGGAAAACTTAGCGTTGCTATTACAAATCAATAAGGCGCAAGGGGAACTGTGTTACCCCAAATTTAACGCGGGCGAAGCCGCAGGCGAAAGTTAGTTAACCATAACCCAACTCTGGTACGATATCGTTGCATGAGATTAACCAAAAAGAAACCTCTTCAAGTCATACGCCAGGCAACCACAACACAATTTCTTCAAACAACCACACTATTACCGCGGAGGGGTCTCAAAGACTCGTGCAATAACCCGGCAGTGACGTCACAAGCGGGCGTCGTTAAAACTTGCACAATTAAGTCTGCAGTTACATCGCATACTTGTTAGTGCTTTGAACTTACACAATCTGCTTGCGACGCGGTTATTGCATACTAGATTGGTTCTAGATATTTTCTTGCTTATGATATCCCTGGACTCCTTTTTGGTGGAATTTTGAGACACACACCCCCCATTAGTGGGAGACCTTAATAAATATATGCCATGGGTCTAAATGCCTATGGGTCGATTTAACTCAGTCTACCTTACTTTTTAGGGTTCCGTAGTCAACTAGGAACCCTTATAGTTTCGCCATGTCTGTCTGTCCGTCCGTCCTCGCTTAATCTCTGTGACCGTTAGCACTAGAAAGCTGAAATTTGGTACCAATATGTATATCAATCACGCCGATAAAGTGGTAAAATAAAAATTAAAAAATAATGTTTTATTAGGGTAGCCACCCTATATGTAAAGTGAGAAGTGATTTTTTTTTTAATTTCAACCCTAACGTGTGATATATTGTTGGAAAGGTATTTAAAAATGAATAGGAGTTTACTAAAATCATTTTTTGATAATGTCAATAATTTCGGAAATAATCGCTCCAAAAGTAAAAAACAATGTGTCCCCCCCCCCTCTAACTTTTGAACCATAAGTTTAGAAAATATGAAAAAAATCTGGAAAGTAGAACTTTATAAGGACTTTCTATGAAAATTATTTTGAACTTGATTGACACAACAGTTTTTGTACAAAAAAGACAAAATAATTTCTGGACTAAGTTTGTAGTATAATCGTATATGCAAGCATTTTTTGTAACTTTGTTTACATATTTTATTATCCTGAACGTATCTTTTTTCAAACAAAAAAAGAATTATTGAAATCGGTTTTAAAATTACCACCGAAATTGCACGTCTTTGTATTAATTAGTAACCCAATTCCCCGAGAGATGGCGCTGTAGGTACTTATTACATTGGATCGGGTATTACCGAATTGTTCGGTTGGCCTCATAACTGGGAACACTTATTGTGACGGACGGGAAACTACGGAACCCTACACTGAGCGTGGCCCGACACGCTCTTGGCCGGTTTTTTTTTTTAAAGTGTTCCATTTTTTTCTGTGTGATGTTTTTTTATTTTAATTCTTGTATTGTGTCTTTTGTTGCATCAATTAAATGATTTATCTATCTATCTATCTGTCAAAAACAAGAAAGACTTTTTAGGAATGATATGAAAGGGAAAGGAGTAAATGATGACGTGACGTCTGATAGGAGAGAATGGAAGAAGAAAACGTGTTGCACCGAAATACAATGGGACGATGAATTTAATCTGTGGTCCCTTAGAGCCGTGAAAAAAAAACCCTCTAAAGATATAGCCGTTTAAGTCGCAAGTTTGCGGGAGTAGAACTCGCACTTAGCCGGTTTTTTTAACTATTATATTTTACTAGCTTTCACCCGCGGCTTCGCTCGCATTAAATTCTGTATAACACACCAAGCAGACCTGCAGTTTTTGCTCTTGCGCCTGATTGATTTGTAATAGCAACGCCAAGTTTTCCTTTTTCTTCCCTCGTTCTCCCTCATATCCCACTTTTTTCCCAACTATCTCTGTACCAAAATTCATCAAAATCGGTTTAGCCATTAAAGCGTGAAGAGGTAACAAACAAACAAACAAACTCACTTTTGCTTTTATAATATTAGTAAAGATCACTCAGCAGCTTACCTATGGGTAGCTTCTATTTACTTAACCTACAATAATGTATTGGCCTCAACTTTCACCCCTAATAACCACACTACTCACCATATTCGATTCCATAAAATTCGATTTAGCATTCCCTAGAAAATGTCATTTAACTGAGTCAATTTCCTTGTTCCAGTCGTTCTTCGAACTACGGAAGCCGTTCGATTTCCTGAAGCTGAAAGGGCCCGATTTAATGAACGGTAAGAAACAATTTTTGGTTGCAAATAGACTTTTGTAGGCAAGATTTATATGTTTCATCGATGATTTATTTGGGGATGCTACGTGTTCGGAGTGCCAAGTAGCAAGTATCAAGAAGGTTTTTTGGTATGTCATGGTACTGTAAATTAAGCATAAAAAAATGTGAAGCTCATCATCCGGGGTTGCAGGTTGTTCGAAAGAGATGCCGCTAGCCCAGAACATAAAAGAAAGAAAATAAAGGTTTTAATCAATAAAAGTCTGACAATAACTCCCGCTCCACACAGACCGGGAGAAGATATTTGATGATGTCCCATTAAAAAAAAAACAAGTCAAGCCAACTTTACAATCCTTCCGGGGTTGCGGGTTGTTCGAAAGAGATACCGCGGTCCTGGAACATTTAAAACCGATTATAGTCAGTAAAAGTCTGATACACCCCCGTTAGTTATTCGTTGATTTCCAATAAGAAAAAAAGCCACCTATACATCGTTCCATCTAACTGGTACCAAGCGCAAACGTAGCCTATAAAAGATTGCTTGAAGTAAATCCACTCCCTTTAGAACGACCTTGCAAAATTGTGAAGCACCCAAAATCCTTTGTACCTCCGTTTCCCTATTTACGTACTCTTATTCGTACCCTCTAAGGGTTGGAGCTCAACAAATAAGCAAAAAATCTCCACATTCCATTGCGTCACACATCAGAGGGGTAATAAAGCAGATTCCTATATATAATGGTATACGAACATTATAACAAGTGTAGGTGAGAGTGGAGGCACTCTAAACATCAGGCGTGGGATGCCCCTACCATTGGCTTCGTGAGTTTCCGTCGACGTTCGGATAGATCAAAATCAGAACTCATTTATTCAAATTAGGCTGATAAAATTATCACTTTTTGAACGTCACATTACAAGAGACAGTCCCACAAGAACGCCCCGCCCTTCTCCACTTCTTAGTGTTTTAGCTGGGAAGAAGAAGTGGCGGAACAAACTCCCCAGCAACACATCTGTCTGTTAGGTTAGAAGAACCAGATTTTATACAATTTCGTTTATCACAAGGTAAAAATAACAAATAATTCATTCATTGTCACATGTCCGCTTACAAACACCAATTATGTATATAAAAAAGAAAAATATATCCAAGTAGTAATAAGCCCTCCAGTGTAACGGGTGTGCCCGCTAACACGTGCAGTAAGATAATTTCAGAAGTAACATATAATTCTAAACCCCAGACCAACGGCATTCTACAATCCCAAATAAAATATTTAAAAAGAAATCGCCCCAATCGCCACTGGTAGGGGACACAAGAAACCCGCCCGAGTTTTACAACAACAATAAAACAAGTGACGAGCGTACTCCGCTTACGTCCACCAGATAAAACTTATGTTCGCACTTAGTTGTTCTTGCGGCAGACTTGAAAACGTAATGCTTTAGCCGTGGTTTCAAACCATAGTTATTTGTGCCAACTGCTAACTGACCAAATGACGCAATACTACACTGCACTCCAAAACACTGACATCTTTACTATCCTTACTAATATTATAAAAGCGAAAGTGAGTTTGTTAGTTACGTCTTCACGCCTAAATGGCTAAACCGATTTTGATTAAATTTGACCTTAATTTAGTATCGAACATATGAAAAGGGCCAGATAGATCTTCATCTGTCTAGCCTTTTTCACCACCATTCAGCTGAAAACCATAGGATGCTGAACAAAAGCGTCCACCAACAGCTTCCATAGCGACCGTTCTGTGCTACCCACATCCACGAAAATTACCAGCACGTCTTGTTGAAACTATGATTACCCAAGAAGTTTCCGCATCGATTACCAGCCCAAGCCGTAATGGGCTATATCTTTGTCATTTTTATTCTAAGTAACAAAAACAAAATACGTGTCCCTTATTTTCGAATAATCTGAAAGACGGACTAATACTTTTTTTTTAAACTAGCCTATAGTTGTCTAGAAGTTTATTGCCACTTCAGAAATTCGTTTTTCCTGTAAAATTTCCCATCCTAACCGCCACTTTAGTTTGGCAACAGGCTTCGTTGGTTGTTTTACAAATACTTTAATATTCATGGGAAAGACACACGAAACCATAATTTTGGAAGATAAAAACGGCAATAAAATAAAGAGCTGCTTATCATAACATGGGCTGAAAACAGTCTCTTGTGGCATTTAACTTGAAGTATAATGTTCCAAATAAGCGTAAGTCACTAGTGTTTTTTTTTCCGAAACTGAATATGTATGTCTCACCAAAGTGCCCGGTTCTCTTGCCAGTATTTAATTTTCATAAAGATTAATATAACTGTTGGGGAACTAGTATGTAGTGCTATTAAACAATTACATCTATCTATCACACACACATTTATTTTAGAGATCATAGGAACAGCTGATTTTGCGATTTCTGAATGTGTTCCGTAGTGAAAGTGATTCACAATATCATCATCATCTGCCTAGCCTTTTCCCAACTATGTTGGGGTCGGCTTCCAGTCTAACCGGATGCAGCTGAATATCAGTATTTTACATGGAGCGACTGCCTATCTAACCTCCACAACCCAGTTAATACTGGGTAATACTATACCCCTTAGTAAGACTGGTTGTCAGACTTTCGGAACACTGACTACCTGTAACGACTGTCAAAGATCTACAAATAACAGCCGGGACCAACGGCTTAACGTGCTTTCCGAGGCACGGAGGAAACTCGGTATATAACGGGTGGTCACCCATCCACAGACCAACCTAGGCAAGCGCGGCTTAACCTAAAGATCGACCTGAGCGGTTACTATTATTTAGCCACGAGCTCCTCCACAAAGTGATTCACAATATAAATATAAAAATAAAAAGTGAATGTTAAAGGTTGTGACCCATTTTAAAAGGAGCGAAAAAATAACAGTCAGTCGATTTCCTAGGCACGGCACAACAATGGGGTTAAATCCCCATTTTATTAGATGTTGGAGTGGTGCCTACCACAACATCCTCACTGCCTGACACAGTTCCTCACTGGACACGATAGTTTCGAGAGGTTCATGCAAATATGATCAGGCGGGACGAAACGCCCAGGCGATTGTTACGTTGACGATCGCCCGGAGGATACCGTGGAACACACCATGGCGGTCTGCCCCGCTTGACCAGAGCACTGCTGTATGTCTTTGAAGGTAGGAAGCTCTAACAAACCCAACTGCCTTCTTTTTTTTTTTGTATGTCAAATTATCAAATACCTTCCCTGGCGAGCTTGGGGGAGCATCAGACGTATACTGACCAAAAAATCCATTGATGTACTTTCTTGCCCTTTGTATTCCACTTCCCTGTATCTCTTTCAAAAAACCCGTAACCCCAGCAGGCATTGGGCTTATCGGGTGCCTCTGCTTTACTGACACCTCTTTGAGGCGCGCGTGGAACACAAACGCGCCGTCGATACGCCTGTCATCACTAGACAGACGGGCTGTAAGCTACCCATTGCTCACATTGTCTATGTTAGCCGGCATTCGTCTCGCGGTTCCCAACGCCCAGAACGTCTCCTACGAACCATGAGTTTTAATTTAACTACAAAAATGGACTATAATAATAATATAATTAAGACAGATGTTTAGCGTATACAAATCCCGGCAGATATCTAAAGCAGCGTTTGATCGACTCCGATCATAATAATGCTTGCTCAATATATCGGTTGAATGCTTTTCTGCAATTTGCGTCACACTGACAGATGAGAACAGAAGCTTGACTCTATGGAACGAGAGAAAACAAACCCATGCAAATATACAAGGACACAAAAAAAAAACAAAAAAAGGTGCCAAGAGCGTGTCGGGCTGTATTTAACAATTGAAAGGGGCCTGCCAGGGCTTCCGCCTGCCGGGGTTGCTGCTTGTTCGAAAGAGATACCGCGGCCCCGGAACGTAAAGGGCAAAAGAAGGAACATGGGTCGGTTTTAGTCAGTAAAAGTCTGATACTCCCCCTCCACTCCGCCCAGAGCGGGGGAAGTTTTTTTATGATTTCCCACCCCAAAAGTTTGTATGTTGTATTTAAAAATGATGGAACCAAAAAAGGTTTCCTTTAACTTTAATGCTACCAACCGCAGTTGAGGTTTCAAAACATTTTTAAACAGAGAATTATATCAAGTCACAACACTTTCTGCGTTCCCATAAACATAATCGTCATTGACAAAAATAATTAAATTGATTTATCGTGTTTTTATATTGATAAATACCATGTCTACGGAGTTTCATCGCAACTCCGGCCCCCAAGGTACAGGCGTTTCTTCCTTCTTTCTCCCTCATATTCCACTCCTTTTTTTTTTTTTAAATAGCATAGGCTATTTAAAATAAAACCCGTCTCCTGAATGTCCGTCTCCTGGTTCCCAACTATCTCTGTACCAAAATTCATCAAAATCGGTTTAGCCATTAAAGCGTGAAGTGGTAACAAACAAACAAACTCACTTTCACTTTTATAATATTACTAGCTTTTGCCCGCGGCTTCGCTCGCGTTAAAATTCGAGGTAACACAGTTCCCCTTGCGCCTTATCGATTTGTAATAGCAACGCTAAGTTTTCCCTTTTCTTCCCTCTTTCTCCCTCACATCCCAGTTTTTTAAAATAAAAATTAGCGTATGTCCGTCTCCTGGTTCCCAACTAGCTCTGTACCAAAATTCATCAAAATCGGTGCAGCCATTAAAGCGTGAAGAGGTAACAAACAAACTCACTTTCGCTTTTATAATATTAACTAGCTTTCGCCCGCGGCTTCGCCCGCGTTAAATTTGGGGTAACACAGTTCCCCTTGCGCCTTATTGATTTGTAATAGCAACGCTAAGTTTTACTTTCTCTTCCCTCTTTCTCCCTCACATCCCACTTTTTTCAAAAAAATATTAGCCTATGTCCGTCTCCTGGTTCCCAACTATCTCTGTACCAAAATTCATCAAAATCGGTTCAGCCATTAAAGCGTGAAGAGGTAACAAACAAACAAACAAACAAACTCACTTTCGCTTTTATAATATTAGTAAGGATAAGGTAGTAAGGATAAATATATGTCGGATGACATAAGGTGTGAACCATGTCTACGGAGTTTCATCGCAACTCCGGCCCCCAAGATACAGGCGCAGGCGCAACCTAGTTTGGGGTCTATTGTTTTCTAATTCTGGCAACATAGAACTTGTTACCGATATTTGTAATAATGTTCGATTAGGGAAAGTGTTATAACACTGGTTTAACCTCTCATGGACCGCCATTTTTTACGTCAACTATCTTTCAAGCACCGCCAGGCGGGCTCTTATCGTAAGCGTAATCTGATTTTGGGACTTATCTTTACTACAAATACAGTTTTAAATCGGTCGGGGTTTGATGGCACCATTTTATGCCAGCGGGGTTTAACGGTAATACTTGTTTACTGGCACGTTCTTGTGCCGCTGGGGCTCTAGAGGTAAATAAATTTATTCTTATTTGCACCCATAAGAGTAACAGCTAAAGTCACGTAAAGAAGGATAGTCGCGAGTACGCTTGCATTCGCTGTGCGTACGCTAAGGGTTGTGTGCGTGGCCGTGTCGACGGCGCGTTCGTGTTTCACGCGCGCCTCAAAGAGAGTCAGCAAAGCAGAGGGGCTTGCCAGAGCGTCCGCCTGCCGGGGTTGCGGGTTGTTCGAAAGAGATACCGCGGCCTCGGAACGTAAAGGGCAACAGAAGGAACATGGGTGGGTTTTAGTCAGTACAAGTCTGACATGCCCCCCCGCTCCGCCCAGAGCGGGGGAAGTCATTGGATGATTTCCAACCCGAAAAAAAAAAAGGTTGTGTGCGTGTTTCTCGCTGAGAGCAACTGACCTTCTGTACCATCTATTTGATGCACGTAGCATCTGCGCTTCCAAAGCAAAATCGATCGAGCTGGTAACAAACCAGTTATAAAGCTATTTCCAGTTACACGCTGATGGGCAGAGAGAGGACCGAGAATATAGAATTAATTTATTAATTTATTGGAACGAAGTTCCTTATCGCGCGTTGCGAAAAGGGGCTCGACGGAAAACGTTAAGACCAAAAGTTGTAACGACACTTTTTGCTAAAGCTGTAAGCCCTGCAGTGTGAGTGTGTTTCTCGGTCTGTCTCTCTCTCTCTCTCATAGAAAGCAAGCCAAAGGGGGCTAGACGGAAAAAAATAAGACGAAAAGTTGTAACGACACTTTATGCTATAGTTGTAAGCCGTGCGGCGTGCGCGTGTTTCTCTGTCTCTCTCTCATAGAAAACAAGCCAGTTATTTTCGTTTCGTCTTTTTATTTCGCATTGAACAGTGTGGTGTCGCCACGATTATTTTTGTTTATGTGTTTTTTGTACACAATAAATAATAACTTCGTTTCATTAATTCATTCATTTATTTCAAGTAACACAAAAACTCATTTTAGGTAACATCAAACACAAAACATAAGCATTCTAATTTCAATTAAATAGAATAATGTCAATATTTGAGTAGTACTTGCTGTTCTAGCGAGAGTCTTTTGTTTTTTTTTTGTATTTTTCGGCTACATCTACATAGGATGTTAAATAGAGCCGTAATTTCGTGAAATAATGAAATTGAGAACATTGCGTTACGACACTAAGTAGTTGAACAGTGGGTGTAACCGCTGGAAACTTAGCCTATAAACATGGTATTTTTTTAAATTCGTTACCTTAAACTAACATAATAATATTTTACTAGCAGGCGTCCGCGGCCTCGTGATATTGAAAAAAATGTATCAAATGTGTTATTCCAGACAATAATTTACCTCTGTGCCAAATTTCATCAAGATCCGTCAAGCCGGAAAGAGTAACAAACATGTTTGTGACTCTAAAGGATGTATGGACATCCTCAGAAACATTCGCATTTATAATTCTATATAAGTAGGACTTAGGTCTTATAGACGCGAGCGCGACAGTTGAGCATGCGGTTCTGTGTTTGAAAACCGGGTCGGGCAAATTGTACTCCTACTAATATATAATATTACTAGCTTTTGCCCGCGGCTTCGCTAGCGTTAAATTCGGTAGCGCCTTATTGATTTGTAATAGCAACGCTAACTTACTAACTTTCCCGTTTCTTCCCTCTTTCTCCCCCATATCAAACTTTTTTTTTAAAAAAACAGCCTATGTCCGTCTCCTGGTTACCAACTATCTCTGTACCAAAATTCATCAAAATCGGTTTAGCCATTAAAGCGTGAAGAGGTAAACAAACAAATTCACTTTCACTTTTATTATATTTTTATCATATAATTAATTTATTAATATTACTAATTATTATTATATTATAGTAAGGATAAATGCGAATGTTTTAGAGATAAAACTACAAAATATGATGACAAACTGATAACACATTAATTTTAAGACGAGTCTGCCAACTTCTTAAATAAATGTGTGTGGATTACAGTATTGATGTTAAGAAGCTACACACCATATTATCTAAGAAGCGTCTTAACATCTGGCAAATAACCTTATTCCAACAGATTACTTACTCTCAATACAAGCCTTGTGATCAAAGCACACCAAGTAACCTAATCAACTTAGCAAATAGCAAAAAGCCAACACGGAGTACCTTCATGATTTAATAAGGGTAGCCTGAAATATGTCTAGGTGTCTATCTATAGTATACTGGCTAAGTTTAGCCTCGTTCAACCAGCTCCATAGGTTCTGAAAGCCAATAATTTTATTATAATCCCTGTCCGATATTCTATGACAAAGCCTTTACAATATACGTACCACCTTTTTAATGGCATTTTGAAACGATGCTTTTAGAGATTCAAAGTATAGAGTGGCACAAATAGATTTCTGAGAATTTTAAGTGTTATTTTTCTAAATGTCTTTTTTTTAAGTTTTTACATTCATATTGGTAATTATTGTTGGTTAATCATAGAAAAACTCGCTCTGGGCGTAGCGGAAGGGAGTGTCAGACTTTTACTGACTAAACCCATACATATTCGTTCTATTGCCCTTTGTGTTCCGGAGTTGCAATATCTCTTTTGAACAACCCGCAACCCCGGCAGGCGGTGGCTCTGGCAGGCCCCTCTGCTTTGCTGACATTTCTTTAAGACACGCGTAGCACACAAACGTTGACACGGCTAAATTGACATACATAATCTTCTTTATTTAGTCTTCCTATTTTGAAAATTTTAAATATTATTGTTGTTTACGTTTTACAGTGACGTCATTATTTTTCTCAGAAAACTCTTTCATTTTATCATCAAAAAGCGTCACAAAAAAATGTCCGCCCAGAGATGGCGAGATATGGTGAGATGTCCGCCATATTGGATTTAAAATGAAATTACTTTCATTGTCATCCACACTGAAAAGAGTAAATCGAAATAAAGCACAGTATGCAGTTAATAGTATTTAGTAAGTCGTAAGTTATACAAAAAGATCGGTTGCCGGTTAAAAATAAAAAGTAAAGTTATTTGACAGACGCTCATGACAGCTAAACCTTAAAATGGCGGGAAACTATGACGTTTGTTGCGTTCCATTTCTAACACAAACTAAACATGTTCGTAACTGGGTAGTGGGTCAAATTATATTTTTTTTTTATATTGATATAAACTAGCTTTTGCCCACGGTTTCCTCTTTCCTGATTTGCAGGTACCTGCTACCTGTAGTTTTTGCTTGCGCCTTATTTATTATAATAGCAAAGCTAAATTTTCCCTTTTCTTCCCTCTCATTTCTCAATTTAAAAAAAAAGTCCTCTATATTTTAGGCTAAAAAAACAAACTCACTTTCGCTTTTATAATATTAGTAAGGATTTTTTCATGTAGATCCTATAAAAGCGTCTAAACGAAGAGACTCATGAGATATATCCAGATGTATTTATCCAAGAGCTCTTTGCAATGCATGTCATGCACTTCGAAGTAAACCGAGTTAAGCAAATCAAGTTATTGGAGAAACGCCTAGGCTATACTCCGCAGTATTTTTTCGTGGTTTATTTCTTCTAAAAAACAGGGTTTTGGGTGATATTGGAGTGTTCGTTAGTGCTTGACTCTGTAAAACGTCGGCTTTAGAACTTTCTCAATTCATCAATCAGATTATTTTTATTTGGACATTACCAATTGACAGCGTTGAAAACGAGTTTTGGTGGGGGTATTTAAAAATACGTTAAATTACGATGGCACGTAAGTGTTCCACGCGCGCATCAAAGAGATATCAGCAAAGCAGCCCTCCGCTTTGCTGCAACCCCTGCAACCCCTGCAAGCGGTCAGCCTGCCAGGGTCACCGCTTGCAGGGGTTGTGGGTTGTTCGAAAGACATACCGTGGCCCCAGAACATAAAAGAGTTTCTTGCCCATTCTTCTCCATAGAGTTTCTTGCCCATTCTTCTCCATAGAGATCTACGCCTTGGAATGGGCAACTACAGTACTGTCACAAGTTATTATGTCTTGTGACAGGGACTGTAGCAGCATCATTTTTTTTTGTTTTCGTGACATTCAAAAGTGCCTGTAATGGTCTAATTGAAATAAATTATTTGATTTGATTGATTTGATTTAAAGGGCAAAAGAAGGATCATTTATTTATTTGTTTAAACTTTACCAACAGTTGTTACAGCAGATATTATATAGATAGGAACTCACTGTACAACCAATTACAGGTAAACACCACATGCAAAGCGCTCTTTATATAAAAAAAAAACTTTTAAAATTCAGTGTAGGTACTTAACATCAGGGTGGGTTTTAGTCAGTAATAGTCAGACACTTCCCCTGCTCCGCCCAAAGCGGGGAAAGTTATTTGATGATTACCGTAAAAATACATATACAAAGATATAATATTAAAAAACAGACATTAAAAATAATATATTGCGATAAAGTTGGATTTTTTCCACCAATATCTTCATAACTAAATGTAAACTACTTTAGCTTCGTTAAGGGTATTTTAACCACGTCCATCTCCACCAAGATTGATAGATAATTTCTTATAGCTCATCTTAAAATAACCCACAATCTTTAAAAAATTGGTTTAGCTTTCTGTGATCACTGAACCCATTCCATATTCGCGCATCAACGCAAAATCGTTCAACTGCTCTACCCAAGGTCATAAGATACCCATTTAGGTCCACTTCAAAGACTATTAATATAATAGAAGGGATAGTTTCCGATAGTATACAGGATCATAATATTAAAGATATACGGTCCACGCTTCCCAAACCATCTTCAAAGACCCTTAAGTGACTTCAAAGTGTATTGGAGAGTAATAAGGTTTTTCGACTCAGTGAGTTTCCAAATTATTTGGTTGCTAATCTTCAAAGGATGTCCGGGTCTTATCTGGAAGTATAGATATTTCTATAACAGTTGGCTTTTCTACTCCTTGTTCTGTTGTTTCTAAAATGAGTGTACCTGGCCGTCTCATGGTGAGCAGATTTGATTTGGATGAATCCTTACTAATATTACATTATAAAAGCGAAAGTGTGTGTGTTTGTTTCTTTGTAACCTCTTCACGCCTAAATGGCTTAACCGATTTTGATGAATTTTGCTACAGATACAGTTAGGACCCTGGAGACGGATATAGAGTATTTTTTTTTAAAAGAGTGAAAATGAGGGAGAAATAGGGAAGAAAGGGAAAACTTAGCATTGCTATTACTATAAATAAGGCGCTAGGGCAAAACGTACAGGTGGCAGGTACCTGTAAATCAGGAAAGGGGAACTGTCTTATCTCGAATTTAAAGCGGGCGAAGCCGCGGACGAAAGCTAGCAAATAAATAAATTTACTCAGTAAAACTGCCTTCCGCTCGGGCTTTAGCGTAAGAAATTATTTGGTGGTTACACATTTAAAAACAAAAACTTATGAAAAAACCCTTAGTGTTGCACTTAATAATTCACCCAAATTTCGCCAATTATTATTTGCTAGCTTCCGCCCGCGACTTCGTCCGCGTGGCATAGTTACTTTGGGATAACACTAACTTTAACCCGCGTGATGATCGAAAAAAATATATTTCCCTCCCCTTTTCTCCACATAAACTCCTTTTTTTTTAAATAAGCCTATGACCTCGGAGACGTCCAAGGTCCCAACTATTTCTGCCCTAAAATTCATCAAAATCGGTTGGGCCATTTAGACGTAAAGGCGTTATAAACAAACAAACTCACTTTCGCTTTTATAATGTTAAGTAAGGATTAAGTTTCATGTAATGGCTTATTCCCATCAACCGGGTACAAAGCTGAAGCTTATGGCTGCCGCTGATAAATTCCTGATAAAATAATCCACTATCTAAGAAATGTTAATTTTGTGCATTCGTAAAGATACAAATCCTATGGTAGACTTGCACCAGAATGCAGAACAAATATCTCCTTCAATTTTTTTTATATTTTTTGCTATTATTTAGGACCTGGTAACCTAGATTATTCCAGGACACCCAAATCAAATCAAATCATTTATTTCAATTAGACCATTACAGGCACTTTTGAATGTCAAGAAACAAAATGAATCTACAGTCCCGGTCACAAGGCATAATAACTTGTGAAAGTACTGTAGTTGCCCATTCCAAAGCGTTGATCTCTATGGAGAAGAATGGACAAGAAACTCCATGGACACTCTTTTAAATTATAATATTTTACAAAAACGTATTTACATCATTCATGTTGAGATTATACAAATATGTGAGAACGATGTAGAAAGACGTGCACATTAAGTGCCCAAAAGTCTATTTCTAACTTTATTAGCATAAAATCTTTTTCTAAGAAAAAAAAACTTAAATTCCTTCACATCTTCAAAATCCTTATCATTAAAGATAAAGTTTCGTCTTTCGCTTCATTAAAAATAATTGGGATCTTATAGACATGTTTTTTTTTTTCAGATCGCGTTACGGTATCGCAGATTATAAACTTGGAACACAGAACGATGTACTATGGAAAGGTAAGTTGAGCAGAGGGCCTAGAACAGACGCGCAACTTAAATTTAATATTAGATTAAAATTGTAAATGAAAATGTATGAATGCCAATCAATATAATATCTTAAAATAATTAGGAGTAAAGTGTATTAGATCTGTATTAAGTAGTATAAATCAATTTTAAATGACATACCCAATATTTGTATACCTAGTAATGGTGAAAAATTTTGAACTTTCCATTATTGTATGTACAGACGCCAGCAGGTCAAGCTACCCGAAACTGTCAATTTTTCCCAATGAACCTTGAACCTTATGCTTTAGAAATAAAGTCGAAAATCTATCAAAGAAATCTGACAGATTGACACCATGTTTTTGACAAATAAATTACTTTGTCTTTGACTTTAATTTTGGTACAGTGGCTGAGCGATCGACTGCTGCGCTACGGCATGGCCATGTCTTTTTACTGCGTAGATTTGAGGGTTGATTTCACAGCACAAAAATACTACAAACTTGAGTATATGGGTTTTATTTCAAGTCGATATTTCGACGCTATTATTGACATCTGTACTTATGTTTACTTATGTTCTACAAAAAAAAAAAGATTGATTTGATTTGACGCGTTCCCGAAATAAATGATCTTGACAGACAGACGGACAACAAAGAGATCCATTTATTCTTTTGAGGTAAGGAACCCTAAAATAGTTGTTAATTCATGCTGTATTCTTGCATGAAATAAAAGCACAAAGAGCAATTTAAAACTACGAGTATTACCAACGAGATATTCAATTAATTGGTAACTACTCACTTGACATAAACGGCTGTTCGCCATTATTCTTTTTAATTGAGCCAATGAGCGCATTCAGTTATATCCTTACTAATATTATAAAAGCGAAAGTGAGTTTGTTTGTTTGTTACCTCTTCACGCTTTAATGACTAAACCGAGTTAGATGAATTTGTACAGAGATAGTTGGGACTCTGGAAAAGGACATAGGCAATTTTTTTAAAAAGAGTGGGTTATAAGGGAGAAAGAGGGACGAAACGGGAAAACTTAGTGTTGCTATTACAAATCAATAAGGCGCAAGGGGAACTGTGTTACCCCAAATTTAACGCGAGCGAAGCCGCGGGCAAAATCTAGTATGAATATAAATAAGACTGCACATTTGTAATGATCTGTCAAGCTGCTTTAGTAATGAATTATGGGTCATCTGTCGAATGAAATTGTACGATTTATCATTTAGTTTTCACATCAGGAATTTCTCATTAGCAATCACGTAATTTGTGCCCGATTAATGGCAATAAGCTTACTCCCTAATACATCAGACTTATAAGTCTTTAAACTGACATGGTTTATCTGCCTAGCCTTTTCCCAACTATGTTGAGGTCGGCTTCCAGTCTAACCGGATGCAGCTGAACATCAGTATTTTACATGGAGCGACTGCCTATCTGACCTCCACAACCCTGTTAATACTGGGTAATACGATACCCCTTGGTAAGACTGGTTATCAGACTTTCGGAACACTGACTACCTGTAACGACTGTCAAAGATCTAAAAATGACAGCCGGGACCACCGGCTTAACGTGCTTTCCGAGGCACGGAGAAAACTCGGTCTGTAATGGGTGGTCACCCATCCACAGACCAACCTAGACAAGCGCGGCTTAACCCTAAGATCGACCCGAGCGGCTGCTATTATTAAAACATGACACGGGAAATTTACCATGTGTCGAGAACAAAATCGAGTTGTGAGTGACGGTGTTAGTGGTACCGAACGCAAAAAACGAATAATAAAGAGGGTAGATCGTTTTATCTGCTCATAAACATTCAACCGCAATAAATTCAGTTCATCCGTGATCATGACGTTTGCAACATCGCCGAAATATCGGAAACTCGAAACAAATACCAAACATGGTAAATATCCCGCTTGAAGTTTTAATAATAAAATCAGACTTAAATATAAACGGCCAAATTTTTTGTTTCTATTGTGCCTGCAATCAGTCAGAAAACTGTAAGCAAGCAGATTGAGAGCTCCTCGCGGTTGGGGTCCGGACTCCTCAGTCTTTTGCCCTTTTTTTTATAACAGGTTATCTAGGACATGCCTTCTCTTTAGCCTTATTGTTAAGCTGTCTATATTTTTTACTAGCTGTTCCTCACGGTTTCACCCACGCTGCTCAGCAGCTGTTGGTTGTAGCGTGATGTTATATAGCCTATAGCCTTTCTCAAGAAATGGACTATCCAACACTAAAAGAATTTTTTAAATCGAACCAGTACTTCCTGAAATTAGCGCGTTCAAACAAACAAACAAACAAACTCTTCAGCTTTATAATATTAGTATAGATAGATTAGATCTCGAGTCAGGGGATTGGAATGATGTTTAAGGCGCTCGTGGTAGCGGTTTTTTGTATGTTTTATCTCTTCGTCCAAAGTGGGGACTTCCAAGTAATGGTGGATTTTGAAGTTGGTTGTATACCATGGTGGACCGGCCAAAAGTATTTTTTGTTGTAAGATTTTGCCCCTCACATAAATGTCTCTTGTATTGTAGGTGCGTTAACTATCATTTAAACTCACATACACAAACAATCGTACCCCAAACAAATACCTGTAGGTCATACATTCCGTGCAGGGAACTAACCCGCGACACGCAGCACAGCAGTCGATCGCTCAGTCAATGCGCCAACCATGCCGTTAATTTGGGTGCTCAATAAGCTACAGCTCTGTGAGCTAATAGGCGTATTATGTTATGTAGATGAATAAGAGATATATACTAGAGCTGCAGGAGAAGCGTCGCTAATTGCAATTTTTTTTATGAAACATAGGGCAGCATTTAGAAACAAATCTCACCCATGGTCTTGAGGAAAACGCGGGCTCAAAGTAAGATCATGCTCTTAACATATTTCTTAATCAATAAATGCAGTATCAAGATCATCTCAGCTCTATACCCAGTCGCACCACATTTGATACGAATTAATAGACAGTTTGAAATGTGATCTCTATTTTACCACAGATAACAATAGTATGTCTAATATTATACCTTTTTTTCCAGATGCATATGATGACCAGCACCGATACAAACGAAGCTTACAAATGATCATATCACAGCATTTTAGCGAGACAACTGTTATGCCTGGAGTTGATGTAAGTATGTCGAGGATTATTTTTTAATATTTTTAAATGTATTTTGCTGGCTTTTTTTGCAAAAAACTAGCATTCCCATCTAACGCGGTAATGTTGCCAACCTTCTGGGCACTTTTCCTATTGACTATTTTTTTATTTTATACTTGTACATATTTTTAGTATTAGTTTAAGTCTATTTATAGTTTGTAAATAATAGTAGTGACAATAATGAGAGAAATATTTTTTTTAATAAATTTGGCCATGCCCCTATTCGATTTGTGCCTGTAACAAAAAAAAAACATTACCAGGTTGACTTACTAAGACAACTTTTTTCAATGCGAAGTATCTGACAGATAAATCTAATTACGCATTCGGAGAACTGGATATATGTCCCTTGAGTTCACTGCCCTCCAGGCTCTCAATACGTTTAGTAGCTTTCTTTGTGTAGTAAGTACTACAAATACTGAATTTGTAGTAAAAAAAAAACTACTCAGGCGTTTTGTGTAGTAAAACCTTAAAAATGAAATTGTATTTAAAAAATAAAACTCAGGCGTATAACAGAAGCATGTTTTGCTCTGAAATAGGCTCTATAAGAGATAGTTGCGAGTAAATTAGAGAAATGGCATCAAACTCTCACAGATAAATGTATTAAAGTATCTGTCAGCATCAAATGTCAGCATGAAAATTCGTGTATTTGCAACTAATCCGCTATCAGACCGATAATTGTATATGATAACTATCTCATAGCGAATACATATCAAATGCGTTCGACGACCAACTAAATCAAATGCACTCATGAATACTCAATACTCAATACTTTATTGCATCCCATAATGTATACAAGGCTGGTAGGTAATTGAAGAGAAACAATTATGGACCCTGTCGGGCACAGCAAGTTAGTTTTTGAGGAGAGGATGAAGCGCTTTTTGTTTAAAAACATAATAATATTCAAATTAAGGAGGAAAATCTTATATTAAGATATTTAAGTGGCTAGATATTATTTATGTGCAGATTTATATTAATTTTATTTATTATTAGATATTATTCATTTATTTATTTATTATTTACAGTTATTAATATTCTAGATTATATATTAGGTAATTATTTTATATATTTATTTATATATTAGGCAGCTGTAATCTTTCATTATCTAAATAGTAAGTAATTAAAGATATTGCACGGTAGATAAGGTAAATATATGTATTAGGTATTACTTGGTTATTTCAATTATCTTGGTTTCTCTAGGTGGAATTTATCTTTGAAGTATTCATCAATTGTGTAGTAGCTTTTATCTAAGAGAAATAGTTTTAGTTTATTTATAAATATATTTTTTGTTTCTGTGTTTTTTATGTATTCAGGTAATTTATTGAAGATTTTTATTGACGTAACATACGCACTAGAGGAGTGCATTTTTAATCGTGAAGTTGGCAAGTTGAGTCTATTTCCATGTCTAAGTTTGATTTTTGTTTGTATGTCTCCTCTTTTGCTGTAGAACTGTGGGTACTTCCTTACAAATTTGCAAATTTCAATAAATAGATATAATGGAAACTCAATGTAATTTCTTTACATAAATATCATTGAATTGCATGAAGGAAAAAGCTACCGTAGCTCGAGCGCCAGCAATCTGCAAGTAGCTTGTGCTACGCTAGCGTAGCACTGGCTACGGTGAACTTGCTTGCGTAGCACAGTGCTACGGCGTAGCTCGCTTACGTAGCACAGCAATACGGATTTCCACATTTCGTGAACAACGCAAGAATAACATTGAGAATTAAACTGAAGTGTATCTTATTAACCGATGTCAAAAGTTCCGATTTTGGGCCGATTTTTATTTTGTAATAGAGTTCAAAATTATTTTCTAAAAAACGTAATTATACTTTTCTACTACTCCAGTAAACATCAAGTATTTGACTAATCAATTTATAAACGTTATTACCTTTTACTTATTTTTTCGACCCACCGGTTCTATCTTTGTAGTCAGCCCAAGGGAACAGTAAGCTTTGCCCGGGAAAAATTAGCATGTCTTCACTGCCCTTTAGAAAATTTAATTATGTTGCTTTGCTTCGGGAGACGTGATTGAGCCATGAACAAGGTTTTGGGATTTTTTGGCCTTTAATTGGGGTCCAAATTATTTATAAGTACTTCAGCTTGAAGTAAATATTTTTTTAACTTTTCAGTTGTAATGCTTATAAGAGCAGGCACTGTTTATTTTACAAAAGAAAACCCACAAAAGAAAATATATTTTTTCACGTTTATAAAATTAGTATGGATTTCTGAGCTAATAGTAAATTTTGATTCAATTGAGGAAACTTTATTTAAGTACATGAGCCGTTAGGAGAGGGTGTTATGGAGCCGAGAAAAGCAATGACAAATTCCCACGTAAATCAAACGTCATTTTTCAATACACATACGGAGAAACAAAATAAAAGAACGAAAGAATGAAAAGTATTTGTGTCATTTCACATTTAAGTTGATTTTTGACTCACGTTTTGACTTCTCTGAAAGAGAAACAAATGTCTCCCGCGAAATAGCCTAATATTTTTGAATTAATGTATAACTCTAATAAATATCACTTTGTTGTTATAAGCATTTTACAAATAAATGATTATGGTTATTTGTGATATGCTGGTTTTACAAGATAGCGCCTCCGTGATCTAAATTAAATCACTTACTTTAGGGATTTAAACATTAAAATATTAAATACTTCTTTGCTCTTAAAGATTATTATTTTAAATGTAGGTATACTATATGTATTTATATTTAAGTATTTGTTATTTTTTAAATGTAGCTATTAATTTTGTGAATGTTACACCACAGACTACCAACAGTACTGTTTCTCCTCCTTTAAATCCATCCAAAGGTTGTCTTGAAAAGATCGCTTTTAGCGATAAAACCGCCCATTGTGTCACCCTATTTATAGGGTATATATATAAGTTTTTTAATGTTATTCTTGTTATTTGTATGGTGTACATAATAAAGAATATTCTATCTATCTATCTATCTAAACATTGGTTTATTTGCGGCGATTTTTTTTTATTAAATCCCCGTTGCAATAAATGAGAAAAAAGCACGCGTGTAAAATACATTGCATTTTGAACCTAATCTTAGTGTAATTGGTGCTAGTTTTCGAGGAGATGTCTTGAAAAAGACATTGCTGCCTATTCTCTTTACGTTATTATAAGTAGTTAAATTCCTCACGCTACTTATAATAAACGCAACTATGGAAATAAAATGAAAATTATTCTTGCAAACAATATAAACCCAGGTCTTTGAATTGAAGTGCCATTTTAAATTCAACATTGTATTATATGGAAACCCGTTCTTTGTTTCCCGATTTCAATTTTATACTCCCACTTTGCTAGCTGAATTTTCAACCATGACTCTTGGAAATTAAAGTTGGTTTTTCGTTGCAGGTCAGTCTACAATGTACTCTGAATGGACCACATCCTGGGAGATTCGCGTGGGAAAGAGATGGCATTGTTATATCTTCAAATACTGATTCTAGGTAAGTTTATTTTAATGTTATCTTAATGGGCCTGTGGACGGTGAGCAATGGGTAGCTCACCGTCCATCCGTCGAATGACGACAGGCCGTGTCGACGGCGCCTTTGTGTTTCACGCGCGCCTCAAAGAGATGTCAGCAAAGCAGAGGGGCTTGCTAAAGCCTCCGCCTACCGGGGTTGCGGGTTTTTCGAAAGAGATACCGCGGTCCCGGAACGTAAAGGGCAATAGAAGGAACATGGGTGGGTTTTAGTCAGTAAAAGTCTGACATACCTTCCTTCCTTCCCCCGCTCTGCCCAGAACGGGGGAAGTCATTTGATAATTTCCTACCTATAAAAAATGTTATCTTAATACTAATACTCGGCTTCTTTCTTTCTTTATTGTGTGGTTAGTACTTAACCTTGGTCAGAGATTTTAAGCTGCCTATAGGCCTCTGACTTGGCATTCTGGTTTCCTCATAATTTCTAGGGATCCGCTTCTCAAAAAGAAAAAGCGGAACCCTTATCGGATAACTTTGTTGTCCGTCTGTCTCTCTGTCTGCCTATCTATGAAGAAAGCACGTGGAGAAAAAAATTAAACCATAAACTCAAGTCTGTGGTCCCATAAAGCTGTAAAAAAATCAACCCTCTACGTCTACGCAGTCGCCCGGGTGCCGTAGATGCGGGCCTGTGGACGGTGAGCAATGGGTAGCTCACCGTCCGTCCGCCTATTGACAACAGGCCGTGTCGACGGCGCGTTCGTGTTTCACGCGCGCCCCAAAGAGATTTCAGCCAAGCAGAGGGGCTTGCTAAAGCCTCCGCCTACCGGGGTTGCGGGTTGTTCGAAAGAGATACCGTTGCCCCGGAACGTAAAGGGCAATAATAGAAGGAACATAGAATAGAATAGAATATACTTTATTGCACACCAAAAATTGAAAAAACAAACTGTTTTATAAAAAAGTGTTAAATCTATGGTTACAATGGCGATCTTATCGCTAATAGCGATATCTAACATAGGTGGATTTTAGTCAGTAAAAGACACTCCCCCCGCTCTGATGATTTCCCACCCTAAAAAAAAGTCTACGCAGTCATAAGATATGGCCGTTTATGTTGCTAGTCAAGTACGAACTGTCGATGTCGGTGTGAAAGTCCAACTTGCACTTGCCTGTTTTTTTTTTCAATAAAAACTCCGTGGAATAACTATGACCTCTTAGTGAAGGCATAGAGCAAAATCATATTATCCCTTCAAAGTTTGATAACGATGTTGTTAGCTTAAATTTCGTCATGTCTCTGGCAGTAAAACTTGGTAAACCACATTCCACAAAATCCTGACGCCATCAAGTATCTAAGCAGTATCAATAAACGCTGAAGTGGTAACTCGATTTCAATATCACTATCGAATAGTCAAATCACTTTAGAAAATGGACGTAAAATCGATATCCTCGAACAGTTCTAAAGTAAATCTCGGATAGTCTAGCGCTCAGTAATGGAATCTATTCCAGGAATGGGTCGTATAAAATGACAGCCGCTTAAAAACTACGGGGTTAAAATGTGTTTGAATGAGTGTATCGGTGACTTTTATTGGTTTCGTTGACTACGTTTTTGCCACCGACTTCTGGAAGTAAAGTTATTTTCCACTTTTTAGTTTTTTTTTAAGTCGGTTTTATTTTTGCAAAAAAAAAAACTCAGAGAGTGTACCCTATCAAACAAAACAGAATTTTGCAAATCGGTCAAAGCGTTTTTGAGTGAACATATAAAAAAAAAAAGTCGATTAAAAAAGAGAAAATGTAGAAAAGGGTAATACAGTTTTAATTGCCAGTTTTATTCTTTTGAAACATTTTACGTTTTTAAGTTAGAGAATTAATCTAATCTATTTTTCAAAACTTAAAATAACAAGGGTGACCCTCTTCAAAAAGGGACCTGAGCAGCGGGCGAAACCGCTGGACACAGCTAGTAAGGATTTAAAAATATAATTGTTGATTCACGGAAATGAAAACATACTCTCGTAAATTACTTTGCAAACATCATATGCATCTGCAAATACGGCTTAATTAAAATATTCTGCGGAACCAATATTTATTCTCTTAAAAATATAGGTACGTTATTTGTTTCTTAAAAAGTAATCTGTTTTTATTTTGTAAAATAGTTTTCTGTTAGGTTTTCCTATAAATCATCTGGAACATTTATGATGAAATTAATAAACATGACCATTGACCAATCTAAAAAAAATATTTAAAAAAATATATATTTTGTTTGCTTAGACTAAGATGGTTGCTTTTTACAGCTCTAAGGCGCCACAGACTTGAGTATAAGGTTTTAATTTCAACTCGATACCTCCACGCGTTCTCGAGGTAAATAGTCTTGACAGACAGACAGGCTGACGAACAGAAAGACAAATGGACAACAAAGTGACGACACGGTTAGCGCAGTGGCTGAGCGATCGACTGCTATGCTGCGTGTCGCGGGTTGGATCCCCGCACGGAACACATATTTGTATGGCCTACAGATAGATGTTTCGGGTCTGGCTGTTTGTGTATGTGTGTTTAAATGTCCACCCACGATACAGGAGATATTCCTAATGTGGGGCAACGTGTGTAAAATATCATTTTATCATTTAAAGTGATCCTATAAGAGTTCCGCTTTTTCCTATTGGGGCACGGAACCCTAAAACATTGCTAAGCCATAGTAAGTGTATAGTATCATCATCTGCCAAATCTATCCTTAATTATTTTAGGGTCGGCTTCCAGTCTTACCAGATGCAACTAAATACTAGTATTTTGCACGGAGCGACTGATGTGACCTACAAGCCCAGTGGTACTAAGTTATATGGTATCCATTGGTGAGACTGGTGGTCAGACTTTTGGGCCATCCTGGCCTATAGCGACTATCCAATATCTTGTCACTAGCTTTCTCCTGCGACTTCGTCCGCGTGGCATAGTTACTTTTGGCTAACGCTAACTTTAACTCGTAACCGCGTAAGGATCGACAAAAAAAATATCTTTCACTCCCCTTTTCCCACTTAAAAAATTAACGCCTAAATGGCCAAAACGATTTTGATGAAATTTGGTCCAGAGATAGTTGGGACCTTGAAGACGGACATTGTCAATTTTTTAAGTGAGAAAAAGGGGGATAAAGAGGGAAGAAAACGGGAGGTTATTATATTTTTTTTCAATAATATCGCTGGTTAAAGTAAGCGTTAGCCCAAAGTAACTATGCCACGCTAAATCGCGGACGGAAGCTAGTATTTAAATAACATCTAATTTTAACAATTCGCATTCAACACGATTAAGTCCTGTTTCAATTTAAAACCCCCGGGATTCAAAACCATTGAGTCCTGTTTTAAATTAAAACCCCAGGATTCAACACCATGGAGTCCTGTTTCAATTTAAAACGCCCGGGATTTAACACCATTGAGTCCTGTTTCAATTAAAAAAATATATGCTAAAGTGACACTTCATTTTCAGATACACTATTGGCCAGACAATGGCTCCGGACGGCGGGGTCATCACCCAGCTCAACATATCACATCTAAGGGTAGATGATGGTGGGCTGTTCTCTTGTGTGGCTCATCATGGCGATAGTGTGGTGGTACACCATGATCGACTGAATGTTTATGGTGAGTTTAGTTTTTTTGGACAGTCAAATCTTGAGGCAGTGGTCGCTTATGCATGTCCAGCATCTTGATTGTTTTAAATTTTACTAACATAGTTTTTAAGTTTCTTCTACTAACATAATTATTATTTTATTATATGGACTTGTAACTATATGTGCCTACTCTGAAATAAATATTTCCTTTCAATTTCAATGAAGGTTTTTAAATATTCTTTTATCGTTTTGTTTATCTGCAGGAACTCGTAGTTAAATGAAAGCAGGCGCTCGGGCCGATTTTAAAGTTAGGCTGCGCTTGCCTAGGTTGGTCCGTGGATGGGTGACCATCCGTTATAATCTGAGTTTCCTCCGTACCTCGGAAAGCACGTTAAGTCGTTATTTTTGACAGTCGATATACGTAGCCAGTGTCCCGAAAGTCTGTATTACCCAGTGCTATCCGGGTTGTGGAGGTCAGGTAGGCAGTCGCTCCATGCAAAATATTGGTATTTAGCTGTATCCGGTAAGACCCAACATAGTTAGAAAAAGGCTAGGCTGATGATGATGGTTTGCTTCACTGAAAGGTACTTCAGCGTAAGTTTTATCGACAATTGTGTACTAAATTTGACAGCACGGTTGGCGCAGTGGCTGAGCAATCGACTGTTGCGCCGTGTGTCGCGGGTTTGATTACCACATGGAACAAATATTTGTATAGCTTACGGATAGTTGTTTTGGTTCTGGCTGTTTGTGTATGTGAGTTTAAATGTTTGTAAACTCACCCACGATACAGGAGAAATTCCTAGTCAAAGGCAACGCTTAAAAAAAATCGTTTAAACCGTAAAAAAAACAGGTGAGAAAGACTAACATTTATGTTTAGAGAATAGTTGAGGTCCCAAAACTACATAGGAGTATTTTTAGGGTTCCGTAACTCAAAAGGAAAAAACGGAATCCTTAGAGGATCAATTTGTTGTTCTCCTGTCTGTCTGACAAGACCCTTTTTTACAAGAACCCGTCGAGGTTTCAAGCTGAAATTAGAACGATATACTCAAATCTGTGTTATCTTGGTGCTGTGAAAAATTCAATCCCTTAATACTACGCAGTCAAAAGATATGGTCGTTTATGTCGCCAGTTTGTACGGACCGAAGAAAATGCGACTCGCACTTGGCCGGTTATCTTTTTTTTTTTCGATATTTAAACCCGAAAAAAACCACTGACCCAATCGAAGCTGCCAGCATAGCTGGACTAATGCGTCTTGGAAACTGAACCAGAGACAAACTAGAATTACTAGGACACCAACTCACTCCAAAGTTGTCTTTGCCATCTCGTGATTTCGCGCCTCAGTTGACAATTATGCGCTCTAGCTGGTAGCTGGTATACGGTTACAAACTACAGGCCTTCGACTAAATGTTGTTTTGGGAGCGAAACATGATGGTGTGTATCTTTGGTATCTACCATTTTATTTTATTGATTGATATTTTAATTATCATTCGATATAGTTTTCAACATTTTAAAAATCGTATGTAGAATGCAGCGCGCTAACATAATTAATAAGCTATTGCATAGCTTCTATCGCGGGCCTTGAGCGTGAAGAGCGAATCCAGACATTTCGTAACGAAAAAACCTAACACTTTCATTACGAATACGATCAGTTATTTCAGTCACGATTCCAATGTTCTATTAGCGTGTTTTAAGAACTAAATAAAGTCTCATTTATGGTCTTTGTAAAGTTCTATATATGAAAATAGCATGTCCACCAGTAAAAAAAAGGTCAAATAATAAAAATACACAACTCCTTTTAACAACAAAAGGTATAAAAGTATTCCACAACTTTTACGAAGAAACTCGAAGATAAACACTATTAAAATAAAAATAGAATAACAAAGAGATACGGGTAGTTTACAAACTTTATCTTCTTTATAAAGTTTTTGTATTGTGGATGATATTGTTGATAGGGTTGAGCCGGAGTTGTGGGTTGTCCGGCGTTGCGGGTTGCAGGAACATGGATGGTTTTAAGTCAGTAAAAATCTGATACTCCATTTCGCTCCGACCAGAGCGGGAGAAAGAGTTCTAGATTTCCAGTCCAAAGAAGAAGAAAAGAAGTCCGAAAATATGCATGCAGGGTTTTTTTTAAATAAAAAAACTGGCCACCCTACCTCGCGGACGAAATCGCCGTCGGAAGCTAGTCAGTAAATAAAGTTTAAATCAGTTCCACAAATAACTACTATTTATTTTGGTTCCGAACCCAAATTAGTTAGAGGAATCAATACATGAAGGAACGGACATTGATCCCGGCGTTTGTTCATTGGGTAAAATCCTTAAAAGTTCAGTTTTAAGGATTTCAGTAGTTTTGGTTTTATATAATTACTAGAGTAGGTACAGACGCCTGCACATCAAGCTACTACAAACTGTCAGATTTCTTTGATAGATTTTCGACTTTATTTCTAAAGTGGTAAGGTTCAAGATTCATTGGGAAAAATTGACAGTTTCGGGTAGCTTGACCTGCAGGCGTCTGTACAAATGAGCATTTTAGTCTTGAATATGATAAATAGCCTTATTGTAAACATGCATAACTTTTAATAATAACGTTTTCATGAATTCTGTTATATTGTACATGTTATTTTTTAATAAAAAATACATACTTCAATTGAATAAAAAACACATAAATAAATTAAAAACCGGCTAAATGCGATTCGGACTCGCGCGTTTCGTACAAACTTGCGACAAAAACAGGCATATTATCTTTTTACTGCACAACTAGAAGGTTGATTTTTTCACAGCTAAAAGGGAGCACAGACTTAAATTTAACGGTTTTAATTAAAATTCGATACCTCCACGCATTTCCAAGATAAATAGTCTTGACTGACAGACAAACGGAGAACAGTGACCCTATAAGGTTTTAATTTTTTTTCTTTAGGAAACCGAAGCCTTTAAAACACGTCAAAATTGACAACCTCAAAAACTGATTTAACTATAAGGCAGTCTTACTCCAGTAGGTACTAGAGCCCAGTGATATAACCGAATGATGCTAGCAGACTAATGACCCACGGCTAATTGGGCTAAATCTGTACCAAATAGCGTACGGCTAACGCAAAATTAAGCAGGAATTGAATTGAAGAGATTCGCATTTAGTCTAGTATTTAGTGAAACGAACATTTTAGCTCCCAGTCTCATTAATTCCTTCTTGTTTTGAATTTGAATTTGATGTGGACTTTTGTGACAAATTGGTAATTTGGATTTAGACAATATTTATAAAGTAAAAAATTGATTCAATTACCTGTACGTTACTCTAATGGCCATCAAGGATTTCTCGGTGAAAGACTGGTTT
Source organism: Ochropleura leucogaster (assembly GCA_958449745.1). Classification (NCBI taxonomy): domain Eukaryota; kingdom Metazoa; phylum Arthropoda; class Insecta; order Lepidoptera; family Noctuidae; genus Ochropleura; species Ochropleura leucogaster. The sequence goes on along the minus strand of OY288224.1, from coordinate 9,699,473 downwards.
TGTAAAAAAAAAAACAAAATCAAATGCACTTTTTTAAGTAAGCCAGTTACAGGCACTTTTGAGCTGTCGAAGCAAAGACCACAAACAAAAGCGTAGATCTCTATGGTGAAGAATGGGCAAGAAACTTTATAGACACTCTTTTAAATCAGAATAATGTTACAAAGTCTTGGTTACATCATTCATGTTGAGACGGTAAATTATGTGAGAATGACGTCAGAAGTGTCCATAGTAAAGACGAAAATTAAAAAAAAAAATGTTCAAATACGCCGTGGCAACTGACCAGTCACAACTGACAGCGCCCGTTCACGAACATGACGCATGGATCAGCATTCAACTCAATCTTTTTGAAGGGAGCTAAATGATGGGATACATTGTGCCCGGTTGATGGTAATAGGCTCGCTCGTTGATAAGTGGGCAAAGGTAACTGGCGATATGCAGGTAGTACATCTCTGCTCGTCAAGTGTATAGGTTAATGCTGGGCTGTAAAAAAGGGTGGATGAAAAACAATTGCATGTAGCTGAGATGGGAATGTATAAAGTATAAGGGATAAGGTAAGGAATGAGTTTATCAGAGTAAAATAAATAATAAATAAATATCTTGGGACAACTCACACACGGCTATCTGATCCCAAGCTAAGCAGAGCTTGTGTTATGGTAACCAGACAACTGATATACATACTTATATAATTTATTAATACATACATATTATAGATAAATCACACCCAGACACAGAACAAACAATCATGCTCATCACACAAAGTTTGTCCTAGAGAAAGTTAGAAAGTTGCGCCTATTACACAAAAAATGAAAGGGAGTCGTTTGTCTTGGTATGGACATCTAATGAAGAGACACGAAGCACATGCGACTAAAAGAGGAAGGGATCTGAATGTTGATGGACGGAGAGCCAGAGGAACGCCAAAGAAAAGATGGATGGATTGTGTAAGGAATGATATAAACAAGAAAGGAGTAAATGATGCCGTGACGTTTGATAGGGGAGAATGAAAGAAGAAAACGTGTTGCCACTGACCCCAAATATAATGGGACGAGGGCAGGAAAACGATGATGATGTGTATGCTAAGCCACATAGTACGGTTCTTTATGCAAAAAAACATTTAAGGAATGGCACCTAGGATCTATTATAAGATCCCAAGGCAAATTACAGGCTTAGGTATTTTCATGAAACTCTCAATGGCTATTAAGTTTTGAAGAGCACACGATTTTACCAATACCTATAATATTTTATATCCAATTGAAATATTTAATGCTATACTGCGTATACCTATAAAATTACAATCGTCCTCCTTTATACTATATACTGTTTGGAACTTGTCGTATAAAAATAACAACATTGTGGTGGTTTTTTCTTAAAATATTATGGGTTTTGAAGAAAATTGGTAAAGTCGTGTTAACATACTTTCCGAGGCACGGAGGAAACTCGATATTTAACGGGTGGTCACCCATCCACAGAGCAACCTAGGCAAGTGCTGCTTAACCTAAAAATCGACCCGAGCGGCTGCTATTATTTAACCACGAGCTCCTCAAACTTCAGAGGCCCGGCCACCTCCTTTGCTAGTGCTAGCATTAATGCTTCGCAGAAGGAGGTGACTGCTTCCCATTCCCTCTCGCTCCGGACCATGGACTGAACCAGGGCCGGACCTCCGGAAACCTCCTCTTAACCTACATGGCACTTGAACATAGCTAGCAAAACATAGCTGTAGTTTTAGGTAAACTTCTGTGTAAGCCTTCCAGGATTACAGACGTAATGAATAATCTACTAAAACTTTAGATTCCGTGAAACAAAAGAAAGGCAGCGCATATACATACATTCGATGCATCCAATACTATACTACTCCGTTGCAACACAAACTTTAAAACCAATTTTATTCCTCTATATAAAATGTATTGAAACAAAATGTTTTGTTTCAGGTCCCCCGTATATACGGACGTTGCCGCCTTTCAAAGTCCAAAGTGGACAAAGTGTCACGTTAAAGTGCCCCTACTACGGTTATCCAGTGAGGTAAGGTTTGAAGATATTTTGGTGTAGACTGTGTTTTGTTATCAGACCTAGAAAAACAGTAGTTCCACACGTAGATAGACTTTTTTTCGTATCAAATAAGTCCCTTTAGTTCCCCAGGCAGTGGCCCTGACTGGTCCGGTGCCAGACTGACAAAAAGAGGGTTATGATTTTAGCACGTATTTATTAGCTTCCTCAAAGTAACTATGTAAATAAATATGGATGGTATTTAAAAGTACTTCAATTTATTCCTATTTCGTTTACCTAATTTTGCCTGTGTTGCACCAAATATACTGAATGTGCACCAAAATATGTTAATTAAAATATGTCATAACGAGCATCAGGAAAAAGACAGCACTACAATAAAAAAGTGTTATATCTTTATCCATTTTCTATTAATGCAAGTCGTTACTTACCGTCGTTTCCAACTACGCATTTTTTTAGCATTCAGGAAAGAATATTTGGTGCACGATCAGTATTTTTGGTGAACACAAAATTATTTCCCAATAAATATCTTGGGACAACTCACACACGGCTATCTGATCCCAAGCTAAGCAGAGCTTGTGTTATGGTAACCAGACAACTGATATACATACTTATATAATTTATAAATACATACATATTATAGATAAATCACACCCAGACACAGAACAAACAGTCATGCTCATCACACAAAGTGTGTCCTGGGTGGGAATCGAACTCACGACCTCCGGCTCAGCAGTCAGGGCCACTAACCACTGGACCAACAGGCCCGTCAAAAATACGTAGAAGTTAAATTTCACTCGTAGCTTAGTGACGTCATTCTAATCCAATATGGCGGAGTCCCAAAGATAGCAGAATTAGTATATTAAGCATATCCGTGATATGGACACCAAATGAAAGAGTTTGCTGAGAAGATTACATGAAATGAATTGATTTATTTTTGTATTTATTTAGAAAGAAGAAAGAAATTAAAAAAGTTTATTTTGTTTACGCCACAAGTGCACAAAGAAATAAAATAAAACTTTAATCTCAAGACAAAAAAGAGATACTTACGCCCGGTTCCGATAAACAAAAAACATTTCGTTTTGCTTACGGATAGTAGTATTTTGACATACGTCTCATATAACGTACTAGCTGTTCCTCGCGGTTTTACCCACGCTGCTCAGCACCTGTTGGTCGTAGCGTGATGTTATATAGCCTATAGCCTTCCTCAAGAAATGGACTATTCAACACTAAAAGAATTTTTCAATTCGAACCAGTACTTCCTGAGCGCGTTCAAACAAACAAACAAACTCTTCAGCTTTATAATATTAGTATGGATGACAAAATACTACTATCCGTAAGCAAAACGAATCGTTTTAGTGTACTGGAACCGGGCGTTATTGTATATCTCACAGCTTCGCTACATAAGACTAGTTCAAAACTGCCGCGCAACTAGTATTCGACACTGAATCTGAAAATTTTATGTTCAGGCAAATTGGATCAGCATCCCAATTGCGTTTTACTGTTTTCTTCTAATTTATTTTTCATCATTTATTTTGTGGGTTCCGTGCCTTAAGAATGAAAAAAACTCTTATCTATTGCTTCCCAGCTTTTAAACATTGTTCTGCTTGATAACGATAAACACGTAATGAACGTCATTCAATTTTAAAAAGAAAAGCATTAGCATTGTACCTGCATACATAAAGTCCAGATGTAATATATATTGCGAGTTAATAGGTTTTCGTCCATTTATTGTCTAAGTAACATATAATATTTTTTTTAAATATTTCTTAAAAAATAATAAAATATTTAAAAATATAAAAATAGTAGCCCACCGGTATCAGAAACAGGGTCCAAGCTACCGGCGGTCAGGGCTCCAGAGAAAGGAACCTTCTAACAATACGAGCCTTGTCCAGGAGTACCGCTTTCTGTATCAAGCCCTTGATCCAGCTGCTTAACGAGAGCCTCCTCAGGTATTCGTCGAGGCTCTTGGCAATTAAGCCATTGACAAATACGACTATCGGCACAATGATCGCTGAGTCCACATCCCACATGTCGACAACCTCGCGAGCCAAGTCAATATACTTGATATGCTTATCTTAATAGGTTTATATTGAACCGACTACAAAAAGGAGAGAGTGTCCATGGAGTTTCTTGCCCATTCTTCTCCACAGAGATCAACGCTTTGGAATGGGCAAATACAGTACTTTCACAAGTTATTATGCCTTGTGACCGGGACTGTAGATTCATTTTGTTTCTTGACATTCAAAAGTACCCACCTGTAATGGTCTAATTGAAATAAATTATTAGATTTGATTTGGAGAAAGTTCTCAATTCCTCCGAATCTTTTTTTATGTATGTTAACCGATTACTCAAAAAAGCCTGAACTGATTTGCAAAATACTTTTTTTGTTTGAAAGAAAAAAAAATACTTTCAACGTGGTTCCATATCAATTTTATTTTGCTTAGGTAGCTTATGAGCTATCGTTTAGGATACCTATTTTTTTCTCTATGTCTGTATTGATGATCTGCTTATCTTTTAGTGACAATGGAAAAAAATTAACACTCGAAAAAAACAAAAAAGTTTTTTTATGGGTTAAATCGTTACATGTTCGACCTTAGTATAAAATTGAGGTTAACAGTTTAATGCAAACTCAAAGCATTTCAATACGACAATTCACAGATATTTTCAAATGTCATAAAACCAAAAAAGATGCTGTAGTTGTCCTCGACTTAACACATTATAACTTCTGACAGTATTGTAGTTGCCCATTCCAAAGCGTAGATCTCTATGGAGAGAAATGGGCAAGTAACTCCATGGACACTCTTTTTAATATTTTTTTTTTATATCATTCATTTTGAGAACAAGAACAAATGTTTGAGAACGATGTGGATAAACAAGCACATTAAGAGCGTCCAGAGTAAAACCAAAATTAGGAATTATTAATTAAAATAAACCAAGGCAGCATAGAGACGACCAGTCACAACACAACAGTGGACTTTTTTTAAAAAAAAAACCTTGCCCCAAATTAGGAATTTCTCCTGCATCGTGGGTTTACAAACAATTAAACCCACATACACAAACAGCCAGACCCGAAAAACCTTTTTGTATGGCCTACAAAATAGTTGTTCCATGCGGGAATAAAACCCGCGACACGCAGCGCAACAGTACCGTTCAGCCAGTGCGCCAACCGTGCCATCAATAACCAACACAATGTGGATTATTTTTTTACGATTTGCTCTAACTCATTACGTAATATTCTTCAATATACGAGTGATTTTATGATATCCTAGTCATCTGTCTTCTAAGAAGTCTAAAAAGACTTAAGCAAGACTCTTTTCTGTGTAACTCTACTATATTTGACAGTTCTAGTTTCTGACATTCCATTGTTTCAAACGCACGGCCTTCCAAAAGAAAAAAAAAGAATTCAAAAATGTTTAGCATTTAGTGCATAGTAATTCTTGTTCGTGAAAACCAATGTAGCAAATGAAAGCGCTGAATTGGCAATGGACGTTTTACGAAAGCGCTTTTTGAATGCTCCTACTAAAAACAAGCGTTAAAATTTATTGCGTTCAGCTAAATTGTTTCGCTGTTATTGGTTGTACGAAACTCGTGAGGAGTTTGTTTCTGCGGAGGTTGAGCTTCAAGGTTAAGTAGTGCTTGCCTAGATTAGTCCGTGGATGGGTGACCAACCATGAAATCCCAAGTTTTCTAATGGAAATCTCTTTTAGTTATTTATATTACTAGCTGGCGCCCGCGGCTTCACCCGCGTGGTGATCGAATTAATTATTTTAGACTAAAATCTACCTATGTGCCAAATTTCATGAAGATCCATACATCCACATAATTATTCACATTTATAATATTACTAGCTGCGCCCTGCGGTTTCGCCCTCGTGATGATAAAAAAAGTATCATATGTGTTATACCACACTATAATCTACCTCTGTGCCAATTTTCATCTAGTTCCGTTCAGCCGTTTTGACGTGAAAGAGTAACAAATATCCATACATCCATCTATCCATGCTCCCAAACATTTGCATTTATCATATTAGTAATATTTTACGTTTTGTAAAGAAAGCATTGACATTGTACACTTACGCTGTAACAACAAAATTGTAAAATCAAATAATTTTAAAAGAGTAACCATGGAGTTTCTTGCCGGTTCTTCTCCATAGGAAACTACCAACCCGAACCGTGCATCTTTTCTCGATGTTTTATAAGTGCCCATGTAGGCCAACGTGAAAAATAAAAGATTTTCTTAAGTCTAAACGCCTCATTACTTATAGAAAATCATGCACACATACATTATGCGCATATAATTAATCTATTAAAACAAGTAACATAGATTTTGAAAAAAAAAAAACAATAGGTACTACCTATTAATATTTAAAAAACAACTGACCTAGGAGTGTCGTAGAATCTAGTACTAACTAGGTTGGACAGATCAGAAAGCCTTTCCGTTTGTCCGTCTATGGGCACGGACAAATCCAGGCTAAACGGCTTAACCTGATCATCAACCCTAACTATTTTTATTTATTATTTAGCCACGAACACCAATGAAAATGAATTTCGTTTTACCTGTCCGATATTGTTTTGTCTTTGCCCTATATTTGTATCTGCCAACAAACATTATTTATAAACAATAATATTCAGTACATTTACGAAGAACAATTTTAGCTTTGATGTCATTTTTACGATCTCTTTTGGAGAAGTCCATCAAATATTTTTATGGCTTATAAAGCACGAACGTGTAGAATTTTTGTTGGGAATTTTTCCAATATGTGTTCTTTGTTTTCTTGGTACCGTAGGTATTGTTATACCGCTAATTGCGTTAAAAAGTAGAAAAGTTTGCCTCTGAATCGGTTTTCTGCTTACTTTGACGCACTAATAAATAAATAATAATAAATAGCTTGGGACAACTCACACACGGCTATCTGATCCCAAGCTAAGCAGAGCTTGTGTTATGGTAACCAGACAACTGATATACATACTTATATAATTTATAAATACATACATATTATAGATAAATCACACCCAGACACAGAACAAACAATCATGCTCATCACACAAAGTTTGTCCTGGGTGGGAATCGAACCCACGACCTCCGGCTCAGCAGTCAAGGCCACTAACCACTAAACCAACAGGCCCGTCGACTAATGCCGTATCGGTAGACAGAATATATGTGAATGTTTATCAAAATCGCATGAATTGCAAATTGATCGCCAACTGAAACTGTTTTTAGGGTTCCGTACCTTAAAAGGAAAGAACAGAACCCTTACTGGATCACTTTGTTGTCCGTCTGTCTGTCTGCTCGTCAATACTCTTTATCTCTGGAACGCGAGAAGGTGTCCTATTGAAATTAAAACCATATACTCAACTCTGTGATCCCTTTTTGATGTAAAAAATCAACAATCCTCTGTCCACGCAGAGAAAAGATATGCCTGTTTATGTCGGAAGGCTCTTGGCCTTTTTCATTTCTCTTGCTCAAAAAGTTCGTCATTATAGCCTATCAGCTACCCTACTATGACCTCTTAAAGCAATTCTTATTCCACTGAGGGAAAGAGACAGAGCTATACACGGTGTCTAGCACCATCTCTTTCCCTCAGTGGAATAAGAATTGCTATAAGATATAGTAGCCCTTCAGAGCAAGGAAAAAATTTAATTTCATCATCTAGGGTAAAACGTTGTTTTACCAAAGAGTCTTAATATAAAAATAGAATAATCATGAATAATAATTGCACTGTTTCCCTAAAAACTAAAAACATATTTTTTTGAAAAAGGAACTAAAAGAGACGATCTCTTTGAACCCGTGAAAGAAAGAAAAAAAAGAAAAGAAAAAAATAATTACAATTGTATTTATAGTGCCAATTGTTTGAACCTTGAACAAAGATATTCTATTCTATTCTATTGCGTTGAGGCTACGGAAGAAAAACAAAATGTATTTTTCTAATTATTGAATAGTGAACGGAATTTGTTTTATTTTTAGCAAATTGTAGTGAAAAGTACAGTGGAAGTGCCTCTCATATAACAATCCACTACTCATATTATTTGCATAGTCTAAGAGTTATTTTGAATTAAATACAATGTCATGCTTTTAACAAAACCAGTGTAGTGTAGTTTTATTATATACTTTATTGATTTGACTTTTAACAGACAGTTTTGCGACAAAAACAAAATGAAAATCAGTAAAATTTTCCCAATCCTAAAGTTCTTATCTTCAATGCTTCTTCAGCAGAACTAGAAAACAAAATTCCTTTAAGCAAAGACGCTATTATTTTATCTACTAACATAATCTTAACTGAAGCAAACAGTAACAGTATCTTCTAATACTTCCATTTACAGGGAAATAACATGGGAACACAAAGGGAAGGAAATAAATACAGATATGGCTGCGAATAATCGGTATAAGAGATCAGCAAACAAAACTGAAAGTACAGAAATATTTGGACGAAAACCGAAGTTAAGAGAGAAGAGGGACTTGCCAGCAGTCACAAACGATGGAACACTTAATGTACCGAAAGTTTCTAAGACTGATAATGGAGCTGCTTACTCTTGTATCGTCAGAAGTCCTTCAGGTGAGAAATTCTTGAGTTGAGATACATTATTTTGCCGGGATTGCGGGTTGTTCGAAAGAGATACCGCGGCCCCGGAACGTAAAGGGCAATAGAAGGAACATGGGTGGGTTTTAGTCAGTAGAAGTCTGACATGCCCCCCTGCTCCGCCCAGAGCAGGGGAAGTCATTGGATGATTTCCCACCCGAAACAAAAAAAGATACATTATTTTTCAATATGTATTTTTTCTTTATTAATTACTAGCTTTTTCCCGCGGCTTCACTCGCGTTAAATTTGGGGTAACACAGTTCCCCTTTCCAGATTTGCGGGTACCTGCTACCTGTAGTTTTTGCCCTAGTTTCTACCCTGACGGTGTCAGTGGTACCGAACGCAAAAAAACGAATAAGAAAGAGGGTATATCATTTTGTCTGCTCATAAACATCCACCCGCAATAACTTCAGTTTGCGTTTCACTAAAATAATGACTGTATAGAAGTAGCGTGAATATTGAAAAATAGTTTTATTGTATTCTTACTAGCTTTTGGCCGCGACTTCGCTCGCGTTAAATTCGGGGTAACTCGGGGTCCCTTTTTCTAATTTTCAGGTATTTTTCGTTGGTAACAACAGAGAATCGAATAAAGCCTTTTCCTACCTTGAAAACTGCGAAAAATCCCATTTAAAATTTTCTCACTTGTTTTTTTAAATTACCCCCTGTCCAGGGTCCCAACTATCCCTGTACCAAAATTCATCAAAATCGGTTTTGCCACTTAGGCGTTAAGACGTAACAAACAGACAAACTTCTTTCGCTTTAATATTATTACTAGCTTTTGCCTGCGGCTTCGCTCGTGATAAGTTCGGGGTAACACAGTTCCCCTTTCCTGATTTGCAGGTACCTGCTACCTGTAGTTTTTGCCCTTGTGCCTTATTTATTGTAATAGCAAAGCTAAGTTTTCCCTTTTCTTCTCTGTATCTCCCTCATTTCTCACTTTAAATATAATACCCTATGTCATTTAGACGTAAAGACGTAACAAACAAACTCACTTTCGCTTTTATAATATTATAAGTAAGGATATAACTGTTATTCTTATGATAAAACAGGTGAAATGGCAAAAAGATCGTTCGAGTTACACGTAGTGGAGGCCCCACAGCTAGAGGAGATATTACTACCAACGGATTTGCAAGAAGGACAGATTGTTCAAATACATTGTAATCTTAAGAGCGGAGACTCACCAGTTTATTACTCATGGTTGAAAGATGGGAAGAAGATTCCGACGCATTTGAAGGTATGATATTTAAATTTGTTTACTTAGTACAAATTGTTGGGAAGATTTACGATTAAAGCCCTGTAGGCCTACTATGACATCTTAAAGCTGCTTAACTGCTTGCTTTAACACGTCATGGTAGGCTAGCTGCTACCCTACCATGACGTGTTAAAGCAGAACTTATTCCGCTGAGGGAAAGGGACAGAGCTATACAGGGTGTCTAGCACCATCTCTTTCACTCAGTGGAATATGTTCTGCTTTAAGATGTCATAGTAGGCCTACTGTTCCAATAAACAAAAACGACTCGTTTTGCTTACGGATGGTAGTATTTTAACATAAGTTCTATGAGACTTATGTCAAAATCTTACTATCCGTAAGCAAAACGAGTCGTTTTTGTTTGTATTAGAACGGGGCTTAAGATGATTTTGTTTTTGTTGAACATTTTAGATTTTGTTATACGACTATTTTGACGACACGGTTAGCGCAGTTGCCGAGCGATCGACTGCCTTGATAGAATAACACTTATATTTGAATCTTTATATTAAACACAATAAAGCACAATATATATTTAACTTAAAATCTTGAGAGATTTGACATAATTTAATTTGAAATTAAGATAACAAATATTTCACTTCTAAAACAATTGCAAAATCTCAATTTACCTAACTGCAAACATTCCAAAAATTTTAATCAGAATACTTCAAATTCTCATCAATTTTCAGATCGTGGAGAGAAGCTTGGAAGTGTTCAGCGTTCTTATAATAAAGAACGTATCTTTGGATCACTGCGGAACCTACACTTGCGTCGCTGCCAACCACGTGGCCAAAGTAAATCGAACCGTAAACCTCTACATAAAAGGTAAATATTTAGAAGAGTATTTTTTTAAGTGAAACTTCTTTAGTATCGCAACGGAAAAAACGACAGGTAAGAGACACAAATACAAAAATTAGTTGAGTTAATTATAAATACATTCGTGCATTTGAAAAGTTTTTATGGCTTTGAGTTAAGGTCACAATTTATTTAAACAAAATGTATTTTTACCTTGTTATGACGCGATGGACATGATTTCAATTAGTTTTAAACAAATACTCTTTGTAATTATCTAACCCTTGTTATATTGTGTGGATCACACATACAGTCACCTTTTTTATTTATTTTGTTAAAAAAAAAACATTGCCCTCCACTAGGATTTTCTCCTGTAGGCCTACTATGACGTCTTAAAGCAGAACTTATTCAACTGAGGAAAAGAGATGGTGCTAGACACCTTGTATAGCTCTGTCTCTTTCCCTCAGTGGAATTAGTTCTGCTTTAAAACGTCATGGTAGGTTAGCTGTATTGTGGGTGTGTTTACAAACATTTAAACTGACATACACAAACAGCTAGACCCCAACTATCTGCAGGTCATACAAGTATATAAGAATCACTATAAATACGAGCTTTAGTTTTTGTTTCATACGCCATCTTCTTAATAAACAATTTAAAAAAAAGAAGGGGGTTCCTAAGAAGACTGTATTTTTTATGTTTGTTATGCGGTTTTCCCGTCGTTTGTGGGGGGCGACTATTTTCCGCCCGCGATTTCGCCTGCGTGGTATAGTTACTTTGGGCATCGTTAGCCCAAAGTAACTATTACCTGCGTGATGATCGTAAAAAAAATATCTTTCTTGCCTCTTTTTTTTTTTTTTTTTTTTTTCGTGTGGGAAATCATCCAATGACTTCCCCCGCTCTGGGTGGAGCGGGGGGGCATGTCAGACTTGTACTGACTAAAACCCACCCATGTTTCTTCTTTTGCCCTTTACGTTCCGAGGCCGCGGTATCTCTTTCGAACAACCCGCAACCCCGGCAGGCAGAGGCTCTGGCAAGCCCCTCTGCTTTGCTGACTCTCTTTGAGGCGCGCGTGAAACACGAACGCGCCGTCGACACGGCCTGTCGTCAATCGACGGACGGACGGTGAACTACCCATTGCTCACCGCCCACAGGCCCGCATCTACGGTGGCCGGAAGTCGTCTCGCGGCGCCCGGCGCCATGGGCGTCTCCCGCGGCGGCTGGGTTGGGCAGATGTTCTCTCCCTATCTTTCTTGCCTCTTACTCCCCCTTTTCTCACTTTTTTTTTAAATTTGCCTATGTTCAACTTTAGGGTACTAACTAACTTTGTACCAAAATTTATCAAAATCGGTTCAGCTATTTAGGCGTGAAGACGTAACAAACAAATAAACAAACTCATTTTCTCTTTAATAATATTAGTAAAGGTTCGAATTCTCGGTCATCATACGCACTCAAAAACATACACAACACACACACACACGCCGACAGACTTAGGAAAAAACTATAATTAGGCTATAAATGATATAACTGCACTTTTTTTGTATCTTACACTTGTATGATGTAAAAGAACAAACTTTACTTACTTAGCTTTAATAAATAAATATAAATATCTTGGGACAACTCACACACAGCTATCTGATCCCAAGCTAAGAAGAGCTTGTGTTATGGTAACCAGACAACTGATATACATACTTATATAATTTATAAATATAATAATATAATATTCTTTATTTATATAAAAACAGATTGTAGTACAGGTTTCACAAAGTGGGTTGTTATAGATTTCTGACAATCAGGTGGGTGACGTGCTGTTCTTCTTGCTAAGCTATGAAATAGCCCCAAATACATACATATTATAGATGAATCACACCCAGACACAGAACAAACAGTCATGCTCATCACACGTTTGTTCTGGGTGGGAATCGAAACCACGACCTCCGGCTCAGCAGTCAGGGCCACTAACCACTAGACCAACATGCCCGTCAAAAACTTTGATATTACAATAAATAAGGCACAAGAGCAAAACCTAAGGGCACGCCACAATAGTGGCGGTAAGTCCCCTATTTGAGAAGTGCCTGGAGAGGCATCATGGCGTCCTCCCCTACCGCCTGACGCAGGTCCTCACCGGACACAGAAGTTTCGGGAGGTTCCTGCAATATCGACGGCAAAAACTATAGGCAGCAGGTATCTACAAATCAGGAAAAGGGAACTGTGTTACCCCGAATTTAACGCGAGCAAAGCCTCGGGCAATAGCTGGTTCAATTATAAGTAAAAAAACACAATATTTGAGGTGTCTCAGTTTAGATCAAGTTGTGCGATATTTGATTCATACTTCAATATTGTTGATTCAAAAACACTTAGTTAAATGAGTTTTCTCATAAATATTTAATACTAAATCAAAGTGTCTGATCGAAATTGAATTGGGATTTTTATTTCCTGATATTCTTTCATTCTTTCCTTTATTGAAAAGGACGCATACAAATGATGTTTCTATTCTCGCTTTGGTATCTGATTCAAAGTCAAAATGATATCAGGGCCTTTTTTAAATATAATTATTTTATCTCTGTAGCAAAGATCGTTTTCATGTTTAATTTTAACTTTTAAAGTTGATTAGATACGCGTTTATTTTACTACGATTACTAGCTTTTGCCCTCGGTTTCGCTCGCGTTAAATTCGGGGTAACGCAGTTCCCCTTTCCTGATTTGCAGGTACCTGCTTCCTGTAGTTATTTATAATGCCTTGTATAGCAAAGCCAAGATTTCCCTGTTTCTCACTTTAAAAAATCTAATCCTATGTCCGTCTCCAGGGTCTCAACTATGTCTGTACCAAAATTCATTAAAATAGTTATAGCCATTTTAGGCGTGAAGACGTAACACATAAAATCACTTTCGCTTTTATAATATTAGTATGGATTAAAAAAGAAAACCTTTTAATGTACACACAGGAAAATAACATTTTATTTGAGTACATAGGTTCATGTTAAACAATAGTATAATCATGTATGTTTTGTGTAAACAATGTGAAAATAATCATCTTAGAATATTGCTTTATAAATAGTCGTCGTTACAAAATATTGGTTTGTAACTTACTATATAGGTACTTTTTTTCCCGGCTACAGTAGATGTGGGCCTGTGGACGGTGAGCAATGGGTAGCTCACCGTCCGTCCGTCTATTGACGACAGGCCGTGTCGACGGCGCGTTCGTATTTCACGCGCGCTTCAAAGAGATGTCAGCAAAGCAGAGGGGCTTGCCAGGGCCACCGCCTGCCGGGGTTGTGGGTTGATCGAAAGAGGTACTGCGGCCCGAAGCGTAAAAGGCAATATAAGGAATATGGGTGGGTTTTAGTCAGTACAAGTCAGACACTCCCCCCCGCTCCGCCCAGAGTGGGGGAACTTATTTGATGATTTCCCATCCAAAAAAGAAATACCTTTTATATGACAGTTTTTTAAATAGATGAAAGAAATGTGAGAAACTGAAATAGAATACTGTTTTAGAAACCTTTTTAATGCATATTATTTCTTATAACGTTTGTATAATCAAGGGGCCAAAATTTTTGAAAATACTGTTAACAAAATAACCCTCGTAAGTATAAGCAGTGAAAGAAGGTTTTTTTTAAACGTTGCCCCACACTATTTTTTTCTGTATCGCACATACAACTGTCTGTAGACCATACAAATACTTGTGCCGTGCGGGGATCGAACCCGTGACACGCAACGCAGCAGTCGATCGCTCAGCCACTGCGCCAACTGTTTATGTCACTGTACAGAACCCTCGGTGCATGAGTCTGACTCGCTCTTGGCCGGTTTCTATTTTTAATAACATACATTTAACAAAAAATAATATTATAATACAAAAGCCAAAGAGACTTAATATAGATAGCCGAAAAACAACAACCACGCCTTAATACACGAACAAACTCCAAAAAAATATTTTAACGAAGTCTTTAAAGCAAAAATCTCGAATTTAAAATTTTGCTTTATTCTCTCTACTATCACTTTACAAATTAGTACAGAAAGTCAGCTCCATCAGTCAGCTAAGTAATCATCTTTTCTGGGGCGAACTACACGACCGATGTTATTTCTTTTTATGTCTTTTTATTTTGCGGGTGGGAAATCATCAGATAACTTCCCCCGCTCTTGGGGGGGGAGCGTCTGACTTGTACTGACTAAAACACACCCATGTTCCTTCTATTGCCCCTTACGTTCCGGGGCCGTGTTATCTCTTTCGAACAACCCGCAACCCTTGCAGGTGGTGGCCCTTGCAGGCCCCTCCGCTTTGTTGACATATCTTTGACACGGCCCGTCGTCAATAGACGGACGGACGGTGAGCTACCCATTGCTCACCGTCCACAGGCCCGCATCTACGGTGGCCGGGAGTCGTCGCGGCACCCGACGCCCGGAGCATCTCCCGCGGCGGCTGGGTTGGTTTGAGGTTCAAAAATTCGCTCAACAAATGGACCTGACCTTCTGCGCATTTTACTTTGTTTTCGCCTACGATATTGAGTTTCATTATTCCCAGCGACTAATTAAAGCGCTCGCTAGGTGTTTTTAATAATAAACCGTTATATGATTTTATTTGGCGATGTTCTATAGCTTCGCTGACTTAATGATTTTTCGTTGGAAGTGTATTTTACGTAGACATTAAATTAATACTTTGTTGGCTTCTTTTCAATATTTCATTTTAAAATTTTCATTTTTAATCTTGAATAGATTGTGAGGATGTCTCGATGTTTGCTTCTTTTCACTAAGAACTTGTGAAAGGCTTTGGGTAAAATTTGGCATAAGGGTAGTTTATATTTTTTATTCACATATGATACTTTTCATCTGGGTAGAACAATCTATTGGGACAATTCAACGACACGGTTGACGCAGTGACTAAGCGTTGCTACTGATATAAATGCGAATGTTTGTGAGGATGTATGGATGATTATTATTCTTTTACGTCAAAACGGCTGAATAGATCTTGATGAAATTATAAATAAAAATAAATAAATATCTTGGGACAACTCACACACGGCTATCTGATCCCAAGCTAAGCAGAGCTTGTGTTATGGTAACTAGACAACTGATATACATACTTATAATTTTATAAATACATACATATTATAGATAAATCACACCCAGACGCAGAACAAACAATCATGCTCATGACACAAAGTTTGTCCTGGGTGGGAATCGAACCCACGACCTCCGGCTCAGCAGTCAGGGCCACTAACCACTAGACCAACAGGCCCGTCAATTTGACACAGAGGTAGATTATAGTCTGGAATAATACATAGGATACTTTTTTTTTCGATATAACCCGGGTGAAAACGTGCAAACTTTAGTGGGTCATTCGTTTTTTTTTATTTAAACCACTAGGTTTAAATAAAAAAGAACGATTTCTAGGTATCGCGGCAAGTTTTGAATGGAAGATAAAATGTAAAATTTATGAGAACAAAACCGAATCGGATACATGAATAACGCTCTGTATTTTAATGAACTGTATCAATGTCCAATAATTGAAATGGGAAAACGATATCACTGCGTTTTACACGAACTAAGATACGTAACGATGGTGATGGATGGATCAACGCAGGATGGATGAAATGGCGACAGGTCACTCGAACAACTTGTGACCCACTAATACCCCTCAAGTTTAAGTAGAAATATACAAGTCCGTGATAAAACCTGTTGTACTGCATACAGTACAACAGGTGACCGATAGGTCAGAATGCTGAGGTATAAAAAGATGGATGAAAAACGATTGCATGTAGCGAAGATGAGAATGTTGAGATGGATGTGTGAGGTGATATGAAGGCGTTTGGAAAGCAACGGGGGTGTCATCAAGAGTTGATGTCTAAAAGGTTACTTATACTTCTTTACTAGCTTCTGCCTGCGACTTCGTCCGCGTGTCAAAGCTACTTTGGGTTAACGCTAACTTTAACCCGCGTGATGATCTAAAAAAAATATCTTTCTCTCCCCTTTTCTTCCCTCATCTACCCTATAACTTACTTTTTTTTAGCCTATGTCCGTTTCCCGGGTCGCAACTATCTCTGTACCAAATTTCATCAAAATCGGTTTGGCGATTTAGGCATGAGGACGTAACAAACACACTTACGCTTTTATAATATTAGTAAGGATTGTATTTCTTTCTAACAGCTGGTGGGCCCCTCTGGTAATATTGCCAAGGACTTGTATGTCTGTTTTGTGTCAAATACTAATGATATTAATGTTTTATTTTTGATGCAGTGGCCCCGAAATGGAGTGAAGAACCTCAGAACTCATCTCTGTTACTTGGTCGAGGAGGACACATATCGTGCAGCGCCAACGGGTATCCACAACCACAAACACACTGGTTGAAGAAGGATAGTAAGTATCTATCGATTGCCCATATGCAAAAAAAAAAAAACAAAAAAAAGTATCTATGCAAGCCACTGGTCGGTCGCAAGCGTAACTACTAAGCACGGAGTCCTTTGTTGGATTCTAATTTCTCGCAGTCACGACGTGCAAGCAATTTTTATTAAAGTGAAACTTTTATTACATCGTCTCAAACATTTTCGTTTGTGTGTTGTATGTCGCGCGACGGTCGGCCGCGGAGTAGGGTCGTCTAAATATCTATAATGTGATAAAAAAAATATATGTTTTTGTGCTTTTTTTGTCCGTATATTCATTCATCATTTGTAAATGTTTCAAATGATGTTATATCAATGCTGATGTTAGAGAAGCGCTGTAAAACACTCTAAAATCTCTCTGCCGTATTCTGTTTTGAAATAAAAGTTACAGGAATATCAAACAGAATCTTGAAACTACGCCAAAAATTCTGAGAATTTATTTTACGGTGCTCGTCGTCCGTTTGCGAAAAATGTTTGTTAGCTAGACTTATTTTTTTCTTCATTATTTTTTGAGTCATAATCTGCTTAGAAATATCCAGGCTATGTATCTACATTTTTGAAACGGCTCATATATTTATGTTTTTAACCGAATTCTACAAAAATTGGAGGTTCTCAATTAGACTGTTTTTTTTTTGTATATATGTTACGATATCTCCGACAATTTTAGACCGGTTTAAAAAATCTTTTTACAAACGAAGGGGAATCCTGAAATCTTTCCGTGCCTTTTGTATGTATTTATATTGCTCTAGTAGTATATGCTATATGTTACTTATTATCATCATAGTAATTAAATGAAACATTAAATGCCAAATGAATCAAAACTAATTTTGGAAAGAGCCGAAAATTACATTCACTAATGAAAAAATACGAATCTATTACCGTATGTTTTTTTGTTTAGGTTCAATTTTAAAGGGCCAAAAAAACAGTTTTTTGCAAAATAAATAATTTATTGTCTTTTTAATATTGTTTTAGTTGTATCAGAAACATGGAGGCCAGTTCTAGAAGTGGCTGGTGGTGGGGTCCTGAGTCTATCCAACGGATCCCTTATTTTCGACTCGGTAGCCCTGTCAGATGCTGGACTGTACACCTGCCATGTGGAGAACGGGGTCGGCGAAGCCCTCAGTAAGACTGTCTGGATCTCCGTTAACAGTAAGTGTAAGGTTTTTGTGTGATATTTATTGGAATTTATGCTTTATTTTTATAAAGGTTGGGGTAAGTTTTGATTGCTTCAAATGTGTATGATGTTAAACTTGTTTCTGATGTAATGGCTAGGTTTGTCAATCTGAGTATATATGTGAGAACGCATCACAACCAACTGTCAAAAATCGTGGTTTAATCTAATTTACCCCTTTTTTGCGGATTGGAAATCATCATCGATCATCAAATAACTTCAGGACTGTCTGTCTGACTGTCAGACTGAGATTCCCACCCAGGACAAACTTTGTGTGATGAGCATGATTGTTTGTTCTGTGTCTGGGTGTGATTTATCTATAATATGTATGTATTTATAAATTATATAAGTATGTATATCAGTTGTCTGGTTACCATATCACAAGCTCTGCTTAGCTTGGGATCAGATAGCCGTGTGTGAGTTGTCCCAAGATATTTATTTATTTAGATATTTTATAACATTGGCATTTTATTTAATATCATTTTAATTTCAAGTGATATTTAACGATATGGCAAAAACCACCTCTGGCACCAAGGGTTTCATACAAACTTGCGACATAAACGGCCATTTTTATGTCATTTATCTAAATCATTATATAAATCTCCACAAGCAGTCCTCATTCCCACGTTCGAGCCATATCGACCAATTCTTATATGGTGAACATAATAAAGAATATTGCATTCTATTCTGTTCAACATAGAGCAAAAAATCATAAAACATTTTGCTTTCCGAATAAACCGATTCCCTACTTAACAGAATCGTTTATTCAAACGAGAAAGTTCTAATTTAAATTCATTGCTTACGTCATACGAATCAACCTCAGATCCTAATTAATTCTAACAACTTGCAAACGGAGTTCTTTTGCGAACTTTGTTTTTCTTACCCTCCCTTATTACTTGTTAGAAGTTTCTAAGCTCTTTCTTAACAACGTAAGACAAATTTACTTTGAAAAACATGCAAATGTGAACACTTTTGTTTCATGAGGAAACGGGGAATTGTTAGCAATTTTTATGATTTAATACTGTTATTACTTTTGAGTTTTATCTTTATAGCGGAGATTGTAAATGCTTTGGTATCGTCCTTTATTAAGGATGACAGTAATAAAACTATTTTGTATGTTGAGCTTATTAAAATGTGGGTACTTAATAGTTTTATTGAGGTGCGAGATAAAAGCAAACCCAGGGGTTTTTGCGACTGGGAAATCATCAAATAACTTACCCATAGCGAGGGGTGGGCGGAATGGGGGGAATGTAAGACTTGTACTGACTAAAACCCACCCATGTTCCTTCTATTGCTCTTTATGTTCCGGGGTCGCGGTACCTCTTTTGAACAAGCCGCAACCCAGGTTAGTGGCCCTGACAGGCCCCTCCGCTTAGCGAACCCAGACTTCAAAGAAATCCGTGTTAGTGGTTGTTCGAAAGAGATACCGCGGCACCAGAATACAAACAACAAAGGAACATGGATGGGTTTTGCTCAGTATTGTAACAAATAAAATGATTTGATTTGATTTATAATTCCGACACTCCCTTCCACTCCGCCTAGAGCCTGAGAAGTATTAGGTAATTTGCCATCCGAAAAAAAACCACCTAAAATAAATAATAAAGTAAGATGACGAGATAAATAATAGCAGCCGCGCTTTTTGTAACATGATGGTTATGCCAATTTTTCCGCTTGTTAAAATCAATTGCATCACAATTAATGTTAGACTACCCCATAAAGGGAATAGAAACCTTGCACTAAAACTTACACTAACCTAATTAGAACTACATTCGGATAAAGCTCTGACCACACTGAGGCGAATCCCGTACGGGAAAGGCGATTGCTCGCGGTAGTGTTCGGGTTGGTAATTATTGCATGGAGGTGTTCAAACTGGCGTGAGTGCCTAAGGCCTTAGTACAAGCACGCAGTTTAAACGTAACATATCCACCGATATATTAATAAAAAAAGACTGTTATTTCACCATTTAATTACTATTTTATCATTTATGGGATATCTTCCGTGATTCTATATTATTCTATGCTCTTGATATTTCGAGTCTGTTGCAAGCGCCATGATCGTTTGATGACTGAAGAATGTGTGGAACGCTAATTCAATTATTAAAAAAAGGAAGGATTTTTTCCTACCTTCTCTCGTATCGTGGGCGCACCCACGATACGAGAGAAGGTACGGAAAATTCCCCTTTATTAACATTTATATTCACAAATAGCCAGACATAAACATCTAAATGTCATACAAATATTTGTTCCGCTTATTTATGAATAAATTCTTGAAATTGTGAAAATTCACAGTACAACCACAATACACCAACTTTTTAAATTGACGTGGTCACTGATATTAATAATAACGTTTAAAACGAGACTTTTAACAAAATTTATCAATAAAAAAATATAATGTATATGTCTAATATATGTCAAACAAGTATTCCTCCGAATTTTAAAATTAACGTATTTATGTAACGTTTACACTACGCCTCTAATCATCTAGCTTCGTTCTCTAACAATCGACTCGGGATTTGCCTCGGTATGACCAGATCTTTATCCTTTATAGCCGAACTAGCTTTCGCCCGCAGCTTCGCCCGCGTTAAGTTTGGGGTAACACAGTTCTCCTTGCGCCTTATTGATTTGTAATAGCAACGCTAAGTTTTCCCTTTTCTTCCCTCTTTCTCCCTCACATCCCACTTTTTTTAAATAAAAATTAGCCTATGTCCGTCTCCTGGTTCCCAACTATATATGTACCAAAATTCATCACAATCGGTTTAGCCATTAAAGCGTGAAGAGGTAACAAACAAACAAACAAATAAACAAACAAACTCACTTTCGCTTTTATAATATTAATAAAATAATAATATATAAATATATATAAGTAAGGATTTAATTTACAGTATCAGTTTTTTTCCAGAACCAGTAACATTTGATGTCTTATCAAGAAATATGACTGCTAAACTAGGACAACATGTGACTATTGAATGTCAAGCTAAAGGAGACGATCCCATCAGAATCATGTGGACGAGGAATGGGAAGCCTATCAATCCATTGACACAGAGGTATGTCTTTTTTTGACAAGCCATAGATTTAAATATTAAAATATATTTTTAGTTAAAAAAATCAGGTACTTAAAATCCATATTACTTTACAACATAATCAATGAAAAATAAAAATTATAATATATTTTTTTAAATATTTATAATTGTGTATTACTGTTCTGTTTTAACTGACATCTAAAATAGAAAAAGGTTATGTATTTGACCAGTATCTTCATCATATTTATTTGTTTATATTTTTGAGCTGTTTTGCCTTTAAAGTCTTAGTGCACTGTAATTACCTATATTTATTATTTATTTATGTACACATAAAACTGCAACGTCAAAATACTACCTGTACGTATGTTGGTTTTTATGCCGGTTTAGGTCCAAACACCAAAGCCATGGGGGAGCGTTCACCTAGTTTTTCGGGATATCGCAAATAGTTAGTTGACTCTCCTCGTGGCCAGAGGGCTGGCCCTTATTTTGCCATCCAATGTGGCAATGCTGGCAGCCTCTTGAGAACTTTTCCGATTGACAGCGATGTAGATGAATTTTATGACGCCCTGTAATTGTATCCCTCTTTTTGTAACTTGTACATAGTTTAGTTAGTTACACTTAATTATTATTATTCTGGACTTTATATCTTTGCAATTAATTAAAAAAATATATAAATACCTCGAGTTTATTACAAAAAATAATCACGGTTCTAATGTTTTAATTAGAAACTAGACTACCGTTATAAGATAAATAAAGCAGCAGATGAACTAATTAGTTCATCTCATTGACACTGTTTATTCCAGTATGTAACTAGGTCAGCGTTGTTTAAAAGAATTAAACAAAGTTTTCTAGGAATGAACACACTTTACAAACACGTCTTACAGGATTAGCTTTTTCATTTCTAGGAAAGACTGGTATGCAATATTGTTGATACAAATGTTTATATATCTACTTATTAATATTATGAAGAGGATAGATTTGTTTGTTTGTTTGTATCGCATTGACTCCAAAACTACTGGACCGATTTTAACAATTTTTCACTAATAAGAAGCTACATTATCAGGAAGTAACATAGGCTATACAACATTACGCTACTACCCACGGGAGCGGGGCAGCAACTAAAGACACGGCTGAAACCGTGCAAGACAGTCCTACTAATATTATAAATGCGAATGTTTGTGAGGATGTATGGATGTTTGTTACATTTTCACGTCAAAACGGCTGAACGGGTCTTGACAAAATTTGGCACAGAGGTAGATAATAGTAATACATAGTTTTTATCCGATATCACGCGAGCAAAGCCCCGGGCGCCAGCTAGTAATATATATTTTAAGGTGTTATTGCTAAGTACAGGAAAATATTATAGGATTTTATGTATTTCGTCGTAATATATGTTACCGGTTATAATAATATCTTGTTATCCCTCATCAAGTTTTGAGATAGGTACAGTTGTGTGCCATGAAATGTATATGTTGCAGTCAAAATTCTTAGCTAGTCAAAAGTACTTTTGACTAAAATAACAGTTAAAAGTACTTTTGCCCAATGGAGCTGGTAAAAAGTACTTTTGACTAAGTTTTCCGTCAAAAGTGGTTGTATCAGTCAAAACTCTTAAAAAGATTGTAATGCCTCCTAATCTAAATAGTTCAGTTCCGGGTAACCAACTTAAAACAATCTCTTTTTTCTATAAATGCAGGTCGTTTCTGGCACCGGCCGCTACCGCGGTACCGCTCGCTCCGCTCACTCGGCTCGTGGGTAGGAGGTCACAGTTTTAACCTAACCTTGTGTTAGTTAATAGTGCTTTTGACTGATGCTTTATTGCAGTTAAAACTACTTTTGACGAAGAGCGTCAGTCAATAGTAGCCTTAACTTTAACCGCAAATTTGCAGTCAAAAGTACTAAAAACCAATAATTTTTAGTCAAAACCACTTTTGACTAACCTGTTCAGTCAAAAGTGCTTTTGATTGATTTTGCTAGTCAATAGTACTTTTGACTAGTTAAGAGGTTAGACTGCAACATATACACTTAGCAAACTTCAAAAGCGATTGTGTTTACATTTCATTTCCCTCACGTGAATATGCTTAATAGTTTATTTAATATCCGACTGTAGCATTCCCTGTGCTAAATACCTCATAATAAATATTAGAACATTTCGTTTTTAAAAGACATGTATTTATATACAATGTTTCCGGTCACGGACTAGCGATATTCTATGTACTTTTATAACAAACATTCTAGTACTCAAATTTATTTATTTCCAAAAAAAAAACTACCATTATTTTACAAAAAAGTTTTTAACACCCTTGCTCGTAAAGCTGATGTAATTCCACCGGTTTTAAATATGTAAAGAGGGTCATAAAAACGCGTGTGTTATCAAAGCAAATAGTTAAGTTATGGTCCATAAAAATTCCATAACAGTATTATTTGCCATTTCAAATTTGGAAATGATCGCCGCCGCACGACTCCAGCTAGTGAGCAGCGCGCTGTTGCTATTTTTTTTCTTTTTTTTTATTTATTTAAAGGGTTTTTACGCTTAGCGCTGTTGCTATTCAAGTTTTGAACTAATTCGAAAATAGGCAGCACTAGCTCGCTGTTAAAATGGCGGGAAAGCAACGCAACAGTGTGCATTCCTAGATTGAGTTTATTTAAAAAGGTTTTTTTCTGTTTCCTCGCAAATGTGTTAAAAAACGTCGTACGATATACGTGCGTATTGGTTATAACATGCTCGGCTCAATTACGCCCTCGCCTTCGGCTCGGCCTGCAATTCCGACTCGCATGTTATAACCATCTTAACGCACTAATATCGTAATGTACTATTACAAAACTTTCGTCAGTCACCAACTTCTCAAAGTAAAAAACAAGCTATTTGTACACCAAACAGCTTATTTGATTATATCTAAACTTGAACATAACATTTTCTTGATAACTTCGTCCTCGAAATTGTTTCAAAATACATCTTTTTTCCAGAGTAAAAATATCCGAAGCCAAATCAGAAGACGGTATGACGAGCATACTGGAATTATTGCAAACAGATACAAGTGACGGTGCTCTATATCAGTGCAGAGCTGGTAACCCGTTCGGAGCTGATGTGTTTAGTGTACATCTTACTATACTGGGTAAGTACACTATATTGTATAACTAGCTTCTGCCCGTGACTTCGTTCCCGTGGCATAGTTACTTTGGGCTAACGCTAACTTTAACCCGCATGATGATCGAAAAAAAAAAGAAATCTCTCCCCTTTTCTTCCCTCTTACTCCCCCTTTTTTAGCCTATGTCCGTCTCCAGGGTCCCAACTATCTCTGTACCAAAGTTCATCAAAATCGGTTCGGCCATTTTGGCGTGAAGACGTAACAAACAAACAAACTCAAATTAAGATAACAATCAATCAGCACTTTTTGAACGACAACATGCGCGCTACCCATTGGCATTAAAAAAGCTGAAAGAAAATTCACTACTATTTAGGACCGTCTACCAATTAAGTCATAGTAATTACTGCTAAGTTTCTCGTATTTATTTTGTTTTCAATATAGTTATTAGTATGGTTCCAACATTAAAATCCATTCAGTAGTTTTTGCATGAAAGACCAACACATTTTCACAAACTTTTGCTTTTATCATATTAATAGCATTATAAACCAATTATTAACTGCAAAACACTATTTAAAACGTAAACAACCTCCGAACAGCACATAAATTACACAACATGATTAGCCGGCTCCGTCCGAACAGATTTATTGGTGCAGTCTCTCGCAATCCGGGTTTAGCGACAAACATACGGCCTGGTATTATCGTAATGAGGTTATGGACAGAAATCTGAAATTAATATTGAAATACCTGCAGATGTGGACTTTATATCCACACGGTCTGTGGACAGTGAGCAATGGGTAACTCACCGTCCGTTTGTCTATTGACGACAGGCCGTGATGAAAGCGCGTTAGGCGCGTCGCCCACACGACCAAGAGTGGAGGCGCAGTCTAGGCGCGGGCGCGGTTGTCGCGTCGCCCACACTACATTTGTAAAGAAAATCTCGTTGCGGCGTGCCTGCGCCCCAACTGCACCTCGACTGTTGATCTTGTGGGCGACTCGCCTAATACGCCCGCGCCGCGACTGCGCCTCGACTCTTGGTCGTATGGGCGACGCGCCTTAGTATTCCACGCGCGCCTTTAAGAGATGCCTGTCGGGGTTGCGGGTTGTTCGAAAGAGAAACTGCGGTTTCGGAACATAAAGGGCAAAAAAAGGAACATGGTGGGAATTAATCAGTAAAAATCTGACACTTCCTTCCGTGCGATCCAGAGCTGAGGAAATTATTTTATGACTTTACATCTGCAAACATTCGCACAAATATAACAATAATCAATTGATCACCATGGCAACCAATAAACCGTACCACATGCCCCAGCTTCACGCAAACCAATTAACGTTGAAACCGCAATTAACGGCTCCCTGTAGTATGCATTAGTTTTAAATGCAAGGGAAAATTATGAGCTTTGACTAACTATTGTATTAGCATTAAAAAAACATCACGACTAATTCCTGTATGGTTCGCTAGAGGAGTACCTTAAAAGCAGACTAACATTTCGCTATTTAATATAAATATATTTTTAAGTTCAATGTTAATTTCCATAACCGGGCACAAATATTGACATTGTGTGTCCAACTAATATTCGGGGACTGGCGCGGTAAAGCTATTGCATAGCATTTTTATCAACTTATGCAAGATATAAATATATATATATATATATATATATATATATATATATATAAATCTAAATATAATATTTAAAAAGTACTTCCAATGAAAAGAAATCGCAAAAGATAAATTAGACCTTGGGTTTGATCCAGCGTAATATTGTTTGACGACCCGATTCTCTACCAAACACTCTAACTGAAAATTGGAATCACGAGTGAAATAACTGACCGTATTCGTAATTAGGTGTTTTCGTTACGAAACTGAATTCGGTCTCCACACTCAAGGCCCGCGATAGAAGCTAACAAAACGTTGCTCCACACTAGGAATTTCTCCTGTATCGTGAGTGCGTTTGCAAACATTTCTACTCACATACAGTCAGACCCGGAACAACTACCTGCTGGTCATATAAATATTTGTCCCGTGCGGGGATTGAAACCGCAACACGCACCGCAGCAGCCGATCGCTCAACCACTGCTAACCGTGCTGTCAATTCTTAATGAAAGTACCCAATAATAAAATTTTCCCCACCCAGGACTCCGCGTTTGCGACCGTAAGACCAACGAAGTAGTTTAAAGGCAGCGATAAAAAATTGAGCAGTAATCCTTACTTCCTTATCCTTACGAATATTATAAAAGCAAAAGTGAGTTTGTTTGTTTGTTACCTCTTCACGCTTTAATGGCTGAATCGATTTGGATGAATTTTCGTACAGAGATAGTAGGGAACCAGGAGACGGACATAGGCTATTTTTTTTTAAATAAGAGTGGGGTATGAGAAAGAAATAGGGAAGAAACGGGAAAACTTAGCGTTGCTATTACAAATCAATAAGGCGATACCGAATTTAACGCGAGCGAAGCCGCGGGCAAAAGCTAGTAAATAATATAATAAATATCTAAACAAACGTTGATACACGTTCAGTATATTTGAATTTATTAATTTTAAAGTCAAATCACAATCATTACAATTAATCATCTATTTATTAGTTTTTTTCTATAAGTGTTATGTTGCATGATAAATATGAAATGTAGTCATTAATTTGTTTTACAGTGCCTTTACGTTATGAGATTCCACATGCATTACATGCACCCTATGTTTGATACTTATAATTCATACTAGCTTCCGCTCGCAACTTCGTCCGCTTGGCATAGTTACTTTGAACGCTAACTTTAACTCAAATGATGATCAAAAAAAAATCTTTCTCTCTCCTTTTCTTTCTCTTTCCCCCCCTTATCTTACTTTTTTTTAAATAGCCTATGTCCGTCTCCAGGGTCCCAACTATATCTGTATCAAAATTCATCAAAATCGGTTTAGCCATTTAGGCGTGAAGAGGTTACAAACAAACAAACAAACTCACTTTCGCTTTTATAATATTAGAAAGGAAGTAAGGATAAAGATAGTAAGGATTCAAGCAACATGTTTGCAATAAACTGATTTTCCTTTTTCGCCAGGAATTTTTCCCAAAGTCAATGCAAAACCTAATCCTTCTTCCATTTGGTAAATTGCGCTTACAAAAACAAACAATGGAAACTGAAAAGTGGAACAAAAACGGGAAAAGCAAATAGTAAGCAAAGCCTTTTCTCGAAAAGTCGAAAAATGTGCGAAATGCTCCAGAGGAAATCTTTTTAACTACACAAAACTAGAATAAATCTAATGTTATTGTAATCTTGTAACACAATGAAGGGCAGCCTTAATTCCTTTTTTGCATAAATGGTGAATCATCAAATAACTTCCCCCGCTGTTGGCGGAGCGTGGGGAGTGTCAGACTTATAATAACTAAAACCCACCCATGTTCCTTCTTTTGCCCTTTATATTTCGTGGCCTTGGTATCTCTTTCGAACAACCCGCAACCTCAGCAAGCGGTGGCCCTGGCAGGCCCCCCTACTTTGCTGACATCTCTTTGAGGCGTGCGTGAAACACTAACGCGCTGTCGACACGGTCTGTCTTCACGGCCTGTGGTCACTGGACGGACGGACGACGCTACCCATTACTCACCGGTCCGGTTCAGTGGAGGGTTCTGCGAGTACTCCGTCCACTCAACACCACCTCACCCTACGGTGGCCAGGACTTGTCTTCGGAGCCACCCTTCCTTTCTTTTAAGTTTTCTCTGTCTCTGGCTATTTGACTCCACTCCTTTTGGTAAGAGTCCAGCTCGTCACTCGCCTACCGAATCCCGAATCACTCAATATTATGTGTAAGACTTTCTTTTTTGCATTAATATTTCCCGATTTTGTAAAACTTCGAAGCTAACAAAACGTTGCTCCACACTAGGAATTTCTCCTGTATCGTGAGTGTGTTTACAAACATTTCTACTCACATACAGTCAGACCCGGAACAACTACCTGCAGGTCATATAAATATTTGTCCCGTGCGGGGATTGAAACCGCAACACGCAGCGCAGCAGCCGATCGCTCAACCACTGCGCTAACCGTGCTGTCAATTCTTATTGAAAGTACCCAATAATACATTTTTCCCCACCCAGGACTCCGCTTTTGCGACCGTAAGACCAACGAAGTAGTTATAAAGGCAGCGATAAATAATTGAGCAGTAATAAATAATATAATAAACGTTGATACACGTTCAGTTTATTTGAATTTATTAATTTTAAAGTCAAATCACAATATAAGTGTTATGTTGCATGACAAATATGAAATGTAGTTATTAATTTGTTTTGCAGTGCCTTTACGTTATGAAATTCCACATGCATAACATGCACCCTATGTTTGAAACTTATAATTCATACTAGCTTACGCCCGCGACTTCTTCCGCATGGCATAGTTACTTTGGGCTAACGCTAACTTTAACTCAAATGATGATCGAAAAAAAAAACCTTTCTCCCCCTTGTCTTACTTTTTTTTTTTAAATAGCCTATGTCCGTCTCCAGGGTCCCAACCATATCTGTATCAAAATTCATCAAAATCGGTTTAGCCATTTAGTCGTGAAGAGGTAACAAACAAACAAACAAACTCACTTTCGCTTTTATAATATTAGTAAGGAAGTAAGGAAGTAAGGATAAGGATAGTAAGGATTCAAGCAACATGTTTGGAATAAACTGATTTTCCTTTTTCGCCACATTCGCAAGAATTTTTCCCAAAGTCAATGCAAAACCTAATCCTTGTTCAATTTGGTAAATTGCGCTTACAAAAACAAACAAACTGAAAAGTGAAACAAAAACGGGAAAAGCAAACAGTAAGCAAAGCCTTTTCTCGAAAAGTCGAAAAATGCTGCAGAGAAAATCTTTTTTACTACACAAAACTAGAATAAACCTAATGTTATTGTTATCTTGTAAACCAATGCAGGGCAAAAGCCTTCCTATCTTCCTTTTTTTTGCGAAAGGCAAATCAAGTAGCTTCCCCCACTCGAGTGTCAAACTGACTAAAACCCACCCATGTCCCTTTTTGCCCTTTATATTTCGTGGCCTTGGTATCTCTTTCGAACAACCCGCAACCCCAGCAAGCGGTAGCCCTGGCAGGCCCCCCTACTTTGCTGACATCTCTTTGACGCGTGCGTGAAACACTAACGTTACTACACAAAACTAGAATAAACCTAATGCTGTGTAGTGCTGTACCTAATGTACCTAATGTAGTGCTGTCGACACGGTCTGTCTTCACCGCTTGTGGTCACTGGACGCATTACTACCATTACTCACCGGTCCGGTTCAGTGGAGGGAGGTTCCTCGAGAACTCCCTCCACTCAACACCACCTCACCCTACGGTGGCCAGGACTCGTCTTCGGAGCCACCCTTCCTTTCTTTTAAGTTTTCTCTGTCTCTGGCTATTTGACTCCAATCCTTTTGGTAAGAGTCCAGCTCGTCACTGGTCTACCGAATCCCGAATCACTCAATATATGTGTAAGACTCCTTCATCCATATTTCCCGATTTTGTAAAACTTCCAAATTCTAACAAACCCTAAATAATGATTAAACTTTTTCTTGCAGAACCACCAGCTCCTCCAACAGACTTATCAGTGGATTCAATAAAAAGCAGATCAGTGAAACTATCCTGGAGAGACATGACCAGGTCTTTGGCGCAGTTCTACAGCCTTCAGATCAGTAGCAGTCAGAGATTGTCCTGGAATAACGCTAGGGTTATTAATATTACCAGGTATGAAAATATGATGTAGATGTTGATACTCAGAAATTTGGAAATTAGCATTGGAGTTTTTGGTTACAAAAAAAACTGTTTTCTACGGGACGTCACACACGATTGATAAATAAAAGAGAACGTTGATTTGAAACGAATATTAAATAACATTATAGTATAAATACTAAAAGGGTTTATTTGATAATCACATCATGATAATGCATACAAAATAACTAGTCCGCCAGGAAATCGGCCATATTGGATTTAGAATAACATGAACTAACTTCTGCAATATTTTTACTTAGGAAGTTATAGGTGAAGCTAATAATAGCTTGTTATAATAAAAATATTACTCCCGTTGCAAGCGAGCCCTATGAAAATCACAAAATAATTTAAAGCTTTTGACTACATAGTTCTCACATAAAACTTTTTATCACTAAAATTCTGAACTGCTGCAATTGAAAGTTGGGAACAAAAAATCTTATTGTGTCAACTGTCCCCAATTTTAGAAACGCTTTATAAACTTATAATATACCAGCTGTTGAACGCGACTTTGTTCACGATTGGTTCGCTATTTGCCTTGCACTATAGCCGTTTTATTGAAATGTACGTCAAGACAGATTACAGTTGCCAAAAATATGGGCATTATGCAATATTGTTTCTACCCTGAGGTGTAACCCTGATATTATATGGTTAATGTCTTTCTCCAAATTGAAATTTATTACCTTGCTAAATATCTTTACAGTCCGATCACTATTTTTTATTCTCTAAAAATACATCTATGAGCGCAATGACGACTCTCTAAGAAATTTGCTTCAGCGGCAGCCCTAAGCTCGACGCTGTATTCTTACAGAATAGCATTATAGCCGTTTAGTTGTAACAAACAGAGCTACTTACACATTTATACTAAACCAATAGATATTTGTGTGCTTACCTATGTTTCGTATAAATATGTTTTTGGATCCCACAAGGTACAATTTTAGGTCTACTTATATTTATACAGGATAGAAGAACTACGACACAGTATGGAAGTTGAAGATCTCTTGCCAGCCACCAGTTACACAGCAAGAGTGGCTGGTGGCAACCAAGCCGATCTCAGTCATTTCTCCACTCCAGTCCGATTTACTACTACTGAAGAAGGTAACAAAATATAAATAATAGATGTAAGGTATAACTAAACGTGTTCAGATGAATAAATGAGGATAAGGCAGTAGAAGTAAAAAATAAAAATAATAAATATCTTGGGACAACTCACACACGGCTATCTGATCCCAAGCTAAGCAGAGCTTGTGTTATGGTAACCAGTTAACTGATATACATACTTATATAATTTATAAATACATACATATTATAGATAAATCACACCCAGACACAGAACAAACAATCATGCTCATCACACAAAGTTTGCCCTGGGTGGGAATCGAACCCACGACCTCCAGCTCGGCAGTCAGAGCCACTAACCACTAGACCAAGAGGCCCGTCAAGTGTATAAGAATCTCAGCAGGTGGCGTTCTGTGGTTATCACCTACCTGTTTTTACCTCGAATTTCTTCAATAAAGTATGCTGTAAATTGAATCCAAGCCCGTTCAGAAGGCTTTGCGTGAAAAAGTTTCAAACATCCATCAATCCTCACAAATTTCGCATTTATAATATTTAGTATTCTTTAAATAAATATTTTTCCACCAGCCCCTTCATCACCACCTCTTGGAGTACAATTAGAACCGACTGAATCTCCTGGAGAGCTCAGAGTAAGATGGCTTCCTCCACCTGCAGATACGCATAACGGACTTATAGTAGGATATCGTTTGAAGGCAGTTCCTCAACTGACTGGAATCAAAGGTACGTTGACATAAGTTTTTATTAATTTAGATGACTAAAGAAACTAATGTGTGCAGTAAATATGGCGATGCTTGATTGCACTCATATGACAAACTTCGAATATTTTTAAAGTTCTGATATTTTTATAAAGGATTTTTCTATTTTTTGGATTCGGTACCTGTGAAGGGAAAAATCAGAACTCTTATAGGATCACTTTGTTGTCCGTCTGTCTGTCTCTCTGACAAGACCTTTTATATAGGAAAGGCGTGGACGTATCGAGTTGAAATTAAAACCATATATTCCACTTTGTGTTGTGAAATACCCGGATTTGGTTAGGGTATAAGACCTTTTACAGAACCATATGTCAAAATCGTTTATTACAAGTTTATTCAAATCTAAATCATTTATTACAAGTAGGCCAGTTACAGGCACTATTGAACTGTCGAAACATTGACAAAAATAAAAATGAAGCTACAGTCCCAGTCACAAGGCATAATAGCTGTGAAAGTACTGTAGTTGCCCATTCCAAAGCGTAGATCTCTATGGAGAAGAATGGGTAAAAAACTCCAAGGACACTATTTTAAATCAGAATATTGTTACAAAACTATGTATAGTATGTACCATACATGGACGTTTTTGTGTAACTGAGATGTTTGGTTGTGTAGTGATTCATTATGGGTGTAATACCTAAAAACAAATAGAATGTTTTAAAGATTGCCGGGGTTGCGGGTTGTTCGAAAGAGATACCGCGGCCCCGGAACGTAGAGGGCAATAGAAGGAACATGGGTGGGATTTAGTCAGTAAAAATTTGACATGCCCCTCCGCTCCCAGAGCGAATTGAAGGTATTTGATGATTTCCCACCTCAAAAAATAAGCTTCTATACATCTTATGTGTATTTCTTTTTTAGAAACGGAAGAAACAAGTGATAAGACAATTAAAACCGCGTCGTTGTACGCTAAACAAGAAACCGTTGTCACCGGATTGCTCAAGGGAGTCAGGTAAATTATTGTACAATTTATTTGTTAAATTCACATTTAAGGTAAGGCTCGCGAACATTTACTTAAGAAATTAGCAGACTCGTCTCAAAATTAATAATAAGTATGTCTCTTTACTGCTATATATTGTCCATATTTTTTTTCTCTGAAATGTTTTATCCTACTATGTTTTTGTCTCTGCGTCACCCTAAGGTTGTCGGGTAGAAAATACCCAAGGCATTAAGTCCGCCTTTGTACAATGTTTTTTTTTACATGTGTATAAAGTTTTAATAAATAAATAAAATTGTAATGGAACGCAACCTTTTTAGTTTTGTATCTTGTCACGGATAACGTGATTTTTTTAATGTTGCAAATTGTTCTAGTTCCGTTGGAATAAAAATTACAAAATTGTATCCGATAAAGGAGAATGACCACGACAATATGGACCACGGTTCAGAGTTGCATCAATTCCAAAGTTGTTTTAGATGGTTTATAAATTAACCAAATAACCATCTACAATTGCTTTTTTGGAATCAAAACCCGCATTTCCAAGTTTTTTTAGAAAACGTAACTTAACCTCAAAATAGAAATATCCGTCGTGTATAGAGGTAAGTTTATAGGTCGTAGTTTGGAGAGCAGATTAATTAGCATATCTGATGGGATAGAGACTTAAATAAATCAGTACTTTGCCTCGAACAAAACAAAAAAAAAATAATATTTAAATCGCAATGAACAAACTTAGCATGCACCACGCGCAATTATTGTCATTGGACTTTTTGACAATGACAAATTCAATTTGATTGAGACACTAACACTAATGTTGCTACTTTAGATTTTAAATAAAAATCGATTACTCGAATAAATACACTTGACACATAATTATTTCAAATGACTGATTTAGTTCTATAATCATTAATTTATTAAAAAGTTTCGATTTATATCAAACCGAAGCAAGATACTTAATTAAAAAAAAATCTATGCAATCATTCATTTGTATCGTTAGCCAACAAAGTGAAATTGGTTTTGAAAGCAAAATATTAATACGACTACTGTGTGTGTGAAATACTAATTATTTCACACCACAGTAGTTTCATCTCGCTTTATTATTTACTAGCTGTTCTCTGCGGTTTCACCCACGCTGCTCAGCACCTGTTGGTCGTAGCGTGATGTTATATAGCCTATAGCCTTCTTCAAGAAATGGACTAAAGTCCCTGAGATTAGCGCGTTCAAACAAACAAACAAACAAACAAACTCTTCAGCTTTATAATATTAGTATAGATAAAAACCTCGCGATTTACCTTTCCAATGACTTTACATTTATATTAATTTGTAATCGTATGCAAAAAAAAATCGATTACAGTTCTCAATATATTTACTTATTTTAATTATGACAACACTTTAACGTCAGAATAGCCGGCAGTAGGTAATTCATTTTATCAAAACAATTTCATAACTTATTAAGTTTACAAAATAAACCCCTATACAAAATTGGCATTCTAATTGCAGAATGTCTTCAAAAATAAAGAAAATAATTGTGATATAATTTTTATCTTGATGCATGAGAAAAACTAGTACCGTTGATGGTCATGATCCTTTCTTCTAAATAATATATTGCAAAAGAAATACCTTTTAAACCGACTTAAAAAAGGTAGAAGTTCTCAATTCGACTGTATTTTTTTGTATGTTTCTTACGCGATCTGTCCGACGACTGTAGGCCGATTTACCAAGTTCTTTTTATGATCGATAAAAAGGCTGCAATAAAAATGTTTTTGGTTTTATTTTATTTCCGTATTTATATAAAAACTATAGTATATAACGAAGTAAACGAAGGTTTATTAATAACCTAAACCTGACATTGGACGCTTTAATATCCTTTCACTTTTTTTAACGGCATGGTTGGCGCAGTGGCTGAGCAATCAACTGCTACGCTCTTGTAGGAAATAGCGGTTAATGTAATAAAAATTTAATAAAACATGTTAAAGTAAAATATATAATAGCGGTTCGCAAATATTTGTATGACCTGCAGCTAGTTATTTCATGTTGCTTGAGAGTTTAAATGTTTTAAACGTACCCACGACAGGAGAAATTCTTAGTATGGAGCAATATTTTTACACATAGATGCAAAACCATTTCAATCAGATCAAACATTTTCAGATATTTTTGAATAAACATTTTTATTGGAGTTTACTCCTTAAGAATCGATTTTCATATATAAGGCGCCCGGTATAACAAAAATCCGAGGGATAAAACTTACTAAAGTAACGAAAATGTGTCACTTTTTTGGTGCGCACCTTTAGTGCGTACATTTCTAATTTGGCTGTGAGTGTATTAAGACGTACATATGGTATGCTGTATAGGCGACTATACCTATATACTATATGTTATTGGGCTTGTTTGTTTCTATCAGTGTCGATGTATTTATATTGCTATTTTTTTTTTCATTAATTTGTGAATTTACCCTTTTATATAATATTAATCTTTTTTCAGTTGAATAAACTCTTTTTGCATATGGTTAGATACTCGTACTTAAGGAGTAAACTCCAGTCGTGCGTCGGAGCTGACACACACACTTTTCTATTTATCAGGTATGCCGTATCAGTGGCCGCATTCAACAGCGCCGGGTCGGGACCTTTCTCAGTTCCGCTTTTTCAAGACACCAGAGAAGGCGGTAAGTCAAATTGATGATCTCTCCAAATGATATCCTCAAACAAGTGACGATCTGCCAACGAAAAAACGAGTTACTATCGACTGTTGTTTGCTTAGGGCTTTTACCTCGGGAAGATAATAATCTGGAAACTTGTTTAATGTATTTAAAATATATATATATATTTCCTATAAGAATAAAAAATAAACTTATATCTAATTTTGTGTGGTAGTATTGTACAGACGCCTACACATCAAGCTACTACAATCTGTCAGATTTCTTTGATAGATTTTCGACTTTATTTTTAAAGCATTAGGTTCAAGGTTCATTGGGAAAAATTGACAGTTTCGGGTAGCTGGGGCTAGGGAGTCTGTGCATAAACCTTTTTCTTATATTTATATCCTGGCTAATATTATAAAAATGAAAGTAAGTTTGTTACGTCTTCATGCCTAAAACGGCCTTTTTTTTAAAAAAAAAGATTGAGATATGAGGGAGAAAGAGTGAAGAAAATGGAAAATTTGGCATTGCTATTACAATAAATAAGGCGCTAGGGCAACAACTACAGGTAGCCGGTATCTGTAAATCAAGAAAAGGGAACTGTGTTACCCCGAATTTAACGCGAATGAAGCCGCGGGCAAAAGCTAGTAATATAAAAAATTCTCGTGTTTGTTCCCATACTCAACCGAAACGGCTCGACCGATTCTTATGTTTTTTTTTTATATATAAATATTCAGTTAGTCTGAGAATCGGCTACTATCTATTTTTCAAACCCCTAAGTGAGCAGCGGGTGAAACCGCTGAGCAGAACTAGTAGATATTTATATATAGACGGCACGGTTGGCGCAGTGGCTGAGCGATCAACTGCTGCGCTGCGTGACGTGGCTTCGATTCCCGCACGGAACAAATATTTGTATGACCTGGCTGTTTGTGTATGTGAGTTTAAATGTTTGTAAACGCACTTACGATACAGGAGAAATTCCTAGTGTGGGCCAACATTCTTTAAAAAAAAAAAGAAAAAATATATAAATATTATACTATACATGTAAGAACCCCTCATTCTCAAAGGTAAAGGCCTCCTCTAGAGATTTCCTAGTATCCCAGTTCTTCCCTGTCTCCATACACAGTTTGCCAGTCAGTTGTATAATATCGTTAGTCCACTGGGCAGCCACTCAACTGGAAACTTGTTTATGAAACATTTATTTTGTCATTCCATAAGTCGTATCAGAAATCTCGTGTTTGCGTCTCAAGTTATTCAAGTGCAAAATTCGAATTACAATTCAAACTTTTTTTTTCAAATATCGCAGTTTCCAAGGCTCCATTGATGACAAAAAATAATAAATAAAATATCTTGGGACAACTCACACACGGCTATCTGATCCCAAGCTAAGCAGAGCTTGTGTGATGGTAACCAGACAACTGATATACATACTTATATAATTTATAAATACATACATATTATAGATAAATCACACCCAGACACAGAACAAACAATTATGCTCATCACACAAAGTTTGTCCTGGGTGGGAATCGAACCCACGACCTCCGGCTCAGCAGTCAGGGGTACTAAACACAAACCACCACACACACCACCAACAGGCCCGTTAAAAAACAAATGTTCCAAATATGTTTTCATGCGCATAACCATTTTCGAAAATAGAATGCAAGGTCAACCCTTCGGGGATGGGATGCGTGATTTAATGTTAATTTGGTGAATTAATGTAGGGTGTCGATATGTTGAAAATTGATCCTTGGAGTCGCTTGGTAAAACTTCATTGACTATCTTTTTAATTTGGTTTGTATAAAAATCTTATTCTTTCAGGAACAATTAGTCTTCATTAGTCTTGTCTCTTCCCGTAGTTTTTTTTTGTTCTACAAGTTTGGCAAATTGGATTAAGGAGTTCGGCGGTTGCAAGACTAGAGTGTATACTTACACGTTGTTTTATACAATACTAGCTTTCGCCCGCGGCTCCGCCCGCGTTAAATTTGGGGTAACACAGTTTCCCTTACGCCTTATTGATTTGTAATAGCAACGCTAAGTTTTTTCTTCCCTCTTTCTCCCTCACATCCCACTTTTTTTAAATAAAAATTAGCCTATGTCCGTCTCCAGGTTCCCAACTATCTGTGTACCAAAATTCATCACAATCGGTTTAGCCATTAAAGCGTGAAGAGGTAACAAACAAACAAACAAACTCACTTTCGCTTTTATAATATTAGTAAGGACGATATAAAAAACCTGTTGGATCCAAAAGGGGATACAGGTATAGGTACCAATAACATTACCTAATTAAGTAATAAAAATAGGGGCATATAGGTACCTATACCAACAACATTACCTTAACAAAGAATAAAAATAAGATATGCCTGAAAATAAATATAAATAAATACCATATACCTAATAACTGATACATATTTGTGATATTTTTTTTTCATGGATTTTTGAGTAATTTAATGTATAAAAAAAGGTTTTGCAAAAAAAAACCACTTCTAAAGACCACAAAACCGTAATGTTTACTTTTTGCATTTATTTTTTTGAAGAATGCAGGCGTAATATAATGATCCGCACACTCTTCTAACATTTTTTTCTCAATTTAACAATATTTACTTCAAAGTCCTTTTAGCAAACGTTTTTACAAAACCCAAAAAATATTTTCTCAACCAATTCATCGCAATTCAGAATCTTAAATCTCTAAATTAGTCCATATCAGATAAGCCACCATCTCCAAGAACATTATCACATCGTTCATTGTGACTACCTCGACAATGTAATCAGTATAAGTAGACACAGAAGGTTGAGAACTCCGGCGCAACACAGCAGATATTTGGTTGAGTTAGCTAAGATCGCTCTACGTACTCGAGTATAAGCTATACTATATATGCCCGCGGCTTCACACAGGTTACAGCGCGGTAACACAGTTCCCCTTGCGCCTTATTGATTTGTAATAGCAACGCTAAGTTTTCCCTTTTCTTCCCTCTTTCGCCCTCACGTCTCACTTTTTTAGCCTATGTCCGTCTCTTGGTTCCCAATTATCTCTGTACCAAAATTCATTAAAATTGGTTTAGCCATTTAAGCGTGAAGAGGTAACAAACTCACTTTTGCTTGTATAATATTAGTGAGGATTTTAAAAAGAGGAAAGATTTGTTTGTTTATATCGAAAAGGCTCCAAAACTACTGGACCGATTTTAACCATTTTTTCACTAATAACATAGGTTTAGGCATAGAGTAGCCCGGGGTTGTGGGTTGCTCGAAAGAGATACCGCGGCCCCGGAACGTAAAGGGCAATAGAAGGACCCACCCACATGGGTGGGTTTTAGTCAGTAAAAGTCTGACATGCCCCCCCACTCGCCCAGAGCGGGGGAAGTTATTTGATTTCCCACCCGAAAAAAAAGGCATAGAGCAGCAACTAAAGACGTGGGTAAAACCTTGCCGCAGCCGAAGAACCGCAGTATCTCTGTCGAACCAACCTGCAGCCCTGCCAGGCCTGTTCGTAAAGAGCTGACCTACTCCGTCGTATTCTGTGATGGTATCTAACATCAACTATGCAAATTACTGAAAGTTTTGCCGAGCAAACTTGGTCCCGTAAACCTTTATCGTGTTCTCTGAAATTCTTGAAACTTTTATGTTGTTGTTGTAATTACTGTTTATCTCTTATACGCTTTTTTATAAAGACGTTAGTATTGGTTGTCTACAGTACGGCCAATGAGAAGCGATACCAAATGTAAACAAAACCCATGCTAAAACCCCATCTAAAATGACCGCCCGAATGTTGGCGAACCCGTCTTAACGTTGTCATGTTTTTGCCGGGAGAA
This sequence comes from Ochropleura leucogaster, assembly GCA_958449745.1. Classification (NCBI taxonomy): domain Eukaryota; kingdom Metazoa; phylum Arthropoda; class Insecta; order Lepidoptera; family Noctuidae; genus Ochropleura; species Ochropleura leucogaster. The sequence goes on along the minus strand of OY288224.1, from coordinate 9,660,292 downwards.
CGAGACATTACGACAAAGGCACAAGATGGAAAGAGCTAAATATTAGATTGTCAACGCCACAGTTGTTCTTTAGGTTAATGACCTTTCGTATCGCTTCTCGTTGGCCGTACTATTATAGCTCTTCTTTTCAAGACAAGCAATGTTTCCTAATATCATCACTATCATTTTCCTACCCTTGTCTCATCCCATTTTGGGTTGGGCAGGGTAGGGCGGAAGAGGGGGGGGGGGGTATCAACACGTTTTCTCCTTTGAGTAATCCTCTAAACATGAAAAAAGCCCTAAATGTTTAAATCTCATGTAATTGGGATGAAAATCGTGGCTAAATAGATCATAAGCAATGCTTCCCTAGGTTAGTTCATGGATGGGTAACCGTTACATACCGTGTTTCGTCCGTGCCTCAGAAAGCACACGAAGCCGGTCCCGGCTGTCATTTGTAGATCTTTGACAGCCGTTACAGGTAGTCAGTGGACTAAAAGTTTGATTACCAGTCTGACAGTTCTGAGTGCACACACTAATAATGTCTCCCCCGCAGATGGTTATTTTATCTCTGTTGAGATTGGCCGCCGTTACCGAAAACGGTCAGGAGAACTAGGTGTATCTAATCTGATGTGTAAAATTCTCGTGTCACAGTGTTACTTACCATACTCCTCCAATACGGCTAGACCGATTCTTATGAAATTTTGATGCAAATTCACTAAGTCTGAGAATCGGCCAACATCTATTTTTCATACCCTTAAGTGAGCAGCGGCTGAAACCACTGGCAGAGCTGGTACATATACAGATAAAAATGCTTCCTAAATACTTGTTTGTGGAACAAAATAAGTTCATAACATAAACCCATAGTGCTTGACAGCCAACTTTCTTGAGTAAAACTTGAGGTTTTTCTCCGCCTCGTTTCCACACAACCTACTTTGTTTAAGGAGAAAAGTTCCAAACAGTTTCAGACAACGCCTTCGTCTTCATACTCTGTGGGTTGAGTTGGAACTTTTGCAGTAAAATGTCAGGCAATTTGGACCTAATTTTAGATGTTTATTTTTAGAAGGTTTGAAAAAATTACCTACAATAATAAATAAGATCTTTTTCTATGTTTTGACCCTGATCATGGTCTATCTGTATGCCAATTTGCATCTTAATTCATGCGCCATAGAGGCGTGTATAGGTGACATAGAAAAAGAATTCTCACTTTTATAATATTTGATTGCTAGCCTCGCACAGGACAAAACAATAAAACAAAATTGATTTAAAAAAAGAGCAACAAAAATTACAAAACAGTATTTGAAAAAAAAAAACACAATTAACTAAATTGATCCTGTTCGAGGTCAAAAGGCAACATGGCAGTCATTGAATATAAATAATTGAAAAGAAAAACATATACAGGTTAATGCCACCTGAAGGGGAAGCTTACTCTTTACTCCTAACACTTTAGATAGAAAATTTTATTCAAAGATTTTAAAAATTTCGCTTGCCGCACACGGTAATCGAACCGACTAAAATCTGTAAAAGTCGCACCCTGTACTTTTATTGCATCGATCGTTAGGGTCAATACGAATAAAATCTCTTTGACAAACTCCATAAATTAAATGAAAGGAAAACAATGAAATCTTGATTTATTAATTCAATGGGTCAAGTGAGACGCCCGTGGGCCGTGTGGCCCCTGGGTTTATGCATTGAAGATCTACTTGTACGAGTCTATCATTAACCGCTTGTATGTCGGAATTACAGACACAATTAAAAACGCATTGTGTCTCGCGTAGATCTACGTTCCGGCATACAAAGGGTTAAGCATCGAGTTAACTTAAAATTGATCATCAATTCAAATCATAGCTGTCATTCTTTGCTAGTAAACAATCAAGATTTATCAAAGAAAATAATTTAAAAAAAAAGCAGTTTTTCAAGCAAATTAGTTTAAGCGTAAAATCTGCAAACTAGACAATTTCTAGGAAACACAGTTACTGTTTTTACAACAGAAAACTTCGTTAACAGTTTCATACATTTGCTTCAGTGTGCTGTTTACTGAATGTTTGAGTCGAAACTTCTTGGTAAAGGTCAACGCTCATAAGCACTGAACGGTGTTGGAATTGCTTCAACTGCAATCGTTCGGAAATTGGTATCAACTATTCAAGGCGAGATTTTATCAATTTTGAACGTGTTAATCCTCTGGATATCCAGAAATATAAGAAAGAACACCATGAACATTAATTTTGATTAAAGTCGAACATAATTATGCCCTCAGGTTGTGTGAAAATTAAAAAATGATAATTATAAATTAGTTAGCTCGTCTACTGCAAATCCAAAGGAGTGTTATGATTTTGAGAGGATATGTATGTGTGTATGTTAATCTGATCCCCTATAGCTCCTGAACCACTTACCGATATTAAAATTCAATGTGGCGCCCTCTAAGATAAAAAAGTCGATGTCAAAAATGACTAATATAAATGCCGTGTTTGCTATCGTTGTCAAAAAACAATACGTCATATACGTAAGGCCAGCTACTTTTGGGACTGCCCTCTATGCAGCAGCACAGCAGTTGTTGTTTACTTTTTTAATGGCATCTCGTACCTATGAGGTTGTTTGCTGCTCAACCGGACTGTCTAGTGGGTATTGAATTTAAGCCTCCGGCAAAGGGCAAAAAACTTATATTCAAATGCTCTCTCTGTAGGGTACGAGCCTCGGCTTTGCTCGTCGCTGGGGGCGGACAGCAAAGGGACAGGTTATTTTTGCAGATGGGAAATCATCAAATAACTTCCCCCACTCTAGATGGAGTGGTTATTGCCCTGTACGGACGGACGCGAGAGATCGCCGCCTCCGATCGCCTCTACGAGGACACGGCGGTGCTCCGCCCACGCTGGGCCGACCACCACTGTGTGCTCCACTGTGTAAGGGACAGGCTGGATCTGAGTTCCATTAATTTGGGGATGATTTTAATTTACTGGCTCAGCAACGCGGGCTGGCTCGAGCAAAATGTACGCTGACCTTTATACAGAGAAAGTTTTCTCTAATTATCATTACTGTGTTTTGTTTAACTGGTAACTTAAGGCGTTCCATTTATGTATGAGTTGGGAACAAAATGGAAGACGCTTCTGAATTCTGTTTCTGCTTTGTTTTGTTTGTAATTGGTGTTACCATTGCTGAGTATTTTGAATGTGTGATTGTTTTAATTAAGGAGCTATTGGTATTGTTTTAAGGTTCTTATCGTAATAGCCGTTCAAAACCTATGGTAAATTCACGTCTGGTTTTTCTCAACTAGAATATTATTCTGGGAATTGCAGTAAGTTATCTTGACAAACTGTTGAACCCTTATAGAACCTATTTTGATGTCCGTCTATCTATCTGTCTGTTTGCCAAGACATTTTATCGCAGAAACGGTAATGTAAACGGAATCGATCGACTGCTGGGCTGCTGCGAGCAAATATTTATATGAGTAGTAGTTGTTCCGGATCTGGCTGTTTTTTTTTTTGTATGTTGGTTTAAATGTTTGTAAAAGCAACCACGATACAGGAGGAAGTCCTAGTGTGGGGCAACAATAAAAACAAACCTCATGGATCTAGTCTTTCCCTTAGAGCTGTGAAAATCTTCAAAATCTATTTAGTCAAAAGATATGGCCGTTTATGTTGCAAGTTTACGACATAAACGGCCATTGACGTCTCGATGCGTGAGTTCAACTCGCACTTGGCATTTTTTCCTTACCGTTCCGCTGTTCTTTTCTGTTTATTTATATTTAAGTTGTGGTGTTTAAGGAAGTTGTACGTCGCACGCTGTATGATTATACTGAGCTTTATGCAGCGTATAATAGAACATGTTTTCCTTTGGTCTCAGCTCCTGAAGAAGGACCATCATCAGTAGAATGTGGTGGGGTGACGTCATCAGCGTTACGCGTCAGTTGGCAACCGATACCGCCACACAAATAGACTTGCACGCTTATCGGACATGTTGAATTTTATGCAGCGTATAATAGAACTTGTTTTCCTTTGGTCTCAGCTCCTGAAGAAGGACCATCATCAGTAGAATGTGGGGGGGTGACGTCATCAGCGTTGCGCGTCAATTGGCAGCCAATACCGCCACACAAATAGACTTGCACGCTTATCGGACCTGTTGAATTTTATGCAGCGTATAATAGAACTTGTTTTCCTTTGGTCTCAGCTCCTGAAGATGGTCCATCATCAGTTGAATGTGGAGGGGTGACGTCATCAGCGTTACGCGTCAGTTGGCAACCGATACCGCCGCATAAGTGCGCTAGACATACTGAGTTTTATACAGCTTATAATAGAACATGTTTTCCTTTGGTCTCAGCTCCTGAAGAAGGACCATCATCAGTAGAATGTGGTGGGGTGACGTCATCAGCGTTACGCGTCAGTTGGCAACCGATACCGCCACACAAACAGGCTGGAGCGCTCATTGGATACACTGTCCTTTACGCTGCTCAGGGTAAGTAGAACAATGGTCAATTCATAACGTTTTTCTTAATTTTCACGGACTTCAAAACAAGGAGGTTCTCAATTCTTCGGAACCTTTTTTTATGTATGTTCACCGATTACTCAAATTGCTTGGACCGATTTGTATAATTCTGTTTTTGTTTGATAGGGTTACTTTTACTTACTTTTTAGCTGGTCCCATCAATTTTATTTATACTATTCTCGTCTAAAATCAAAAAAAATCTTTATGTAAATCATCCACATGATTTGTGTTGAAATAAAAAACATTTTTATTTTTTAAATAAAACCGACTTCCCGAAAAAAATGGAATATAACTTTACTTCCGTAAGTCAGTGACTTTTGCTGGTTTCGTTGACTTTTTCGCCAAGTATAAAAATTGAGAAAAATTCGTCCACATCGCTGACAATAGGAAAAGTACCCAGAAAGCTAGCAGCATTATCGTTTTAGATGGAAATGCTAATACTATGGCAAAAAAGGCCACCCCTCTGGTCACATGAAGAATCGACCAACCACTCGGCGATTTCTCGTAAATACCAGGTGGGCACTCGAAGCCCATGGCCCTAGTGTTTTAACCGTAAACAGTTTCAACACATAAACCAATGAAATTGTGATTTTAGCGCCCTTTGAGGGGTTTTAAAAACTAAATGTTTTAATTTATTCAGTGATGCCAGTTTTATGAACACATTGTTTTTTACCTCTTTATCGTTATGACAAATTATAAAATCTTGAAAAAATATTTACATATTTGTTAAATTAATCGCGAAGGGCAGGGCATTTTTGTGGGACTGTCTCTTATAATGTGACGTTAAAAAAATGCTGATTATCAGCCTAATTTTAATAAATGACTATTGATTGATTTTGAATTAAATTAATTTTATTCTTATAATTTTACTTTAAACTAAAAAATGCCTCCTTTTTGAAGTCTGTTATTGATTTTTTTTTTATTAACTATTTGTTTTATATATAATAGACTTAACTTTGTTCAAATAAGTTCATGCATTTTTAAGAAAATGTCAACTGTATCTAAGGATCCTGGTAACTATCTCCTATGCTGACTGTACATATACAATACTGTACATTAATATTATGTTATAACAGATTCGCGAAACGAATGCTTGAGTATTTAATTCCTCGACTCTACGTAATAAATTAAACATAGAGTCAAAACAACTAACATGATCACCATTGAATTCCAACCCGTTGACCACAAACAAAAACAGGTCTCTACCAAACTCTACACAAAGCAATCACTAGCGAACCGTGCCGTCTCTATCATTATGTAAATCTATCCAACAGGTCGACAATGGCTGAACTCTACCTCACTAGTGACGGAACTTCGGCTACAGGGACTCTACAAATTCACTAACTATACCGTCAAAGTGGCTGGGTTCTCAAACTATGGGTTGGGGCCGTACTCCTTTCCTATTATATGCTCTACGTTGCAAGATGGTGAGTTTTAATGACTCTATGTAGAGATTATGTAGAGTGAGATATAAATATTTTAGTAAAAATAACTAGATTTTTAATTTGGTCAAAAATAGCTTCCTTGTTGGTCTAGTGGACAAAAGCAGCTGACCAACCGTAAAAAAGTACAATAAATAGTCATAAAAATGTTGTAACTCAATGAGATTAAAAATAAAAGTCTTTTTTTTATTTTTTTTCATTAGTCCCGGAGGCACCTGCTGAAATAAAACTCCTGGCTCAGTCGTCGACTACCCTCCTCGTCAGTTGGAAAAGACCGCGACAGCCAAATGGAAGGCTCCTGCACTATACTGTATATTGCAAGCCTACTGCAAGGTAACTATTGTTTTTCTTTTTAACCGACTTCAAAAAAATAGGAGGTTTTCAATTCGTCGGTTTTTTTATGTATGTTCACCGATAGCTCAAAGACGCCTGGACCGATTTACAACAATTTTTGTTTGAGAGGGTATTCTTTAGGTGGCCCTATATCAATTTTATTTATAGCTCTTAGTTAGTTTTTGAGTTAAAAGATGGATAGATTGTGTCAGGAATGATATGAAGGAGAAAGGAGTAAATGATGCCGTGACGTCTGATAGGGGAGAATGGAAGAAGAAAACGTGTTGCGCCGACCCCAAATAGAATGGGACAAGGGCAGGAAAATGATGATGAGTTAGTTTTTGAGTTAACGTATAATACAATTTTTTTCCCGCATTTTTAATTATGGTATAATGATACATCACATGATTCTTATCGAGTATTCATGTATTATTGTTACTAACAGATTAGCAGATCATCCATAAAAACATAGAGAAAAATTGACGGTTTTATTTAATATAAGAAAACTAGCTGTGCCCAGCGGTTTCACCCGCTGCTCACTTAAGGGTATGAAAAATAGATGTTGGCCGATTCTCAGCCCTACATGATATGTACACAAAATTTCGTTTAAATCGGTCCAGCCGTTTCGAAGGAGTATGGGAACGAAAACTGTGACACGAGAATTTTATATATTAGATTATTTTTTGTTTATATTTCAGCATAAAGCAGACTATATTAAGGTATTACATATTTAGCGCAAGACCTAAACAATTTCTCTACTGATCGTGTATCGACAAACTTAAAAGGCCGAAAATAAAAAGTTTTGTCAAAAAAAACCGACTTCCGAAAAATCCTTAGAAGATGGAAAAATAATTTACTTCTAGAAGTTGGTGGCAAAAAATAGTAAATTTATTTTTCGCCTTTTTGGTGTTGTTTTTTTTAATCGGTTTTTATTTTTACAATATATCAATGTATACAATGTATTTTGACTATAGATAAGTTTTTGAACATATTGATCACGTTAATAATATATTTCAAAATTCACGTTTTAAAACTTAAACTTAACAAAGCTGAAACTTTTTATTAGTTTTAAATTTATGAACGTTGGTTTTTGAAATTTTCAATATTTCTATTGAAAATCCTGCAAAACCGAAACAACTCAATATGAACTGAACTTCAAGTAAAATATTGAATTTAGAATTTCAAATGATGTGTGTTCTACACGCCATGCGAGCGGCTGTCATTATTATTTTTAACCGCCTACATGAAAAGGACGTTCTCAATTTCACTGTTTTATTTTTGTATGTTTGATACGTGATATTTTATCCGTCAATTATGGGCTGATTATCGAAATTATTAATCTCGAAAGGTGGCCACATTCATTTAACCGAATTAAAAAAGGAGGTGGCTATTGATCGAACTATTTATTTTTTATCCGTCAATTATGAGCTGATTCAATTATGACTCCATAAAAATTATGCGTGATACACACCACTACTAAAGAGCTGCAATAAAGAACAAATGCGTAAAAGAAAACCGTCTTTCAAAAGGTGACTTCTGACGGCAAATCAAAATAAAGTCACCGGCTTCTAGAAATAAAAATATTTTCCGTTTTATAGTATTTTTTGGAAGTCGATATTTTTCTGGTGAATATTAAAAAAAAGGCTTTTATACTAATTAAATAGGTAATAATTAGTCAACGAGCCCCATAGGCTTCTCAAGCTACTCCTTCAACCAAAACTGATATAAATCCCCTTTCTACCAGTAACGACGGGCCCCAAGCAATAAGAGTGGACGTCCAAAGCACTGCCGAAGCCTACGAGAAATCCCAGACCTTGGAACTGAAAGGATTGATTGAAGGCAGGCAGTATGACGTCTGGGTGACTTCTAGTACTGCTGTTGGCGAAGGACCGGAGAGTCGGAGGGTGACCAACACTCCTTCGCAAAGAGGTATGTAATATCTTCATGACTATACAACGTGTAAAAAAAATAAAAATAACAAGAAACAAAATGAAGCAACAGACTCGGTAGCAAAGCATAATATCTTGTGAAAGTAGTAACTGTAGTTGCCCATTCTAAATCGTTGATCTCTATGGAGAAGAATGGGCAAGAAACTCCATGGACACTCTTTTAAATTATAATGTTATTACGAGATCGTAGTTACATCATTCATGTTGAGATTATACAAATATTAGCTTTTGCCCGTGGCTTCGCTCGCGTTAAATTTTGAGTAACACAGTTCTACTTTCTTGATTTGCAGGTATCTGCTACCTGCAGTTTTTGCCCTTGCGCCTTATTGATCTGTAATAGCAAAGATACGTTTCTCTTTTCTTCCCTCTTTCTCCCTCATATCCCACTGTTTTGGGAAAAAAAATTATCCTATGTCCGTCTCCTGGTTCGCAACTATCTCTCTACCAAAATTCATCAAAATCGGTTGAGCCATTAAAGCGTGAAGAGGTAACAAACAAACAAACTCACTTTCGCTTTTATAATATTAGTAAGGATTAAGGATATGAGAAAGGCGTATTTGGCTAGACAATAAATCAAAATGCACCATCATCTTCAGCACTTGAAAACGGATTTCTAGCACGTTTGTTTGTAATCTACATTGAGTGTAGTGTAGTGACTGAACCGGGTTGAAAACTTATACTCAATCGTCTACATATATATATATATATATATATACATTTACTAAATGGAATGTCTCCACATCCTAGTTAGTACAGACTAGTACGATAGCTCTAGGTAAGACTAGTTGTCAGACTTTCGGGACAGTATCTACCTTTAACGACTGTCGAAGATCCACGAATGACAACCGTTACCAACAGCTTAACGTGCTTTCCGAGGCACGGAGGAAACTCAGTATGTAACGAGTGGTCACCCATCCACAGACAAACCTTTTATTTATACATATATAGGAAACTTGTAGCTATAACCGGTTGTGTTTCAAAAGACCAAAGTTAAATAAGACTACATGCAGAACATCACACATTGTAGACACTATTTATCTTCCGATCGGTTCGGCAAATATTTGTTTAGCCGAGTAGTTTCACAAGATCCCTTCCGGATTCATGTTTGCAAACGCACACAGAATAAACAAAGGCAAATTTCGGGGTAGTATTTAAAAACAAAGGAATGAAATTTCACAGATTTGCTCGTTTTAGTAATGAGGTTAAACTTACTTTATTCAAAACGTTTGAAAGTCGTTCTACACGGGCGGTCGTTAACTAAACGCGGAAGGCTCTAGACCCCCTGCGGGTCCAGTCTTCGTTTCCAGTATAATAATGGGTTCAGGGTGCTGTTGGGGTTGCTTAGGTACTGCAGTGCATCGGGTATGTTCTCTATAGTGCGTATGGATGATTTTCACGCTATCATCAGAAGGAAAGCTGCCTCATTGCTAAGCAGATCTGGGACTGCCTCAAATATTGCGGTAATATATACCATTGAGGGTACCTGAGAATGTTGAATGTCACAAAAAACGCGCGAAAACGCCGCCAGCATCGACGAATTTTTGAGTAACGTTTTAGCGTGCTAGGCCTTCAGAAAAACGAAGATTCTACAGCTACACCATATAAAGTTCCCCCGTGGTTACTTAAGACAAAATATTTCGTCCTATGTTCCTCCGTAGGAACTTACATTTAAAGGTTTAATAAACTCTTTCGAACAATCTGGAACCTCAGCAGCCAGCGGCCATAGCGGGTCCTTCTACTATGCTAACGTCTTTTTAGGCACACGTAGAATACGAACGCGCTGTCGACACAGCCTGTTGTCACTAGACGGACGGTCGGTGAGCTATCCATTGCTCACCATCCACAGACCAGCGTGGTGGCAGGGAGTCGTCTCTCCATCTATAGTCTTGTTTATCTTTCCCGAAGCCGACCCCAACATAGTTGGGAAAAGACTAAGCAAAGGATGGACCTGTGGACGGTGAGCAATGGGTAGCTTACCGTCCGTCCGTTTATATTGACGACAGGCCGTGTCGACGGCGCGTTAGTGTTTCACGCGCGCCTCAAAGAGATGTCAGCAAAGCAGAGGGGCTTGCCAGGGCCTCCGTCCGGGTTGCGGGTTGTTCGAAAGAGATACCACGGCCCCGGAACGTAAAGGGCAATAGAAGGAACATGGGTGGGTTTTAGTCAGTACAGTCTGACACTCTGGCACGCCCAGAGCGGGGGAAGTTTAGTTGATGATTTCCCACCCTAAAAAAAAGGATTTGTCAAGATTGCCTCGATCTTCATATATTTTTGCAAGAACAGTATTAACACTAGAAACTTCTTTATACAGTTGTAGCCGGAGTTGCATCCCTCGGCGGTGAGATAACAGTGGCAGTTAGAAACTCTTTGCTGCTAGAATGTAGGAGTGTCGGCTCCCCGCCTCCCAGGACCGTGTGGTATCACAACCAGAACATTATCACTCATCACCCGAGGTTCACGAGGAATCGGGATGACAGTTTGCTAATTAAAAGTAAGTTTCTTTGATTGTAGCTCATGCCAGCGTTAACTTCAATAATAGGCTAGTTTTCAATTATTTTTTATTTGTCCGTATTTTAGATTTTTCAAAAAAAAATTGTAAATTTGACCAAATATTTTATTATATTGCTGCATTTTTTCGCAACGAGTGACGTCACACGTAACTTTACCCGACCCGAGCGGCTACTATTATTTATCTACGAGCTCCTATAATATGTATGTATTTTTAAATGTATTTTTTTCTTCTAGGTATAGACCAATCACTGAGCGGTAATTACACTTGCCTAGCCAAAAATTTGTACGGTTCAGATTCAGTTGTTTTTACCGTCAAAGTTCTACCGTTGCCAGACCCACCCACGTTGAGAGCTACTCCTTATAAGGACTATATTGTTGTGGAGTGGGACGAAATCAAATCGTATGGCAACGACTCGATGGGATTTGGAATAAGTGAGTATTTTTGGAGTTTATTGGAGTTTACTCCTTAAGAATCGATTTTCATATATAAGGCGCCCGGTATGAGAAAAATCCGAGGGGTAAAACCTACTAACAAGTAACGAAAATCGTGTCACGTTTTTGGTGCGCACCTTTAGTGCGCAACTTTCTAATTTGGCTGTGAGTGTATTAAAACGTACATGTGGTATGCTGTATAGGCGACTATACCTATACACTATATGTTATTGGACTTGTTTGTTTCTATCAGTGTCGATGTATTTATATTTTTTCATTAATTTGTGAATTTACCCTTTCACATGATATTAATCTTTTTTCGGTTGAATAAACTCTTTTTGCGTATGGTCAGATACTCGTACTTAAGGAGTAAACTCCAGTCGTGCGTCGGAGCTAACACACACATTTTTTTATTGTAGTTCTTAGTCCATTTTACAGAAGGCTACTCAATCTTTTTTAGGGTTCCGTAGTCAACTAGGAACCCTTATAGTTTCGCCATGTCTGTCTGTCCGTCCGTCCGTCCGTCCTCGCTTAATCTCTGTGACCGTTAGCACTAGAAAGCTGAAATTTGGTACCAATATGTATATCAATCACGCTGACAAAGTGGTAAAATAAAAATTGGAAAAAAATGTTTTACTAATAAAACATTTTTTTCCAATTTTTATTTTACCTACCCTAAGGTAGCCACCCTATATGTAAAGTGGGAAGTGATTTTTTTTTTTATTTCAACCCTAACGTGTGATATATTGTTGGAAAGGTATTTAAAAATGAATAGGGGTTTACTAAGATCATTTTTTGATAATGTCAATAATTTCGGAAATAATCGCTCCAAAATTAAAAAACAATGTGTCCCCCCCCTCTAACTTTTGAACCATAAGTTTAGAAAATATGAAAAAAATCTGAAAAGTAGAACTTTATAAGGACTTTCTATGAAAATTATTTTGAACTTGATTGACACAACGGTTTTTGTACAAAAAAGACAAAAAGTTATACAAAATAATTTCTGGACTAAGTTTGTAGTATAATCGTACAAGCAAGCAGGATAATAATAAAATACAATTCTCTAGTGTTCAACGTCAAACAAATAATAAACTCATAAGTGGGAACACTTATTGTGACGGACGGGAAACTACGGAACCCTACACTGAGCGTGGCCCGACACGCTCTTGGCCGGTTTTTTTATCATATCGATGACAATATTAAATTGATTCAGCCTAAATATTGACAACGAGTTTGGCATTTTCAGTAGCGTCCATTAGCTTCCGTGATGTGCATGCAACAAGACAAGCAAACAATGATGATCATTCAATACTAAAGCGAAATTGTTTGGCCTTAAAAATAAAACGGACTTTCAAAAAAAAAACTGGCGTAAACTTTACTTCCGGAAGTCGGGAACTTTTGTTGGTTTTGTTAACTTTTTTGCCACCGACTTCTGGAAGTAAAGTTATTTTCCAAATTTTGTTTTTTTTTAGTCTTCGTTTCATCGTTTTTAGTCATGGCTTAATGATATATCACAAGTTTTATCGAGTTTTCATTTTTCAATGTTACTAAAAGATTAACAAATTATCTATATAGACGAAGAAAAAATATATATTATAGACGATAACTCATAAACTACATAATCAATATAAATAAAATTGACAAAGAACCCCCTGGGAAGGCAAACAAAAATCTGACGAAATTAGAACCTCCTTCTTTTTTTGAAGTCGGTTAAAAAGGAGTTTTTGTTTTGTTTTTTTGAGTAGCTGGTTTGGCTCGACATCATATTATTCCTGTCCCACTGCTTGACACGAGCATTGCTTTTTAGCTATTTCACATGACTGCAATAAAACTGTCATTCAAATTGAGTGAAATAGGACTGCATTCATAAAAAAAATAGTTATTTGATTTACAAAGGACTATTTTTTATGAGATTGAAAACATGGCTACACAAACAAAATTCCTGAAGCTTTTACGTGCATTCTGAATTCTATAATCATAAAATCGTATATTGGAAATAGTATTTTTAAGACTTGCAGCTATAAAATTCATAAGATAACAGGCATAAATATTTAAGAGTCTACTCGTTGGATATTCGTGCTGTCTTTGTCATTTGCAAACGTGTTTGTGAGACAGATATACTTTTACGTAAAGTTTAAAGTTAATAGACGCGTTCAATATTTGTTAAAGAGATTAATCAGGGACTGAGTCAATGTTCAAAATCTTCTCGGTGGTGTCGGATTGTCATTCCATCACACTTGAAAACACACTTGAACACCTTTAACATCTTCTGTGCCGATGACTTAACTCCGCTGTGATTGGCCGGCCGAAAACGAGGAGGACTATATTATACTAGCTTCCGCCCGCGACTTCGTTCGCGTGGCATAGTTACTTTGGTCTAAAGCTAACTTTAACCCGCGTGATAATCGAAAAAAAAGAATTCTTTCTCTCCCTTTTTCTTCCCTCTTTCTCCTCTTTTTCTCACTTTGTTTAGCCTATGTCCGTCTCTAGGGTCCCAAGTATCTCTGTACCAAAATTCATCAAAATCGGTTTGGCCATTTAGGCGTGAAGACGTAACAAACAAATTCACTTTCACTTTTATAATATTAGTAAGGATTATAGTTGCACTCGGTTAGACTGGGAGCCATAAGTAAGGAATGCTAATAAGCCCCTTTGTGAATTTAATAAATTATGTTTAATGCTATTGTCTCCTACAGATTACAACCTCACTTGGAAGGAAAACGACGGCCTCTGGCAAGAAGCATGGCCGGTGACAAGGGAGAATCGTCTACCAGGCATACAGACACATACCCTGGCTGGCCTGAAGTGTGGCACTAAGTATTCTGTGAGAGTAACCGCTACAGATAGTGTTGGGACTTCGGCCCCGGCGCATATCGATGTTACAACACTGGGTGGAGGTAAGTGTTAGCTAAGAATACAACAAGACTGTTTTTTCACCCTCACTGTAGGAATTACGCCTGTATCGTAGGTGCATTTACAAACATTTAAAGTTACATACAAAAACCGCCAGACCCGCAACAACGACCTGGGGTCAAACCCGCAACACGCGGCGGAGCTGTAAATCACTAAGCTACTGCGCTAACCGTCCAGACTTTCCTTTTTGAGGTCCATTATCATATGGCCTTGATCCAACTCGATTAAGGTTAGATTACAGTCTAGATGCTGCTTAATTTTCAAAGAAGCCACTGCCAATCTGAACTTCACAACCCAGTCAGTAATCCTACTAATATTATAAACGCGAAGTATGGCTGGATGGATGTATGAATGTTTGTGACTTTTTAACACAAAACTGCTGAATCTATTTCAATGAAATTTTACAATTCACCAAGGTTTTCGTACAAATAAATAAATAAATATCTTGGGACAACTCACACACGGCTATCTGATTCCAAGCTAGGCAGAGCTTGTGTTATGGTAACCAGACAACTGATATACATACTTATATAATTTATAAATACATACATATTATAGATAAATCACACCCAGACACAGAACAAACGATCATGCTCATCACACAACGTTTGTCCTGGGTGGGAATCGATCCCACGACCTCAGCAGTCAGGGCCACTTACCACTAGCTAGACCAACAGGCCCGTCATAAATTTACGACATAAACAGCAATTGTCTTTTGACTGCCTAAACTTAGAGGATTGTTTGTTTCAAAACTTTATGAGACTAAAAATTTGAGTATATGGTTTTAATTTCAACTCGATACCTCTGTGCGTTCCCGATATAAAGAGTCTTGAGAAACAGAAAGACATACAAGAAAGTTATCCGTTTTAAAGTGAAACTTTTTTCACTATCACATTACATCGTCTCACTTTTTCATCTCTGTGTTGCATGTCGCGTGACGGTCGGCCGCGGAGTAAAAGTTTCACTTTTACCGTGGTTTCATAAAACCACATAATCCTTTTCTTCTTTTAAGGTAGGGAATCCTAGAAAATAAATAACGTATAGGTACACATTAGTGGTCCTTATTTAAAGAGCTCTGTCCTAATTTCTCCGACTAGTCGATTAGCACGTACAAGAATTACTCATTGGGAAATACTCCAATATTTATTTGCGCCAGTATTAAGATGTGTTGGTTTCCTGTGATAACTTACAAATTACTTGTTGTTTGTGTTCTTAAGGTCTCAGCAATAGAAGCTAATTTTCGATGGCAAAGAAATCAAGTTTGAGAGACTCATCATTATGAGTATTGTTTATTTTGATTGACTAAAATACCGATAAGTAATTGTAGAAATTGACGTGAAATCTGGATTTGGTAGATTGATTCTTAATTAATGTTTCATTTAGTCTTCTTTTGATTGTTTAATTTGTTTAATATTAATTCTTACCCATTACACACTAAGTCTCCTCCGTGCCTCGGAAAGCACGTTAAGCAGTTGGTCCCGGCTGTCATTTGTAGATCTTTGACAATCGTTAGAGATAATGGCCTGGAATTCTGACCACCACTCTACTAAGGGTACCGTATTACTCAGAGCTATTTAGGTTGTAGAGACCAGACAGTCACTCCATGTAAAATACTAGTATTTAGCTGAATCCATCCATCCAATCCAAGAGATTATTATTTACTACTATCTATCCGCGGCTTCACCCGCGTAATGATCGAAAATATATATATATATATATATATAAATAAATATATAATAGTATCTTGTGTTATTCCAGACTATAATCTACCTCTGTATCAATTTTGAACAAGTTCCGTTCAGCCGTTTTGACGTGAAATAGTAACAAACATCCAAACATCCACATAATTATTCACATTTATAATATTACTAGCTGCGCCCTGTGGTTTCGCCCTCAAAAAGTATCCTATGTGTTATACCACACTATAATCTACCTCTGTGTGGATGACGTACGGACGTCAAACAGCTGTAAGCCTATCTGTATATTTTCGTATTTTAAAATAAAACAAATAGTTATAAAACAAGTATTTATTGATTAGATCTTGCATTCAAATGGTCACAGCCAACATAGTTTGTTATATAGTGATACAGTGATTTAAATGGACATAAAAGTGCAAAAAGACGAACTTAAAAGCTAAAGTGATTACAAGAAACTACCTTCTAATATAAATAGTGAAAGTTAAAAAAAAAAAACAATACTTCGAAAAGAGCGATTATTGGAGTGCATCCGGTGTATGTGTCATTGCGAGTATAGTGCAGCATTACATGGTGTTATCCACACCATAACATTCTGTTCATTACGCATTAAACACATTTTTGGTACAGTGCCACCTATTGATACTTTGGGGTACTTAACAAACAGTATCGATCATCTGATAATTAGACCCTGTACGCAATGCCGGCAGCAAAGTGTGGCGGTTGTGCGAAATTTATTTCGCCACTAGAGGCCGCTAGGTGTTGTACTTGCAACGCGTTCTATCATCGCGCTTGTGCGTCCCTGCCACCGTCAGGTTTTATCGCTCCCTCCTGGATTTGCTCTAGCTGTAAACCCACAACCTTAAGGGGCAAGGTGGAAGCACCAGCGGGGGCATGTGAGACTGAGGAGTCGATGGACACCAGCGGATCAAGCAGCAGCACAGTGGCTGATGCTCAAGACGTTGGTCCTGGTTTGTCCGCAATTTTAAACATTTTTAAGGAGGAATTGCAGACTGAGTTGCGACAAATGTTTAAAGAGGAGTTGCAAGCGATGCAGCAGCATTTCCGTTGCGAGTTTGAGAGCCTCCGCACAGACCTGGCTCAGCTGCAGGTGGACAGAGACCACATGAGGGGGGCCTTTGATCAATTTGAAAAACAAATGAGTGCAATGGATAGCAAAATAGTCACTATGGAGCAACGAATGACCACAATTGATGGTTCTGATGCGGTCGAGGAAGTTGCTCAATTGAAGCGCGACCTGAATGACCGGGACCAACAACTGTTTTCAAATGATATGGAGATAACAAATCTGCCGGAAATGGCTTCGGAAAACCTTCAACAATTGGTAACGCTTATATCGACAAAGCTAGGCGTAAACATTGAAGATCGCGACATAGTGAGCGTGGACCGTATGGGCGGCCGACAGGTGAACGCTGCGAACGCCGCCGGCCCGGTGGAGACCCGCCCGCGTACTGTTGTCGTGCGCTTTGTTCGCCGCGACCTGCGCGATCAGCTGCTGCGCGCCGCGCGAGTGCGCCGGGGGGCTACCACCGCAGACTTTGATATGACTGGTCCACCATGTAGGTACTACCTCAACGAGCGACTAACTAAATTGAATAGGCAGTTATTTCGGCGAGCACGGGAGGCGGGCCTCCGCCACGGCTGGCAATTTGTATGGACAAAGCATGGTCGTATCCTTGCGCGTCGTAAGCCTGGTGATAAGGCAAAGCTCGTGCGCACTGAGGCAGACCTGCGGGAATTTTTTGGATCGGACACGAATAAGCTTCCTCAGAACTAGTACTCTAAATATTTTGTTTGGTCTAGTTATAGTTGCATTAAGTTATGTTATGTTTGTAAAGTGGTTGAGACAGTTTTTCTTTGTTTTGTACTGTTATGGAATGTCTGGCGCTGCACACCTTGACTGTGGAAGGAGCATGTGTGCGGTTACTAGCAATGAAACGTACGGATTCTATCAGCATACCTTCACAAATATATTTAATCTTTTTTACTGTTTTACGTTGTTGTATTGTTTGTTTGAAAACGTATTATGTTTTTATTCTTTGTACTTTTATTGCTCAAATGTTTCATATCTGTCTGACTTGTCCCGCTCAACCCATATTTTGAATATGTCTAATCACACCTTTCGCATAAACAATGTTACGTAACAAACACGTAAAATTTGGACTACTGAACGCAGGCTCATTATCAACTAATCATGATGAATTTATTATTGCTATGAACCATCATTCTGTTGACGTGATGGCAGTCAATGAGACATGGTTGCGTGAGGGGGAGGAAAGCCGGGCACCGGTAGTTCCTGGGTATCACTTGCGTCATAGACCACGTCCGGAGTCAATTCGTGCAGGGCGCGGGGGAGGGGTCGCATTTTATATCAAAACCGGAACCAGCGTTCGAATCAGAGCTCACCCGCATCATCCACAGGTGGAACAAATGTGGTTGAATATAACCGCCAAAAAAAAAAAATTGCTAATAGGAACTGCATATCGGCCCCCTTGGTTAGATCTAAATATATTCCTGGACGCGATCACAGACAGCATCTGTGCATTGGCTCCTTACGACAATATTATTTTATTAGGTGATATCAATGTAAATATGCTTGACACCAATAATTCAAAAACAAAAAGACTCATGGAGTTTCTAGATTATTGTAGTATGGAACAAATAGTGCTCACGCCTACGCACTTTGTGGGTGAAAGTGCTACTCTAATCGATGTGATATGTACGGATGCGCGGTATCGCGACGTTGCGGTAGAACACATAGCGGAGCTCGGTAATCACTCGTTTATATCATGCGAAATCGTTTTTAAAAAAGAGAAACCTTTGCGTAAAAAGATGACATTCCGCGCGCTTCGAGACATTTCGGCTGATGACTTCAAGAGAGATTTAGAGGCCATCCCATGGGATTCTATTTGCGAGCTACAGGATGTTAATGACATGGTGCGTTCCTTTAATTTACACGTAATTAAGCTTTTTGATGCTCATGCACCTATTAAAACCAAAGTGTTCAAGACGCAACCAACACCTTGGATAACAGACATTATAAATTTAATGTTCAGATTAAGAAATGAAGCCCGCTGCCGTTATCGTCAAACGAAACTGGAAGCACACAAACGTTACTACCTTGATCTCAAGCACCAAGCAATAGTTGGTTTACTAAACGAGAAAAAAGCGTTCTTCACAAAATATATAAATGAAAATATTAGTGACCCAAAATCTTTATGGCAAAATATTAAAAAACATGTGCTTCCAGAGAGTGCGAACGATGATGTACTCTTAGAACCATTTGACGACCCCAACGCTATAAATTCCGCATTTTTAGATGTCCCGGGTGACCCTCATGTTAACGCTACTCAAGAAACCTTTTTTAAATGTAATCGTTTTGGGTCCCCAAATTTTTCAATAATGCCAACAGACCCAAAAACAGTATTCAATATAATTAAAAAAATATCTACAAACGCGCAAGGGATTGACGGTTTATCAAGAGACATGCTAACTCTCACACTTCCGCAATCACTAAATACAATTACAGAGATAATAAACAGATCTATCACCTCGAATGAATTTCCTATTTTGTGGCGAAATGCAATTGTTCGGCCTCTTCCAAAAAATAATAACCCACAAAGCTACAAAGATCTCCGCCCCATAAGCATATTGCCATGTCTATCCAAGGTGCTGGAGAGGGTGGTGTATTTACAGGTCACCGCTTTCCTCGAGACGCATGGTATACTGCCTGAACTGCAGTCGGGTTTCAGAAAGGAACGCGGAACAGCAACTGCTTTGGCAGATGTCTTGGGTAACATCCTGGAAGCTCGAGACCGTGGTGAGGGATCTATCCTTGTTTTGCTCGACTACTCGCGTGCGTTCGATTCAATTAACATCCCTCTACTAATTTCGAAATTATCGTATTACGGTTTTGATACGAGGGCGATTCGTTGGTTTGAAAGCTATCTGACCAGCAGGTCACAACGGGTTGAACTGCGTAAGAAAGACGGTTCCACGCTTTCTTCCTCCGCACAAACAATATCAAGGGGAGTTCCTCAGGGGTCCTTGCTCGGTCCACTTCTGTACATATTATATAGTGCTGACATAACAACATGTATAGTGAACTGCAAGTATCATATTTACGCGGATGACACTCAGCTATACTTTTCATTTAACGCCAGTAACACAGCATCCGCCGTACGCACCCTAAATGAAGAGCTTGATAGAATTGCTATGTGGTCTAAGGAGAATTCTCTAGTACTGAACCCTCAAAAATCTAAGTTCATGGTCTTGGGTAGCAGAAAACAAATAAAAGCAATTATCTCTGCTAAACCAGATGTTAAAATATTGGGAGAAAGTATACAAAGAGTAGAAATTGTCTGTAATCTGGGGCTAATCACTGATCCAGAACTGCGTTTTGAGGAGCACATAAAAGGCGTAGTAAGAAACTGTTTTTATAGACTTAAAGTTTTGTATAGGGTAAGGGATTTTCTTAGTGTCGCAGTGAGAAAGACATTGGTGGATAGCCTTATACTTTCCAAATTCAATTACTGCGACATCGTATACGGGCCATGTCTTCTTTCACGTACAGAAAGTCTAATACAGCGGGTACAAAATGCATGTGCTCGTTACTGTTTAAGCATACCCCGGAGGCATCACGTCACACCATATCTAAATGAACACAATATTCTGAAAATGGCTGCACGGAGGAAGCTGCACTTAGCAGTTTTAATGTTCGGTATTATAAAAACACAAAAACCGGTATACTTGTTCCGTAATATCAGTTGGAGACACGAACATTACAGCTACTCTGCTCGTTCCACTTCCAATCCACTCTCGATGCCTCGACATAAGACCACAGCTTTCAGGGGATGTTTCAAATATGCCGCCACCCGCTGCTGGAATGATCTGCCGCCTCCCATAAGATCCCTGAAAACAAAACCAAATTTTAAATTTCACTTGAAAAGAAATCTTTTAGCTAATCAGAAGTATGAACAGCAAATATTTTTTAAATAAATACTTACAAAAGGTTTATCATCAATCGGCAAGGCATATTTATCCAGCGAGCGAGCCAAAAAACAAGTTATGGCCTGTGTTTCTGTATATACTTGTGTTTTATTCTATTCGTGTTCATTATGCGGCGTGATAAAGCGGTTGGAAAATGACAGCTAAAAAACGTTCTCTTCTTAATTCAAATTACTGTAATTTTCTCATGAATTCTTGTTAATTTTAAATTACTATATGGGTATATAATAATGGGTATTAAACGTTAACACAACACAAATTTTGGTTAAGGCAACCGCCCGTCCTTTTCTTAATTTGGCCGCCTGGCTACCACCGACGCGACGGCAACGCTGCGCTAGAGTGACAACCTGCCACTCTCAACGGTTTTGACATTGACATGCCGACATATTTATAGTGACAAGTTAAATTGTTGGGTTGTTTTATTTTAGTTTTTGTCTATTTAATTTATTTCTATTATTTTTTTATTAATTTAAGTATTTAAAACATTTATGTATGCTGTTTTGACTTCCGTACGTTTTACTCACGGGTTGACCACTGAAAACCAGCGCTGTGCTGTGGGCTCCCATGGCACAGCATCATGCTGAGTGGTGACCGATCTGTCGCAGTCACGACGTGCAAGCTATTTTTATTTTGTCCCATACCTATATGTATTTGTAAATGTTTGTGATACTTTGCATGTTGAATGTTTATTTTTCTTT
Organism: Ochropleura leucogaster; assembly: GCA_958449745.1. NCBI lineage: Eukaryota > Metazoa > Arthropoda > Insecta > Lepidoptera > Noctuidae > Ochropleura > Ochropleura leucogaster. Next base: position 9,638,837 of record OY288224.1, on the reverse strand, counting down.
GTCATTTTGTTGCTCGTCGTAATTTGCGACTAATAAATGTTTTTTCTTTCTTTCTTTTTTCTTTCTTTCTGTGCCAATTTTCATCAAGTTTCAGCCGTTTCGACGTGAAAAAGTAACAAACATCCATACATCTTCACAAACATTCGCAATTATAATATTAGTAGATAGTAGAAAGTAGGATGAGAAACAATTTAAATGATGAGTCCATTAATAGGAATGGATTCGTATTGCTATTATGATTTGGCGGCTGAAATATCAATAACCAATCATAAAAGTTGTCGTTAGATATAGATTGAGGAGATTTTCGGTCAGCGAAAGTACTTTATATGTCGTCTTTGGGTCAACATAATTCGTTAATATTGATATACGCTAGCACACGGTAAAGGAGGAATTTTTAGGGCGAAGCAACAGATAAAAAAAGAAGTGTGTGTCAGCTCCGACGCACGACTTGAGTTTACTCCTTAAGTACGAGTATCTAACCATACGCAGAAAGAGTTTATTCAACTGAAAAAAGATTAATATCATATGAAAGGGTAAATTCACAAATTAATGAAAATAATAGCAATATAAATACATCAACACTAATAGAAACAAACAAGCCCAATAACATATAGTATATAGGTATAGTCGCCTATACAGCATACCATATGTACCTACGTCTTAATACACTCACAGCCAAATTAGAAATTTGCGCACTAAAGGTGCGCACCAAAAACGTGACACATTTTCGTTACTTTAGTAGGTTTTACCCCTCGGATTTTTCTCATACCGGGCGCCTTATATATGAAAATCGTCTTAAAGAGTAAACTCCAAAAAAATGTCTTCCTAACAGCGCCAGTCTCCCCACCATCCACGGATTGGCTCTGGAGCAACGCCACTCACATATACATCCAGCTCAGTGGATGGGATGATAGCGGTTGTGACGTCACAAGATGGGAGGTGGACTACAGACTCCTTGGTTCTAGCCTTTGGCAAAGGGCGGAGAATAAAGCGGTGAGTTCTGAAGAAAGAAATTTAATATTTTTTTTTAGTTTTTGCCCAATGGTTTGGTGATCAACTATGTGGATTTCGTGCCTTCGGCTCTACGGCGAATCACCAAACGCTCGGAGTCAACTACAACTAAAAAGAAAAAAAAAGAAAAATTTCTGAATCTCATCCCCATTGGAGGGAGAAGTCCCAATGGAGGTCCTTTATAAAATTGGTCTGTTTTTTTTAATTTATTTTTGATTAATTTACTTTACTTTTAAAATAATGAATGTTATATAATTTATATACAATTTATTTTTTAAATAATATGATTTAATATATTTTTTAACTTATTTGATTTTGATTCTGCTGATACATGTATAAAAAAAAACTGTCGAAAATAACTTAACTTTCGGAAGCCGGTGACGTTGTTTCATTGATTTCCGAAGTCGGGTATTTTTTTGCACAAAACACACATTTTTCACATTTTGTCTATGAAATTTCTTCTGACTCTGCATAGTATATTCAACCTCTTTGGGTAAGATACTTCTTCAAGATTATACTTTGCCTTGTTTAAAACCTCCTTTGTAACAAGTTTTCCAAAGTTTTGATGTTATAGCGTTGCTCAAAGTTTTCAACAAGGTGGAGAATTGATATTATAAAACTGGTATACTCGTAAATGTAAGTTTGGTATTTTTCATGTAAGGCAGGCGGTAAAAATTGACTGTTATAAAACCTATCAATATTTTAAGTTGAAAACTCCACTATGCGACTTTCAGTTAACGGCTTTGGACTAGCAAGTTCTTGCAGTCCGTCTTTTTACCTGACGACGGCCAAGCCAATGATCTTCCAGGGTTGCGGGTTGTTTGAAAGAGATCGCGTAGCCCCGGAACATAAACGGCAAGAGAAGGAATATGGGAAGGTTTTAGTCAGTACAACTCTGACACTTGAGTACATAAAATTAAAGGTATTTTATGTTTTCCATCCGCAAAAAAACCCAAAGATCTTTTTAGATCATTACGTTTTCTTGACATCCTTCCCTAGACTACCGTCTCGCTATTCAGCAGAATACCAGCGTCAGGTATTCTACGTGGCATTATACTGTGCTGCTACCCTACCATGACGTGTTAAAGCAGAACTTATTCCGCTGAGGGAAAAGGACAGAGCTATATAGGGTGTCTAGCACCATCTCTTTCACTCAGTGGAATAAGTTCTGTTTTAAGATGTCATAGTAGGCCTACTGGACTCCTTTTTTTGGTGCAACCTTGACACACCGCTTAGTAGTGGGCGACCGTTATAAATGTGTGATAAATCATGTTTATTTTGCAAGTAGGTTTTCACAAACACTTTTACACGTCATTTTTTTTTAAACTAGAGGAGGTCCGTATTTCGTACCCGACTACTCTGAGAAGAAACAGCCGAAACAAACTCAGAACACACTCACTGTGTGATTTGTCTATGGGTCAATCTGTTGTTAAGTTGTTCTTTTTGTAACTGCGAGTCTAACTTGCACTTGTTTAAGTTTTGATCTAACTACTAATATAATGTTTGATTCTTAGCCCATGGATCTTAACCTCGGGTGGAGCTACATTGAAGGCCACTATCAGGCTCCACCGCTCCGGTCCATACCCACGTCGTACGCAGTCGGATCTCTCGCTCCCGCTAACTGGTACCAGCTGAGAGTGACTGCGATAAACGATGCGGGGACCGCTTCTACCATTTATACTTACGCTACCAAGACTTTGGATGGTGGTGAGTAACACGCTTTATTTTGTTATAATAATAAGGTAGTTGACACCACCAATCAATTGATATACTTTTTATGAGCTGTCAAAACTCGCTTCCCCCATAGATTTTGTATGAGACTCGCAACCGATGACGTCACTAAGTTGTCAAGTCAATGATGCAACTATTTATTGATTTAAAAGCAACTAAAAATCGAATTTCAAAGTTATTTTGAAATGAATGAAGTTCTCAGGTCTAGAATAAGGTGTTCTTTCAGAAAAAATGTGTTTTTAAATTATTGGTTAAGGGTGTCAACTACCCAATTATTCATTTTCAAACTTGAGGAGCATACCTGTCTGATGTACACTCATATATAAACCCACGTTTTCAATTGAGTAGGGAAAACCATAGAACCCCGTTGTCTCCCCTCCTCCCCCTTTTCCCCTTTCTCTCCTCTCCTCCCCTCTTTTGTTATTTGTTCTTTCTCTTTTGTCTTAAAGTGAAAGCGTCACGGTAGCCTGCGAAATTCAAATTTTCGAACCGTAAATTTTTACGTAAAATAGTGTTTACGATATTTCTGTTCAAGAACTGTTTTGAATTTAACTAAAATTGATATACTATGTACAGTTAACAAATATAATAAGTTACCAAACTCGTCACTTGGTATAAATTTCCTTAAAAGTCGATGAATGTTTTATTAAAAAAATAAATTTATTCGATAGAAAAACAGTTTGTTAAATAAATTCAATCTCAGTTAAAGACATCCATCCTTTTCCAAGTAAAATAAACCAATATCTCACGTGCCTTGTTAGTTATCACTTATGTTGACTGTACATATCACACATACATGTATTTACAACACAAATTGAAACGTTGCCGTAATCATATTATTAATTACGATTACTCGATTATTAATCCCAAAGGACTAACTGTATGTTCTAACAACAAGTTCGCTAATTCCTTCAATGCAAGACTTAGTTACCAGTTTACGTAATCTGTTTACACGATATGGCTGTAAGGACGCATTTCTATGGAATTATGAAGTTACACAACTAAAATTACATTGATACTTACTTATGCCCGTGGTTACACCGGGTGGTTTTCAGTACTTATCCCCAAATCAAATCAAATCATTTATTTTTGCAAACATGGGTAATTTTTACATCGATATTTTTTTGTTTTCGTCTATAATAAGGTCCTCCATATTATTATCTACCGTCATAAGGGCATACAAATAACATTAATTTCCAAATTTAAGCAATCACAGTGCAAGAATAAAAGTATCATATTATGTGCTCATGTGTGTACCATATGTGTGCCAAATTTCATTAAAATCATAATATTTTTTCCACATAGCCTACATGGGCACTTATAAAACGTCGAAAAAAGGTGCACGGTTGGGGTTGGTCGTTTTGTTTAGAAAAGTACCGGCAAGAAACTCTGTGGGTTATTTTTAAATTCATTTTGTTTTTCAATGTTGTTGTTACAACGTTAGTACATAAGTATTATCATACTCAAAGTTAACTAAAAGTTATAAAAGTATCCTATGGATACATATATCCATAGGATACTTTTTTTCAAAATGATACAGGCGAAACCACGGGCGTCAGTTAGTTCCAAAATAAAGCCCGCATAAAGTCTCCAAAATGCATAAATATCCAACTCAAAACTCCTTCCACAATTAAGCTTCAACTCTAACTTTATCATCAAATAAAGCTCTTGCACAGCTTTTCGTCCTAAATAACTAAGGAACGTTCCACCTGTGACCTGGGACGAGCAAGTTCGGTCTAGTAACACACATTATAGAACATTAAGTTAGACTTTGACTCGAACTTCATCAATATTAATTCTGAGGGTAACTTTTTAGTTTTAATTGGGAGTAGGTGGTTCTGAGTTTGATTTAAGACGGGCCTGTTGGTCTAGTGGTTAGTGGCCCTGACTGCTGAGCCGGAGGTCGTGGGTTCGATTCCCACCCAGGACAAACTTTGTGTGATGAGCATGATTGTTTGTTCTGTGTCTGATTTATCTATAATATGTATGTATTTATAAATTATATAATTATGTATATCAGTTGTCTGGTTACCATAACACAAGCTCTGCTTAGCTTGGGATCAGATAGCCGTGTGTGAGTTGTCCCAAGATATTTATTATTTAGATGTGTTTCTAGGGTGAATAGAGGAGGTCATGGCAAAATAGCAGTCGCTCGGGTCGATCTCTAGGTTAAGTCACGCTTACTTAGGTTGGTTTTTGGATGGGTGACTACTCGTTATGTACCAACTTTCTACCGTGCCTATCAAAGCACGTTAAGTTGTTGGTCCTGGCTGTCATTTGTAGATTTTTGAAAGTAGGTACGTACACGTAGTCAGTGTCCCGAAAGTCTGACAACCAGTCTTCCCAAAGGGGTACCGTATTACTCAGTGCTAACTGGATTGTGGCAGTTGCTCCATGTAAAATACTGGTCAGCTGCATCCGGTAAGACTGGAAGCTGACCCCGATATAGTTGGGAAAAGGCTAGGCAGAAGATGATGTTTCTAAAATAAATATTATTTTCTTGCTGCAAGCAAAAAAAACATATCAATCAAAAGCATTTATTTCAAGAAGGCAAGTTACAGTCATTTTTGACCTATCGATATAATAAATAAATAAAGAACTTGGGACAACTCACACACGGCTATCTGATCCCAAGCTAAGCAGAGCTTGTGTTATAATAACCAGACAACTGATATACATACTTTTATAATTTATAAATACACACATATCGATGCCCCCATGGAATAAACCTGTATTATACTATTACTGACTTTTTACTGTTATACCATTTTCGGTATCTATGGGTCGGGATACACTTATGCAATTTTTTTCAACTTTTTTCTGCGGTAATTTCCAACTGTTTTCCTTATAACACTTTTGTTCTTTGGAAATTTTCCATTTCTTATTTACTAGAACAATCACGAAAAACATTATTACAAATTAAATTTCGTGGTTTTATTTCGGTAAAGTAATATTACAGTAAAGTATTTCGAAAAAAAATTCGGCTAACGCGATTACCGGTTTATTATAGTAAATTTTGTGGTAGACATTTTCGGTGATGCACTGTTACATGTAAAATGAACTGTGGCAGCAAATTTGCTTCTTCAGAGAGGCAAGACTTATCTGATAAATTTTATAAGCTTTTTGATCGAAAACGCTAATGGATGCATATTATTAAACATACAAAAACCGAAAATATCAAACGAATGACTCTAGAATTTAAAAATAATCGCACACAGACTATAAAATATTTTTTTTTCTTTAAATAATGTAGAAATTCTTGTTTGTAAGAAATTTTCCTAAACACTGTAAAAGTTAATGAACAAATGGTATATCAGCAATAGAAAAATTTTAATTAGACGATGGGATTACAGACTTAAGAGGTAAGCACACCAATAGAACTCGAAAAATAAGCTCCAGCACGGAATCGAGTATTGAGAAGCATACCTATTTCCTAAAGAAGAGTCTCATTATACAAGAAAAAGCTCAACTCGACAATATTTGTCACAAGACCTCAACATATCAAAAATGTACGTTTGCACACTGAGTGGTTTCCACAGCAAAATTATGTTGAAGTTACGATGGCGACAAAACGTCAATATGAAACCATTTTTAACACAACATTTAACTACTCATTTTTAAGCCTAAAAAAGATCAATGCTCTACATGTTTTGTATATGAGCAAGCCAGTCCATCAGAGAAAGAGTCTTTAGAAGAAAGCTATAGACGTCATTTAAGTAGGAAAGAGAGAATTAGGCAAATTAAACATGAAGAAGGAGTGACAATTGACAAAAACGATAACACCTATCTTCGGCCTGCAAAAAGTGTTAAGTATTCTACAATCCACTGTTGGCATTTTTCATTAATTACAAACGCAAGTACCCTGTGTACAATTTTACTATTTTTGACGCTCTACGTAAAAAAGTGGCATTACCAAATCGCATAACGAGGCTGCATAGAAATTGGAAATTGTTTATTGCAATTCTTAAAAAGTGAACAGGAGCGAAGTATTAACAAGATCTGTTTTTATTCGGATGGTTGTTATGGCTAAAATAAGAACAGGTACATTTTTGCCTTATATGCGTATGCAGCAAAATCTTTAAATTTGTCTATAACGAGACTGAGAGACTGGACATAGCAGAGACTCGATGCATGCCTGTATTGAGAGGAACATGAGAAATAAGTTTATTTACACACCTGATCAAATATAAAACAAAGTCTCGGCAGAAAAATATATTATGAAATAATTGGAGCAAACAGATATTATTATGTTAAACATAAAAAATTAGTGAACCCTTTGAATTGTCGTCACGATATAGATTGGAATACGATACGCTCGCGCTGGTCTGATGTTATGGAAATTCATGTGTCATCATCCCAACAGCACATGGTTTTCTTTAAATATGATTTTGATGAGGCATATTCTAAATTAAATATTTCAAATTCATTTTAAACTAAACGACGTTGGCGAAATCCTAAGACATACGCTCTGAAAGAAGATACTGTATTGGCACGCGCTTATCATCAACCTCTTCCTATAAGCAAGGCGTTGCATAGGTACAGATTTATTGTCTTTGTGCAATAGTGGAGCGATTTCACGGTATTACCACGCATTTTATGAACCCTTAATTTCGGTAGAAAATAGTGATGATCGCGATGATACTGCCACTAATAATACTGATTAGTTATTAGTGTTTTTACTTGGCTACTTTTGTTAAACTTTTACTGATTGTTATTTGTGATCTATATGAGAACTTTGTTCCCAATAAACGTCATAATTTTAATAAGTTTTATGAGTATTTTTTAATTATTCCTTCAAAGATACCAACAGCAAAATTTATTTTATATAATCGTTTTCAATCATTACGATAATATGACTACCAAAAATCTTCTACAAAAAACGGGTTACAATACTTTACCCTTTATGGTTATTTAAAATTTTACCACAATAAGTCGGTAACTGAACATTACAATCTAACTCTGTGATGCAAAAATACGTTTAATAATCCAGTAAAGCAATATTATGCCCATAATTTTTAAGAAAATTACAAGAATAATTCGGTAAGTAAACATTACTGGAATAATATTGTTAAGTCAGGATCGTAAGATATCGATACCTTAAAAGTTATATGAAACCATTTTCGGCAATATGTATTTTGGTCAATAACTAATTCTGTGTATATTGAATAGTTACACTTAATATTATAAACTATTTGAGTAAAAATTAGCTTTTCCGTCATATAACAATGTTGTCAGGATTACCTTTTGTTGAAAAGATATATCCAAAAAACACTAAATCATTTTTCCTGTAAAATTTGATTTTTGCGATTACCGGTTTATTCCCCGGGGACGTCGATATAATAGATAAATCACACCCAGACACAGAACAAACAATCGTGCTCATCACACAAAGTTTGTCCTGGGTGGGAATCGAACCCACGACCTCCGGCTCAGCAGTCAGGGCCACTAACCACTGGACCAACAGGCCCGTCTATATAATGGTAACAATAAAATTATTCCAATCCAAGTCACAAGGCTTACTGTATAACTGTAAAAGTACTGTAATTGCCGCTTCTAAACCGTAGGTTTTTATACAGAAGACTGGACACTAAATTACATAGCTTAAAGCTTAGTCTCTTTTCTTCAGAAGTAGGATTGATCTATTTCAGAATATTTATGAGTTATGAAGCGACCAATGTCGATGTATAAGAAAAAATAATTTTCATTCTTTCATTAGTTACCTACAAGTTTGTGAACCCGCGGTGGTGTTCTTTTTTCAAAATAACCGTGCTTCTACTCATTACAAAAACAATAACAGCATCGTGTAAATAAATCATACCCAAACTTGCTGCCTCTGGAACGCGGTTAGCTAACGAACCGTCTCACTTAATGTAAATAGTTCGGAAGTCATGATCGATCACCCGACTTATGTAACAACAAACTGATCTTGTTGCTATTTCATCCTGCCGGAGTTGCGGGTTGTTTGAAATAGATACTACGGCCACGAACACAAAGCACAAAAATGTCTGACACTCCGTTCCGCTCCGCCCAGAACGGGAGAATTTAGTTGATTTCTGATCCGAAAAAAGGGCTATTTCATAATGGTATGAGAAACGGACTCACTATAAAAATCAAAGGTCCAAAATATAAGTTTGTTAGTGTGTGTGAGATTTGCTGTTTTTCACAGCAAATCTCACACGGCTCATAAATTGCATTTGCTGAACACTAACGTGACGTTGGTTTGGGTATAAATTAAAAAAAAAAACAAATCGGTAACTTTTCTTGAATTTCTTGATATTTTCCCTATTTAGGGAATAAATAAATAAATAAATATCTTGGGACAACTCACACACGGCTATCTGATCCCAAGCTAAGCAGAGCTTGTGTTATGGTAACCAGACAACTGATATACGTACTTATATAATTTATAATACATACATAATTTAGATGAATCACACCCAGACACAGAACAAACAATCATGCTCATCACACAAAGTATGTGCTGGGTGGGAATCGAACCCACGACCTTCGGCTCAGCAGTCAGGGCCACTAACCACTGGACCAACAGGCCCGTCAATGAATGTTCAGGTTAATTTTCTAGCATTGCGGTAAATAAAATAAATCGTTTATTTTTAAAAAGAGGGTACTGGTACAATAAAATAAAACATCTTAATAACTAAAAGAGTGCAATTGCTTATTTGCCTGAACTAGGTTGGACCTGGGTTATAAGCTATAAAAACCATTAATACTTACTCAAAATAAATAAATTCACAGAAAGTAAATGAGAGTATCAAAATGAAGTAGAAGTTTGAACCTTGGTCAATTGATTACAACTTTTTAACCGTAAATAATTGAATCGACATTCTCAGGGTTACAAGTTTGGATTTGACCATGCCCCTATTTGATTTGATCCTAACTTCCAGAATCACTCCTGTATATATACTAAAGTAAAGAATTCATCTGCAAAAGTCTTTTTGAAAATAACACCTCTCTTTTCCGAGGTTAATAATTCTAACAATAACTTAACAAGTGGACTCAGCGATCATTGTACCGATAGTCGTATCTGCCAATGACTTAAAACTAAGAAGCTCGACCAATACCTGAGGAGACTCTCGTTAGGCAGCTGGATCAAGGGCTTGATACAGAAAGCGGTACTCCTGGACACGGCTCGTATTGTTAGGAAGTTTCTTTCTCTGGAGCCCTGACCAGTAGCTTGGACCCTGTTCCCGATACCGGTGGGCTACGATATATTTTTTTTTATATTTTGAAATGCTTTTTTTTGTTTTGTTTTTTATTAAGAAACATTTAAAAATGTGAAATTATCTAAATTTATTAATAACTGAACAAAAACTTGACAAGTATCGATACATACCCCGCTGACAGTACTATTAACCATTTTGATGTAATATCAAAACAAACTAGAACATCTTAGTTGGCTTATTACGCACAGTTTAGAATTGAGTCGTCATCGCCGTGTACACTCATGAGCACTTATATGTATACAGCTTGTTGAATTTACGATACGATATTGCTCGAGAAATAACGATGGTGGATCATGTTAAAACAAACACTTTTACACGTCGCTCTTTTTTTAAAACTAGATGAGCCAGTTGTTTCATACCCGCCTACTCTGAGAAGAAACAGCCGAAAAAAACTCAAAGAATTATTTTAAAGTCCAACCCTAAATCTTTGTCCAATTTCGTGACAGCTGTCCATATAGATTAGTGTCTGAGATGGCATTTTTAAGAAAGAACCACACAGTGTGGACCTGTCCGGTCAGTGCAAGCATTTGAAAGTTAAATTGTAGCTTGACTTATAGAGCTCAGAAACTTGCGGATACGATCTATTTCATAATAATATGAATCACAAATCACAATGTTCGCTACGATATCAAATTTTAATCAGTAGGTACAGTTGGAGAAAATCCTTTCACGCCGAAATTAAAGGCGAAATAAGAGATAAATTTTGTCTATTTGTCAACCTTCTGTACCTTATTTACGCAAATAAATGATTTCGATTTTTCATTTTACATTCAAATTACGTTGCTTTTTAAATTCAATCTCTTTTTAAAACGTTGCCCCATACTAGGAATTTCTCCTATATTGTAGGTGCATTTACAAACATTTAAATTCACATACACAAACAGCCAGACCCGAAACAACTATTTATAGGCAATACAAATATTCGTTCCGTGCGGGAATTGAACCCGTGACACGCAGCGCAGCAGTCGATCGCTCAGCCACTGCGCCAACCGTGTCGTCAAAGTACTAAGACTACAACTTAAACTCTTCAATAATGGCTTTTGTGGACGAGAAATACCACAATTTTGCCAATAACACGTAATAAACAAACTAAATAAACTATCAAACGCACGAGTATATTTAGCAAGTACTAACAGTAATTAAAAATATATAGAAACAATAAAAGTATTTCTTTGCAGATTTAGATTATACATTCATGACAGAATGACAGAAACAGAACAGAGACTACAAGTAAAAAAAAAATACCGATCCAAAAAGTTACAACTCAATTTCATTAATTTCGATGAATCTACATAGTTTGAAAACGAAACGAGAAAAGTAACTAAGACCGGTGCACACCGGATGCGTGGCGTGACGTGACGCGTGACGTGACGTGCACACGCGCGTGCGAGCACTGTCACACCGGCCAAGACCGGTGCAGCGCACGTCCCGCGCGCACGCATCGCGTTACGCAGAACTGCTGCACTGTAATTTGAACTTACCATCTGATATTTCAAGCGTATTCCCAATTCTCTCCTATAAAAATTTGTAACTTTTATTTTTGTACTCTTTATGTTTGGTGTTGTAGAGGCACTCATATTTGCGGACAATTTCTATTAGCTTTTCCTTTAAAATTGTCTCCATTGCGAAAAAAAACACTCGTAAACTGCTTTCAGTTTGTAAATAAATACAACTTTGCGTGCGCACGCACGTGCAGCACTGACCGATGCGTATGCGTGCGTGCCCGGTCTGGCATCTAACAGGGAGCGCCATATAACACAACGTCATCACTCACACAGGCGCGTGTGCGACGTTGCCGTTCCGCTACACACGCGCACGGACTCGGTTTGTGACAAGATGCAGCTCTGCGTGCGTGGATCACGCGCGTGTACACGTCACGCATCTGGTCTGACACCTTTCTTACAATTTCATACATTACAACTGGTGCGCGCACGCATCACATATTGAAGCGGATGACTGTACGACAGCCTTAATAGTTTGTCAAGAACATAATTGTTAACAAATGACACAAGTTTGATAGAAACTTTGATGTTCAGTATCAAAAGTTTCGTTATCTGTTGTGACAGGCCTGAGATGAAATTGTCAGTGAAGGGAAGTTAAGGGTTATGGTTTATTAGTAAGCGGTAGCGAAGGTGAATATGGTGGGACTTTAGATTCATCTGTATTATTTAATTGTAAGCCTGATGTTATCTTCTTCTGCGAAGCAGTCATGCGAAGGAGGTGGCCGGGCGTTTGAGAGAGAGAACCTCAAACGACGGCTACGGGCGCCGTGAGACGACTCCCGGCCACCGTAGATGCGGGCCTGTGGACGGTGAGCAACGGGTAGCTCACCGTCCGTCCGTCTATTGACGACAGGCCGTGTCGATGGTGCGTTTGTGTTCTACGCGCGCCTAAAGAGATGTCAGCAAAGCAAAGAGGCTTGCTAGGGCCTCCGCCTACCGGGGTTGCTGGTTGTTCGAAAGAGATACCGCGGCCCCAGAACGCAAAGGGCAATAGAAGGAATATGGGTAGGTTTTAGTCAGTAAAAGTCTGATACTCCCCTCCGCTCCGCCTAGAGCGGGGAAAGTTATTGGATGATTTCCCACCCCGAAAAAAAAAGGCTGATGTGTCCTACTTTTTCTTTCTTCTGAAAAAACGTTGGCCCATACTAGAAATTTCTCCTGTATCGTCGGTGCTTTTACAAACATATAAACTCACATACACAAACAGCCAGACCCGAAACAACTATCTGGAGGCCATACAAATATTTGTTTCGTGCGGGGACGGAGCCCGCGACACGCAGCGCAGGAGACATTCGCTCAGCCACTGCATTAACCGTGTCGTCAAAGTCAACGTTGAGAAAAGAGTCAGCAGATGATGCTGTTGGTTCTCTCAACGCTAATCGCACGCCCAATAAACACACCTTAACCACCAAAACCAAGTTATCCAGTTCACCAACTCCCGAGAATGTTTGACGCGTCAACCATAAATTATTTCATCAAAATTTTGTCGTAAAGCTGATTATGGTCGCCCTATTTTAGACTCGTGGAGTCGATTCTCATTGGAGTATATTTTAGTATCGTTTCTTATTACGTCATTGTGTTTTTATGTAATGGCTTTGATAGAATTTTGTTGTGGTTTGTAAAGGCTTTGTAATTTACGGGAACAAAGTATTTACCAACGTCCCGGGGTAAGCTTTGTTGGGACCGTATTGTATAACGTACTTCCTACTATATATATATGTATACTAGCTTTTGCCCGCGGCTTTGCTCGCATTAATTTCGGTAGCGCCTTAGTGATTTGTAATAGCAACGCTAAGTTTTCCCGTTTCTTCCCTCTTTCTCCCTCATATCCCACTCTTTTTTTTTAAATAGCCTATGTCCGTCTCCTGGTCCCCAAGGCGTAGGTGTTTGAAGTTTTGTTACGCTTCCACGTCAATACGGCTGAACAGATCTTGATGAAATTTGGCACAGAGGTATATTATGATTTGGAATAACACACAGGATACTTTTTTTCGCCCCAGCTACAATTTTATAAAAATGAAATTAATATAGTTGAAACCTGGATATAGAGAATTAAATAAATAGCACTGTTAGTTAGCACGCATATTTGAAGAACAAAACGTTGTGTAACACAATACTGAACCAAACATTCAAATCATTAGAATTCAAGCACACTATATGCTTGAAATACAAGAACCCTGAAGCAATTTCAAACCTCAATATATGTGTGTAAACATCAATGATATATACTAACAATCCCAGAGACAAAAAAATAAATCACTAGATGCGCCCTACACAGCGTCAAAACACAATCGCCATTTTGTTATTTACTGAAACATTAGCTTTTGCCCTCGGCTTCGCTCGCATTAAATTCGGTTTAATACAGTTCCCCTTTCCAGATTTGCAGGTACCTGCTACCTGTGGTTTTTGCCCTAGCACATTATTTATTGTAATAGCAAAGCTAAGTTTTCCCCTTTTCTTCCTTCTTTCTCCCGAATTTCTCACTTAAAAAAATAAATAATTGCCTATGTCCGTCTCTAGGGCCCCAATTATCTCTATACTAAAATTCATCAAAATCGGTTTAGCCATTTAGGCGTGAAAACGTAACAAACAAACTCACTTCCGCTTTTATAATATTAGTAAAGATTGTATATTTATCTTAGCAATTAATAAAAGTATTTTTAGTTTGTAAATAGGTAGCCTTCAATTGTATGCCATAATTAAACTTAGCATTCGATTCTTCTGCCCTTTTTCAAATTCATTGAAGTTAGTGATAAGACTCATGTAGTTGGGTGTGAACCTATTACCATCAACTGGGCACTAACCCAGACCCTGGGTTGCTTCCTACTATAGAATTGCAGACTGAGGAATTTAGTATTTTTTTAGACAAAAACACCATCATCACCCAGGCTTTTACCTGCCCATATTTCCCATCCACTTACTTATTTTCGAACGCTTTGCTTAGCACTGACGAGATGTTTGACGTCACTCTTCTTAATAACTTATCGCGTGACATTAGAAGGTCCCCAGCACATCTATGTTTCTAAATCTTTGTCTGAGGAGATATTATCACACACACGTTTGGGGTCGGATTGATAGCTGCAATATAATGTTACATAGTGTTCAAGTTTCCCTTTTCCCTTGTTGAAGTACCTATATGTGGATTATATTCATGGTTAGATTACATGGAAATTATAAATAAAATTTAAAATGGGATATACCTTTGCATTTTCTAATTTTATTTGTTCATGTATGTATATAAGTATTTATAAAAAAATCGCATTGCACCTACTATGTTTTTGTCTCTGCATCACCCTTAGGTTGCCTGGAATAAAATGCCCAAGGCAGTAAGTCCGTCTAGGGCTACCGCACGATCTCCAGCAGATGTTCGTCATAATTGTTTGGTGCTCCTTATATTTTCTACCTTAAAATAAGCATGCAAAACATTTTAAACAGATAGTTAAAATACAATTAAAATTACTTTAAAGGTACCATGTTTAGTATTGTCGTTATAGTATTACTCGTCTTCAAATTGCATTTGTTTAACAATTTCAAAAATATATTTAATTCAACGTCAATATTAAGGATTAAATACAGGCATACTGTCAAGATTCGTTGTTATATTTATAAATTACTAGTTTCCGCCCGTGACTTCGACCGCGTGGCATAGTTACTTTGGGCTTTTAAAGTCAACGTTACTAACTTTCACCCGCGTGATGATCGCACATAAATTATCTTTCTCTCCTTTTTTCTTCCCTTTTTCTCCCCTTTTTCTCACTTTTTTAGCCTGTGTCTATCTCCAGAGTCCCAACTATCTCTGTACCAAAATTCATCAAAATCGATTTGGCCATTTAGGCGTACAGACATAACAAACAAACAAACTTACTTTCGCTTTTATAATATTAGTAAGGTTGACACTGATGTTAATATAACATTTATTTGTTACAGAGGAAATTGGTCCACCATCAGAACTGTTTGACCTGAATATGCTGGTGATCATTTGCAGTTCCATACTCCTTGTCATATGTTTAATGGCATTTTTCTGTATACTTTTCAGAAGACATAGGTAAGTGAAAGTCATTTTTATGGTTTCATACGTCAAAAAGGTAAAAACGGAACCCTAATAGGATCACTTTTATTGCCCGTCTGTTGGTCTATTTGTTTGTCAAGACCCTTTATCACAAAAACGTGTGGAGGTATCATAAGCCTACGCAGTCAAAAAACATGGCCGTTTATGTAGCAATAAAAAAAAAGCAAGTTTATACGGAACCCGCGTTGTGCGAGTCTGACTCGCTCTTGCCGGTTTTTTTTACTTTCTCATACCTTTTCATGTATAGGAAATTCGATATAATGTAGGAAATAATTATGTAGGTTCATTGTGTATGTTCAGGGTTGGTTGATCGCATAGTTGAAAGCTGTGATCACAATGAAAATATGGTTTTAGTTTCATTTTGATACTTCGTGTTCCCCATATAAAAGGTCCAGACAGACAGTCTGACAAACGGACAACAAAGTAATTTCTATAAGGATTCCATTTTTTCGATTAACACTTAAAAGGTTTTCAGTCAGCTACGCTTTATATATAATTTATTGAAAACATTGTACAGATTCATTCGATTTCATCGAAAAATAGGTGTATCAGAAGAATTCTGAATGTTTTCCGAAAGAATGTTATTAATTTGGTTTACATAAAAAAGACTATTCTATCATTTCCACAGAATCCACAAATTTCTCGTTAACAACAACAAACCAGTTAATATTATTATTCAATAAAAGTAATTACTAACAAACAGCACAATTTGTGTTTACCTGCCTGTAGTATTGGAAAACAGTTATTAAATATAATTATGCCTATGATGTGAACAGACTGAATCACTCATTGAATACTGTCATCCGATTACGAATAAAATGAAAATATTAAATGAGGATATTATGATGATAAATTAATTAAACAAAGTAATAGCAAAGAAGGCAGGAAAAGTAATTTGGTTAAGAATTATTTTTGACAATATCGTACAACAGTCAAGTTTAGAAGTCATTTATTGTTTTGTAGAAGATAAATTAATATACTTTTATCGAGAACAAGACTTATTATTTAGTAAAAGATCAAAGTTTTGTAGTTTGTTTACACTCAAAATTTCTTGAAAAACAATGAGAGCCAATGCGTTAAAATAGGTTTTGCTTTGTCCACTAATAGAATTTCAATGTCCTCTAAAAATATTTTGCTGTACCAAACAAAAAATAAAGTGGATTTAGAACAAAGTTTAATCAAACTTTATTATCTTTTTCAACAAGGGCAAAACACGAAACTCCCAAATCTAAACGAACAGTTTATGAATACTAATCAGTGTTTATGTTACCAACAGACAGAACTATACATCGCAGTATCGACATTCGATCGCTGATGAAGTTAAATCTCGCAATGAGAGTGTTGCATCTCAGTCAGAACATAAGGAACGGTATGCACACGCACCAAGGATATATACTTCGCCTGTTCATAATAGGAAGGCAAGCAAGAATGGTAAGATTTTTATTATCAGCATTAACAGACAGTCTCTACCACCACTGATAGACATAGGCACTGTCAAAACGCATTAAAAAAATTGAAACTCAAATAATGGCTGACAATGCCACTAACAATATTTTCTCCCGCAGAAATGTTCGAGATAAGTCCTTACGCGGAATTTGCATTGGGCTTCAGAACGTTTGATCACGTGGAGAACCAAGATCTACCAAGCAGACTGCCTAGTAGACCGAGGTTTGATACTGGTAAGTGAACTTAACTGTAGATTTAAACAAAACTTTCTAAGTTTCGATAGTTAAGTTTATCACAATAGTCATTTACATGGCAAACAATATTGGCATCCTACAAGGAACACTTTCGGGACCAGTGATGATTGTGGTCAGAAAATCATTTATTTATTTATTCTCAGCATCCATAGAGGCCTGAACCTAATGCGATAGTACAGCTATCAAATACACTTAATCCTAAAACTACACTTAAAATCAATTCTCTTAATTTATAAGTACCTTGTAATGAAACTTAAACAACAATATAATATTTCTCTTTCGTAAGTAAACTTAACTTACATAAATACCTATATTTAATCAAATTCTTGTTAAGTCACTTAAAAAAACGCGTGTTGCGACTGTAGTAAAACCAAATGAGAAGAATGATGATGATTGTATAGAGTACGCCACTTCGCAAAGGAACACAAGTTACGCAGTCAAGTGTCTTAAATGTCGAACAAATCGCTGCACCCCCGCACTGCCCCCGATAGTTAAAAAGACGTATCTAACAAAAAGTATCTAAATTTAATAAAAATACAGGCAGATGCGCATTTTTTTCTGACTCCGGCAATGTATATAATTCAAAATTAGAAAAAGTGTTAGATACGTCTTTTTAACTATCGGGGGCAGCGCAGGGAGGCGCGGCTGGCGGAGTGTGGACATGGTTCTTGGTCCCGCGGTAACATTGTTGTGACCGTCAATACCGGCATCAACGTTGGGCGCCATATAGGCTGTGTGTAGATGCTATTAATGTTTTGGTAGGAGCGCCACGGTACTATGTAAACATTACATAGTAGTGCTTGCTTCATACCACCTGGTCTGTCACCGCCAGATGAGACCTCACGGGTGACAACCAGTGACAGAAGTGGTTCAAGCGCTCCCTAAAGGGGGCCCCCGTCCCCGTTTAGAGACGCTTTCAGCTCGAGCCGAGCACGATCCGAACTAAGAGGCCGAGTTGTGTGTATATGAGCAGTATTGTTGTTGTAGTGTCTCTTAACGCAAGTGACATGACGTCTTAAAGCAAGAATGTTTTAACGTCATTCCTGTGTGGGAAAAGGACAGAGCTATACAGAATGCGTATTGCCATCTCGTTCCCACACTGCAATAAGATCGAAACAATTGATGAGATTGACCCAACTGAGGTCATAAACGATTGCCGTTATTGGGTTCTAGAACACGAAAAACAAACTAACTAAGAGAACATCACTAACAGAATTTCAAACAAGCATAACTAGTTTTCAAATAGATTTATTAACGCACTACCAAACTCAAAACAAACGCGTTCCATTCACTCATTACTAATTCATTTATGTGCATAATTAGACTTTTCAAATAATATGATTCTCGTCTGTTCTGTTAAATACATTACTATCGAACAGCCTATGTTTACCAAATATACAAGCGGGCCTGATAAAATGGAATTTGATAACGCAAATAATGCAGGAAATTGTATTTTGAAGCGGACGCTTTGAACATTATTGTGAATTGGTTACTGGGCTTGATAATAATTATAGTGAGTTCTATTTAATGTTTGTGTGGACGCTCTGTGTTTCGAGATGGCAGTAATTGCATTATCAGTGTTTTGTTTGACCTTACCTAGTGAAACTTTAAAGGGAATTATTATATAAGGTGCCTACTCGGAGGAATGCAACCGTTAATCCACTAGTCTGTGGAATCCACTGCTGGCTTCTTTATTCTCTGACTAGCTTCCGCCCACGACTTCGCCCGCGTGGCATAGTAACTTTGGGCTAACGCTAAATTTAAACGGCGTGCTGATCAAAAAAAATATCTTTTCGTACCACTTGCTCAAAAAAGTGACATTCTATGCCACAAAAAGCGAACATAACAATAGTCATTTTTAATCTGTCAAAAACAGGGAAAGAAAGTTGTACTGAATTTCATTCATCCCCTAGGGAGAGAATGTGATTTAAAATTGGAATACTTAATACTGAACTACATCTGTGTTTACACCATTGAGTTTGTATATAAAGCATTAAGCATCTTTTTTAAAAAGGAACACGCAATTAATATGCAGTTATGATTATTAAATAAAATGACCAAAACCGACGAGGTCGTATGAGCTTGATGCCTTTGCTTTTCCGACAAAACATATTAGTCTAGGAATTTGCCGCGATTTTGTTTTCTTCAAATACATAAACGTTAAGTTTATTTTTATAAATAAGTTAATGTTCTAAAAATACATTGTTAAATCAAAGCGACAGTGTATTGTCAGATTCCATTAGTGCAAATGCTGCCGCAATCATTCTCAGCTACAATAAATGTACCAAACAAAAGTGTAGCTTTCTTTATAAATAATTGGAGCAATGTTCGAATCTTAACTTTTACTTTTAATGTCATTATCTTTAATAAATGCTTATGGCTAAATAATAGCAGCCGCTCGGGTCGATCTTTGGGTTAAGCCGCGCTTGCCTAGGTTGGTCTGTGGATGGGTGACCACCCGTTACATACCGAGTTTCCTCTGTGCTTCGGAAGGCACGTTAAGCCGTTGGTCCCGGCTATCATTTGTAGATCTTTGACAGTCGTTACAGGTAGTCAGTGTCCCGAAAGTCTGACAACCAGTCTTACCAAGGGGTATCGTATTACCCAGTAGGTACTTACTGGGTTGTGGAGGTCAGATAGGCAGTCGCTCCATGTAAAATACTGATATTCAGCTGCATCCGGTTAGACTGGAAGCCGACCCCAACATAGTTGGGAAAAGGCTAGGCAGATGATGATCTTTAATAAATGCTTATCTCATATTATTATTGTGTTAATTTTTTTGCAAATGGTACGAAAAGTAGAGTATTTTCCTCGGTGATAAAGCTGTCTTAGTCTTGGGTAAACTTAAATCTCTCGTTACACTCAGGACTCGTTTTAAATCCCTCGCTTCGCTCGTGATTTAAGTTTTTAACACCCTCGCTACGCTCGGGAGTAAACCTCGAGTCCTTCGTTACACTCGCGATTTAAATCGTCACCCGCGACAGAAGACACTGCTTTATCCCCTTGGTTAATAATCTACTATTCTCTCCTCTTTTCTTTCCTCTTTCTCCCCTTTTTCTCACTTTGCTTAACCTACGTCCGTCTCTAAGGACCCAACTATCTCTATACCAAAATTCATCGAAATCCGTTTGGCGTTTTAAGCGTAAAGACGTAACAAACAAACAAACTCACTTTAGCTTTTATATTATTAGTAAGGATTATTTTATATTCCCTTCTATTGATTCGGTCTATCTTAGGCAAGGTTGTTCAACCTAGGCTGCATCATCGCATCAATTTTAGAATAATGAAGCCAGCCAAGTGCGAGTCGGGCTGGCCCACCGAGGGTTCCGTACGTTTGTACGAAAGATGAAGTCCTAAAGAGGACCTGACTTTGATGGCGTTGTAAAGAGAAATATATAAGGAGAAGATATGCTAAGTCTACCCGATTCATCGAATTTGGATATCACCAACATAACCCAACATCTTTTGGATAACATAGCCCAACTTTACCAAATTTTTGGGTCAAATTATAACCTCGGATTAACTCAAAAGATCTTTAGAATTTTAGCTTTCAAAAGTTTTACTAGTTTTGTTGAAGTCTTAACAGAATATTAGAGATAAAGAAGACGGAAATTTAAATCCTAAAATTCTCGAATACCTTTAGACAGAAATATGTATTTACTTTTCATTGAAAACTCAAGACTCAGGAGAAACTTGACCGTCGAGTAGTCTTATTCCGAGATAGTCTTTGTGTGTATGCGTCTAGTCAGTCTAAATGACATTCCATCAATGTTTACTATGATCTATCGAACATCGATAGTAGATAAAAGCATGTTTTAAAAAATGCCTCACATTTTTTAAAGTTATATTGTTTTTTTCTTGTTTTTTTTTTCTCAGCAAACCCTTTCAACTGATATCAATCTTATGATTGCATAAAAAAGAATCCGCCATCTTTAGTTGTTCGGTACCTTGGATTTATAATGACATCATGAAGCCAATGCATGTCATTCAAATCCTTACTTCCTTACTTATATATTATATATAATATTATTTATTATAAATTATAAAAGCGAAAGTGAGTTTGTTTGTTTGTTTGTTACCTCTTCACGCTTTAACGGCTAAACCGATTTTTGATGAATTTTAGTACAGAGATAGTTGGGAACCAGGAGACGGACATAGGCTAATATTTTTTTAAAAAAAGTGGGATGTGAGGGAGAAAGAGGGAAGAAAAGGGAAAACTTAGCGTTGCTATTACAAATCAATAAGGCGCAAGGGGAAATGTGTTACCCCAAATTTAACGCGGGCGAAGCCGCGGTCGAAAGCTAGTTAAGCATAAATGCTAAATTTGTTTATGTAATAAAGTCAAACCAAGAACCTCCTTCTTCCCTCCTTCTTGAAAACTATTGCCATTAGTCTAGATAAGTGGCAATAATTTTCATAGCAGCTCAGGCCCTCTTGAAGCTCCGAGAAACCATTATTTTATTGTAACTCAGCCTTTGATTAAATATAAACAATATAAATTGGACAGGCAACATAAATCTGTTTAGTACGTTTCCTTCAATATTCAGGATTTCGTACGAGACAATTTAGCAATTGTAGCGTGCCTTGCAGTCGCTTGGGTATATTGTGACATGGATAACCAGAATTTATTTGCTAGATCAGCCTTTTCTTCCTGACTTATTACTGGCACGTAACATCTCGCCTGTAATTCCCGAATGGTTAGGCAGAAGTGTCGTAAACCCACATTTCGTCATTTATGTTTAAAATCCTTACTTTCGAAAAAGCGAAAATGTTTTTTTGTATGATTGTTACGTCTTCACACCTAAATGGCTAAACCGATTTTGATGAATTTTGATACAGAGATAGTTGGGAATCTGGAGTCGGACATGGGTTAATTTTTTTTATAAAAGTGACCATGAGGGAAGAAAAGGGAAAACTTAGCTTTGCTATTACAATCAATAAAGCGAAAGGACAAAAACTACAGCTACCAGGTACCTGAAAATCAGGAAAGGGGGACCGTGTTACCCCGAATTTGACACGAATGAAACCGCGGGCAAAAGTTAGTCCCATAATATAGGACCGAGCCTATTGCCATCAACTCAACATCAACAATAATTCTAGACTCCGCTCTCCTCCTGCGAATTATTAAATCAAAAGCACAATAACACTGTGCCTGACCCGAAACTCGAACCTATGACCTCATGCTTGGCAGTCACGCTTGTGACTACTAAACCAACTTGAAAATATCTCGGAAATGTCAACAATTTAAAAAAAAAAGACAAAATCTTGCGTTGCCTCACACTAGGATTTCTCCTGTATCGTGGGTGCGTTTTTCAAACATTTAAACTCACACACACAAACAGCTAAATACAAAACATATATATCTGCAGGTCATACAAATATTTGTTCCGTGCGGGTATCGAACCCGCGACACGCAGCGCAGCAGTCGATCGCTCAGCCACTGCGCCAACCGTGTCGTCAACTAAACCAACGAGAAAATATCGTGGAAATGTCAATCAAATTCAAAATTTGAATGCAGACAAACCTAGAGTTGTCAACTGAACAACTTTCTAATTCACATAAAGTTGAAAGGGATACCCATTCACTTAATTGCTCTTTGACCCAAAGTTTGAAAACTAGACGAACATTGAAATATAAGTACTCACCACTAAACTGAGTAATAGAGGTCAGATGGCCATCGTTCTTTAAAATTATGATGTTTGATCGCATCTGGTTGAAGTTAAAGTTGATCCAAACAAGAAAGCGAATCATCATCTGCTTAGCCCTTTCTCAAATGTGTTTGGACGGTTTCCAGTCTAACCAGATTCAATTGAATACCCGTAATTAACATGGAACGAATGCAAATCTGACCTCTACTTAACGTGACCAGCCACAACGTACTTACTTACTGGAAGTACTGAAAAAGCGAATGAATGGCTTTAAAGCAGTTGTTACCAGGTTTTTTTTTATGATTTTTGAGCCAAAATGATGGTTAGAAGATAAAAATAAAATAAAGAAAAATCTATAGAACACATCCAGCAAAGATCTACAAACGCTACCAATGATCATGTTTCATTTGAGTTATGAGACAGTCCCCCGTATATTTCAGTCTGACATCTCAAATGAACGCTATTCAAATTCTACGCTGTTATCATTAATTGAATTCCCTTCAAAGCTCTGCTAAATTATTATTTAGTTATACTAAGGCCGCTAAATTATTAAGTTATAACCAAGGCCTTTGAATTATTTTAGTTATATATGAAGTAAAGTCGTTCTAGTTGATTCCTTTAATTTAGATGTTTAAATTTTTTGTCACCCTATTTTTAAGTTGGTTAATGTTATTCTTGTAACTTGTATAATAAAGAATATTATATCTATCTATCAATCTACCGTTTTAGGGCTCCGTATCTAAAAAGAAAAAAACCAGAACCCTTATTGGATCTTTGTTGGCCATCTGTCTGTCTCTCAAAAATAGTTTATCTCTAGAGCGCCTCGAAGTTTCAAGTTGATATTAAAACCAAATAACACTCAACTGTGTGGTCCGTTTGTGTTGTGAAAAAATTAACCCTCTATGTTTAAGCAAACAAAAGATAGCCAGTTATGTTGCAAATTTGTACGGAACCCTCGGTGCGCGAGTCTAACATGCACTTAACCGGTTTATTAACCGATTTTCTATTTGCGATTAGGGGCGATTCAATTCAATGTAGTCTTTCAAAATTACAATGAATACTTTGGATATTACTATATAAATATGTGTAGATGTTAATGGCGCGAAATCTTCTGGGCTACCTGTTCTGCTAGGTGTACCTCAAGGCTCGATACTGGGTCCATTTTTATTCTTGGTTTATATTAACGACCTACCATATCATTTAAAGGATATTTGTGACGTTGTTCTGTTTGCTGATGATACGTCTCTTATTTTTAAAGTAGATAGAAATAGACAAGATTTTAACGATGTCAATAGCGCGCTATCAATGGTCACGGATTGGTTCACGTCAAATAACCTTGTTCTTAATGCCAATAAAACTAAATGTATTAAATTCGCTCTACCCAATGTTAGAAATCTTGGTCCTAACATTGTCCTTGGCAATGAGAAGCTTAAAACTGTAGACTCGGCAGTGTTCCTGGGTATAACAGTAGATTCAAAATTACAATGGGGTCCACATATATCAAGCCTAGCGGGAAGGCTTAGTTCGGCCGCATACGCCGTCAGAAAAGTTAGACAATACACTGACGTTGACACGGCACGATTGGTCTATTTTAGTTATTTCCATAGCGTCATGTCCTATGGTATTCTGCTGTGGGGCAAAGCCGCTGATATCCAGAATGTATTTGTTCTGCAGAAGCGAGCGGTTCGTGCAATTTACCAGCTAGGTGCCCGGGTTTCCCTGAGAGATTTTTTTAAAGAGATTGGTATTCTCACTGTGGCTTCTCAATTCATCTTGGCCAACATTTTATATATTAGGCAAAATATTCATCTATATAGTAAAAACAGTGATATTCACAACATTAACACTAGAAATAAGCATAAACTACGTGCTCCCTTCCACCGGCTTCATAAAGTTCATAATTCATTTGTAGGGCTTGGTATAACTTTTTATAACAAGCTACCTTCTTCTTTGCTAGATTTGCCATTTAATGCATTTAAAGCTAAAGTAAAATCTAACCTTTGTTTAAAAGCATACTATTCAATTAACGACTATTTAGACGATAAGCATAGTTGGTCACTGTGTTGAACTCAAGACGGTTATTATTATTAATTTTTTTCTCTTCATGTTCTTTCGCCAAATTAGCAAATTAGCTTATTGATATGTTACATGTCTTCGTCATGTAATTTTATATTTTTTCTTTTTTTTTTCTTTATTTACCTGTTTCATTTTGTGTGTTTTTATTAATTGACATGTGGTTAACTAGTGACCTCGAGCATTGACTGAATATATATATATATATATATTTTTTTTTTGTTACTGTTATTGGTAAATCATTTTTATGCTTAGCTTATTTCTTTTGCACTATGGTCCTAGTTTATCACTTGATACTTCTTCACTGCACATGTAAGCGGGCACACCCGATAGACTAGTGAATTTATTATTTAGACTTGGGTAATTTTATTTTTATATATAATTGGTGTTTGCTAGCTGACAAGTGACAATGAATGAATTATTTCTTATTTTTTTTCTTTATAATTTATTGTGATAATCGGAATTGTATAAAATCTGGTTCTTCTAACCTGACAGACAGATGTGTTGCTGGGGAGTTTGTTCCGCCACTTCTTCTTCCCAGCTAAAACACTAGGAAGTGGCGAAGGGCAGGGCGTTTTTGTGGGACTGTCTCTTGTAATCTGACGTTCAAAAAGTGCTGATTATCAGCCTAATTTGAATAAATGACTTTTGATTTTGATTTTAAAATCTCGTTCATCAAATCTACCAGACATTTGTGTTGCTGGGGAGTTTCTTCCGCCATTTCTTTTTCCCAGCTAAACACTTAGACGTGGCGTTTTGAAGTCTTGTGTTTTGCGGTTCATAAAATAAAAATAAAATCTGTAAAAAAAAAAATCCTGAAAATTATTTGAGATCGGATTCGGATATGTGGCGAGTTCAACAATGCATAATACGTTTCAAGTAGCAACGCTTATCACAGTGAGACGAAAGGTAAATGGCGAAAGTTTGTATGTTTGTTTCTCCTTCACTCTCAAACGGATGACTGATTTGGTTGAAAATTGGTACGTAGATAGCTTATACCTTGAATTAACATAGGCTACTTTTTACCCAATCTACGCGGATTTATTCTAGGGGCGCAGCTAGTTCATTAATTGCAATCCTGACGATTTTACATACATACTCCTTTTTTTAGTCGTTAAACATTAATTTATGGGCAAAAATGTTTAAACCTCATCAAAAACCATTTTATCTCGTTAAACAACTTCAGAAAGAAAAATCGTAAACATTGTCACTAGAAGAAAATTTTTGACGTTTATGCTAATCAATTTTCATTGTCTAACTTTTAATAAATCTTTTTTTAATTACACCCCCAGCCAAAGTTAGATTGCTTTCTCAGATTATTAATCAAAGTTTCGTCAAGTGTGTTCTTTTTCTTAAATTGTTTTTTGGTGCGAAAAATTAGAAGCTCTTCTAATTTTCAAGTGCAGACCAGAATCAAGTTTCACGTGACAAGTTGTCGAATTGAGTTTGTAATTAAATTACTTCTGCTTTGTCTGTATTTAAGCTTTGAAGATTTATTTAGGACTAGCTTTTGCCTGCGGCTTCGCTCGCATTAAATTCGGGGTAACATAGTTCCCCTTTCCTGATTTACAGGTACCTGCTACATGTAGTTTTTGCCATAGCTCATTATTTATTGTAATAACAATGTTAACTTTTCCCTTTTCTTGACTCTTTCTCCCTCATTTCGCACATCAAAAAATAGCATATGTCCGTCTCCAGGATTCCAACTATCTCTGTACCAAAATTCATCAAAATCGGTTTAGGCACGTAGACATGAAGAAGTAACAAACAAACAAACTCACTTTCGCTTTTATAATATTAGGAAGGATATTATTTGAATAAACTTAAACTATCGGTATGCAAAGTTTCACGCAAATTCTTTCAGCACAGTTTTTGCATAAAAATTTACAAACATCTATACATCCTTACTTTCGCATTTATAATATTAGTAGAAAATAGAATTTCTCTTTCTTCCGACTATTATAATATAAGTGCGGAAAAAAAAATATTTTTGGGTTGGAATATCATCAAATATCTTCCCCCGCTCTGGGCGGAGCGGGGGAAGATGAGAGGGAGTATCAGACTTGTACTGACTAAAACCCACCCATATTCCTTCTGTTGCCCTTTATGTTCCGGGGCCGCGGAATCTCTTTCGAACAACCCGCAACCCCGGCAGGCGGAGGCCCTTTCAGGCCCTTATACAAATAAAATGTTTCGATTAAAGATAACTTAAATTGTATTTTCCAATGTCATTCTCCTCATCTAGAATGATTTGGTCACTCTGTAAATAGACTTACAATAAACAATTTAACATCACGTGCTACAATCTATGAACTTGCTTCTACGGCGTAGCTGGCTCTACGGCGTAGGCGTTGCTACGGCGTAGGCGTTGCTACGGCGTAGGTGTTACCACGTTTCTCAGTACAAACTTTAGGGCTAGTAAACTTGGCCGTGTCTATGAATAGAATGATCGTTAGTTAGAATCGCATTTAGTATTTTTTGAATCATCCGGATGATTTGTTGTAGATACGAAAGATTTACAAATTTTAAAATATTATAGAATAGAAAAGAAAATTCTTAATTATTTATCACTCAAAAGTGCAAAACTATGAGCCAGTCTAACCGGATGCAGCTGAATACATGTATTTTATTTACATGGAGCGATTGCCCATCTGACCTTCATAACTTAGTTAGTAACTGGGTGATACGACGATACTGTTTGGTAAGACTAGTTGTCAGATTTTCGGGACATTTTTTATTTATATAGTGATTAATTTAGTAAACCTACTTATTTATACATTGTATTGAAATAAAATAAATTTAAGTGTCAGACCACTAGTTACATAAAAAATGACAGAATAATTAACAGCACAAAAATATTTAATTAATTATAGACATACATAATAATGAGTACAGTATCTAACCAAGACTTGCCGACAGATGATTTTTGTAATGCGTGTCGCGGCAGACATTGTACCAACTAGTGATGTACTACAACACTAGTAACATTCTCATAATAACCACTCATCCATAGACCATGCAAGACGGCTTTTTTTTTCTTTTTTTTTCGGGTGGGAAATCATCCAATGACTTCCCCCGCTCTGGGTGGAGCGGGGGGGCATGCCAGACTTGTACTGACTATAACCCACCCATGTTCCTACTATTGCCCTTTACGTTCCGAGGCCGCGGTATCTCTTTCGAACAACCCGCAACCCCGGCAGGCGGAGGCTCTGGCAAGCCCCTCTGCTTTGCTGACTCTCTTTGAGGCGCGCGTAAAACACGAACGCGCCGTCGACACGGCCTGTCGTCAATCGACGGACGGACGGTGAGCTACCCATTGCTCACCGCCCACAGGCCCGCAAGTAAGACGGCTTACCCTGAAGATTGATCCGGACGGCTGTTAGTATTTATTTACCTACGCCCTCCTTGCTGAATGAAACATCCTACTAATATCCTTCTTCATTCCTGTAACATTCGCAATTATAATAATAAATGCGAATATGAGGAATTTGTGTGGATGGATGTATGGATGTATGGATGTTTGTTACTCTTTCACGTCAAAATTCGGTAAAAGTCTTTGATTAAAGGCTGAAATTTTGATATCACGCGGGTGAAGCCGCGGGCGTCAGCTAGTGAAAAATAAACATAGAAACTGCATGAATGAAAATTAATTACATTCAAAATTAAAAAGGAACAATGTAAACTTTCATTCATTACTTTATTTAACTCAATTTTTCTCTCCGTGTTTGTTCTGTAAACACTTTTATTAGGGACTCGACGAAAACATTTATTTCTTAATTTAATTCGTTTATATATTACTCTTCCTGTCTTTGCTTGGTACGGCCATGAAACCGGTTTCCTCTGCCAATTATTTCTATACTAGCTTCCGCCCGCGACTTCGTCCGCGTGACATAGTTACTTTGGGCTAACTCTAACTTTAAACCGCGTGATGTTAGAAAAAAATATCTTTCTCTTTCTGGATCTATAGATGTTTGTTACTCTTTTTCGTCAAAATGGCAAAACGGGTCATGATGAAGTTTGGCCCAGAAGTAGATTATAGTCTGGAATAACACATAGGATACTTTTTTCCGATCATCACGCGGGCATAGCTGGGGACGTCAGCTGGTGCGACATAAACGTCCCTTGTGTGGATTGATTTTTTGTAGCTCATGTAGTTTTAATTTCAATTCGATACCAGTAAATGTAGATAACTGAAAGAAATACTTCTTCCTAACCTAAAGCATTTAGTAGAAGAATAGAAGAAGAAGAATCTAAGGACCTATTTGTGTGCCAAATGTCATTCGACTCTGTTCAGTAGTTTTTGCGTAAAGAGTAAAAAACATCCTCACAAACATTCGAATATTCAAGATTTGAAAAAAGTAAGACAACGGTTTATCCCTCCAACAAACAAGAGAACACAGCCACCCATCTACTTAACGTCATCCCAGAGTCCTGCCACCCTACCATGACGTCTTAAAGCAGAACTTATTCCGCTCAGGGAAGGAGCTATACAGGGTCTCTAGCACCATCTCTTACGTAAGAAGTTGGCAGACTCTTCTCAAAATTAAAAAGTTGTCAGTTTTTTTTATTTTATTTAGTAGTTTTTACCCTGTCTTTACTTTTTTTATATTTTCTATGTATGTATATATGTATTTATTATTAATAAAATTGATATTATTTCCTGTCGCAATGCACCTACTATGTCTTTGTCTTTGCATCACCCTAAGGTTGACTGGTAGAAAATGCCCAAGGCATTAAGTCTTCCTTTGTACAATGTTTCTGTTACTTGTGCATGAAGTTTTAATAAATAAATAAATCTCTTTCTCACACAGGAATAAGAACTGCTATAAGATGTCATGGTAGCCCTGCTGTTTTACGACTTCTAAGGGTGTTGAAACATAAAACTGTCTCCGCCATTTTTGTTGAAAGTCACTTCTGTCTATAAACTCTCTTATCGCTCACTTTGCAGCCCTGAAGCATCGTCCCGCTTGACCATTAATCTTGATCTGATTTAATAAAATTGATGACTCTCCACTTTTGTTTAGTTTCAACGTTTTGGGAGCAAATAAATGAAAAAAAAACAAGAGAAAATAATCACTGGTTCAATGCATGAAAAGTCCGGAGGGTTTGTTCGAAAGAGATACCGAGTACCCGGAACATAGAGGGCAAAGGAAACAAGGGTGGGTTTAAGTCAGTAAAAGTCTGACACTCCTCTCGCTCCGCCCAGAGCATGACATGAGCAGTCAAAACGAAATACACCACAGTTTTAAGATAAAGCGTCTAAATAAAAATATTTGTTATGACGTGTAATTAACATTTATTTATTCATTTATTATAACTTTATGCACATATATGCGCCTTGGGCATTTTCTACAAGTCTACCTTAGGGAGATGCAGATAGAAAACATAATAGGTAAACAAAAAACATTTAACCATACTACTTTTTTTGGCATCCTGTACTGCCCCAATGTTGAGCAAAGGCCTTCCCAAACTCCATCTTTTTCCTCGTTTCTCTTGCCTTCAAATCAACCAGCTCAAATTGGCTCGTCACCTCTACCTGAACCGGTCTAGGCACTAACACGTATAAACGTTGACCATGGAAAAGAACCTCCATGGAGTTAACTCTTCTCAAATTCAAATTTCAAATTTAGATTCAGTTGTCTGCTCATATTTGTTTCTTCAGTTGTGGAAACAAAATCTGAATGCTTCTGAATCCTCTTCGCCTATTCTAACATCCCCATCTAGGAAGACAATTGGACGTTTCCAGCTTCTATTTAATTGATCTGTCAAGACGTTGTAAATGTAAGGAAATGTCCCTTTTATCTCGTCTCACGATTGTTTTACTTCGCCTTTATTGGATGGGCAAACGGCTTTAGGGAGACTAAAACGAATACTTATTGTTATGCCCTTATCTTTTATGTAATTTTATAGTGATGATGGTGGGAATTTGAATTTTAAAGGCTTGTAGAACACTATCACTGTCTACTAGAAAATAAAATTAGTGAGAAGTTATGTTTTTGTTCGCCTTTTCTCAACTTTGTTAAGATCGGCTTACAGAAGGCCTAGCACGAGTTCACGGAGTAAACGTAACGATAAAAGTCGATTTTTTATTTAATATCAACTTTTAGTTGAATTTAAATAACCGCAAAAAGACTTAATTGCGCTGTGGCTAAGCGGTTCACTATTGCACTACGTGTTGCGAAAGCAAAAAAGAAACGGTCTACGTACGTGAAAAAATAATAAGCTAAATTAAGTATTTTATTTTTTAATGCTGTTAACCCTATTTCATAGACAATGCCAATTTGATTGACACAAATGTTGTTATAATTTGAATGTGTTTTGTTGTGTGCCAGAACTTTTTTTTATACGCAAAGAGATCTTATACCTACTTTTATAATTGGAAGACTAGATTGACGTCTCCATGCATTGTCATCTAAACTAAACAAACAAAATTTCATCTCAATCGGACACGTGAGTCAAATTTGACTGCTAAGATTATTTTACACAATTGTTAGAAGTTGACACAACAGAATGTCTTACCTTGCAGAGAGACATATGAGGATCTTAATCAAATAATAATGACTGTTATTTTGTTAACAGAAACAAGTTTCCAGACCCGTTCGGAGTCTGATGACAGCGACAGTACATCTAAAGCTACAGTCACTGCGGTGCCAAGGCGTAAGTATTTGTAGATTCTTTAAAGTGTAGTAGATTTAGATTCATTTATTTGCAAAAAACAACATCATTTTCCTGCCCTTGTCCCATTCTATTTGGGGTCGGCGTAACACGTTTTCTTCTTCTATTCTCCCCTGCCAGACGTCATAGCATCATTTACTCCTTTCTCCTTCATATCATTCCTTACACAATCCATCCATCTTTTCTTTGGCTTTCCTCTCATTATGTAATGTAATACCAAGACAAGCGACTCCCTTTATTTTTTCTGTAAGAGGCGCAACATTTAAACTTCCTTTAATATAACTCATTTCTAACTTTATCCATTGCTGTCAATTTGTAATCGTGTTTCATACACCTTTTATGCAGCTCAGCATTCTGAACCAGTACAACAGGTCTAATCACGGACTTGCATATTTTTCCCTTTAACTTGAGGGGCATCCGTGGGTCACAAATTGTTTCAGTGACCTGTCACAATTTCATCCATCCTGCTTTGATTCAGTACTATTTATTTGCAAAAACGTTGCCGTCTCTCTGAGGCACAGAGGAAACTGGGAATGCGGTGGTCACCCATCAACTGACCAGGCTAGGCATGCGCGGCTTAACCTAAAGATCAACCCGGGTGGCTGAAATTATTTAGGAAAGAGCTGCTCTATCATTAAATAAATAAATATCTTGGGACAACTCACACACGGCTGTCTGATCCCAAGCTAAGCAGAGCTTGTGTTATGGTAACCAGACAACTGATATACATACTTATATAATTTATAAATACATACATATTATAGATAAATCACACCCAGACACAGAACAAACAATCATGCTCATCACACAAAGTTTGTCCTGGGTGGGAATCGAACCCACGACCTCCGGCTCAGCAGTCAGGGCCACTAACCACTAGACCAACAGGCCCGTCTAAGTCATTACACATAGGTAATAAAATAGTCATGGCTGCTAAATAGGTATCTGTCGAACAATGAAACTAACATATCAAATAATGGCTTGCCAAATGGGGTAACAAATCATTAAACAGCTAATTACAGTTCAGGAGCATCTCTGCCTCTGAACTCTAATTAGTTAAGTGAAGCTAACAGTATTTCAAATTAGACACAAATTAAATTACTATTTCGGCAATCTGTCATTGCTGACTGCGTTTTGTCTTGGTTTTTATTTTACTTTGAATTTCCAAAATCAAAATATTTATTTTGTCCATAACAACTGTGATTTACAAACTACAAGTAGACACAAACTAATAATAAAAATATGTACAAGTATAAAAATGGTAAAATAATTACAGGGAGTCAAAAAATTCTTCCGCATTGCTGTCTACAGGAAAAGTCATCCATACATCCATCCTCACTATTATTATATACACTATTTCTCCCCCTTATCTCACTTAGAAAAAAGTACCCTATGTCCGTCTCCAGGGTTTCAGCTATCTCTGTACCAAAATTCATCAAAATCGATTAGGCCATTTAGGCATGAAGACGTAACAAACAAACAAACTCACTTTTGGTTTTATAATATTAGTAAGGATGTTACTTAATAAATAAAAAAAATATTTGTTTCAGGACACTGTCGGACTCCACATCATAGATAACAACAGAAATAGACGTTAAAATATACATTTTATCATAAATATAATTATAGTAAACATATTTAGGTTATTATAATTTTTACTTTAAGCATATCAAATTGTACCCATGATGAATTATAAGGAAATGTAAAAATAATTAGAAATATCTTCTATAATTTCTTTGTAACTTGATGAAAAGAAATTGAAAAAAATCTTCTTAAGGATGTATTTGGTCTTCAAGACAATATCAATCTAGAATTGTAAGATTATCTAAACAGTTACGATTATGAGAAATTACATGAATACTGTTGAAAACTTCGTGCTATTTTGAACCTTATTTTGATGAATATTGAACCATTCTCGTATACGAGTAAAATCAAAAATAAATCAATGATTTTTTGACAAAAAGAAGTGCTATAATCACTTTGCTTTACAAAAATGAATACTTATTCCAGATTCTTATACAAAACCGGTTATCACTGGTTATGCTGACGATCCACGCATAAGAACTAAGTGGTCAACTTCAACACAATTTTCAATACAAATATTGTCTTGTCCTGTCTAGGTCTTTTAAAAAAAAACGTGCCCCATACTAGGAATTTCTGCTGTTGGTGCGTTTACAAACATTTAAAATCACATACACAAAAAGCCAGACCCGAAACAACTACCTGTGGGTCATACAAATAGTTGATCCGTGCGGGGATCGAACCCGCGACACGCAGCGTAGCAGTCGATCACTCAGCCACTGCGACAACAGAGTCGTTAAATATTTAATTGGTCGGCCTTACTCGTATGTAAAGCGTCGACAACATGTTACCTCTCGTTAAACACAGGACACTCCGAAATATGTGTCTAAGGCGCGGCGCAAACGTGTCGGATACAAGATAAATAATTCTATATAACCGGTATGAAATCTGTCCCTACAGGACACAGCAACTTCTGCAACTCTATAGGAATCGGTAGCTTGTATCCGACACAGGACACAAAAGTGTCCTCGTTTGTGCAGCGCCTAAAGCTCGCACCATCGTTCATCGTCCCTCTGCCGAGCAGAAAGCCTCTCCTCCTATACAGAAGGCACGAGCATTGATCACCACTGTTTCTTAAGATGGGATACTGATTTCAGACCTATATTAATTATAAGTCCAGGTTTCCTCAAGATGTTTTCCTTCATCGATGTCAGTGAAGTCTTAGACACACTTAAGACATAATTATGAATTGAAAAAGTGACATTGGTAGTTGTCCGGACTTGGAACCTCTTGGTCATCACGACGAGCAGCAGTTTGCACCATAAATCACGAACTAGGTTTAGCGTTAAATGTTAATAAACCATTTTCTTCCCTATTAATTGTTTGAACATCAATAAGACAGCGATCGTTGTAAATATAATCGTCATTTTTCTGCCCTAAGGCAAAACGAAAGAATACGTCGTTTTTTTAATTGAAACTACAATTATCTTGTAACATTTTGGTTAAATTATTTGCAACAAGCACAATCAGTATCATTAATTAATTTGAGTAAATGTTGTTTTTTTTTTCAATTTTAAAATTGACGGGTTTCGTTAAGTTAATGCCGCCAACTCTTATTAGGATCTCTTATCAATTTGGTTATCAATTGCAATATGTTATCTTTCATATTGTTGCGTAGGTATAATAAATACCAACACGCTTAGTGGTAGGAGGGAGCAGTGGTGGGGGTGCGACCAGGCAGTCTCTGCACGGACCGCACACTCGCTTCTGGTCCGCCGTGCTAGTAAGACGTGCTCATTTGAGTCTAACTGTTGTTTATTTAACCGAAATTATAGTGTAACCTGTACACATATTATGTTTAACGTTAACTGCATTTGGAGGCTTAAGGTGCAAGCGGACTGAATGGTACAATAGTACTTTAAATGTCATGTTTTTTGTGCATGTTCATTCTTGAAGCTTTCAAAAACCAGGATTTATATAAAATCTGACTGCTACCCTATTTCAATCAAAGCAAATCATTACACTGTTTACACTAAATTAAATAATTTAAGAAATAAGAACAAAAAATATTCGTCTCGAAGTATCTTTATTAAAAGACTGATGTTTTAAAAGTATAAATAGGTTTTAAATGTTTGTGTCAAAATTAATTATAAATATGTCGACGTGCTTCGGTAATTCGATCGCCAATTAAATTTAACTCGAGAATTTAGTATTCAATTTTGTTTACATATTTAACTAAACGTAAACAAACTTTCGAAGTTTGTTTACATCTCGTTATATCTTTGAATTTTAGAAAAGGAATAACTAAGTCATCGTTATATAAATTGTAAGTAAAATTTATTTGAAGACTCTGACTATTCAACAAAAATCTTTCATACAGTTCGCACTAACATTTGTCGTATTTAATAAACAAAATTATGTCATGAAAACCATGATTATTTACTTTTTTTAAATGAATCTCATGAAACTTCATAATATATTGAAAAAAAACTATTTTTTACGAATGGGATATCATCAAATAACTTCCCCCGCTTTGAACGGAGCGTGGGGAGTGTCAGACTTTTACTGGCTTAAACCCACCCATATTCCTTCTTACGCCTTATGAATTCCGGGGCCGCGAACACCCCGCAACCCCCCTGTTCAAAAGTCCATCGAAATTGAGATAAATGGCGTGCATTGAACAACATATTTGCTCTCAATTAAGCACTCCTCATTCCTCATCCAATACATCTCAGCTACTTATTTGTTAACCAAACAAGAAAAGCAGAAATAACACACTAGTTCGTTTTTCCATCGCAGGAACGTGACAATATCTCGTCTTTTCTTTTTCAAAGAGTTTTCTTTTTATTTACTAAAACTTTATGCACAAGTAAAAAATGTACAAAGGCGGATTTAATGCATTAAGCATTTTCTACCAGTCCACCTTAGAACTGAAAACACGGTACAACTATAAAGTCGTGTACTTGGTAGTTATATTGTGATCTAAAATGGTTGGTTTATGCTTTTAAAGTCTGTAACGGAAAAAGGTAGAAACAATTTTAAGCTTGAACGTGAATCAGTAACAAAAATACACACACACATACAAAATTATGTCTGTACAATATAAGTTACATTAAAATAAATGAAAAAAATCTTGTAATTACCGAAGCACATCACAGTCTGTAGTTTGTAAACTGCCAAATTAATTTAATAGGAGTTGTAGATAAACTATCTTCAATTTACGGATTGTTGTCAACAGTTCGTAGTTTGTAACTTTACGAACAGTTAACGTGAATTAGAGTTAAGTCTTTTGTTGATTCTAGTCTTTGGATTGTGAAATAAATGTTTTGAAGTATCTGTTTTTGTGTTTTATTAAAAACAGTGCTGTCTAAAACCCATCCATTTATTTATTTAATCATTCATGTACACACAGGAGAAAACCCAGGAAAACATCATAAAAAGACATAGAGTACAA
This sequence comes from Ochropleura leucogaster, assembly GCA_958449745.1. NCBI lineage: Eukaryota > Metazoa > Arthropoda > Insecta > Lepidoptera > Noctuidae > Ochropleura > Ochropleura leucogaster. The sequence continues at coordinate 9,602,215 of OY288224.1, read as the reverse complement.
AGGCACAACTTATATGTAAAAAAAAAAAACTACCAGCAGGACTGTGAGAGGAAATATGAAGAAAGAAGCGTAGACAGTAGTGTGTGAGAACAGAAAGAGAATAATGACTAAAATATGAATGTCTTAATCTAAATATAAGTACACAAATATAAGCATAATAATATTTACCTGTATACATACATAACACTAAAATATATAAACAAATATTCACATATTTTTATCCTATTTGTTCCGAGGTTCCGGTATCTGTTTCGAACAACCCGCAAACCCCGCTCTGCCCAGAAAGGGGAAGTTATTTTTGATAAATATAAAGGGGAAAGATTGGTTCGTAGCTTAAAGGCTCTAAAACTACTGGACCGTTTTTCCAAATTGTTGACTAATAGAAAGCTACATTATCAGGAAGTAACATAGGATATTCAACATCACGCTACTACCCACGGGAGCGGGGCAGCAACTAAAGACACGGGTCCGGGCAAGACAACTACTTCTACACATAAACATACTACACTTACATATATAAACCATCACAGTACTGTAAGATACTATATTACTACAATAAAAGCACATATAATACTTTAAGATCACAATATTTTAATATTAATAAATATCTTGATAAATATCTTGGGACAACTCACACACGGCTATCTGATCCCAAGCTAAGCAGAGCTTGTGTTATAGTAACCAGACAACTGATATACATACTTATATAATTTATAAATACATACATATTATAGATAAAACACACCCAGACACAGAACAAACAATCATGCTCATCACACAAAGTTTGTCCTGGGTGGGAATCGAACCCACGACCTCCGGCTCAGCAGTCAGGGCCACTAACCACTAGACCAACAGGCCCGTATTATAAGTATATATATCAGTTGTGCCAGCCGTGTGTGACTTGTCCCAAGATATTTATGAAAAAATGGCACTCATCAAACATCAAACTCATTCCGTTTGAAGTTGATGATCACGAATTAATTGATTGAATAGATTCGGGAATACCAGCAAACCGCACTGTTAAACAGAGCCTGAAATCGATTCATTGTTTGTTGAATCGTATATTTGGTAAAACAACGTAGGTACTTACATTTCGCCCTAATTTGTAATCTCTTTAAATCCGTTTTTTGTCGTAATTTGCAACAAATAAATATCTAATAAATAAATAAATATCTTGGAACAACTCACACACGGCTATCTGATCCCAAGCTAAGCAGAGCTTGTGTTATGGTAACCAGACAACTGATATACATACTTATATAATTTATAAATACATACATATTATAGATAAATCACACCCAGACACAGAACAAACAATCATGCTCATCACACAAAGTTTGTCCTGGGTGGGAATCTAACCCACGACCTTCGGCTCAGCATTCAGGGCCACTAACCACTGGACCAACAGGCCCGTCAAATAAATTATTTTTATTTTTTTTCTTTCTATAAGTTTGCCGTTTTTTTTTTCTTTTTGAGGTACGAAACCTTAAAAATACTCAATTTTTTTTTTGTAAATTTGGAAAACGAAGACTAGCGACAGGCGAGTCTTCTTATTTCAAAAAACGACAACGGCCTCTGCAGTACAAGAAACATCTGCAACAGATTTATATCTTCCTAAACACGACCAATTTTCTAATTCACACGCAATTCCGACATCCGAAATGAATTATTACTGAAACAACAGTTTCAGAAACAAACACCTGTTTTTTTCATCGAAAACTTTACTGAATCAACCCACATTTGAAATAAATATAGAAGGCGAGGAGTAGAAACTAAATAACATACCCGTTTCGGTCATTTTTTAGGTTAACCTGCGCTTGTATTGGTTGGTCTGTGGATTACGGGTGACCACCCGTCACCCATCCACAGACCAACCAAGACAAGCGCAGGTCATCCTAAGTTTCCACCATGATTTTGAAATGCAGGTTGAATCCGTTTTCCTGACTATGATTTGTATATCTTTGACAGTCATTACGGATAGTCAGGGGTCTGAAAACCAGTGTTACCTAGGGTATCATATTACCCAGTACTAACTGGCTTGTAAAGGTCAGACTGACAGTCAGTCCTTGTAAAATAAAAAATAAAACTCTATGGTCAAAACTATGACTTGTCAAATAAAATAACACTGACAGTTCCCGCCAAAAACAGGAGGAATGCAAGTTAGATTTAAATTTTTATTGGAATTGAATGGTCTAACTAAACGATTACCTGCCAGGGTTGCGGATTGTTCGAAAGATATACCGCGGCCCCGGAACATAAAAGACAAAAGAAGAAACATGGGTAGGTATTAGTCAGTAAAAGTCGGACACTCCCCCCCCCCCGGTCCACTCAAAGCGGGGGAAGTTATTTGATGATTTTCCAACCTCAAAAAACGGCTATATGTAGCTATTTATACGTATATATATAATATATAAGCTAAGCTATTATTATATAGTTTTTTATCTATATGGTTACCCCAATCTAAATACCAACATTGTTATTATATTCTGGATCTATAAGTATAAGATAATAAATATTTTAGTCATTGTTACTGGAAAACGCGTATTTATTTACACTTCTGTACTATGCTGTGGCTGAGCGAGACAGCGATGGCCGTACCCTTGGAAGTTAGTCAATAAATAAATTAAGGTGTGTGAGAATTTATGTTTACAGTTGAATTCCCCGAAGACGCTGGACGCACGTTTTCAATTTTATAACTATTACTAGCTACGCCCCGCGGCTTAGCTCGCGTTAAATTTGGGTAACACAGTTCCCCTTTCCTGATTTGAAGGCAACTACTACCTGTAGTTTTTGCCCTTTTTTTTTTTTTTCGGGTGGGAAATCATCCAATGACTTCCCCCGCTCTGGGTGGAGCGGGGGGGCATGTCAGACTTGTACTGACTAAAACCCACCCATGTTTCTTCTATTGCCCTTTACGTTCCGCGGTATCTCTTTCGAACAACTCGCAACCCCGGCAGGCAGAGGCTCTGGCAAGCCCCTCTGCTTTGCTGACTCTCTTTGAGGCGCGCGTGAAACACGAACGCGCCGTCGACACGGCCTGTCGTCAATCGACGGACGGACGGTGAACTACCCATTGCTCACCGCCCACAGGCCCGCATCTACGGTGGCCGGAAGTCGTCTCGCGGCGCCCGGCGCCATGGGCGTCTCCCGCGGCGGCTGGGTTGGGCAGATGTTCTCTCCCTCAAACGCCCGGCCACCTCCTTCGCTAGCATTACTGCTTCGCAGAAGGTGGTGACCGCTTCCCATTCCCTCTCGCTCCGGACCATGGCCTGAACCAGGGCCGGACGCGAGAGATCGCCGCCGCCGATCGCCTCTACGAGGGCACGGCGGTGCTCCGCCCAAGCCGGGCAGATCGCCACTGTGTGCTCCACCGTGTCCTCCGGGCGATCGTCACAATGGTGACACCCGGGCGCTTCCTCCCGCCCGATGATGTGCAGGAACCTCCCGAAACTTCCGTGTCCGGTGAGGACCTGCGTCAGGCGGTAGGTGAGGACGCCATGACGCCTCTCCAGCCACTCCTCAAAGAGGGGACTTACCGCCACTATTGTAGCGTGCCCTGAACTAGTTTTTGCCCTTGCGCCTTGTTTATTGTAATAGCAAAGCTAAGTTTTCCCCTTTCTTCCCTTATTTCTCACTTTTAAAGAAAATGATGAAAAACTCACTTTTGCTTTTTATAAGGAGTAGTAAGGATATATCTTTATGATTTTTTGCCTATGTGTTATTCAAGTAAAATGTTGGTTAACCTGTAATTGGCAACTGTATAAGTCCAATACTACGTAATTTTTATTTTTTAAGATATTTTTATACAGAAGCTGTTGGTGACCTTTTTAATAAAAAAAAAAAAGTAAGTTGTTATGTAAGCTATATTAATGTAAAGTTTCATCAAAATACTTTCAGTAGTTTTTGCGTGAAAGAGTAATAAACATCCATACATCCATACCAACTTTCAAGTTTATAATATTATATATGTAGGAAATCTAGGTCGAAATTCCTTTGGGATGAGAAAACTATTGTAATGATCAAATTAAAATCTCATGTAGAAGCAATAACGTGTAATGTAGCTACGTGTAATGCAACTACAGTACTTTTGCAAGTTATTATGTCATCGTTATTGGAGTTTTTTGCGCATAGTTTATGAGCGATCTAATAGAACCCTACAACCCAGGTAATGCTGGGTATGTTCCGGGGTTGCGGATTGTTTGAAATAGATACCGCGGCCCTGGAACATAAAGTCTGACACTCCCCCCGCTTCGCGCAGAGCGGGGGAAGTATTTGATGGCTTCCCATCCCACCCGGATGGAAGGAAGTTATTATTTATTATGCACAAAAAACCTGCATACACTCAACAAAAATAATCGTCGCGACACCACACTGTTCAATGCGAAATAAATAAATAAATATCTTGGGACAACTCACACACGGCTATCTGATCTCAAGCTAAGCAAAGCTTGTGTTATGGTAACCAGACAACTGATATACATACTTAAATAAATTTATAAATACATACATATTATAGGCTAGCGGTTTCACCCACGCTGCTCAGCATCTGTTGGTCGTAGCGTGATGTTATGTAGCCTATACCCTTCCTCAAGAAATGGACTATCCAACACTAAAAGAATTTTCCAATTCCAAACAGTAGTCCCTGAAATTAGCGCGTTCAAACAAACAAACAAACTCTTCAGCTTTATAATATTAGTATAGATAAATCACACCCAGACACAGAACAAACAATCATGCTCATCACACAAACTTTGCCCTGGGTGGGAATCGAACCCACGACCTCCGGCTCAGCAGTCAGGGCCACTAACCACTAGACCAACAGGCCCGTCAAAGTATTAGTATTATTAGAAGTAAGACTGGTACTCGTATACAGGGTGGAATTTTGTAATGCCATCTGAAGGGGAAGTACTCTTAAGATAGAAAATTTTACTCAAAGAAAACAGTCCTTTATTTTTGAAAACTTTCACCCTGAAACGCAAATACAGCTATCACAAGCACTATACCAACATAACGGACGAACGAAGCTCTTGAATGTTGCCAACATTTAAAAATTTAATGTGATTAAAGGTAAACTTGCTGGCAATATGCGAATGAATGGATTTGAGGGGAGAATAAAAAGGTTTAAGTTATGTGGGTTCAGTAAATGGAACGTAGATAGTATTATTGGTTAAAGGGAAGGTATTGAGTATGCAAAAATCAATTTTCTCTTTATGTGGAGTAAGTTTAAGAGGTAACAAACAAACAAACAAACTCACTTTCGCTTTTATAATTATAAGTAAGGATAAGTAAGGAGTAAGGATAGTAAGGATAAGGATATTATACACTTCTGTCTAAGTTGACACACTAATACTTGCTTTTTATAACATAAATGCGCATTTGTGTTATAGTCCGTTGTATTGTAATAAGGGTTGAGCCTATTGCCATCAACTCGGCACTATTCTAGTTTAGTTAGTTTGTTTGTTACGTCTTCACGCCTAAATGGCCTAAACGATTTTGATGAATTTTGTTACAGAGATAGTTGGGACCCTGAAGACAGACATAGGCTAAAAAAGTGAGAATAGAGTAGGGGGAGAAAGAAGGAAGAAAAGGGCAGAGAAGGATATTTTTTTTTCGATCATCACAGGTGTTAAAGTTAGCGTTAGCCTAAAGTAGCTATGCTACGCGGACAAAGTCGCGGGTGGAAGCTAGTTTGTTATAATTAACTGTAAGTAACCTATCTATATAGTAATTGAATTATCAATGAAGTAATTCGTAAAACCGGCCAAGAGCGTGTCGGGCCACGCTCAGTGTAGGGTTACGTAGTTTCCAGTCCGTCACAATAAGTGTTCCCAGACTTCCCAGTTATGAGGCCAACCGAACAATTCGGTAATACGCGATCCAATGTAATAAGTACCTACAGCGCCATCTCTCGGGGAATTGGGTTACTAATTAAAGACGTGCAATTTCGGTGGTAATTTTGGATTGCGAGAACCGATTTCAATAATACTTTTTTTGTTTGTAAAAAGATACGTTCAGGATAGTAAAATATGTAAACAAAGTTACAAAAAATGCTTGCATATACGATTATACTACAAACTTAGTTCAGAAATTATTTTGTACAACTTTTTGTCTTTTTTGTACAAAAACTGTTGTGTCAATCAAGTTCAAAATAATTTTCATAGAGAGTCTTTATAAAGTTCTACTTTTCAGGTTTTTTTCATATTTTCTAAACTTATGGTTCAAAAGTTAGAGGGGGGGGGACACATTGTTTTTAACTTTTTTAGCGATTATTTCCGAAATTAATGACATTATCAAAAAATGATCTTAGTAAAGCCTTTTAAATACCTTTCCAACAATATATCACACGTTAGGTTTGAAATAAAAAAAAAATAGGGTGGCTTTACATATAGGGTGGCTACCCTAATAAAACATTTTCTTCAAATTTTTATTTTACCACTTTGTCGGCGTGATTGATATACATATTGGTACCAAATTTCAGCTTTCTAGTACTAACGGTCACAGAGATTAAGCGAGGACGGACGGACGGACGGACGGACGGACGGACAGACAGACATGGCGAAACTATAAGGGTTCCTAGTTGACTACGGAACCCTAAAAATGAAGTATCTTTTTGTACGTGTAACTCCTAACCAAAAAGAAACCTGGCAATAACTAACCTATATTACTTAAAGTAGGCGACCATACGTTTTTATCAAATCGCTAGTGCCTTGAAAATTCGCAAAACGGACACAACCGTCAACGACGTCTGCCCTCACGTGTCTGCCCGCGTTCGGGTCGCGCACTCAGCGATGAGCCACTTCTTCCCCACCGCACCTACCCCGCTCCCCCCACGCCCCGTTCGCCTGGCACCGCTGCCGGTATTTATCACCGAAACAGTATTTATCGCCAAAATTGCTATAACTCTGCATTTTAAATCTGTGATATCTTCGAAAATATTTATTTAATTTACATGCTGTAAAAAGCCATATTGATCTTTATTAAATGCACAATGTATTTAAGATACTTAATTGGATAAGGATTAATACTGTATTGCTTAAAATCGCTTCGTAAATAAGCCATTATTTCTCGTACAAATTAAAGGATAAAAAATGGTTATTGTGGGTTATTCCTAAGAGATAAACATATACCATCACGGACTTTTTTGTAGACCTTTTTAAGTTGTACAATACTGTAGTACATTGTTTTGATCTATCTTGTAGGATTCAGTCAGCGTTTGCAATGTAAGCGCAAAAAATGTGTTTTTTTTTACGACCTCACATTTTAAACCTCAAAAATTGTAGCCTATGTGTTATTCTGATGTATAAGCTATAGCCTATGTGTTATTCTGATGTATAAGCTATATTGTGGTAAAGTTTCATTCAAATCCATTCAGTAGTTTTTACGTGAAAGAGTAACAAACATCCATACATCCATACTTACAAACTTTCGCCTTTATAATAGTAGTAGGATTATTTATTTATTTTAATATACAATACATCCAAATAACTACAAAAAGTTAAACACATCGCCATCAATATTCTACAAAACAATATTACCTAAATTTCTTCAAAACAATCTACAAACACAAAACCCCACCTATCTCATTCATCTTCAATACTTCCAAAGAATTGACGCGGTTTTACCGAAAATAACTAAAGTTTTCCAATCTACAAGTTTTAGCGTCTAACCATAGCTTTGTTGAAACCCTCATAAATCATTACATGGCCTTCGTCAGCTCATTTTCTAACCAGCCTCTATCGATTCCCTTTGTAAGTAGTTTAAAAGCAAATGGAACCCGATTAAATAAAATGCATGACATTACAGAAGATTAAAAAAATGCTGGATTATTGCTTGAAATGTTATTAAACTCTAGACGAATTTCGTAATGATATAAATCTCTATATTGCTGACATCAATTTTAATACTTCACATTATGTTAAAATAATCTTTCGAATTTAATTGACTTTAGACTTCGAGATAAAATGAAATTTGAATACTCTTTTTTCTTTACTAATTTGTAGCGCATTATATATATTTTTTAAGATCGTTTATATTTACGAATAAATATATCATTTTGATTTTAAGGGCAGTATTTAGAAACAAATCTCACTTCTGAAACCCAGTCGTGAGATCACAGCTGATTAATTTACCGGTTCTATCGTTAAGATAGTCTTAAGACATGGTAGGTTAATACCATCTGTTTGTTAAAATCACGTTTGACAGTTAGTTGACTTTTGTGTTAGTTTGTGTACGGTACGTGAAAGCACATAATTTTAATTTCAACTCGATATCTCCACGCGTTCTCGAGATAAATGATCTTGATAGACAGACACACAAAAAAGTGATCCTATAAGGCTTCCGATTTGTCCTTTTGAGGTACTGAACTCTAAAAATGAAAGGAAGAAAGATTAAGCAAGAACGTTCTCCACAGTATTTCTCTTTCTTGTTTTTTATTAGTTCTTTATTTGTTCAAGTTATGTATTAGAGTGTTTATTCGTAATTTAAAATATCATATTTACACTTCTGACTATAATTTAAATTATTATTTTTCAAATTCACGTTACATAATTGTAAAATATATGTAATAAAATTCGAACGTCATTACAAACCAGCCAATACTCTTTAAGGTTAATGTAATAAAACCTTTACAGTTCTATCTATAACTCAAATGCCAAAATCTTCAACCGTTCCACATATTTCAAAGTTGGTAGAATTTACTTTCTGAATACATCTAACTTAATCTTACTCTAAGCAAGGATCACGACCCTTACAACATAAAAATCCATTCAAAAGTCAACCTTAATGAAACCAACACTCCATACAAATACCATAGCAAAGAGGAATCTAATAAAACCTCTTCGGACATAAGAACTCGCGTTATCTCGACGAGCTATACCAATCTCGAATAATATTAATTTATCCGAAGGAAAGTAGCTCTTTATCTGGCAATGAAATGACTTAGCACTGATTACAGTGCGTGCCGTCGCCTTCAACCCACCCACAATGTTACTCTAAGCTATATTTAATTACAGGAAAACTGTCAACCAAAATTGGTAAGTTCAAATCCATTGCCGACTTTGTTGGAGCTTAGTTTGAACATCTCTTTAGTAAGCCAGCAATGAATGGTAAAGGACTTTTCTAGGTTGCGTTAACAGAGGTTTCGTGGTACAAGGTCTAAGAGGATTAACTTAATAGCTCCTCACAGGTTCTTTCCATTGAATGGTGAAACAAATCGGCCTTTCCTTTCCTCAACATTAAAGGCTCAGAGTATTTTCTTCCCGCGTTTAGTTTTTACTGAGCGTTAGAATCAATTAGTGGGCTTTCTCGTTTAGTTTCGGCTCGTTCATATATCGCTTTCGTGATTAAATGATAATCAGGGTACGTCAGCGATTAGAGAAATTCTTTTAGGATTGCCTTTTGTTTTTCGTCGCTTTGTTTTTTGTTTTTTTTTCCGTTGAATACGGATTTTAGGCGATTGTTGTGTGCGGGTTATACGAAAGAGATACCGTGACTTCGAAACATAAAGGGCAAAAGAGGGAATATTGGTGGGTTTTAGCCAGGAAAAGTCTGACACTCCCCCCGCTTCAAAAAAAGCTTGTGTTCTAATCAAGCTGGAGTTTAATTGATGAGAACAAATATTGAATTGTTGTCGGTATTCTTTTTTTTTTAAATATTAAACTATAATTATTTGATTTTCGTTTTAGATCTTGATTTTTTTGGGTATCGACTTCGGTTTGTTTAAACCTGAAATTTAAAAGTTTAAAAATAACATGACAGGCCCTTAGGCGCGTCGCCCACACGACATTTGTAAAGAAAATCTCGTTGCGGGGTGACTCTAATGTGAGATTTTCTTTACAAATGTCGTGTGGGCGACGCGCCTAACGCGCCCGTGCCGCGACTGCGCCTCGACTCTTGGTCGTGTGGGTGACGCGCCTTAGAGTTTATTACCATCAAATGGAAACAAATCCAGCCATTAGATCATCATCATTTTCCCTGTCCCATTCTATTTGGAGTCGGCGCAACACGTGTTCTTCTTCCATTCTCCCCCGTCAGACATCACGGCATCATTAACTCTTTTCTCCTTCAAATCATTCCTTACACAATCCATCCATCTTTTCTTTGGCCTTCTTCTCGCTCTCCGTACTTCAACATTCAGATCCATCACTCTTTTAGTCACATGTCCTTCATCCCTCTTCTTTACATGTCCAAACCAAGACAAACGACTCCCTTTCAATTTTTCTGTAACAGGCGCAACTTTCAAACTTCCTCAAATATAATGAATGTTGATGAATGGATAAAGTAAGGAATGAATCCTTACTTTATCCATTCTTCAACATTCTCATCTCCGCTACATGCAAGCCATTAGGCTACAACTGATCCTTTAAAGACCACAACACAACCTTATAAAAAACACAAAAAAAAAGAAAATCCCGACACAACCCCACAAAACCATAAACACCTCATTCAAATATAGAATCCTCTTTCTAAAAAGCGTATAATAAAAATGAAAAAAAAAAGAAACGCGTCCAATGAATAAATGCTACCCTTCGATTTATTGTCCGCAGTAGCTTGGAGTAATGAAACTGAATAATGCATGTCAGTGAATATTGCGAGGTGATACAGGGCTGGCAAGGGAGGGTTAGAGGAGTTTATTGAATATTTCCGTGAAGTAAAACAGAGGGTATTTTGGAGTTCGATTGGTTTTAATGAAATTGCTTTCAATCAATCACAACTTTACAGCAGCTACTAGCTGCAGCCCGCGACTTTGTCCGCGTGGCATAGTTTTAACCCGCAAAAACAATGATCAAAAATCTTTTGCCCCACTTTTCTTCCCTTATTCTCACCTTTTTTCACTTTCTCCAGGGTCCCAACTATCTCTGTACCAAAATTCATCAAAATCGGTTTGACTATTTAGGCGTGAAGACGTAACAAACTCACTTTTGCTTTTATAATATGGGAAAAAATTTTGTGTTCACCAAAAATACTGATCGTGCACCAAATATTCTTTCCTGAATGCTAAAAAAATGCGTAGGTTAGGTTAAAACTGTGACCCCCAGTAACGACTTGCATTAATAGAAAATGGATAAAGATATAACACTTTTTTATTGTAGTGCTGTCTTTTTCCTGATGCTCGTTATGACATATTTTAATTAACATATTTTGGTGCACATTCAGTATATTTGGTGCAACACAGGCAAAATTAGGTAAACGAAATGGGAATAAATTGAAGTACTTTTAAATACCATCCTTATAATATTAGTAATGTAAGGATTATAGTAAGGATAGCAAGGATTTCTTAACGACTTTCCAATTTATTTTTTTAAACGTTGCCCCACACTAGGAATTTACACACACACATTTAAACTCACACACACAAACATCCATTTCATTTGATGTTAAGCCGTGCTTGCTTGGGTTAGTTCGCAAATGGGGCGCCACATAAAACAGCCCGTTTTTCCTCTTTGACAGTCGTTACAGGTAGTTCATTGGCCGGTAAGTTTGACAGCCCGTCTTAGAAGCTACAGCAGTTTTTGGATTGTGATAGTCAAATAGGCAGACGCTCTATACTAAATTCTGGTATGCAGCTGTATGAAGTGAGAGTGGAAACCGACCCTAATAATTGTGGTTGGGCTATAATATGTTGACAAATGTGGATTAAAAACTTCTATTTTGAGATTTTTCGAATGATGTACTGAGTAGTGTGGAACTACTGTCGCACAATCAATTGTCACACTAACGTGATATCGTGCATTTCAAATTAATCAAAAATCTTATTCAATACTAGCTGTTCCCCACGGTTTCACCCGCGCTGCTCAGCACCTGTTTGTCGTAGCGTGATGTTATATAGCCTATAGCCTTCCTCAAGAAATGGACTATCCAACACTAAAAGAATTTTCCAATTCCAACCAGTAGTCCCTGAGATTAGCGCGTTCAAACAAACAAACAAACTCTTCAGCTTTATAATATTAGTATAGATTCAATATAGGCCTTCATGGGCACTTATATTACGTCAAGAAAAGGTACACGATTCGGGTTGGACGTTTCCTATGGAGAAGAACCGGCCAGAAACTCGCGTGATGTGGCGTTTCAGTTAGTCACATAAATGGAATGAATGGTTGTGTCCTCAAACCAACCCAGGCGCCACGGGAGACGCTCTGGGCGTCAGGCGCTGCAAGACTACGTCTGTGGACGGTTAGCAATGGGTAGCTTACCGACCGTCTGTCTAGTGACGATAGGCCGTATCGACGGTACGTTCCGCTCTGGGCGGAGCGGGGGGGGGAGTATCAGACTTTTACTGACCAAACCCTACCCATGTCCCTTCTTTTGTCCTTTATGTTCCGGGGCCATGGTATGTCCTCCAAACAACCTTTGTAGGTTGTTCCCCGGAGCTATCTACCGGACAACCCTAGATCACACATAATTAGAACCAAACAACTATTTGCACATGAACTATGAGTACAAGCTCTCGAACAATCTGTATTTTATCAGCAATATGGCGGAAATACACACTATCAGACATTATGTACTCTGATCAAAACTTGGGTAATTTATTTTCCTCAATAGAACTTATAACTTTTTCTTTTTCGTCTATGTTGATGACATTATGATTTCATGATACAAATTACTTCTCGTTAAAAAACAAATCTTATAACTTACTAGCTGTGCCCAGCGGTTTCGCCCGCTGCTCAGTTAGTGGCATGAAAAATAGATGTTAGCCGATTCTCAGACCTACCCGATATGTACACAAAATTTCGTTTAAATCGGTCCAGCCGTTTTGGAGGAGTATGGCAACGAAAACTGTGACACGAGAATTTTATAAATTAGACTAGCTGTGCCCAGCGGTTTCACTCGCTGCCCACTTAGGGTTATGAAAAATAGATGTTGGCCGATTCTCAGACCTACCCGATATGTACACAAAATTTCGTTTAAATCGGTCCAGCCGTTTCGGAGGAGTATGGGAACGAAAACTGTGACACGAGAATTTTATATATTAGATGTATAGGTATATATCACATGAATTTGCGTAGGATATCTCTACTAAAACTTTATTTATACCAACTTTTAAAAAGATTTCAATGTTTAGTGTTAAGGTTTGCACGTTAATTTTATTTAAACCTTACTTGTACGAAATTGGTCACTAGTCTAAAGGTTATTCTATGTATTTCCTAACCTAGTACACACGACGGCAGGTCAACGTATACTAAACTATTATAACCTGATCTCTCTACTACGGATCGCACAATGTAGTAGAAAGATCGAATTAAAAAGGTTTTGTGTTGGTTGATGTGCCGTCATATTGTGTACATATATATTCAATTGTTGGTAAGCCAAATAAATAAAATAAATTAAATTAAAAGGGTTTAAAAAAGCAAATCTGACACACACTTAAATGTGAAAGAAAAACTTGAGAGGTGTCAAGGGACACCCGTATGGAACAAAGTTATTATTTATTATGTACAAATACCTATATACACTCAACAAAAATAATCGTCGCGACACCACACTGCTCAATGCGAAATAGAAAGACGAAACGAAAATGCTTGCTTTCTATGAGAGAAACAGAGAAAGAGAAAAACGCGCACGCCGCACGGCTTACAACTATAGCAAAAAGTGTCGTTACAACTTTTGGTCTTATTTTTTTTACGTCTAGCCCCTTTTCACAACGCGCGATAAGGAACTTCGTTCCTAAAACTACTTTCGAAAGTCGGTGATTTTATTAGTTTCTTTGACTTTATTACCATTGACTTCAAAAAATAATTTTCACTGCTTTTTTGGATGTCAGTATTTTTTTTTCATCCAATTTCTTTTTGTTTTTCATTTCCGTACCATCCCTACCCGCCATTCCAAAGCCGTGATCACACAACGATTAGATTTTCATGAAGCTTTGACTGCGTCGATGCGCCTGGAACGTATCAATAGTAAGGATCGACGCGATCCTTTCATACCAGCTTAAAAGGAATCCTCTTAGGAGGAAGAGGTTCTGAGGTTTTAGTTCTAAGCTTCGAGGAAGTAATTATTTTGTCGATCACAGAGTACTAACTGATTGTGAAACATCAGTTGATATGGTGATTCAAATATAAGCTACACCAAGATATTATAGGGTGTTTCAGGGTTTTTAGCACAGGGGCCGGAGAACAGGCATCACAGCGGCCCTAATTAGCTACGCCAAGATGTTAGAGGATAATTCTGGGTATTGAGGGAAGACAGGAGACAGAGCTAGCGGCCTAATACCACCCTATGTATAGTCCCATTTAAGCTAGACAAGCATATACTAAAAATAAAAATTCTCCAAGCTGTATTACAAAATGTAAAAGATGTAAGATTTTCGCAAGCAATTTAACAACACTTTTTACTTTCATCTTGTAATTATTACATCACTTTATCGTCTGTTCGTCTCAAAGAGAGTTATTAAAAGAACCTTCTTTCTAGATTCCTTGAGAAATAATTAATACTAAGTTTACTTTTTCAGAATATCTTATCTTACATTAACATAGAATTTTTCAGTGCTCAAAATGTTTTATGAGCCCTGAAATGAGGTAATTACTAACGGTTCTACAGATAAAAAATTGTTAAATGTACAGTATAAAGGAATTTTTTATTAAATTGCTTGAAATAAGAGCAACATTTTAACCGACTTCAAAAAGGAGGTCGTTCTCAATTCGAATGTACGTTTTTGTATGAATCAAACTAAATTAGAATCAACTTTTATGTTTTAACACCATGACTTGTAAAATATGGTGTCCAACAAGGTAGTGTATTGGGTCCGCCACTTTTTTTGATTTACATAAACGAAGAGAGCAATGACTAACAAAATGATTCTTTTTGCAGATGTCAGTACAGCTACTCGGACTACCTGAGGGTTCGTAAGCAGTACAAAGCGATAAGCCGGTAACCTTCTTCCTTATTATGGAAGAAGGTTGCGGCCGATACAGAAGAAATTCGAAGCGTGCAGAAAAGTATTGTATAAAAAAAAGTGTATAACCAAGACTAACATATGGCTGCCGGGGTAGCGGGTTGTTCGAAATACATACCGCGGCCCCGAAACGTAACGGGCAACGGAAGGAACATGGTGGGTTTTAGTCAGCACAAGTCTGACACGCCCCCCCCTGCTCCGCCCAGGGCGGGGGAAGTTATTTGATGGTTACCCACCCCAAAAAAAAAGACTAACATATGGCTAGTTTTGGGACTTTTAATACCGATACTATGTTCCCTTGGGATAAAATTCGCTATCCACAAAGAAGAAGCCACTGGTTAATTTATAATTATTAAACGGCACTACTCGAAACGGTAAGTGTAATTTAAATGAACACTGAAAGAATATTTAATGAACACGTTATGTTCTGCGAAAAGAGAGCAATCAGTTGTTCACAGACAAGCTTTTAGTTTTTATTTTAAAATACCTGCGCCCTGCGGTTTCATCAGCAAAGACCGAAATAAAATCAATATCAATATCTCAATTGATAACCTAGAGTTTAACCTATCTATGTACAAATTTTCATTCAAATCCATTAAGCCTTTTGAGCGTTAAGGAATAAGAAACACACACACACACACACTAATACAAACTTTGGTATTTTTATAATATTAGTATGATATATTTGAACGTTAAACCATCTTAAAGCGTTTGAAGTCGCGTTCGTATTTCACGTGCGCCTCTAAAAGACGTCAGTTACGCTGAGGGTCCTGCCAGGGCCACTGCCTGCCGGGGTTGCGGGTAGTTCGGATGAGATACCGCGGCCCAGGTACACCAAAGGCAAAATAAGGAACATGGGTTTGTAACATGTTTGGTATGGTTTTTGTAGTGAAAGTCTGACACACCTCCTACCCCCCTCCCCCAGCACCACCCAGAGATGGTTCAGTAATTCAAAGATTTCTCATTGGAAAAAAAATATAAAAGCGTTTGAAGTATTGATGCGATTGGCGTTTTTAATTATTATATCTCGTGGCTAAATTATAGCATCCGCGCGGGTCGATCTTTAGGTTAAGCCGCGCTTGCCTAGGTTGGTCTGTGGATGGGTGACCACCCGCTACATACCGAGTTTCCTCGTTGCATCGGAAAGCTCGTTAAGCCGTTGGTCCCGGCTGTCATTTGTAGATCTTTGACAGTCGTTAGAGGTAGTCAGTATTCCGAAAGTCTGACAACCAGTCTTACCAAGGGGTATCGCATTACCCAGTACTAACTGGGTTGTGGAGGTCAGATAGGCAGTCGCTCCATGTAAAATACTGATATTCAGCTGCATCCGGTTAGATTGGAAAAAGGCTAGGCAGATGATGATGATGAATATATCTATATATATAAAGTTTGTTTTTTTTTCAACGACATTTACAAAAGCTAAACCATACTTATTTCAATTAATTACTTTTTAGGTTTTCGTCTACGTAATTTTCTTTTACAAAGCCTAAACGCCTTTCCTGAAAGCTGAAAGTATAAAGATTAGGGACATCAAGGCAGAGCTTAGAGATTTTCAATTTCCTGAAAAACATTTTAGAGCCTTGAGATGCGTTACAGAAGTTATTTTATTATTCACCCACGTCTACTCAGAAGCCAGTGTGTGTTTGAGTTTGTAGCAGTTTCAAATCGTTTTTTCTTAAGTCAAGTCAACTGACTGGTCCGAAATTGCGGGTTGTTTGAAAGAGACACCGAGCTAAGGGACATCAAATGTGAAAGAAGTAACATGGACGGATTTTAGTCAGTAAACGTCTGACACTCGTCCCCGCTCCACCTAGAGAGAGGGAAGTTATTAAATGATATACGATCTCTTTAAAAAAAACAAATTATCCTCCAGCAAATGCAACTGATGAGTTAGTCAAATTTTGCAGCTATATCTAAGCTAATTTTCTTCAACTGATTTGGCCAAAATATTGCAACAGTGCATTTTCATGAAAATCATGACTTGATCGGGCAGCCAAGATCACCTCCTCACGAGGGAACTCCTCAATGGTTAATAACACATAGGAAATTCGATATACAATGGCTGTTCACCCATCAACAGACCAACCTACGCAAGCGCGCCTTAACCTGAAGATTGAAAAGATCAACTGATATTATTTAGCTACGAGGTTCCCAGAAATCGGGTTTCCGGATTGTTCGAAAGAGATACCGCGGCCACGGAACGTAAAAAGAAAAAGAAGGAACATTGATGGGTTATTTAGTCAGTCAAATTTTGAAACTAATCCTGCTCCGACCAGAGTGAGAGAAGTTATTTGATGATTTCCCATAGACAAAAAAAAGATTCACATAAAAATATTGTCGTTCTATATTGGACTTCTGCTTCATTCCTGCGACATGTATATCTTACGCGAACCTTATTGTCTTCCCGAGGAATAAATTACAAACACGTGTCTTCAAACGAGGTTTTATTTACGTTAGCTCCTGAAAACGAGCAGATTTACCTAACAATTTGGTTTCATAAATAATTTCAGTCTATTGTAATATATTGCGTTGCTCGTGGCAAATAATAACAGGATCGACACGTGTCGGTAGAAGTTCTACTTTCCCTTTATGTATTTAACTAGCTGGTGTCCGCGGCTTCGCCTGCATTATGATCGAAAAAAAAGTATCCTTTGTGTTAATCTAGAATTCTAGACTATAATCTCACAAACATTCGTATTTATAATATTACTATCTTTTGCCCGCGATTTCGCTCGCGTTAAATTCGGGGCAACACAGTTCCCCTTTCCTGATTTGCAGGTACCTGTAACCTGTAGTTTCTGCCCTTGCGCCTGTAATAGCAAAGCTAAGATTTCCCTTTTCTTCCGTCTTTCTCCCTCATTTCTCCCTTTTGAAAAACATTGCATATGTCCGTGTGTCTCAACTATCTGTGTATCAAAATTCATCTAAATCGATTTAGCCATTTAGGCGTGAAGACGTAACAAAAAAACTCACTTTCGCTTTTATAATATTAAAAGTAAGGATTCATTTATTTGAGATCTATTAGATTCTAGGCTCATATCAGAAAACATAGTTTTTGACATTATCGAAACAACAATACAACATTCAAGAACACGCAGAAAACAAAAGCAAGTGAGTTCGTTTAATTCGCAAATGGGAAAATGGAAGGGATATAAGATAAAGCATATAATTATGGAAGAATTGCACGACATAAGGTCATCACCATAATTAATATTAATTTATCTGTATGCCTTTTCCTCACGAAAGCTTCACTTGCACACCCCTTAGCCACGACCTACACGTTCACGCGGCACGCGTCATGCAACTACACAGAATAAAAGAAGTTGTCTAAAGTACGCAGAAAACTCTGAGCCTTGACTTGTAGAGCGACAGTACCATGAAATTAATACCTTGACCACCACCTAAACGACGACGACGGTGACGGGCCTGTTGGTCTAGTGGTTAGTGGCCCTGACTGCTGAGCCGGAGGTCATGGGTTCGATTCCCACCCAGGACAAACTTTGTGTGATGAGCGTGATTGTTTGTTCTGTGTCTGGGTGTGATTTATCCATAATAATATATATGTATTTATAAATTATATAAGTATGTATATCAGTTGTCTGGGTACCATTACACAAGCTCTGCTTAGCTTGGGATCAGATAGCCGTGTGTGAGTTGTCCCATGATATTTATTTTATTTATTTACCTAAACACTCAAACGATACGCGTCTTGCGACTGTAGAGAAAACAAATGAAGTAAGTAAGTGTGTAAAACATTCAATTATAAAGCACTCACAGGTTGCGTCAAGCGATTTTGCACACGTCATTTGTTTCCTTTCGAATTAGTACCGCAAGTGGCTTTGCAGTGATAGGATGTTCTAAACAACTTCATTCGTTTTCTCCGCAATTGCAAGACGCGTATCGTTCGAGTTTGTAGCTCGTGGCCAAGCAGTGAACGGCCTTAGTGCCTACAAAATAAAGTTGTACCGTAAATTGTGCCTACATAAAAAACATACATTTCTTGCTTCATATAACAGAGTACGTCTATGGGGACTGGAAGTAGTGGCAATCATATTTGATGGCCGTTTAATAACGTTTATAACCTTCTTGTGTTACAATAACAGCCATCCCGAAAATTTGGATTTTTCATGAAAAAAGTAAATTCTCCCAACTGTGAAACATGTCGAAGCGTAGAAGATAAAAATGAGAGAGAGTGTGTATTAAAAAAAATAATAAGAGAAACATTGCGGAGTAACTTAAAATTAAAAGAGTACGATACCGGTCCATAAATTCAAGTTTTTCTTTTTTAAAAGTTGCCCCGCACTAGGATTTTCTCCTGTATTATGGGTGCGTTTACAAACATTTTAACTCACATACACAAAAAGCCAGACCCGAACCAACTACCTGTAGGCCATACAAATATTTGTTCCATGCGGGAATCGAACCTGCCACACGCAGCGCGGCCATTGATCGCTCAGCCACTGCGCCAAACGTGTCGTCAAAATGTATGTCAGTTTTATCATAACCTTCACTATATATAATAATAATTAATATCTATAATAAGTGTTGTTTAATTTAAAATTAAGTTAAATTGATGATGGAGTAGACTTTCTTTTTTTCCGGATGGGTAATCATAAAATAACTTTTCCCCCGCTCTGGGTGGAGTGGGAGGAGTGTCAGACTTGTACTGACTAAAACCCACTCATCTTCCATCTTCCTTCTATTGTCATTTACGTTCCGGGGCCGCTGTATCTCTTTCGAAGAACTCGCAACCCTGGTAGGTGGTGGCCCTGGCAGGCGGTGGCCCTGGCAGGCCCCTCTGCGTTGCTAACATCTCTTTGAGGCGCGTGTGGAACACTAACGCGCCATCGACAGGAGTAAAATAGGAGTAAAATAGCATATCATCGACCTTTTTTATGTCCGAAGTGATCGGCAGAGCTATATGATGTAAATACTTAGGTAACATTAAGATTTAATATATTCAATTCTTTTTCTTTGACGTAAAAAACTTTGCCAGTTATTTTTAAGTCCCATGTAATATGGACCGCTCCTATTGCCTCCAACCGGGCACAAAATCGGCCTGATTTAGAAGAAAACCCTGATGGAAAAACACAGTATCATGTGTTAGCGTCTTTAATAAAGATATGTTTTCGATTTGAAAATAGTGGTATGCAACAATACCACTATTTTATTAATTGGCAACACTCAAACAGTGCCCCCTGACTGGTTCAAAATCAACCAATCACAGGAACGAGCCCATTAAAAAAAAAAAAAAATATCTTGGGACAACTCACACACGGTTATCTGATCCCAAGCTAAGCAAAGCTTGTGTTATGGTAACCAGATAACTGATATACATAGGTACTTATATAATTTATAGAAAGCATACATATTATAGATAAATCACACCCAGACACAGAACAAACAATCATGCTCATCACACAAAGTTTTTCCTGGGTGGGAATCGAACCCACGACCTCCGGCTCAGCAGTCAGGGCCACTAACCACCAGACCAACAGGCCCATCACACCATTTCACTATTGAAATGGCGGTAATTGGAAATAACGAACTATAACGGCCCAGCTAGATGTTCAGTCGATCGGAGATTCTCCTAGTGAACATCTTTTAAAATAAGTTGTGAAGTGTGTCAATAAAACCTAAGGTAATGTGATATTGGTTTATGATGTATTATGCGTATCTAAATGTTATAAAAGCTTATAATGTGTGATTTGCAATAAAAGTGTTTTTATTGAATCATTTATGGAGTTTTTCTTACACATGACCTGTAGGCCTACCATGAAGTCTTAAAGTTAAACTAATTCCACTGAGGGAAAGAGACAGAGCTATACAGGGTGTCTAGTACAGTCTTTTTTCCTCAGTGGAATAACTTCTGCTTTGAGACGTGATGGTAGGGTAGCTAGTGATTGTTTGTTCTGTGTCTGGGTGTGATTTATCTATAATATGTATGTATTTATAAATTATATACCTAAGTATGTTTATCAGTTGTCTGGTTACCATAACACAAGCTCTGCTTAGCTTGGGATCGGATAGCCGTGTGTGAGTTGTCCCAAGATATTTATTTATTATTTATTTATTTTAGCTGACCTAGGAATAGAAACTCATGAACGACAGTAGCGCTGTCGACTACTAGGCCAACTGAGTAATTCTCTTATCATTTTCTTGACATTTCATTACTTTAATTAATACTGTGGAAAGATACTTATCTCATCGCACAAACTCTGTTTACCAAATATCAGACAAATTGTAAAATAAACCCAATCGCTAATGAATTTAAATTTAAATTTGCAAACAGTATCAAAGGAATACCTCTGTAAGCAGAGTTTAGATAGGTTTTCACAGCGAAAATTGAACCTAAACGTGTGAAAATAGAGTTGCAAATCGATTGGGAGTGGTTAGAAAAAATATGGACGAAAGAATTCAATAAAGAACGGAAGGAATTTGATCATGAGAGGTCGATGAAACAAAAAAAATGTATGATTAGAAACTTTTTACCTTGAACCTTTTTGTTTCATTATTATGAAGAGAAAAGTGTTTTCGAGTTATTTTTTTTTTATTAATGGATTAAAATGATTATTAGTTTTACAAAAAAAGCTGTCCACTGTCATTATACTATATTGGAATTTCCCTAACATACTCGTTATGATAAAACTGACTCAGAAATCGATAGCATTACAGTGTCACCATTATTCGCCACGGTTGGCGCAGTGGCTAGCTAAGCTTTTTTTCTTAAAAAAAAAAAACGTTACCCCACACTAGAAATTTCTCCTGTATCGTGGGTGCGTTAACAAACACTTAAACTCACATACACAAACGGCCAGACCTGGAACAACTATCTGCAGGCCATACAAATATTCCGTGTGGGGATCGAACCCGCGACACGCAGCGCAGCAGTCGATCGCTCAGCCACTGCGTTAACCGTGTCGTCAAAAGTATGGTTTAGTATGTCGTATGGTTTTCAACTGAACTTATAACTAACTGGCCTCATAACCAACTGGATACGGCTATATGGCTGACCATTCTAGCGGAAAAGCCTGCCCGTCCGGAGTCAACTGTACGTAATTATAAATGCAACAGATGAACTAGTTTTGATACTAATTAACAGTGATTCTGAGTATTCTCATTATGGTCTGGGCATTTGATCCTCGTGAATAATAACACTTTAGGTGTGAACATATATAATATATGTATAATCATGCCTGTATTGTGCAGAAGCAACATGGCAGAAACGAATATCAGTGTTCTAAATAGACTTGCAGAGCGTTTATTTTTATCCGTGTAAGGCAAATGTGAGGACGACGCAGACGGGGATACCCTTTTTTCGCGGCACTAGACGAACAGACAGTGAGCTCATTGCTCACGGTCTACAAACCAGGGACGCCTTAGACTAGAAAGACACACACTGATATTATTCGCAAGGCTCTTCAGAAAAGACACGTGCGCAGTAGTCGCAGCTATTTTATATTTTTAATGTTTCATTTATTTATTTTTTAAGAAATATTAAAAAATTAAAATAATGAGTATGAAAAATTAAACATTTAAATATAAAAAATATTTTGCCGTATCGTAAATACATTTCTACAAATCGACCATACTATATTGCCAACTAATACTGACTAAACAAAGCGAGCATACCGCAAATGCAAACATTATAATATCGAAATAAATTGAAACTAGATAACACAATAAACAAACAAACGAGCACATGCGTGGAAAAGCGACCATTATGTAACAATAAAAAAATACAAAAACTTCACAGAAAAAGTATGTTATATACAACACTATTTTTAAAATGTATCAACAAGCAATCCGATTCTCTCTTCACTGTTCTGAAAAACATTTTTGAAAAACAACAGGAAAACATATATTGAGATTTTTGCAAAATAAACAATAGCTAAAAGAAGGTATTTAGGAGCTTTTTCCGTTGAAACAAAGGTCATTTTAGAGCAATTAAGCGCGGTTGTTACAAAAAAGAAGGTAAATTTGCTCTCAGGGGCGCACGGTAAGCAAAGCACTTTAAAAATATTCGCGTTAACCACGGTAGGGTATGATATCTACATTTATTTCAAACTTTGAGCCCGCGGCTTTGCTCACGGTAAATTCGGGGTAACACAGTTCGCCTTTTCTGATTTGCAGGTACCTGCTACCTGTAGTTTTTGCCCTTGCGCTTGACCTGTGACCCCACTACGTCCGAGAGGAACACTACACGCCCCCGTTTCGGCCCTAATGTCATGTGGGGCGATGAATGTCCCCGAACATGAAAATTAACCTAAGAACCTAAACCAAAGAAATATAAAATCCTCCATACAGTTACTTTTTCGGCACATTGGCCAATCTAAGCGAAGATTAACCATCGACGCGGGAGATATTATTATTGTCATGCACAGTACTCAGGCACAAGTGCACTCTCTGTTCCTTTACTTAGTCCGATGGGACGACAACTTCCAAACTCCGGGCTGTTACTGAGACATTCTCAGTGAAAAAATCCACTAACGCTATTTGCTCAACCTGGATATTGAAGCCAAAACCTCAGCAGTCACGCTCGCGACCACGAGAACAGCGAAACAAAAAAATAGTAAAGTATCCAATGCCCTAACCTTAACGCAAGTAACACCACTGCAGACTAATGACCGAATTCACCGAGTGTCGCTTCCATATTCATGTGATCTGCATGACTAGCGGTAATTGATAGCAATGGACCGCTCTGGTACTGTGTGCCTCATCTGCTATCATTTTGGGGGTAAGCGGAATTCGAGCTCTAACCTACCAAACCAACGCTTTAACGAACCCACTTTTAAAGCCGGGGTTGTGGATTGTTCGAAAGAGATGTCGCGGCTCTGGAACATAAAGGACAAAAGAAAGAACATGGGTAGTTTAAGTCAGTAAAAGTGTGACACGCCCCAATTCTGCTCCACCTCTGACCACATTACGTCAATTTTAAAGCCGATGGAAAACCATCAAATGACTTCAGAGCGGGGGGAGTGTTACACCGTTACGGACATAAACTACCCATGTTCCTTCTTTTGCCCTTTATGTTTCGGGCCGCGGTAACTTTCTCGAATAACCCACAACCCTGTAAACACTTCATAGTCATAATAATTTCATAATTTAAACAATTTATTCATAAATCTTTAAATGAAACAGAGTTTTAGTAACGTTATTAATAACAGGATAATGTGGAAATTGACACTAGAACTCAAAGTCAAAAAAAAAAACTAAAATACACGAAAATAAAAAAAAGAAAGTCTAACCAGAAAATCCTAATTAACCACGTATTGAATAAGCTCCATTCTAGCCCTAATTAAGAACAAAACAAACAAAAACTACCCACCTTTTGTTGCACGGCTAGGAAGCCAATGAAAAGCGTCCATTCAAAAATATGCCTTGGGCGTCGACCCAGCAATTATTACTGTAGCCAACCCAACAATGAAGAATGGTGAATTAAAAGCTTTAGAATCAGCGAACTCAGAAACTAAATTCGAGCCGAATATGAGTTAATGTTTTTGAAATGGATTGTTAAGGCGACGTTTGATTTACGCGATTTTGGAAAAGAGTTTTTTTTTAGTGTAGAAACATAATCACCAAACAAATACACATAATTTAAAACTTACAATCTAAATTGTTAACACTCTACCAGTGATTCATGAAACGTCAAAAACACCATAGATACAAACAACACAAGCACACAGACCCGGTTGCAATAACCGGTTAGAACCGGAAAAAACTTACAAACAAACAGCTAAAACCCGCTAAAATTCATTCATATTTAACATTCAACTCAATACAACACATTATAAAAGCAATATTTACTCTGAATACGAAATAACGGAACAAACCGACCACCACATAACTTGTTGTGGCATGTTATTATTGCCAAAACCAGGGTTGCTATATCAGGATTTTAAATTTTCCCCAAATTCATTATTTTCCCCAAATTTTACTCATGCAATTTTTAAAAAGGATTCCAAAAAAAACCGGTTGAGAGCGAGTTGGACTCGTGCACCGACAGTTTCGTACAAACTTGCGATATAGACGGCTAAATCTTCTGAGTGCGTAGTATATGATTTAAATTTTAACACTATCCTGGGCGCGTTCCTGAGATAAAGGGTCTTGACAGGCGGACAACAAAGTGATTCAATAAGGGCTCCGTTTTTTTCCTTTTGAAATACGGAACCCTAAAAATGGGTAGATATACTTATTACTACATACATAAAATGGACAGGTCTTACGCTCATTCGCAACGCCATCGCCATCCCTTTTTTGGTCCTCTTCACTATCCTTTATATGCCAGCGCTTAATGTCGAATTTCGTGCCAGGATTGGTCTAGGAAACCTTTCGATTTCGTTAACAGTACCTTTACTCCAATTAACGGCACGATTGGCGCAGTAGCTGAGCGATAGACTGCTAGTCTGCGTGTCGCGTGTTCAATCCCCGCACGAAACAAAAATTTGTATGACCTACAGATAGTTTTCGTTTCATCGAAATTTAGCTGTAAATATTTTTTTCTACCAAAAATGGTAGAACAATCTAAAATCTACCAATGTTGGCCAAAACGCACCCCGGCCAGTTAGCAAAAGAACCACAAACGCAAATACTGCTCTGCACATCGAATAAAACAAAACTCGAATAAATATACGAACGGGAACTCGAATAAATATCGCGCTGTTGTTGTAATAACAATGCGAGTTTTTTAGTCTTGAAAAATATGGGTTGTTAATTTCTAGAACTGGATTTTAATAGGTAAGAAAATGGTGTAAAAGAATCATGTCTTTAAACAAATTGCGGCCATTTTTAACCGACTTCCCAAAAAGAAGGAAGGTTCTCAATTCGGTCGGTATGTTTTTTTTTCTATGTATGTACATCGATTACGCCGCGGTTAATGGACCGATTCGCGTGATTCTTTTTTAGGGTTCCGTACCTCAAAAGAAAAAAACGGAACCCTAATTGGATCAGTTTGTTGTCCGTCAGTCTGTCTCTCTAGACACTAAATCTCGGGAACGCGTGAAAGTATCGAATTGAAATTTAAACCATAGGAAACTTGCTATCTAATGAGGGGCACTAAATCCATATACCGACCTTAACAAAAGCGGCTTAACAAAATCAACCCGTGTGATTGTTATTATTTTGTTTAAATTTAAGCTATATTTGTTCAACTTAGAACAGTAGGCCTACTATGACGTCTTAAAGCAGAACTTATTCCACTGAGGGAAAGAGATGGTGCTAGACACCCTGTATAGCTCTGTCTTTCCCGCAGTGCAATTAGTTCTGCTTTAAGACGTTATGGTAGGGTAGCTGGTGGGGACCTGGTGACCTGTACTACCTACCATAGACACCAGCGATCCACAACCAAAAATTGTAAACTAATGGTTCTTTGTGTAAATATTGTCTGTATTTTTTAGCTTGTGGTAAGAAATAAACATTATATTATTATTTAGCTACGAGCTCCTCAACTACACAACCGAACATGCTGCAGAATCAAACTTAGAAATACTCAAAAACCATAACCCTCTTTCTGCAGTAGTCGGGTAAACAGCAGGTGGTCAGATAGCAATCAGTCACACACTAACGATGTCAAACAGCGGTCGCCACATCGCTTGCCAACCTTGTTAATTATACCAATATCTGGCTTAGATAATTTGTTGGACCAATGTGGGGGATCGAACCAATATGGGAGAGGATGAGTAGGGTAATTTGGGTTTAATAGGAGTTTGGATTTACTTGAAACTTGTGTAGTAATTCACATCATAATAATAGCTTTCTGAGACTATAGAACCCATGAAAATAGCCAATATTTACTGTTATCTGCCAAGCCCTTTTCCGTTTTTGGAACGAAGTTACTTATCGCGCGTTACGAAAGCGGAAAAAATAAGGCCAAAAGTTGTAACGACACTTTTTGCTATAGTTGTAAACCGTGCGTCGTGCGCGTGTATCTGTCTGTCTCTCTCTCAGAAAGTCAGCCAGTTATTTTCGTTTCGTCTTTCTATTTCGCATTGAACTGTGTGGTGTCGCGACGATTAGTTTTGTTGAGTGCATACAGGTTTTTTGTACATAATAAATAATAACTTCGTCCCATTCGGGTGTCCCTTGACACCTCTCAAGTAAATTTTTTACTATATAAAAACGTTGCTCCACACTATGAATTTCTCCTGTATCGTGGGTGCGTTTACAAACATTTAAATTCACATACACAAACAGCGAGACCCGAAACAACTATCTGTAGGTCATACAAATATTTTTTCCGTGCGGAGATCGAACACGAGACACGCAGCGCAGCAGTCAATCGCTCGGTCACTGCGCCAACCGTGCAATCAGAATTATTAAGTCAGTATAATTATGTTGAGGTCGGCATCCAGTCTAATCGGGTGCAGCTGAAGAAGTTTTTAACATAGAGCCACTGTTTCTGGACTCCTTTTTGATTATGAAAGAAAAATTGCAATTCCCCCTACATTTTGTCAAAATGTGCAAATACAAATGTATATGAGAGCAGTTGATTTTCTTTTCACACTTCTAGGTTTATTCCACTGTAAAATTGGTAATATACCTACCGTTCTATTAACGTATTCCCCTAATTTATACAAACAGGCAGTTGGTTATAACTTTTTTTTTCTAAAAATGTCGCGTAAATCAAACTGAGCCTTAACAAAAACGTTTTAACCTTAAACAGAATTCAAATTGAGAAACTTCGAAAGCTTTTGATTCCGAAAATAATTAGTAAGATTACGGATTCCAAGGTTTTACTTCAAAGTCTTGTAATAATGATGAATGAGAATTTTCTCTATAATATTAAATTTTAATGAATTTCTCGAGCCTGTGGTGAAGTGAAGTTTTATAAACTTAGTGATTATTCAGTTTATAGGTTAGATATTTACGATCCGCCATAGTTTTATATATTTTTCGATTTGCGAAATGTGAAGATTTCTGTAGTTCATGAAGAAAGGAGTGAAGTTTTGTCATCAGCGCGGGAAATAAAGAAAGACAGAAAATAAGTTTATTTAGCACATGCCACAAGTACACACAACATAAAACAAAAAAAAAACATAAAATTAAATTAAAAATAAAATTTGAATATAAACACAAACAAAGAGATAATTATTGTGTGTCTCACGGCTGCATGAATTGGACCAGTTCAGCAAACTGCTGAGCAACTGGGTCTGTGATGGTGTGAACCCTCTGCTTTGCTGACATCTTTTTGAGGCGCGCGTAAAACACTAACGCGCCGTCGACACGGCCTGTCGTCAATAGACGGACGGACGGTGAGCTACCCATTGCTAACCGTCCACAGGCCCGCATCTACGGTGGCCGGGAGTTGTCTCGCGGCGCCCGACGCCCGGGGCGACGGCTGGGTTGGTTTGAGGTTCTCTCCCTCAAACACCCGGCCACCTCCTTCGCTAGCATGACTGTTACCGGTTCCCATTCCCTATCGCTCCGGACCAAGGCCGGACGCGAGAGATCACCGCCGCCGATCGCCTCTAACACGGAACCCTTATCGAATCACTTTGTTGTTCGTCTGTCTGTCTGTCAGCAAAAGGACTTTCTTGACAGACAGACAGATCTCAAGAATGCTTGGAGGTATCGAGTTGAAATTAAAATTGTATACTCAACTCTGTAAGACCTTTGTGCTGTGAAAAAAACAACCCTCGAAGTATACGCAGACAAAAGATATGGCTGTTTTTATCGCAAGATTACACGGAACCCTTGGTGCGCAAGTCTGACTCGCTCTTGGCATATGTCATATTTTAATATGTCAGTTGAAGGTTAAGCTTCGCACTCATAGACCAAGGCTAAAATAAAAATGCGTAAATAGCGCGTAATAAATACAAAAAGATTCTCTCCGGCGGGGAATCGAACCCCGGTCTCCCGCGTGACAGGCGGGGATACTTACCACTATACTACCGAAGACATGTTGAAAATGGCCGAATTTTCCGTACACTATCCAAAAATTTACAGTAGAAAAGAAATCTTATGAATCATAATTACAAAATTGTGCCGATTCTTTTGTCAGAAACTAAACTACTCTAAAAATCAGAAATGACGGCACGGTTGGCGCATTGGCTGAGCGATTGGCTGCCGTGTTGCGTGTCGCGGGTTCGGTTCCTGCACGTAACAAACATTTGTATGGCCTGCAAATAGTTGTGTTGGGTCGGGCTGTTTGTGTTTATGAGTTTAAATGTTTTTTAACGCACCCACACAAGATAAATTCCTAAATTTAGTTTTAATGTGACGCAACTTAACCATACTATAGTTAGAGTTATAAATATCTTGGGACAACTCACACACGGCTATCTGATCCCAAGCTAAGCAGAGCTTGTGTTATGGTAACCAGACAACTGATATACATACTTATATAATTTATAAATACATACATATTATAGATAAAACACACCCAGACACAGAACAAACAATTATGCTCATCACACAAAGTTTGTCCTGGGTGGGAATCGAACCCACGACCTCCGGCTCAGCAGTCAGGGCCACTAACCACTAGACCAACAGGCCCGTCAAGTCAGTTATAATTCAAATATAGTCTAAACTATCTTTGATTTGCATTTTCTCTAAATTGAGGAACTAATTCCTCAATTTAGAGAAAATGCTAATCCCGCTATTCTGAAATTGACGTTTGCACCACAAATAGTGGTTGTCAAGTTAAATCGGACTACTGTTAATTGCAACTAAAATCGTGTGGAATAAAATTAAATGCGAAAAGGTATGTCATTTTAGTATTAGTCTAGTTTAATTCAGTGGTTAATCAGAATCGCCAACAATGTGTATTAATGGAAAGCCAGGTGTTCAATGACATGAGCTATTTGGAATATGAAATATTTAGCACTTCATTATTCACATCATTACTATTGCAAACATCATTTTCAAACCTACAGAAATATCAAGATGTGCCCATGTGCCCTGTTTGAAAGATAGATATCTACTATATAAAAAAAAGGCGTGTTTTCCTTCCTGACGCTATAACTCCAGAACGCACGAACCGATTTCCACGGTTTTGCATTCGTTGGAAAGGTCTCGGGCTCCGTGAGGTTTATAGCAAAGAAAAGGTAAGACATAGCAACGCATGCCGGGGCACAGCTAGTTATGATTATTTTTTACCAATCGTTGTGAATGAGTTGATATGTTTGGCCTTGTTGTTAACTTTTGTTAACGTATTATGGAAATCTTCAAATAACTTCCCCCACGAGTGTCAGATTTTTACTGACTAAAACCCACCCATGTTCCTTCTATTGCTCTTTACGCGCCGCGGTATCTCTTTCGAACAACCCGCAAACCCGGCAACACCGGCTGGTGGTGGCCCTGGCAGGCCTCTCTGCTTGACTGACATATCTTTGAGGCATGCACGGAAATTTTAACCATACTAGCTTTTGCCCGCGATTTTGCACGCGTCAAATTCGGGGTAACACAGTTCCCCTTGCGCCTTGCGCCGTAATAGCAACGCTAAGTTTTCCCTTTTCTTCCCTATTTCTCCCTCACATCCCACTTTTTTTTAAATAAATATTAGCCTATGTCCGTCTCCTGGTTCCCAACTATCTATGTACCAAAATTCATCACAATCGGTTTAGCCATTAAAACGTGAAGAGGTAACAAACAAACAAACAAACTCACTTTCGCTTTTATAATATCTAAATCTAAATCTAAATATCTTGGGACAACTTACACACGGCTATCTGATCCCAAGCTAAGCAGAGCTTGTGTTATGGTAACCAGACAACTGATATACATACTTATATAATTTATAAATACATACATATTATAGATAATTCACACCCAAACACAGAACAAACAATCATGCTCATCACACAAAGTTTGTCCTGGGTGGGAATCGAACCCACGACCTCCGGCTCAGCAGTCAGGGCCACTAACCACTGGACCAACAGGCCCGTCAAATAAAAAATATAAAATATCAAATAAATAAAAATATTAGTAAGATATCATAAAATAATATCTCTAAGTCCACGCAGTCAAAAGATATGGCCGTTTATGTCACAAGTTTGTACGGAACGCTCGGTGTGCGATGCCGACTCGCACTTGCCCGGTTTTTTTTATTATTATTCTGCCACAAGTTCCTCTAGCATCGAAAATTTTATATTATTTATTGTAGTATTATTTTGGCTTTATAAAAACCAATACTCGGGTCTTTAATAGGACTCGCAGCTTCAAGTCCTTTTACTCCCAAATCCAATCCACTTACGAAATATACTAAATCTATAGAAAGCTGTAGAAAAAGGATAAAAATAGTAAAAAAAATACGTCAAAAGTCAATAGATTAAAAGGAGAACCAGAACACGAGCTAATTAATGTGAAACATTTGGATTAATTACTATTGAAACCCACTATTTCATGTTTCTCACAAAAATCTCACTCTGTTCGTTATGAAGAAATCGGGTCGTATAAATATGTATTCTTACTTTATTCTTATTCTTACCCCCATTGTATTCACTGTCGGTTTCTCTGGTTTCCGACAAATATCCGTAGCCCTACATTAGAAATTTCTCCTGTGTCGAGGGTGCGTTTACAAACAGTTAAACTTAAACAAACAGCCAGACCCGGAACAACTATCTGTATACATATACTACCTGTTCCCCACGGTTACACCCGCGCTGCTCAGCACCTGTTGGTCGTAGCGTGATGTTATATAGCCTATAGCCTTCCTCAAGAAATGTACTATCTAACACTAAAAGAATTTTCCAATTCCAACCAGTAGTTCCTGAGATTACCGCGTTCAAACAAACAAACAAACTCTTCAGCTTTATAATATTAGTATATATTTGATCCGTGTGGGAATCGAACCCGTGACACGAAGCGCAACAGTCGATCGCTCAGTCACTGCACCAAAAGAGTCGTCAAAACACAAAACCGCGTGGCTACTGTTATTGGAATTATTATTTTTTTTAGTATGCGAAATTTTCTTAAAAACAAGCTAGGATGTTTTCGAATAAAAATAATCTACTTGATAAAAAAAAGAAATAAATCAAATTTAAGATGAAAACGTCTACCGGTTTCTAGAAAAAATCAACTAAATCTTATGAACCTGGCTAATCTCTTGCTGACTGCACAAGTGCACATCAAAAGATTTGTCAAAACATGTTCCACATTCTTTTACAAAACTTTTTTTCACTAGTCCAGAAGTCTCACGACAAAAAACCTTTTCTCACATCTTTATCACCTCAATATCGCACAAATGGTAGCACCGCAGATACCCTCATTCAATTTATTAAGGCAAAAGGATCCGAGGATGCTTACTTTGCGATTCGTACGGCTTAACCTGACGGCAAGGGCGTTTTAAGAAAATGAACTTAACATAACGATATAGGTCTCTAGGCATTCTACTTAATTACTAACACTTCAAGAAGATTGCTTTTGCTATTTTTTGGATAGGCTTTGCGAACTAGGGAATGCCTTATAAAGATTTGATACAGTCTAGATTTTTTATTTTTTATTCTGGGTTTTTTGTTTGTCACGATTTTGAGGATTATATTAATTTAATTTATCTTGAATGAATAGTCAGAGAAAATAATTGTTACGAAAAAATACAAAACTTGAAGTTGTAGACAAAAACAGAGCTTTTGAAACTGGTTTTCCATTCTAAAACAAAATTGAAATCACAAGCTTAAAAAACAAACTCAAAAACATAAAATATAAAGAACCATATGAGGCCAAAAGGCACCTACCTAAGCATGGTAAAACAGCTTTTAAAAAAGTTATCGTAGTTATCGTTATGCAGTATCCAAGTATAACAATACTATAATATTAATTGAACTAAAATAATGTAATTAAACAAAAAAAAACAAACTATACAAGGAATCAAAACATTTGTCCTCAACGCTGGCAGCTGATAATGTGCCCAAGAGACTGGCCGCTTTGCCACGTTGTATGGCGACACTTAGCCTTTTGGCCAAGGTAAAAACCAGCCCTTGGGTCACGGGAAACGTCAACTAAGCCATTTGAAAAGCCTTTCAAAAGGCTATATATATATTTATTTATTATGAAGACAACAGGGGTCCAGTGTGTTAGTAACAAGATTCTTAGCCTATGTTAGTACTTAATAGTGAACAGCGATCTGGTTCGATCGACCAGCGAATGCATAAGCGGGCTGTCTGCCCTGGCGGCAATTGAGTGAAGGGTGCTATGATCACACGAACCCCACAGCCTCAAAGTTTCAACCCCAAACGGCTCGACAATATAGTTTCCATCAAACTTACTATATTTTCGACGGTTGAGGTTTTGCGCAGCCGCAGCGACAGAAAATAAATGATGGAACAAGTGTATCAATGAATTCTCTGGACGTGTGTCGTGATGTCCCAGAGATTAACGCCTCGCCTCGTACAAGGTTATGTGTTCAAACCCGGGAAAGTACCCATGTGAATATTTCAGTTCAAATGTACTTTCTAAGTTCCTCTTGGACATCACAAATATTGGTGAAGGAAAACATTGTGTCTTGTAGTTAATATGAGTTTAAAATTGCCAACACATCTCAAACATCATCAATGCTCATGCCTTCTCTGTATGAGAAGCTACCTTTGCCCAGCGCAGTGTAATTTTAATTGGCTAGTTAATTAATTAATTCTCCGGACGACATTTACATTTAGAACAATATTCTAGAACTATTTCCTTATACATAGGAACACAAACGCTGAGAAATTGTATAAATCCGCTTTACTTAATATTTACATACAAGCACCGTTGAATGCAAACACGCTGCCTGTAGAACGTGCTGCGTCGGTACACGCTGGAAACATCCCGTTTGTTTAATTACATGACAATGTCGTGTAGGTGTACTGTTCTCATTGATGTTTATGTTATGTTTGTAAATAGTGGGGAATGACTGGGCTTGTTTAAGAAAAGATTTCTTTATGTCTATTATTATTACCTTCTTCTTATTACTATTTCGAAAATGTAGTATTTTTAGGTTAACGCTCCTTCAAAAGAATTAACGGACCCTTATTGGATCACTTTGTTGTATATCTGCTTGTCAAGACCCTGTATTTGAAATTAAAACCACGTACTCAACTCTGTCATGTGGTTCTTCAGTGGTCTCGTTCCTTAGGAAAAATGGAACCCTGTCCCCTTTCGCTGCCTAGTCTAAATTATACCATACATTTTGGACAATTATACCATACATTTTGGACTCATACGCTGATTTATTTTTTGGTGTCTGTCAAAACCCTTTATCACAGTAACGCGTGGAGCTATTAAATTTAAATTAAAACCTAATAAACTCAACTCTGTCATCCCTTCGTTCCATGACAAAATAACTCTCTAAGTCCATAGACTTAGAGAGTTATTTTTGACTGACTGCATACAGTCAAAAGATAAGGCTGTTGTTGACCATTGGTGCCCGAGTCTGAATCTCGCTCTTGGACGGTTGTTTCTAGATTTCTTTTCTTCAGATAAACACATATCATCGCTGTTTTTTTTTCTCTTCGCTGCTTTCAAACTTCTCTCCATGAATTTTCTCGAGCAAAAATTAAAAAATATATATCCAACGTCACATTTTATATAAGGATCTCACCCGAGGGTGGTCTCATGTTTCAGTTAAAAATGTTCCAAAATAACATCATAATTGGTCGACGGGGTAAACTGAACATATAATGAAACAGTGTTTATTCACTGTTGTAATAAGGTACCTTCTATTTTTA
Source organism: Ochropleura leucogaster (assembly GCA_958449745.1). Taxonomy (NCBI): domain Eukaryota; kingdom Metazoa; phylum Arthropoda; class Insecta; order Lepidoptera; family Noctuidae; genus Ochropleura; species Ochropleura leucogaster. The sequence continues at coordinate 9,567,682 of OY288224.1, read as the reverse complement.
AGTCATTTGAAAAAAAGCTGGATGAGAGATCATTAGACTAAACAAAAAGAAATTAGACCTTGTAATTAGACAGACAGAATTCAAAATAATCTTGTTTTAATTATACAACCAATCTATTTTGTGTTGGCAGTCAGTTAATTAGTACCTTTCAGTAGTAATTTGCCTAAAACAAAGCCTATTATGCTAGGACAAATACAAATAATTGAAAATGTATAACTATTGAAAGTGATGATGTAATAATAAGGCTACGCTGTTACATAAACACGCTGTGGAACAAACACATGCAAGCCGGAACACGCTCATGGTAGAACCAACGCTCTTGCTGTACAATATCATTCCACTGATACTGCTTCCAGTTTTTTCATTCCGGATTATTAAAGAGCACTGGTTTTTGTTATCCAGGTGGTCTTGAGGTCTGCTGGGTCCCCTTTTTTTAACTTCCTCCGCTCTGGGCGGAAGGGGGAGGGAGTTTCAGACTCGTATTGACTAAAACCCACCCATGTTCCTTCTATTGCCCTTTACGTTCCTCTTTCGAACAACCCGCAACCCCGGCGGGCGGTGGCTCTGGCAAGGCCCTCTGTTTTGCTGACATCTTTTTGAGGCGCGCGTGGAACACTAACCGAACAGACGGCCCCGTCGACACGGTCTGTCGTCAATAGACGGACAGACGGTGAGCTACCCATTTTCCACCGTCCCCAGGCCCGCATCTGCGGTGGCTGGGAATCGTCTCGCGGCGCCCGACTCCGACTTTTAGAACACAATTCTTCAATCATAGACCAATCAACTATTTTCTTAACGAATTAGCCACCGCTACTTTAAACATCAAATAATTAATTATTCCATGCAGAGAATACCAGTGATTGACAATTCAATGAAAACGTATAACTTTCGAAAGTTATCACGTAACAAGCGCCCAACCGAGCACGCCGTGCTAGCGTTTACACATGCAAGCTGAAACACGCTCGTGGTAGCACAAACGCTGTAACTACGTCTCTCGGCGATGCAAATATCTGGTCGGTTTAATTACACTATGGTGGGATGTAAGGTAATTATCACGTGATTTAGTAAGGTTCATGTTACGAATCTAGGTTGTGTTTCGGTTACGGGTAAGACCGCAGAAAGTAGCGATCTGGGAAGTGGGTATGGTATTGTATATTGGTGGCAACACTATTGTGTAAAGTTCAGTGGAATTACTGAGGTAATGTTTTACTTTATTTAACCTACCATTGTTAACATCACCTTTGTAATGTCTGAAGGGTTAATCAAAGGTTTACTTAATAGTACACTTACATTCGTCAGATATAATTTAGACATATTAAATAGGAGCGAGCCTATTGTCGGGGTTACTTAATTTTATTTCACTTTTTTAATAAAAGGAGATGGAATTTTATTCAATAAGAAGAGGCATAGCATGCTAAATTCTGTAGCACAATCAAAATAGCATTCATAGCTTTTCCATTGTTGCGAAAAATCTAAAACTTACGACATTCTTGAAATTCTTAGAACATCTACCCCGAAAGCTTTATAATTCAATCGGACACTTCACATGCAACAACACCTAACCATCAAAGTAACACAAAAAATCTTTACACCATACAAACCTACACAGATTTAAAGGTAATCCAATCACTACGCCCCCGAACGGGTACGGCGCAAGGATACTCAAATAGAAACGTACATAGCAATCAGCTTTGTGAATGGGCCGGTTCATAAAACGGCTTTCCACCTAACCCGATCTGGGTCAGACGGTTTCGGATCGTAGTTTCACGTTGCAGTTTGTTTATTTTTTAAGTTTCAGGAATAGTATTTAGGTTTTTTATAAAATTGTTTTTGGTTACATCTATGGACATTTTGATTGGGATTGATTTTAAAATACATTGATTGTAGTCCAAACTGCTGGAACACTCGGTCCAAAGCACATATTCCATCGTCGCACCAGTCTTAGAATACCGGATTTTGCCTACCCTGTTCTCTTTTTTTAAAATTTTATTTTTTGTTGATTTATTTAGACTCTCCAAAAAATTGGCATGAAAAATAAACTATGAATGACAAAAGTATCACGTAAGTGTACTCCTACACTTACAGGAGACCACAGAATTCATAACAGAATTTTCAGGTAAGCTACGTCGCTATTACATTCTCTGTGTCGAAACTAACAACTAACAGCCCGTTTAGTTTATTTTAGTTATTTCCACAGTGTGATGTCGTATGGTATTCTCTTGTGGGGCCATGCCGCCGATATTCAGACAATTTTTATTTTGCAAAAGAGGGCAATTCGTTCAATGTATAAATTAAGTCCTAGACACTCCCTCAGAGAAAAATTTAAAGAGATTAACATACTAACTGTGCCCTCTCAGTTTATTTACGAAAACCTGTTGTATGCGCATAAAAATATAAAATTGTTTAAAAAATACAGTGATATCCACGACATAAATACAAGGAACAAACACAAATTTGTTGTTCCTGCAACGAGGCTCAAAAAAATAGGGGGTACGTTCACATGCCAATGTATACGTTATTATAATAAACTGCCAAGCGATATTCAAACACTAAGCCTCAACAAATTTAAATCTTTTATAAAACGTAAACTATGTCTCAAAGCTTACTATAATATGAATCATTACCTTGAAGATAAAAAGGCTTGGGATTAAGCTGCTCCAATTTAATTTACTCAGTGAGTGTCAAAATTTGCCTTTGTTTCATTTATTTATTGTCTATTCCTTTATTCTATACACTTTGACATTAATGTTTACTTTATTTTTACATTCTTTTTATTATTATGATTAGTGACATTTTATTTTCTTATTATTTTAATTTATGACATTTTATGATTTCTTTATGATCTCATTAATTATTTTATTTTATTTGTTTATTGTAAATGTGAGGACCATGTGGATCATTTCTTTTATTTACTTTGTTTTTTGACGAAGGTCTGGCAGTTTGAGTGCTATAAGCGACCTACACAAAATGTCCTTTTTTTGGTATTGTTCGTCGTGTCGTTGAGCTCCTTGGGTTATGAGTTGAGCTACACGATAACTGAGAAATGCTTGCACTGACTGGACAGGTCCACTCAATCTGTGTGGTGCTTTCTTAAAAAGACCATTTCAGACACTATCTGCATAGTCCTCATGTAAGTTGACCAAGATTATTTTGTCTGGACTTTAAAAGAGACTATGACCTCTGAGTTTGTTTCGGCTGTTTCTTCTCAGAGTAGTCGGGTACGAAACACCGGCCTCATCTAGTTTTAAAAAAAGATGACGTGTAAAAGTGTTTGTGAAAACCTACTTGCAAAATAAACATCATTTATCATTTATCATTTAACAAAATTATAATACATACTTCATGAAACTCAAAACAAGTTAAAACGTATTTACTGTTTAGAGTTAAAATTAAGAAAACAATATTAACAAAAGACAAATCTTTAATATAAGACATTTCCTATACTTTTTTACTTAACAATGTTGACAAGTTTCGTGGTCCTACTTTTATCTTAACCGCGTGAACCTAATCCGTTATGAAGGATAACAAAATAACGCTACGACAGCACACAAACACGCTAGCGGTAGAATTGGTACTTTCAAGTAACGTGTTACGTGTAGCTTATTTATTCTGTCCACGATCCGTGAAGACACTTTAAATACTCAATGACCATCTTCAGATACCTACGAAGAGTACAAATCATACCTTATTTTGCAGATGGGAAATCATAAAATAATTTCTCCCAATCTGGGTGTAGCGCGAGGGAGGATCAAACTTTTTCTAAAACCCACCATTTTCTTTCTTTTGCCTTTTATGTTCCCGCAATTTCAGACCAATCATACCTACCAGTTTTTTTTCACCTTAAATACGTGCTAAACAAACATATACCTTACACATTTCGTGCATAAGGATTACAAAATAACGCTACGCCAGCACACAAACACGCGAGCGGTAGTATTGACACTCTGAAGTTGTAACGTGCTACGTGCAGCGTGTTTATACTGCCTACGACTCTTGCTGATGCAAATATCCTGGTTTGTTTAGTAACAAACGTATTTGGCGACTGTGGGTAAGCGAATTTACTATCTACTGTATTTGTTTTAACGTTCGGTTTTTTTTTGTTACTTCTGTCTAAGCTTTGTTATATTGTTTGTGACTAATTTGTTGTGATTGCAAAAGAGAAAGAAGAAATACCTTCCTTATTTATAATATCCATCTTTGAAGGTGTACTACTATTGGGCCTGCCAGGGCCACTGCCTGCTGGGGTTGTTGGTTCGAAAGACATACTGCGGCCTCGGAACAAAAAGGGCAAATAAAGGAACATGGAAGGGTTTTTGTCAGTTAAAGTCTGACTCCCTTCTACTCCAGAGACATGAATTCCGTAAAAACTTGCGACATAAACAGCTATTGTTTTGAGGGTTGATTTTAAGACACCAACTTTTTTAACTCCTACTCGATACCTTCACGCGTTTCCAAGATCAAGGGTCGTGACAGACAGACGGATATCAAAGTGATCCAACAAGGGTTCCGTTATTTTTCTTTTAAGGCATGGAACCCTAAAAGACACGTACACCTGTAACCAAATTCACAATACAGGCAAAACTCTCAGTGGGCTTCTGAAAAATGAACAAAACATAACTAAATACCCTTCCCTTTTTTTGGGTAGGAAATCATCAAATAACTTCCCCCGGGGGGAATGTCAGACTTGTACTGACTAAAACCCACCCATGTTCCTTCCATTGCCCTTTACGTTTCGGGCCCGCGGTATCTCTTTCGGACAACCCGCAACCCCGGAACAACCCGCAACCCTTCCATTCATTTCACTATCTCAATCACCTTAGCTTTCCTTCTCACTGACCTCCATCTGAAACTAGAATCACATCACAACCACGAAGTGCGCAATAAATAAAATAAATTGAACACGAACTCCATACATAAACATCTGCGTATACAGCGTGTTTCAAAAAAGTGTTGTCAATTTAATTAAAGTTGTCACATTGTAGACGATCTCTTTGCGCATCCTACTTCCTATTATAATCCTTACTTAATCCTTACTTCCTTACTAATATTATAAAAGCGAAAGTGAGTTTGTTTGTTTGTTTGTTACCTCTTCAGGCTTTAATGGCTAAACCGATTTTGATAAATTTTGGTACAGAGATAGTTGGGAACCAGGAGACGGACATAGGCAAATTTTTATTAAAAAAAAGTGAGGAAGGAAAGGGAAAACTTAGCGTTGCTATTACAAATCAATAAGGCGCAAGGGGATCTGTTTTACCCCAAATTTAACGCGAGCGAAGCCGCGGGCAAAAACTAGTAATACCTATTATAAATGCGAATATTTGTAAGGATGTATGGATGTTTGTCACTCTTTCCCACCAAAACGCCTGAACGGATCTTGATGAAATTTGGCGCAGAGGTAGATTATGGTCTTGATTAACACAAAGGATACTTTTTTCGATATCACGCGGGCGAAGCCACGAGCGCCAGGTAGTGTTAAAAGAATGGCTCTTTCTTTCGATTTTTAACGAAACGATGCTTGCCTCGGAAAGTACGTTAAGTCGTTGGTCGTCATTTGTCTATCTTTAATTTACGTTACAGGTAGTCAGTGGCCTGAAAGTCTGACAACCAGTCTTACCAATCTTATTACCCAGTACGAATTGTGTTGTGAAGATCACTCCATGTATAAAGTGGAATTTCAGCTGCGTCCGGTAAGTCTGGAAGCCGATCCCAAAATAATTGGGAAAAAGCTAGCCAGATAATAATGTATGTATTAATAATTGTATCGTCTCCCGAAAAAAAACTTTTTTGGAGTTGTCCTAGTTGAGTATATCTAAAGTGGGCTACCTGATATTTTATTCGATGTGACCCTACTTCCTACTATAATCCTACTTCCTACTTATCCATACTAATATTATAAATGCGAAAGTAACTCTGTCTGTCTGTTACTCTTTCACGCCTAAACGGCTGAACGGATTTTGATGAAATTTGGTATGGTGATAGATGATAACCTAGTAATATTATAAATACGAATGTTTGTGAGGATGGATGTATGGATGTTTGTTACTCTTTCACGTCAAAACGGCTAAACGGATCTTGATGATGTTTGACACAGAAGTTGAGTCGCTGACAGTAGTCAATATTCTAGTAGTTTTTAGCCCTGGCCGGGGGCCTTGAATTCATTAAGGTCACCACAGGATAGTCCGGTTTAGCAGTCAAACAACTCAACAGCGAGTTGAACTTTTCTTCGATCATCACGCGGGCGAAACCGCGAGCGCCAGCTAGTGATTCTATATTGAAATAGTACGGCCAACGAGAAGCGATACCAAATGTAAACAAAACCCATGCTAAAACCCCATCTGAAATGGCCGCCCGAATGTTGGCGAACCCGTCTTAACGTTGTCATGTTTTTGCCGGGAGAACGAGACATTACGACAAAGGCACAAGATGGAAAGAGCTAAATATTAGATTGTCAACGCCACAGTTGTTCTTTAGGTTAATGACCTTTCGTATCGCTTCTCGTTGGCCGTACTATAGAAGTGGTATGAACGTCAGGGTGGACCCTTATATTTCTGTTCCACGCTGTATACATAATGTATACATCTATGTGTATAAAATTATTCATTGGTCAGGTGGAGTGTACTAGGATCTCATGTTTTATTCGCACGTCTTGTTATTCCAGCGACTTGTATCGGATCCGGCGATAAATCCGATATACTTGGTGTAATGCTTGGAGTTTACACCGTACTGTAACGTGGTATAAATTGACTACTTTATGTAATACCTTCTCGGCATTAAAGGACATTGCTGTGCGCCCATACATTGTTGGCACTAGAGCCAAAACCATCGGAAAATGATGTTTTGTACTCTCTATTACTAGTAAATTACATTATGATCTTACTAGGTTTTGCCCGCGGCTTCGCTCGCGTTAAATTCCGGGTAACACACTTCCCCTGTAGTTTTGCCCTTGCGCCTTTTTTTTTCGGGTGCGTAATACTTGAATGACTTTCCCCGCTCTGGGCGGAGCGGGGGGGCATGTCAGACTTGTACTAACTAAAACCTACCCATGTTCCTTCTATTGCCCTTTACGTTCCGGCGCCGCGGTATCTCTTTCGAACAACCCGCAACCCCGGCAGGCGGAGGCTATGGCAAGCCCCTCTGGTTTGCTGACATCTCTTTGAGGCGCGCGTGAAACACGAACGCGCCGTCGACACGGCCTGTCGTCAATCGACGGACGGACGGCCTGAGGACGGTGAGCAATGGGTCACCACCCATTGCTCACCGTCCTCAGGCCCGCATCTACGGTGGCCGGGAGTCGTCTCGCGGCGGCGCCCGGCGCCCGAGGCGTCTCCCGCGGCGGCTGAGTTGGGCAGATGTTCTCTCCCTCAAACGCCCGGCCACCTCCTTTGCTAGCATTACTGCTTCGCAGAAGGTGGTGACCGCTTCCCATTCCCTCTCGCTCCGGACCTTGAAATGAACCAAGGCCGGACGCGAGAGATCGCCGCCGCCGATCGCCTTGCCCTTGCGCCTTATTTATTAAAGTAGCGAAGCTAAGTTTTCCCTTTTCTTCCCACTTTCTCCCTCATTTCTCCTATGTCCGCCTCCAGGGTCCCAACTATATCTTTACCAAAATTCATCAAAATCGGTTCAGCCATTAAAGCGTGTAGACGTAACAAACAAAACTCACTTTCGCTTTTATAATATTAGTAAGGATGTTATAACATAGAGCTGCAGAATAAATATATTTAAAAAAAATAGATTTTGAGTTTATAATCGAACCATAACAACGAATACCTATTAAGGCATTAAATCCGCCTAATTGTACAATGTTTGTTTTACTTGTGCATGAATTCTTTATAAATAAATATTAAGTATGAATTCTCATAGCTCCGAGTTATGAAACTGAAAAATGTTATCGTAATAGGTACATTTAGCTACATATTTTTAACTAGCTGTTCGACACGGTATCACCCACGCTGCTCAGCACCTGTTGGCCGTAGCGTGATGTTATATAGCCTATAGCCTTCCTCAAGAAAAGGACTATCCAACACTAAAAGAATTTTCCAATTCCAACCAGTAGTTCCTGAGATTAGCGCGTACAAACAAACAATTAAACTCTTCAGCTTTATAATATTAGTATAGATATCTACCTAGACAAACTAAGATTGATTATAACAACATCCAAAAGAATCAAAAGAATTCCCCTTGAAATGTATCAAATTATCAAGTTGCATAAATGGCTCATAGGTATTTTTGTACAGTGTGAAAATTCTATTGAACATTAGTTGGCTACTCAGATCACAGCCGTATTTCCAAGCTTCAGCATTACTATTTTTCGCACAAGCCGTCTATCATTTCCTTGGTCTTCAACTATTTCTGTTAAATCTCAAAACCTGCTACCCTATCATGACGTTTTAAAGCAGAACTTATTCCGCTGAGGGAAAGAGACAGAGCTATATAGGGTGTCTAGCACCATCTCTTTCACTCAGTGGAATAAGCTCTGCTTTAAGACGTCATAGTAGGCCTACTGGTTTGGCCGAAGTCACAAAAAAATTCGGCAAAGCAAATAACTCTTAGTACGGTTATGAAACTCTGTATTTGCGTCGTACATAAAGTAATATTCGACAACTGAAACCACAAAATACTCAATTTATGTCTACCATTCCGAAATGGTTCACAATTTTGTGAAAATAAATTCGTATCTGCCACACAAAATGGCAATAGTTATCTATCTATTTTTGGCCTTGTCGATACATGGACTCATTCGTCATAATAACTGCGAACTCAAAAGTATTTCAGCCATTGCTCAAGGGAATAATCGCTTGGCCACGACCTGCACGTTTAAGCGACATGCGTCTTGCGACAATCACTGTAGAGATAACAAATGAATGAATGTTTTGATTTGCATCAAGCTACTAGGGAATGCAAAATAGGCAAAATCAAAACCCCTTTTTTCGGGATAAATCTAATTATCTTCTTTTAATTCTTTTGAAAACCTTTTTTTCCGGATTCGTTTTCGCAAGACGCGCAAAAACTTGACCTTGTAGCCAACAAAGAGGTAGGAACGTGCTGCAAGTGAGCGATGGTTTAACTAATTTTCTCCCTCAACGACAACACGCGACGGGCAATTTAATGGGCGTGTGAATCAATTCCATATTTCGCCGTTGCCAATGTCGTTTAGCAAGAGGTCGTGGACGGAGGAGCAAACATAACATCAAAACACAAAAAATATCTTGAGTGCCGAAATACCTTTTTCGGCTTACAATAGAAACATTCAACGACTAATGGATCATGTCCTTTGACCGATGTCCAAAATGTGAGTTTTATCGAGATAGTGATGTCTTACTTAAAGATTGTCACATGACAATCAAATCAAATCAAAATATTTTTATTTCACATAGCCCAACTTGTACAGTAGGGTTGGTCGTTTCCTATGGAGAACAACCGGCAAGATCTATGGTAACTCTTTTAAAATCATTTGGTTTTACGATATTGGTGTTACAATGTTAGTACTTAAAATATGAGAGGACTGCGTAGGGCCGACAATAAGTCATTGCTTACATTACAAAATAAGAAATTATCAAAAGTTAACAATCGTCTAAGAATCTACAAGACCCAAAATGTCCACTCATTTACAAAGAATTTTTACATAGGAGAAAAGGAAGGGAATTCAGCCGTTTATGTCGCAAGCTTGTACGAAACCCTCGGTGCGGAAGTCTGACTCGCACAAACTAGTCAAAAAGTCAGGTTAAATAAAGCTTATAAAAAGAAATTCGGTGTAACAGACACCCTATTAGACTTGTAGAAAAATCTCCGCCGAGAACCCTCAGCTCGACGGACCTCGTCAGGGAATTGAGTCAATCTCACTATTAATTAGATTCTACGGACATCCAATAACATTTTGTGTTGAAACAATAATTAATTTCACTGTTTGTGCACAGTAATTATTATTTCTGTTAGTCAAATAGAAATGAAATGTAGTTCGTTATTAAATCTTGTTGTTCGTTGTATAAGGCAATTATGTCAAACATTTTTGACCGCCTTCAAAAAAAGCGGGGTTTTCAATTCGTCGGAATCTTTTTTTAAGCTATTGCATAGCTTCTATCGCGGGCCTTTTTTTTTTTTTTTTTCGGGTGGGAATTCATCCAATGACTTCCCCCGCTCTGGGTGGAGCGGGGGGGCATGTCAGCCTTGTACTGACTGAAACCCACCCATGTTTCTTCTATTGCCCTTTACGTTCCGAGGCCGCGGTATCTCTTTCGAACAACCCGCAACCCCGGCAGGCAGAGGCTCTGGCAAGCCCCTCTGCTTTGCTGACTCTCTTTGAGGCGCGCGTGAAACACGAACGCGCCGTCGACACGGCCTGTCGTCAATCGACGGACGGACGGTGAACTACCCATTGCTCACCGCCCACAGGCCCGCATCTACGGTGGCCGGAAGTCGTCTCGCGGCGCCCGGCGCCATGGGCTCTATCGCGGGCCTTGAGCGCGGAGACCTTAAGTTAATAAAAAATAATTTGCAATTTGCTTTACCGCGGTAATCCGCGAGTGCCACACGTATTTTTTTTTTATGTATGTTTACCGAATACTCAAAGACACCAATAGGCCTACTATGACATCTTAAAGCAGAACTTATTCCACTGAGTGAAAGGGACAGAGCTATACAGGGTGTCTAGCACCATCTCTTTCACTCAGTGGAATAAGTTCTGCTTTAAGATGTCATAGTAAGCCTATAGGACTGATTTGTGAAATTCTTTCCTTTGTTTGACAGGAAATACCTCTCAGGTATCCATATCAATTTTATTTATATTGCTTAGGTAGTTTATGGTTTATTGTCTATAATATAAATTTATCTTTATGTCTATACTAGCTTCGTCCGCGTGGTATAGTTACTTTGAGCTAATGCTAACGTAACCCGCGTTATGTTAAAAAAAATATCTTTCTCTCGCCTTGTCTTCCCCTTTTTCTAATTTTTTTGCCTATGGCCGTCTCCAGGATCCCAAATATCTCTGTACCAAGATTCATCAAAATCGGTTTGGCCATTTAGGCGTGAAGACGTAACAAACAAACAAACTCACTTTCGCTTTTATAAAATTACTAGCTATTGCCCGTGGCTTCGAAAACGGCAAGAAAAATGATTTTCAGGATTCTTTCATGTTTTCTAGCTTTTTGTACCTTTCCAACCAAAATATCTCTCGACTATCTCAAAATAATAACCCTACCATATACACCTACCTCTAACAACAGCCAGAGTGTATTAACTACAATGTGCCGGGAATCAGAGCGCGCAAGATTTATAGCAGTCGAGCTAGCTACATTTAGAGCTGTCCAGCGCTTCGTGCTAGTGCTGGCTAAGTTACTGCTATGGAGGGGGAATATACTTCCCTTTTAGAAACTACAATGAAATGTTTAAAAGAAGATAAAATTTAAAACAGGATGAAATTCATTTTTATTTGCAAAGATATATTAAATTTATAGTGCTTTTATTTATATAAAACCACATTAAAAAAAAACATAAAATTTTATTAACAAAATAGTAGTCTGCCGGTAACGGGAGCAGGGTCCAAGCTACTGGTGGTTAGGGCTCCAGAGACTGGAACCTCTTCACAATGCGGGCCGTATCGAGGAGTACTGCCTTCTGAATCCCTTGATCCAACCACCTAAGGTGAGCTACGACAGATGTTCGTCGAGGCCATTGTACTCATTAGGTATTATTATATTTACTTTGTCTTGTTCCTCACTTGTTTCAGGAAACTTTGACAAACTCTGGACGTAGGCACTATTGCTGCAGACACTCTTTTATTATAGGTATGGCTGCAAGTAGGGACACTGACCCCACCCATGACTGACACGACCAACAAATATTTAGGTACCTGTTGCATAAAACCTCAAAGCTATCAATAGCTGATTTGTTGGAGAAATACAATTACCTATGTCTGAAAAAAAAATGTTCTGATTGTAAGTTTGTTCGTTGGTCAAAACGGGACAGATCAGACCTACTGACTAAAACTCGTCAGTGTACATTCTTTTGCCCTTTATGTTCCGCGGCCTCGGTAACTCTTTCGAACCCTCCGCGCGCGGTGGCTTTGACAGCCCCTCTGCTGTAATGACTTTCCAAACTAGCTGCCCTACCATGACATCTTATAGCAGCACTTATTCAGCGAGGGAAAGAGACAGAGCTATACAGATTGTGACTACTTTAAAGCATTATAGTAACGATTCTTTTCTACTACGTCTGCTTAATACTTGAATGTAGAATAAAACTCATAAATATTGCCAAAAAGCTTAATTATTTGTGCAATTTTACAAGAACAAAAATCCAAAAGATTCTCTCCGGCGGGGAATCGAACCCCGGTCTCCCGCGTGACAGGCGGGGATACTTACCACTATACTACCGAAGACTTGCTAGCAAATGGTGAATTTTTGTTTCAAAATATTTTGCATAGCTGAAAACTGATAAATAATTCATGTGTTATATGAGTACTGATAAGCATTACATAACTAATCATTTGTAATAAAAATATTGTATTGTATAATAGTGTTTTGTATCCGTCTCCAAGGTCTCAACTATCAATGTACCAAAAGACATTAAGGCGTGAAGACGTAACAAACAAACAAACTCACTTTCGCTTTTATAATATTAGTAAAGATCTTTTGTTTCTTCTTTGTGTGTTTGAAAGTTATTTAAATCTCAATTTTTATAAAAACATGCCTAATATAAGGTAGATTGTACAGACTGCAGGTCAAGCTACCCGAAACTGTCAATTTTTCCCAATGAACCTTGAACCTAATACTTTAGACATAAAGTCGAAAATCTATCAAAGAAATTTGACAGATTGTAGTAGCTTCATGTGCAGGCGTCTCTACAAGGCTCACCTAACCATTGTTACACCTTATTTTATGTACCTTATTGTATGCAAATAAATGTTACTTTACTTGACGAAGTACCTCGGGTAGGTACTTCGTCAAGTAAAGTAACATTTATATTATTTTTATTTTTTTAGTAGGTACTAACTGGGGTGTAGAGGTGTATTTTGCAGTCGCTCCATGTAAAATACTGGTATTCAGCTGATAAAATATTTTTTTCTCTACAATGAGTGCTGAAAATAAATGTTGAAAAACTAGGTTGTTTCAACTGTAAAACTGTTATTTTAAATGAAAGATATTATTAATATTACAACTAATGATTTTCTTCACCATATGAAAACACAAAAAGTTTCTCTCCGGCGGGGAATCGAACCCCGGTCTCCCGCGTGACAGGCGGGGATACTTACCACTATACTACTGAAGACTTGTGGAAATTGGCGAAATAGCTGTTTTGTACCTGCGAGTTTTGTTGTCTTATTGACGTCATGCCGTATATTGATAAAGTGCCGGTGTTTTTGTATAATAAAAATGATATAAGCGCCATCCACTTTAACTGTGTCTTATGTTTAAAGTAGTTGCGTCCTTTTTCCTTGAGCAAATTTTTATCAATGGTTTTAATACGGCAAGGAATGTGACCTTGCAATCAATTCATTCTGTTTTATTATTATTTTGTATTATTGTGTTTTATTTTATTACATGTTGGTTAATGTACTGCGCCATTTTGCACCTTATCTTTATACTCTGAAAGTAGGTATATTCTGTAGTGATCACTTTAGTAAAACCTGGCATGGCGTTTGTTTTTTTTAAGAGGTATTCTATAGTGTGTCGAAATACAGAAAAAAAAATCTGAACCTAGTACCTAATTGCTTCAGGCACTTATATTCTATAGATAGATAGATACTTAGATAGAAAAATCAGCAACAAAAGACACAATACAGGAATTACTTAACAAAAAAAAAATCAAACTGAGAAATAGATTAAAAAAAAAAAGTAAGGTAGAAGTTAGATTGAAACTTAGACATTTAGACACATCACATACATTACAATAATGTAGATATTATCGCAAATACTTAGTGTAAAATTAAATGTCGACCAATCCAAACATTCGTTTGAGTGACCAACTTGTACGTTATAACAGCAAAAACAAAAGATAGAAAACCCATTCAAACTATAAATCATTAAAACAAGGTCCCCTATATCCAACTAAAATGTTCGTCAAAAACAAGAACTTAGAAAAGAAAACTCCTTGGTTAACAAACTTACTAACTATGGCTCGTCATTATAACTTAAAGCATCGGTCATTATGGTACAAACAAAGTTCTCACTGTTCCCTGTACTTGTTCAAAAGTTTCTACAACTTTTCATACTGCTAACGATGTCCTGGCATTGGTGTTTTAATGCTTTTCCTTTTTGTTAGAAATTGACAAGTTTATTTTGTGACGCGGCAAAAAAAGTAACTAAATGTTTTGGTACTATTTTTGACGATTTATGTGGTAGCTAGCGCCGCTGCCAGCGGTAAAAATATTTTGGTAAATTGACCGTTTGAAGTTTTTAGATGGTTGTCAATAGATGGCGTTGTGTAAAATTAGGCTAAAACGGCTCTAGAGCTCGTATTCTTGTTACAGTCCATTGCTTAAAAAAATTAATTTAACAAGTTTTTTATTATTATTATTAAATACAATTGTATCGAGGAAACAATAAAGACGTTGTCAGTAGGTTACGCGAAGTTAATGCAGTACTTTTATTGTAACAATCACATTCGTGCTTGCAATTAATTGCTACTGATTTTTTTGTAGGCGCAATGTGGTTCCTTCGGAATCCTTCGCATCGATTCTTTCTTGCTTTTTCGTTGTAGATGAAATAAATAGGTGTCAATTCTGTTAACACAAACTAAACTAAAACTACCCTAAAAATCTCAAATGTTTATTCTGTCAAATGACGTTTCCTCTGCTGAAATTGATTAAAGTGACGCCGAAATATAGGCATTGCCTAGTTCGGTTGAGTCACTTGATCCATTTTATTAGTAATCAATATTGCCAAACTATCTTCTGTAAACTAGAACTAAGTTTTTTAAGAAATAATTTTATTTATATTTATTATTAAATAAATTGGCAAAACAAAAAAAAACACTTAATCATATTGTAGTTTCATGTGACTAAAAGTATGATGGATCTGAATGTTGAATGACGGAAAGCGAGAGGAAGGCCAAAGAAAAGATGGATGGATTGTGTAAGGAATGATATGAAGGAGAAAGGAGTAAATAATGCCGTGACGTCTGATAGGGGAAAATCGAAGAAGAAAACGTGTTGCGCCGACCCCAAATAGAATGGGACAAAGGCAGGAAAATGATGATGTGTTTAACAGCATTAATGATAGTCAATTACTCAATTTAGAGAGAATGGCAATCTCCTTTCTGAAATTGTGGTTTTTCACCAAAAATAGACGCTGACAAACTAAATCGGACTATCTTTAATCACGACTAAAATGATGTGGCATTAAATAAGATGTGATTAGGTAGGTATGTCATTTTAATATTGGTTAAGTTTAATCCGGTGGTTCATTAAAAACGGCAAATTATATTTAACTTACTAAAAAAATCATCAATTAATTTCTCCCGCTCTAAGCGAAGTGGGAGGTAGTGTCGGACTTTTGCTGACTAAAACCTATCCATGTTTTTTTTGCGGAAAAAGAATAAACATGGGTGGGTTTTTGTCAATACATTACTCTCTTCACGAAAAAGAAAATCTGTGACGACAGCCAAACATCAAGCCAGTGGCTAAACGTGGTTTCGAAACAGGAGCGCAAAAATTTCGCCCTTTTTTTCTATCAGCACGGTGTCTTTTTAGAACAACCTGAAATCGATATTTACCTTAACCTTCCTTCATCCATCTTTATTAACCCATCAGGCGATGATTGAACAGACAAACCATAGTACATCTTAACGTTTCATTCTGTACATCCAAGACATCAATAATATGTATCATTTTTATAGTGTGCACTCGACGTTAAAAGGGTGCTATTTGATGGACGACCTTACAGCCCTATTACACAATTAACGTATCCTGTAAAACACTGCAAAATTAACCTTATTCTCAAGACGTCACGATTTAAGGGACAAGTAAATGTATTTTTGCACAGAAAAAGGGGAAGTAGACACAAAACGATAACCGATTGGCTGTCAATGTCAGTCATAGCACATTTTCTTTGTCGCTTGGTTGGTTCCAATTTGGGTCAAATCTCTTTGTAACAAGGTCATTCAGTGTGACATGTTGGGCCAAGCTTGGGGCCAATGTTATGTAGCGATCACAACATATTTGTGGAAGAGAAAAAGTATTTTTGTTCTGTTATTTAATTTTTCTGAGATGTATATGAGAATTGGTCACTGCTGTTCTCAGCTCTATGACACCCTCGCCTGGCGGCTCGTGCGTTAAATCCGCCTCGGCTGCACTTGAATCAAAGCATATTATTTACTCAAGATACTGGTGCACAGGTGCTGATGACAAGCGGAGCTGGTCATGGATTAAACTCGACTGCTCGACTCGGTCTTTACGCCCACTCGTGCTTACCAAGGTTGATATAATTTCCTAAACTAACACGGTCTCGAACATTTTAAACGGGATTTTAATATGTATATTAATAAACATTTATTTCAATAATATTACTTAGGTTGGTCAGTGGATGGTTGACAAACCTTAGTCATATTATATAACTTGCTCTTGCCCACGGCTTCGCTCGCGTTAAATTGGGGGTAACACAGTTACCCTTCCCTGATTTGCAGGTGCCTGTAGTTTTTGTCCTTGCGCCTTATTTATTTAATAGCAAAGCTAAGTTTTCTCTTTTCTTCCCTCTTTCTCCCTCATTATTTTTAAATATATTAGCCATTATGTCCGTCTCCAACTATCTCTGTAAGTACCAAAATTCATCAAAATAGGTTTAGCCATTTAGGCGTAAAGACGTAACAAACAAACTCACTTTCGCTTTTATAATAATGAAGTAAGGATTTAGTTTTTTTTTTACTTTTTCAATGCCCCCTTATGTGCGAAGCTGTGAGCGGTCGCCGACGCCGCCACTGCTATATGTTTTGATGTTTTCAGAGTAAGTCGTCCACTGCATGCTTATTTTAGCTTACCTTTGTTTATCTCACAGCATTTATACTTAGTTATTACAAACTGGAAGAGCGGAACCACCTAACACAAGCATATCATTGTTTAAAAGGTGCTTCCACACACATATTATGTAAAACGTATAAGTTGATGAAATAAACATTTTTTTATTAAGTGCCTGGACAAACTGAAATTCTATCAGCAATAAAAACAATGGAGAAGTCAAATGTATTGCATTGACGGCACTGTTGGCGCAGAGTCTGAGCGATTGGCTGCTTTGCTTCCTGTTGCCGGTTCGATACTCACTGGAAAGAATATGTGTCTGGCCTACAGGTAGTTTTTCCGGGTCTACTGCTGGTTTAAATGCTTGTGCTTGTTTTAGTTATTCTATTAAGTGCAAACATTTTTAAAAAATACGATACTTTTACGTATCGTTGTAAGTAAAAAACTCACTATCACTATGTACAGATGCCTGCAGGTCAAGCTACCCGAAACTGTCAATTTTTCCCAATGAACCTTGAACCTTATACTTTAGAAATAAAGTCGAAAATCAATCAAAGAAATCTGAGAGATTGTAGTAGCTTGATGTGCAGGCGTCTGTACTACTACTAAAAAGAGAAAAACCTAGGCATTATCCATTAATGTAATGTAAGTGCTAAAGTCACAGAATCGACCACAATTTGTCTACTTTTTTTTTTTTTTTCGGGTGGGAAATCATCCAATGACTTCCCCCGCTCTGGGCGGAGCGGGAGGGCATGTCAGACTTGTACTGACTAAAACCCACCCATGTTTCTTCTTTTGCCCTTTACGTTCCGAGGCCGCGGTATCTCTTTCGAACAACCCGCAACCCCGGCAGGCAGAGGCTCTGGCAAGCCCCTCTGCTTTGCTGACTCTCTTTGAGGCGCGCGTGAAACACGAACGCGCCGTCGACACGGCCTGTCGTCAATCGACGGACGGACGGTGAACTACCCATTGCTCACCGCCCACAGGCCCGCATCTACGGTGGCCGGAAGTCGTCTCGCGGCGCCCGGCGCCATGGGCGTCTCCCGCGGCGGCCACCTCCTTCGCTAGCATTACTGCTTCGCAGAAGGTGGTGACCGCTTCCCATTCCCTCTCGCTCCGGACCATGGCCTGAACCAGGGCCGGACGCGAGAGATCGCCGCCGCCGATCGCCTCTACAAGGGCACGGCGGTGCTCCGCCCAAGCCGGGCAAATCGCCACTGTGTGCTCCACCGTGTCCTCCGGGCGATCGTCACAATGGTGACACCCGGGCGCTTCCTCCCGCCCGATGATGTGCAGGAACCTCCCGAAACTTCCGTGTCCGGTGAGGACCTGCGTCAGGCGGTAGGTGAGGACGCCATGACGCCTCTCCAGCCACTCCTCAAAGACAATTTGTCTACTTGAGTTACCCATTCATGCCGTGTCGACGGCGCGTTAGTGTTCCACGCGCGTCTCAAAGAGATGTCAGCAATGCAGAGGGGCCTGCCAGGGCTACCGCCTGCCAGGGTTGCGGGTTGTTCGAATGAGATACCGCGGCCCTAGAGCATAGAGGCAAAAGAAGGAACATGGGTGGGTTTTAGTCAGTACAATTCTGATACTCCCTCCCCCTCCGCCCAGTGCTGGGCAATTATTTCCTACTAGCTGGCGCCCGCGGCTTCGCCCGCGTCATGATCGAAATAAAAAATATCCAATGTGTTATTCCAGACTATAATCTAACTCTGTGCCAAATTTCATCAAGATCCGTTCAACTGTTTTGACGTGAAAGAGTAACAAATATTCATACATCTATCCTCACAAATATTCGCATTTTTAATATCTTCTTCTCTAATATATAAAATTCTCGTGTCACAGTTTTCGTTACCATACTTCTCCGAAACGGCTGAACCGATTTAAACGAAATTTTGTGTAGATATCGGGTAGGTCTGAGAATCGGCCAACATCTATTTTTCATAAGTACCACTAAGTGAGCAGCGGGTGAAACCGCTGAGCACAGCTTGTCATTTATAAAATTCTCGTGTCACAGTTTTCGTTCCCATACTTCTCCGAAACGGCTGGACCGATTCAAACGAAACTTTGTGTACATATCGGGTAGGTCTGAGAATCGGCCAACATCTATTTTTCATACCCCTAAGTGAGCAGCGGGTGAAACCGCTGGGCACAGCTAGTATCATATATAATATATATAAATAAGTAGGATCTCGGAGGAAAGTCGTTATGTAACGGGTCACGCATCCACAGACCAACCTACGCGCGGCTTAACCCAAAGATCGTCACGAGCTGCTATTATTTAGCCAAGCTTAAACAAAACTATATAGAGAGATATATAAGAACATAGGTATCCCACTCCTATCCACCATTTTACAAAACTAAACGACCCTAGATAATTATCATCCGAGCATCCTCCCGGTATTGGCTTCGTAAATTATCGGTTCCCGAGAACAGATGTACCGAATGGCCCCGAATAGCCCCGAGGTCGTTTTTACGACTACAATTGACTTTTAAGATTAAAACGCTCGCATTTCGAAAGTCATACGTGGTTATAATAAAGTTTTATTGAATAGATATTGGATAGAAGATCAGTTTTTATTATAGAGCTTTTCTGTAAAAAAAAAAGGTTTTTTATTGAGAACGGTTATTTTCTAACCGACTTCTACAACAAAGGTTAGTTTCAATTCAACTGCATTTTTTTCTCAAAAGGTAAGAATAGAACCTTTTTAGGATCACTTTGGTGTCTTCCTGTCTCTCTGTCAAGACCAAATATCTCGAGAACAAGTTGAGGTATCGAGTTGAAATTAAAACCATATGCATAAGTCTATGGTTCCTAGGAGCTGTAAAAAAACAACACTCTTAAGTCTATGCATTCAAAAGATATGACCGTTTATATCGCAAGTTTGTTGGAATCCTCGGTGCTCAACAACTAGGAATTTCTCTTGCATCGTGGGTGCGTTTACAAACATTTAAACTCACATACACACAAACAGCCAGACCAGAAACTACTACCTGTAGGTAATACAAATTATCGTTCTGTGCGGGAATCGAAACCGCGACACGCAGCGTAGCAGTCGATCGCTCTGTCAATGCGCCTACCGTGCCAAACTTATACTAGGCCATCGCGACATAAGCATTTTTGTCATGTTTATGACGCGAATTATCCGTCTATTATGGGTATTTTTTTTCAAATTTCGTTTTAAAATCGAAAGGAACATACTTATAATATGTCACCAAAGCAGAGCGGGCTGCCAGGGCCGCCGCCTGCTGGGGTTGCGGGTTGTTCGAAAGAGATACCGCGGCCCCGGAACGTAAAGGGCAATCGAAGAAACATGGGTGGGTTTTAGTCAGTTCAAGTCTGACACTCCACCCCGCTCCGCCCAGAGCGGGGGAAGTAATTAGATGATTTCCCATCGCCAAAAAAACCGTAACAATTAATTTATATTGCTTTGGTAGTTTATGAGTAATCTTCTATAATACTTATATTTTTCTTACTTTTTATTGTTTTTCATTTTTCCTAATAGTTGAGTATGACAAAAAAATGGATGAAACAAATAAAAGTCACCGGTATCGTTGGTCAAGTAGTGGCATGCTGCAGAGCAACATGACCTGGTTCGATTCTCAGGTCGAGAAGAGTGTTATTAGGTTTTACCATCTGGAATTTCTCAGTAGCAGCTTCGAAGTCTGGAATTGAGCCCGGTTGATGCCAATAGGCTCGCCCCTATTACTTGGGACTTAATTAAAAAGACTATCCATGGAGTTCCTTGCCCATTCTTTTCCATAAAGGTTTGAAATGGGCAACTACAGTACGTTCACAAGTTATTATGCCTTGTAACTGGGGCTGTAGTTTCATCTTTTTGTTTTTGACATTTGAAAGTGCCTGTAACGCTCTAATTAAATTAATTGATTTAAGTTCGTCTTTAACATAACTGGTGAAATATGTGTATGTACAATTGTTTGATATATACAAACTGAGAAGTTTGTAATGACTGGACAGTTCCTCTTTAATCTGTGTGGCGCTTTCTTAAAAATACCATTTCAGACACTAATCTGCATAGTCCTCATGTGGGTTGACCAATATTTTTGTCTGGACCTTAAACGAGACTATGACCTCTGAGTTTGTTTCGGCTGTTTCTTCTCAGAGTAGTTGGGTACGAAACACCGGCCTCATCTAGTTTTTAAAAAAGACGTGTTTGATAAAACCTACTTGCAAAATAAACATCATTTTTCAATTAGGAATACCTTGTTGTAATCCTTTGGAAACCACAGACGTCATTTGATGATGTTTTTGAAGAAACTAGGCTTTGCTTATAAAACCTAGTTTATTCAAAAGCTTTAAAGCCGAACTGAGTACCCTAAAGCGAAACTAAACCTAAAGCCTCAAAGGGCGTGTCTATCTCGACAGTTTCCACTGTGAGCTATTAATTCACTCACATCTTGCGTCGGATTAATTCATCAGTGAACCAATCCAGTGAGTGAAGCCTACATGGATGTTAATCACTAGACATGTCGCGAATAGTGAGGCTGAAATAATTTTGTCACATCATTTTGGCCATATTCAGTTAAATAATGCCGAAATGAAGTTTCATTACTTTAGAGCATAAGGACGAGAAATAATTAGGCGTTAGTGTCTTCAGTTGTACCCAAAATTCACGACCTGTTCTTGTGAGAAATCATCAAAAGACTCCTTAATCTGTGGGCAGAGCAGAAGGGTGTCAGATTTCTACTGACTAAAATCTATTCATGTTCCTTTTTTTGTCCAAAATATTTTAAGGCCCTGCTACCCTACTACGACGTGTTAAAGCAGAACTTATTCCGCTGAGGGAAAGGGACAGAGCTATACAGGGTGTCCAGCACCATCTCTTTGACTCAGTGGAATAAGTTCTGCTTTAAGATGTCATAGTAGGCCTACTGGTACATCTTTTGAACAATCCTGCAATGTGCGATGTAATATCCAAAATATTTCAAGGCCCTGGTACATCTTTTGAACAATCCTGCAATGTGCGATGTAGTATCCATTGCTCACTGTTCACATGATCGCGCCTATACGGTGGCCGGGACTCATCTCGTTGGTTCCCAACGCCCGGGGCGTCCTCCGTGGTGGCTGCGACGTAAAGCTCTCTCCCGGAAACATCTCGCCACCTCCTTCACAAGCAGAACTGCTTCGAAAAAAGAGGTGAATGTTAAAAATATCGAATGTGAGACCATCAAATAACTTCCCCCGCTCTCGGCGGAGCAGGAAGGAGTGTCAGACTTTTACTGACCACCACCCATGTTTCTTCTCTTTCCATTTATGCTTCGGAGCCGAGGTAACTCTTTTAAAAAACCCGTATCGCTGGCAAGCCCCCCTGCTTTGCTGACATCTCTTTGAGGCGCGCGTGGAACACGAACGCACCGTCGACACGGCCAGTCGTCACTTGACGAACGGACGGTAAGCTTCCCATTGCTCACCGTCCACAGACCCGCAATTATGATGGCCAGGTGTCGTCTCGCGGTTCATCTACTATATTCGGGTGTTTTTCTGAGACTAAGAAACTTTCGTCAACCAACCTCCTACTTTTCTGTTTGTCTCATCCAGTACTTTAATCTGTGTACTATCAAAACGTAACGTGGCGGAGTAATTTATAGGCTCTCAAAGAAATCAAGGCTGCATTTAGGAACTAGTAGTCCAATTTAGTGATGGATTGGACATCAGGCTTGTGGATGCTTAAATAATTGTTAGCAACAGATTCTCTACATCATCTGCCTAGCCTTTTCCTAACCATGTTGGGGTCGGCTTCCAGTCTAACCGGATGCAGCTGAATATCAGTATTTTACATGGAGCGACTGCCTATCTGACCTCCACAACCCAGTTAGTACCTACTTGGTAATACGATATACCAAGAGGTAGAGACTGGTTGTCAGACTTTCGGGACACTGACTACCTGTAACGAATGTCAAAGATCTACAAATGACAACCGGGACCAACGGCTCGGAGGAAACTCGGTATGTATCAGTGGTCACCCATCCACAGATCAACCTAGGCAAGCGCGGCTTAGCCTAAGGATCGACCCGAGCGACTGCTATTATTTAGCCACGAGCTCCCCCAAGAACAGATTCTCAACACCCATTCCATTTCCATTCATCAATTTGTTTCGACTACTATGTTGTTGGCTCAAAATATTTGAAATAGTTTGTGCTCATATATACAGACGCCAGCAGGTCAAGCTACCCGAAACTGTCAATTTTTCCCAATGGATCTTGAACCTAATACTTTAGAAATAAAGTCGAAAATCTATCAAAGAAATCTGACAGATTGTAGTAGCTTGATGTGCAGGCGTCTGTACAAAGGTCCGATCCAAACAAGGTATTCGGTATATCGCTCAAAATCAATTCAATCAGGAATTCTTCATTACTTTGTAAGCCAATCGGCTGGCAATACACAAACGCTACACAAATTCTGTACTAAGCGAGCTAGTACGGAGCGAAATACCCATGGTGGAAATAAGATATACAAAACACACCTAGCTTCAATAGCATTTTGGTGTTTACTGTAACTTGAAAAGAGAGTTTAAAATGTCGTTCGAATTTAAATGGCATAACAATGCCTTTAATAACACACTTCAACAATACGGTTAGCGCAGTGGCTGAGCGATCGACTGCTGCGCTGTGTGTTGCGGGTTCGATCCCCGCACGGAACAAATATTAGCATAGCCTACATCTGTAGGCTATACTTCCGGGTTCCGGGTTCCGTTGTTCCGGGTCTGACTGTTTGTGTATCTGAATTTAAATGTTTGTAAACACACCCACGATACAGGACAAATTCCTAGTGTGAGGTAACGCTCTTTTAAAAAAGGTGAAAGAATTCCCTCATTCGTAGATACTAATCCAACACTAAAGACACTACCCAAACTTCGTAAAACAAACGGGCATCACTGGAAATCGGATAATCCATTAATTCAGAGTCCAAATTTCCTTTATAGCCCATCGGGGAGTGCTCTAGTGATGAATCGCGACAAATTTCGCTTCGGAAAGCAATTTGGAGAAGTAGAGAGTTTTGTCGATGTATTAGGTAGGTACGTATCTAGTATCTATTAATGTTTAGGGTATAAAGTTTGTTGAGAGAAGGAAGTATTGTAAGCAAGAAATTAGTTTCAGAATGAAGGTAGCAACGTGGGTCATGTTTTAAAGAAATATAAAAACAAAACGCACCCACGATACCGAAGAAATTCCAAGAGTTTTTTTTTTTTAAAAAAAGTTTGTAACCACGCGTGTTTTTTTGAGGGAACCCCTATAGAATCACTTCGTTGTCCGTCTATCAAGGTTGATGTATCAAGTTGAAATTAAAACTAATTTCAAAACAACAGAATCAAAAGATATGGATTTGTACAGAATGTGTCGTCCGAATTAAGCTTAAATTAATTTGTATATACATATATGTATAATATGTAAATGTACCTAAAATAGCTTTAAGCACTACTACTGCTACTGGAAAAAAAATATTTTTCTCTCCTCTTTCTCCCTCTTTTCTTTTTAAAATTAGCCTATGTCCGACTCCAGGGTCTTAACTTTCTCTGAACTAAAATTCATCAAAATCGGTTTGGCCATTTAGGCGTTAAGACGTAACAAACAAACAAACTCACTTTCGTTTTTTATAATTTTAGTAAGGATGGTACGGGACCCTTCATGCGCGAGTTCGACTCGCACTTGACCGGTTTTACTCATTTGAATTAATTAAAAAAAATATATTATTTTAGGAGTATACATATATGTAAATATATCTTTTTTATGTTTTTCTATCTTGATAAATATATGTTTATTTCAGTTACTGTTTAATTTGATATTTTTACACACTGTGTCTATGTGTTTTATCTATCTTTCCTATCACAGGTCTGCTTTTTTTTTTTTTTTTTTTTTTTTTTTTTCGGGTGGGAAATCATCCAATGACTTCCCCCGCTCTGGGTGGAGCGGGGGGGCATGTCAGACTTGTACTGACTAAAACCCACCCATGTTTCTTCTATTGCCCTTTACGTTCCGAGGCCGCGGTATCTCTTTCGAACAACCCGCAACCCCGGCAGGCAGAGGCTCTGGCAAGCCCCTCTGCTTTGCTGACTCTCTTTGAGGCGCGCGTGAAACACGAACGCGCCGTCGACACGGCCTGTCGTCAATCGACGGACGGACGGTGAACTACCCATTGCTCACCGCCCACAGGCCCGCATCTACGGTGGCCGGAAGTCGTCTCGCGGCGCCCGGCGCCATGGGCGTCTCCCGCGGCGGCTGGGTTGGGCAGATGTTCTCTCCCGCAAACGCCCGGCCACCTCCTTCGCTAGCATTACTGCTTCGCAGAAGGTGGTGACCGCTTCCCATTCCCTCTCGCTCCGGACCATGGCCTGAACCAGGGCCGGACGCGAGAGATCGCCGCCGCCGATCGCCTCTACGAGGGCACGGCGGTGCTCCGCCCAAGCCGGGCAGATCGCCACTGTGTGCTCCACCGTGTCCTCCGGGCGATCGTCACAATGGTGACACCCGGGCGCTTCCTCCCGCCCGATGATGTGCAGGAACCTCCCGAAACTTCCGTGTCCGGTGAGGACCTGCGTCAGGCGGTAGGTGAGGACGCCATGACGCCTCTCCAGCCACTCCTCAAAGAGGGGACTTACCGCCACTATTGTAGCGTGCCCTGCACGGGGTTGCGACAGTCGCTCTCTCCATGCCACCATGAGATCGCACCGGAGGTCTGCCCGCCGAGCGGCAACTTGCCGCGGCAGTGGGTTTTCCCCCCGGTGTAGTGCCTCCGCGCGCCACTCAAACAGGCGCGCGAGGACTATCGCCTCCAGATCCCACGGTGGCAGTCCGGCAAGGAGGCTTGCTGCCTCGCCGGAGATCGTGCGGTAGCCCCGGACAAGCCGTATGGCCACCACCCTTTGGGGCGCGTTCAGATAGTGGGCGGCGCGCCGCCCTAAAGAACGCGCCCATACTGGGGCCCCGTAAAGGGCCATGGACCGCACGACTCCGGCATAGAGCCTACGGCAGGAGGCGTTTGGCCCCTTGAGGTTGGGCAGGAGCCGCTTGAGAGCAGCCCCCGTCCGCTCGAGCTTGGGAGCCAAACGTCGGAAGTGTTCGATGAAGTTCCACCGGCTGTCGAGGACGATTCCCAGGTACTTCATCGTCGACCCGACGCCGATGCGAACCCCTCCTACCGTCAACTGGGATCCCGACGGTGGCGTGTTTCCGCGGCCATGAAAAACCATGGCCTCGGATTTGTGCAAGGCCACCTCGAGACCCAGTAGCCGGATCCTCTCCACGACTATCGCAACCCCGCGTGTCATATTGTCGGCCGCCGCCTGGTGCGACCCCCCCTGAGCCAGGACGAGCGTGTCGTCAGCGTAGCAAACTACACTGACGCCGCTGGGGAGGTCGGCGCGCAGCACCCAGTCGTAACCGATGTCCCACAGGAGCGGCCCCAAGACCGATCCCTGCGGGACACCGCACGACATCTCTCGCCGGTTCCACTCTCCAGAGCGACCGGGGTATATGACGGCCCTGTCCGTCAGATATGCCCCGACCACACGACGAAGATAGGTCGGCATCCGGTGGTATTGGAGTGCCTCCCTGATGCAGCTCCAAGGCATGGTGTTAAACGCGTTGGCGATGTCGAGAGACACCGCCACGACAACCCCACCCCTGGACACTGCAGCCCCCGTCGTGAGGGCTCTCACGCGCATGATGGCGTCCACCGTCGAGCGCCCCTTGCGGAAACCATACTGGTGCTCCGCAAGATCCGGCCCCGTCCCCACAAGGTGCCCGACGAGGCGGTTTGCAATTACTCTTTCAAAGAGCTTGCCCACCTCGTCGAGCAGCACAATGGGCCGGAATGCGGACGGAGAGTCCGCAGGGCGCCCCGGCTTCTGAATGAGGACCAGCTTCCCCGTCTTCCAACGAAGTGGGAACTGGCCTCTCTCCAAGCATGCGCTTAGGAGCCCTAGTAGTCGGGGCCCGAGAGCCTCCAGGGCCAGGACCCAGGCTTTGCCATGCAAGCCGTCGGGTCCCGGGGCGGTGTTTTTGGCTTTCAGCCTGCCCACCGCCGCTCTCAGATCCACCCCAGTCACCTCCGGAACGTCGTCGTCGTCGTTGTCCTCGTGGTCCGCTTGTGGCACCGCAAGCGGCGGAGCCATGGGCGGAGGAGCATGCTCCCCTCGCGAAGGGAACAGAGCGCTCACCACATCCTCAACTAGTTGGGGCCGGAGACTCTGCGTCAGCGGGGGGGCCCTGGTGCGGAGTTTATCCCGCACCATCTTGTATGGGCGCCCCCACGGATCCCCGTCCAGAGACTCCAGCATCTCCTCGCGGGCCAGATCCTTGGCCCGCAAGACACCTTCTAGGAGGGCGGTCTTCGCCGCTCTGTACCCCTCATACAGCTCCGCCTCGATGGCTGCCGCATCTGGTGTTCTGATGCGGAGCCTGCGGTGCCTGGCGTACCGGTGTCGCGCAGCGACGCATGCCTCTCGCAGTGCCGTCAGCTCGCGCGACCACCAGTACACCTGACGCCGGGCGCTTCCAGACCGGACTCGGGGCATTGCCACGTCACAGATCTCAGACATGGCCTCCTGGAACCAGTCCGCCTCGTGGTTAGTGTCGGCAGGCCTGTCCGGTGATGACACCCAGGCCTGCACGATCGAGGCTTCCAGGAGGAGCTCCCGGTCCAGCTGTTTCAGCGCCCAACGCGGACCACTCGGGGCCTGTAGGACCGGCGCGCTGGAGGTCTGGGTGGAGACGTCGAGCCGGATATACCGGTGATCGGAGTAGGTCTCCACCTCCTCCATGACGCGCCAGTCGACGACACGCGGCGACAGAGCGGGGCTAGCGAACGAAATGTCCACCACCGACTCGCCCCGCATCCGCACACACGTGGGGACAGAACCCCGATTTAGGACGACCAGGCCTGTCTCCAGTGCCCAGTCCTCCACCATCCTTCCCCGCACATCCGTGTAGCGAGAACCCCAAGCCAAGTTCTTGGCGTTGAAGTCCCCGAGCACTAGCACGGGGAGGGAGGGGTTACCGACGACGACGGTCAACTCCCTCAGGGAGTTGTGGAACTCGGCGAGAGTTCGGCTCGGGGAGAAATAGACGCCCGCTACGACTATATCCCCGAACCGTGCCGCGACGCACCCCTGACCCTTCCTGACACCCTCGAAGGACGGGGTACCGGCGGCGGCCGACGAAATTATGGTCACTGAGCCGCTCAGGTCCTCAACCCAGTCGTCCCTGGGGAGGACAAAGTACGGCTCAGCGACCACGGCGATATGAATCGACCACTGCGCCATGCTCTGGAGCAGGAGATCCTGAGCGCAGGCACAGTGGTTGATATTCGCCTGTAGGAGGCGTAATGGGGCCGTTATTGGCACTCCATTACAGCCCCCTCCTGGACCCCCTGTGAGGGTCCGGCTGCCACCGCTGTGGCGATAGCGGTGACGCTGTTGGCGGCGGCAGCAGCGGCGTCAGTGGCAGCGGCTGTGGCGGCGGCGTTGGTGGTGGTGGTCGCGGGGGACCTTCCCTTGCCCCTAGTTTTTGCTGGTGGTGCGCAGGCCTTGCCTCCCGCCCGGTGATCGGCCGGCCTGGCCGCCGTCGCACATGCGTCACAGTGCGGCGGGGCGTCGCAGGTCGCGGCCTTGTGACCGGGCTGGCCGCAGCGGAAGCACAGTCGGCTGCGGTCCACCTCCGAGCACTTGACTGCCACGTGGTGACCCACGTGGCAGCGGAAGCACCTCAGAGGTCTGGGCTCTAGCAGTTTTACCTGCGCAGACACCCAGCCAACCAAGAGCCTTCGGTCCTCCACGATTGTTTTGGCCGCCGCCACGGGGCAGCTAACCGTTACGGTTCGCATGCCCCCGAAGTCAGGACGCACGGTGCCCACTGCCTTCACCTGGTCGGCAGGGCACCCACCAGTCCTGACGACGGCAGCCACCACCTCCTCTTCCACCACGGAGTCGTCCAGGCCTGAGATGCGCAGACTTGCGCACTTGACGGGCCTGGACACTCGGGCCTCGTCCGCATCTAGGGACGCCCTGAGCTTTTCAGCCAGGGCGTCGGCGGACGAGCTGTTTGCTGCACCGGGTATCTCCAGCATCCGAGCCCCAGTCGCTGTGACTCTAAGCCGGAGGCCCCCGGTGATCCCGAGCTCCTGCAGGTCCACCGCCGCTTTCGCCTTAGCGAGCACGTCGCGGTAGGTCACGCCCCTCTGTTCCGCTTCCGGCTGTAGTGTAAGCACTACAGCTGCGGTCTTCGGGGCGCGAAGCCTAGCCGCGCCGTTTCGCTGCCGCTTCTTCTGCGCCTTCTTCTTCGCCGCTTTGGCCGCCTTGCGCCCCCTCCTCTTCTCCCCGACCACCTCCCACCCGGCTTCGGCCGTCGGAGAGTCAGGCGAGGGGGCGGTGGCGGCGGCTGGCGCTGGCGTCTTCGCCGCTTTGCCCTTTTTAGGGGCTTTCCGAGCCGGTTTCGGCCCGGCCTGCACCGGATTCGGCGCGGCCTGCGCCGTTTTAGCCGGCGCCGGATGCGACGAAGTCGGATTCGCCGAGGTCGGCGCCGGCATTACTGGGGCTGGCCTCGCAGTGGCAGACGCGGGTTTTGCCGGGGCCAGCGCGTGTTTTGCCGGAGCCGGCTTTGCAGGGGCAGCTGGGTTCTTGCCACTCGACCGGCCTGATGGCCTCGGTCCAGCCGCCACGGCCGAGTATGAGGCCGCCCCCGGACCCCTTCCTGCCGTCCCCGAGCCCCCTTTTGCCGGCCCAGTGGCCCCGCCTGGTGTGACCGGACCCTTGCTTGCCGCCAAGGAGGGGCGCAGAACAATGCCCTCCAGCACGGAGAACCGTGCCTGGAAGGCAGCCATCTCTTGCCGAACCAGGTTGAGAATGCGATCCTCAACCGGAACGGCATGGCTTGCCGTCTGCTGCCCCCCCTCTGGTGTTTCGGGGGACCTCCTCTCCCGGAGACCGGCCAGGTCCGCCTGGAGCCTCCGGTTCTCCTCTAGGAGGAGTTCCGTGGCGGCCGTCAGGCGGGCCACCTCCGCTCGCAATTCGGCCACCTCGCCGGACGCAGGAGGGGGCGCGAAGCTGGCCTCTGCAGCCGCTATTATTGCGGCCGCAGCCGTACCCACGGCCTTAAATTTAGTGGCCTTTTTCATCTTCAGGGCCACGTCCCTGACCGCGGCCTCAACGGCCTCCGCAAATCTGGCCTTACGCTCCTGGTTGGAGCCGCCATCTGCATTTGCCTCCACGCTAGGGGAGACCTCCTCAGGGTCGGTATCGACCGAGGGCCTCCCAGACTCACCAGCCTTCTGGGTCAGAGGGCCCTCGTCCTTGCCTCGGCCACGGCCACGCACTCCACCACGCTCACGCACTCCACCGCGCTTGCTGGTGGGGATCTTCCTAGCCGAAGCAAGCTCCCCTTCTGTAGTGGACCCCTGGTCGACTACCTGCCTGGGCCGCTTGAGGAAGAACTTTCCGTTCTCCCTCCTAGCAGCCCCAGCCCTTTCGCGGCGGGAGCTCACTGAGCTTCCCGCGCTCTCCACACTCGATGCGGTGTCGGACTCGCACCCCGCATCCCTAACCTCCCTATCTTCATCTTTCTCCCTTTCGACGTCTTTGGGTTTTTCAAAATGTTCCATTTCTGTTCCCACGAGTATGGGGGATATGTGTTGTCCTTTCTGGGGGTACCCCCTGTCCCCAGACAAGCCTTAAGTTATAACCCGCCAGAGGGTCGGCTGGTACTCTGGCGGGGGTCGCACTAACGACTGAAGGTCCCATAGGAACACCCGTCAGCCATTCATCTCCTCGCGGTGCGCCGCCGCTTGAGATTCGGGGTGACTTTTTATAGAGGTTTTCTACCTCGCGGTCCGGGCGGTTAAGCCAAGACCCTCGGTCCCAATCGAAGCCGCGAGACGTGATCCACGACACTCCGGTTTGGGGTTACGAGATCGACGGGGACAGGGAAGGAGTGCCTCCTCTGTCTGCTCGGGGCATGGTGAGTGCACACCGAGCCCGCCCTTGCTCCTCCGCTGTGCCCTCTGCTTATCAGAGGGTCACGCGGAACAACGCACCGGTGGTCCGGGTTGGACCCCTCCCACGTCAGAATATTCGCCACGGACAGTGGTCTTCCCCAAGGGATAGGAATTTCTTCCAATTACTCGGGGAATGCCACTGTCCGCGCCCAGGGTGCACCGGCCCAGCAACTGCTGCTCCCACTCAACGGATCGAGGAGGGCAGCAGCCACTAGGCACACGTGGAGGTTTTCTGACTTTGCACCCCATCACAGGTCTGCTGGAAGAGATTTTTTTATGAAAAAAGCAGTACCTTTGTGCTCTTTTGTCTGTGTTATTTTTTCATAATATGTGTTTTGTGTGTACACACGGCAACAGTTCAACCTATACAAAACCAGTTTATGCGGATCTCTCATTGTACTTGAAATTTATGGTGTACGATCCGTTGTTGAGAGAGCAGCATAAACTGGTTTTGTATAGGTTGATCTGTTGCCGTGTGTACATAAATAAATAAAAATTCCTTTCAACAAACAATCAGGAACCCTCAATCAAAGGTCAAGAACCCCGTCCAAAAAATCGATAACTCCTTATAATCTTAAGTAGAGTAATTAAACAGTAAAGCGCCTAGAGCGAAGCCTTCCTAAAGTTTTGATGAATATCAATCATTAAAAATGTTAACCTTCTTTAAGATTCGTCCACAAACTTGGGCTTCAAGCGACGCGCGCGTCATTTGTTTTTTTCGCATGAGTACCGTGGTTGAGTTCCAAGTAATCCACTGTTATCATCTGTAGCGTTACCATGACATTTTATAGCAGTTCTTATTCCTGTGTGAGAAAGAGATGATGCTAGACACCCTGTATAGCTCTGTCTCTTTCCTTCAGTGGAATAAGTTCTGTTTTAAGACGTCATGGTAGGGCAGCTGCTCAGCCATTTGCTAACTACCTTGGCATCGGGTATGAGTCTAACCTGATGAACGGTTGGTGCAGTTTCTTGATGTGATGGAGTTTCTTGGACATTCTTCTCCATAGAGATCACCGCTTTGGAATGGACAAGTACAGTACTTTCACAAGTTATTATGCCTTGTGTCCGGCACTGTAGGTTCATCGTTTTGTTTATTGACATTCAGTGTCTGTAATGGTCTATTTGAAATAAATGCTTTGAGTTTGCAGTGGCTAAACGATCGACTGCTGCGCTGCGTGTCACGGTTTCGATCCCCGCATGGAACAAATATTTGTATAGCCTACAGATAGTTGTTTCGGGTCTGGCAGTTTGTTTAAATGTTTGTAAACGCACCTACGATGCAAGAGAAATTCCTAGAGTTAATGTTAGTTATTTAAGCTATTACATAGCTTCTATCGCGGGCCTTGAGCGTGAAGACCGAATCCAGAAATTTCGTAACGAAAAAACCTAACACTTTCATTACGAATACGGTCAGTTATTTCAATAACGATTCCAATGTTGTTTTAGTGTGTTTGGTAGAGAATCGGATTGTCAATCGACATTACGCTGGATCAAACCCAAGGTCTTGTTTTTTCTTTTTGCGACTTCTTTTCATTGGAAGTACTTTTTATATATTATATTTAGTTTTTTTTATTTATTGCATAAGTTGATAAAAAATGGTATGCAATAGCTTTACCGCAGCAGTCCCCGAGTGCCACACGTAGTTTTTTTTATAAAAAAAAAATGCAGTCTTTTACACGAAGCGACTGCCAATCTGACTTCCACATACCAGTTAGCAAGAATTAAGAGAATGGTTCATTAAGGTATAACCATATCCATAGTTTGGGAGCAGCCCAAGTTTGATGGATAAGACTTTACCAACTCCGGTGTGGGTACTACCTTACTCCTTTCTTTATTCATCTAAACTTTGACGGTTAAGAGTTAAGACACTGTGAATTCGTCGGGTATTTTTACGCTTTTTCTAATTATATTTTTGGCGAAAAATGGAATGTTAGGGATCACTTGAACTAGTTTTTTAAATACGAGTTTGTCAGGAAACTATATTTTACCATGTGATATTTTATAAGTGCCTATGTGAGAATATGTGAAAAAAAATATTTCTATTTTTTTTTCAGATATTCCAAAAAAAATATGATTTTTATATTTTTCACAAAAAATAAAATATTCACATATTCCACACATATGGGTACTTATAAAACGTAGAAAGTACGCGGTTCGGGTTGGTTCAAAGTAACTATGCCACGTGGACGAAGTCGCGGCCGGAAGCTAGTAAACTACAAATATTTTTTTTACAAAACGACACCAACATCCAAACTTTTACTTTTAATAGTTTACTAGCTTTTGCCCGCGGCTTCGCTCGCGTTAAATTCGGTATAACACAGTACCCTAACACCTTATTGATTTGTATTAGCAACGCTAAATTTTCCCTTTTCTTCCCTCGTTCTCACTCATATACCAATTTAAAAAAAAATGCCTTTGTCCGTCTCCTGGTTACCAACTATCTCTGTACCAAAATTTATTAAAATTGGTTTAGCCATTAAAGCGTGACGAGATAACAAGAATTTCTTATCTAAATTCTCTTACATCGCAACTCATGGCGTATTTCACTTCCTTATTCAACATAGTTCTACAAAACAGATGTACCCCTATAAATAATGGACAAGAACCTTTTAAGGGCCTGAACTCTATTAAAAATTAAAAAGGAAACATTTACTAATCCTGCATCGTACTTGGAGTTTCCTCCGGGGGATTAAATAAATTGTTTCTCTTTCCGTATACATTTAATCGTTAATGTGTTAGAAGATCGTTAGAAATAAAAGAGGTTTTCTTAGTAAAGGTATTCTTAGTGAATCGATAGGGTTAAACAACCGCTTTTAAACTATTTCAAATTTGAACAACGACAACAGTAACTAATCTTCGTAAATACCAACTTGCATAAAACTTGACGGGCCTGTTGGTCTAGTGGTTAGTGGCCCTGACTGCTGAGCCGGAGGTCGTGGGTTTGATTCCTACCCAGGACAAACTTTGTGTGATGAGCATGATTGTTTGTTCTGTGTCTGGGTGTGATTTATCTATAATATGTATATATTTATAAATTATAAAAGTATGTTTATCAGTTGTCTGGTTACCATAACACAAGCTCTGCTTAGCTTGGGATCAGATAGCCGTGTATGTACTTGAGTAGTCCCAAGATATTTATTAATTATTAACTAAATAACTTACTTACTAAACTTGCGACATATACACAGCCATATCTTTTTAATGCGTAAACTTAAAGGAATGATTTTTTCACAGCGCAAAGAGACTACAGTGTTGATTATATGGTTTTAATTTCAACTCGATACCTTCACGCGTTCCCAAGATAAAGGCTTTTGACAGACAGACAGACAGACGGTCGGACAACAAAGTGATCCAAGTTTTTCTGTTTTTCCCTTTTAGGTACGGAGCCCCAGAACCCGACACGAAAGTGGCCGGACAAAAAACTCGCAAGTCAAAGAGACACAAAGAACCCGCGGGAGACGCCTGGAGCGTCGGGCGCTGCGAGACGGCGCCCGGCCACCGTAGATGCGGGCCTGTGGGCGGTGAGCAATAGGGAGCTTACGGTCCCTCCGTCTATTGACTACAGGCCGTGTCAACATTAGTGTTCCATGCGCGCCTCAAAGAGATGTCAGCAAATCAGAGAGGCCTGCCAGGGATTGCGGGTTGTTCGAAAGAGATAACGCAGCCCCGGAACATAAAGGGCAATAGAAGGAACATAGGTGGGTTATAGTCAGTACAAGTCTGACACTGATCCCTCACGCTTCGCCCAGAGCGGGGCAAGTTATTTGATGATTTCCCATCCGCAAAAAAAAGACACAAAGAACTCACCAATTCAACTCGATAACTTCCCGCTTTCTCGAGATAAAGACAGACAGTTGGACCACAAACTGTTCCAAAATGGATTCCGTTTTCATACATCTTAATATATATAATTCTTCTGTGAGTGTGAATGTCACTGAACTTCTCTCAAACGACTGGACCGATTTTGATGATTTTTTTTGTGTGTGTTCAAGGGGATCTGGGAATGGTTTAGATTCACAATTTTGTCCGGCAGATGGCACTGCATCACATTTTTTTGTAAATACGTAGTGAAGCACGTACCGGGCCGCTAGTTGCGATATAAGTTTCTAGTATCTATAAACTGGTATTCCCGTAACTAATTCCAGTTAAATTACTTTCCAGCTTATGCTCTCTCAGACCAAAACAAAAGACGCTCAAGCCTGATTACCCCATTTATATCAAATCCCAACGATAGCCTATTCCTTGTCTATACCATTGGTTCCCAACATACGGTCCGTGAAAGATTCACAATTCAAATAATGCAAGTTCTAAAATCAAACATTTTTTGATTACATAGTTTAAAAAAAAAGTTTTTTATTATTTATGACATGATCACAAGTTCTAATTTTATTTATTGATCCTTTTGACCAATGACCATGTGTCAGACTTTTACTGCTCTGTGTTCCAGGGCTGCGAACAACCTACAACATAGTTGGGTTAAGGTGGTATTTAAAGTTAAGTTATATCAATAAAAACTTAACAAAAGTTGGAACTTTGTCCCCCAATTTCTCCCTAAATGTTGTTTGACCTTATCCTTATATTTAATAACTTCCCCCGCTCTGAGCGGAGCGGGAGGGAGTGTCAGACTTGTACTGACCAAAACCAAACCATGTTCCTTATGTTGCCCTTTATGTTCCGGGGCCGCGGTATCTCTTTCCAACAACCCGCAACCCCGGCAGGCGGTGGCCCTGGCAGGCCCCTCTGAATAGACTCACCTTGCTGCGCAAATGAGCATTGCAGCATGTGTGGTGGTCACAGTACTGCTGGTCATCTTTGAGGTCACTTAGTGAACGCACAACTGATTTAAATTAAGAAATCAAAAAGATCGCTCGTCAATAAAAGGTTGGGAGCCACTGCTCCATATATACCTATTTATGTACATAGGACAGGGTAATCTATTTGTACGTTTCATCACTACAGTGACGGGATTCGTACTCACTCACACTGACAAATTGAGGCAATTTACCTTCTTTTCAAACTAGATACCCGAGCCTTGAAATAGGCTCGAAAAGTGGAGAAATGTCTCTATCTTTCTATCTATACAAATTGCGTTCGTTCAAAGGCGTATACGTAACTGTGCATAGTACGCACATTATGGGTCATTCATTCATTTATTTATTGACCGTGGCTTTACTTGGTTATGAGAATATCAGCGCTGGGACGTGGCTTCCATGTCGCAGCATCATGCTGAGATACCGGCCTTTTGGCTTCATACAGGACTAATTTAATTAATTGTCTTTTTATACTGGACTGAATTAAAAAAAAAAAAACAATTAAATTGCCTGGACTTTTTAAGTAAGTTATTTAAAAACAAATAAAAAAATAATAAATATCTTGGGACAACTCACACACGGCTATCTGATCCCAAGCTAAGCAGAGCTTGTGTTATGGTAACCAGACAACTGACATACATACTTATATAATTTATAAATACATACATATTATAGATAAATCACACCCAGACACAGAACAAACAATCATGCTCATCACACAAACTTTGTCCTGGGTGGGAATCGAACCCACGACCTCCAGCTCAGCAGTCAGGGCCACTAACCACTAGACCAACAGGCCCGTAATAAACTAAGTATGTCAAAGGAAGGAGACAACAATATCCAATTCAATAAAGTACACTCCCCCCAAAAAATACCCCCAAATTACCATACCCCGGAAAACAAAAGAAAATATTCGTTCCAGCAAATTCAATTAATACCAATGTTTTCTATGTCATGGTGTTTGTGACCGTGAATAAGTTATGAGCCTTCCGACCTATCAAATTGAAACAAGGGTATAACTATTGCAGTATTCATTTCTTACTTGAGGTTGACATGGGGTAAACATTTAGATATATGTACGTACCTACATACCTCTTTTGTTTGTCTTGAAGATTATTTACTTGAGAATTGAAGAAGACGGAAGTGGCAGTAGTTAGTCTTTAAATATTACTTTCTCATCTACATATCCTACTAAATTATAAATGCAAATGTTTGTGAGGATGTATTGATGTTTGTTACTCTTTCACATCATAACGGCTGAAGGGATCTTGACGAAATTTGGCACGGAGGTAGATCTCATCATCTGCCTAGCATTTTCCCATAAACACATAAGATCCTTTTTTATTATATTACGCGGGTGAAGCCGCGGGCGCCGTGCAAATGTTGATAATAGCTGAACCAATTTAGCTAATTATTTTTTGTTGTGTTTGTTGATGTCAGAAGAGGGTTTTTAAAAAAATTGTAAATTTATAAAATAAATTTAAATGTTTCTCTTTTTTTTGCAGAGAATTAGTGTAGTTTAGTAATGGGAGAAGGCGCTGAATCCTGACATACAGTTCTTACCTAGTTTGGGTTTCAGAGACTTCATAGGTTTTTGTAATCACTGGTTGTTTTCAATAAAGATATTTATTATTTATTATTAATAGTAGGGTAGGTTGCATCGGAACGTATTATAATCCATCTTATTAAGTTATTCAGTTAATTTTATATTATACTAGCCCGCGGCTTCGCTCCCGTTAAATTCGGGGTAACATAGTTCCTCTTGCGCCTTATTGATTTGTAATAGCAACGCTAAGGTTTTTTCTTCCCTCTTTCTCCCTTACAACCCACTTTTAAAAAAGTAGCCTATATCCGTCTCCTGGTTCCCAACTATCTCTGTACCTAAATTCATCAAAATCGGTTTAGCTAGTAAAGCGTGAAGATGTAACAAACAAACAAACAAACTCACTTTCACTTTTATAATATTAGTAAGGATAAATAATTTTACTTCTTTTTTATTTAAGTCGGTGGCAAAAATCAATTAATCAAACTAGTCACCGACTTCAGGAAGTAAATTAATTTTCCGCTTTTCGTAGTGATTTTTTCGGAAATCCGCTTGTTTTTCAAATACCTCCTTTTAAGAGCCTCCTTCTTTTATTTAAGTCGGTTAAAAAAACACGAATTGTGTCCTGTTGAAAAAAAATGTATAAATACGGATTACTTTTCAGTGATGGCCAATATACATAATACTTATTAGTGCATGCACATATGTAGGCCTATGTGTTATAAAAATATTTAGATTTTGATAAATAATTCCATCCAGAAATTCGGAAAAGCCGCGAAATAAACACTAA
This sequence comes from Ochropleura leucogaster, assembly GCA_958449745.1. Classification (NCBI taxonomy): domain Eukaryota; kingdom Metazoa; phylum Arthropoda; class Insecta; order Lepidoptera; family Noctuidae; genus Ochropleura; species Ochropleura leucogaster. Next base: position 9,529,579 of record OY288224.1, on the reverse strand, counting down.
AACCCCTTCTAACCAAGCCATTTCACCACTCAGACCAACTTCTTTTTCTCGCCAAAAACATTTAATTGTGTTGCCAACTTTCTGTTGTGTAAGAGCTGGCAAAGTTTTCCTTCAATCTATCTTGTAAGCCCTCAGCAAACCTCTTTAGGGCGCTTCGATCCGGTAAATCAATAAGCGGAACCCACTTTGAAAGTTGGTAAACTCTTCTACGCAGAACAGTACGACCGCTGTGAATAGGGACTTGGGACAGTATTCTTTTTTTAGCTAAGGGCTGTTCTGTTTCATCATCTGCCTAGCTTTTTCCCAACTACCTTGACGACACGGTTAGCGCCGTGGCTGAGCGATCGACTGCTGTGCTGTGTGTCGCGGGTTCGATCCCCGCACCGGACATAATTATATTTGTATGGCCTACAGATAGTTGTTCCGGGTCTGGCTGTTTGTGTATGTGAGTTTGATTTTTTGTAAACGCACCCACGATACAGGAGGAATTCCTAGTGTAGGGCAAAGTTTAAAAAAATAACCACGATGCGGTCGGCTTCCAGTCTTACCAGATACAGCTGAATATCAGTATTTTACCTAGAGCGACTGCCTATCTGACCTCCACAACACAGTACTGGTTAATACGATGCCCCTTGATAAGACTGGTTGTCAGACTTTAGAGACACTGACTACCTGTAAGGACTGTCCAAGATCTACAAATGACAGCTGAAACCAACAGCTTAACGTGCTTTTCGAGGCACGAAGGAAACTCGGTATGTAACGGATGGTCACCCATCCACAGAACAACCTAGGCAAACGCGGCTTAACTTAAAGATCGACCAGAGCAGCTGCTAATGGCTTTTCGGTTTCCTGACCAAAATTCTTCCAACCACGAGTCAGATTGTCTGGTTGTGTAAGTCTACCTTATTTTATACCAGCTACCCTACCATACCAGACGTACGTACCATCATGGTAGGCCTACAGGACTAGCTTTTGTAACTAGTCAGGTTGCTACGTTAATCGTAGGTAACAGAGGCACACAACATTCCAGCAAGAAGAGACCTGAGAATTGAAAATATGGTTTTAATTTCAATTCGATATCTTTATGTGTTCCCGAGATAAAGGGTTTTGACAGACAGACAGACGATCAACAAAGTGATCCAATAAGGGTTAGGTTTTTTTTCTTTTGAGGCACGGAACCCTAAAAATCATAAAACACAACAAAATCTATATTAATTTTAATGGTACGAGACTCGCACTTTATTGGTTTTTTGGTAAAAACTCAACAGTTCATAAAAATAGACATGTAAAAGTTTTAAAATCGACACCATTCTATTCAAAGGTTTCAATTCCAATATTTAGGGTTTCACATTGAATTATTAAAATACCTGGTTTTGCTTTGTAAAGGTGGCTCAAAGCAATTGTTCGAAATATAAATATGGGTTTATGTTCGCAATTATTTAATACTGGAGTAATGTATGGTTTTCAGCCACAGTTTGTCCTGGAATGTTGTATAACTAAGCAATAGTTTAAAGCTGAAATTTCTCGTTTTTTTGTAGTTTTGTAAATGTAGATTCGATTTGTGAGGATTTTCTGTCATTTAAGGTACTTTTAGGGTTCCGTGCCTCAAAAAGAAAAAACCAAAACCTTTTCGGAAAACTTTGTTGTCCGTCTGTCTGACAGGACCCTTTATTTTTGGAACGAGAGTAGAGGTAACAAGTTTAAATTTAAAAACCTTATTCTCAACTCTGAGGTCCCTTTGTGCTGTGAAAATATCAAACCTCTAAGTCTGCGCAGTCAAAAGATATGGCTGTTTATGTCGTTCCCCCGAGAGCAGTGCCTCCGCTCGCCACTCGTACGGGCGTGCGAAAACCATCGCTTCTAGATCCCATGGTGATAGTAGAACCTAACGCTGCCATTTTGTTTTATCAATAAGACGAAGCGATACCAAATGTGAACAAAACCCATGCTACAACCCCATCTAAAATGGCCGCCCGAATGTTGGCGAACCCGTCTTAACGTTGTCATGTTTTTGCCGGGAGAACGAGACATTACGACAAAGGCACAAGATGGAAAGAGCTAAATATTAGATTGTCAACGCCACAGTTGTTCTTTAGGTTAATGACCTTTCGTATCGCTTCTCGTTGGCCGTACTATAGACTATCTTTGCAATGTATAGAATCAATTTTCTAAGTATTGTATAATTTATTTATTTGCATCAAGTTTACATGTTACATAAAATACATGGTAGTACATACAATTTAAAGAAAGTTATACAACAATATGGCGACACCAGCACCCTTACTAAGTTGCCAAGACAACTTGTGTTAAAGATGCTGAGCCTAACTCTTTAGTGGATGATTCTTAATCGTATTTAGTTATTCAGGGTGCAATTGAAGTCATGGACATTATTTTAAACTAAGGCTCTACTCACAATACTCATTGCATTAGGGCTACTATAAAGCAAATCAAAAATATTATTGTTATTGCTAATTTTAAGGAAAATGCCGCGCGCGTGCCGGTTGCCGCAATAACTAGTTTGGATGTAGGACATCATGTTCGTGAACGGGCGCTGTCAGTTGGGACTGGTCATCTTTTAGCTTCCGCGGTTAATTTTTATTTATTTAGATTTTTAATTAAATTCTGTTTTTGCTTCTACTCTGGACGCTCTTACTGTGCACGTCTTTCTTCACCGTTTTCACATATTTGTATAATCTCAACACGAATTATATTAATACGATTTTGTAATAAAATTCTAAATTAAAAGCGTGTCCATACTGTCCATGGAGTTTCTTGCCCATTCTTCTCCATAGAGATCAACGCTTTGGACCATTCCAACTACAGTACTTTCACAAGTTATTATGTCTTGTGACCGGAACTGTGGGTTTAACTTTTGTTTTTTGATATTCAAAAGTGCCTGTAGTGGTCTAATTGAAATAAATGCGTTTGATTTGATTTGATTCAATACATTTTCACAAAAGTTCGTCACCTGTCAAAGTCATTCGAGCGCCAAAAAATCCTGTGCAGTAAGTAGATACGCCGATGACCAATTACGTAAAGCCAAACGAATTTGTACCTAATACCAAAGCTTAATAAGCGTCATCGTTTACTAAATGAACTCGTCCGACGTCACGTAGATACACAAACTCAGCAGATCGGGACTCGCAATAATCAAGTTGCTGGCACTGGATTTGATTTGATGTCTTCAGTCTGCTAAAGTAATTTATTGTGTCAACTAGCTTTTGCCCGCGGCTTCGTTCGCGTTAAATTCGGGGTAACACGGCGCAGGGGGCAAAACTGCAAGTAGCAGGTAGCTGCAAATCAGGATAGGGGATCCTGATTTGCAGGTACCTGCTGCCTTCAATTTTGCCCCCTGCGCCTGATTTATTGTAATAGCAATGCTATTTTTTACTTTTCTTCCCTCTTTCTCCCTCATTTCTCCTTATTATTTACAAAAAAATAGCCTATGCCTGTCTCCAGGGTTCCAACTATCGCTGTACCAAAATTCATTAAATTCAGTTTAGGCATTTAAGCGTGAAGAGGTAACAGACAAACAAACTCACTTTCGCTTTAATAACATTAGTAAGGAAGTAAGGATGTTTTGTTTACGAAGTTTTTATGCATTTTCGTGGAACAACACATCATACCAACTACCCTGCCGGGGTTGTGGGTTGTTCGAAAGAGTTTCTGCGGTCCCGAAACATAAAGGGCAAAAGGCAAAATAGGTGGCTTTAGTCAGGACAAATCTGACACTTCCCGGGAAGGGGAAGTTATTTGATGACGCGGTTGGCACAGAGGGTGAGCGACAGTCAGTAAAAGTCCGACGTTCCCCCCCGCTCCGCCTAGAGCGGGGGAAGTTATTTGTTGATTTCCAATCAGCAAAAAAAAAGGTCTGTACTAGTTGAGACAGCTGTATATTTTCTCACGCAAGTTATAACAAAGGAAAACTTGTTAGCGTTACTCATTACAATTAACGCGAAGCCTAGACTCCTGTTAAAAGGAGAGAACATCTCTTCGAAAGCTGTGTAGAAAAATGGCTAGTACAGACACAACGGACGGGCCTGTTGGTCTAGTGGTTAGTGGCCCTGACTGCTGAGCCGGAGGTCGTGGGTTCGATTCCCACCCAGGACAAACATTGTGTGATGAGCATGATTGTTTGTTCTGTGTCTGGGTGTGATTTATCTATAATATGTATGTATTTATAAATTATATAAGTACGCATATCAGTTGTCTGGTTACCATAACACAAGCTCTGCTTAGCTTGGGATCAGATAGCCGTGTGTGAGTTGTCCCAAGATTTTTATTTATTTATTATTATTTAATTGTCAGACTTTTACAGATCAACCATGGTTCTTCTTTTGCCTTTTGTGAGACGGGGCCGCGGTAACCGTCGAACATAGATCGGTGGCGAAACGGTTAGTGCAGTGGCTGAGCGAACGACTGCTGCGCTGCGAGTCGCGGGTTTCGATTCCCGCACAGAACAAAAATTTGTATGGCCTACAGATATTGTTTCGGGTCTGGCTTGTGTATGTGAGTTTAAATGTTTGTAAACGCTCCCAAGCTCACAACATTAAAAAAAGAAAACTAAATAGCACTTTGAGGATAGCTCTTAATCTCTATCATTAATCATGATTGTTATAAATATAAACAGGGTTAATAAACTCACTCAAAACTATAGAAAACTAGATATATTCTTGAAAAAAAAAAATTTTACAAAACAAACATTCTTCCCATATACAGGCTGTTCCAAAAGTCAAACATCCAATCTTTTCTATATACAGGGTGGTAATGATCGACGCTAAGCGCCAGTAAAAACAGACGGCGGACGCATAGCGGCGCCACTGAGCTGTAAAACACACAAACTGAACATACCTAGTTAGTTAAGGGAACCGCGTAATGTCATGTTGAAGTGGGTTCCGTATCTATACTAATATTATAAAGCTGAAGAGTTTGTTTGTTTGTTTGTTTGAACCCGCTAATCTCAGGGACTACTGGTTGGAATTGGAAAATTCTTTTAGTGTTGGATAGTCCATTTCTTGAGGAAGGCTATAGGCTATATAACATCACGCTACGACCAACAGGTGCTGTGCAGAGTGGGTGAAACCGCGTGGAACAGCTAGTAGTTTTATAATAATTAAATAAATTGATCAAATCAGCATCCGTAGCCTAGCTACGTTCCGGGGATCTCTTTCGAGAACCCGAAGGTTTTGCCTGTGCAATTATGGATGAAATTATGAAGACAAATAATACGACACGATTGACAATTGTCGGGCATGCCACCGTCCGGGTAAATCAATTCGACACATTATCTCCGGTTGTTCTCGTCTAACTAACGGAGAGTACTTGCATAGACACAACCTTGTAACCAGGATAATCCATCAGCAACTTGCTCTAAAATATAACCTCGTAGAATCGGAAGTCCCGTACTACAGGTATGAGCCCGACCCAGTTCTCGAACATGGCAATATCACATTGTACTGGGATCGACCCATCATCACTGACAGGACTATTGTTGCCAACAAGCCTGATATAGTGGTGGTGGATCGATCAGAGCGGCGCGCAATGATTGTTGACATAACAGTCCCACATGATGAGAACCTCTTCACGAGGTTCTCATCATGTGGGACTGTTATTCTTCATGTTGAAGTGGGTTCCGTATCTATACTAATATTATAAAGCTGAAGAGTTTGTTTGTTTGTTTGTTTGAACCCGCTAATCTCAGGGACTACTGGATGGAATTGGAAAATTCTTTTAGTGTTGGATAGTCCATTTCTTGAGGAAGGCTATAGGCTATATAACATCACGCTACGACCAACAGGTGCTGTGCAGAGTGGGTGAAACCGCGTGGAACAGCTAGTAGTTTTATAATAATTAAATAAATTGATCAAATCAGCATCCGTAGCCTAGCTACGTTCCGGGGATCTCTTTCGAGAACCCGAAGGTTTTGCCTGTGCAATTATGGATGAAATTATGAAGACAAATAATACGACACGATTGACAATTGTCGGGCATGCCACCGTCCGGGTAAATCAATTCGACACATTATCTCCGGTTGTTCTCGTCTAACTAACGGAGAGTACTTGCATAGACACAACCTTGTAACCAGGATAATCCATCAGCAACTTGCTCTAAAATATAACCTCGTAGAATCGGAAGTCCCGTACTACAGGTATGAGCCCGACCCAGTTCTCGAACATGGCAATATCACATTGTACTGGGATCGACCCATCATCACTGACAGGACTATTGTTGCCAACAAGCCTGATATAGTGGTGGTGGATCGATCAGAGCGGCGCGCAATGATTGTTGACATAACAGTCCCACATGATGAGAACCTCGTGAAAGCCGAGAAAGATAAGCAAATCAAGTATATTGACTTGGTTCGCGAGGTTGTCGACATGTGGGATATAGACTCAGTGATCATTGTGCCGATAGTCGTATCTGCCAATGGCTTAATTGCCAAGAGCCTCGACCAACACCTGAGGAGGCTCTCGTTATACAGAAAGCGGTACTCCTGGACACGGCTCGTATTGTTAGGGGATTCCTTTCTCTGGAGCCCTGACTGCCGGTAGCTTGGACCCTGTTCCAGATACCGGTGGGCTACTATTTTTATATTTTGAAATGTTTTTTTTTTTGTTTTTGATAAAAATATGTAAAAATATAAAAAATATGTATGTAAATAAATAAATGACAATAGAATTGATCAAATCAAATCAAAATATTTTTATTTCACATAACCCATGTAGGGTTCGTGACAAAGTTTTGCGCGTCAACGGGTAAAATATGGCTACTCCTATTTCCCTTTAAATACTTCCACATTCTGCACCCATATTTGCAAAATAAAGTAGATATCTTTTATATTTTTTGTCTCTGTATCTTATTGAATCACTTTAATGTCCGCCAGTCAATCAAAATCAAAATATTTTTAGTTCACAGAAGCCTACATGGTCACTTCTAAAACGTCGAGAAAAGGTGTACAGTTCGGGTTGGTTCGTTTCCTATGGAGAAGAACTGGCAAGAAACTCCATGGATACTCTTTTAAAATCATTTGGTTTTACAATGTTTTTTAAAGAGGTGTAAGCAAAGCAGAGAGTCCTCCCAATGTCACCGCCTGCCGGGGTTGCGGGTTGTTCGAAAGAGATACCGCGGCCTCCTCGAAACATAAAAGGCAAAAGAAGGAACATGGGTGGGTTTAGTCAGTATAAGTCTGACTCTTTCCCCCCCGCTCCACCCAGAGCGGGGGAATTTATATGACGGTTTCACATCCACAAATAAAAAAGGATTTTAAGTAGTTAGTATTAATGATGTTGCGTTATATAATTCTACTAGCTGTTCCACGCGGTTTCACCCACGCTGCTCAGCACCTGTTGGTTGTAGCGTGATGTTATATAGCCTATAGCCTTCCTCAAGAAATGGACTATCCAACACTAAAAGAATTTTCCAATTCCAACCAGTAATCCCTGAGATTAGCACGTTCAGACAAACAAACTCTTCAGCTTTATAATATTAGTATAGATTAGTAAGGATAATTTGCTTCTGGTCTGTAAGAATACTTTAACCTACTCTTCAATTCTACTAACACAAGAACATCAAATAAGAAAAAAAAAGAAAATATTCCTAACTTTCATTCATCGCCATTTTATTCGATCCCTCCGTCATAACTACGGTACCCACGGGACAAAACAGTAAGTTCGGAACCTTACGCCAAATAACATCACATAAAAATAAAATAGCATATTTACTGCGGATCCCTAAAAAAAGTTCTGCCTCAACTGTACCCCAGTTTATTTGCTTTTATACTTAAAGAACGCTTCAGTCCGGAAAATTGTGTCCTCTGCTTGCTAAACGAACATATTAAAATATTTCTTTTATATTACCTTCCTAGTGACTGAAAAATGAAACTGTTTTAAATTGCAGGCGTATTTTGGATCGCACATTTTTCAGGTGTTTGGGAGATATTTGGTATGGACATGTAATGAGGAGTGACGAAGAACATGTGACTAAAAGAGTGATGACGACTGACGATTGACGGGCCTGTTGGTCTAGTGGTTAGTGGCTCTAACTGCTGAGCCGGAGGTTGTGGGTTCGATTCCCACCCACGACAAACTTTGTGTGATGAGCATGATTGTTTGTTCTGTGTCTGGGTGTGATTTATCTATAATATGTATGTATTTATAAATTATATAAGTATGTATATCAGTTGTCTGGTTACCATAACACAAGCTCTGCTTATCTTGGGATCAGATAGCCGTGTGTGAGTTGTCCTAAGATATTTATTTATTTATTTTATATTTAGTGATGGATTTGAATGTTGACGGATAGAGAGGGAGAGGAAGGCCAAAGAAAAGATGGGTGGATTGTGTAAGGAATGAAATGAAGGAGAAAGGAGTAAATGATACCGTGACATCTGACAAGAGAGAAAATTTAAAATATTTTTATTTCACATAGGCCCACATGGGCTCTTATAAAACGTCGACAAATGTACCAAAAGTGAACAAGCGTCTAGGAATCTACAAGGCCAACAATATCTACTCATTCAAAACGAATTGGTAAAAAATAATAAAAAAATATTGCAAAAAAGTAACTATATGAGGCAAGTCACACAGATGTTGCTATCAGTACTGTAACTATTCAGAACAAGGGTTTTATAAATGTTGACAACTATTGCAAGAAAAAATAATGAAAATGATGAGAATTGAAGAAGGAAACTTATTGCGCCGACCCCAAATAAAATGGGACAACGGCAGGGAAAGAATGATGATGGGAGATATTTGGACCTGGTTTTAATATTGGCCTAACCGATTCACAACTTCCAGTCTAATCAGATGCAGCTGAATACCAGTATTTTACATGGAGCAACTGCCTCTCTGACCCTGAATTGTTAAACTGGTAGTCAGACTTTTAGCACACTGACTAGATAGTCAGTGTGCTAAAAGTCTGACTACCAGTTTTAACAGATGTAACTACTATCAAAGATTGTGGTCTGTTGAATAATTTTGGAAGATCCATAAGAGTGGAGATGATGATGAGATTGAGAGATGAGGATGTAGCTATGAGTAGAACAATATACAATGTGTCTGGTAATGGACTAGCGATATTCTAGATACTCATGTAACGAGTGTTTTAAAATACTATCACGGTACAGTCTTGGGTCATAACTCTAAGTTTTGATCTTACTGAGACAAAAATAGGTTTATTCAGAGGGCAACAATATTGTCTATCGTTTAAATTAACAAATGATGAGCTTAGATTTTCGTAACTTTAGAAAACAATATTAAAGTACCAAAAAATATGAAAATCAACGAAAGATTTGTAAACTTTGTATGAAAAAAAATGGTAGTCTTTTTTTTCAATAAATTTGAGTACTAGAATTATCCTTATCCTTACTACTTAAAAGCGAAAGTGAGTTTGTTTGTTTGTTACCGCTTCACGCTTTAATGGCTAAACCGATTTTGATGAATTTTGGTACAGAGATAGTTGGGAACCAGGAGACGGACAGAGGCAAATTTATTAAAAAAAAGTGGGATATGGGGGAGAACGAGGGAAGAAAAAGGAAAACTTAGCGTTGCTATTACAAATCAATAAGGCGCAAGGGCAAAAACTGCACGTAGCCGGTACTGTGTTATACCGAATTTAACGCGAGCGAAGCCGCGAGTAAAAGCTAGTTATTATATAAGTACATAGAATATCGCTAGTCCGTGACTGGACACGTTGTATAGTAGATACTACTGACCGTTTTCGGCCTCAGCAGAGATTAGCCATCTGCACTGGAAATATTTTAGTGCACAAGTGTGAATGTAGGCACAGGTGCAGCAGCACCTTAACGTGCTTCCCGAGGCACGGAGGTAACTCGACATGTAACGGGTGATCTTCAGACCAACCTAGGCAAGTAGGGCGCAATCTAAAGCACCGGAGCGGCTGTGATTATTTAGCGACCTCATGCGCTAAGACCGCTTTTTAGGGGGGAAGTGACAGACTTATACTGACTAAAACCCACAATTGCTTCTTTTTTTGCCCGTTATGTATATGGCGCCTCTGCAAGGCCCTGCTAGTAATATTGATTGATCAAGATACGGGATAAAGTAATTTCTGTATCGTGGGTGCGTTTATCAACATTTAAACTTACATACACTAACAACCATTCCCGGAACAGTTATCTGTAGGCCATACAAATGTTTGTTCCGGGCGAGAATCGAATCCGCGACACGCAGCGCAGCAATCGATCGCTCAGCCACTGCGCCAACCGTGTCGTCAAATACTACATTACTATAAACATTATATTAACAGCAATAATCTTCTACGTTCAAAAAGAATAATTATTAACTAACTCAAAACATATTACTAGCCCAAATTACAGCACTTTTTTTATTTCGGGTGGGAAGTCATCCAATGACTTCCCCCGCTCTGGGCGGAGCGGGGGGGGGGGCATGTCAGGCTTGTACTGACTAAAACCCACCCATGTTCCTTCTATTGCCCTTTACGTTCCGGGGCCGCAGTATCCCAAATTACCGCACTTTAGTTTGTATTTTAACCCCAAACGATACATTAACATTGCAACAATGAACAGAACGCTGCTATCAACCGAATTATTATGTTGTTCCATGTAAATTCGGATACGATAGGGATTCCTGAACGCCATGGAAAACCATTGTGATATCGCTGTGATAAAATTTAACCACTACTATTGTTAAAACAGGAAATCCTTACTAATATTATAAAAGTGAAAGTGAGTTTTTTTTTGTTTGTAACGTCTTCACGCCTAAATGACTAAACCGATTTTGATGAATTTTGGTACAGAGATAGTTGGGACCCTGGAAACGGACATGGGCTTTTTTAAATTTTTTGAATACAATAAATAAGGCACAAGGGCAAAAACTATAGGAAGCAGGTACCTGTAAATCAGGAAATGGGAACTGTGTTACCACCCCGAATTTAACGCGAACGAAGCCGCGGGCAAAAGCTAGTTAAATTAATAAAATATTTAAAGAATAAAATGTTTTTTTTTAAATAATATTGGCAGTCGGTCGGGTCGATCTTTAGGTTAAACTACGATGACCTAGGTTTGTTTGTCGATGGGTGACTTCTTTTATAAACTTTCTACAGAGATACTGCAGGTCGAAAGTTTTCACAACTTTTTTAGTAAGTTTTAAATAATACTAGCTGGTGCCCGCAGCGTCGACCGGGTGATATCGAAAAAATGTATCCTGTTTGTTATTCCAGACTATAATCTACCTCTGTGCCAAATTCCATCAAGATCCATTCTGCCGTTTTGACGTGAACATCCGCACATCCGTCATCACAAACGTTCGCATTTATAACGTTATATTAGTAGGATAACTTTACTTTAAATATGTCCATGACCGTACTCGTATTCACACAGAATGTTTTGAAAACTTTATATTGAGAATTACCGTAAAACGTCATTTTTCAACCCAACACTCTCATCTTAAACGTTCGTGGTAAACAACTTCGTAAAGAGTCCGTTTATACCTTATTAAAAACAAGGTGTAAACGGACTGTTTATGAAAACGCCAAGCTAAAACGACTTGACGACACGGTTGGCGCAGTTGCTGAGCGATCGACTGCTGCGCTGTGTGTCGCGGGTTCGATTCCCGCACGGAACAAATATTTGTATGGCCTACAGATAGTTGTTTCGGGTCTGGCTGTTTGTGTATGTGAGTTTATACGTTTGTAATCGCACCCACGATACAGGAGAAATTCCTAGTGTGGGTCAACGTTTTTTAAAAAGAAAGAAAAGAAAAAGAAAGAAAACTGATAATCGACGATTAACCGTCAAGACCTTGTAACTAAAAATGACATCATTTAACAGGAGGTGAATTAACCAGCAATTGTCACCAAATTTTGCACGCACGTAACTTGTAGGTATTGTCAGAATAAAAATAAAACTCGAATTTTCGTTAATTCTCGTTAAATAGGAGGTTTTTTTATTGTGTGGAAGAATATGTCAGTTAACGAGTTCTTGACGGCTAATCGTCGTAATGGAAACAAATCTCTTCTCACATAAATCTCACTCCAGCCACAATCGAATCGAGTACCAATAGTAATTCCTAACCGAACGAGTTTCCAAGAGTTCACTGAGCAAAATAATCGACTTAGCTACGGTACGGGGAAATTCATTTATTTAATTAAGACTCAACAAAGTTCCCGAACCAGACTCAGAGCGAATTAATGATTATAACATCTTATTTTAATTGAACATTAACGGAGGATTATTTCGGAGGATTATTTAAATTTTCAATGGATTGGTTGGGGATGAAATACTTCCTATTATTGCGTCTAATTCTTGAGTTACTAAATGTGTATGGGGGATGGGGGTGCTATTTTTTTTCAAAACACTTACTCGTAAACTGACTCTTATTGCATAACGATTAGGTTCAACGTACAATGTGTCAATCATTTATCGCAACAAAGGCTTTAACTTGGCTTTTTTGGTTGCGGGTTGTTCGAAAGAGATACCGCGGCCTCGGAACGTAAAGGGCAAAAGAAGAAACATGGGTGGGTTTTAGTCAGTACAAGTCTGACATGCCCCCCGAGCGGGGGAAGTCATTGGATGATTACCCAGCCGGAAAAAAAAAAAGGCTTTAACTTTTTTCTGATTGGACCACCGATATCAGTAAACAACTGCTCAAATCCAAAGTTTTTTTAGAGCAAGGAGGAGCATGTCTTAAGGCATAAAAAATAAAAAAGCAAGTGGGCAAAGTTATAGAAAAAAAAGAAAACCTTGTGAAATAAATAAAATAAATATCTTGAGACAACTCACACACGGCTATCTGATTCCAAGCTAAGCAGAGCTTGTGTTATGGAAACCAGACAACTGATATACCTACATACTTATATAATTTATAAATACATACATATTATAGAGAAATCACACCCAAACACAGAACAAACAATCATGCTCATCACACAAAGTTTGTCCTGGGTGGGAATCGAACCCACGACCTCCGGCTCAGCAGTCAGGGCCACTAACCACTAGACCAACAGGCCCGAAATGTGGGTGTACTATCACTTCTGCTTATCCCTTTGGGTATTAGAATCGTGATGTTTAACTATATCAAAGTGGATATCCAGTGACGTCTCTATCTATAAACATCTGCATCTTTTGTAGTCAAATCAAATCAAATCATTTATTTCAATTAGACCATTACAGGCACTTTTGAATGTAATGAAAACAAAAAAAGATGCTGCTACAGTCCCATTCACAAGACATAATAACTTGTGAAAGTACTTTAGTGGCCCATTCCAAAGCGTAAATCTCTATGGAGAACAATAAATGATGTTTATTTTGCAAGTGGGTTTTCACAAACACTTTTACACGTCTTTTTTTTAAACTAGATGAGGCCTGTGTTTCATATCCGACTACTCTGAGAAGAAACAGCCGAAACAAACTCAGAGGTCATAGTCTCTTTTAAGGTCCAGACAAAAAATCTTGGTCAACTTACATGAGGACTATGCAGACTAGTGTCTGGGCAAGAAACTCCGTGGACACTCTTTTAAATCACAATGTTTTTACAAAACCATGGATACATCATTCATGTTGAGATTATAAATACATGTGAGAACGATGTAGTGAAACACAAAAATATATAAAACCTCTTTTTGTACTATTTGACGACAGAGTACCGCTATAAAGTTATTACTCTAGCACATGAGAATATTTTGGGCCAGTATTGTGATGCCCGTACTATATATACAGCGGGTTGAAAAAACATTGCAATGTAGGGGTGAAATATGGCTTGAAATTAAATTTCGAATATGGCTTTTATGTGTGAAGTGCTCTTTTTTGTAGAATGATAATGTTCTGCCTAGTTTTTATGCGACCAGTAAAGTTATTGCAGAAATAGAGTAGGTACTGTTATAATAGGGGCTGAATAAAAATTGTTTAAACGTAGTGAATGTATAATTTTGAAGTTTTTTATTAACACTTTAATGTAGGTATACAAATATTACAGATTGATACCTATGACTTATTCCTTACAAAATCTTCAATATTTACTGCTATAATAATATACTATTGTAAGTCATTATTATAATTGTGAAAGTAAACTTTGTCTATTATACTTGAACGACTTAAAGGCTGGACACTTTTTGATAAATTAAGCGTGCGTATATCGCGATCCGGGTTAGGATCCCTAAGCAAAAAAAAATGGACGACAGACATTATGAATAATGTGCTCAATTGATGTGAGTGAAAGATTAAACAAAAAAATAATAGCCACAACAAAGATAGAAAAGACATAACAAGCAAAATCGCCGTGAGTTAAATGTAGATCAACACCGAAGAAAGTAAGGGTAAAAATTCTAGTTGATTAGAATTATTTTATTTATTAATACTTCATGCACAAGTAAAAAAACATTAAACAAAGGCGGACTTAATGCCTTAAGCAATTATTATTTTCTAAAAGCTCTTTAACATAACCTATACCGTGTACTGTCCGAGCTTATTCTGAAAAACTATTAAAAAAACACTCAGAAAACAAAGGTGTTAAAACTATAAAAGTTTTCATTAGCACGCCAACGCTTGAACGATCACAGTTATTGTTAATAGGTTTTTCCCCGCATAAACCATTACTTCCTCATTTCAAAATAAACCCCTCAAATACGAAACTACATACATCCCATTAAAAATAATAATACAAAACGTTGAACCCCGTTACTATACGTAACTTTGAAAGTAGGTCAAGCTTTCGAATAGCTGAAATTCTGTAAAAACTAATTTTGTCGTTTTTGCGTAGAGCATCCGTACCGAATGTTGGGGGCATAAAAACGGAAAAAAATAGTATTTAGTTACGAAACTACAGCATAAACTCTTCACATAGATTTTAAATAAATATGGCGTTGCTATTTTCTGTATCAACTGTGGAATCTGGAGTTGATAGTATTAGTCTTTCCATATGAATTTCATGGGACTTGAACATATCAGATACTAGGTAATATTAATATTAATTTATTGTGTTAGAGGTACAGAACCCTGAAAATAATTATTACCAATTCCAACAGTAAAAAATAAAACATCAATATATCATAACTCTACAATCCAAGTCTAAAACTACAAAACAACCCCTTACACCCCGAAACACCCTGTATAACATCCGTTAAACGTACGTATGTGGTCTCATGAATATTCCGGATCCACGATGAGATTTATTACGGCCCGGTTTTCCGTCTTCCTCCAGATTTATGCGTTGGACGAACCGTACGGCCCCGGTACGGTTGTCGACCGGTACCCGCCAAATTAGATTTGTGACTGAGCGTGTGAGTCCGTTAATAATTTATAGTTAGGAGTTAATATGCAGGTGGAATGCTAGATTACTTGTAGGAGATGGTTCTGGAACATTTTTGTGTGGTTTTGTTTTGTTGGTAAATATTTTCGTAAAGAATCTCTCTTGGGTGTGACTTCCATGACATAAAATCTTGCAGATATCAAATTCTTAGGAAGTGAATCGTGATACTTTTCAGAATTTGGATGCAAAATTCTCCGCCCAAGACAGACAAAACTATGCTGACCTGTTTATGATTTCGTAATGTTCACTCTTTTTTTTTATTCAATTTAAAAATTGAATCACAGAAAAAAGACATATTAAAGTTGGTCATTACAGAGGGATACTATGTAAGCAGTGGCGTCGCAGAACCTAAATTTAATAAAGCAGCTTTTTTGGCCGCAAGGCAATAAATATTTTTTACTAGCTGTTCCACGCGGTTTCACCCACGCTGCTCAGCACCTGTTGGTCGTAGCGTGATGTTATATAGCCTATAGCCTTCCTCAAGAAATGGACTATCCAACACTAAAAGAAATTTCCAATTCCAACCAGTAATCCCTGAGATTAGCGCGTTCAAACAAACCAACAAACAAACAAACTCTTCAGCTTTATAATATTAGTATAGATTAATTAGGTACTCATTACGAGTCGCAAGGCCGTAGGCGGTGGCCTACGTCTCCCACGCCTTATGCCGCCTCTGTATTAAAGGGTCTACTGAAACTAAACTCCAAGAGCGTAAAATGAATTGTCATTGTCATCATTATATGAGGATGAAAAAAAAAGAAACAAATGTCAAACGCTGCAGCTGTAGTTAGGTGATAAAAATAATTTGCGATCTTGATTAAAGTAACGTAAGATTCATTTTTTTTATTTTTTACGTTGCACACTTGTTTTTCCAATTCACTGGACATTGGCAGAATAGTCAACATCGGTTCTAATTGCCATTAAACAAAAATAGAGTAGAATAGGTGATAATAACGTAACCTAGCTACATTGACGTAAAGTATTGTGAAGTTTCAATAAAGAAATATTTTTTATTTTTATGCTGATATTTAAATTGTCTTACTAAAAAAGACTTGTCTTAATAAAAAAAAACGTTTAAGTAAAGGTATACATTTTGATAATGCTGGTTATTTATGGTTAGTTTTCTGACTATTTTATAGTCAACTAGCTTTTGCCCGTGGCTGCGCTCGCTTCAAATTCGGGGTAACACAGTTCCCCTTTCCTGATTTACAGGTACCTGCTACCTGCAGTATTTGCCCTTTCGCCTTATTTATTGTAATATCAAAGCTAAGCTTTCCCTTTTCTTTCTCTCTTTCTCCATTTCTCACTTTAGCCTAAGTCCGCCTCCTGGGTCTCAACTATATCTGTACCAAAATTCATCAAAATCAGTTTAGCCACTAAGGCGTGAAGAGGTAAAAAAACAAACAAACTCTTTTTCGCTTTTATAAGGAAGCCAATTTGATTGACATAAATGTATTTTGTTATAATTTGAATATGGTTTGTTTTGTGCCAGACATTTATTTCACGCAAAGAGATATTATACCTACTTTTATAATAATTGTCAGAATAGAAAGACGTTTAAATTTCAGTTCAATCAAAAACAGGGTAATAGGTAATATTTAAAGATAAAACAAATCGGTTTTCATAGTTAGTTTCACTTATACGTTAAACTAATAAAAGCGTGTTTAAATCCCAGAATTAGAGCCAAATGAAACCTAAAAAGCAGGCCCTTTAGTTTCTAAATCTTTTATCCATTATCAACCCAAACACCATTTTACCCCTTTCCACACGAAATCATCCGTACTCCACGAATCGCCTTAAAGATTGGTGAAGTATAAAAATATGACAATCAATAATACGGTTGGTTCGCACGAATGCCTCTGAATTTATAGCCTATGACAAAATGTTGCGCGCCCCGGTGAGTTTGTGAGATTTAATGGAAGCGACCGAGTTCGTGATTTAGTTTTTGAAAGTTTCAGAATTATTTTGTGTTACCCGATGATTATATTGTTCATTATTGTTTGCGTAGTTAGTTATGATAGTGTTACTTAGACTAATACTTTTATAATCAAGTAAAAAAAATGAGAATTTAACCTGACACATTTTTTTTTAAACTTCGTCTAGAAACGATGGTGAAAAAATTGCGAGAAAATCGACATACCTTATGAAAACTCGAAGATATGTGAAATTTACTCACAGAGAGGAAACCTGGGTTTCAGTTATGGGCCCGTTATATGCTGAATTATGCACAGCTAGCTCTGAATTTACAACCTATGACAAAATGTTGCGCGCCCCGGTGAGTTTGTGAGATTTCGTCCGAGTTCGTGATTTAGTTTTTGATAGTTTGAAAATTATTCTGTAACTTATGCTTTATTTCGAAAATGGCTTTGCGGGTTATTCGAAGAGCTACAGCGGCCCAAAAGAAGGAAAACATGGGTGGGTTTTAGTCAGTAAACTTCTGACACTCGCCCCCCTCCTTTCTACCCGGAGTGTGGAAAGTTTGATGATTCCCTATCGTTAAAAGCTAACATCGAGGGTAGATCGAATGTCTAACAACCTCTCAATAAATACATTATTTATTACCACACTAGCTGGCGCCCGCGGTTTCGCGTGGCATAGTTACTTTGGGCTAATGCTAACTTTAACCCTCGTGATGATCGAAAAAAAAACTTTCACTCCCCTTTTCTACCTTCTTCGTTCTTTCTCCTCCTTTTCTTTAGCCTATGTCCGTCTCCAGGGCCCCAACTATCTCTGTACCAAAATTCATCAAAATCGGTTTGGCAATTTAGGCGTGAAGACGTAACAAAGATTCAAACAAACAAACTCTCTTTCACTTGTATAATATTAGTAAGGATTATACTGCGCACTCGTTTCGCATCGTGCCTTTATATCCGTGACCACCTATACAATTTGTGCGTACTGGATGGTGCACATGGTCCCTCAAAACGTTCCACAAACATCCAATCAGACCAATGACATTTGAAAATAGAAACAAAGAGTCTCTTCCAGTTCTTTGACTCCACACCAACGAACAATATATTCCCCGTAGTGGATATCTGTGACGTTCGCCCGCGTATCTCGCGCCATCGTTACGATAACAACTGATACCGCGGTACTCTGCTGACAGAGTGACAATGTATTACAGGAATAAGCATTGCTTGTGTGCAATAATATGAGGAAAATATTGGAAGGTAAGGTCTATTTTTGTCCGGGTTTGTGGGTTGTTCGACAGAGATGCCGAGGCTAAAGATGTCGCGGATAAAAAAGGTTCAAAGATAAAAAAATAGTAGTCCATTAACATCATGAACAGGGTCCTAGGTCCTAGTGGTCAGAGCTCTTGAGAGAGGATCCTCCTAAAAGCCCATGATTCAACTGCCAAGCGAGAGCCTCTTAAAATGTTGTCGAATCTATTGGCCATAACGTCATTGGCCGACAAGAGTATCGGCACAACTACTGCTAACTGGTAATACACCCATAATTCCAATTTTGAAATAGAAAAAATATTATATGATAGCAGCTTAGAAATGACCAGTCACGACTGACAGCGCCCGTTCACAAACATGACGCGATTTTATTACATACTTAGCTAAATTAATAGGTAATCCTAATTAAAGATAACTAACTTATTAGTGGTTATTATCATAATAAAAGTTTTAAACTGACATAGTGACTAACATTGACATTTATTCTTGACTAACATTATTATTAACACTTGTAACGGAATATTTATTTCGAGTTTCCGATATTTCGGCGATGTTGCAAACGTCATGATCACGGATGAACTGAAGTTATTGCGGGTGGATGTTTATGAGCAGACAAAAGTATCTTCCCTTTTCCTTATTCGTTTTTTTTTTTGCGTTCGGTATCACTGACATCTCGAAACTCGAAATAAATAACAAACATGGTAAATATCCCGTTTCAAGTGTTAATTATAATGACTTATTAAATTCTCGACTTGGCACACGAATTTGTCGATATGTGGAATGTGAGCTCGGCTGTCATTGTGCCGATAGTAGTTACGGCCAACGGCCTGTTGGCCAAGCGCATCGACGAACATCTCTCGAAGCTCTCCTTAGGCGGTTGGATTAAGGGCATGATTCAGAAGGCAGTACTCCTCGATACGGTTCCTGTCTCTGGAGCCCTAACCACCGGTAGTTTGGACCCTACTCCCGATACCGGCGAACTATTTTTATTATATTTCTAATTGTTTTTCTATATCTTTTTTAATGAATATTTAAAAATGTATTAATACGTATGGAAAATTAATAAAGGTAATGACTATTAATACTAGTTCAGCCATCCCATTACCTTTCATGGAAACACCTCACCAAACTCAATCTTATTACACACATTATCCCAAAATACCTGAGCGCTCCAATCACTTACAAGATGTTCCGAACTTCCGATCCCGCGGCGGGAAATGAGCCGTGATCTTGCCCGATTACGTGTGAAAAAGGGGGGTTATGTTTTTTACAGCTGACGTAGATGTGCGGAGGTTAGCGGAAATTGTTCGGGCGTTGTTATCTGTTCAAGATTGTGGTGTGGGAATTTTCTTTTGGAATGATTTTTGACGACTGTGTTTAAGAAGGGATGTTTTATATAGATAAGTGTGTTTACAAAAGATAAATTTTGATTTTGATTGCTAAATAATAATAGGTACCCGGGTCGATCTTTAATTTGCCCGGGTCAGTCTGTGGATGAAGACCGAGTTTACTCCGTGCCTCGGAAAGCACGTTGGCCTTAGGTGTCCTTTAAAAATATTTGACAGTTGTTACAAGCAGCTAATGGACAAGATGTCAACGTCACAGCAGTCAAGACAACCAGTCACACCAAGGGGTACTGTATGCCGTGTCGACGGCACGTTAGTGTTTCACGCGCCCCTCACAGAGATGTCAGTAAAGCAGAGGAGCCGGTCAGGGTGACCGCCTGCCGGGGTTGCGGGTTGTTTGAAAGATCTACCGTGGCCCCGGAACATAAAAGGCAATAGAAGAAACATGGGTGGGTTTTAGTTAGTACCTAAAAGTCTGACACTCTATGATTATCAATCCGTAAGAAGGGGTACCGTATTACTCAATACTAACTTGGTATTGCCATTTCAAATACGTACTTGAAGCGACTGTGTATCTCACCTCCGATACCCCTTGGTAAGACTGGTTGTCAGACTTTAGACACACTGACTACTTGTAACGACTGTCAAAGATCTACAATTGACAGCCGGGACCAACGACTTAACGTGCTTTTCAACGCACAGAGGAAACTCGGTATGTAACTGGTCACCCATCCACAGACCAACCTAGGCAAGCGGCTGCTATTATTTAGTCACGAGCTCCTCGTTATTTCATAAAACAATATTGTTCTGAATAATATTTGTGTAAAAATACGCGTATAGTAGTTGTAGCATTAAATCTACTTATAACACTACTGAGCACGAAGTTGAAACAGATAAAAATTGCAAAATAAAACACTAATGGATATAAATGAAAAATCCCACGCCTTTAAAATACATTGCATTTACCTCTATTGCAAATAGTTAATGCAAAACACATTTCACACCTACCCTCTATATTTCCATGCAAACATACATAACCTAAAAGCTACCTACATACATAGGACATATGCACCACTCTCGAATGCACTCATACATCAACATGCGTTTTTAATGGACCGTCAAAGCGCTCAGTCTGAACTAAAAGCACGTTTTGACCAGCCCAGTGCGAGCGTGACTGTGAATTTAGAATTACACACTCAGTGTTAAATGTTCCTTTGAAGTTGGAGAATAGTGCTCGGTATTAATATTCTAGTGGACTGTGTGAGGAGGACCAGGTTCTATTTTTATCAAGATAGATAGATAGAATATTCTTTAGAATGTACAGACGCCTGCACATCAAGCTACTACAATCTGTCAGATTTCTTTGATAGATTTTCGACTTTACGGAACGGAAAAATTTACAGTTTCGGGTAGCTTGACCTGCTGGCGTCTGTACACCATACAAATGACAAGAATAACAGTAAACTATTGGGTAGTTGACACCATTAACCAATAATTTAAAAACACATTTTTTCTGAAAGAACACTTTATTCTAGACCTGAGAACTCCATTCATTTCAAAATAACTTTTTAACTCGATTTTTAGTTGCTTTTAAATCAATAAATAGTTGCATCATTGACTTGACAACTTAGTGACGTCATATTTTATATTTTGTCTCTCTCTATTAAAATAAATACTTACTGACAAAACAGGAGGTTGTTTATTTCGCACAAAATGTTTTTTATGACGTCCGCTTAGTATGACGTGTTTGTTATTTCCCTTCGATGTCATTTTAAACGAATTCCACAGTACAAACATAGACTGATGAACACATTACCCTCCTTTGCGGCTTGCAATCGGGTAAAAAGAAAGAAAGATAGACCACAATACATCTTAAGAGCCAGTAATAATCTCCGAGAAACCCTGTGGGTATTAAAATTTTACTGTCTCAAATGTCTCAAGTTATATTGGCTGGCTATAAAGATGGAGTTACGACCTTTAAATTGAGATCCCCGGCGCAGTCGTTAGAGGTTGAATACTTTGGGGATAGGAGTTCGGATTTACATACGACATGATAGC
Organism: Ochropleura leucogaster; assembly: GCA_958449745.1. Lineage (NCBI taxonomy): Eukaryota > Metazoa > Arthropoda > Insecta > Lepidoptera > Noctuidae > Ochropleura > Ochropleura leucogaster. The sequence goes on along the minus strand of OY288224.1, from coordinate 9,507,709 downwards.
ATAGTGGAACAATTTTGGTCGTTTAGTTGTAGAAGTAAAAGAAGTATAATTTTTGTTTAAACTTCAGGAAGTCGGTGACTTTTGTTGGTTTCGTTGACTTGTTTGCCACCGACTTCCGGAAGTAAAGTAATTTTCCACGTTTTTAGTTGTTTGTTTTTGGTAGCCGGTTCAATTTTTTACAAAAAAAAAGTTCAGCATGTCTAGTTATAGTATAATGATATTTCACATATTTTTTTATCGAGTATTCATTTTTATCCATTATTACTAAAAGATTAACAGATCATCCATATAGACACAGAGAAAAAAATATGCATTATAGTCGATAACTTATACACTACAAATTATTTACAAAAATATATCGATGTAATCTACATTACACTAATACAATCATTATAATATCTTTTAAAACTTTGTCTATCTATCTTTCTTTCACCCCTTTTTCGCGGATGAGAAATCATAAAATAACTTTCCCCTCTGAGCGGAGCGGGGGGGAATGACAGACTTGAACTGACTAAGAACCACCCATGTTCCTTCTTTTGCCCTTTACGTTCCAGGGCCGCGGTATCTTTTCCAAACAACCCGCAACCCCGGCTTCTTTCACCCCTTCATTAACAAAACGAAAAGCAATCAATTCTAATTCGATCTCTTAACTCAAAGTTCGCGAGCACCAACTAAAACAATTGAAGAGCACCTGCTCCATAGTTTTCCTTCGTTAAGTTAAAAACTTAGTCACCTTGTCTTAAGAAAGGATCACCAAGTAAATAAGAAAGTAGAGATTTCCCTGATTTTCCTGACAGACACACTGAGTCTACGAAGGGTCACCAAGTAAATAAGAACGTAGGGATTTTCCTGACAAACAGACCGAGTCTACGGAAGGGTCACCAAGTAAATAAGAACGTAAGGATTTTCCTGTCAGACAGACCGAGTCTACGGAAGGATCACCAAGTAAATAAGAAAGTAGGGATTTTCCTGACAGACAGACCGAGTCTACGAAAGGGTCACCAAGTAAATAAGAACGTAGGGATTTTCCTGACAAACAGACTGAGTCTACGGAAGGGTCACCAAGTAAATAAGAACGTAGGGATTTTCCTGTCAGACAGACTGAGTCTACAAAAGGGTCACCAAGTAAATAAGAAAGTAGGGATTTTCCTGACAGACAGGCCGAGTCTACGAAAAGGCACCAAGTGAATAAGAAAGTAGGGATTTACCTGACAGACAGACTGAGTCTAGGCACTCAAAAGATATATCTGTTTATGTCTCAGGTCTGTATGGGACTCTCGGTGTACGGTTAGTGTTTATCGTTTCCTATGGAGAAGAACCGGCAAGGAACTTCATGGTTAATCTTTAAATCCTTACTTCCTTACTAATATTATTAAAGCGAGAGTGAGTTTGTTTTTTTGTTTGTTTGCTTGTTACCTCTTCACGCTTTAATGGCTAAACCGATTTTGATGAATTTTGATACAGACATAGTTGGGAACCAAGAGACGGACAAAGGCTAATTTTTGATGATATGAGGGAGAACGAGGGAACGAAAGGGAAAACTCAGGCGCAAGAACAAAAACTGCAGGTCTGCTTGGTGTGTTATACCGAACTAGCTTTCGCCCGCGGGTCCCCCGCGTTAAATTTGGGTAACACAGTTCCCCTTGAGCCTTATTGATTTGTAATAGCAACGCTAAGTTTTCCCTTTTCTTCCCTCTTTCTCCCTCACATCCCACTTTTTTTAAATAAAAATTTGCCTATGTCCGTCTCCTGGTTCTCAACTATCTGTACCACAATTCATCACAATCGGTTTAGCCATTCAGGCGTGAAGAGGTAACAAACAAACAAACTCACTTTCGCTTTTATAATATTAGTAAGGATTTCACGCGAGTGAAGACGCGGGCGAAAGCTAGTTCATAATATATGTATCTTAATAAACAGTTCGTGTAAAATATCTTCCTGCTCCCAATTAATTCTTCATTCTTACTAATATATTAAAAGCGAAGTTTGTTTATATGTTTGATACGTCTTCACGCCTAAATGGCAAAACCAATTTTGATGAATTTTGGTACACAGATTGGGACACTGGAGACGGACATAATAAATTCTTTTTAAAGTGAGAAATGAGTGTGAAAGCGGGACGAAAAGGGAAAACTTAGCTTTGTTATTACAATAAATAAGGCGCAATGGCTGAAATTATAGGTAGTAGGTACCAGCAAATGAGGAAACCCCAACTTTGTTACCACGAATTCAACGCGAGCGAAGCCACAGGTAAAAGCTAGTCATAATATATCTTAATAAACAGTTCGTGTAAAATATCTTCCTGCTTCCAATTAATTCTTCATTCTTCATAAATAAACACGATTATTTAAACGAAGTAAATAAACACATCCCCCATTTCCCGGATGCCAAGCGTGAGCACACATCAAATGGGGGGACTCAACTATATAGGTTACAGTAGGGGCTCATTACTTACCAACTATAAAACGAGGGCGAGAACCCTCGAACTACCCTCTATCAAGATAAAAATAGCTCTGGCCCAGATTCCGTTACGCACCAACTAAACTTATATTATTGCTATCTCATCATCTGCCTAGCCTTTTCCCAACTATGTTGGGGTCGGCTTCCAGTCTAACCGGATGCAGCTGAATATCAGTATTTTACATGTAGCGACTGCCTATCTGACCTCCACAACCCAGTTAATACTGGGTAATACGATACCCTTTGGTAAGACTGGTTGTCAGACTTTCGGAACACTGACTACCTGTAACAACTGTCAAAGATCTACAAATGACAGCCGGGACCAACGGCTTAACGTGGTTTCCGAGGCACGGAGGAAACTCGGTATGTAACGGGTGGTCACCCATTCACAGACCAACCTAGGCAAGCGCGGTTTAACCTTAAGATCGACCCGAGTGGCTGTTATTATTTAGCCACGAGCTCCTCATATTATTATTGCTATCTCGTTGTCAAAAGTGTTGGAATCTGGTATCAGTGGTATCTAACCTTCATACAGTGGTTAGTCCTGGTCGGGCGGCTGTGGCTCCGACTAAAATTAGGTTAGGTTAGCAGGTATGGTGGTGTTATGTCACAGGGTGCCAGACACAAAATTGGGAAGGAAACCTATCCATTTTTTCACTTGGACAGTGTGAAAGAAGATAAGGATAGAAAAAAAAACTTTTGTGCACAAAAAAAACCAAAGTCGGTTTTTTTACGATTAACTGAACCTGCAATTTTCGTTGATAAGATCAATAATGACGACAATATATATAGAGAGTGCCACCTAACAAAAAAAATCCAAGAAAATCCAGACCTTTGGGTTACAGGAACGGAGCACTCGAAAAAAAATCCTTCCAGAATTTTGCAGGAGTCGGCGCTTCAATTAAGTTTCCACCGCTGTGCACCATTGTACCCGCGCTTAAAGTTGAGACTTGCGTTACCGAGTGTACTTCACTGTTGCTTATACAGCGAAACTTTTTGCAGCTTTTTTTACTCTTTTTTTTATTAATCCTTTTTAGAGTTCCGTACCAAAAGGGTGCCAGCCTCTCAGCTCTTTTACTAAAGCCTCCCTATTTCAGGCCTTTTTTTTGCGGATGGGAAATTCTCGAATAACTGCCCCCGCTGTGGGCGGTGCGGGGAGAAGTGGCAGACTTGTACTGTCTAAAATCCACCCATGTTCCTTCTATTGCTCAGGAACTCATGGCTAAATAATATTAGCGGCTCAGGTCGATCTTTAGGTTAAGCTGCGCTTGCCTAGGTTGGTCTGTGGATGGGTGACCACCCGTTTAATCCCGAGTTTCCTCCGTGCCTCGGAAAGCACGTTAAGCCGTTGGTCCCGGCTGTCATTTGTAGATCTTTGACAGTCGTTACAGGTAGTCAGTGTTCCGAAAGTCTGACAACCAGTCTTACCAAGGGGTATAGTATTACCCAGTATTAACTGGGTTGTGGAGGTCAGATAGGCAGTCGCTCCACGTAAAATACTGATATTCAGCTGCATCCGGTTAGACTGGAAGCCGACCCCAACATAGTTGGGAAAAGGCTAGGCAGATGATGTTCCTTCTATTGCTCTTTATGTTTTGGAGCCGCGGTATCTCGAACACGCGTTATATCGAACAACCCGCAATCCAGGCGGGTGGTAGCCCTAGCAGGCCCCTCTGCTTTGCTGATATCAATTAAATCTACTATCTTACTACTACTATCGTAATAGACTATCTATCTTAGGGCTGTGCCATAAAAACCGTGGAAAGGCAGATAATTCAAATTGTTATAAACATTATTACATTTCTGTATTAAAACACTGAAAATTAGATTTGTAATCCTTACTTCCTTACTATCCTTACTTCCTTACTAATATTATAAAAGCGAAAGTGAGTTTGTTTGTTTGTTTGTTACCTCTTCACGCTTTAATGGCTCAACCGATTTCGGTGAATTGGTACAGAGATAGTTGGGAACCAGGAGACGGACACAGGCTAATATTTTTTTGAAAAAAGTGGGATGTGAGGGAGAAAGAGGGAAGAAAAGGGAAAACTTAGCGTTGCTATTACTGCTACTGGGAACTGTGTTACCCCGAATTTAACGCGAGCGAAGCCGCGGGCAAAAGCTAGTAAAAAAAAAAAAAATAAGGAACTTCGTTCCAAAAATATTGCGCAAAAATTAACATCGTACGGAACGCTTAATGTTCGAAAGCGACTCGCACTTCACCGTTTTTTTTTTTCATGCCCGGCATGAGTCAAGTATAGAGAAATAGGAAAACTTTTATTGCGTTTTTAATAACGGCATTAGATTTTTTTTTTGGCATCTGAGTGCTCTTGTTGATAGTACGAGATAACACGAGTAAAACCTTTCTGAACCCCATTTCTAATTAAAAATAAGTTAATCCTTAAGAGCTCTTTATAAGTAAAGTTTTTGCTGCTTATTTTTGAAATTGGAACGCATTCTATGAATAGAATTGGCTGTTTTTTTTTCTTCTAATTTTATGGAAATTGGTGAGTGCCTTATCAAACGCGGCCTGATTGATTTTCCACACGAATATACGCCAACGTTTTTTGGATGATTTTATTCCCACGGCGCCCGCGCACCTTATCACACCTACTAATAAAGCAGCGTGTGTTATTATTGATCAAGTACCGTGATATGACCCCACGGTTGGCGCAGTGCGATGGACTGCTGCGCTGCATATTCGAGCCCCACACGAAACAAATATTTGTATGACCTACAGGTAGTTGTTTCGGGTCTGGCTGTTTGTGTATGTGAGTTTAAATGTTTGTAAACGCACCCACGAAACAGGAGAAATTCCTAGTGTGGGCAAACTTTTTTTTAAAATAATTTCTTATCGAGTATTAATTTTCCAATGCTACTGATGTAAGTATATCCTACACATACGTGAGATGAAAAAATATATTACTGAAGATTACTCAGAAACTACCGAAGCAATATAATTATATAAAATTGATATGGGACCTTCGGGATTACACCCTTTTTATTATGAAAAGAATTTTGAAGATTAACTTTACATGGAGTCGAGAAATATCTCTCAGGCATGCTGGTTACCTCATGATGTTTTCCTTCACCAAAACTAGTGATATTTATACAATAAACACATGAATTCAAAAATTCAGAGGTGATTTGGTGCCTTGGGTTCGAACTCGAGACCCATGGCTTGGCAGGCCGACGTTCACACCACTGTGCTAGCATTGCTTTTCGACATTTACTACTCAAAATATTACCATTTAGCCTTTTTTACGGATGGGAAATAATCAAATGACTTCCCCCGCTCTGGGTGGAGCGAGGAGGAAGGGCCAGACTTTTTACTGACCAAAATCCCCATATTCCTTTTTTTGCCCCTTATGTTTCGGGGCCGGGGTATCTCTTTCGAACAACCCACAACCCTGTACCATTTTGTCTACAGTACGGCCAACAAAGAAGCGATACGAAAGGTCATTAACCTAAAGAACAACTGTGGCGTTGACAATCTAATATTTAGCTCTTTCCATCTTGTGCCTTTGTCGTAATGTCTCGTTCTCCCGGCAAAAACATGACAACGTTAAGACGGGTTCGCCAGCATTCGGGCGGCCATTTTAGATGGGGTTTTAGCATGGGTTTTGTTTACATTTGGTATCGCTTCTCGTTGGCCGTACTGTAACATAGACTTAGGTTTTAGAAATACCCATATTCCCTTAATCCTAAAAAGGCTTCGTCTAAATCCCAAAAGGAACAACTCCTCTTCAGCCGCAGAACCAGGCTAGGATCGACCTCGACTGCAGCCAACCACTAAGTAACTGCTTTAATTAAAATTTTAAATTATACCGAATTTTTTGCTGCATTGAAATCACGGAGGGTTGAGTAAATGGAGCATTAAGGCAAATACTGTCACTGTTGCAGTCGTTGCTAGCTAAGCAATAATAATCGAGGGAAATGATAAGTGGCGATACTTTTATACAAGCCTACGATCTTGGCTTGCCTTGACAACTTACTTTTCATCATGATGTTCGGCTTTCTGAACAGTCTTTTTGCTTGATACGATGTCAGTAATCCAATGAAGAATGACATGGCAACTTCAAAATTTGGAACTCATGAAAATGAAATTGTAAAAATCACATATATAAATGTTGTCGTACCAACAAAAAAAAAGAACCATAGAACCAACTCTCAGAAATATCAAGTCTCCAAAAAAAGCTGGACAAACTGTGCAACTGGCAAAATTCTTGCAACACTTCTATAAGTGATGCATGAATCAATATGATATTATATTTATTGCTATCAATATGATAGCTACCTACAGACTTAAACATAATTAGTGAAATATGGATATACTATGAGATATACTTCTGCTTAGCCCTTCGAGGATTACATGCGTGGTGTTATTTAGGATCGCAGACTTATTAGAGGAAAATCTGTGTGTCCTTTAACCTGTTATGTACGAAACACTTGATATTGAATTAAAAAAAATGTTTTGAATACTCCATTTATTATTCTTCCATGTCACATCCCGTATATTTAGCATGGGGACACAAGTTTCTAGATCCTTGTTTTTCTGCCTCAATCTGTTTAATGGCAGCGGGAATGAAATGCGGGCCCAGGCCTCTATTCTGGAAGCTTCGAACATTTTTTTATTGCGAATGATGTGTTTTTAGGGTTCCGCAGTCAACTAGGAACCTTTATAGTTTCGCCATGTCTGTCTGTCCGTCCGTCCGTCCGTCCGTCCTAGCTTAATCTCTGTGACCGTTAGCACTAGAAAGCTGAAATTTGGTACCAATATGTATATCAATCACGCCAACAAAGTGGTAAAATAAAAATTGGAAAAAAATGTTTTATTAGGGTAGCCACCGTATATGTAAAGTGGGGAGTGTTTTTTTTTTTAATTTCAACCCTAACGTGTGATATATTGTTGGAAAGGTATTTAAAAATGAATAGGGGTTTACTAAAATCATTTTTTGATATTGTCAATAATTTCGGAAATAATCGCTCCAAAAGTAAAAAACAATGTGTGTCCCCCCCCCTCTAACTTTGTACCATAAGTTTAGAAAATATGAAAAAAATCTGAAAAGTAGAACTTTATAAGGACTTTCTATGAAAATTATTTTGAACTTGATTGACACAACAGTTTTTGTACAAAAAAGACAAAAAGTTTTACAAAATTGGCGGGCCTGTTGGTCTAGTGGTTAGTGGCCCTGACTGCTGAGCCGGAGGTCGTGGGTTCGATTCCCACCCAGGACAAACTTCGTGTGATGCATGATTGTTTGTTCTGTGTCTGGGTGTGATTTATCTATAATATGTATGTACTTATAAATTATATAAGTATGTATATCAGTTGTCTGGTTACCATAACACAAGCTCTGCTTAGCTTGGGATCAGATAGCCGTGTGTGAGTTGTCCCAAGATATTTATTTTATTTATTTAAAATAATTTCTGGACTAAGTTTGTAGTATAATCGTATATGCAAGCATTTTTTTTAACTTCGTTTACATATTTTATTATCCTGAACGTATCTTTTTTCAAACAAAAAAAGACTTATTGAAATCGGTTTCGCAATCCAAAATTATTATTAAAATTCAACGTCAAACAAATAATAAACTCATAAGTGGGAACACTTATTGTGACGGACGGGAAACTACGGAACCCTACACTGAGCGTGGCCCGACACGCTCTTGGCCGGTTTTTTTTATTTAAATGATGAAGGCGCGGAAAAACAAATTGTTCCCCAACTTAAGAAAAGTACGGAAGATGAAGACATACTGCGCTGAATACAAAAGAATTGGGATAAGATGCTTTAGCACCAGTTCAAGGCGTTAACATCAATTATAAAATTAAAAATACCTAGATTTTTTAAAGAAAACTGGAGCGGGGGGACAGTCAAAAAAACCCACCCGTGTTCCTTCTTTTACCATTTATGTTCCGAGGCCGAGGTATCTAAAATAACCCGCTTCACATATAATATTCTGAAAATTTACATAATTTATTAATATCTATGTACGATACTGATTGTCCTTGTTGCAAACAATTAAAACAAAATTCTAAAAGATAATTTTAATTAAAAACGACGTGTTTCGTTAAGTTAATACCGCAATGATAATGACTTAGGTTTACGCAGAATCAAATTCGTCGCATAGCAATTATAATCATAATGATATTGGTTTTAGACGGCGCGCGGGGTCACCTAACTAACCATGCATGGTCATCGAAACTAAACAAAATGTCAGTGGAAGTCGGTCAGATTTAACTATATAAAAGCGAAAGTGAGTCTCTTTGTTACGTTTTCACGCCTAAATGGCAAAACCGATTCTGATGAAATTTGGTACAGAGATAGTTAGGACCCTGAAAACGGACATAAGCTAATGTTTTACAAAAAATTAAGAAATGAGGGAGACAGAGGAAAGAAAAGGAAAAACTTAGCTTTGCTATTACAATAAATAAGACACAAGGGCAAAAACTACAGGTAGCAGGTACCCGCATATAACCGCGAGTACTAGACGAATAGAGTAAAAATTCCTACAAACCAAGAAGTATTTAATGTACGTGTAAATAAGGAAGGAAACATCTTGGAATAAAAAACCATAAAGCCACAAAAACACAATGATAAGGAAAATACCTTCAGGCCAAACAATACTTACAAATCTTTGTATAAGTTAAATACACGTTAAATATAATCCAATTTTTGTTAGAGTTCAAAGAAATCGGTAATCAATACTTTTTTACAAGGCACTTTTAAGGTACACATTTATTTTGTAATAAAGGCTAACACACCAGGGACGGTGATCTATATCCAACGTAAATTCATTCGTAACTAGTACCAAAAAGACATAAATTCCTTTCTTCGTAATAGCGGGATGAAAAGTATCTCATGTATTAATATTAATCTAGTTTACAAACAAACAATTTTATCCGAATGTATTCTGTACTTTTTGCGTGCATCCTTCGTCACGGAAGACGCTCTGAGCAATGGGTAGCTCATCATCCGTCTGTCTAGTGACGACAATCAGTGTCGACGGCGCGTTCGTGTTCCACGCGCGCCTCAGAAAGATGTCAGTAAAGCAGAGGGGCCTGCCAGGGCCACCGCCTACCGGGGTTACGAGTTGTTCGAAAGAGATACAACGGCTTCGCAACACAAAGGGCATAATTCCTTCTTATGCCCTTTGTGAGCCACGAATGGGTTTTAGTCAGAACGAGTCTGACACTTCGTCCCGCTCCGCCCAGAGAGGGAGAAGTTATTTGACGAATTCCCTACAGAAGAAATAAACAACTACCTACGTATCCTTACAAACTTAGCATCCTTACTAGTATTATAAAAGCGAAAGTGTGTTTGTTTGTTACGTCTTCACGCCTAAATGGTCCAACAGATTTTGATGAATTTTGGAACAGATATAGATATTTTTAAAGTGACATATGGGGAAGAAAAGGGGAGAGAAATGGTTTAAAGTTAGCGTTAGCTCAAAGTAACTATGCGACGCGAACGAAGTCGCGGGCGAAACCTAGTTTGATAATAAATCTTTTTAAAGCTTTCACTTAATTTGAAACAGTTTACTTTTTATTCAGCAAATCTGACATGAGTTTATCCCTTAGTCCCTCAGGTTACTGTATTTTTTGTCGACATTTTGCCCACGCTCATCCCGAAGTCTGATATCCGGGCTTTAGAACTCAGAAGGGACCATTAGCGTGATTACAAGTTTATAAAATTAAATGATTTACTTATTTAAGTATCGTTTTTAATCTTCATAGTTAAGTGATGGAATCTTTACTATACTTACTAATATTATAAAGCTGAAGAGTTTGTTTGTTTGAATAATCTCAGGGACTACGCGCTAATCTCAGGGACTAGGTACTGGTTGGAATTGGATAATTCTTTTAGTGTTGGATAGTCCATTTCTTGAGGAAGGCTATAGGCTATATAACATCACGCTACGGCCAACAGGTGCTGAGCAGCGTGGGTGAAACCGCGGAGAACAGCTAGTAAGTAATATATTATCACGACTGTGGTTCCCCAAATGGGTTGGTAGAAGTGTGTAAGTGTGAAGTAGGGTTACGAGTTACGGGTAGGTTGCGGGTCTTTCGAGGTTTCGGTCTTGCGGGGTTGCGTGTTGTTCGAAAGAGATACCGCGGCTTCGGAAATTAAGGGCAAAAGAAGAAACATGGGTGGGATTCCCCCCACGCTCTGCCCAAAACAGGGTAGTTCCCAATTTGTCGACGTAACCGCATATTTCTCGTTAAGTCGTTTTTCGATAAATCACTTTAGAAAAATCTATACTAATATTATAAAGCTGAAGAGTTTGTTTGTTTGAACACGCTAATCTCAGGGACTGCTGGTTGGAATTGGAAAATTCTTTTAGTGTTGGATAGTCCATTTCTTGAGGAAGGCTATAGGCTATATAACATCACGCTACGACCAACAGGTGCTGAGCAGCGTGGGTGAAACCGCGGAGAACAGCTAGTAATATATTATCACGACTGTGGTTCCCCAAATGGGTTTGTAGAAGTGTGTAAGTGTGAAGTAGGGTTACAAGTTACGGGTAGGTTGCGGGTCTTTCGAGGTTGCGTGTTGTTCGAAAGAGATACCGCGGCCCCGAAAATTAAGGGCAAAAAAAGGAACATGGGTGGGATTCCCCCCACGCTCTGCCCAAAACAGGGTAGTTTCCAATTTGTCGACGTAACCGCATATTTCTCGTTAAGTCGTTATTCGATAAATCACTTTAAAAAAATATCGAATAAAAATCTCACTACATTTATCGAACGTTCACGAGAATAGTCCCCAAACTTTTTTCCATCTCGCAGCGCTAAATCAGGGCGTGCTTACTTTAATGCAGTATCGACAGTAATAATGTTTTTCGAAACAGTCATATTTTCAAACTACCCGCAGAAAACATGGCTTTAAAAAATACGAGTTTTCTCGACCACGGTATATGTTGTTCCGTTTCGATGAATCCCGTTTTAATTCGAACGAAGTTTTTCGGTAATACTCTTTGGATTTTTGTTTATTTTTAATTTGGTGGTTTTGGAAAAGCTCGTGGCTTAATAATATTTACCGTGTTAGGTTCTTATGTGAAAAATACCGGTTTCATGAGATTTATCCTTACTAATATTATAAAAGCAAAAGTGAGTTTGTTTGTAACCTCTTCACGCCTTAATGGCTAAACCGATTTTGATGAACTTTGGTACAGTTGGGACCCAGGAGATGGACATAGGCTATTTAAAAAAAAGTGGGATATGAGGGAGAAAGAGGGAAGAAAACAAATCAATAAGGCTCAAGGGCAAAAACTGCAGGTAGCTGTGTTACCCCAAATTTAACGCGAGTGAAACCGCGGACAAAAGCTAGTTCCGAATAAGATTTTAATTAAAATTATTTTTGTAAGCGATTATTTATAGCAATCGATTTAATGTGCAGGCAACACCGGAACGGAAAAATGTTATCTATGGAAAAAGCGTGGAGAAATGGCGGGACAAGGGTTTTTTAGGGGACTGGTTCTGTTGGCAATCGACGAGTTCGGATACACAGCTTGTCGGTTACATTCGATAATTGCAATCAGCATAATCTGCTACCCTACCATGACGTCTTAAAGCAGAACTTATTCCACTGAGGGAAAGAGACAGAGTTACACAAGGTGTCTAGCACCATCTGTTTCCCTCAGTGGAATAAGTTCTGCTTTAAGACATCATGGTAGGCCTACTGTTCTTTATCTATCTATTTTGTAGTTTCTGTTATATTTAAATAGATAATTTAATTGGAGTGCTGCGGTTTTATTACAAACGCTCATCTTGAGGTTAAGCCAAGCTTGCCTAGGTTGGTCTGTGTCTGGGTGATCTGATCACCCATAACATACCGAGTTTCCTTCGTGCATTGACAAGCACGTTAAGCCGTTGGTGCTGTCTGTCATTTTGAGATCTTTGACAGCCCTTACAGGTTAGTGACTACTAGTTTACATAGCTATTACCATTACAGTAACCATGGAGATTTTTGCCAGTTCTTCTTTATAGGAAACGACAAACCCGAACTGTACACCTTTTCTCGACGTTTTTTAAGTGTCCATGTAGGCCTATGTGAATTGAAAATATTTTGATTTTTAATTTTGCGTATAGTAGTTTAGTCCTTCACTTAAGTTAATAAAACAACCAAAAAATAATAATAATCCTTTAATGGCAAACTAATGGTTTCAGTTTCAATCGGTTTGTTCCATTTTCAAATTCATTATCAAGCCAAACTGGTAGGTTCGTCAAACCATCAAAATGGCTGTGCATGGACCATCATGGTCAATGCTCGGAGTTGCAAAGTGAGTAATGATCTTGAAATTGACTTTAAATTTACTAAGGAGGATGGATTATGTAAGAGGTTCCTGCCTTTCATGTCATTCTTGGAGACGAGAAACGGATTTCTTATGCTCAGGGCGGCACCAACATCTTTCTAAAAAAAAAAACAATATGATTACACTTAAAATTTTACTAGCTTTTGCCCGCAGCTTTGCTCGTGTTTAATTCGGGATAACACAGTTCCCCTTTCCTGATTCGCAGGTACCTGCTACTGGTATTTCTTTCCCTAGCGCCTTATTAATTGTAATAGCAAAGCTACATTTTCTCTACTTTTCTATCTCATTTCTCGCTCTTTTTAAAAAAAAGTTAGCCTATTTCCGTGTCCAGAGTCCCAATCCTTTAAGTCCCTATCTCTGTACCACAATTCATCAAAATTGGTTTAGCTATGTAGGCGTGAAGACGTAACAAACAAACTCACTTTCGCTTTTATAATGTTAGTAAGGAAGTAAGGATTACTCCGTAATGTTTAAGTCACATGTGATAGAAAACCTATTGACAACAATCATACAGAAATCCAGACTCCGTTATTTACTGCTACTGCGAAAACCCAGTAACGGCATGCCCTACCCAGGATTTGAACCCAGGACCTCATGCTTAATGTTTGCACTTGCTACACCACTAGACCAACGACGCAGTCCATGAAATCACATAACATCACGGCTGTAATCCCCAAAGGGTTACGCAGAGGTGTACTAAAACAAATTCTTACTAATATTATAAAAGCGAAAGTGAGTTTGTTTGTTTTTTCTTCACGCCTAAATGGCCCAACCGATTTTGATGAATTTTGGTACAGAGATAGTTGGGATCCTGGAGACAGACATAATTATTTGACGCCTTAAAGTAGTCACAATTCCAGTGTGAGAAAGGGATGGCGCTAGACACTCTGTATAGCTCTGTCTCTTTCCCTCACTAAATAAGTACTGTTATAAGATGTCACGATAGGGTAGCTGTTTCTTAGAAATAAATGTAGCTGAAAAAACATTACCCTTTTTCAAACGCAGTTGGATATACTCACACATTTTGAAACACCAATCTCCTCAAATCTGTCTGCTCTTTATATTATAAGTCAACGAATTCTTCATCATTGAGGTAGTTTTCATAACTTTCTAATATCAGTACCTCATTATTCAAGTCCTTTCCACCTTCAAAGTCAAAATAAAAGCCTTTTATTAAGGAGCTCCCTACGAAAAGAGTTTGAAAATATATATTTTTCAAATGGTACAGACGCCAGCAGGTCAAGCTACCCGAAACTGACAATTTTTCCCAATGAACCTTGAACCTAATACTTTAGAAATAAAGTCGAAAATCTATCAAAGAAATCTGACAGATTGTAGTAGCTTGATGTGCAGGCGTCTGTACCTACATAACTTAAAAAGGCAACAAAAAATCCCACAAGTAAATGCAATACTTTGATTCTTGCTCTACAATTTTGCATTTTTTTTTTAATTGAAATAAATCCCTGTACAAAAACCTGTATAAAAAATGAAATTTTTGGTGCAAATTGCGATTTAACTTCTTAACCTGTGCGTTATAATCGACATGAAATTTATAGTTATTGCTTCAAAATTTAATGATTGTATTTTCAAATCCTTATCCTTACTAATATTATAAAAGCGAAAGTGAGTTTGTTTGTTTGTTTGTTTGTTACCTCTTCACGCTTTAACGGCTGAACCGATTTGGATGAATTTTGGTACAGAGATAGTTGGGAACCAGGAGACGGACATAGGCTAATATTTTTTTGAAAAAAGTGGGATGTGAGGGAGAAAGAGGGAAGAGAAGGGAAAACTTAGCGTTGCTATTACAAATCAATAAGGCGCAAGGGGAACTGTGTTACTCCAAATTTAACGCGGGCGAAGCCGCGGGCGAAAGCTAGTCAATCATAAAATTCTGTAGTGATAAGTATAAATCTTCAAATATTTTTATGCCTTTTAAGGTATTAGGGAAAATGGTTTTACTAATTTGCTTTCCTGACTTTCTTTTACTGATACTGAGTGTAAACAGAGTCTTAACAAAACCGCAAAGCACTTATTTTGGCCGTCATTTTCATCATATATTGTTCTGGATCATAGCTGAGAACTTTCTAGTTACAAAGAAGAGATAAAAGTTAATAAAGTTCGTTCCTCTAAAGAGGAAAAAGCGGAACCCAGAAGGACCACTTTGTTATCCGACTGTGTCTGTCTGTCCAGACCCTTTATCTCGGGAACTCGTAAAGGTATCAAGTTGAAATTAAAACTATTTACTCAAACTTTCAGTCTCTTAGAGCTGTGAATCAACCATCTAAGTTAATGTGGTCCAAAGATTTGACCGTTTATGTCGCAAGTTTGTTCAGAACTTTCGGTGCGCGAGAGGCTGGTTTTTTTGTGGGATCTGAAGGGCTACTATGACATCTTATAGCAATTCTTATTCCACTGAGTGAAAGAGATGGTGCTAGACACTCTGTATAGCTCTGTCTCTTTCCCTCAGCGGAATAAGAATTGCTTTAAGAGGTCATAGTAGGGTAGCTGAAGGGCTACTATGACATCTTATAGCAATTCTTATTCCACTGAGTGAAAGAGATGGTGCTAGATACTCTGTATAGCTCTGTCTCTTTCCCTCAGCGGAATAAGAATTGCTTTAAGAGGTCATAGTAGGGTAGCTGTTCTATTCTATGCATCAGAATCTCTGTTTTGAGTGCGTTACATTGATTCCCACTATAAACCGTGATTTTCCAATAAAGCATCATTTCCCAGCAATAATATTTGCGTAGAGTCACTTAGTTTGATGTACGGACGACGGCCGGCACATCAAGCTACACGTAACCATTTCAACTCTCTCTACTATGGTGTGCGATTCGTAGTAGAGAGATCAGGTTGTAATAATTTAGTATAGGTTGACCTGCCGTTCGTCTATACATTATGTTTGGTTGATGGCTTGTTAAGAGTCCGTTTACACCTTATATATTTACTCCGTGCGGTTATAAAATGCACACGGCGGCACATCAAGATATACCTTTTCCAGTTTAACATTTAAAGTTCTCTTGACCGTTTTCGGCCACAGCAACCAATCTCAACGGAGATTAGCCATTGCCGCGGGAGATGAGATATTAAAGGTGCTCAAGTGTGTGCTCAACTGTGATGGGACGGCAATCCAACACACCGGAGAGAGACCAGGCGTAGGACTGTCTGCACCATAATATCTCCCGCACCGATGGCTAATCGGCGCGGGAGATATTATAGTGCCGACGTGTGTGCGCAGGCACAGGTGCACTCTCTGTTCCCTTACTCTCATAGTCTGATGGGACGGCAATCCCACACGACCGGAGATAGATCACGCGCAGGACCTACGGCTTAACGTGCTTTGTACTAACTTCGCGTACAATAAGAGATCCGTATTAACTGGTTTTGTATATCTTGATTGGTCGCCATGCGTACTAGGCCCTTAAATAATCACCTGCTTTTCTAGGCAGCCTTTTTAATTCAAAGGCTTTTATCGTGTCAGGCTTGCCATCAAAATATAAAACTTCGTCATAATCTGGTAAGGTTGCAGCTTCGAATACAATTGCTGAGTACGTCAAGTGAATGATCACCAGATATATTAAAACGAACATTTCAGCTCTAAGATCTTCCATTCCTAGATTTAACCTGTGAGAACTCAAAAAAGGATATTTTAAAGCTGAAAAGAACGTGCTGCTGTATGAATCAGTAGCACGTTCTTCACCTGCCGGGGCTGAGGGTTGTTCGAAAGAGATACCGCGGCCCCGGAACGTAAAGGGCGATAGAAGGAACATGGGTAGGTTTTAGTCAGTACAAGTCTGACACTCCCCCTCGCTCCGCCCAGAGCGGGGGAAGTATTTGATGATTTCCCAAGCCAAAAAAAAGTAGGAATTCCTCCTGTATCGTGGGTGCGTTTACACTCACATAAAGATACGGCCAGACCCGGACAACTATCGGTCACAAAAATATGTTCCGTGCGAGAATCGAACCGGCGCGGCGGTGACTCCACGCACGGAACGGCCGTCAAAATTATACAAAGTCTAAAATCATTAAATTTATTGTAATTACATATACATCCGTACCATACGTACTTAATACTATTATTATAAAGCTGAAGAGTTTGTTTGTTTGTTTGAACGCGCTAATCTCAGGGACTACTGGTTGGAATTGAAAAATTATTTTAGTGTTGGATAGTCCATTTCTTGAGGAAGGCTATAGGCTATATAACATCACGCTACGACCAACAGGTGTTGAGCAGCGTGGGTGAAATCGCGTGGAACAGCTAGTTGTATATAAATGCGTGCGTAACTGTGTCTGTCTGTCTGTCTCTTCTCACGCCTAAACCACTGAACCGATTTCAATGAAATTTGGTACTGATATAGTCTGGGACCCAAGAAAGGACATAGGATAGTTTTCATCCCGGAAATCCCCCGGGAACGGGAACTATTAATCCACGCGGACGAATTCTAGTAGCTTATAAAATATCGCAATGCGTAAAATGTGTTACGATAAAAAGTTGCATAACATAAACGCTCGTTTATGTTATGCAACATGTTTATTTATGAATACCTAAATAATCACGGTGTTTGAGTTGTCTCAGTTTACATCTATCACTGAAATAGTCACGTGCCTCTGATGCTGAAAACAAAATAAAAAGACATGTTACATTACAAAACATTACTTCTGCAATGCCTTAAAGATAAGGCATTATGCCTTATCTTTGTGAACAACAACACATGTCAACAGTGTGCATGTAAGAAGATGAGGGGAGATGTCCCTTTGTGCTATGAAAAAAATCAACCCTCTAAGTCTACGCAGTCAAAAGATATGGCTGTTTGTGTCGCAAGTTTGTACGGAACCCTTGGTGCGCGAGTCTGACTCGCTTTTGGCCAGTGTTTTTCGAACTTTAGAAGTTTTGAAAAAACAAAAAAATTAGAGGTGTCAAGGGACACCCAGATGGAACGAAGTTCCAATACAAATGAAAATATCTGGCTTGCTTTCTAAAAGAGAGAGAGAGACAGACAGAGAAACATGCGACGCCGCACAGCTTACAATAGCTTACTATAGCAAAAAGTGTCGTGACAACTTTTCGTAAGAATTATTTCCGTGTAGCCCCCTTTCACAACGCGCGATAAGGAACTTCGTTCCAAAAAACAAAACAAAGACAATGGCTACATGAACGTACAACAAACCAAAATGTATTTGTTTACAGAAACAATATTGCTGCCCAATATATTCAAACTACTATTTCAAGAGTTATCAACTTTTTGCATCAGAATTGCTCCAAACTGTAGGAATTTTCACGACAATTTTCCGACGTTGAAAGCTCTTGATAATGTCTCGAAAACTTCGCTCGTTTCCTTTTCCGAAGATGCTCAGTTTGCTAGAAGAGTCGATGAACAGAAATGGGTAAAGTAACATAATATATTGTATTGTAGAAACAGGCTGGTGTTCGCAACTTTATTTTTAACGTCGATGTCTTTCAAAAAAGCAATTGTGTTTTTTTTATTGACATATTTTTTTTGTTATTAATCCTCCTTACAACTATCCTTGCAGGCCTTAACCTAATGCGACAGTGAAGCTATAAACTAATAAAATTTAAAAAAAAAAAAACAAAGCACTTTACATCAAATCTGTATACATACAATGTTAGACTATATAAATATGTGATTAACTATAAAATAAAAATAATGTACCGAAAAGGGAAATTATTTTTATTTGTTCAAACCCAAAAAAAAAAAGAAAAGGAGGTAACTTTCTATTTACTTTTTTACCGATTACTCAATGACCGAATTTGAATGTTTTTTTTTTCTGATTGATCGGGTAGTAACTTCCCAGGTAAAAGTCATCAGGTCAGTACTTGATGAAGGAATCCTTGAAAAACTGTAAAAAGCTTTATAGGCACACTTGAGTCAATTTAAATACTTCTTTTTGTAGTATTTTTTGCATTTGTTTGTAAAATAAAACAACTAACTACTTTTAATTGTTTGTTTCAGTTTGTATGTCAACAACTTCTGAAGCTAATACTGTATTATTTTACACATTTTTTTTTTTTTGGAGTCGGTTTTATTTTTTGCAAAAAAGTTTTTATGCGAGTTCTCCAACTTGTGCCATGAAAAGACTGTGTGCAGGACACACAACCTCATCAAAGGGAGTATTGAAAAAAAACCTAGAATAAAATGTAGGTGGTGTAGTATTTCTATGATACGCATTAATTGAAATATTGAACGGCGAGCTTAACCTCAGAATTTAAGTTTTTTTTTTACAGCAAACCTTACTAAAATTGTGAAATTTTACAAATTGCATTGTTTTTGTAGGTGTAGAACTATATTTTTTTTATTATAATTATTTTAGAAAAAACTATGTATGAAGGAATTTCTCTAGGTATGTATCCTGTATCATGGGTGCGTTTACAAACATCTAAACTCACATACACAAACAGCCAGACCCGAAACAACTATCTATAGGTCATACAAATATTTGTTCCGTGCCATCAAAACCGAAACACGTTCAGCAGTCAAACTCTTAGCCACTGCACCAAACTTGTCGTCAAATCGTGACTTTGGTTATTTTTGACATTTGGCTAAACACTTCCAGCTTCACGACATCTTTGTAAATTGTCACCAGTCTGTTATGATTGCAAGTCGCGGCCCAATGGGTTCGAAACAAAGGATTTATTCAACAAATATTGAGCAGAAACATTGTTTATTTGAGAGATATTTACGAAGAGACACATCAAAGAAATGTTTAATATTATTTCTCAAATACTAACAGTTGGTTTCTAAATTAAGTATTTGAAGTTCAACAACCTTTAGAACACCAGTACTGTTAGCAGTATTTCTTTCGAAATTCAAAATTTTCTTCTGATGTTTACTTTGACAGATTAAAGAAGAACATAGCTAAATAAATGAATTCTGATATATTGAATAATGATATATTGTATGTGTTTCATTATCCTTACTAATATACTAATACTAATACGAATATACTAATTAATTACTAATTATAAAAGCGAAAGTGAGTTTGTTTGTTTGTTACCTCTTCACGCTTTAATGGTTAAACCGATTGTGATGAATTTTGGTACAGAGATAGTTGGGAACCAGGAGACGGACATAGGGTATTTTTTAAGTGGATTGTGAGGGAGAAAGAGGGAAGAAAAGGGAAAACTTAGCGTTGCTATTACAAATCAATAAGGCGCAAGGGCAAAAACTGCCGGCAGGTACCTGCAAATCAGGAAAGCTAGTTCTAAATATGAATCAGATTAAAAAAATAAAATAGTCAAAGACATTGTTAATATGTATTATGAATTGTCACTTTGTGACCATTTTACAAAATGTAACGTAAGTCATATTATTATCCTAAAATATTCTTCTAAATGGTCTCAAGCTTTTAATTTTTTTTTTATGGTTCGAAAAGTTTTGAACTTCGAATACGTAATTTTTAAAGTTTAGAGTTGTCCGCAGTTTCACTCACAACCTAGGAATACCAGTTTATACTTACATGTTTGTGCGTAGTTTAAAAAAAAACAATATAAAGATACTGTTAAAAAAAATACAAATACAAACTACTTTTAGAATCCACGTTGTATTTTAACTTCACACTTAAATCCATACACAGCGTTTACCAGAAACTTGTCATATTTCAGGGTGTGATTCAGGCCATCAAATTGAACAACTTTCTCCAAGGGACCACCATCCTACCGAGGATGCGGTTTGTTCCAAAGAGATACCGCGGCCCCGTAACATAAAGGGCAAAGGAAGGGACACGAGTGGGTTGTCAGTAATAGTCTATCACTTCCCCCTCATCAAATAATCTCCCCCGTTCTGAGCGGAGCGGGGGTGACTGTTAGATTTTACTGACTAAAACCCACCTATTTTTTTTACGATTTTAATGGCGGTCCCATAGAGAAAGTTCTTCAGTTTAAATTTGGAATCATATCCCGAAATATAACCACACTTTTTGGTAGACGCTGTACAGGCTGATTACGGTTAAATGAAGACTACAACTGAATATGTACTAAGTTTTGAAATGAGAACGTACTTGGTCACATGAGACTTATGTGTTATTGTTTGCAAGTAACAATGGAATAAAGCTCTTGGTACATTTCAATGAGTAGACGCCGATTCCGGCTCAACTCAATTTGTACCGTAAGTTAGACGATAAAACGCTCACTTTTCAATGTTTTACTGTTAATCTAGTGTTTAATTTATTATGTGCCAGTGGTAGTGAAGTCGGTGTCGAATCTGCGTGATATGCGAAGACCTTTGTTTTTGTTGTCGCTGTCTGTGGTAAGTTTACAGTGAAGGAATGAATATTTTGGTCATTTTAAGGTTATTCTGAAAATTAACTTTATCGTTCCTTGATTGGCTGAATCCTTACTAATATTATAAAATCGAAAGTGAGTTTGTTTGTTTGTTACGTCTTCACGCCTAAATGGCTAAACCTATTTCGATGAATTTTGGTACAGAGATAGTTAGGCTATTTTTTTAAAAAAGGTTGAGTTATGAGGGAGAAAGAGGGAAAACTTTGCAATACTATTACAATAAATAAGGCGCAAGGGCAAAAACTACAGGTAGCAGGTACCTGTAAATCAGGAAAGGAGAACTCTGTGTTACCCCGAATTAACGCGAGCAAAGCCGCGGGAAAAAGCTAGTAATCAAATAAAGTTATGATCCGCTGAGTTAAAATCTGTACATAGACGGTACTGAGATACGGTTTGTGTTTGGAACAAAATAAATAAAAAATGTTATAAGATTAAAAATATATTTTTATTTACAGATCATTTATGATACTTACGAATGTATAAATGCAATACAACACAACATGCAGTTAATACTTAATTATGAAGATACGAATTTTATATAAAAAATATTTACACGTGTTAAACAGATAATGGTGCCGATTCTAACGAACCACCGGATTAAACTAAACTAAGATTAAAATGACATAACTTATCACACCAAATTTTACTCCACACCATTTTTGTCGCGATGAAATAGAGTCCAATTTAGCTTGACAACCACTAGTGTTATAGGCAACTAAACTATCATTAATTCTGCCAAACTACAATATAGTTAAGTTATGTCATTTCAATCAATTTCAGAATAGGAAACTCCGTTTGAAAGGAATAAACTAAATTTT
Organism: Ochropleura leucogaster; assembly: GCA_958449745.1. Classification (NCBI taxonomy): domain Eukaryota; kingdom Metazoa; phylum Arthropoda; class Insecta; order Lepidoptera; family Noctuidae; genus Ochropleura; species Ochropleura leucogaster. Next base: position 9,485,822 of record OY288224.1, on the reverse strand, counting down.
AGTAATGTTTAGTTTAGTTTTAGTTTCGTCTGTGACAACAGAATCGCCACCATTATCATGTATTTCATCAATACTTTGGCAATAAAAATCACTTTCCTAACAAATAAAAAATATCTTACCGAAATACATACAAGGAAAAACTACACAAAATCGACCGAAACAGCCAATAGATTGTTTCAAAAGAAGAAGTGTGTTTGAAAATTAAAAGAATTTCCTAAAAGTAAAACCGGTCGACGGTTCCCAGGACGAGCTCCTCATGAACGGAGACACAGACTTGCTCAAGCCAGCGTTGAAGTCTAGAGAACTGCTCTTCCCTCTAAAGAGGTTCAAGTTACCGTTGGCAGAGTAATCAGTACGTTGTAGAAGCGGCGTGTGTGCTACTCCTAGAGAGGCACCAACTCGGTTTCTGCAAAAAAAAGGAAATAGATATTAAACCTTCTTGAAGGAAATCACTCACCATCTGCATAGTCTTCTTTTTTTAAACTTTGCCCCACACTCGAAATTTCTCCTGTATCGTAGGTGCGTTTACAAACAATTAAACTCACATACACAAGCCAGACCCGAAACAACTATTGGTAGGTCATACAAATACTTGTTCCGTGCCGACATAACCTTTATATTATTGATTATATTTCTTATTATATTAAATTGGAGACGGCTAATTACCAAAAAAAAAAGTATTAGTCCGTCTTTTAGATTATTTAAAAATAAGGGACATGTTTTTTTATGTTTTTAAGACATTTTATTTTATTTGTAAATTAGACCAAAAATTACAAAGATATCCTTACTTCCTTACTAATATTATAAAAGAGAAAGTGAGTTTGTTTATTTGTTTGTTTGTTATCTCTTCACGCTTTAATGGCTACACCGATTTTGATGGATTTTGGTACAGAGACAGTTGGGAACCAGGAGACGGACATAGGACTATTTTTTTTAAAAAAGAGTGGGTTATGAGTGAGAAAGAGGGAAGATACGGAAAAACTTAGCGTTGCTATTACAAATCAATAAGGCGCTACCGAATTTAGCGCGAGCGAAGCCGCGGGCAAAGCATAAAAGTTACGTGTAACGTCACGCGTTGCTGCTTTTTTTCGCAACGAGTGACGTAAAGAATGTAGTTACTTTGACCCTGGAAGTAAAGCCAGCAGGCGGTGTCTCTGACAGGCCCCTCTACAAGAATAACGTATCTACTTGTCAGTGGGTTCCTTCCTGAGGCCCATCTTTGGTCAATACCCAGCAAGTGTCGTTTCGAGGGCACGGTTAGCGCAGTGGCTGAGTGATTGACTGGTTTAATTCCCACACGGAACAAATATTTCTATGGCCTACAGATAGTTGTTTCGGGTCTGGCTGTTTGTGTGTGTGAGTTTAAATGTTTGTAAACGCACCCACGATACAGGAGAAATTCCTAGAGTGGGGCAACGTTTTCTATAAAAATAAAAAGTAGTAATTTTTAAGTTAAATACTCACTTGTACATATAATCGACACCGCCTCCATAGGTGTTGAAGTTTGGGACCTGGGGGATGGTCGGCATGTTCCTCGTGAGGAAGGCGTTGGCGTTGACATCGTGGTTCGGGTTGTGGAAGAGGTTGGCGTGGCCTGCTGCCGTGATGCGGTCACCGAAGTTTGGGATGCGCGTGTTGGTGAGTGAGAGACCGTGGCCGTTGCTGTGATGAAAGAATATTTACAAGTGAGATTATTTCATGTCTCTGATATTTAATTCGTAAGTCATGTGTAATGTTTCACAATACATACAACAGCGACCTACACAAATGTGACTTTTTACACGACTGCCCCAAAAAAGGAGTGTTAGGTTTTTTAGGGTTCGTGTATGTTTGTATGTATGTGAGTTTCTTTATTCCATCATAACTTCTAAACGCCTGAACAGATTTATCATCTAATGCCGATGGAATGTTATAGGAACAAAGATGAAAGGAAATCGAAAACGAAACCACATTCCATCGGTAAATGTAAAATTAACATCTTAATTATTTTTTTTGACATGGCAGTCGTGTTTTTTTTTGCTATTATTCGTCGTGTCGTTGAACTCCTTGAGTTATGAGTCGAGCTACACGATAACTGACGAATGCTTGCACTGACTGGACAGGTCCACTCAATTTGTGTGAAGCTTTCTTAAATTTCTATTGCCTTTTATGTTCCGGGGCTGCGAGATCTCTTTTGAACAACACGCAACCCCTTCAGGCTCTGGCCCAGGCAGGCCAGGCAGGCAGCTTTACTGACATATCTATGGGGCGCGCGCGTGGAACACTAACGTGCCGTCTTCACTAGATGGACGGACGGACGGTGAGCTACCCATTGCTCACCGTCCACAGACCCACATCTACAGTAGCCAGGAGTCATCTCGCGGCACCCGACGGAATAAAAACACTTACACATTATCCAAAGCCACACCAGCTGTTGCAGACTGCAGGTGCCTAGCCGCATCGAAGTTAGCTCCACCAATGGCGCTCAAGACATTCCTGTCGATTTTTTCCCATGCCAAAACAAACTGTATAAATAAAAAGAAAAACAAAAATTTAAGAAAACTGCGCCCCGCACTTGAAATTCCTCCCGTACCGTGGTTGCGTTTACACTCACATAACGAAACGGCCAGACCCGGACAACTATCGGTCACAAAAATATGTTCCGTGCGAGAATTGAACCGGCGCGGCGGCGACTCCACGCACGGAACGGCCGTCAAAATTATAAAAAGTCAAAAATCATGAAAATTAAAATTATTGGTAATTCTTAAATAGGTTATAAAATATCGCAATGCGTAAAACGTGTTATGTTATATAGTTACGCTCGTTTATGATATGCAACATGTTTATTTCTGAATACCTAAATAATCACGATGTTTGAGTTGTCTCAGTTTACATCTATCACTGAAATAGTCACGTGCCTCTGATGCTGAAAACAAAATAAAAAGACATGTTACATTACAAAACATTGCCCCTGCAATGCCTTAAAGATAAGACATAATCAACAGTGTGCAAGTAAGAAGATGCGGGGAGATGTCCCTTTGTGCTATAAAAAAAATCAACCCTCTAAGTCTACTCAGTCAAAATATATGGCTGTTTATGTCTCAAGTTTGTACGGAACCCTTGGTGCGCGAGTCTGACTCGCTTTTGGCCAGTGTTTTTCGAACTTTAGAAGTTTTGAAAAAACAAAAAAATTAGAGGTGTCAAGGGACACCCAGATGGAACGAAGTTCCAATACAAATGAAAATATCTGGCTTGCTTTCTAAAAGAGAGAGAGAGACAGACAGAGAAACATGCGACGCCGCACAGCTTACAATAGCTTACTATAGCAAAAAGTGTCGTGACAACTTTTCGTAAGAATTATTTCCGTGTAGCCCCCTTTCACAACGCGCGATAAGGAACTTCGTTCCAAAAAACAAAACAAAGACAATGGCTACATGAACGTACAACAAACCAAAATGTATTTGTTTACAGAAACAATATTGCTGCCCAATATATTCAAACTACTATTTCAAGAGTTATCAACTTTTTGCATCAGAATTGCTCCAAACTGTAGGAATTTTCACGACAATTTTCCGACGTTGAAAGCTCTTGATAATGTCTCGAAAACTTCGCTCGTTTCCTTTTCCGAAGATGCTCAGTTTGCTAGAAGAGTCGATGAACAGAAATGGGTAAAGTAACATAATATATTGTATTGTAGAAACAGGCTGGTGTTCGCAACTTTATTTTTAACGTCGATGTCTTTCAAAAAAGCAATTGTGTTTTTTTTATTGACATATTTTTTTTGTTATTAATCCTCCTTACAACTATCCTTGCAGGCCTTAACCTAATGCGACAGTGAAGCTATAAACTAATAAAATTAAAAAAAAAAAAAAACAAAGCACTTTACATCAAATCTGTATACATACAATGTTAGACTATATAAATATGTGATTAACTATAAAATAAAAATAATGTACCGAAAAGGGAAATTATTTTTATTTGTTCAAACCCAAAAAAAAAAAGAAAAGGAGGTAACTTTCTATTTACTTTTTTACCGATTACTCAATGACCGAATTTGAATGTTTTTTTTTTCTGATTGATCGGGTAGTAACTTCCCAGGTAAAAGTCATCAGGTCAGTACTTGATGAAGGAATCCTTGAAAAACTGTAAAAAGCTTTATAGGCACACTTGAGTCAATTTAAATACTTCTTTTTGTAGTATTTTTTGCATTTGTTTGTAAAATAAAACAACTAACTACTTTTAATTGTTTGTTTCAGTTTGTATGTCAACAACTTCTGAAGCTAATACTGTATTATTTTACACATTTTTTTTTTTTTGGAGTCGGTTTTATTTTTTGCAAAAAAGTTTTTATGCGAGTTCTCCAACTTGTGCCATGAAAAGACTGTGTGCAGGACACACAACCTCATCAAAGGGAGTATTGAAAAAAAACCTAGAATAAAATGTAGGTGGTGTAGTATTTCTATGATACGCATTAATTGAAATATTGAACGGCGAGCTTAACCTCAGAATTTAAGTTTTTTTTTTACAGCAAACCTTACTAAAATTGTGAAATTTTACAAATTGCATTGTTTTTGTAGGTGTAGAACTATATTTTTTTTATTATAATTATTTTAGAAAAAACTATGTATGAAGGAATTTCTCTAGGTATGTATCCTGTATCATGGGTGCGTTTACAAACATCTAAACTCACATACACAAACAGCCAGACCCGAAACAACTATCTATAGGTCATACAAATATTTGTTCCGTGCCATCAAAACCGAAACACGTTCAGCAGTCAAACTCTTAGCCACTGCACCAAACTTGTCGTCAAATCGTGACTTTGGTTATTTTTGACATTTGGCTAAACACTTCCAGCTTCACGACATCTTTGTAAATTGTCACCAGTCTGTTATGATTGCAAGTCGCGGCCCAATGGGTTCGAAACAAAGGATTTATTCAACAAATATTGAGCAGAAACATTGTTTATTTGAGAGATATTTACGAAGAGACACATCAAAGAAATGTTTAATATTATTTCTCAAATACTAACAGTTGGTTTCTAAATTAAGTATTTGAAGTTCAACAACCTTTAGAACACCAGTACTGTTAGCAGTATTTCTTTCGAAATTCAAAATTTTCTTCTGATGTTTACTTTGACAGATTAAAGAAGAACATAGCTAAATAAATGAATTCTGATATATTGAATAATGATATATTGTATGTGTTTCATTATCCTTACTAATATACTAATACTAATACGAATATACTAATTAATTACTAATTATAAAAGCGAAAGTGAGTTTGTTTGTTTGTTACCTCTTCACGCTTTAATGGTTAAACCGATTGTGATGAATTTTGGTACAGAGATAGTTGGGAACCAGGAGACGGACATAGGGTATTTTTTAAGTGGATTGTGAGGGAGAAAGAGGGAAGAAAAGGGAAAACTTAGCGTTGCTATTACAAATCAATAAGGCGCAAGGGCAAAAACTGCCGGCAGGTACCTGCAAATCAGGAAAGCTAGTTCTAAATATGAATCAGATTAAAAAAATAAAATAGTCAAAGACATTGTTAATATGTATTATGAATTGTCACTTTGTGACCATTTTACAAAATGTAACGTAAGTCATATTATTATCCTAAAATATTCTTCTAAATGGTCTCAAGCTTTTAATTTTTTTTTTATGGTTCGAAAAGTTTTGAACTTCGAATACGTAATTTTTAAAGTTTAGAGTTGTCCGCAGTTTCACTCACAACCTAGGAATACCAGTTTATACTTACATGTTTGTGCGTAGTTTAAAAAAAAACAATATAAAGATACTGTTAAAAAAAATACAAATACAAACTACTTTTAGAATCCACGTTGTATTTTAACTTCACACTTAAATCCATACACAGCGTTTACCAGAAACTTGTCATATTTCAGGGTGTGATTCAGGCCATCAAATTGAACAACTTTCTCCAAGGGACCACCATCCTACCGAGGATGCGGTTTGTTCCAAAGAGATACCGCGGCCCCGTAACATAAAGGGCAAAGGAAGGGACACGAGTGGGTTGTCAGTAATAGTCTATCACTTCCCCCTCATCAAATAATCTCCCCCGTTCTGAGCGGAGCGGGGGTGACTGTTAGATTTTACTGACTAAAACCCACCTATTTTTTTTACGATTTTAATGGCGGTCCCATAGAGAAAGTTCTTCAGTTTAAATTTGGAATCATATCCCGAAATATAACCACACTTTTTGGTAGACGCTGTACAGGCTGATTACGGTTAAATGAAGACTACAACTGAATATGTACTAAGTTTTGAAATGAGAACGTACTTGGTCACATGAGACTTATGTGTTATTGTTTGCAAGTAACAATGGAATAAAGCTCTTGGTACATTTCAATGAGTAGACGCCGATTCCGGCTCAACTCAATTTGTACCGTAAGTTAGACGATAAAACGCTCACTTTTCAATGTTTTACTGTTAATCTAGTGTTTAATTTATTATGTGCCAGTGGTAGTGAAGTCGGTGTCGAATCTGCGTGATATGCGAAGACCTTTGTTTTTGTTGTCGCTGTCTGTGGTAAGTTTACAGTGAAGGAATGAATATTTTGGTCATTTTAAGGTTATTCTGAAAATTAACTTTATCGTTCCTTGATTGGCTGAATCCTTACTAATATTATAAAATCGAAAGTGAGTTTGTTTGTTTGTTACGTCTTCACGCCTAAATGGCTAAACCTATTTCGATGAATTTTGGTACAGAGATAGTTAGGCTATTTTTTTAAAAAAGGTTGAGTTATGAGGGAGAAAGAGGGAAAACTTTGCAATACTATTACAATAAATAAGGCGCAAGGGCAAAAACTACAGGTAGCAGGTACCTGTAAATCAGGAAAGGAGAACTCTGTGTTACCCCGAATTAACGCGAGCAAAGCCGCGGGAAAAAGCTAGTAATCAAATAAAGTTATGATCCGCTGAGTTAAAATCTGTACATAGACGGTACTGAGATACGGTTTGTGTTTGGAACAAAATAAATAAAAAATGTTATAAGATTAAAAATATATTTTTATTTACAGATCATTTATGATACTTACGAATGTATAAATGCAATACAACACAACATGCAGTTAATACTTAATTATGAAGATACGAATTTTATATAAAAAATATTTACACGTGTTAAACAGATAATGGTGCCGATTCTAACGAACCACCGGATTAAACTAAACTAAGATTAAAATGACATAACTTATCACACCAAATTTTACTCCACACCATTTTTGTCGCGATGAAATAGAGTCCAATTTAGCTTGACAACCACTAGTGTTATAGGCAACTAAACTATCATTAATTCTGCCAAACTACAATATAGTTAAGTTATGTCATTTCAATCAATTTCAGAATAGGAAACTCCGTTTGAAAGGAATAAACTAAATTTTAGTAATGTTTAGTTTAGTTTTAGTTTCGTCTGTGACAACAGAATCGCCACCATTATCATGTATTTCATCAATACTTTGGCAATAAAAATCACTTTCCTAACAAATAAAAAATATCTTACCGAAATACATACAAGGAAAAACTACACAAAATCGACCGAAACAGCCAATAGATTGTTTCAAAAGAAGAAGTGTGTTTGAAAATTAAAAGAATTTCCTAAAAGTAAAACCGGTCGACGGTTCCCAGGACGAGCTCCTCATGAACGGAGACACAGACTTGCTCAAGCCAGCGTTGAAGTCTAGAGAACTGCTCTTCCCTCTAAAGAGGTTCAAGTTACCGTTGGCAGAGTAATCAGTACGTTGTAGAAGCGGCGTGTGTGCTACTCCTAGAGAGGCACCAACTCGGTTTCTGCAAAAAAAAGGAAATAGATATTAAACCTTCTTGAAGGAAATCACTCACCATCTGCATAGTCTTCTTTTTTTAAACTTTGCCCCACACTCGAAATTTCTCCTGTATCGTAGGTGCGTTTACAAACAATTAAACTCACATACACAAGCCAGACCCGAAACAACTATTGGTAGGTCATACAAATACTTGTTCCGTGCCGACATAACCTTTATATTATTGATTATATTTCTTATTATATTAAATTGGAGACGGCTAATTACCAAAAAAAAAAGTATTAGTCCGTCTTTTAGATTATTTAAAAATAAGGGACATGTTTTTTTATGTTTTTAAGACATTTTATTTTATTTGTAAATTAGACCAAAAATTACAAAGATATCCTTACTTCCTTACTAATATTATAAAAGAGAAAGTGAGTTTGTTTATTTGTTTGTTTGTTATCTCTTCACGCTTTAATGGCTACACCGATTTTGATGGATTTTGGTACAGAGACAGTTGGGAACCAGGAGACGGACATAGGACTATTTTTTTTAAAAAAGAGTGGGTTATGAGTGAGAAAGAGGGAAGATACGGAAAAACTTAGCGTTGCTATTACAAATCAATAAGGCGCTACCGAATTTAGCGCGAGCGAAGCCGCGGGCAAAGCATAAAAGTTACGTGTAACGTCACGCGTTGCTGCTTTTTTTCGCAACGAGTGACGTAAAGAATGTAGTTACTTTGACCCTGGAAGTAAAGCCAGCAGGCGGTGTCTCTGACAGGCCCCTCTACAAGAATAACGTATCTACTTGTCAGTGGGTTCCTTCCTGAGGCCCATCTTTGGTCAATACCCAGCAAGTGTCGTTTCGAGGGCACGGTTAGCGCAGTGGCTGAGTGATTGACTGGTTTAATTCCCACACGGAACAAATATTTCTATGGCCTACAGATAGTTGTTTCGGGTCTGGCTGTTTGTGTGTGTGAGTTTAAATGTTTGTAAACGCACCCACGATACAGGAGAAATTCCTAGAGTGGGGCAACGTTTTCTATAAAAATAAAAAGTAGTAATTTTTAAGTTAAATACTCACTTGTACATATAATCGACACCGCCTCCATAGGTGTTGAAGTTTGGGACCTGGGGGATGGTCGGCATGTTCCTCGTGAGGAAGGCGTTGGCGTTGACATCGTGGTTCGGGTTGTGGAAGAGGTTGGCGTGGCCTGCTGCCGTGATGCGGTCACCGAAGTTTGGGATGCGCGTGTTGGTGAGTGAGAGACCGTGGCCGTTGCTGTGATGAAAGAATATTTACAAGTGAGATTATTTCATGTCTCTGATATTTAATTCGTAAGTCATGTGTAATGTTTCACAATACATACAACAGCGACCTACACAAATGTGACTTTTTACACGACTGCCCCAAAAAAGGAGTGTTAGGTTTTTTAGGGTTCGTGTATGTTTGTATGTATGTGAGTTTCTTTATTCCATCATAACTTCTAAACGCCTGAACAGATTTATCATCTAATGCCGATGGAATGTTATAGGAACAAAGATGAAAGGAAATCGAAAACGAAACCACATTCCATCGGTAAATGTAAAATTAACATCTTAATTATTTTTTTTGACATGGCAGTCGTGTTTTTTTTTGCTATTATTCGTCGTGTCGTTGAACTCCTTGAGTTATGAGTCGAGCTACACGATAACTGACGAATGCTTGCACTGACTGGACAGGTCCACTCAATTTGTGTGAAGCTTTCTTAAATTTCTATTGCCTTTTATGTTCCGGGGCTGCGAGATCTCTTTTGAACAACACGCAACCCCTTCAGGCTCTGGCCCAGGCAGGCCAGGCAGGCAGCTTTACTGACATATCTATGGGGCGCGCGCGTGGAACACTAACGTGCCGTCTTCACTAGATGGACGGACGGACGGTGAGCTACCCATTGCTCACCGTCCACAGACCCACATCTACAGTAGCCAGGAGTCATCTCGCGGCACCCGACGGAATAAAAACACTTACACATTATCCAAAGCCACACCAGCTGTTGCAGACTGCAGGTGCCTAGCCGCATCGAAGTTAGCTCCACCAATGGCGCTCAAGACATTCCTGTCGTTTCCAGCAAATGGCAGCTTGGCATTGAAACCTGGAAAAGAAGAATAAACAAATGAAAGCCGATTTTTTAAATTTTGGAAGCTGTTTTTCTCACGGTTAGTTACTTAATTATTTGATAAATGAACGATATAACAGACTAACCCAAGATTTGGCACGGTTAAACAAAAATTTTCACAATCATCATCTGCCTAGCCTTTTCTCATCTTTGGGGTCGGCTTCCAGTCCAACCGGATGCACCTGAATACCAGTATTTTACATGGAGCGATTGCCTATCGGACCTCTACAACCCTTAGTTAAGACTGGTTTTCAAACTTTCAGGTCCCTGACTACCTGTAAGGACTGTCAAAATTCTACAAAGTGCTTTCCGTGGCACCGAGGAAACTCGGTAATTTAATGGTTGGTCGCCCATCCACGGGCCGACCTAGGCAAACGTGGCTTAACCTCATCATAGATCCTAGTCTTATTAACCCACGGGCTCCCAACCAAAGAGGAATAAATGAAAAAAATTAAACAAACGAGAATAAAAAGAGCAAAAAATACTTACCACTAGTTTTATCCGAATTCAAGAAAGTACTTCCATGGAGCTGACGGGTCTGTCTCCTGTGGTCATTCTGGTGCAAATACTGGTAGAATTCAGCGTCCAAATCCTGGTCTGGTATACCGACCACCTGGTCAGGAGTGTCCCACTCCAGTTGACTGACTGCAGGGACCATCTCCCAAGCAGAAGCACTGACCACGAAGATCGTAAGGAGAACTGGAGAGAACATGTCGGCTTGGTGCTGGATGAACGAATGATGCCTTTGAAGAGATCCCTGTCTTTATATAGGAGAGTGACGAGATAATTTAGTTCAATGCGTCGGGACTTTACCAGAGCAGTCGCGGTTAGTATTATCAAAGTTATTGTATGATTAATGTGCGACTATCTGTTGTTTGTGGTTTTGTCTGCGTCAAAGTCAATCGTACTGCATAATATCACGCCTGGATTACATAATGGGGATATGCAGAGGTGTACTTCGGAACACCTTTTTTTTCATGGGTATATTCCTAATAAAAAAAATACTTAAATATTTTTTCTAATAAATAAAATAAATTGTTCTAAATCTCATATAATATAATAAAATAAATATCTTAGGACAGCTCACACACGGCTATCTGATCCCAAGCTAAGCAGAGCTTGTGTTATGGTAACCAGACAACTGATATACATACTTATATAATTTATAAATACATACGTATTATAGATAAATCACACCCAGACACAGAACAAACAATCATGCTCATCACACAAAGTTTGTCCTGGGTAGGGAATCGAACCCACGACCTCTGACTCAGCAGTCAGGGCCACTAACCACTAGACCAACAGGCCCGTCAATAGGGGGCGGAGGTCACTTAAGATTAGCAGATCATCCATATAGACAAAGGCCAAAAAAAATATGTATTATTGACGATAACTCATAGGCTACCTATCTAAAAAATATAAATAAAATTGATATGGGACCACCTAGGAAATAAATTACAAATAAATAATAAATCATTTATTGTGGTGAGCAATAAATGAATTATTATTTATTTATTTTTTTAGGAAGTATATCCTACCTAACAAAAAAAAATTGCGAATCGGTCCCGTCCTCTTTGAGTAATCGGTGAACATACATAAAACAAGAATACAACGAATTTAGAACCTCCTTCTTTTTTTAAATCGCATAAAAAAACTGAATAAATTAGCCGTGGCAACTAAAAGATGACCACCATTGATGATGTCAAAACCCACTAACACTTTTGCACGTCCTGGAAATCGAGTCCAGTAGGCCTACTATGACGTCTTAAAGCAGAACTTATTCCACTGAGGGAAAGAGACAGAGCTATACAGGGTGTCTAGCACCATGTCTTTCCCTAGACCAACTAGGCAATCGATCGTTTTACCAATAAAACAGACAGACAGATCGAATGATAGACAGACAGACAAACTTTCATGAGCAATAGTTAGCTCACAGTCCGTCCGTCTAGTGAAGACAGGCTGTGTCGACGGCGCGTTTGTGTTCCACGGGCGCCTTAAAGAGATGTTAGTAAAGCAGAGGAGCCTGTTATGGCCACTGCCTGCCGGGGTTACGGGTTGTTCGAAAGCGATACTGCGGCCCAAGAACATAAAGAACAAAAAAAGGTACATGGGTAAGTTTGTAAAAGTCTGATACTCCCCCCCGCTCCGCCCAGAGCAGTGGAAGTTTTTTTTTTATACGTTGCCCCACACTTGAATTTTCTCCTGTATCGTGGGTGCGTTTACAAACATTTAAACTCACAAACAGCCAGACCCGAAACAACTATTTGTAGGCCATATAAATATTTGTTCGGTGCGAGAACCGAACCCGCGCCACGCAGCGCAGCAGTCAATCGCTCAGCCATCGCGCCAACCGTGCCGTCAATTAATTTGATGATTTCCCATCCCCAAAAAAAATACTTTCATATAAAGTTATGTAAACAAAAAACTGCATTGTCAATATAATGCGGTTTTTGTCTTTTTCTCACTAGTGTGCCCTCGGCCAGGAAGTGATTAAGCCGATTCTTCTTACCTTAGTTTATTATACATATAGTTACTAGCTGTGCCCCGTGATTTCATGCGCTGCTCAGCTCCTTTTCTGGTTTGAAAGATAGATAGTAGCCGATTCTCAGACTTACTGAATATATGTGCTGTGCAAATATTTAATTAATGAAAGTATATTAAATATTAAAAGTGTCACAATTTCATATCAGTTGTGTTAAAATGATTATTTTAAATGGCTGATTTTATACAATTGCAACGATTTAATTTAATATTACGTTAAATTTTACATGTCATTGTCATTATCTTACATCACTTACCAATATGGTTGGTGTAAAATGTCCAATTTTATTTGTATTAATTAAAATATTTGCAGACACGAAAAGTTTAGGCACAAAACAAAAAACTTTAAAATTTTAACATTTATGTCAATCAAATTGACATTGGTTATGAAATACCAGCATAATTAAATTCTGTAATTACCCTCACTTCAGTTTGTCTTTTTTATAAACTTATTTACTACTACCAGCTGGCACCCGCGGCTTTGCCCGCATGATATCGATAAAAAAGTATCCTATGTGTTATTTATACTATAATCTACCTCTGTGCCAAATTACATCAAGATCCATTCAGCCGTTTTGGCGTGAAAGAGTAACAAACATTCATACATCCATCCATCCTCACAAACATTTGCATTTATAATATTATAAGTAAAGTAGAATTATTTTTACTAACTTATTTTTACATACTTGATATTTTTCCTTAAGTAAAAACCCCAAGCTAAATAAGTACCTAAGTTTCTAAATATAAAGTTCAAAACACATAATGAACCGTAGTCATGAATAAATGATGTCTATTTACAAAAACAAAAGAGAAATAATTAAACAATTATTGTATTGTGGTTTTAACATTGTTTGGCGGTAAGTAATACGGCACGGTTGGCGCAGTGGCTGAGCGATCGACTTCTGCGCTGCTTGACGCGGGTTCGATCCCCACACTGAACAAACATTTCTATGACCTACAGATAGTTCTGTCGGGTCTGGCTCTTTGTGTATGTTAGTTTAAATGTTTGTAAACGGTAGTTAAGTCAAGGGTAGATTTACTTTTGTTTAATTAAAATTTAAAAAAAAATGTAAAATTACCCTGTATAATTAATACTGGGTTTTCTAAAAGCAATATGTATACAAATGAAAATCAACTAAGCAAACGTCAGTGAAAAGTATTATTTTATTTTCAAAATAAAAATATATTAATTTCACATAGGCCTACATGGGCACTTATAAAACGTCGAAAAAAGGTGCACGGTTCGGGTTGGCCGTTTCCTATGGAGAAGAACCGGCAAGAAACTCCATGGTTACTCTTTTAAAATCATTCTGTTTTACAATGTTGTTGTTACAGCGTTAGTACTTAAGTATGAGAGCTGGACCGCGTAGACCCGACAGTAATAATAAAAATCTTTAATTGTACAAAATCCTTTAACAATGTGGGTACTAGGTCACATGAATTTCAGTGGATAAGTCATTGCTTACTTTACAAAACGTAAGATGAGATAAAAAGGTAACAAGCGTCTAGGAATCTACAACCCCACAATGTCCACTCATTCACAAAGACTTGGTAAAAAAGAATCCATATGTTGCAGTCAAAACTCTTAACCAGTCAAAAGTACTATTGACTAGCAAAATCAGTCAAAAGTACTTTTGACCGTATGCTTTATTGCAGTTAAAACTACTTTTGACAAAGAGCGTCAGTCAATAGTACTCTTAACCGCAAATTTGCAGTCAAAAGTACTAAAAACTAATAATATTTTTTAGTTAAAACCACTTTTGACCAACCTGTTCAATCAAAAGTGCTTTTGACTAGTTACGAGTTTTGACTGCAACATATACAACAAATAGGAAAAATATTACTATACTACTATTACGTCTTCACGCCTAAATTAATGCCTAATGAATTTTGGTACAGAGATAGTTGGGACCCTGGAGACGGACATAAGTTTTTAAAAAAAGATTTAGATAGGAGGGAGAAAGAGGGACGAAAAGGGAAAACTTAGCATTGCTATTACAATAAATAAGGCGCAAGGGCTAAAACTACAAGTAGCAGGTACCTGGAAATCAGGAAAGGGGAACTGTGTTACAACGAATTTAACGCGAGCGAAGCCGCGGGCAAAAGCTAGTAAATAGGTGTAATAATTAGTTAGATGAGGGTATGATGAGGCTATTTATATTTTTCTTTATTTATTTAAAAGCTTTTAAACAAATAAAGAAAATATTACCTATACATCTCCACTTTTTTCTTTACAGGGATAGGCCCTGTAAAGAATACAGTCATGATATTACGTCAAATGTTGAACTTACAAATCTCCGCCGTTAAAGATAAGGGGAGAGTACCGTGTGAGATAAGTGTAAGCAATTGGCGGCTATTAATATCGTTCGAGGTCAAATGCGGTCAGTGGGTGATACCGCGGGTACAGGGGATTCCTTTTGGCTGGCCTGAGAATTACGTATGATTGACGAATTTGAGTTTAAGAATAAGAATAAAAGTTTTTCGTAGGAATCAATTTAGAACATATGATTAAGATCTGTGTGGAGTGACAAGAATGGATAAAGTAAGGAATGAATATATTCGAGAAAGTTTGAAAGTTGCGCCTGTTACAGAAAAATTAAAAGAGTGATATGAAGGAGAAAGGAGTAAATGATGCCATGACGTCTGATAGGGGAGAATGGAAGAAGAAAACGTGTTGCGCTGACCCCAAATAAAATGGGACAAGGACAGGAAAATGATGATGAAATGATGATTAAGATCTTATATGATCACTTTGTTGTCCGTCTGTCTGTCAAACGCCTTAAAACCGTGATCTCAAGTATGTAGTCCCTTAGAGCTGTCAAAAAATAAATACTAAGTCTCCGCAGTCAAAAGCTATGCTTACCGATTCTTATGATTTTTTTTACGCATATTCAGTAAGTCTGAGAATCAGCCAACATCTATTTTTCATACTAAGTGAGCAGCGGGTGAAACCGCTGGGCACAGCTATCATAATATATACTAATGCCAATCAATTAAAGGTCACCTCATTAATTGCGTGTTCCGATATTAACTTTACGACCATGTTTTATCACAAAGAAACCGCGCCTATGTAATACTTTGACAATATAAATGTTTCGTAATAAAATGTTATTCATATTCATATTTATTTGCATACCATAATGTGGAAAGGTATTAAATAAGTCTTAAAACTAAGGTACAATTATGGACCCTGTAAGGGCACAGCAACATAAAATACACAGTAATTCATTAAAAAAAAAACATCAATAAAAAAATATAAATTATAACTATCAATTCATTTTACCTTTTTAGATGCTCTAATATGTGTACCTATGCTATTTTATAGTAAAACATTCACAACTCAAATTATAACTGCTTATGTACCATGTTTTATACAAATAAATATTATTTTAGAAAGTTACTATGACCACACCAATAAATTCATAGAGAAATTTGCATAAACATTATTCGAATAAAAACTCATTTCTCTTTCCGTTTTCCAAACACGGAGAAACACTCAGTTTTAAGTTTTTTCTTACCAACCATAGAGCATTTAAGACCTCCTTTTCCCCACCCTCTTTTCTTTACGAACCAATATTCCCTCAAAGGACGATCCTCCCAAGTTGCCGTTATGAGAAACTTTTCTATACAAAGTCCGTTTTGCAACAAATTAATGGCAGCATCATTCTATCACACCATCTCCCCACATTATCGCAAAAAGAAACATTCAAGCCTTTTTCTTTGACTAAAAGCTTGTATAAAAATATCTATGGGAAAACCATTTTCACTTGACTCCTCAAAAAAGAAACTATGACTCTGTTTCTATATGAACAGGGTTGACTTTTGTATACTTTTACAAGCAACGCGTTCCTATTTAGACGGGACGATTTCAATATCGCACTAAATAAAAAAAACCTTAACGTCACGATAAAAATCCTCAACAAAGCCAAAAAGGTCTGCGATTTTACCAACGTTTACATTGCGAATGTGACCCTTATTGCATAGAAATAAGGGTCATGTAAAAATGTTATGTAAGCCAAAATAAGTGAATAGTGCAGGAGACAGATCGGATTTTAATAAGTGAAGAGGATTTTCCTTGTATTTGCTGCACGAACTACAAGGTCGTTTTTTCGGTGATAATGATCGTTTCTGACTCGATTCAAAAACATCTGGTTTCAGGTTTAAAACCTGGCGAGAATCTATGTGATCTTCACTATACAGGAAAACCTTTTGTGGTTTTAATTTTAATAATAATAAAAAAACACCATGACGCAGTTAAATAAGCAAGTACGTAAGCAAGTGGTGTATTTTGCTATCATCGAACGTTTCCAAAATGAAAACATGAGTTTGAACAAAATTTGAAAATAAAAATAAAAGTTCCTTTGACATGAGCCCGTCTTACAAAGTTGAAAATGGAAAGATAATGCAGGTCAGTTCATGCAGGGCACCGAGTTACTTATTAAACAATTAACAAAGGTCACCGACAGCTTCTGCATAAAAAAATAAAAAAAGAAAAAAATTGTATTGGACTTATACAGTTGCAAATTACAGGTCAACTAACATTTTTACATACGACTTCTCTTTTTTTCTGTCAAATACAAACCTCCTTTTTTTCAAAGCTTATTTTTCGAACAACTTGTTGTTGTTATAAAACAGAGGAGCTCGTGGTAAATAAAAGCCGCTTGAGGCGATCTTTAGCCGTTAGCGTTGAGCTGCGCTTGGTCAGGAATCCGTGGATAGGTGATCGCCTATTACATACTTCGGAAAGCACGATAAGCCATTGGTCTTGGCTGTCATTCGTAAAACTTTGACAGTATCATAGTATCATATTCTCCAGTACTACCTGGGTTGTAGAGGTCAGATAGAAAGACGCGCCTCGTAAACTAAAACTAAATCCAAATACGTGTACACTGGCCGTAAAAAGCTGCATTCATACCAAAAGCTGACCCCAGCATAATTATGAAAAAGCTAGACAAATGATGATGACATATTTCGAAACAGCATGTTTATTCTTCAAACATTTTGTCTGAATACAAATCCCAAACAGCATCATAAAGAAATTCTATTTATATCCGACTTGCAAAACTCCCAAAGAAATAGAATAGCAAGTGCAAAAAGTTTATAATTATATGTCAAGTCAACGAGACTCTATGACAGTACTTTATTAAGTTAAAAACGAAGTTTTATAAGTGGATTCCTTGCGGATTCTCAGGATTCAAACTTCTGACTTTTAAGCTCTATAAGTGTATAATCCGAACTCAAGTTAGAGGAGGAAAAAGCTGTTTAATAAATAAAAAAAGATAAATAGAGAATTTGTAAGTGTAATTTCGTTATATTACAGGAGATTATTGGTTTTACGTAGATTAGAAATTTAGTTTAAAATGTAATGATGTGTGTGATAAAAAAAAATCACATAAGTTAAAAATCCATGATATTCACCACTTTCACGTCGTTATCTTTGGAAAAGACATAATAAAAATTGCAAGTTTTCATCTAAGTTGAAGTTAAGTTTAACTGTACTATTTTGATAACTAATGAAAAAGAAGTACAAAACCATTAACATTTCGCTAGACTATCCTTTTTAGAACTTAAACTAGAATACTAACTTATTATCTTTTGCAGTTTATAACAACAACAAAAAATACCCTAGCTCCCTGCCTAAAACATTGTACACTTACGTCTATTGAAATCAGGAAAAGGGCCTAAAGGACCCAAAGTATAGGGCTATTTATTTTGATCTCAAGTGACATTCCCTAAATCGTTCCTGGAATGTGAAAATTTTTAGCCCTTCGCACTTTGCAACGAAGGATATAAATTGTTTCCTAAAACAGATAAGGGTCCAAAGATTTGGTACAACTCTATGTTGTACACCTTTTTGGTGTTAAGATTGATTAATTTGGGGGTATTTGGTTTTTTTTTTTTGGTGGTGATCTCGTTTTAAAGGGTTAATTGTGATTAGGTGTTTATTTAATGGAATGAAAAATGTAACATGGCTTGTTAGAAATTTCTGTGAAAGATGAGGATGATTTTTATTGAACACTGGCAAAACATTTTAACTGTTGATTAGCTTGCAAAGAGCTATTAATCTATACTAATATTATAAAGCTGAAGAGTTTGTTTGTTTGAACGCGCTAATCTCAGGGACTACTAGTTGGAATTGGAAAATTCTTTTACTGTTGGATAGTCCATTTCTTGAGGAAAGCTATAGGCTATATAACATCACGCTACGACCAACAGGTGCTGAGCAGCGTGGGTGAAACCGCGTGGAACAGCTAGTATATTATACAGTTCATTGAAAATTTTTGGTAGCTAATGTCAAATTAGCAGTATTAGTCCAGTGGTGGGACAGGCAAGTCATGGGTCTCAAGTTTGAACCCAAGGCTGGATGGTCAGCAAAGCATAGGGGCCTACCAGGACCACCGCCTGCCGGATTTCGGGTTGCTCGAAAGATATACCGCGGCCCCCTATCCTAGACTAGACTGCTTTTTCACATCAGGCGAGTTGTTAGCTAGCGAGGTGGTAGTTTTTCTTTATCCTTACTTCCTTACTGATATTATAAAAGCGAAAGTGAGTTTGTGTTTGTTTATTACCTCTTCACGCCTAAATAGCAAAACCGATTTTGATAAAATTTGGTACACAAAGATAGTTGGGACCCTGGAGACGGATATAGGCTATTTTTTAAAGAGTGAGAAATGAGGGAAGAAAACGGAAAACTTAGCTTTGCTATTACAATAACTAAGGCGCAAAGGCAAAAAATACAGGTAGCAGGTACCTGCAAATCAGGAAAGGGAAACTGTGTTACCCCGAATTTAACGCGAACGAACCCGTGGGTAAAAGCAAGTTATTTTTTTTTCTTTTTTTTTTAACGTTGCCCCACACTAGGAATTTCTCCTGTATCGTGGGTGCGTTTACAAACATTCAATCTCACATACACAAACAGCCAGACCCGGAACAACTATGTGTAGGCCACACAAATATTTGTTCCGTGCGGGGATCGAACCCGTGTCGTCAAAAACAATTATATCTAAAACAAGCCAGCAAAAAAATAAAAGCTAATGTCAAAGTTTCGAGTACCCACATTTTGACGAGTACAAAAACCGCGTAAGCAGTAAGGATAGTCAAGCATCCGCCATTTTGAATCTTCATTATTCACGGTGGCTGACTTGTTTGCGTGCATACGGCAACATATCAAGTTACACATTACCAGCATACCCTGGCCTCGCTTTGTGTAAATATAAAGAACAACGAGAGATCCATATATACTGGGTAAGCTTGTCGTGCGTACAGACGCATCCTGTTTTAAAGTGGATAAACTTTGCTACTTGTAAAGTTGATAAAAAAATAACTCTCGTCTGAGTTGAATTTTATGACATAACAAGCCCAGTGGGATTCCCCATCCGCGTAAATGAGGAACTTTCATGCAAACTTGTACTCTACTGAAGCACTTGAAGGTATTATTTCATTTGAGGAAATTTTCAAAGTCTTTTCAAGAGGTATCGTATTACACAGTATTAACTGGGTTGTAAAGATGAGTTAGATCTGCAGTCGATAGAAAAATATTCAGGCCACCGTAGATGCGGGTCTGTGGACGGTGAGCAAAGGGTAGCTCACCGTCCATCCGTCTAGTGACGACAGTCCTTGTTGCCGCGCGCCTCAAAAAGATGTCACCAAAGCAGAGGGGCCTGCAGGGCCACCGCCTGCCGGGATGCGTGATACCGCGGCCCTGGCACATAAAAGCCCGAAGGAGTAATATGGGTGGGTTTTAGTCAGCAAAAGTCTGTCACTCCCCCCTACTATGCCCAAAAAAGGGGCAGTTATTTGTTGATTTCCCATCCGCAATAAAATAAAGAAAAGACTGCCTCGTCGGTCTAGATATATGACGCCCAAGATTTTTTATATCTTACTAGCTGTGCCCAGCGGTTTCACCCGCTGCTCACTTAGGGGTATGAAAAATAGATGTTGGCCGATTCTACGACCTACCCGATATGTACACGAAATTTCGAAATTTCAAATCGGTCCTGCCGTTTCGGATGAGTATGGGAACGACAACTGAAACACGAGAATTTTATATATTAGATTTATTTAGATGTTAGGAAATGGTGAAAGGTTTTGATATGCACTTATTATAACACACACATTGCATCGTCGAGTACCTACGTACGCCAAAAGCTCAAGTACGTAGCGAGAGTGCAGTTGTTGGAATCGCGTCGCAACGTCAACTTTAAGGCGTTTGTGCTGCGAGTACCGTTGGTTATCTGCACCTCGTCTTGGAAGAGGACTTTTGGCCGCAGGGAGTGGTGTTCCGGCGCTTCCACGGACAAGTGCCACATGAACGCGCAGTGAAATAGTGCAGTGAAGTGCTACTAACATAAGTATTTGTTAAGGATTTATTTGCTAACACGAATTGTATTACCTATATATGTCTGTAAGATCTATGGGCCTAAGATGCCTCTAAATAAACATTTTATTAATATTGTATACAGTCTGCAAAGGAGATAAGCCACCATGAGAAATATCAATATCCTTCGATTAGATTTGTGTAAAAAAAATAATAAACATCCATATTTCATACATACATTCTTACAAACTCTCGATTTAGTAAAAATGACCAGCGAATCTCAACCTTTCAATTACAGCAACATAAACATAAGAGAAGAGAGACTATTAAAAAGCCAAGAATCCCCTCATAAATAACAAAGCATGTAGTTTAAATAGCAAAAGTTCAGGGTAAGGGTTGAGCCTCATTTGGTACCCGAGAAACGGGGAATAAAATTGCGCGCGACATCATCGGCAGCAAATGACGAATCTGAGCTAAAGAAAAAAACTATTTTACATACAAAAAAATCGACTTTAAAAAAACAAATTATAGCTTTAAAAGTTGGTATATCTTATACATATTATTGTTATTAATAATTAATTTGCTCGGTAGATCGATAGAGTCCCGATACCGGTGGCAATTTTTTTTTTGTGTTTTGTTTTTATTTTGGTTTATTTATTTTTTAATAAGACTAATGTAAATATATAAAAAATATGTGTAAAAATAAATAAAAGCCTAAAAAATCTGTTCCCAATACATGTCTTGGTTATATTATATTATCCCCAAATAATACGCAATTAAGATACCACATTTTTAAATTTAAAAACAAAAAAAAAAAGTAAAGAATTGTTAACCATAAACTTGCCATTTTTTTTTTAAAGATGGAAAGAACTCCTTTTGTAAAACGGTAGAAAAGACTAGAAGTCTCAAAAAGAATAGGATATAAGTATTTTATGCTACCAGAAGAGGGTCAACCCTAACAGTTTCAAACAATCCTTCTGGACTTTTATTGAGAGAAACAATTCAAATTGGTACGTAAATTACAGGCGCTTTCAATTTAAATGACCTTTTAGGCGATTAACTGAAGCCTTTAGGGGTGTA
Organism: Ochropleura leucogaster; assembly: GCA_958449745.1. NCBI lineage: Eukaryota > Metazoa > Arthropoda > Insecta > Lepidoptera > Noctuidae > Ochropleura > Ochropleura leucogaster. The sequence continues at coordinate 9,463,965 of OY288224.1, read as the reverse complement.
CCAAATGTGGTAATGTGGTTTATGATGAGGATTTTTTATTTTAAAGGCTATTACAGAGATGAGGTCATAAGTAAAGTTGAAAGGGGTATTTATCAGAATTGTAAATGATAAATAATATTTTTTTTGCAAGGAAGTTTTTACAAACACTTTTACATTGGGTTTTTTTAACTAAATGAGGCCGGTGTTTCCTGGAGATGACTTTGAATGCATAAAATTAACTAGTCCGTCATTTACAGAAAACCACCATATTGGATTTAGACATGATGCCACTTAATTTACCATGCATTGTGATCCAAACTAAACATATATGTAACACTACTGTTCCCCGCGGTTTCACCCACGCTGCTCAGCACCTGTTGGTCGTAGCGTGATGTTATATAGCCTATAGCCTTCCTCAAGAAATGGACTATCCAACACTAAAAAAATTTTCCAATTCCAACCAGTAGTCCCTGAGATTAGCGCGTTCAAACAAACAAACTCTTCAGCTTTATAATATTAGTATAGATTTCAGCTCAATCACAAACCCGGCACAGAGTTGAATTTAACTTCTAAGATTTTTTACATAGTCACTTAGTTACGGATTAAACTAATTAACGCGAGTTAAAAAAATACCCAAACTGTAATATTTTTTTACTACTCCTAGCCACCGTATATACGGGTCTGTGGACGGTGAGCAATGGGTAGCTCACCATCGTTAGTGTCCCACGCGTGCCTCAAAGAGATGTCAGCAAAGTAGAGAAGCCTGTCAGGGCCATGCGGGATACGGGTTGTTCGAAAGAAATACCGCGGCCCCGAACATTAAGGGCAAAAGAATTAACATGGGTAGATTTTAGTCAGTACTTTTACTGACTAAAACCTACCCATGTTTGACATCTAACACTCCCCCTTTATTTAACGATTTCCCCATCCGTAAAAAGGAGCCTTAAATAAGTAAAAAAAAAAATTAACACTTGTAACGCGGCAAACACTCAACCACGGCAGAAACACTCGCGCGCACGTAAACACCTCGGGCGTCATCACTACCCCGCACCGCACGGCCCTCCGCAGCGCTCCTGGCCGCCTTTATAAACGCCTCTCGGGCTATGGATCATCAGTCTGAGTTCGGCACGACTTGGGTGTACACACCGCATCGACTTAGGTCGGTCACGTTTGCCCCCGCTTCCTGCTGAGTTCAGATTAGCGCCTACACTGTGCGAAGGTAGTGTTGGTGATCCACATTACTGACGTACAGGGCACGGTGCGCTTAGGGTTTTCGGTAGGGTTTAGTTAGATTATTTTATTCCTTTCATTCATTTGTTATCTTTGTGTTACTATTAATGTACTTAGTTATTAGTTTAAATAAACTATTTATTGTTATTTGTGCAAAGTGGGTTTAGATTTATCTCCTCACACTGAACCTTGCCACAATTGGCGCCCAACGTGGGGCTTTCTTACCCACATATTATTTTATCATAGGTAGATTTATTGTAGTATGTACCCACATTAAATTTGTTGTAGGTAGATCTCAATATTATTGTTGTTGTCAATAAGTTAATTTGTTAGATTGATCTTAGTTCTGTTAGTAGGTATTTAAAGTAGTTTCGGTATATTAGTAGAAACATTTTTTCTTTGTTATTATATTATAAATAAACAAGCTAGGGTTTTGGAGTAGACAGTACACAGGATCAGTTACGTAATTCATTACAATAAAACTGATTTCTATAGCATAGTTTAGTTTTATTATTTTTTCTGTAGTATTTTGCTTAGTATATCGTCACGCTAGATTCCTTCAGAGTAAGCAGTTTATTAGGTTACTGTTATTTATTGAGCAAATCAACATTGATTTTTATAACGTTTTACCTAGACGTAGCCGGAGAAATAAACAAATGGCAAACGTCAGTTTCTCTGATGATCAGTTTAGGGATCTTTTAGGGGTGTTAGCAAACCGAGACAATTCTCGTGTTTCACAAAAAACAGGCAGTTTTGCATCATGCACTACCCGTTTTGACGGGACTCGCCAGTCGACAGTGGTCGAGACGTTTCTGTCAACTGTCACTACTTTTAAGAAAATTGAGTCCGTTAGCGACGAGAATGCCATAGAAGGGCTTACTCTGCTGCTTACTGGTGATGCAGCTATTTGGTGGCTTGGAGTGAGAGAAACCGTCAGTACTTGGCATGAGACTGTGTCATTATTACGGACGACATTTGCCCCAAAGAGACCCGCCTATCAAGTACTCAATGAGATTGTGTGCAACAAACAAAGCGGTCCTACAGCAACAGAACTATTTGTTGCTAAAAAACGTGCACTCATAGCAGAATTGCCAAAGCCGTCACCCACCTTATCACAAGGGTTGGACCTGCTATACACATCCCTCCATGTGAAAATAAGGGATAGAATACCGAGGGATTCCGTTCAAACATTTGACGAATTTCTCGTAAAAGTACGTCAAATTGAAGAAACCGTTACTGAACAGACTACTGAACAGACCAACACTGGTGCCACACCGTTAGTGAAGAGAACCCGCTGCAACTTCTGTCGCGCTTATAACCATAGCGAGCAGGAGTGTCGCAAGAAAGCTGCTAAGATCAAGACGTCTAAGGAAACTCCCAAGAAAACTGAGACCAGACCACCACCAACGTCTAAAATAACCTGCTACGGATGCGGTGAGCCTGGTGTAGTCAGAAGCAAGTGTCCAAAATGCAACACACCCAAAATAGGCGCAGTGGAAGTTGGGTTTTATGCATTGGCCTCTGGAACTCGACTGAGGCCAACTGTCAAAATTTCAATCGATGGCATCAATGGTCAAGCTCACATTGATTCTGGCGCAAAAATGAGTGTCGCATCTACTTCGCTGTACTACGTGCTAAAGCGAAAAGGAGTGACCTTTAACTCGGAAAAGCCACGGTAACCCTTGCCGATGGTCTACGGCGAAGACAACGTGTACAGTCAGCACAAGTACCTGTAACTTTATGTGGACGGACGATCCCCACAACTTTTATCGTGTTGCCCGAAACCCATGATAATCGCACACTCCTAGGAGTAGACTTTATCCAAGATGCAAGCATAGTTCTCAACTTGCCGCAACTATTGTTCCACTTCTTGGATGAACCTGGCAAGAAATACGATCTGCATAACGAGGATGAAGACAGCGCATCCGTGTCCACGGTGCAAATGGAACTTGAGGAAACCGAGTCGGTGATTGCAAGGCTAGCCTCGATTACGTCTCTGGAGTCAATGTTGAGCCCAATGTTCCAGACCCCATCCCCAAGTGCGAATACGCTGGAAGAAGAATGCAATATGGCAGGCGCATACGGACCACCTGTATTAATTGACCCCTGTACGCCGCCACATTCTCCCTCTCGACAAGAACCTACGCTCAGTGGTTACTCGCCGAGGTTTGTCGGTTCCCTGTTCCGGGATGCGCAATCCAGCATTAATAACGCGGAAATTACTCTGTCTCCACAGAGTAGTAAGTTGTTTGGTCCCATTGACATCGCTATGGTTGCTATAGATGGAGCTGCCTCAAGTGAAGAGATGCAACTTAGCACATTGTTAGAACAGCACGCTGGTGTATTCACTGGTAATGGCAAACCAGCTACTCTAGTGGAACACATTATAGAAGTTGGAAACCATAAACCGGTCGCTGTGCCTCCATACAGAGTATCCCAACAGCGGAAAGAAGTTCTACGCAAAGAGATTGATCAGATGTTGGACGACGATGTTATCACACTTTCGAAATCCCCATGGGCAGCACCAGTTGTTATGGTCCCCAAGAAAAATGGAGGTACAAGAGTCTGCATAGATTACCGTCAGCTTAATAGTATAACTGTAGCTGACGCGTACCCCTTACCTCGAATAGACGACCTTCTGCAGGAAGCAAGACCGACGCCTTACATGTCGACTCTTGACCTAAAAGCAGGTTATTGGCAGATAAAAGTGCGAGATGAAGACCAGGAGAAAACGGCTTTCGTCACTCCCTTTGGGTTGTACCACTTTAAACGTATGCCGTTTGGTTTGCGCAATGCTCCGGCGACCTTCCAGCGATTTATCGACAGATTGAAGCTGCATCTTGATGGAATGAAGTTGCTGGCTTACTTAGACGATCTCATCCTGCTCTCGCCGTCTTTCAAGCAACACCTGCAAGATCTAAATAGACTGTTCCAACTGCTTCAGGAAAATAATGTGGTTGTAAACAAGCAAAAGTGTCGATTCTGTGAGGAACAGATTCCTTATCTAGGACATATCATAACAAAAGCAGGCTTGTGTACAGATCCTGGAAAAATATCCGCCATACTAGAGATACCTGCGCCGAAGAATATCCGACAGGTACAATCTTTTCTACAAACATGTTCATGGTATCGTCGTTTTGTACCGAACTTTGCGAAGATTACTCAACCGCTTACTCGGCTGACGAAAAAAGATACAACCTGGGAGTGGGGAGCTCAACAGGAGGATGCCTTCCGTGAACTCAAGCAACGCCTAACTAGTGCCCCTATCTTGCGCCAAGCAGATATAAGTAAGCCATACACCATAAAAACAGACGCTAGTGATTATGCTCTGGGAGCTGTTTTGGTACAGGGGGAGGGCAACGAGGAGCATCCCATCGAATATGCTAGCCGATTATTAACAAAAGCAGAACGTAATTATTCTACTACAGAGCGTGAGGCCCTAGCAGTGGTTTGGGCTGTAGCAAAATTTAGAGGCTACATAGAAGGTTCTACGGTAGTAGTTGCCACTGACCATCAAGCACTGAAGTGGCTTATGTCTATTAAATCACCTACAGGACGACTTGCTAGATGGGCGCTGCAACTCCAGCCATACAACTTAACAGTTCAGTATATACAAGGTAAAACTAACGTGATTGCTGATAGTCTATCAAGACCACCTAATCCAGAACTCCAAGTTAACCATGACGTGTGTATAGTATCAGTGGATATGCCCCGCCGCTCCGGAGAAGAGATTCGGAACGAACAACTGAAAGACGATGCCCTAAAAACAATTATGGAAGCACTGGAGAAGCCAGTTCGGGATGAAGATGCTATTTATTGGTCAAACAAAGGTTACGTTATGAACAACGGACTGCTGCACCGATATCTTCAAGACAACGAAAATGACGCCGCCCAGCTGGTAATACCAAAACATGAAACCAAGGCCGTTCTTTCAAAATATCATGATGAGCCCACTGCCGGTCATTATGGGGCTGATAAAACATTTAATCGCATCGCTGCCAGATATTATTGGAGAGGAATGCGAAAAGACATCGAAAACTACGTCAAGGATTGTATCAAATGTCAAAGATACAAACCAAGCAATTTGAAGCCAGCTGGACTTTTACAGACCACGGTAATGAACCAAAGATTCGAAACCTTATCCTTTGACTTGTTCGGGCCATTACCCCCAACTGCAGATGGAAAAACCTGGATTTTTATTGTTGAAGATATCGCAACCCGATGGGTTGAATTATTTCCTTTAGAACAAGCCACGGCGGAAGCTTGTGCAACCGTTCTTCTAAATGAAGTGTTTTTGCGTTTTGGCGTTCCACGAAGATTAATAAGCGACAATGGAACACAGTTTATCAGCTCAGTCATGCAAAAACTCACTTACTGTCTGGACATTCAACATTCGTTCACGCCTGTATACCATCCGGAAGCCAACCCTGTCGAAAGGAAGAACCGAGATTTGAAAACACAGCTAGCAATCTACGTAGAAGGTGATCATCGGTCTTGGGCAGAAAGGCTCCCTAGCATAAGATATGCTATGAACACATCGCACTGTCTCAGCACGAGCTTTACCCCAGCATACCTTACCTTCGGTAGAGAGTTAAGGACCTTCGATGATGTTAAACACGACCTTCATCAGATAGCTTTATCGGAGAACTTTATCCCCGAAATAACCCCAAAACTTATTTTGTTAGCAGAAACATTTAACCGAACGAGAGAAGTGCAAGAGAACAAAGAAGAAACAAGGAAGAAGGCAGCAGATGAACATCGGCGTCCATCTCCTTCCTACCTACCCGGCGATCGCGTTATGGTTGCGACCAATGTCCAGAGCAGCGCAGCTCGCTACCAAACAGCGAAGCTGGCTCCACGTCGCGACGGGCCTTACATCATCCTGCGACGGCATGGACCTTGTTCTTACGAGGTTGCACACCCAGCACAGCCTACAACTCCTCTGGGTATTTACCATACATCCGCCCTGAGCCCATTCCGGGGCTCCGGCAACGATGTGCCCAGTCCTGAAAGACCTTTGCGCAGACGCGGTAGGCCCAGAAAAGCAGACAGCAGCCTCTGAAACAACACTGGTCTCCTCGTCGAGACGTCTTCGGGACCAGAGGGGGAGATTGTAACGCGGCAAACACTCAACCACGGCAGAAACACTCGCGCGCACGTAAACACCTCGGGCGTCATCACTACCCCGCACCGCACGGCCCTCCGCAGCGCTCCTGGCCGCCTTTATAAACGCCTCTCGGGCTATGGATCATCAGTCTGAGTTCGGCACGACTTGGGTGTACACACCGCATCGACTTAGGTCGGTCACGTTTGCCCCCGCTTCCTGCTGAGTTCAGATTAGCGCCTACACTGTGCGAAGGTAGTGTTGGTGATCCACATTACTGACGTACAGGGCACGGTGCGCTTAGGGTTTTCGGTAGGGTTTAGTTAGATTATTTTATTCCTTTCATTCATTTGTTATCTTTGTGTTACTATTAATGTACTTAGTTATTAGTTTAAATAAACTATTTATTGTTATTTGTGCAAAGTGGGTTTAGATTTATCTCCTCACACTGAACCTTGCCACACACTTATAATTTTTTTTTTACTTATTTAAGGCTCCTGTAGACCTACAATGACGTCTAAAAGCAGAACTTATTCCGCTGAGGGAAAGAGATGGTGCTAGATACCCTGTATAGCTCTGTCTCTTTCCCTCAGTGGAATTCTCAGCTGATAACCCCTATAAAATAGCTTCAAATAAAAGTGAAGAAGCCCCTGTATGTGACTCTGCCTCGGTGGTTACACTACGCTGTGATGCAATGAATAAGGTTGACGAAACGAACCATCTAAAACTATATAATTTGTCATAACATACTCACTCACAATAAACACTAACGAAAAGTGCCGTCTGAGAAAAAGACCTTTCTATTTCTTTGATCACTAGGGACGTCCACATAACAGACATTTAGTATTACACTGCATTGCAAAATAATTGGGCTATACTTGTCTTTATACCTATTACAAAATTCAAAGAACATCAAAATTTCCGTACGCAGCTACATACAAATCATGCGAGGGGCCTGACAAGGCATTTGCCTGCCGGGACTGTATCGAAAGAGATCACAAAGGACGGAACACAAAGTGCAAAAGAAGGAAACCTAGAGCAAGAGGGGTCATTTGATGATTTCAATGAATGTCCATCTTCCAGGTTTTACTTGGTGCGGCCAATCTGAGATCGGCGTTTATTTAAAGACTGCTAGAACGGTCATGCAACTCATATCCAGGTTAGCGCGGTCATGATATTGTACAATCAATACTCATACCTGTACAATAGACAGGTAGAATCCATTAAGATCATTGGTCCATTTACCTTAAGAGCGTTCCACAAAGAAAAACATAAGTGGTCGATTTTTTTGCAACGCAATGTATATCTTTTAACTGTCCCTGGACAGCCCTACACAAGGCATAGCTACAAGATTAGTGAAAACCTTCACTCCGGGTAATGGACCGCCGTTTAAAAAGCTACCGTACCTACAGTCATTTTATAGCTAATTTACCTCTGACAGCAGCCAATTCAATAGCAACCTTATTTAAACAAGAATAAAGATCAATGACTGTGACAGATTTGTCAAAAGATTTTCAGAAAGGCTTGTCGGAAGGCCTTATCAGTTTAGTAGACAATGCTACGCAACTCTTGGGTAAGTTTATCAGTTCGGGAAAAAGTATTAATCGGTTTTCCCATCAGCAGTTTTGCCTTGATGATCGAAAAAGGGTCTCTATCTGTTATTCCAGATTATAATCTACCTCTGTGCTAATTTCATCAAGATCTGTTCAGCCGTTTAGACGTGAAAGAGTAACAAACATCCATACATCCATCCTCACAAACTTTCATAAAAATATTGTATAAAAAATACTTATAGAAATGCAACTGTTTTATGTAATTGTAACTCAGTAATACAGGCATATTTTTTTTACAGCGGTTCTGTCAGGTACCAATCCTGCTGTACCTAAGACAGGTATAGGTGTGACGTTACATTATGTGCATCACTCTTAAATTGTATTTTGAAAAAAAAAAATGTAACCCACCGGTATCGGGAACAGGGTCCAAGCTACCGGCAGTCAGGGCTCCAGAGAAAGGAACCGCCTGACAATACGAGCCGTGTCCAAGAGTACCGCTTTCTGTATCAAACCCTCGATCCAGCTGCACAACGAGAGCCTCCGTATTGGTAGAGGTTTTTGGCGATTAAGCCATTTTCAGATACGACAATTATCGCTAACTCCTAGCGAGCCAAGTCAAAATACTAGATTAGCTTAACAGTGATCATTATTCTCATTACAATAAAGTTGATGTTCCATTGCTGCTGTCAGATGTTAACGAATTGAGAATGTACTGTACTCACCTACCTACAGCCGTCACTTTGGGACAGATTAATGGATCCCGCGCCGCTTGAGAATCACTAAGTGGTTTATGAAAAGTCTGCGTACTTGTAAGAGTGTTTGTTGAGAAGAAATGGTGTTTGGGACTGCCGGGAAAGTGTGCGGGAATAAAATGTATACAATCTGTTTGGTATAACGGTTACCGATACTTTAAGGGTATATTAAATTGGTGAGCAATGGGTAGCTCACCGAAGGAAAGTTATTTAATGATTACCCGTCCCTAAAAAAGATTATCCTACAGTTAGGCGCGTCGCCCACACGACATTTGTAAAGAAAATCTCGTTGCGGCGAGTCTCTTATGTGCCTGCGCCTCAACTGCACCTTGACTGTTGATCTTGTGGGCGACGCGCCTAATGCGCCCGCGCCTCGACTGTTGTGTGGGCGACGCGACTTAGTACTAGAAACGATTTCCGTTGGTAAGACTGTTTGTCGGACTTTCGGGACACAAACTATGTGTAACGACTGTCAAAGATCTACAAATGACAGCCGGGGCTAACAGCTTAACGTGCTTTCCGAGGGACGGAGGAAACTCACTAAGTATGCTATATATGGATATGTTTTTGAGGAACCTTTTAGTAATAACATGATTTCTATCTTACGCAATAATTTTGTCCCACAAACTAGACTAGCCAACCGACAATAATAAAGGCATAAAGAACAAACTTTCTTTAGACGAAAAAGGAAAAAATACACCCATTAAGAAATAAGAACTCGGAGTTGCGTTCATTTGTCTGTTTCCTCGTGAATTGAGTTTTTATGTAATATGTACTTAAAAAGTAATGTTGATAAGGTAGAAAATGTGTCACTATTAACTACGGTAAAGGAGTTTGCGTTACCAATTTTTGAAATAATTGGATATGTCGTGTATACTGTGGAGGTTTTATATCTTTTACTAAACTTTAAGGGTCCGTTCACACAGACCGGCTCGAAGAGCATCGGCGCGCAGTTTTCTTTTCACACAGACCGGATCGTATACGCTTGGAGTTAGTCGAGTGGAGCCGCCAACTATTTCACATAGACCGGCTAGACCCAACCTGAAAGCGGATGCGCTTGCAGCCGATCAGATACGCTCGCAGCCGGTCGGATGCGCTCGGAGCCAGTCGGATGCGCTCGGAGCCGGTCGAATACACTACAAAGGCCAGTATTCCACGCAATCCAAGTTTTCGGCCGAAGCCAAACGGCTGCACGATCGAGAAAAATAACGCGATCGGAGCCGGCCACCTCCTCTTATTATTTCACACCAAGCGCCTTCAAGCATTCTTAATGACAAAAGCAGTGCACATGCAAAAATAAACCTTACTACAAATACAAATACTAAAAACTCTGTTTTCAACGTGATAAGAATCTGCTCTCCTCTCCGAGCCGGTCTGTGTGAACGGAGCTTAAAGCGAGCAGGCTATTTTGCAATGACGTTCGCATACTTAAATTGAGAATAGAAAAACCGGCCAAGTGCGAGTCGGACTCGCGCACAAAGGGTTCTGTACCATCTTCTATACATAAAAATCTCTTGTCACAATATTTATTCCCATACTCCTGCAAAACGGCTTGACCGATTCTTATGATTTTTAATACATATTCAGTAGGTCTGAGAATCGGCTACTATCTATCTTGCAAACCCCTAAGTGAGAAGGGGACCTAAGCAGCGGGGGAAACCGCTGGGCACAACTAGCTGTATCTATAAAACAGCAAATCAATCACGTTTGTTGTATGGGCGCCGTTTGGGTACAGAACCCTGAATAAGGAAGATGAGATTAGGATTGCAATATTTGACATGTGGTCATAAACATTATAACCCTACTTTTATAATATTATAAACGCGAAAGTTATTATGGATGTTTATAACTATTTCAAGCAAAAACTACTGAATGGATTTTAATGAAACTTTACAATAATATAGCTTACATTTCAGAATAACACATAGGCTACAATTGTGGCCTCGTGATGGAAATAGCTTGGTGATATAATCCTTACTAATATTATAAAAGCGAAAGTGAGTTTGTTTGTTACCTCTTCACGCTTTAATGGCTGAACCGATTTGGATGAATTTTGGTAAAGAGATAGTTGGGAACCAGGAGACGGACATAGGCTAATATTTTTTTGAAAAAAGTGGGATGTGAGGGAGAAAGAGGGAAGAAAAGAGAAAACTTAGCGTTGCTATTACAAATCCATAAGGCGCCAGGAGAACTGTGTCACCCCAAATTTAACGCGGGCGAAGCCGCGGGCGAAAGCTAGTATACAATATATCTTTATGAATTCATAAGGATATAGTGTCAACTAAGCGTTTTAAAAAATCCTTATCCTTTTAGTTATATTTTAAAGAGAAATTATACCTGGTCTATATCCATAAACCACAGCAATATTCAGGAAGTTTTCTGCTCCAGGCAGTCTCAACAGCAAGGAAAACACTAAAGACGAACTCGAAACTCATCTAGACTAATCTTGCAGTACTTGATACTATTACATCTTTGGAAGTTCATAACAAACTTACTACTATAGGATTTTTCCACAGCGCTCCATGAATTTGTCGCACTAGCGCGACAAAGTAGTGAGTTGAATGAAATGTTGAAAGTCTAATTATTATTATTTTTTTTTTATATAAGACATTTAACATTTTATTTAAAACACTCCGCACTGTATACTTTTGGAACGAAGTTCCTTATCGCGCGTTGTGAAAGGGGGCTAGACGGAAAACATTCTTACGAAAAGTTGTCACGACACTTTTTGCTATAGTAAGCTATTGTAAACTGTGCGGCGTCGCATGTTTCTCTGTCTGTCTGTCTCTCTCTCTCTCTCTCTCTCTCTCTCTTATAGAAAGCAAGCCAGATATTTTCATTTCTATAGGTTACTTCGTTCCATCCGGGAGTCCCTTGACACCTCTAATTTTTTTTTAATTAATGTGCGTGAGGTTTGTCGTATTATTCAGCACTTGGATTGTTGAGTCAGATATGCAATTGCATCATGTGAAATACAGATTTTCAACCACGTCTGGTAAGATTGGAAACCAAAGCTAACGCAGTGGAGAAAAGGTTAGAAAATAATAATCCAATAAATCGAATTATAACGCCTGGGTTGATTACTGAAGAATGCTACCAGGTTCATCTGAATCGGACTTTTCTTTAATTTTGGGTATGAAAGACCATTCTTTAAACCTTATCGGGAAGGTTAATTTCAATCATGTGACAAATAGGTGGGGCAAAGTGGAGCAATCCCTTTTCGAAAGTTCCCAACTAAAATGCGATGGGAAATAATATGAAAAACAATTTTATACTTAAAGCAGGCGAGCGTAGTTCGCTGAGTTTCGAGACGTACTCTTTTTGTTATAAGATAGACTGCCGTAACAAGTTGTTCGTCCCATTTCACGCTTCAACGAAACGCGACGCTCTGTTGTTTAAGATGAAGACGCAATGGGAGTTTGGATTATGGTCGGAATTTGCTTGAAAGTCAAGAAACAACGCTACATTTTCGGAGGGGCCTGCCGGGGTTGCAGGTTTTTTAAAGAAATACCACGGCCTCGGAACATAAAGGGCAATAGAAGGAACATGGGTAGGTTTTAGTCAGTAAAAGTCTGACGTAAAAGCTTTTTGATGCTATCACATCCGCAAAAATATATTTGTCTTGCGGTTCATCTACAACGAGGTGACTAGGTGACGGACTTTTTTGGTAATCCGGTTCCAAGGACGAATTCCTTACTAATATTATAAAAGCGAAAGTGAGTTTGTGTGTTTGTTTATTTGTTTGTTTGTTTGTTACCTCTTCACGCCTAAATGGCTAAACCGATTTTGATGAATGTTGTTACAGGGATAGTTGGGACCCTGGAGTCGGACATAGGCTATTTTTTTTTTAAATAATGAAAAATGAGGGAAAACTTAGCATTGCTATTACAATAAATAAGGCGCAAGGGCAAACCTACAGGTGGCAGGTCCCTACAAATCAGGAAAGGGGAACTGTCTTATCCCGAATTTTACGCGGGCGAAGCCGCGGGCAAAAGCTAGTAAAAAATAATTATGAAAGCCAGCACCCAGTGTACCTACCTCTCGTCGGATGCCACTTATTTTCATAAACTTAGCTATCTCTGTCTTTAACGAAGTCCCGTAGCGCAGACTATTTCATTATAAACTTTAGTAATAAATATTTTACACCTGCAATCCTGTTGTTTTACTATGACAATTGTATTTCGTTCTTCTGTTTCTTATTTAAAGGAGGAGCTGCTGACTTAATAATAACAGCCACTCGAGTTGATATTTAGAATAAGCTGTGCTTGCCTAAATGCTAACCTATCGTGGATGTTACCCACACCCACAACTGACATCTCTTTGAGGCACGCGTGGAACACTGACGTGCCGTCGACACGGCCTGTCGTCAATAGACGGACGGACGGAGAGCTACTCATTGTTCACCGTCCACAGGTCCGCCTCTACGGTGGCCGGGAATCGTCTAGCGTCGCCCGTTTTAGGTTTTCTCCCTCAAACGCCTGGCCACGTCCTTCGGTAACATGATTGCTTCGCAGAAGGAGGTGACCGCTTCCCATTCCCTCTCGCTCCGGACCACGGACTGCACAAGGGCCGGACGCGAGAGTTCGCCCTTTAGTTAGTTAAACCCTTCTCTTAAAACTTGAACATTACGGCCTAGGGAAACTTGCCCTTAGTTTAGTTAAATCGTATTTAAATGATAGACAGCAGCAAGTACAAATAAATGGTGTCAATTCAATGGGTTTAAATGTAAAGATGGGTGTACCACAAGGATCGATATTAGGTCCCTTCCTCTTTTTAGTATATATAAATGATCTACCCCATTTGTTTAAAAACCAACCACAAATGGTGTTATTTGCTGACGATACCTCTTTAATATTTAAGATAAACAGACGTGCCACAAATCTTGACGACGTAAATAATGCCCTAATGCAGGTACATAATTGGTTTACCGCTAATAATTTAGTATTAAATGGGAAAAAAACGAAGTGCATAAGATTTGCTCTACCAAATGTCAAAAACAGTGTGTGTGACATAGTATTGAATCAAGAGAAACTAGAATTCGTCGAAAAAACTGTTTTCTTGGGAATAACACTCGATTCAAAGCTACAATGGGGTCCGCATATAACATCTCTTGCAGGACGCCTTAGTTCAGCAGCATATGCTGTTAGAAAAATCCGTCAGTTTACTGATGTAGATACCGCGAGACTAGTCTATTTTAGTTATTTTCATAGTATAATGTCATACGGTATTTTACTTTGGGGACGGGCTGCAGACATCGAGTCTATATTTATTCTGCAGAAAAGAGCCATCAGGGCCATATATAACCTACGTAGGCGAGATTCTTTAAGGGAACAGTTTAAGGATATTAACATCATGACAGTACCTTGTCAATATATTTATGAAAACATCATGTATGTCAGGAAAAACTTGCATCTTTTTAGTAAAAGAGGTGACAGACACAATTATAATACTAGAAATAGGGACCAATTAGTTCAACCAGGTTTCAGGTTAGCTAAAGTAGACTCGTCTTTCATGGGGTACTGTTTAAAATGCTACAATAAAATACCACCCCACATTCTTCAACTGAATGAAACGAAATTTAAATCTTGTATTAAACGCACACTATGTAGGCAAGCATATTATAAGTTGGGGGATTATATTGATGATAAAAATGCTTGGCTCAATGCTGGTCCTGCTCCTCAAGCATAGGGGTAAACTCATTGATAAGTATCGGAAACTATAGTGGAAGCTGCAGAAGATTTTAAGACTATCTTTGCAATGTATAGAATCAATTCTCTAGTATTGTATAACTATTAAGCCCATATGTGAGTGCTATGTATTATAATTGACTTGACGAAGCCCTGGTGGTTAATAGTGTCATGCTCACTTAAATGTCTCGCTGATGGTGGCGGGTGTGTCGGGTCATTTAGCTCCCTTCAAAATGGTCGAGCTGAATGGGGCTGATCCATACGTCTTGTTCGTGAACGGGCGCTGTCAGTTGGGACTGGTCATTTTTTAACTACCACGGTCATTTTTAATTTATTTAGATTTTAGATTGAATTTTGCTCTTTATTTACTCTGGACGCTCTTAATGTGCACACCTTTCTACATCGTTCTCACATATTTGTATAATCTCAACACGAATGATGTAAATACTATTTTGTAAAAATATTAGAATTTAAAAGAGTGTCCATGGAGTTTCTTGCCCATTCTTCTCCATAGAGATCAACGCTTTGGAATGGGCAACTACAGTACTTTCACAAGTTATTATGCCTTGTGACCGGGACTGTAGATTCATTTTGTTTCTTGTCATTCAAAAGTGCCTGTAATGGTCTAATTGAAATAAATGATTTGATTTGATTTGATTTGATTTGCCGCCGCCGATCGCCTCTACGAGGGCACGGCGGGGCTCCGCCCTGATCCAAGGGCTGGCTTTTACTTTGGCCAGAGGCTAAACGTTGCCATACAACGTGGAAATGTGGCCAGTCTCTTGGGGACATTACCAGTTGACAGCGTTGAAGACGATTTTTTTGACGTTTTAATTTATTTATTGGTTTCCATTGATTTTCAAGTTATTTGATATTTTAAATGTTGTTTAGTCTGTTCTAAAAGCCAAGAAAAAAATATCTTCGATTGCGAATTGTTCGGAAGAGTTATTTAGAGTTATTCGATGCCTTAGGTAGCACCTAAAGATCTGTCTAAATATTATTACTAGACTATCAGGTTCCGAGCGGCCGAAGTTATTAAATGATTTATCATACGACAAGACAAAAAGAAAAAAAAAACCTCCTCAGCTTTCCCCTTCGTAGAATACACAGCGTAAGTAGTTTAAGTTACTAAGTACTTGTTTACACCACCAGGCTTCCACTATCTACAACATAAACCAATAAGTTTGGTATCCGCATCCAAAAGACTAACATACACTTGATATTAACTTAGTAGGTAATCATCTCAACAAGAAGTTCGCTCCCCCATATTTGTATTAAGTCCAAGTTCAGAAGGCTTATTAAATAACTTTCTTATTGTAGGGGAGTTTTACGTTTTAATCAAAATTGGGGTCGTGTACCTAGCGTGTAAAAGTTGGGATTTGTTTTGTGGGCCTTTTACTCCAGGTCTCCAGGTTTTGGTGAAGATAAAGGGTGTTAGGGTGACAGGGTCTTCAAAAGATCTCCCTTCAAGGTCCCGACAAGAGGGTGAGGGACGGAGGGACGAATAGAATGGAATATAGAAAAAACTTTATTGTAAAAATAAAACAATTTTCCAAAAAAAAAAGTGGAAATAACTTTATGAAGAAAAAAAAAGTTTCCAGGCGTCTTTGAGTAATCAGTAAACAAACATAGAAAAAAAATTGCGATGAATTGAGAACCTCCTCCTTTTTTTGAAGTCGATAAATACATTGTAGAATCGGATTACTATATACTTTGTCTTTGCCGTCCCATCCTTGGGATGCCTTGATTTTTCCCAACTATGTTGAGGTCGGCTTCCAGTCTAACCACGCACTTAAAATATTGTGCTGAAGATGTGATGTACGGGGGTTGAGAAGATATTTAAAAAGATTAACATTAAAAACTAGGATTATGAAAAAAAGTAACGACTTTGACCCTAATATCTCCATAGAAAGTTCCCAGGTATGATCTGAAACAAAAAACGATCGGAATGTTGATGAGCAGAACAAATGCCTCTTGGCTTCCATAAGGGTGTTTTAACACCTATATTTTTATTGTTGACAAGTTATGACACACTTAATAAAGAGATACCACGGACCCGGAACACAAAGAACAAACGAACGAACAGGAATGGGTTTGAATCAAGACAAGTCTGAAAAGCCCACAGCTGAAGGAGTGATTTCCCATTCGAAAGAAAAAAAACAAAGGTAAGAAGGAATATCCGTCAACTCGCGCCTTATAAACTCGCGATTACGCGCGAGGTAGCACTTTTCGATTTTACCTATTTTTGTTGTAAAATCGGACGTATTTACAGTCATCTTCAAAAGACAAAACA
The DNA here is from genome assembly GCA_958449745.1 of Ochropleura leucogaster. Classification (NCBI taxonomy): domain Eukaryota; kingdom Metazoa; phylum Arthropoda; class Insecta; order Lepidoptera; family Noctuidae; genus Ochropleura; species Ochropleura leucogaster. Next base: position 9,447,367 of record OY288224.1, on the reverse strand, counting down.
CTTTTTAGATGACTGTAAATACGTCGGATTTTCACTCGGTCCCGAGTCGCGAGTTGACGAATAAGCCCGTAAGAAATGATATCCACCAAAAATTGTATTGTACAATTTTGATAAATATCCGAAACGTTTCACAAATTACAGTCGCCCTACACCTCGCTACCGACGCACACACTAATTGCCTCAAGTAATACACAGTAACTAAGTAAATGCATGTGATTAACTTGTATAAGGAACGTGTTAACTGAGGAGGGACGAAGCCCATGTAATTAAAAGAGTGATAGATATGAATGGATAGATAAAGAGGGAGAGGAAGACCAAAGAAAAGATGGATGGATTTTATAATATAGGAGAAAGGAATAAATGATGCCGTGACCTCAAATAGAAGTAAAAGAAGAGAAAAGAAGTTTATTTGGCACAACCCATAAATGCACACAGTAATCCTTACTAATATTATAAAAGCGAAAGTGAGTTTGTTACCTCTTCACGCTTTAATGACTAAACCGATGTTGATGAATTTTGGTACAGGGATAGTTGGGAACCAGGAGACGGACATAGGCTAATATTTCATTTAAAAAAAGTGGGATATGAGGGAGAACGAGGGAAGAAAAGGGAAAACTTAGCGTTGCTATCGCAAATCAATAAGGCGCAAGGGCAAAAAGTGCAGGTACTGTGTTTTACTGAATTTAACGTGAGCGAAGCCGCAGGCAAAACCTAGTAAAAAAAATAAAACTGAATTCTAAACACAAATAAAAATAATGTATATATTACTGTGTGTCTCACGGCTGCGCCAAATAGGCCCAGTTCAGTAAACTGCCGAGCAGCTAGTGCCCGATGCTGGTTTTCAACTGGACCTGTAGGCCTAACATGACGTCTTAAAGATGAATTTAGTCCACTGAGGGAAAGAGATGGTGCTGGACACCCTGTATAGCTCTGTCTCTTTCCGTCAGCGGAATAAGTTCTGCTTTAAGACGTCATAGTAGAGTAGCCGTATTTCGATTTAATAAACTTCATTGTTGAATATGCACTAATGCATTTAGACTCTAAATGCATTAGAAGAAATAATATGTAGGTATTATAGAAGATTACTCATAAAACACCCAAGCAATATACATAGATAAATTCATATGGGTGTCCCGTCCTTTTGATGTAGATATACTCCTTCGATTTTAAAATTGAATTTAGAAAATCACCCCACAATCGATGGAGAAATTGCATAACAAATATTAAAAAAAAACACACAGTCGAATTGAGAACCTCTTCCTTTTTTAAAGTCGGTTAAGAAGCATAAAATCGTACATTCTAACCCAAATCATACACACCCTAATGTCAATAATACCTGTTACACTAATATACACAGAGAACACACACTAATTGACTCGTCACAGTTTCCGTATAGTACCTAAACGGTAAATGGAATATTGCAGGCTCAATCAAACTCGACGACTCAAAGGTTTATTGAGTAAGTAGCTTTTGGCCGCGGCTTCGCTCGCGTTAGATTCGGGGTAACACAGTTCCCCTTTCCTGATTTACAGGTACCTGCTACCTGTAGTTATTGCCCTTTTTTTTCGGGTGGGAAATCATCCAATGACTTCCCCCGCTCTGGGTGGAGCATGTCAGACTTGTACTGACTAAAACCCACCCATGTTCCTTCTATTGCCCTTTACGTTCCGGGGCCGCGGTATTTCTTTCGAACAACCCGCAACCCCTTATTTACGCCTTATTTAATGTAATAGCAAGGCTAAGTTTTCTCACTCATATCTCCAATCTTTTTTTTTTAAAAATAGCCTATGGCCGTCTCCAGGGTCCCAACTATATCTGTACCAAAATGCATCAAAATCGGTTAAGCCATTTAGGCGTGAAGACGTAACAAACAAACAAACTCACTTTCGCTTAGTAAGGATTGTATATAATAGCTTATTGAGTATATAATATGAGTATTTACTAGTTTATGATGCTGGCAGTTGCGTTAATTAAGAGACGCGTGTGACTGAGTGGTTGTTAGTGAATAAATAATTAATGAATTTGGAATAGAGTATTATAGGAATGGGATTTATCATTTACCTAATGCTAAATGAATTCAGCTTGTATCGTTTACTAGCTTTTGCCCGCGGCTTCGCTCGCGTTAAATTCAGGGTAACACAGTTCCCCTTGCGCCTTTTTGATTTGTAATAGCAACCCTAAGTTTTCCCCTTTTTTTCCTCTTTCTCCTTCACATCTTTTTTTTTAATAACCTATGTCCGTCTCCTGGTTCCCAACTATCTCTGTACCAAAATTCATCGAAATCGGTTTAGCCATTAAAGCGTGAAGAGGTAACAAACATACAAACAAACTCACTTTCGCTTTTATAATATTATAAGTAAGGATATCTTTATGAATTGTTTTGGAACGAATAATACCAGTTTTTAATTAATATCTTACCAATTATATTCGGCAGTAACTGATACAGTCAAGCTCGCCGATAAATTTCGCAGAATTTAACTAAATTTAGACCAGTGACATGCAATCTTAATAGCTCCGAGCGATGTTACTCCAATTTACAACCGTTCGACTGGGGTTTGAGCTCAAGTCAAAGTAATTAGAACTTTAATTGCTGTTCTGAACGTTGGTTTTGGCTTGGAAGAAGCCTCGTTGGGCGAGGTAAGGGTAGGAGCTTAGTGATAATGAAGTGCTGTTTAAATTATTATTAATAAATTATGGGTACGAAGTAATGTGTGTGGTTTGTTCATGTGGATTTGGGGAGAAATGGTAATTGTCTTTCTCGATTTCATTTACTGAATTAATGTTCTTGTAGGTAGGTACCCACCAGAACCAGCTGGGTGTCTAAATAACTATTAAGTGTATGAATCTTATTAACGGTGTGTATTTGGCAGACTAATAAATAGTCCTTCGATTTTTGAGACAGCCACAGCGTATAAGTAATATTCCTTACCTATTTAATTTTATATTATTACTAGCTTTTGCCCGCGGCTTCGCTCGCGTTCTGCAGTTTTTGAACTTGCGCCTTTTTGATTTGTAATAGCAACGCTAATTTTTTTTATTTTTTGAAGATGTTGCCCCACTCTAGGAATTTCTCCTGTACGCACCCACGTGCGTTTACAAACATATTAACTCACATACACAAACAGCCAGACCCCAAACAACTAACTGTAGGCCATACAAATATTTGTTCCGTGCGGGAATCGAACCTCGACACACAGCGCAGCAGTCGCTCGCTCAGCCACTGCGCCAACCGTGTCGTCAAAGTTTTCCCTTTTCTTCCCTCGTTCTCCCTCATATCTCAATCTTTTTTTTTAAATAGCATATGTCCGTCTCCTGGTTCCCAACTATCTCTGTACTAAAATTCATCAAAATCGGTTTAGCCATTAAAGCGTGAAGAGGTAACTACCAAACAAACTCACTTTCGATTTTATAATATTCCTCCAACTAATGATTCTGCTTAAGCAGACATTTTAGAACCCAGCTCTAATCTATAAATCAAATGAGCCTCACTATAATTCTCCCATGTTGCGTCTAAAGTTCACAACCCATAAACACAAAGTAGGTACCATCGCTGCCTTTCGTAACCATTTTTTTTAACCGACTTCAAAAAACGGAGGAGGTTATCAATTCGACTGTATGTTGTATTTTATGTTTAGATGAACCGATCTTGATGATTCTTTATTATTATATATGGAAAGCTGTCGCTCCCATGTGGTCCCATTTCAATTTTATTTATATTTCTTAGGTAGTTTATGAGTTATCCTTAAGCGGGGCATTCACTAACAGACATACCCGTAGACACGCCTGCGGGCATGTCCGGGCGGGCATCTTTACAAGAGGTTTGTCCTTAAGTCTGTATGTGTGTGTCTATCGCAGACGGTCTGGCAGGCCGACGTTGCAAGTCCGTGCGATCTCATTTTGTCTGCGCGGGCACAGACATGTCCGAACGTGAATGCTTACCGCAGGCCGCCTGTTCACAGACACAGGAGCGACAGCAACCAATGCAGACGTCCGTTTATTATTATTTGACGTGGAGGTTTTTTCAGAATGAGTTTTAACGACAACAAATTTTTCTGGGAAGAGTTTAAAGCTATCTACAAATAATATCCATATTTATGGAAGGTAAAAAGCAAGGAGTTTATGAACTCAGTGTGCATAAACTCCTTGCTTTTTACCAATTACGCAATACTGCCTATCAAAATTTAATTGAGAAATCCACTCCGAAACCGATTTAGCATTTGTTAAAAAAAAAAGAATTCCTAAGGAACTCATACAGGCGTGAGCTGCGTAAAATACGCCAGTCAACAAGAACTGGTTCATCAGTAGATGAGGTGGTATGAGTTGGTATTTTAATCTGCTCCAGTTCACGTCCGATCAGGAGCAAGCACGAGCTGGTACTTCGTCAATAAGCTCACAGCCTAATTCTTTGTCAGACGAATCATTGGTATATACAAGTAAAAGTACATAATATTCAATTATATTCTAATTAGTAAAAAATAAAGTATGTAGGGTAGGTAGGTGGGTGTAGGTGATTCAATAAAACTCAATATTGTACTGGATAGCAGCACCAGTAATTATTGCAATTTTTCGTTTTTTCGTGGCCATCTTTAATGTGCACAACTAATCGCCTAGCCGGTCTAAAATAGACTGATGTGTCCGTGTAGTGTATTGAGGCGCCAGACATGCCCGGACAGACTGCCCGAAGGCGTGTCTACGGGCATGTCTGTAAGTGAATGCCCCGCTTTATCCTTACTAATATTATAAAAGCGAAAGTGAATTTGTTTGTTTGTTACCTCTTCACGCTTTAATGGCTACACCGATTTTGATGAATTTTGGTACAGAGATAGTTGGGAACCAGCAGACGGACATAGGCTAATATTTATTTAAAAAAACTGGGATGTGAGGGAGAAAGAGGAAAGAAGAAAAGAAGAAAAGGGAAAACTTAGCGTTGCTATTACAAATCGATAAGGCGCATGGGGAACTGTGTTACCTCGAATTTTAACGCGAGCGAAGCCGCGGGCAAAAGCTAGTCGTCTAAAATTTTTATTTTTTTCTCTGTATTGTCTATTTGGATGATCTGCTAATCTTCTAGTAACTAACAATGGAAAATGTTTAATTTTTTTTTTGGAAGTCGGTTTTTGTTTTTACCAAAAAGTTTTTCTTACAATAAAATCGCTTCCGCTCCGCTAATCGCTACGCTCGTCACCTCCCGCAACCTTTCCCTACAATTTAATTCGTCCTCATGCTAATAGGTCCCGGTCTCGGCTAGGAGGCAATTTCGCAAGACGTTTCAGTTACTGATGGCATTAGGCTGTATCACTACACTACGGTTTTACAATCTCGAACGTTGGTGCGTTAGAGTAAGTTTGGGCAGGGATTACTTCGTTTATATTTATGAGGTAGGTCGAAAAGTAAAGTAAGAAATCCTTACTAATATTATAAAAGCGAAAGTGAGTTTGTTTGTTACGTCTTCACGTCTAAATGGCTAAACCGATTTTGATGAATTTTGGTACAGAGATAGTTGGGACGCTGAAGACGGACATATGCTATTTAAAAAAACGAGAAATGAGGGGGAAAGAGGGAAGAAAAGGGAAAACTTAGCGTTGCTATTACAAATCAATAAGGCGCAAGGGCAAAAACTTCAGGTAGCAGGTACAACAGGGACAACTACAGGTAAAACAGGGGAACTGTGTGTTACCCCGAATTTAACGCGGCAAAAGCTAGTCTTACATACAAAAGGAAAAATCATTGACTCATCCATCATGTAATCTCAGAAACTAAAAGTGTTAGGAGTCTCAAATTTTGCATGGGGGATCCTTTAAGGACTTGGTGCTCACTGAGACGGGATTTAGTAAAATTCAACCCCTAAGAGGGCAGTTCGTACGGGAGAAAGCGATTCCACGGCCGGATTGACTTGGAATTAGATTGGCATTGTTTCACGAAATTAATAAATAATAATAATAACAACCTAGAGGCACTCCCACCATCTCCGGGCTCGTCGCTCAGCTCCGCCTCGCAGCCGCCGGGACGCGCTACACGCGTGAGCGCCGTGTCGCCGGTCGCTGCAGTTGCGTCGAGCTCGAGCGACGAGTTTTTCTCCCCACCGTCGTCGCCGCCACCACCAACAAGACAACGACGAGGAAGAGGACGGCCGCCAGCGAGCTTGGGATCTAGGGGCCAACAGGCCCCGATCAGGGTCCCCGCTGCCGGTGGAAATGTGTCGCGCATGCGATGGACTTCGTCAATCAACGCGAATGTCATGCGCGCATATTATGGGTCTACAGAGGGGGGAACTAACCTCACTGCGTACCGTGTTAGGATGCTGTCTCTGTTCCAGGACCTAGAACCAACCATCAATGTTTCGGCCCAACGACTGTCGGATCAGGTGCGGGTCATCCAACGCAATCACTTGTTGGACGATGCTGCACTTGATAGGCTGCGCTCAGAAGTACTGAGCAATCGTGTCATCTTGACTACGCCACAAACCGCGGTGCAAGCGTCAGCAATTGATGTGACGCAGCCGCGGTCCAATCCCACTGTCGTAGAGGAGGATGATAGGGTTGCTACGGTAAGTAGCCAGTGCAACGACCGATTGAGGAGCGCACTGGAGGATGCGCTTCGCGACTATCGATCCACTCCAGCCGAACTTAGACCTCGATTACCACGGTTACCCATGAATAAAAAAAATAGGGCGCTGGTGTGTGCCCTGAACTCGCAGCTCAAGAATTTATTCGAGAGTAGCGAGCATCTCGTTGATACACACTCGATCCTGTACTGTGGGGCTGTTGCGGTATGTCGTGTAGCTAACGTCAAATTTCCAAATTGTGACGTAGCTACTCGACCAAAACCATCCGTACCAGCCTGGCAGTGCAGGATCGAGCGGCGTATCGACGAGGCCAGGGTACTCATCGGTAAACTATACTGCTTCAGGGAGGGCAATACAAGACCACGTGTGATGCGCTTTGTGAGACGGGCATTCTCGGGGACTGGAATCAGTCCTCAAGAATACATGTCTCGTACCACAGAGCGCATCGACTTCCTGAAGCAGAAAGTTTATGCATGGGCAAACCGTATTCGGCGGTATAAGCGGCGGGTTGATCGGTATTCGCAGAATCGCATGTTCCGGAGCGATGAAAGGTGGGTATACAGAGCTTGGGAGCGACCCGAACAAAGTGTGACTGACGTGTGCCGCCCGGATGATGTAGCCACGAGTTCTTTCTGGCACAGCATCTGGTCGGTGCCTGTCTGTCATACTGAGGCTGACTGGATGCGTGATGTTGAGCGCGTGTGTGAAACTATTCCAGAAATGGAGCCTATTTTAATAACATCTATAGACATAGCCAGTGCAGTTCGTCCGTTACCGAACTGGAAGTCTCCAAGACCGGATGGACTGCACAACTTTTGGCTCAAGTGGCTCAGTAGTTCACACACTCGCCTGGCATCACAATTTCAGTCTTGCCTTGAGTCCGGGTCTCTGCCACAGTTTTTAACAACAGGCGTTACCCACCTGCTCTATAAGTCAGGTAGTCCCGCGGAACCCAAGAATTATAGACCGATCACGTGTTTATCGACGGTCTATAAACTTCTTACGTCCATTTTGAGAGCGAAAATTAATTCACACATTGACAAAAATTCAATTATGTCTGCCTCTCAGAATGGATGTAGGAACGGGTCTCGCGGTACTAAAGAGCTACTCCTCATTGACATGGCCATTAGCCAACAGGTTCGTCGATCCCGCAAGGATTTGTCGACATGTTGGATTGATTATAAGAAGGCCTACGACTCAGTGCCACATACATGGCTCAAGAGGGTGCTGGAGTTGTACAAGATAGATGCAACCCTACGCGCCTTTCTTGAGTCGTGTATGGGACAATGGAGGACGGTACTTCGATATCCAGGATGTCGACAAATCCAGGGGAATGATGAGCCTGTTTGGATTAAACGGGGAATATTTCAGGGCGACAGTTTGAGTCCACTTTGGTTCTGTCTGGCCCTGAATCCTCTTAGCACATTGCTGGAGGATTCAGGTCTAGGTTATCGGTTGAGAAGAGGTGGTCAGGTCATATCTCACCTCCTTTACATGGATGATCTGAAACTCTTTGCCCCCAACAAATTGCGACTGATGGAGCTACTGAAAGTAACTGAAACTTTTAGTAACGCCATCAGGATGGAATTTGGTGTGGACAAATGTGCAGTCATGTATGTTAAACGAGGAGAGATTATGGAATCCGAGGGAATTCAACTCTCGGATTCCATACACCTCAGATCCCTTTCCTCATCCGAAAGCTATAAGTATTTGGGTATGTCGGAAGAGTTAGGCATTAACGTGGCTGACATGAAGCAACTGTTGAGGGAGCGTTTCTTTGGTCGCCTGAAGAAGGTATTAAAAAGCCTTCTTTCCGGCGGGAACAAGGTGCGCGCCTTCAACAGTTGGGTCATGCCGGTTTTAATGTACTCTTTCGGCATACTCAAATGGACTCAGACTGAACTCGATGCCCTGGATAGGAGAGTCCGTACATTGCTGACTGCAAATCGGATGCATCACCCACGATCATCGGTGATGAGACTGTACATCCCACGGAAGTGTGGGGGTCGAGGCTTTTTAAACGCAAAGACCCTCCACAACCGAGAGGTGTGCAGTCTCAGGGAATATTTCTTAAAAGCCGACGTGGGTATGCACCGAGATGTAGTCGCAGTGGACAAGGGACTCACCCCGTTGTCCATGGCTAAAGAGAATTGGCGCAAACCTGTAGTACTTACTACCGATGACCGCAAGGAAGTATGGCAAGGTAAGGAGCTTCACGGGCGCTTCTACAAGGCTCTTCATGGGCCCGATGTAGATTTTCTGACGTCCGTGTCCTGGCTACGATTCGGTGACTTATTTGGGGAAACTGAAGGTTTTGTCTGTGCGATTATGGACGAAGTTATGTTGACGAACAACTACCGGAAATATATTATGAAGGATGGGACGGTTGACGTGTGTCGGGCATGCCATCGTCCTGGTGAGTCCATCAGACATATTATTTCTGGTTGTTCTCGTCTAGCTAACAGCGAGTACTTGCATAGACACAACCAAGTAGCTAGGATTATTCATCAGCAACTTGCCTTGAAATATAATCTTGTTGAATCTGAGGTACCGTACTACAAGTATGTGCCCGACCCAGTTCTCGAGAAAGACCATGTCACGCTGTACTGGGATCGGTCTATCATTACTGACAGGACTATTGTCGCCAATAAGCCTGACATAGTGGTGATAGACCGATCAGCGCGCCGCGTAATGATAATCGATGTTACCATTCCACATGACGAAAACCTCGTGAAAGCTGAGAAAGAAAAACAACTAAAATATCTTGACTTGGCACACGAGGTTGTTGACATGTGGAATGTAAACTCGGCTATCATTGTGCCGATTGTCATAACGGCCAATGGCTTAATTGCCAAGAGCTTCGACGAACATCTGTCGAAGCTCTCCTTAGGTGGTTGGATCAAGGGCCTGATTCAGAAGGCAGTACTCCTCGATACGGCCCGTATTGTGAGGAGGTTCCTGTCTCTGGAGCCCTAACCACCGGTAGCTTGGACCCTGCTCCCGCTACCGGCGGAAACCTATTTTTATATTTTTAAATGTTTTTTTTTTATTTGTTTACTAAGAAATATTTAAAAATGTAATCTTAAGAATGTAATGTTAATAAAGGTGATAATAATAATAAATCATTTATTTTTGGACCAAAGTTGTTTTACATTTAGTAAACCCGCCAAACTGCGTAACAGTTTGTCGGCGGGATTAGCGCTTGTTTATTAAATTGGTTCACATGCCATCTAATTTAAAAAAAAAAAAAAAATTAATACAAAAACTTATGAACTAGAAAACATAAAAGAAAAACAACAATAATTAGTTACTTAGTGGGTATTCCCCCAGCCTGCGCCAAACTCTTTAAGGAGAACAGCTTTTAGTTTGTTTTTTAATGTTTGTTTAGACATTCTACTGTTATCCTTTCTTAGCCAGTCAAGGTTATTGTAAAGTGTAGGGGTCAAATACTTGTTGGTTCGTTTGCCATAGTAATTTTTCACTGGTGGTCGGATTAGTTTACGTTCTCTGACGCTTCTAGTATTGTACCTATTGTCCACATATACTTTAAATTGGTCGTTATAGAACTGTTCTAGAACCAGCAAGTACTTGACCTTCTCATGTACAGGTAGTACCTTACATTCAACAAAGAGTTCCTCATAATTCTCTTTACACCTCAGTTTGGTTTGTGAGCTAACAAGGTATTTCATAAACCGAACTTGCAATGACTTTATATTATTGAGATAGGTTTTAAAGGTGCGGCCATAAGTATTTAATCCATAGGATAGCAATGACTCTGCGAGGGCAAAATAAATCACTCGCAGAGTTTTCCTGCTTAACGGCGCCCTAAGGACATAAAACTTACTCAAAACTGCCCTAAGCTTTGCACACACTGTATCAACCTGCACTTTCCAATTCATGTTGCGGTCCACCCACAGACCTAGATACTTAAATTGATTGACGTACTTCAGCTTTTCACAAACACAGTTGACATTTGCAACGTGCATGCACTCATACGTGTGACCCACGATATCTAAATCCACGCTCTTGATATTTTTCGCCACCAGGTTGTGGGGTGAGTGTAGATGCATTACCTTCGTTTTGTTTAGGTTAAGTATGATACCATTATCGTGCGCCCACCTAGTGATATTATCAAAGTCTGCCTGCAGCACAGCCCTGGCCTCTTGTATGTTCTTAGAGGAGTATATAAGGCACATGTCATCTGCGTACATGTACACCCGACATCTTTTTACCACGTTACTGACGCTATTGACATGCATGACATAACCAACCGGACCATAGACTGAACCGGTCGGAACACCAAGTTGTACCGCCGCTTCTTTACCAGTAATACCAGAAACGCAGGTCTGTAAGGTTCTGCCACCTAAATAACTCCGGAACCACCTATTTGTGGGCCCCCTAATTCCGCACTCATCCATAGCCTGCAACAGCACCTCATGATCCAAGGTATCGAACGCCTTTTTATAATCTATGAACAGCGCCAGGACCTGATGGCCCTGGTCGAGACAACTGTTAATATCTTCGGAGAATTGTGATAGTGCTGTTACGGTACTACGACCCTGTCTGAAGCCGTGCTGTGCATCCGCTAGTATACAATTTTTCTCTAAGAATTCGCTAACCTGGCCAACTACCAACCTCTCCACTATTTTATTGATGACTGATAGGATAGCTATCGGCCTGTAATTAGCGTAAACTGAGTGCGCACCTTGTTTATATATGGGTCTTATTAAAGCTTTTTTAAGTTGGGTAGGATATATCCCTTTGGATAAACACAGGTTAATAAAGTGCGACAAGACCGGCGAGATCATATTCTTAATTATTTTAATGTCTATAACTCGAATGGAGTCAACACCTGGCGCCTTATCAGTGCTCAGCTGATTGATAACTTTACACACTGCGTCAGCGGTCACTGGCGTGAAACGAAACGTTACATTACTTTCCCTAACATACTTAGTTCTGTCTAATAATTTTACATTACAATTATGTTTAATAGCAATAATTTCGCTAGTAAATGTATCTGCAAATTGACTACATATGTTATACATTGAATCTTTGTCTCCAAAATATCTTTTAATAATATCATCTAAATTCGCTTTTTTCCTACCTGTCCAACTATTAATTTTGTCCCAAATTTTTTTTGGGTCTCCGTTACACTTCTTAATTTCTTCCTGCCGAAACCTATTTCTTGCTTTAAATATTAATTTGTTTACCTTATTTCTAAATCGTGTGTAATATAGTCTTTTTGTATTATTTTTAGGTGTTTCTTTCCAATCCCTGTATTAATATCAATAGTCCATCACGCTTCGACACTTAAAAGCTGAGTAACGTTTGAAACCGCTGAGCACAACTAGTATCTTAGTACATATGATTACTTCTGAAAGTGGCCCCGGTGACGTCAACGTCACCATAAAATAGGTTTACATAAAAACAAATATATTAATGCATCTTAAAACGCATGTTTTTTGTCCCAAATTACCTCCTGACAACACCATCGAAAGCATATTAGTATGTTGCCGGGGTTGCGGGTTGTTCGAAAGAGATACCGCAGCCCTGGAACATTAAAGGGCAATAGACGGAACATAGGCCGGCTTTAGTCAGTAAGTCTGGCACCTACGCTCCGCCCATCGGTCGGGAAGTTATTTGATGATTTCCCATCCGGAAAAAAGGCATTAATATGTGCGTTGCGTTTGTTTATAACGTCACAAATCGTTCCAAAGTCAAAAAAGTCGGCAAAGTCAAATAAGGTCTATTTGCTTGTAAACGAAGCGTCGTACGATCATACATTAACGAGGTTGAGTTATATAACCGTTTGGCTCGGCAAGCACCACGTGCTTACGTCTTGACGATCGGACAACGACTGCTCCCCACTCGGCCCGCGCCTTGTGTTGTATACGCTCGAGACAAACCAAACGTATATCTACACACTGAGCGTGGACACTTTTGTAGCTACCTGAATATGTGATTGACTCTGATTCTGCTTTTATATCCGTACTAGCTGGCACCCGCGGCTTCGCCCGCGTTATATAAAAAAATAGTATACCTTGTGTTATTCCAGACTACAATTTACCTCTGTCCTAAACTTCATCAAGATCCGTTCAGCCGTTTTGACGTGAAAGAGTAACAAACATCCATAAATCCATCCATCCTCACAAACATTCGGGTTTATAATATTAGTAGGATTCCGACTTGGCAGTGTTAAAGAAAAATACAAAAAAATCTATAAAACCATTTATTTTCCTTACAATGAACATCCATTAACCTACTTTAAATTATCTACTATATACAAACTAACACAATATAATTGTTGTCACAAAATAAAAAAAAACACAAATTCTTTTGTATAATTTAAAAACATGGCAATCCCTTAGAACTAGGACTTGTTAAACTTAGTTCAATATTGCTTATTTTCACTAACAAACAGCGACTCCTAAAAGAATGCCATAATAAAACTGCAACATTGCATATTCACTCTTCAGTTCAACGGTGAGAGTTGAAATTGCAATAACATTTTGGCATTCAATTAGATATTACTAAAAACAAGCATTTATCTCTTATACTAGGTACAGTTATCAATATTGTTTATGACCAGATGTATGAACGTAGATGAAGCAAACGGAGTCTATGTCGTTGCAAACTTGATGGCGGATCGGAAGTTAGCTACGAATGATGGTCTACGCCAGGGATGGCCAACAGGTCGATTGCGGCTAATAGTCCAGTCGATCTCAGCAAGGCAAACAAAATAAATATTTCAAACAGATGCGCAACGTAATCACGTCGACGAGGTATTGTGTGATTTGTTATAAAAATACTATATTATGATTGATACTTAACTAACATCGTTGGTAGCGCCGGGTTTCGCACGTCAAAAGTAGATCTTGGGTCTATTCAAGTTGGTCACCCCTGGTCTACGCAGAACCACACAGACATACACAATTTTAGGTATCAGCGGGGTGCAGAGGACGCTTTTGACCGTATAATTGACTATTCAGTTGGTCTCGCGATCGTAAGCGCAACTGCTGAGCACGGAGCCCTTGGTTCGGTTCCCAAGTCGGCCAAAAAGTGTTATTAGGTTCATCCATTTATCCATTAAAAATTTTTCAGTAACAACCCGGAGTTTGAGAGTTGGCAGTATGACACCCCCGTGCCACGGAAAGCATTTTAAGCCCGTTGGTCCTGCGCCTAATCTCAATCCGGTCGTGTCGGATTGCCGTCCCATCGGAGTATGAGAACAGAAAGTGCACCTGTGCCGTACAGTTGTGTATTATAAATTAAATTATCTTTAATAATAATATAATAATTATTATTAATAATGAAATATTTATAATTATTATTAATTATAAAATATATTATATATAATTAAATTAGCCGCTCTGAATATGCACGTTAAACTATATCGTACTCAAATATGTATAATTTCAACATGAATGATGTAACCAGGATGTTGTAAAAAAAATATGATTAAAAAGAGTATCCATGAAGTTTCTTGCCCATTCTTCTCCAAATACATGTACGTTTTGGAATTGGCAAATTATACGGTACTTTCACAAATTATTATACTTTGTGACTGGGGCTGTAGCTTCGTTTTTATGTTTTTGTCATTCAAATGCCTATACCGGTGCAGAGGGACTTGCCAGGGCTACCGCCTGCCGGAGGGGGTTACGGGTTGTTCGAAAGAGATACCGCGGCCCTGGAAGGCAAAGGGCAATAGAAGGAACATGCGTGGGTTTTATTCAATAACAGTCTGACACTCCCCCCGCTCCGGCCAGAGCGGGGGAAGTTGTTTGCTGATTTCCCACCCCAAAAATGGTCATATGCTTATAACGGTCTAATTGAAATAAATGCTTTGAGTTTAACCAAAAACCGGTCAGGAGGACTATAATGCCAAAACCACCACTCGTAGCTAACTTCCGACCCGTTATAAAGTTTGAACTGAACTATAATGTAAGGATCGTATCTGGGTTGCGGGTCGTTCGAAAGAGATACCGCGACCCCGAAACATAATGGGCGGTAGAAGGAACATGGGTGGGTTTTAGTCAGTACAAGTCTGACACTCCCCCCAAGCTCCGCCCAGAGCAAGGGAAGTTATTTGATGATTTCCCACACCATAAAAAGGATCGTATCTGGTGGCGTTCTACCCACAACCACATAAGTGTACATTTATGTATTACGGAGTTGTTTTTAGTTTTTACAGAAAATGAAATATTCTAGAAAAAAAAACTCTTATTTATAAAATGTATAAAACATTTTTTTTTGTTCAGCAGCCTATAAGATTTCGAAAATATAAATTAATAGAATAGAAATCACAAGAAAAACGTACAATAAAAATATTTTTAAACATAATTTGTATAAATATTGCCTCTTATAAAAATATTACAAAAAAAAAAACTTAGACTTTATCATAATGTTGCAATTGGTGATTTTGAAAGATTTTTTTAAATAAAATTGAAATTTCTCTCTATGGTAAGCTCAACACACAGATTTCTAAAAAAACTATTAGAAAAAAAAAGAAGTTCTTCTTTATGGCTGCAAAAACACAAGGCACGTTTTTTTCACAAAAATCGTTTTAATATGATTTCAATTTCAATATATCTTACTAATAACCGAAAATTGTTTAGTTAGTAGGTACAGAATTCTATTAAAACCTTTTTTCTGTTTCGTATACCTAACACAAAATGCACAGACAATGGAAAATCATTTACAATTATTTCACAGACAAAAGCCCAAAACATTACTTAAAAGGACCAAAAAAAAAATAAGAATTGAATTAAACTTATCACTATATTTGTACTCTTTCAATTACCAGATATTCTTACTATGAAATTCCTTAGACCTAAATGATATTTAGTGCAAAATCTTCTTACATTTAAGCAATAGTATTCGAAACATGTTCTTATTGCATTGAATTAAGTATGATTCTTGAAGACATTACTAACATATTCTTGATTTATAGTTTCAATCTGTGCTTATCAATATTTATAATCGACTTATCAATTTCGACATTCATTTTGTTTATTTTTTTTAAAATACGCCGCGGACTTAATTAAACCATCTTCACACACCAAATTAAAAACAAACTATAAACTGACTGACATACTTATTATTAATTTACCACAAACCTTACAACATATTATTATAATTTTTTAAACTTAAAAGACACTGCTACAAACTTACATAAAATATTCTAAAACTTTATATTCTCTATATTTTTTATATCAATTTACTGTTACAAAATTATATCGATACATAATTATACTTACACTAGAATCACACTGTTTTTATATACAACGACTATTATCTAACTATTATATACTTAGCCAAAACCCATAATCTAAAATAATAAGCGTACTTACGACTTTATCGTATTTTTACTATCAAACGAAACCAATCGTGGCCTAGTGAAACCATCATTTAGTAATTAAAAACTTACCGTTGTCTTTTCGGGCATCAAGATTTTTTTCAGCAACAATTTTCTATTGCTTTTATATTTTTAGCCGAGCATTGAAAAACCACCTCAGTGGTAGTAAAAGGGTAGGTGCTGTGTAATTTTCAACCCTAGAAAATAAGCAGTGAGTTTAAAATCAAGTGACTAATAAAAATAGACCGAAGACAAACGTAACATTGCTAAAAGGCCGAATTCAGACCACGATTGTTAGCTAGAAAAGTGACAATCACACATAAAATCACACCACACTATCTCTGAAGTTTAAATTTCAGAATAACACGTCCACAAAAATAGTCCTTATTTAAAGGAAGTTAAGGGACCTAGGTTTTAGAGCAGTTTTCCTCATGTATTGATGAGCCAGCTGAGTGAGGTCCAATTGGTCTTGGGTCATGCCGCATGCGAAGGTTTGCCATTTGTAGTTACTCTGTAAAAAGGTTAAGGATACATCTATTAAGAAAAAGAAAGAAAAACTGTTTGTTAGACTCGCACATGACAAGAGAATAAAACAAAATGACTTAATTTGAAAAAAAGAACAAAAAAAAACAATATTACAAAGACAACTAATTAAATTAGTCCTGTATGAGCCAAAAGGCCTCTATCTTAGCACGGTGCTGCAACATGGCGGCCATGTCACGGCGCTGATATTCTAATAGGGTCCAAGCAAGTGAAGCCACAGTCAGATACAATAAAATACATAACAAGAATAAATAAATTGCGGGAAAAATAAATAAAAACCAAATATTATAAAAAAATATGAAAAAAAATATAAATAAATAAAGCTTTCATTGTTAAGATAGCACATAAGGGAAAAGTGCGACAGTTCTGACAATGTATGAATGAATGACAATAAGTACTATTGTAACTTACTGGGGCTTGGACTATATGTATGAAATAATGTTTGAGATAAAATAAATATTTTTGTATTCTTTTTTAATCTTATTGGGTTAGTGGTCGCAAGAACGACTGCTGTTATCATGAAGTAATACAAGCTTCCAAGTTGGGCAATGATATTGGGTTTTTTATCAGGAACTAGGTAGCAACCGGGGCTTCGCCCGCGTGATATCAAAATAAGGGATCGTATGTGTGTGAAAAAAAATCCTGTGTTATTCTAGTCTAGACTATAATCTACCTCTGTGCCAAATTTCATCAAGATACGTTCAGCCGTTTTGACGTGAAAAAGTAACAAACATCCATACTCAGAAATATTCGCATTTATAATATTAGTAGGTTTACAAAGCTGACTAAATACTGGGTGTACTATAAGGTTGACTTCTGAATAAGTATTCAGATATCACAGAAGCGTAGTTGTTTCTCGATTTCTCAAGTGTTCATCCAATCGTCGAGTAGCATTTCAAAAATCATTTTTAATACACAAACCAGCTACCCTACCATGACGTGTTAAAGCAGAACTTATTCCGCTGAGGGAAAGGGACAGAGCTATACAGGTTGTCTAGCACCATCTCTTTCACTCAGTGGAATAAGTTCTGCTTTAAGATGTCATAGTAGGCCTATAGCTCTTATTGCACTACGATTAGGTTAAAAATGCAGTGTGTTTCACACGCGTGTTTTATTCTCATTTATCACAACAAGGGCTTTCATTTTGTATTCGAGAAGAGAAATGGCGGGGAAAACAACACATTAAATTAGTTTAAAAAAAAGTAATTTTTGTTCTGTTATTTAAATTCTCCGTAAGTGTGTTAAAAAACGTTGTTTGATTCACGTGAGAATTTGTCACTGCTGTTCTCAGCTCTATAACACCCTCGCCTTGCGGATCGGGCGTTAAATCTGCCTCGGCCGTAATGACAAAGTTTCCTCAATGAATCAAAATGTACTATTCCCCTTAAAACTTTATTACAGTGGGCATAAGTTGAGAATAAACTAATATTCATAATATCTATCTATACCTACTTAACTAATAATTACTTATTAAATTTTGGCATAAGTATATAACGCAAACAAAAAAAATACTATGATTTAAGTAAGCGAAACTTACACTCACAACGCTTTCAGAATCGCGCTATTACCAAAAACCAGTTTGAAGCGTATGTTGCGCGCGTTTACCTTCCATACAAAAACAGGGTAGTTGACACCACTAATCATTTGACAGTTTTTGAATTGCAGTTTTAGAATGACGTTTTTTTATAGAGGGCTCCCTGTTGTCTATGTTTTTTTCTTTCGTTTCTTTTTTATTACAATCTGTAAGTTTTCTATACTGTAATGAATAAATAAATCGGCTGTCATTGTGGATTGTCCTACTGGCCCATTGCCTGCTGGCCATGACCATCGACGACCATCTGTATCGCTTAGGCGGATGGATCAAGGGCCTGATTCAGAAGGCACTTCTTGGTACTCCTTGATACCTCGTTTTCTGTGTCTGGAGCCCTAACGACCCTGCTCCTGATACCGGTGGAAACCTTTTTTTAAAGAAATATTTAAAAAATGTAAACAATAAGTGTAAGAAAATAATAAAGAGATAGATGAATAAAAACAACCTATGACGTCATTATGCAATCTCAAAAAATGTTAGACCTAATCGGGTCTACACACGTGTTTTTTAAGCTTTTTACTCGATTATTTTTTACTCAATATACCTTTCGTGTACAGTCCGACTCGCACTTCACCGGCCTCATGTGTCTTTCAACTGGTCAATGGTATCAACTGCCTAACCACTTGATTCTCTGCCTAACTTACCACACTTTTAACAAGAAGGCGACTAACCAATATCAAAGGTGATGGGTTCTCCTCCTTGATCTCCGATATTTCTTCGTGATGATCAAACTTGATGGACCGCACGGCTGATTTCTTCACTATTATGGGCTCGTTGCCCCGGGATACCTAAAAGGAAACATGTTTTGGGTGCAATTTATGGGGTTTACGTCGATTTTTTTAAAAAGGAATCAGAAAAAAAAACTATTTTTTTCTTAACAGTTTTACAGTATTTATACAGAGTGTTTTTCAAGTGGGCGTGGAATTTGAAACGAAAAAATACGCATGAAATGTTAGCCTCGTGTTAAGCATAATTTGCTGTCATGAATCATTCTATCACAGACTTTTATACTTAATGGAAACGGAATATGTGTATTTTATTTTTTATAAATAATAAAAGAATTTATTTTAAAATATTAAAAAGAAAATAATTTTTCCATAAATTCAATGATGCAGTCTTAGTTTCGGATTGGGCTATCCACGCCTTCTTGAAAAAAACATTCTGTATATAAGAAAATAATTAAAAAGTGAAGCTAGCAATTACTGAAAAGTATTAAAAGTAAAAATTAATTTAAAAGTGAATATGTATTGCAATTTCGGTATGTATATTATTGCTTCTACATATTACTGTTTGTATGATTTGTGTTGTATGTAAAAGGAGAAATATACTAACTAATTTGTAAAAAAAATATACTAAAAGAATACTTGGTCGTTATGTGTAAAAAGTGTGAGTCTGTTTTTGGAGCCAAAGCTTGGCTTTCTAATAGTTTTGGACTACTGTATCCAGAAATAATACTTTATGTAATTGAATCCAAATTTGTAGTACAGTCAGCCGTCAAATAAAAAACAGTTATAATAACTAAAGCACTAAGCAACCAACACAAAATAATCAGCAACTTTTGTAGCTAACTGTACCAAGGGTGAAAAAAAAACAAAACAAAAATTAAATGTACAAAATACATTTATTGAAATAAAAAATGACATCGGATCTCTTTTGGATTGGATTGGAATACAAACAATATTGACAGAGACACTAAACTACTCAATAAAAAAGAAAAAAAAACACATTGAAATACAAAAAAAATGTTGCCATAATACAAAAGAAACTACAGCTACAGAATAAATTAAAACATTTTTTTTAAACATAAATAGTAACAAAAAACAATTTCTATAACAAGATATAAATAAATAAGTATTTTTTAAGAAGATTCAACACTGGCCTGTCAATATTGTGCAGGAATGGATTTGGCGGGAATAAATACAAAATGGAGGGAAATAGGGTTTAGGGTAATGTCATTTATTTACTTCAAATAAACTTTTCTTAAGTAGCTGCCGATATAAAAATGTTACAATTTAACAAAAAAAAATTGACTGTATAAATACAAATTCCACAACCGTTGCGACAGCATTTTAGTCGTTACTCGAATGACAGTTTTAAATTAAGTATAAAAATGTTAATATTTTAAAGGCAAAATACAAAGCAAAAGTACTATAATTAATAGAATTTCTAAATAAATAAATACAGGGATAGGACAGATCACCTACTAGGGGTTAATTAGTAGAAAGAATGTTTCCCTATAACTAAAGACCTAACAAGTCCGTTTCTCAACGAATTCTCTCATACAAATTCAGTATCAAGAAAAAATTATAGAAAAAAAAAAAACATTATTTTTTACATTTCATCATCAATATCGAACATCGCGTCCTAAATACTGTTGAAACACAATAATTATTTTGTACTTATTTGTTTTTTGTTACTACGAACAAGTATTTTCTTTTTAACCTAAACAAATTAATACTTGAAATTATTAAAACTAGTAACACTTAAATAATTTGGTGCATGGTAAACTTGAGGTATACTTTTGATGATTCCTACATCTATACAAGGTGCAAGGAACCTCGACACGCAAAATTATACTTTTTTTTTTTAATATTGCATACGAACTCCATGGTCAAAAACGGAAAATCTGTTTTTTTTTTTAAATTACCCTAGAAGTATTTTATAAGTAAAAGTTGGTATTTAATACTTGCGACAAAGGCAGGTATATATGATATATTTTAGAATCATGTACTAAATTCTTGGTTACAGTTGGCGCATCGATATCCCTTATACCCTGTATTTTTAACTAGAGAGTTAAGAATATATTAAATTAATAGAAAAAAAAACGAATAGTTCATTTGATGAAAACCTCATCTTTGGTACCTTATTCTCTAATACCGTTTAACGTTTACATTAGTTTGGTGCAAAACCTACCTAAGAATTGATAATTCGATAAAATAAAATTAGAAAAATTTACAACCAAGTATCGATTAACACGAAATGTAACGAATATTCGATAAATCTGTATACGATATTTCGTTTGTTAGCGTAACGTACTATCGTATTTTAAAATAATCATGATTTTTTTAGATTCCGTTTTTATTCACGATTTAGTCTGAATCAATCTCTCGATTAAATCGATTATTAATTTACCGAGAAATTAGTCGAAATTGATCACCGATTTGCGCCATGATTTTTAGTTTAATCACAATATTATCTCGTAATTTTATATTAGTTTATTAGTCGTTTAATGATTAATTTAATTTTAAGTTAGGAAGTACTAAAATATATAGATAATATTATAATGTTTTAAAATATATTGATAATATTATGTTTTATAAATTCTTTTCAAATAGGTGCCGGTAACGCATCCCGCGAGTTTTTAAACTACGTCTCATAATAGAAAAAAAAATAAGGTGTATTCAACACAACAGTGTGGGGATAACTATACTTTAAATTGATGATCTTTTAAGTATATACTATGTAATAAGTGTTTTACTATAGTACACCATAGAGAACTTCATAAAAATGGAGGAGGCAAAAGAAGTGAGGTTATTAAACCTTAAAGTGGACGCGCAAAGGCAGACATTGAATATTTTTTTCATGAATTATGGGACTAAATGAATTTAGAGGGATCTATTGATGATTTTAATTATTATAATTCGGTAAATACATACGTGTTATGATCGCGAATTATATTTTAATTAACATGCAAACTTACACTGCCTTGTAAATTACAAAAATGTAAGAATAATTGAATATCACCGGCTACCCTGGCGCTTACCACTTTAACATTAATTCTTGACGACCTCTACGTAATCCATCGAAACTAAAAAAAATTTCAACCGTAAAAAAGGTCTTTATTCCTAAGGGAATAAGGTCTTTTTTTGTTTCGATGAATAACGTAAGGGCCGTCGTTCTTTCCAATGGGCAAGATTTTTGTCTGGTGGCCTTGAGAAAAGCTTGTGGCTGATTCTAACAAGTCTAATAATTTTAGTACTTCCTCTAGTGACCCAAATATTGTTTTTAAATGTTAATGTTTATGACTTAGGTAAGCGTGTTTTTAACTTATATTTTAATTACTATTATTCACAGTCCATTACAAAATAGTCTAGTGGTATTTTGTTAGAAGTCTTTTAGAGAAAAAAAAAATACATAATTTATTTAATATAATTTTTGAAGTTTTGATCAATGTATCTTATTCAAAGTTCCGGATGTTCCAAATTAAATTTATGTCCGGTTAATGGCAATAGGTTCGCCCCTTTTACATGGGATTTATTGTATTGTATAACTGGCGAAATTTGGGTGTACCCCTCTGCCTCTTACCCTTCGGGGATACCAGCGAGATTATGTTTTACGAGTAATAAGTTCGGTTCCAACATTTAAAGTAGTTATTTTCTGACAATTATAAAATTATCTTAATATTTCCGTTTATTTTTATTTATTCGCAAGAAAACTGATTTTATTGCAAACGATTTAAGTATATACAACTAAAATATTTATCTCGAATTAGAATTCATTCATCATGTGTGCATGATTGTGTAAATATTACTTGCTTCAGTGAAAGAATCGTGTGGAAACCAGAATGCCTGCGAGTATATTATCGACGGCATTTAAAGCCAAGTTGAGGCACTAGCAACACGAAAAAGACGGATTTATAATCGAACTAGCAAAATTGGATGAATCCCTTTCTGCAAAACAATCATTAATACTTTTGAAGTTCGTCAATTTAAAATGACTAACAAAATACCACAAGACCAACCTAAACAAATAAGCGTAATCCCTACATTTTAGTGAACATATAATATTCACCCAACGCTTCGCCCTGCCCATTATCTTTATCAACGGTCCACCACTGATTCTCTTTCTGCGCATAATCGTTCTTATTCATAATCTTATTGGTCAAAATTTCATCTATACGTGACGTAGACGGCTTCTGATTGGTTACTTTATAAATGTGATCTGCGAGCGCATTGGCTAGAACCTCCTTTGGCGCTATAAGGGTGTCACAAGCTAATTCGTTGCCTGTTGTAATCGTTCTTAATCGATCAGCGTTTAATCGACTAAAACTAGGGTTGTCTAAATTCGTGATATCTCGAAAGGGTGTGACATCTGTCATTTGTGAGTTGAACTCAGGGTATATGATTTCATTGGGTCCTAAGGTGTTAGGTTCAGGATTAGTAAGGATTAAAGACCTGTGTTGTACCTTAATTTTCTCAGTGATGACGGCCTCTATGTCAATTTCTTCGTATTTGCTTGTGTCTGGAGTGTTCTCTGGACTTATAAGGGAGTGTAAACTGGTTGATTCTTCAAGGAGGGAGTGCTTCACGATCGATGGCGGTGAGAACATCACTGAGCTGTCGCCAGCTAAGGATTTGCTCTGAAACAATAGAGAGAAAGTTTTTGTTAGTTAATGTGAAAAATACAATGTATGGGGTGGTTGATAGCGATAGGTTCGTCCTTTATACATGGGACTTTGTTATAGAAGGGAATTTTATTGTCTTTGGAAAAGGAAGAAATATATTTTTTTAAACACGGAACGTTTTTATTGACAAGAGCTTTTTGTCAGAAGAAAAATATAGTCAGTTGTTATGTGAGATTTAGACCGGTACAAAATTTAGGTGATTTATGAAAATGTATATTTTATATTGTAGCCTTTTATATATGTTATACAGCAGGGGTGGCGAACCTTGATGAACCAACGTGCCATTTTTCCTAAATAAATGTTGAATGAGGCCACAGACGTGCCATCAAATAATTTTGACTTAGTGATTGTATTAGGAAAATAATTACTATCAATTCGAAACTTTTTTTACTGACTAGTAGAGTCATCGCCAAACGGTTTTTAAGCGACTTGATTTTATTCATCTCTGAAAATAATGAATTTCTCCGGCGAGTTAAAAAATGACAGTAAGATAAAAATATGATTAAAATTGTTTGCGTGCCCAATTCTTTGTGTCGCGTGCCGTCATTGGCACGCGTGCCATTGGTTCGCCATCTCTGTTATACAGTAAATACAGTGATTGAAAGAAAGTTGAAAGTCAGTGTTTCAATAATGGAAATCCAAAGGTTTTAACATTTGGAAAATCTAAGATTTTAACAGACTTAAACACAGCGAAATTTTTGTGTACAATACGATTGAATTTGGATGTACGATCAGATCGACTGGCTAGCCCTTCGAAGATTACAAGAGGGATGTTATATACAATGTATAATGCCCTAGGTATGACTAGTTATGACGGCCTCATAGGACATCAAATCAAATCATTTATTTCAATTAGACCATTACAGGCACTTTTGAATGTCATGAAAACAAAAAAAAAATATGCTGCTACAGTCTCAGTCACAAGACATAATAACTTGTGAAAGTAATGTAGTTGCCCATTCCAAGGCGTAGATCTCTATGGAGAAGAATGGGCAAGAAATCCATGCATCCTGAGTTCGAGAACTATTGATGCGATATAAATCCTTTTGGAACAATTCAAAAGCAGGTAAATATTTCACTAACCGGATAACTGTTTTTTAGACACACACACAGGACAAAACAATAAAACAAAATTAATTAAAAAAAGAACAAACAAATCTTAAAAATAATAGAATACCAGCCTATAACTATCCCACTGCTGGGCAAAGGTCCCTTAAAGGAAAGGAACTTACCGGCGTCTCAATATAAGACACAACAGTCATTCTGCTCTGTGATTGTGAAGTACTAGTGACTGTGCCCCAATACGGTATTACACCCATTTTTAAAAAGTATCTCATTTTGATCCTAGGGTCCTAGTAAACCACCAAAAAAAACAAAAAAAAAATATTCAATCGATAAGTGCCATAAAACTGCATTTCAATTTTACAATTTCTATTTTCGCGCGTAAAATCACAAAAACGCTTGACGCCATGTTACTCTGTGGTCATGACGTCAGTTGGTTATAAACAAATGCGCTGTTATTAGTCTTTCTGTTTAGTTGTATTTTTCACTATAGTTTATGGTATTATTATAATGGTGGTTTTTATTTCTTCCATGGTATTATTACTACTATTTTAATAAAAAATAAAATGTAAAGTTTTACAATACAAAAATAGTAATAGTTGCTCAGTTGACAGTTGTCATTTTTTGTTTCCATGACCATATGACGTAATAATCATGGCGGACACTGTTTCGCTTTTAAACAACAGACTAAAAAAAGTGAAAACTTTGAAATCAATTTTAAAATTTATTCAGTTGTTTTATTAATTAAATTTAACATTTACTGATTGCTTGTTGCCTAAGCTATCTGAATTGTATATTTTTAGAATTTCTTTCATATAGAGTAAAATACCCTATTGTGAGCTAATTCCTACCTAGCTCGCGTGTGTGTAAAGAGGTTTTATAAGAAAAAACCTTATGCTAAGTGACTTAAAGTTCAAATTCCCTAACACAGTCACTCACTTTGAGTAACAGAAGGGTTACCATGACATCTTATAGCAGTTCCTATACCTGTGTGAGAAAGAGATGGTGCTAGACACCCTGTATAGCTCTGTCTCTTTCCCTTAGTTAAATAAGTTCTGTTTTAAGACGTCATGGCAGGATTTTTTACAAAAACAAACCTAATGATTAAAGTGTTATAGTTTAATTTAACTTACCGGCGTCTCAATATAAGACACATCAGGCACTCTGCTCTGTGCGTTGCTGTGTGAGTGTGGAGTGCTAGTGACCGCGCCCCAACTGTGAGCTAAAGCCTTCCTAGCTCTCTTGTGTGTTCCGGGCAGGTTTTCCTTGCCGGGCTCCGATCTACGCTTCAGGCTGCCTATGCCGGAGTCGTTTATCTGTTGGAGAATCGGATGATGTTATTTTAATAGCATGTTACAATAACATAAGCCCACGTATTTGAATGCACTTCACGTATTTGAAAATATGAAAGCTCTCATGCATAGAGTTTTATTGTTTACTAGCTTTTGCCCGCAGCTTCGCTCGCGTTAAATTCGGGGTAACACAGTTCCCCTTTCTTGGTTTGCAGGTACCTGCTACCTGTAGTTTTCTCTTTTCTTCCCTCTTTCTCCCTTATATCTCAATCTTTTTTAAAAAGAAATTAACTGTCCATCCCCAGGCCCAATTATCTCTGTACCAAAATGATTCAAAAACGTTTCAGCCATTTAGGCGTGAAGACGTAACAAACAAACAAACTCACTTTCGCTTTTATAATATTAGTTAGGATATCCTATACTCGCTGCGCTCCGCGGTTTCACTCGCGTTGAACGGGATAAAAAAGGCTAGATTATATGTTATTATATGAGATTATATGGATATAACCTCCAGGTTATAAGCTTCTGCTAAAGTTGCAGGCCTGCTGGGTTTGCGGGTTGTTCGAATGAGATACCGCAATCCCGAAACATAAAGGGCAAAAGAACGAACATAAGTGGGTTTTAGTCAGTACAAGTCTGAAAAATCTAACAGATCCCAAGAGATGAAACAAGATCAAGAGGATGTCAAAGAAAAGGATGGGCAGAGTTAGGTCATCGTAACCGACGTTTACGATGAGCTTGCAGCCACCGTCAGCATGCGTCGTATTGCAACTACGCATATACCGTTAACTATATAGTACCATTTTTCTGCATCAGCTATCAGCCTTATATCCTGTACATAACATTATTTTTAGTATATGCGAAACCTGAATATAGTTTGTTCAGAATAAGTAACTGAATCCATTCCAGTCATTTTTACACCATGTTATAAAATATTAAAAAAATATATATCATATGGACACCATGCGACACTAAGTACCTATTCGCAAGCGCACTAAACACCCGGCCGGACCTTGGGAAAACAAATGCGCGCGAGTCAGTCGCGGCGCGCGGCGCAGTGACGACGTGCGCCGTTGGTGACATTTGTAGGGATATCCAGGTAACATAACAAGCTTATAACTTTGTGGATTTTCATGATACAGTTTTGAAATTTTGTACATAGATTCTTTATATAAAAAAATGGACAAGTGTTTCGGCTTTCGCGCATACACTAAAAATAATGTTATATTTATAATGAAACTAATTGTAATCAATAAATGTCTTTTCACTTAATTCTCGACCATCGAAACATAACTGCAGACATTTTACATAAATTACTAAAAAGAGTTGGGCAAGGCGGGGGACATCCATAGAGGATTTAACATAAACAAAAAAAAAAGGCACTGCCCCAACCGTGTTATCAAAAACTTTAATGAACTTTATAAAATGTGAATGATACTATATATTTTATTTAAATGAATTGTGTAATTGTGTGGTGGAATAAATGGCTTGTATATTTATAAGAAGAGAATAATTTATTATTAAACCAGAGTTACAACATTTTTCTTAATCTAACATCATTTCAAATATCGGTCAATGGCAATGGTCCCCAAACTAGGCTGCGCCTGTATCTTGGGGGCCGGAGTTGCGATAACTTTAAATTTAAACATTTATCTTTGTTGATGTGAGGATTAGACATTTTGGCATTAAAGAAAAATTATATTATAAAATAAAATGAGAAAACAATGACGAAAATAAAATAATTCTAATGTTTACGGTGTGGGTGTTTGTTTGTGTGAAAGTGTGTGTATGGGTGTATCAACAGGTATGTGTGGTGAAGGTTTAGCACATATTAGGTGTGTTTAACTGACAATGTAATATAACTCAATATTCACCTGTACAGTAACATTATCCTGCTCCGCGGTACTCGATAGCAGCGAATCGTTCAGCTGCACCGTACTGTCGGAGTTCTCTCTCTTCATCATCATGGTAATGTCTTCCACAAGTAGCCCGGGACTGGATGGCTCGTACTTCAAGCCTGATTTCTTGCCGAGCTCCGCCATTGCTATTTTGAAAGGAGTTGGGGTTCTGTGAAGAAAAAACGCAAGCCTATTTAGTATTTTTTTCAAATGCAGATGTAATGGTATTATAAGTAAGTAAAATAAATAAATAAGGTGTAGCTCCATTTTTGATTTCTCCTGTATTGTGGGTGCGTTTACAAACATTAAAACTCACATACACAAACAGCCAGACCCAGAACAACTATCTGTAGGTCATACAAATATTTGTTCCGTGCTGTGATCAAACCCAATAGTTGTTTTTAATATTTCAAATACTTAATTGATACAAAATAATAGTGGCTTTATCTAATTTCCAATGTGTGAAGTGTTTCGTAAATCTAATATATAAAATTCTCGTGTCACAATTTTCGTTCCCATGCTCCTCCGAAACGGCTGGACCGATTTAAACGAAATTTTGTGTATACATATCGGGTAGGTCTGAGAATCGGCCAACATCTATTTTTCATACCCCTAAGTGAGCAGCGGGTGAAACCGCTGGGCACAGCTAGTAATATATAATTATGTCCAATATTTTTAATAATATAAACTACTAACTTTTGCCCGCGGCTCTGCAAGCGTTAAATTAGGAGTAACACAGTTCCCTTTCCTGATTTTAAAGTACCTGCAACCCGTAGTTTTTGCCCTTGCGCCTTATTTATTGTAATAGCAATGCTAAGTTTTCGTAAGTTAAGTATTAGTAAGGATTTAATACTGATCTCTCTCCGGTCGTTTCAGATTACTGTCCCTTCGCACAATGAGATTAAGGCAACAGAAAGTGCACCTGCGCCTGCGCACACACTTGTGTACTATAACATCTCCTGCACCGATAGGGAATCTCCGCTGAGATTGTCCGTGTCCGCCGTAGCCGAAAACTGTTAAGAGGACTATATACTACTAGCTGGCGCCTGCAGCTTCGCTCGCGTGATATCGAAAAAAAGTATCCTATGTTGTGATTCCAGACTATAATCTACCTCTGTGCCAAATTTCATCAAGATCCCTTCAGCCGTTTCGACATGAAAGAGTAACATACATCCATACTACATCCTCACAAACATTCGCATTTGTAATATTAATATAGTAGGATTTAATTATGTGTCACTTACTTGGGTGTGTTATTCTTCAAGGCATTCGGTCCGCCTGGAGTGACGTGGTTCACAGGTGTAGGAGTTTGTAGCAGCGGACTCGCACTCCATTCCTGAAAAGGTACAACATTTGTTAAGTTACATATTTGTTACCAGTAACTGATTTGTTACTAACTTGAAAGAAGTATGTATTGGATTACAATTTTCTTCGTCTTGTTTCATTTATCACTAATTAATATTTGAATTTATTTGGTATGCAAGAACATTGGAGAAGGTAAGTATTTTTATTAAACTGTTTTGAAACTAAAAACAGCAGATGTTCTTTAGATTATTTATTTACTAGCTTTCGCCCGCGGCTTTGCCCGCGTTAAATTTGGGGTAACACAGTTTTCCTTGCGCCTTATTGATTTGTAATAGCAATGCTAAGTTTTCCCTTCTTTTTTCTTCCCGCTTTCTCCCTCACATCCCACTTTTTTTTAATAAAAATGTCCGTCTCCTGGTTCCCAACTATCTATGTACCAAAATTCATCACAATCGGTTTAGCCATTAAAGCGTGAAGAGGTAACAAACAAATAAACAAACAAACTCACTTTCGCTTTTATAATATTAGTAAGGATTTATTTAAACTTCATGTATAGTAGTGGTGCATAGGCGAACTTAATGTCATTATGGCATTCTCTACCAGTCAACCTTTGGGTTAAAAACGACAATATTATGATAGGATGCCAAAAATTCTCTTTCTTTTTTAAAAATTTATATAGATACACATATACAAATGATAAAAAATACTAAAAATATAGCATAGAAGTTTTAAAACTGACATGGTTACCAACATAAAAAAAAACGGAAAGTCGAAACAAATAACAAACATGTTAAATATCCCGTTTTTAGTTTCAATAATAATCTATCTATCTATATTATAATATATATATAAATGAAACCCGTTTCCCGTTGTCACGCCATAACTTGAGGATGGCTAGACCGATTTCGCTGATTATTTTTTTGTACTTAGTAAAAAAATATTGAAAAAAGGTTTTAGATTTTTTTTTAAAAATACATTTAATTTTGCATATTTTAAAAAACGCGCGTAATGAATGTCAACGTCATTCACAGTCATAAAGAGCATCGTTTGTTATGAAATGTGGTTATTTAATTAAATTCTATCGCACTTATTTACTATTTTTTTTAGGGGAACTGTGTTATCCCGAAGTTAATGCGAGCGAAGCCGCGGGCAAAAACTAGTATAGAATAGAATTTCAGTTGTATCCGTATTCAATCACAAATATAAAGGACTTTTTACCTTAGTAGCATGCCTCAAAGGCGTAGAATCGAGTGTGGCGAAAGATATAGCGGCCGGCGAGTTGAGAAACTGAGACGGACTGAAGGGAAGCGCCTTTATCGGCGTCACACCTGACTCGCGGCAGTCTAACGCCTTCGCTAGGGTTTCGGTCCACGGCTGAAAAATAGAGTATGATTATTAGTACAAGTAATAACTACCATAGTCCATCATAGTCCTCATGTAAGTTGACTAAGATTATTTTGTCTGGACTTTAAAAGAGACTATGACCTCTGAGTTTGTTTCGGCTGTTTCTTCTCAGAGTAGTCGGGTATGAAACACCGGCCTCAACTAGTTTTAAAAAAAAGACGTGTAAAAGTGTTTGTGAAAACCTACTTGCAAAATAAACATCATTTATCATTTACCGCTCCGTTCGATCTTGAGATTGGTCAGTAGATGGGTGAGCACCCGTTACATACAGAGTTTTCGCCATGCCTCGGAAAGCACGTAAAGTCGTTAGTCCCGGCTGTCAGTAGTAAATCTCAGATTTTCGGGTCTCAGTTTTTCAAAGGGATGTTTATTGAATAATCTATTTTAGATTTTTACCATCAAAGTTGATTTTTGGGTGACACAGTCCAAACCAAAAACCTATTGCACTGGAACTGGGGAGGGGGTTACAGGCTCAGCTAATTGCTTGGGGGGGTGCCCGTCCGTCGTCCCGAGTTAATAATAAAACACAGTTGCAATATTCCGACTCACATTGTTGCAGATCATATTGATAGCATTGTTTTTCTTTGCCTTTCTCCTCAGTATAGGGAGTGGAATACTAGTCTCACACAGTTTTTTCTTATAAGATATAAATTGAGGTCAGACTTTCAACTATATACCTTAGCTCTATGTAATCAAAGATGGTTTTTCATTGATTGTATGTAATTAAAATCTCCTACACAAATCGGTTGTGATAGAATTTGAACTTTCTCACATATAACATAGAGTTAATAATAAACCACAGATACAATACTCAGACTCACATTGTTGGAGGTCGCATTGATGCCATTGTTCTTCTTAGGCTTCCTCCTTAGTATTGGGGGCGGGCTACTAGTCTCACAGAGTTTCTTCTTAGGAGACGAGTAGATTGAGGGCACCACTATCTCTCGCGTTGATTCTACTTGTACTGAGTATTGAACTGTAATGGAGAATAATTATAAATTATAACTATTGTACTATCCATAACCATACTAAACAATAAACAATGGCCAATAGCCTGACAGCCAAGAAGCTTGACGACCATGTCCCAAGCTCTCCTTAGGTGGTTGGATCAAGAGCCTGATTCAGAAGGCAGTACTCCTCGATACGGTTCGTATTGTGAGGAGGATTCTGTCTCTGGAGCACTAACCACCGGTAGCTTGGACCTTGCTACCTATATCGGAGGACCAATACTTTTAAAATATAAAGTTTTTTAAAGAAATATTTAAAAATGTAAAAGTGAGACCATATTAATATAATAAATGTAAAATAAAATTATTATAAATGTGATACAAAACATTAGAAATGTAAAATAAAATGTTGTAAATGTAAAACAATTATTATAATTGTAAAATAAAATAGTATAAATGTAAAATAATATATTATTACAAATGTAAAAGTAAATAGCTCCGTTTGAAAAAATATGAGTTATAAAAGATAACTCATAAACTACCTAAGCGATATAAATTAAATTGATATGGGACCACCTCGTCTACCCTACACCTACGTATACCCTTTCGCACAAAAAATACATGAAATTCGGTCCACAGTTGGCGGAGTAATCGGTGAACACACAAAAAGAACCTCCTTATTTTTAAAAGTCGGTTTAAAAATATGTACAGGTTAGGAGATGAAACTTACGCCTGTTACCTAAAAAATTGAAAGGGAGTCGTTTGTCTTGGTATAGTCATGTAATGAGGAGGGGTAAAGGACATGTGACTAAAAGAATGATAGATCTGAATGTTGATGGACGGAGAGCGAGAGGAAGGCGAAAGAAAAGATGGATGGATTGTGTAAGGAATGATATGAAAGAGAAAGGAGTAAATGATGCCGTGACGTCTGATAGAGGAGAATGGAAGAAGAAAACGTGTTGCGCCGACCCTAAACCCCGCTTGTTTTGAATTATTTTAATTTCATTTATTTGTTTTTTTTTTCCTGTATAAAAAATATTCTATTGGTATAAACCATAAATTTATAGTGCATATAGTGTTAGCCTGTAAGTGATTGTTGCACTTGTAAAAGTATGTATGATTAATTAGTTGTAAATGTGTTGTGTAAACAATTGTTGGCTGACCGAAATAAATAAATAAGTAAATAGAATGGGACAAGGGCAGGAAAATGATGATGATGCAGGTTAGGAGACCAACCAAGACCTCTTGTCATCACCAAACGATATCATGATTTGCATAATAATTACGCCCTTTATAAGTACTTACCAGCATCTTGATTGCTCTCATTCACTGTCGACCGGTTTAAGTAATTTCTGAGAGGAGAATTTGTTGGTAACGCTTCTATGTTCACGAATCTGTAATTTAAATGTTTAAACTGTTTAATAAATGTGTTTTAATACTAGAAATTTCTCCTGTATCGTAGTTGCGTTTACAAAAATTTAAACACACATACACCCAGACCTGAAACAACTACTTGTAGGTCATGCAAATATTTGTTCCGTGCGGGGATCGAACCCGCGACACGAAACGCAGTAGGCATTCGCTCAGCCACTGCGCCAACCATGCCGGCCATTTTCAGATGGGAAATCTTCAAATAACAGAGGAAAGAAGTATCAGAAAACTGACACTCTTTTCTGCTCCACCCAGAGTGGGGAGAAGATTTAACATGCAGAAAAATAAATTACTTTTCTAGTTTATTCAAGAATGGTATAAAGCTAATTCACTGACACTCCTTTCTGCTCCACCCAGAGTGGGGAGAACATTTAACATACAAAAAAATAAATAAATATCTTGGGACAGCTCACACACGGCTATCTGATCCCAAGCTAAGCAGTGCTTGTGTTATGGTAACCAGACAACTGATATACATACTTATATAATTTATAAATACATACATATTATAGATAAATCACACCCAGACACAACAAACAATCATGCTCACCACACAAAGTTTGTCCTGGGTGGGAATCGAACCCACGACCTCTGGCTCAGCAATCAGGGCCACTAACCACTAGACCAACAGGCCCGTCATCTCGAAAATGACTTTCTAGTTTATTCAAGAGTGGTATAAAGCTAATTCTACATACTTGAATGGAGCATCAACTATTTCCATATCAGCGTCAACCAATCCCCCTCTATCAGGAGACTTGGGAGAGGATCCCTGTTGTATGTTGTTGAGCTGCTCCTTCAGTAACTGCCTGAAGTGTAGGACATGCTTCGAAGGAGGTTGGCTTGTGTTCGAAGAGTTGCTCGCCGCTGATTCGTTGAAAGGATCTGACCAGGTCTGCTGTGAAAGAGTGTGTTGGTTTAGTAAAGGGCTTTGGGATTTTAGCCTTGAATTCTTGGTAGAAAGGTGTCTCTATGGTCTAGTTTACTCTAAAGCGGAGACGTGTAGATCGAAGGAGGTATGCGGAATTCGACCAATCACAATTTTTTGCAATCCACATTAGTCTTTGGTCTCTACTGTGATTGGTCGAAACTTTCGTTCTGGTAGAAATTACAAAATGAAGAAAACAGTAGCTTCCAAAGGTTTCCAGGATATAGGCCTGCATTTTTTCTTCTTCTGTATATTATTCTTTATTTTTATTTATGAACTGCTAGCTTTTGCCCGCAGCTACGCTCGCGTTAAATTCGGGGTAGCACAGTTCCCCTTTCCTGATTTGCAGGTACCTGCTACCTGCAGTTATTGCCTTTGCGCCTTATTTATTGTAATAGCAATGCTACATTTTCCCTTTTCTTCCCCTTTCTCCCTATTTAAAAAAAAAGTCTAGCGTATGTCCGTCTCCAGGGTCCCAACTATCTCCGTACCTAATTTCATCAAAATCGGTTCAGCCATTAAAGCGCGAAGACGTAACAAACAAATAAACAAACTCACTTACGCTTTTATAATATTAGTAAAGATTTTGAATAACGAAAGTCAATGTTACACTAGGCTCCATTGGATTACTCAAAGACTGAAATCTAGTAATAGAAAAACTGTTCATTCAAGAATGCCTTTCCTTTAAGACTGTATATCGACGGTCCCTACCTACGTACATAACATCATCATCTGCCTAGCCTTTTCCCAACTATGTTGGGGTCGGCTTCCAGTCTAACCGGATGCAGCTGAATATCAGTATTTTACATGGACCGACTGCCTGTCTGACGTCCAGAACCCAGTTACTACTGGGTGATACGATACCCCTTGGTAAGACTGGTTGTCAGACTATCGGAACACTGACTACCTGTAACGACTGTCAAAGATCTACAAATAACGGAGGAAACTTGATATGTAACGGGTGGTCACCCATCCACAGACCAACCTAGGTAAGCACGGCTTAACCTAAAGATCGACCCGAGCGGCTGCTATTATTTAGTCACGAGCTCCTCCACCTACGTACATAACGTCAAGTCAAAAACCGAGGTTAACAGGAGTGCGTAATTTGTGTTCAACACGCTCTAGAAATAATTCTATGAGCAATAATAAATATTTTCTTTCTACAATATTTTAACAGATTTAAGAGCTTTATGATACCATTTACAGGTAAATATTCTATATTTTCACGGTTTCTTAGAAAAACTGAGAGATGACCGTTTCTACGACACTTATTCGTTGTACAAGGTTAATAAATTAAATAAAAATCGTATGTCACCATGTGAGCATAGATAATCTAAAGCCAATGATACAATAGATAAAAATGCCATTTTCGACATGTATTTATGTACACACGGCGACAGATCAACCTATACAAAACCAGTTTATGCTGCTCTCTCAACAACGGATCGTACACCATAAATTTCAAGTACAATGAGAGATCCAATGAGGGATGTACGTAGGGACCGCCGATATTGTTTTGTATAACGAGCTACTGCCCACAACTCCACGTCCAAGGCCAGAAGACTTTACACGTAAAATATCACATTCATTTAAATAATTACAATACAAAGTGTACTAATATTAAATCATATTGTGTGAGTTATACTGGTTATACAGCATCTACTAAAAGCACACAGAACTACAAAGGAATTAAACAAAGGCACTCTTGAAAAATCCCGGTGAAATTAAAACATTGAATGAAGTGTTATTTTTACTGTTGATGAAATATGGAAGCAAATTAAAGAAAAACATTGCAAATTAAAAAAAAAACGGTTAAAGTGTAAAGGTTGACCAATTTACATTTTTTTCTGTGAAAGTTTTATTTTGTTTAAGTTCAAGATGAATATGGTCAACACAAACATTTTAAAGGACATAAAAATGGCTTGAATGATGTTCCAGTACCGGTATTAATAGAGGATGTAGCCATATCTTGCCTAAGCGTCCATTTGGTTGATTCCATACAATCAAAGATAGTATTTTATAAAATCACATGTTTTCATAAAAAAAATCATGAGTAAACAATGATATTATTAGGTAAGTATGTTAAACCTGCTATGGTTTATTGTCTAAACAAGATTTATTTAGATTATTTTTTGTTTTTAGTCTAGTTATTCATTGTTCTTTTTTTGCAATTTATTATTAACTTCCTGACCAACCAAATCGACACTATTCTAGATTCCAGAAACGGTATTTTGTGTAAGATTATAAAGGTTCCGATTTTCATTTGTTTGGAACATGGAATATAATTTTGGATTATTTTTTATCATCATTTGCTTGCAACATTTGTTTGCAACATTTTTAAACATATGTTTGCAACATTTTTAAACATTTGTTTGCAACATTTTGAAACATTTGTTTGTAACCTTTTTCCGTTCCTGAAATCTAATAAAAAAAAAACAACAAAAAATGCAACAAAAAGCAACTAACATCATGATATGCGACTTGCACCTTCTCGGGTGCTACACTAGTTTCTCTCGACGGCTTTACCCGCAATTGTTTGCGGCGCAGTGACTCGAAGCTGTCCAGTAGATCTGGCTCGTACTTCCGTCGCATCGTGGAGTTCCAGTGGTTCTTTATTGCGTTGTCGGTCCTAAAATAGGAAAAAAAATTGATTTAAAAAAATGTGAAGAGAAAACATGGTCTTTTCTTAGAGGGACTTATGAAATTATTTTGTTACATTAATTAATACTATCTTTATGGTAAGGTGCAGTTGGCAATGATCGAATATGAATATTGATGGACGGAGAAGAAGAAAAAGACTAAACAAAATAAAGAAACTCTCTGTCATTGCCTGCCTGGGTTGTTCGAAAGAAATACCGCGGCCCCGGAACACAAAAGGCAAAATAAGGAACGTTGAGGGGTTTTAGTTAGAAAAGTACACTCCCTCCCGCTCCCAGAGCGGAAGAAGTTATTTGATGATTTCCCATCCCAAAAAAGAAAAGTCAAAATATTTTTAACATAATTAGAAAGTGTTATTATAAGGTGTTTGTTGTTATTATAATATTCACTAGCTTTTACCCGCGGCTTCGCTCGTGTTAAATTCGGGGTAACACAGTTCCCCTTGCGCCTTATTGATTTGTAATAGCAACGCTAAGTTTTCCCTTTTTTTCCCTCTTTCTCCCTCACATCCCACTTTTTTCAAAAAAATATTAGCCTATGTCCGTCTCCTGGTTCCCAACCATCCATGTACCAAAATTCATCGAAATCGGTTTAGCCATTAAAGCGTGAAAAGGTAACAAACAAACTAACTTTCGCTTTTATAATATTAGTAAGGATTCTTTAATAAACAGATTCGTGAACATAGTAGATCATCGAATTCTCCTCTTAGAAAAAAAAGTGTCACTCAACAGTGAACTGGTAAAAGCCAAGTAGATAGGTTGCTTACCTGCCGGGCA
The DNA here is from genome assembly GCA_958449745.1 of Ochropleura leucogaster. Classification (NCBI taxonomy): domain Eukaryota; kingdom Metazoa; phylum Arthropoda; class Insecta; order Lepidoptera; family Noctuidae; genus Ochropleura; species Ochropleura leucogaster. Next base: position 9,410,211 of record OY288224.1, on the reverse strand, counting down.
ATAATTTTGCGATTTTGGCCCACTGGTTGCCAAGTTGTTTGTGCGCTTGGTAGATCACTCGGTCTTCGTGTTCTGTCCACGCTGACTTCTTTATAGAGGGGTTTAGATGGTTGTGCCATCGTTCTCTGAAACATGAAATCATATCACATATAATAACCAGGATACTTTTAATCACCTTTAATTTATTTTATTTGTTTTTTTTTATTTTTGTGTGTAAGGAATGATATGAAGGAGAAAGGAGTAAATGATGCCGTGACGTCTGATAGGGGAGAATGGAAGAAGAAAACGTGTTGCGCCGACCCCAAATAGAATGGGACAAAGGTAGGAAAATGATGTTTTTTTTTTAATATTATTGTTTAGTAAATCCTGTGTGGGCACATAGCACTGTAAAATCTAGTTTGGGAGAAAGCACTGGCTCCTGTAACTCAGGTCTTTCACCTAGCACAGAAAAAAAAACTACTTGTGTATATAGTTTTTTTTTTTAATTTGAATAATAAACTTTCTACTGTAGTGGCTATCATTCGAAGAGTTATTTGTACCCATCAGTTTGAATACCAGCTGTAGGTATGTGTGATCAAATTACTTAGATTTGACATTAGGCGCTGCGCAAACGTGGACACTTTTGTGTCTTGTGTCGGATACAAACCACAATGAATATTTGTTCAAAAACTACAGTTTTCATTGATGCTGTGGCGAGTCGGTGACAAAAGTGTCTACTTTCGCGCAGCCTCTAAGCTTTCAGTTTCAATTATAATTAGTAAACATAGAATATACTTTATTGCACACCAAAAAATAAAAAAACAAACTGATTAATAAAAAAAGTGCTAAATCTATGGTTACAGTGGCGGTCTTGTCGCTAATAGCGATATCTTCCAGACAACCTTTATAAAATCAGTTGGTAGTTTCTTAAGCAATTGAAAAGATTACTTTTAGGCTATACTTAAGTTACTTTTGCCTGAATAAGTCAACAGTTAATGGTAAGTTAAAAGGACATTGCGAGAGTTGCCTAGGCTGGCCCGTGAATGGGTGACCATTCATTACAAGTAGAGATAGGATATTCGGAAGCATATTGTGTGTGTGCATAGTTTATATATGTTATGATTGTTTTGTTTTTCTGGTAGATTTAAGTACTAACATTAGTTTTTTTTAAAGTGTGGTACTAACCAAATGAATTTGAATTTGTTTGTAATAAAAGAATTTTATTTATTTATTTATAGTGCTGTCACTGTCACTGCCATAAGCAGGGGCCCGCTTATGGCAGTCACGGCGTGCAAGCTATTTATTTATTTTGTTGTTCCGTATGTAGTTATAAATATATGTGATGCTTTGTGTGTTCAATGTTTGTTTTTTTGTGTGCTCGTTGTTACTAATAAATATTTTTTCTTTATTTCTTTTTTTACATAGTGACGATGCAGTCGGGTTTATATTGGGAAAAAAAATTGTGTTCACCAAAAATACTGATCGTGCACCAAATATTCTTTCCTGAATGCTAAAAAAATGCGTAGGTTAGGTTAAAACTGCGACCCCCTACGCACGAGCCGAGCGAGCGGAGCGAGCGGTGCCGCGGCAGCGGGCGGCGAGTGCCAGTAACGACTTGCATTAATAGAAAATGGATAAAGATATAACACTTTTTTATTGCAGTGCTGTCTTTTTCCTGATGCTCGTTATGACATATTTTAATTAACATATTTTGGTGCACATTCAGTATATTTGGTGCAACACAGGCAAAATTAGGTAAACGAAATGGGAATAAATTGAAGTACTTTTAAATACCATCCGTTTATATTCACCTGCATTGTTTTCCTATCCTTCCTTTTAGATGGCGTGCGATGAGCGTCCATTTCTTCGGCCCGTATTTCGTGACCAAATCCATCACCTTTTCATCCTCCTGAAAAAGCAGTAAAATATATATTGAAAAAAATAATCAAACGCGTATATATTTAGAACTAAATAGGGGAAATATAAGTTTTTGTAAATAAACGCTATTTTCTTAAATAAATAATAATAATAACTCGTTCAGTTCCTTTTTGAAACAACTTCCTTCCTTTTCTTAAAGTCAGTTCATCAACCATGTAAACTGTTATGGTGACAGATGCAAAAAATAAATATTTTTATTGTTTTTTAATTAACAGTTCTTCAGTAGACCAATTCACATGGTGAACACATCATATTTATTATAACCACAAATAAATCTAAGTCCAAGAAACCAATTCTTTCCTACAATATCAAGTACTACCCAAAAAAAAAAATCCAGAAATCGCCAAATCATTAACCAAACTCTTTGAATTCAATTCGAAACAATTGCCGATCACCGCTCATCCTAAAAGGTACCTCTATAGACAAAAAGTTTATAAGTAAAAAAACAATAGCACATCTGATCGGAGCGTGCGAAAATACGTTAAAACGCAAGGTGAACTAGTGTGTAGGCGAAAAAAATATGAATAAGACGGTTGATCAGCTGATTAATACTACGCAAATAAGTACAGAAGGCGAACTTCATAAACAACTTCTTTTTTTTTTATAAAACGTTGACCCACACTAGGAATTTCTCTTGTATCGTGGGTGCGTTTACAAACATTTTACCTTAACCTAAAAACCGAACTGAAATTCGAAATTTGCTTCTTCATACAACGAACGCACAGACAGAGCGTCACAGAAGCTTTCTTTTTCGCTGTCATCCGCCACGTTATCATTTACTTCTTTATCTTTTCTCACACACACAATCAATCAATGTTTGCTTTGGGTTTCCTCTCCATCCATCAACACGAGCATTGTAGCCTCTCACTACACAAGCCTCCTCTTTATAAGAGAGAATCATCATGAGGGCCTAGTGCAGTTTGGTAGATAGCACATATCTTCGAATTGGTCTTCATTTCTCTTTCGTTCTGATACATTTCCATTATAACATAGCCTCGCTTTGTATGAATATCCCGTGCAATGGGAGATCCTCATAAACGGGTTTAGAATAGCTTCTTATGTCATCGTGCGTAGTAAGTACGGCGATCTCAAACAAATGACAGTCGCGAATGCGCATGCCGTTTAAAAAATAAACTACTTAGACTGATTTGCCATTCAATTTTAATTTTAAGCGTGACTATTTGTGGGTGCATTTTCACTAGTAATTCTGAGCTGTACTTTTGTGTGGGTGCATTTTCACTAGTAATTCTGAGCTGTACTTTTGTGTCTATCTATTACGTGGTTTTAGGATGTTGAAAGATACGTAAAAAGTGATTCGATGGGTGAGAACGTCCGGTGTACTAACTATCTTGGTAATTGCTTTAAATATCGTGAACTCGTGATTTCTTTTAATTGTACCAAGAGTACTTCTAAATTATAATATCTCTATCAAATCGCAAATGATGGGCAAACCAATTTGAACGCCCTTTCAATTAAAATAATAACACTTTTTGCTCGACATTGTACTAAATAATTGATCCTAGTGTGATTGTAACAATTTTTATTTGGTCACAAAAACTGTAGATCGGTATTGCTTATTAAGTGACCTTGAATGATTGGATATTGTTCATTGAAGATGTATTTAGAACAAGCATTGGTCTCGTTATAATTTTTGATGGTTTATTTAGTTCCGGCAAGCAACTTATTAAAAGCGCAAAGCAAGAAGTTGATAATCAAACCTTTTTGACAAGAATATCCACAGAGAAATAGTCATAATAATTTACGACTTTTTCATGAAAAGACTAAAGTTTTTGGATATTTCAACTCAATTGCAAACGCCATCGCGCCATGAACACGGATACTCTAAAAAAAACATGGTCCCAAAACATATCGTTTCAAATGTTATGTATTACTTAATAATGTAAAGACTTGATCGAGAACGTTCGAAAATATGACAAGGGGGACAACCACCAAACCGTCCTGGCGTGTGAGTTTCTAAATTCGAAACGCCACTAAGCTGAAGTAGGGTTGGGCTGGCGAAGTCTGCCGTATGCCAACTGAGCCCTGAGACAAGGAGAAGAAGGCATCGTGGCAGAACTCCCAAACCAACGACCAGTACTTCAAATTGGCCCTTTGATTGAAAGAACTGGAAGGCATTTGCATTAAATTAACGCAGGCTATTAGAGCTATGACCATTATTACATATTCAATAAGGTTTATTATTCAGTAAACACGCTAAATGTTTGCACCAAATATGTACTTATCTACTAATCCTCATACCTAAAAAAAACTTAATACAGATCGAAATGTTTAACCTTATCAGACAGCTGTCCTCAAGTCAATATCCTTGCCCTTGACTTGGAAGTTTTTTTTGTCTGTTTGTTCGCACTAAACTCTATACTATACTGGAGTATTTGTCCAAATATTCTCATCACTTCGGTTATACAAAATATACCATATGTTTACTAGGATACAGTTCATTTTGCTTTGAATGATTGATGAATAAGTTCAAGACAAATATGTTTTAGTGCTTATTATTAACTAGGCCATTTTTGTTTTGATAATTGATGATGTCATTTCTTAATGGGAGTAGAGATACTGGGGCTTGGTTTTTTTTGTGTCCGATATTATATACATAAATACTCTAGTATAAATATTGTAAGTTTAAGATATTCCAGTTTTGAATCCAAGTCCAAAGCTGGACTCTCATCAGCAAGTTTGAAATTCATTTAGTTTATTACGAATTATTTTATTTTTAGTGTTCCGTACCTCAAAGGGAAATACGGAACCCTTTTTTTGCGGGTGGGTAATCATCAAATAACTTCCCCCGATCTGGGCGGAGCCGGGGCAGAGTCAGACTTGTACTGACTAAAACCCACCCATGTTCCTTCCATTGCCCTTTACGTTCTGGGGCCGCGGTATCTCTTTCGAAGAACCCGCAACCCCGGCAGGCGGTGGCCCTGGTAGGCCCCTCTGCTTGGCTGACATCTCTTTGAAGCGCGCGTGGAACACTAACGCGCCGTCGACACGGGCCTGTCGTCAATAGACGGACGGACGGTGAGCTACCCATTGCTCACCGTCCACAGGCCCGCATCTACGGTGGCCGGGGTCTCGCGGCGAAAAACGGAACCCTTATTGGATCACTTTGTTGTCCGTATGTCTGTCTATTAAGACCATTTATCTCGGTAACGTGTCGAGGTATCGAGTTGAAATTAAAACCATATACTCAAGTTTATGGTACCTTTGTGCTGTGATATGAAAAATCAATCCTCTAAGTCTTAGAGTCTAAGACTTAGAGGATTGATTTTTCACATCGATCAAGAACTTACCCCCGAATACTGAAACGTCAATCAAAATTTAAGTACCACTTAAATTTAACAGATACTCAAAAGTGACGTTTGACAATAGGAAATCTAAAGTTTAAGAGCTGCTCAAATGTTAAGCAGCCCTCAAATTTTGAGTGACGTTTCAGTATTCGGGGGTTAGAGTTCAAGTTCTAAGAATACGCAGTCAAAACATAATATGGCCATTTATGTCCCAAGTTTGTACGGAACCGGCGGCGGAGGGTAAGACTCACTATTTTTGAATAGTTCAATGTTGAAATAAATTAGAAAAAGACGTAACGCCCTAAGACGTAAAAAGGAAAATTTGGAATGTCTTAGACGGTGTCTTGGTAGCTTAGTGGTCAAAGCATTCTCCCTGTAAGAGAAAGATCGCGGGTTCAAGTCCCGCCTGAGACATTTCACTTTTTCTAATTTATTTCGATTTAAATAGCATAATTAGTGCTTTCAAACCTCAAAATAGTTCAATGTTAATCAATCATCTTACATCAACCACTTAATTGTGACATATGACCACAGCTTTACGAGTATTTAATAAATGAGGTCCGGACCGAGTTCGTTAGTGGACGGCGTTGGGGCTTTTATTCTATACTCATTGTTTAGACTGCGGCGCTGCGTGTCGCGGGTTCGATCCCCACACGGAACAAATATTTGTATGGCCTACAGACAGTTTTTCCTGGCTGTTTGTGTATGTGAGTTTAAATGTTTGTAAACGCACGATACAGGAGAAATCCTAGTCTGAGGTAACTTAAAAAAACTCTGTTTATTTCAGTCTTAAAAACACTACACAAACAGACAGACCCGGTACAACTGTAACCTGTCGGCCACACAAGTATTTGTTCCGTGCAGGGATCCAATCTACGACTAGCGGCGAAGCAGCCTATAGCTCAACTACTGCACCAACAAACCAACTTGCAGTCAAAACTTTGTACACACGGCTACACATCAAGCTATACATTTCCAGTATAACATGCCTGGCTTTGCATAGATTTCTCGTACAATGAGAGATCCACATGACCCGGTTATTTACAGCTTGATTTATTGTGGGTGTAGATTATTATTTTTTTGCTTATTCATTAAATTCATTAAATCACTTCCCCGCTTTGGAAGGAGCGGGCCGGAGTGTCAGACTTGAACTGACTAAAACCCTGGGTGGGTTTTAGTCAGTTCAAGTCAGTTTGTTGCTTCTTTTGCCATTTATTTTCCGGAGCCCGGTATATCTTTCGAACAACAAACAGTACTTACATGTATTGTTCTAATTTTTTGTTGTCGTACAGCTTACAGCTGTTAAACTAAATTTGTGTAAAAACATCTACATTTATCCTAACTATATAAAGCCAATAATCCCAAAACGGTTTTAGAACTTTATTCCGCATTGTATCAGTTACAAAACCTTACCAAATAAAACATAAATAATTTATTTCATCAATTATGATTGTTAGCTTCGCCTAGATTTCCTTTTGGGGACAAAAATGTTTATCATGATCTAATGCTTAAAGCACGCCCATTCAATATTATTGTGAGACAAAAAATACTTGTACAATTTGCATGTTATATTATGCATGATTTGATTATTATTATACTAGTACCGCGACTCCGTCCGCCTGGCATAGTTACCTACTTTGGGCTAACGCTAACTTTAACCGCGTGATGATAAAAAAAACTCCCCTTTTCTTCCCTCTTTCTCCACCTTTTCTCACTTTTTTTTATTCTATGTCAATGTCCAGAGTCCCAACTATCTCTGTACCAAAATTCATCAAAATCGGTTTGGCCATTCAGGCGTGAACGTAACAAACAAACTACCTTCCGCTTTTATAATATTAGTAAGGATTAGGGTTCAATTTTAATCAATTAGATTGTAGTTCCCTATTAATGTTTTAAATGAATATAATGCATTTTTTTATTTATTATTTCTAGATCCTCTTTGGCGTAGGCCTCCCCCATCTTCCTCTAGCTATTAGTTTTAACTAATTTGAAAAAGTATAGATTTAAGTAAGAATATAAATTTTTAGTCTAATATTACAGAGTAGGCGGCCATTTTGCTTACAGAAAACACATTTTGCATTTTGCTTTTGTGAACGGCAGAATAAGAATCTAATCTGCCATTGACAACGCCATGGAAGTGGCAATTTTCTTCTCCTAACTATGGGGTTCAAAAGAATATGAGTTGAAACTATAGCTTCGTACTTAAACTGGGTTTTGTAAATCTAAAGTGTCAAGGAACCCTACTAAATGCGTAGGCAGGCTCTAAAATATGACTATTGTAATAGATTTTTATAGTCGTGTACCTTCGTCCGGGCAATAAAATGTGTGAAAACACAGTTCCGTTCCAAGAATCAATTCTTATCAAAAGTTATAAAAATACTTAATGGTCATTGTGTGTATGATTGTGTATTTGACGGGCCTGTTGGTCTAGTGGTTAGTGGCCCTGACTGCTGAGCCGGAGGTCGTGGGTTCGATTCCCACCCAGGACAAACTTTGTGTGATGAGCATGATTGTTTGTTCTGTGTCTGGGTGTGATTTATCTATAATATGTATGTATTTATAAATTATATAAGTATCTATATCAGTTGTCTGGTTACCATAACACAAGCTCTGCTTAGCTTGGGATCAGATAGCCGTGTGTGAGTTGTCCCAAGATATTTATTTATTTATTTATTCATGTTTTGTAGTAGTTATAAAATAAATAACAATTAATTTTTTTCTATATAATAGGTCATCGCTTTAGGGTTTGGAGATTTGTTATTTGCTGGTTAGGACATTGACTTTTGATTTGCGGATGGGAAATCATTTACTTCCCCCGCTCTGGGCGAAGTGTCAGACTTCTACTGACTAAAACCCACCCATGTTTCTTCTTTTGCCCTTAGGAACAACCCGCAACCGCAGGTAAGACATTGACTGAGAATCATTTTTTATTGAACTTTCTTCGAATATTAATTATTTTATGAATTAAAAACTCTCGACAAGGTTTTACGAAGTTTGGTGTTTTTAATTTATTAACAATTAAATCTTTGTCATTTTTGATCCAATTTACAAATAAAAATACGTGTCCCTTATTTTTGAATAATCTAAAAGACGGGCTAAATTGAATGTAATTACTTGAAATGAAACTTCTCTATTATACTTAGCTAAAATCCTGAATTTTAATTAAGATACGTTTTAAAAATCTCGAACAATATGTCATCATACATCTCACTCTACACGAACGCCTCTAGCGGCGAATCCATGCACTTTTGCCCCCATTAACAAAACATGTCCTACACCAATACCTACCTAACATATTTTAACATTGTTTGTAATTGCATACAGCACACATACCCTACAAACTTACGTAATAAAGATAATCATCATCCATACATAGATACGTAAGGATAACAAATTAAAATTCTAACCCCGTTCTCGTAAACAATGGATTCATTCATAAAATCTAAGAATTTGTGTCGTAAGCCAATATTGCGAGGTTTATGAGCAATTCTGTGCGTGCTCGAATTTGGATGACAAAATGCTTGTTTAGATTATAGAAATTGATAGTTTAAATGTTCATTTAAGGATTTTGGAAACGATAGCAGTAGGCCTACTATGACATCTTAAAGCAGAACTTATTCCACTGAGTGAAAGAGATGGTGCTAGACACCCTGTATAGCTCTGTCCCTTTCCCTCAGCGGAATAAGTTCTGCTTTAACACGTCATGGTAGGGTAGCAGGATTATGTAGAATTGTTACACTGAGAAAAATGATACATAGAATTTTCTTTATTATGTACACCATACAAATGACAAGAATAACAGTAAGTAGGTATACAACTTATAAATAGGGTGACACAAAGGGCGGTCATATCGCTAAAAGCGATCTTATCAAGACAACCTTTGATAGATTTAAAAGAGGTGAAACAGTAGGTATTGTAGGTAGTCCGTCAAATAATAATAATAACTAACGGTCAAAGATCGCGGTATCATCCATCTGTATCCCATCTCTTTCACTAAAGTTTTTCGTTTTTTCTTAAGAAATAAGTAAAATAAGACTTAAGTACTGCTTTCCTACTGTTGGGATACAGATACCCACAGACATCTTTAAAATAGCCAAGGAATTTACCTATCCCCACAAACATCCCCCATGTCACACTGCACATATTGAACGTGCCAATCAGTCTAACAGAGCTCGGAAGCGGCGCTGAGTCACGGGTCGTTGTTACTGACTGACTGCAGCGTGCGCGCATAGAATGTGCAGCATTAGTGAGTGGCATTGCAGTGTCACTTAAGGAGATGGTAATATTTGTTATGTGAAAGTTATATTATGTTTTCAATTAGTGTTTTTTGTTGATAAAAACCGGCCAATAATGAATCCTCGCGCAGCGAGGGTTCTGTACAAGCTTGCGACATAAACAGCCATATTTTTTACTGCGTTGAAACTTACAGGAACTTACATCTCGGGAATGCGAAAATCAACATCTTCGCATTCCCGAGATAATCCCACGAATACTGAAACGTCACTCAGAATTTAAGGGCTGCTTAACATTTCAGCAGGTCCTAAACTTATACGGACAACAAAAAAAGTATTTTAAGGCTCCGTACCTAAAATGGGAAAAAAACGGAACCATTATTGGATCACTTTGTTGTCCGTCTGTCTGTCTGTCTGTCTGTCTGTCAAGCACGACCCTTTATCTCAGGAGCGCGTGGAGGTATCGACTTGAAATTAAAACCATAAACTCAAGTCTGTGGTCGCTAGTAACTGTGATAAACTCTCTTAATCTACACAGTCATAGGACATGGCCGTTAATGTCGCAAGTTCGTACGGAAAACTCGGTGCGTGACTCCGATTCGCACTTGGCCGGATTTTTTCTTTTGTCCAGATACTTTTGCAACAGTGGTAAATAGCCCTCTTATTGTAAGCTCACAAAACCTTCTCGTGAATAGCCTGCAAGCTTTAAACAGTCCAATTACGTTGCTCTTGTTATGGACGTAATATCCTCGCGGTTTAACAAGACATTGTGGTCAGCAGCGGAAGCCATTTCACAGTAATTTGATCCTCATGAGCATGTTAAGATATCGATTGAGGATATTATGGTAAATGGCCTTTGGAAAATGCCTTTTAAGTACTGCTACCCTACCATGACGTCTTAAAGCAGAATTTATTCCACTGAGGGAAAGAGAGCTATACAGGGTATCTAGCACCATCTCTTTCTCACACAGGAATAAGAACTGCTATAAGATGTCATGGTAACCTTACTGAAGAGAGAACTGGATCGAAAACTTATTTATCGTTTTTATTGGTGTATGGAAACAAGTGTTTAGTCAGATGACCATATTGACTTTAAAATTTCGAGATCATTTAACCCGACATTTGCCGTACGTGTCCCGGGGCCGCGGTATCTCTTTCGAACAACCCGTAACCTCGGCAGACCCTTCTGCTTTACTGACATATATTTGAGGCGCGCGTGGAACACCAACGCGCGGTCTACACGGCCTGCCGTCACTAGTCGGACGGACGGTGAGCTACCCACTACTGAAAGACCACAGACCCGCGTCTTCGCTGGCCGGGAGTCGTTTCGCGGCGCCCGACGCCTGAAGCGTCTCTCGCGGCGACTGGGTTGCCTTATGGTGCGTTTCTACAAACGTCCAGCCACCTCCTTAGCTAGCATAACTGTTTCGTAAAAGGAGGTGGCCGCTTCCTATTCTCTGTCGCTCTAGACCATTGTGAACCAGGCCGGGCACGAGAGGTCGCCGCCGCCAATCGACTATCGACTATCGCGGGTTCGATCCCCGCACGGAACAAATATTTTTATGAGCTACAGGTAGTTGTTTCGGGCCTGGCTGTTTGTGTATGTGAGTTTAAATGTTTTTCAACGTACCCACGATACAGGAGAAATTCCTAGGGGTGTTTAAAAACAAATCGCCTCTACGAATGACTGCCCTGTAAATTGTGTGTGGTTCTACAAAGGATTAGACACTTAATATCGACTCCTGCGTGTCCTATTGTTCGTTCATTGCATGAACTGACGGACACTACTAAAAGCACCAAACGCGTGGCTCAGTAAGGATTGCCATCGACACGCTAAGAAGGAGTGTTATCCTAACCAATCAGCACACAATACCCCTGGGAATAAAACCCATATCCTTAAACATATGTGATTAAACAATTCATCACAGCATTGCAATTTGCAACGTAAATAACTTATGATGTCACTACGTTCAATAAACTCCCAACCATTTGTTCTAACCGCAGAAGGATGCGGCATGCTAGGCATGAATTACCAATTCATTGAGGAATTATGTTAAGCTTTCATTAAGTACTTACGAGTCTTAACTATTTTATAATGTCTTTGTGAAGGTGATATCCTTTTGAATCAGCGTCTGATTCCGTTGAATTTTAAACTTTTAGAATAAGACTACACGATGGACCTCTTTGCATCCTTACTAATATTATTTTGATTTTGGTACAGAGATAGTTGGGACCCCGGAGACGGAAATAGGATATATTTTTTAAAAAAAGATTGAGAAATGAGGGAGAAAGAGGGAAGAAAAGGGAAACCTTAGCTTTGCTTAATTACTATAATTAAGGCGCAAGGGCAAAAACTACAGGTACTAAGTATCTGCAAATCACGAAAGGGTGTTACCCCGAAAATTCGTCATGTATATTTGTCTTATTTCCAGCTTTAGAACGCGAAGGTAGGCGCAGTGATCGGAAAGCCCGAAAAGTCATAGGTCTTAAATTCAAAACACAAGACCTCTGATGTCGGCATCCGGTGGTAACTCCCGGCCACCGTAGATGCGGGCCTGTGGACGGTGAGCAATGGGTAGTTCACCGTCCGTCCGTCTATTGACGACAGGCCGTGTCGACGGCGCGTTCGTGTTTCACGCGCGCCTCAAAGAGATGTCAGCAAAGCAGAGGTGATTGCCAGAGCCTCCGCCTGCCGCGGTATCTCTTTCGAACAACCCGCAGGTTGTTCGAAAGAGATACCGCGGCCCCGGAACGTAAAGGGCAATAGAAGGAACATGGGTGGGTTTTAGTCAGTACAAGTCTGACATGCCGCCCCGCTCTGGATGGAGCGGGGGGGCATGTCATTAGATGATTTCCCACCCGAAAAAAAAAAATACCTCTGATGTTATAATTATCACTGATTCGCTGAAGGTAAAAATCATGTCCAACGATTTCAACGGCATGTAAAGCCAAGTAAGAGGCCCATGGGCGGTTTAAAACCTCTGATACCAGGGTAGGCACTAACCAAACGAAAAAACAAGCCCAGTCTTACATCAGTCATCGGGATTCCTGGTCTCAAACGATGGAGATCCACGGCTGGTCAAAAAAGAGCCGTAACTTAACACCACAAAAGATCAAAATTAAGTATATTTTACCTCCTTGGTCCACGGCCCTTTGACTAGTTCAGGGTTGACGACTTTACACCACCGCTGTTGGCACTGGACGTCGGATCTGTCTGGGAAATGGGCCGATATCATGTCCCAGTTCTCGTTGTACATCTTAACGTAGGATTTCAGCTTTTTGTCCTGGAAACAATTGAGGTTGGACGTTAGTGCAAGAGGGAACAGCTGAATTAAGCAGGGCCGAGGTGGGAAAGAGAAGTGGGTGACGAAAAGGGTGATTTCGATTCGACAAGTCGTTCTTTGTCAAAACGAAAGTGCGCAAGATAGACATCGAATCGAAATCAAATGGTGAATTATCGATCATGAGTTTGTCAAGGTAACCATAATATTGTTGCAAAATTGGAGATATGAATTTTCAAGAGTCGATAAAAGAACAAATTTATTTTAAATTTGGGATTTAGGTTGTTGTCGCTGTTTATTAATTGTGTTATGTTAAATAGTTATGTAGTATGATCTCCGAGCATTCGAATGCAAGGGTAAAAATTCACGATTTCTGAGTTGTCTTTTTTTAAGATGCAACTGTGCGAAATTTCTGTAAATTCATATCCTTACCTCCCCCTTCGTCCATCTTCCCCTATTTATATTCTTCCGCGCCCCAGAGCTTTTGGTTGTAACCTGGACATCTTCGTAGGCCGCTGCCGAGTCCTCTGAGTATTCACTCGTCTCCGAATCATAGCCGCTACGTCTGTTGACAAAGAGAAATGGATCTTAGTTTGTGTGATGTTGGATTTATAATTGATTGAGAGTTTACATAGCTGCTACGTCTGTTGATAAGGAGAAATGGATCTTAGATTATGTGATGTTAGATTTATAATTGAATGCGTATTTGCATAGCTGCTATGTCTCTTGATAAGGAAAAATAGATCTAGTTTGAGTAGTGGTAGGGTTTTTAATTGATTGGGAATGAGAGTTTATTAGTTTGTTAAAGTGATAAACACTCACTCAAGTTTTCGTTATGGGGGTAATTAATAGGAGATTAAGAACTCTCGGGTATCACTTGAGAATTTTGGTTTAGTGTTCTCTGGTCTATTATTATTTCATCTTAGGCGTGGTACATAAAGTCCATGTTTCAAGACAGCCAAAAATATTACTACACAATGCAAACACGAAGACCTCGGAGGGGTAAAACACATATCGTTCGACTATAGGTTTGGAAGCATGGCATTGTAGTATTACTGATTTTCCTGTATTTGAATTTTTAGGGACGGGAAGACGGTGGCAATAAAACTAAAAATTTTGCATACAATTTTTTTCAAGGTTATTTTCTGTGGTCATGATAGCCCAGAGGTCACATAATAGTAAATTTTCAATTATCTATCACGGTTCATAAGAGTCTTAGTAATTTTACCCTTTGACCACAGAACCCTAAAAATCGAGGAAAATATTTTAAACCAGCGGCGGTACCGTCATACAAGTCTAAAAGCTTGGCTTGCCCTTATAACAACTTCATGATGTCAGGGTTCCTGAACAATCTGCTTGCCGTTTATTGGTCTTAGGCACGCCACAGATCATCCGTAACTGGGGGTCTACTCTCTTTCTCCGAAACGTAACTTCGTTAACGAACGAAAGTCAAAAGTAGTTAAGTTTGTAACCCTACTCTATATCATTTTGCGTGATTAGTGTAGGTTTAGAAAATTTTAATGTCAAATAAACTTCGGACGTCCGAAATTGCGAAATGAATGAAATGAAATGAAACCGTGGTAGAAAACGTTCGAAGTTTCGGCCGCAATTTCGTTTTACGTAGAATTAGAGTAGACCCCCTGAGCATGGAAAAGAATCTTGCTGGGAAGTTTGTTCCGCCACTTCTTTTTCCCATCTAAAACACTAGGAAGTGGCGAAGTTCGGACGTTTTGTGGGCCTGTCTCTTGTAATTTGACATTCAAAAAGTGCTGATAATCAGTCTATTTTGAATAAATGACTTTTGATTTGGAAAACCTCATTCGAATAATTAACTTAAACTCATAAAAATAATCATATTATTCACGTATCTTGACTTAGCCCGCGAGGCGATCGATATGTGGGGTGTGGACTCGGCGATAACTGTGCCGATAGTCGTTTCAGCCAATGGCTAAATTGCCAAGAGTTTTAAACTCACATACATAAACGGCCAGACCGGGAACAACTACCAGTCGGTCACCACACAGAAATATGTTCCGTGAGGAGATCGAACTCGCGATACGCGGCGCTTTACCACTGTGCCAACTGTGTCAGGACTTGATTAAGGCTGAATATTGTTAGGAGGCTCCCCTCTCTAAGAGCCCTGACCGCCGCCGCCGGTAGCTTGGACTCTGTTCCATATACCAAACACAATAATATTTTAGACAAATTCACAGATACAAGAAAAAAAAATTGTAAGAACAAATAGTAAAATTAAAGTTGGAAAACATTTATTCGATAATGTTTAATAAAAAATAAATTGAAATAACGTCAAAAACGGTGTCGGTTGGCAGTGTCCCGAAGAGACGGGCCGCGTTGCCACGTTGTATGGCAAGGCAATACTTAGCCTCTGGCTACTGTAAAAGCCAGCCCTTGGGTCACGGGTAAGTTAAAATCCTTACTAACATTATAAAAGTGAGTTTGTTTACTTTGTTTGTATGTGAAGTCTTCACGCCTAAATGGCTAAACCGATTTCGATGAATTTTGGTAGAGATTCTTTTTTAAAGTGAGAACTGAGGGAGAAAGAGGGAAGAAAAGGAAAAACTTAGCTTTGCTATTACAATAAATAAGGCGCAAGGGCAAAAACTACAGGTAGCATGTACCTGCAAATCAGGAAAGAGGATCTGTGTTACCCCGAATTTAACGCGAGCGAAGCTGAGGGCAAAAGCTAGTAAATAATAATTTAAAGTTAAAATAAATCATACTCCTCAAACAGTCATGTCTCAAGACTTCGTTTAAGTACGTGTATTTTTTCCCTCCATTCCCTCGTATTCAAAGTTTAAACAAGGATGTCCTTGTTTACCTTCAACCTTGCTTAGACACACACAAGTACCGTTGTGTAATCTCATGAGGATATATAGTACTAGGGATGACGCTGAGGATACCAGTGTGTGAGTTACACGTCAGTACCTAAGTAAAGATGAGTTGGAGACGTGTACAGACGCCTGTGCATCAAGCTAATACAATCTGTCAGATTTCTTTGATAGATTTTCAACTTTATTTCTAAAGTATTAGGTTCAAGGTTCATTGGGAAAAATTGACAGATTCGGGTTCTGCTGGCGTCTGTGCCGAAAACAGCAGTAACAAGTTCTCATGTGAATCAAACGAAGTTTTTCAATACACCTCGGAGATATTAAATAACATAACAAAAGTACTTTTGTCATTAATCAATATGTATATTCTATATATTATGAATGTATATGATTTTTTTTTAAATTACCGATGAACAAGCGACATGGGGATATGTATTATCCAGCTCTACCTACCCCGTCGGGGATTATAAGCGCGATATTATGTTGTTTTGTTCTAGTCTGTTCGGATTACGTAATCTCCGTAGTTGTCCCAATGCCCGAGGCCTCGTTTGGGCAATACACATGATATTATTAGCAATGTGAAACACTTGATGGATAATAAAAATATAGTCATTATTGTGTCGGTTTTTGGAACGTCTAAGATATTATTCGAGCTGTGTGCTCCTAAGAGAATCATGTGTTAACTAGCTGGTGCCCGCGGCTTCGCTAGCTTTATGATCTAAAAAAAAATATCCCATGTGTTATTCCAAACTATAATCTGCCTCTGTGCCAAATTTCATTAAGTTCCGTTCAGCCGTTTTGACGTGAAAGAGTAACAAACATCCATCCTCACAAACATTCGCATTTATAATTTTATTTTACTAGTTTTTGCCCGCGGCTTCGCTTGCGTTAAATTCGGGGTAACATAGTTCCCCTTGCGCCTTATTGATTTGTAATAGCAACGCTAAGTTTTCCCTTTTCTTCCGTCTTTCTCCCTCACATCCCACTTTTTTTAAATAAAAATTAGCCTATGTCCGTCTCCTGGTTCCCAACTATACCAAAATTTATCAAAATCGGTATAGCCTTTAAAGCGTGAAGAGGTAACAAACAAACAAACTCACTTTCGCTTTTATAATATTAGTAAGGATTAGTAAGGATATTGTAGAAAAACTTCGAAGTAAAAATTTGTTGTCCTAAAATAAGGCACAAGATAATCGAATGTAAGAACATTAACTTTTGGGAATGATAGGTGTGATGAAATGTTGACTTTAAATAACATGAGCGAGTCTGACTCGATAGGTACTAAAACTGATAGACAACGCAAGAGTTAACAGAACTGGGGGTCTACTCTAATTCTACGTAAAACGAAATTGCGGCCGAAACTTCGAACGTTTTCTACCACGGTTTCATTTCATTTCATTCATTTCGAAATTTTGGACGTCCGAAGTTTATTTGACATTATTTTCTAAACCTACTCTAATTCACGCAAAATGATATAGAGTAGGGTTACAAACGTAACTACTTTTTACTTTCGTTCGTTAACGAAGTTACGTTTCGGAGAAAGAGAGTAGACCCCCTGAGGCGGAGTGCAGGGCCACGTTCTGTGGGTGTATTAGCGTGTGTAAAGGCGTACGGTCCCAGTTAGAACAGAGCCCTCGGTGTGGTCACGCGTTTACATCGTACCTACCTATTGTACTCCAATATTAAATTAAATATTATGTGTAAAGATATATGTGTTCTAAGGGTTCCCTACAAACTTACGACATAAATACCCATATATAGACTGCGTAGACTTTGTTTGCGGATGGGAAATCATCAAATTACTTCGAGTGTCAGACTTGTACTGACTAAAACCCACTCATGTTCTTTCTCTTGCCCTTTATGTTCCGAGGGCATCTCTTTCGAACAACCTCCAACCCTGGCAGGGACTGCGTAGACTTAGAGTGTTGATTTTTACAGCACAAAGGGACCACAGTTTTGAGTACCTTATATGGTTTAGAGGTCAACTCGATACTGCCACGCTTTCCCGAGATAAAGTGTCTTGACAGACAGAGTTAATGAAAAAGGGTTCCGTACTTTTCCTTTTGAGGTACAGAAGCCCAAAATCCTTACTAATATTTTAAAAGCGAAAGTGAGTTTGTTACCTCTTCACGCTTTACTGGCTAAACCGATTGTAATGAATTTTGGTACATAGATAGTTGGGAACCAGAAGACGGACATAGGCTTTTTTATTTAAAAAAGTAGGAGGTGAAGGAGAAAGAGGGAAGAAAAGGGAAAACTTAGCGATGCTATTAAAAATCAATAAGGCGCAATGGGAACAGTGTTACCACAAATTTAACGCGGGCGAAAGCTAGTCTACTATATGTCTAATCTTCTAGTTATAGGAAACTAATGGATCTAGATCACTTGCATAAATCATGAATTCATGACCAAATACAGATGCCACAAAAATACGAAAGATACAAATGCCGAAAATAAATATGACTTTGTGAGTAGCGTCCTCATGACATTTAATTAATTAAATATCTGTTATCAAAGCATGTACCGACCATATTCTTAATGTATGTTAAAAAATATTGTTATTGTATACTCTGGTCACGATAAAAGCAGTGTTGGGTCGAAAATGTAAACATACTAGTTCGAAATGTGTGGTCTTATTTGGGATTGCATTTCAAAACAATACCTTGTAGACGCAATAAGATGAAATAAAATACTTCCTTAGGGTTCCGTAACTCTAAAGGAAAAAACGGAACCCTTATTGGAGTACTTTGTTGTCCGTCTGTCTGTCTGTCAAGACCATTTATCTCGGGAACGCGTGGAGGTGTCAAGTTGAAATTAAAATCATATACTTAAGTCTGTGGTCCCTTTCTGCTGTAAAAAAAACTAACTCTAAGTCTACGCAGCCAAAGTGATGGCCGTTTATGTCGCAAGTTTGTACGGAACCCTTGGTGCCCGAGTCTCACTCGCTTTTGGCCGGTTTTAAAAAAAGTTAGGTAGGTATGTGATTGTTTTTTTTCTTGATATTATAAAAACATGGAGGAGATGATAAACTCTATTATATTTTTTCGTTTTCTAAAGTAACATTGCAAGACCGCACACTATCCTACTTAATATCTATACTATCTATACAAGCTGAAGAGTTTGTTTGTTTGTTTGAACGTGCTAATCTCAGGGACTACTGGTTGGAATTGGAAAATTCTTTTAGTTTTGGATAGTCCCTTTCTTGAGGAAGGCTAAAAGCTATATAACATCACGCTACGACCAACAGGTGCTGAGCAGCGTGGGTGAAACCGCGTGGAACAGCTAGTATTAGGTATTAATGCGAATGTTTGTGACGCTGGATGGATGTTTGTTACTCTTTCACGTCAAACACCTGAACGGATCTTGATGAAATTTGGCACAGAGGTAGATTAGTCTTTCACAGTTTTATTTCGATATCACGCGAGCGAAGCCGCGGGCGTCAGATTGTTTGTGATAAAAAAAAGAAGACTTTACGGATCGATTTTGCACTTGTGCCATGTCACGTCAAGAACAGCTAGTCAGTACAGACACTCAATAAATAATAGCAAAAACATATAAACTTTTTACGAATATAATTTTCGAAACAGAAATTTATTTGCCACCCACGAGAGGAAGAATTATCATCACATTATCCAAAAATAAAGGTACAAAACATGATCCGACTTTTTTGTAGACACTACAGTGTTGCTGGGATAACAATTACTTTAAATTATTTTGTCGCGGTTACACTTTTGACAAAAACATGTTGGCGCCAGAATCCCCCGTAGACACACAATACAATTCGAAGAAGTAACCAGCCCTTGGAATTTCCTAACACTAAAAACCCAACTTTATAGCACAAGCAACAAAATCCAAAATTGAATAGCGTAGGTAACACCATTTCTTCGAAAAACGAGTTTCATGTAGCTATAGATAGCATATACCTATGTTGAGACAACTAATAATTCTTGAATCGGCATGTTTCGGCGAGGTAGAAAAACCTGCGATTTATTATGCATACCGAGTTCGTATCAGCTGATATTGAAACCAGTTTCTGTTCACAGTTCTCATTCATTGCAAATAACTTGGATGGAATAAGGAAACCGGGGCATTGCGGAGTTAAATTCACTTATTTTAAAGAATTTTATAAAGCGATCCATCTCAAACTTGTCTTTGGTAGGTAATATATTTTTATTGACTCGTGCTATCGTTGTGGAGAAAAAGTGGAATCTTGAGATGTAGTCTTGATCTGTCTGCTTTCGTATAAGGAATGTTGGGATCGAACGCATTGTCTGGGTACGCTTTACACTTACACGTAAGCTTCCCTTTATTAAAACTTTAAACAAAAAGCTTTGGAATTTCACAGAAATTCGTCTCTTTAAGCGTTCACACGGAGATTTTCAACACAAAAAAAAACTCAAGTTGTAAAACAAGAAACCTTACTCACACATTTATCATCACGACGAATTATAAAAATATCCTCCGACATCCAAAACCCCATTATTCACTTAGATACATCACCACACTGTTCAAAAACAAAACAATTTTACAAAACACCATACATTTTAAGGTTATATTCCCCAGAGTTCCCGCCAAAACCACCTCACATTTCGGGAACCCGACTCACGCGCATCGAATGCCGAAACAACACTGCCGAAGAAAAAATCTACTCGTACACGTTCCCACACTCACACATGAATATTCACAAGCACACCTACAAGGACCGCATACGCAGGACGTAATAAGGGTGTGGGGAACAACAAAAACCCTGTAAGGGACGCGGCAATTCCAGAGAACGAGACAGCAAATACAAGAAATAATGATAAAGAAAAGGACAGATAATCAGGTATAGAAATCATTACCCCGCAGTGGGAATGTGACGCAACACAGGCAAGGGCAGGTGTAGGCTGGTAATAGAAAGAAAGGTACAAAGAAAAATTGATCTTTTTTATTGGATAGGTCAGCGTAGAAGCCATAAAGAAAAATAATCACATAGTATTAAAATTCCCAAAGGAAAGGCAACAGGGTGATATTTCAAAGCCTTAGGCGATAAAGCTGATATATTACAACATTCATGGTACATTAAAGTGCTTTGTAACATATAGATTATATTCTATTCAAAGTAATTTCTTCCTGGTGTTTGCTTCAACTGTATAGTGGAGCTAGACAGCAAAAGGCATGAACATCTTAAATCCTAATATGGAATACTTATTCTTCGATTCACTATCAAAGGTTACTGCAAATTTTGTGTCACAAAGGAAGATGACGAAAGATCAGTCATTCACCTACAGATACAAAGACATTCCTACATCTAGATTGTCTACCAAGCAAAGATCAAAGTCATAACATAATTATAAAAAAAAAATAACGTAAGAAACAGAAAGAATTTCGCCATCCCAGCATACCAATGTTGCACAAATTCGGGAAACCGGGACACTCAAAGTATACCACATGTTTTGGACAAACGGCACTTTCGATTGTAACAAAAAATTATCGAAGAAGAGGGTAGAAACGTGTGCCGGATGCTAAACTAATTTTAGGTAACGGGGACTCTGTTTTTGCAAGGATGGGTGTTGCGAACGTGGACCGTGGTGGTTTTGAAGCAACTGCAGTTATTCATTACTTTATTTGACAAATATATTTTGGGGATGATTTTTGCCTTGAAATATATCTCTCTCTATACAATTATTCTATTATCTTATAGAATCAGCGATTTCTGTATTGCGTTTCACACATAATCTCAGACTACACGTAATATATCTTACTAGCGGCTAGTACAATTTGTCCTAAATCTCTATACATATTGTGTGGCTACTAGTCACACAATATGTATTGGATATTGATCCAATAGATATTGGAGACATTAAGGACAAATTCTAACGAGACACGATAATAAATTCGGTACGCAAAAATATCAATGCTATCCGAATCGATGTTACCAAATACTGTTTTCACAATTCCATTGACTCCAATCGTTTCCTACAAGCTTTGTCAATTACTCGTCAACTATTTGAACAGGCGTCTGGATGACATTTCGTCCAAATATTAGTTTAAATTAATAGGCGCTATCAACATTACTTCCGCAGCCACACAATGATAAGAATACTGTGAATGCGCTATTTGATCATATTTAATGTGAGGGCAATGTCAGATACGAATATGTAATCAGATATAATTGATAAGGAAGACGGTTCACATTTGTAGCGTTTCTCTGAATTGTTTAGTTTCGTTTTCCATTCATCTAAAATTTGATACTATTGATTATATCAGACACATTTTTCGTTTCGTTTTATTTACTGTCTGTGTGAATGATTTATCATTATTTTTGCAATGACAGCATCTTTGTCCTACAAGCCCTCTCTTCTTTGTTATTCTAAATAAATTGATGTGGAGTTATTTTCCTTGACTACTGGTGGTCTAAAATGGCCGATTTTACAGAATTATAATAGGATATGAATTACGTCGCAATTTTTAAAATGGTCACAGTCGCAGTTAATATTGTGAATTTCCACTTTGTGGCCATTTTACGAAAGGTAACGTAATTCATATTATTAACTTATTTTGATTCTGCTAAAGCTCCCATTCTATGCGGCAATATATTCTGAGTTAACTGTATCGATTAGTGGGTACAAACATTAATAGACCAAGACCCTCATTTTACATAAAAGATTATAATTTTCATCGAAACGACTAGGTACGGAAATATCGTAATTAACCGACAATAGAAACGCAATTGAGGACAATAATAATTATTATTATTAACTTCCACAATCTTAGATCACATTTTAATCACATATGAGGCATAACTAATTTAAATGAGGAAGTGGTGGCCATTTTGTGTCGTCATTTCACCTGTCCAGTCTTGACCACCCCCTGATGTACATTTGATTTCACGACCGATTATTTGGGGAAACGGAACAAAAAACGGACCTGTAAACCTTGTTAAAGTTAAATTATGTTCCTTACAGATTTCTATCGTAAGTTGCGTGGCCAGTCCGTGAATCCGTAGCTTTTAGTCTTTGGTTTCTCGTTTCTTTAGGGTTGTATGTTTCCGTTACATTTATAATGATTTGGAGTCTTTAGTTCTTTTCTTATTCGACTTCTATAAAACGAAAGAGGTTCATCAATTCGACTGTATTTATTTTTGTATGTTTTTACGCGACTTCTTAATTTTGGGCCATTTTCAAAATTGTTTTTATAATTGAAAGGGTTGTCCCGGCATATCAATCTTATTTATATTGCTTGGGTAGTTTATGAGATATCATTTATACTATATATTTTTTCTTCTATGTCTATGCAGATGATCTGCTAATAACTTTTTTAACAATGAATTAAAGTAGTCATAAGAATATAAGCAAATAGCCGTAACTAAAAAGGCTTAAATAAAAATAGTTTTTAATTTTGTCTCTGGCTCTCAATCTGTTTGATCAAAAATAATGGATTGTCTTTGATAGAATAAGCGTGGTCAACAGAAGCCACTCCTGCTAAGCTAAAGGGTTGCAACGTCAAAATAATTCCAAGCTCATGGTCTAGCTTGTCATCTACATCTGTTAGTCGGACTCACGACGTTTACAAATGGCACGTCTTCAATTTGAAGTTCTACAGTACAATTATTGTAGGATGCAACTCAGTTGCATTGAAAATAAAAGTTTCAGCGTCCACAGTAATTAAACCATCATCATAATCTACTCCGCCTCCATTCCCGTCTACATCTATAATTTTACACGTTCTCAAATTACCTTCTTCTTTTCAAGACCACCCACTTTCATTGACAACAAACCTAGATTCCTTTCACGGCTTCCAATTAACTACGAACCATTTCCTTTCATTCGAAACAAAAGGTTGGACATCGCCAATTTTAGAAGGGGGGAACAAGATATAAAAAATGTCAAGGGGTTCTCTAAGGAAATGTCCTGTTAACTCACGCATCGCCCGTGTATCCTGTCTTCTGTCCCCTCGTGTGTACGACCTGCTTATTAGCGCTTCGGGTTTACTCAAAACATTCTTAGTACCCGTTAGAAATTTACAACTTCTTTAGATGGTCAGTGACTTGCATTTGGGAGTATTGCTTGCACGTGGCGTTGATTTATAAATTCGTTTTCTCCATAGTAGCGAACTGTTACTGTTTTATTGTTCTGCTAAAATTCCGATGTATGCGCGGTAAGCAACAAGGACAATATGGCTGGTTTGAGTATCAAAGGACCAAAAATATCGCAACAAAACAATCTTTAAGTTACGTAAGTAACTAGCCTTGACATAAAAATGTTTAAAACAATAATTAAATACAAAATTCAGTATAAATCTTATTTCTTATTATTACATGAGTAAGTATAGAAATATTGCACGTCACAGAAATACATCCGATAGCAAAGCTTCAAATGGAACGAACAAAATAATGTTGCAGCTCATTCATAATTCATCTCGAATTACGAATGAGATTGCATCATAGGCTTTAAACAGATCAAAAGCCTTGGAATATTTAATATCCTGCTGGGTTGATTGATATTATATTATATTAGTATGTGGAATGTATTCGTCGATACTTAAACACTTCCTCTACTTAGTCGGTACTCATTCTAAAGGATGTAACTAAGAGAGTTTTTCAAGCGAAAACGTAACCACAAGGACCGAAAATATAAGTCACTAGGGGTCAAAATGAAACACCCACGCACAGGAAATAAAACACAAAACATATGCAAATGATTCAATTATTACTTATCGGTAAGCTTTAAACATTTCATAATATCGCTCATATAGGTCAAGCGATAAGCACATAGTTGTAGCGGTAACAGAATTATAAATGAAATGTAACCTAATCTGTTCTGATCTGGGTATGAAATCGAAATTAAGCAGGTATTTGTTTTTATTCAAAAACTCATTAAGGCAAATAGCGTAGCCAACTAAACAATAACGTATGCAGAAAATTAGTTAGTTGTTGCGGGTTGTTCGAAAGAGATACCGCGGCCTCGGAACGTAAAGGGCAATAGAAGAAACATGGGTGGGTTTTAGTCAGTACAAGTCTGACATGCCCCCCCGCTCCGCCCAGAGCGGGGGAAGTCATTGAATGAATTCCCACCCGAAAAAAAAAAAGGTTATTTAGTTAGAATTAGGAGACTATGTCAAAAGTATTACTGTCAGAAAAAAATATTCTCAAACATAATCTGTTTGGGTCATATAGTCCAGCCTTTGGGGAGAACTCTAAAAATCTTTAAGGAAATACTCAGCTTCATATCAATCTGAAAGTGCATTGATATCAACCTTTACCGACTCCGTGGGAATCCTGGGAATGTGTGCATGATAAAGTTCGTAATCCTTAGTGGCGCCAAAAGTCTAGACATGTACTTATATACATATGTACTAAGGATGTTTTATCAGGTCATTCATGTGATTGAATGAGCATATTATATAAACAGTCATAAACTTTACGAATGTGATGACGTGACGTATGGGCTAAAGGACCAATATTTTAGTCCATGGCAGCAAATTCAGATTATGATTGTTTTTAAAACGCATTGCTTGCATAAAATACAAAACAAGGAAGTAGTAAACTGACTGTTATAGGACAGCTAACAACAAAAGAAGACCAATTCTTAAATAGAGACCACTAACTAGTAAAATCGCACACCAATACAGTACTGCTGCTGCTACTGCAGGAGAAAAAAAACTATACGAATTGATTATTGTGCTGAGACTAGACCGATTAACTCAGGCGAGATACATATCAAAAGCAAGTCTCCACAGATGATAATATTATTGATTCTGGGAATAACTGCATGAGTTGACAAAATTCGAGTTATGTGGTGTGCAATTGAAGAATCCTATGACCAGCAATGGGTGATGGTGACAACCAAGTAATATGAGACAACAAAGACTGATTAGATACATGAATTAACCTGTCAAATACACGAACATTAGACAAGAACCAACACTTATTAACTAAATTAGTAAATGGCTTCATTAATAGGAACACGCCAGTCTTCGTTAACGATACGAAAAATTATTAACACACGCGTTGAAGTAAAACTTTCAATGGGAGACTACAAAAACCATTTTCGCATATCATAGGAGATATCGTTTTCCCATGAAGAAAACAAAACAAAAACATTTTCCATATCAGATTTATATTCTAGTTCACAATCGTTTCTTCGAAGTCAATAGGTTTGCATTACAAATGACGTCTCTCCCACAATTAAGCCAAAGCTGTAAAGAGTCGAGTTTGCAGTTAAAATAATTAAGATAAACACTGGCTGGTTCTTATTACGAGTTGAATAAGATGCCTTGTTGACATGTGCATTGGACGTGGAATGGTGAATGAATGAGTCATGCGAGACAATTTGTAGATAAAGTAAGGAATGTTTGTTTAAGCGCAACGTGTGGGGACATTACTTATTTGAAATAAGAATGTTGGCGCATCTGAATAACCTGTATTTCTTGCATAATTTTACAAGTGTTAAAATGCCTAAAATGAATCTAAACAAATGCCAAAATGATCCTTACAATCGCCTCCAACTTTAATTATGTCACCTTAGCACAATCCAAGCTTTTGTCCAACAGTCGAGTGCATCCTGCATCACACTTTCAAAATTATATGTAAGAATAACCAACATTATGAAACACAAAGACCATAAAAACTTCTTTCGGGAGACCTTAAACCTTCATGTTGTTCTTGCTCAGCAATATGACACCGGAATCTGTGCCGATGAGAACTGAGAAAGTCGATTCGATGTGGTGGCCTACTGCGTAATTTAATCCAAAGCAATCAGGAGGAATTAATTTGTCGTCCTTAAGATATATGGCGAGAAAATATTGTGAAGCTTCACAGTTTTAAGGAAGCAAAGTGAGCATTATAGAAGACGATGAAGCGGAGATCCAAAATTCAGTCTATCGAGAATCCTGAATTTGAGTTACACTACACAATGCAATGCGATAAGGTTAAGGAAAAAGGCATTAAGTAAATTGCAGTTTTGTGAACTTTATACCGCAAAAAATGACGCATATTGCGATGTCCGGAAATTTCTTATAAAGTAGCAAAGCAATGATATGGTTTACAATTTTTTTTATACCTTTCCAGATATAAATTGATGATCACCACGTGAAATATTCTCCAAACTAGGACTGAACATTCTGCGTTTAAAATTCTTCAGAAACCATAATCATTTTAATTTTAGGTCATAACTATAGCACCAGACATTAATATTCCGCACTATTTACTCAAGTGCTCTTGCCATTGAACCGGCAAGATAGTCAAACAAAACGAGCTGACCCAAATGAATGATTGCCCATCCAGTGGTCGCTATTTTCTATTTAGAGTCATAGGATAATAGATGGGTCTTTTATTATTTAAACACCCCTTTGCGAAATTAATTCTACGTTGATACGTTCTCACACTGTCTGGAAATAAATTGGTTTGTCCGCTGGTTTATGGGAGCGTCATCTATCATGTTCACTTTTATCGCAAATATGCATGATGAAATGACTAGTGAAATCCACAATTTCGAATGAAATATGATTGTAGTTGAAATTGAAAAGATTAATAGACAAGTATAAGAAACAGTCATGCTGCGCCGACCCCAATCAAATTGGGATAAAGGCAGGAGTTGAATGAAACTAGAGTACTCCTAATGTAGAGAAACATTACTGTATACAGGAAGACGGCTTGTGTATCTCTCTACATTAGAACTTAGCTTGCTTTACGTATGACCGAAACTTTTTGCCGTCTAAAATAGTAGACATAGAAAGCATCACAACTATTGACACACATTAAGATGAAATTCTGGGAATTATTATTGAAACAGACAGATCTAATTGATACGCCCTACATCCTGATTCAAGCATCTTGACATTGGCCGACTTACTCATCAAGTTGGACTATCGTCAACGCAGATAAAGAGCTCTTTATCAAAATTTCATGACCTTGCAGTTTTTATTAAATATGCACCTAACTATAGCACCTAATTTACCCACAGCTCATTCTGATCTCACCCTTGAGAATCTATTTAATCTCAACACAAAGCGTAGAACACCTGAACTAAAATAGATTCCCAACCAAATCATAGGCAGGGGTTAGAAACAGGTTTTTAGCCTATACAAATAGATAAAAAGACATTAGATGAAAGGATGGCTAGGATCACACAATGGACGATAGTCTAAGTAAGGGGATGTATGCGAAAATGAGAGACCCTTGTCTATTTTAATTTACTTTCTCACGCAATGGATAAAAGGTCTTGCGTGGCCATGCGCGATTCATATTCGTTTTTGTTAGTACCTATATCACTCTTATCGGGGACAGTATATTCTTGTAATTAACTAGTGTCAGTTTTAAATAAATAAGTTTTTAAAGGTTACGCCAAATTATTGGAACTCCTTGCTGTTTCTTCTTTAAAAGGTACAAGTATTTGAGTCATAAGCAAATAACATTTCTATAAGCCCCGCTACAAAATTACAGCAAAAACATCTTTTTCTTACAAAATCTGGAAGCAACTTCCGACTTGCTAGTCAAATAGAGGGGAACTTTTTTTCATGACAATCTCGATGTGTCAAAGCCAGCAGTCGTACAGACATATGCCGTGGATGACACATTTAAAACATATGTGAACTTTTTGCTGATCTCGTCCACCATTTAGTGTCAGTTTGTCGATCGTCTCAATTTTATCAATATATTGATAAGAATTAATTGCGCCGTACGAGACGTACGAGCATACGGAGATTTTTAATCTGTATTTTATTATTTCGAGATTAGGCTTTAAGATTTTTGGGACTCGAATTGGTACTGGCTTATCGCCGACTGTTGGATATTTGGGATATTATACAATAAACCCATCGAAGACTACTGAGCAAAACGTATTAATAAGACTACTGGTACTAGTACCATTTAAAAAATTAACAAAATTATTTGAAAAAAGTCAACTTCCACTTAGATATCGCAATGACAAAGTAAATGCCTTAATCAACTAAACTGGAAAATAACTACCAAAGCTAAAAAACGAAGTAAACTAAGTACCATAATTAAATTCAGTTATACATAGATGACATTAGGAATACGAGGGGTGCGGACAAAAGGACCAGCTGCTACCTTTGAAGTCGATTAGCATCAATACATGTTGCAACATGTATGAAATTACTTGAGGCTCCTAAGGTAAGGGAGTCGATAGAATCTTTATATTGTTTAATGAGACTTGGACTCTTGGCTTTGAATTTTCTTCTTAAGATAACTGTATAGGCGCTGAAGAAGATACAAGTTTACTTTAGTTTATAGATCCGTTTGTGAATGGAGGAGATTAAGATGATGCGACAATGCTGAGTAATGATAGGTTGGAGGAATGTTTAAAACTTGTTGTTGGAAAATAGACTTAAAAGAGTTCAATGTCTCTTGCAGTTTACCATGTTTTTTGTTTAGCACAATGTAATGCAAATTGGAGTCGAAATGGTGTGCAATGTAAAAAGTATTTCCTCTTCCCAGTAGTAATTTCCGCTGGGAAAATACAAGACGTAATAAAAAAATAATTGAATAAATTCAGAATTGGTATAAAAACTTTTAGATAATTTGCTAATTATCACCAGATTTGGCTGCGGTTAGCTACAGCATACATCTTAGATATTAAACTAACACGGTGACCCAAGAAGAAAAAAAACAGCTGTACAAAACGGTCAAAATTTTCGGCCTGTACTCCGTTTTGTTAAAGGCACAAAGGTTCAAGGGTGTTCACCTGGCCACCCCCTAAGATTAATGTCTTGAGTCAGTACAATGGTTCACCCCCGCGCACATGGCCTGACATTTCTACCCCGACTTGTATTTTTTCCATTTCCTCCCTTATTATATCGTCTTACAATAATTACGCACGCGCCCTCAAGGTGTTTAGAGAAAGCGTTAATGAACTATTTATTTATACTTTTTTTTATTAGTATTGACCTTTTTTGTGTAATGTCGCGTGCTTAGGAAATGTGCAGTTTTGTTAATGTTCTTTCTTTTGTGTTTTGAAATCGGAAGTCAAAGTTAATATAGCGGGGTTTTTTTCCAAATCTTTAGTAAGTATGTTCTTTGCTATTTGTGACAAATTATCGCTCAAGATGTTAATAAATGACATACGATGTAAGGTGAAAGATAATGCGTGTTTACCTTGAAATTGTTGCCCCCCCCCCCCCATAAAACGCTTAGTAAAAATCAAATTCCAAATACAATCCTTTGGTACCATAATAAGGTTTAGAATTACACTAATCGCAGATATTAAACATTTCGCTGCAGCGTCATAAAAATAAACGATGCATAAAAAAGCAATAATACTTACGGAAACCCTAATGGTTTCATTTCGGATCAAAATACGTCTGAACCTTCACATATTTTCTGATTATTATGACAAAAACATCACCATCAACTTTTTAACTTTTTATTTTTATACATGCCGTCGAATTGTTGACTGTTTTCCATCCAAGGATCGACAAGGACCAATTCAAAACAATTGAAGATCTGAGTACATCGTAAATCGATCAGATCATGGTGCTACGGTTCTATTTCAAGACATCGTCACGGTTTCATCGAAGATGAGGCATGCAAAGCTCTACTAATGATAGCGCAGACTGCAATATGAATTTGATACAAGATTGACTGTATTACACTCGCACACATATGCGACCATAAAGATCGACCCGAGCTGCTGTTATTATTTAACCACAAGCTCCTCGAGAAACTCTCATGAGGAAGCCTTAAGACTTAAAAGAAATAAATTAACATCCTTCCGTACAATTTCTATCTTTTAACACTTCTCTCACTAGTTCTACGTTACAGAATACCACTTCAACAATTGCCTACCATATATCATAAACAATATGTACTACGTGACAACATATGAGGAACAGATTGCTCCCGGCCTCTCGAAGACCGTATTATTGTATGAGGTCATTGTTCCTAGCCATGCCTCTGAATTGCCACAGTTTATTACATTATTGCAGAGTTATGGGCTACGAAAATGGTAGTTAATTTATTATTGTTCTAGCTTTACGGGTATGTTCGTCATTTGCAAGAATTGTTTTGGTTTTCAGTCTTTAAATAGGACGATAACCTTAAGATGGTGGCTGAGTATGACTATTGGTGGAAGGTGGAAAGACATAAAGCCAGGTTCCTTTTTTTGCGGATGGGAAATCATCAAATAACTTCCCCCCGCTCTGGGCGGAGCGGGGGGGGAGTGTCAGACTTGTGCTGATTAAAACCCATCCATGTTCCTGGGCTGCGGTATCTCTTTCGAACAACCCGCAACCCCGGAAAGCAAGGGTCTGGCATTATGATCCAGTAGTAAACGCTGAGTCTTTGATGATTCAGTCACCAACTGTATTAAGGCTCTTCAATTTCTTTTTTATTTAAACTAAAGATACAGCCGAGAGTGAGGCGAATACGCCAATTGAGAAGGAACAAAACCCGTTCTTGATACTAAAATGATGACTGTCTGAACTACGTGGGTTTCCAGAACTTACTACTAGAGAAATAGTTGATGACAAAGTATTCATCATTTGCCCAGTTTTTTCTTAACTATGCAGCTGAATAAGGATTTTACAAGGAGTACTTCACAAGACTTCCAAATCCCTTAAAAAAAGTTCGCAAACCTTATAAGAAGTCGAACTGCAAGTCAACGACCGAGTAGTAGTGATGGGAATTCGTTTTACTAAAGAATGCGGTCCCGGTCTTTTCCGCAAACCCATACAGGACCTCCTTTACTCAGACGGCAGGTGATACGCCATCTGGCTTGCTTGCCACGTGTCAACGAACGGCAAATTTACGATACCGATTCGCAATAATTATCGGGATATCGGGACTATTCCCGTAAAGAAAGGGAGTTTTTTTTTTATTCGATTTTTTATTGATTTTTAAATGTGATATATTAGTTATCGGGTAATTTTATTTCGCAGTTGCTAATTATAGAGCTGTTTATAAAAATATGTGAATGGACCTCCTTGAAGTTTATGATTATTTACAGAATATTGTTTGTCAGTAATTGTTTTTTTTTTAAGTGTCCAAAAACTTTTGTCTCCCTAAAAATGTTGGAATGGTTTTGAAGAATCTCAAATTTGGTTGTTTTTGTCAAAGGAGTAAATTAAAAACATTAAGTAAGTCTAATTTGATTTAATCCCAATTAGTGAGCTTTTCATGGAATGTGCATTTATTGGGGTATTTTTATTATTGTAACTCTGTAAATCCGAATTTGTTGCGGTCGCAATTTATATTTTAATCAATATGTAAGACACCGACTTGCAAATTGCAAAAAATAAAGATCTGAAAAAGAAGTTCTGAAAACCTAGATCGTCAAATGCAAAGCTAAGCTTGTACAGAAACTACAGAATTTAAGTATAACTATAATTTATAACAACAACAGCCGTTGAAGTCGGAAAATGATAGTCAATTCTCAGGAGGGTTCCCTCTATCTGGCAGAATCTTGATGCTCCGAAATTTATTTGGCATAACACACTTAGCATAATTTTCTTTAAACGAACATTTTAAAGGCATAAAATTTATTTGGTATAATTATCGTTTCGCATAATGTTAAAAACTTCGAATTAACAGTGGCATACTTTTTAGATGGCAGAATTACATTTAGTATAATTACGATTCGCAGAGTTCAAATTTCGCATAATATATTATTTGGTATAATTTCACTTGGCATACTATGCAGACGGCAGTAATGGCTAGGTTAGGTTAGGTTAAAACTGTGACCTCCTACGCCAGAAACGACTTGCGTTAATAGTAAAAAGAGATTGTTTTAAGTAGGTTACCCGGAACTGAACTATTTAGACTAGGATACCTTATTACTTATTGAATCCAATGACATTATCTCAAATTCAATTAAACAATAACTAAAATAAATGACATTATTTTAAAGAAATAATTATTCAAAAGTTGTCATTTACAACTTATAATGAAAAAGATGACCCTAACTATAAACTTTCTACGATATGACAATTCTGCCGTTTAATGATCATCGATATAAAATATATTATGCCAAAAGACGATTCTGACTGTGAACTTTCTGCGATATGATGTTTCTACTTTTTAAATATTATGCATATGAAGTTTATGCCTAGAGATGATTCTGACTTACAAAATTATGAGTTTAGAATGTATGATAAATGAGTGTCTGCTAAACTATTTTCTGCGAAGTGAAGTTTATGCCATCCGTTGTTATGCAAAATAAAATTATGACATAAAAAGTTCTGCTATAAAGGGTGGACCCTTCTCAGGAACACTAAAACAATAGAAGCCATACAATGCCATATGACAGAAGACAACTAAACTCACATTAAACAAAAAACGACGCAATTCATACAACAAAATATCGATTTTTGGTACGTGTATTCCCAATTCCGGGCGGGAGTGCGCGTACGCCATCTGCGCCCCCACGCACTGCGCAGCTGCGCTTGCGAGGGATGCGCGTAACCAACCAATCAGAAAGCAGCAACGTAATGCCTTTCGGTACTACATCAGTCAATGGAGAGTGATTATAGTAGGGGTTGCTTTTGTTTGATATTATGTTTATTTTATGGTGTTATCATTTCCTTTTGCCATAGTTTCGGATGGTATAACAAATTGTTTGATGAGTTTAGAATTTTATTTTGATGTTGAGTATTTGTTTCCGACGTTTTAATATAGGTACACAATTTGAATGATTGAGAAAAAACGACATAAGCAAAATTATGCGCTCAACGAATACGTTCCTGATTAAGGATCGCTGTCAATAAAATTTACTATAAAAGTTGGTACGACATTCTTAAGACAAATAAGTTGTCCGGAATCCCAGCGCAATTTATTCTGGAATTAAGATCTTTCTGTGAATAAACTTGATCCAAGTTAGGGATGAATTCTCAAGACAAAAGTCGCGTCCATAATCCCGGAATTTCCTATTTCAAGTTACCAAAACAATGCGTAATATAAACCTTTCTTCATTCTTCAAAAACCCTTTGGCAGAATGAACCATTAAGAGGGCAATGCACTTTCTAAATCTTAACAATAGTGTCCCTTTTAAACTAAAGGGGTGCTTATTAAAAAATCTTTTCTCGAAGTACCAAAACAGGTTCTGGAAGTACATTTGTTATGGATAATCTCGGTAAGAATCGTGAGTCTTTGCTAATGGATGGAAAAACCTTTTGTATAACTTGTGTTGTTGAAGGTAGATAATATTTTTTACTCTTTTTTTAAAGGGATGCCAGAAGCTACTAGTTGTATTGAATAATGAATACTTCTATGAAGACTTCTGTTAAATGATTCAAATGAAAACCGAGATCTTTTCTAGTTCAAATAATAGAGCTTTTATTTGACTGTCTTGACTCAATGTCGAGATCAATTTGAAAACCTGTTACCAAAAGTAAGGGAGATATGACCAAGCAACAGACACCCACTATTGAATATGAGTTGCCACGGTACTACGTCGTGCTTGTGTTATTCAATATCACAAAGCCACTTCGTCATAAGTAACCCAATTCTGGGGTTAAAATCCTACATGGGAACATCGTACAAAATTTAATAAACATGCCGTCACCACATCTGCTTGTTCATCGTTTACAAATTTAGATTAAAAAGATCAGAAAGGACATGCACCAATGCCTTGGCCCCTTGTCCGAACCTATGCAAGCCCCCTGTTTTTTGACTCGTGGGAATGTGGCGTAGTTACCTGTAAAATAGGGTGGTTCGTCTACCCTTACCTTAATTATAAGTGCAATAAATTACAATCAGTATTTTGATTCCATTCACGCGTGATTGGGTAATTCGATGCGGGAATTACATCGAATATATCAAATCCTATTGTGGAGTACATAAAAAGTATGAATTATGAATTCAGATCAAAAGATGCAGATCCCTAGTTGAGAATAAGACTCGTTTTCATTATGGATATGCTTTAAGAACGCGATACATTTAAGGAAACTAACGCAATCAAGTCCAATTTTTTTTGTGAACTACTAGAAAAACTTCCGCACTACAAAAAGGTCAACAAAACCATTAGAATGATAAATGACGAAAGATCCTATCAATAGGCAAATTGTGGCCGAAAAAAACTTGTCCGAAACCAGAATTAGTACGAATACAGGGCTATTTTAATATATTCTGGTTCCCATGTAGCTACATCTTCGCAAATCATCAGAGCATGGCACGACCATGACTCACGGACAATATGGCGTTCACGCTCGATGATAACTAAACGATACCATTACGTAATTAGGAATGAATAAATAAGCAATGAGAACGATTATATGGTTGTTGGATCTGAGCATGATCTTAATCAAAGGCGTGGAAAAGGGAGAATCTTTATGCGATTGATTTAAATCCTGAGTCTATTAGGGAAATGTTACAGTATGACGTCAGTGGTAATTAACCAGATTAAAAAAAATGTCAAAGGTAGTATTCCTATTAACATAAGACTGCTCCTTGAATATTATTGATAACTCAAATAAAGAAGCTTCGAAACAATAAAAAATAACTAAATAAAGAATTCGCAATAGTTGTGAGTAAAATATGCGTATGGCTTTAAGAATCAGAACAAGCCCAGAGAACCCGATTCGTGATTTCGCCAAAGATACGAAATTATCAAAAGTCGTTGCCATGTTTCCAAGAAAGATGCTTAACAAACATATTCACACCTTAAAAGCAACATTGTATACCAAAGTAAGTAAAAACACTTGTCTTGTGAAGTTAAAGAAATACCCGATATAACCGGTTCAAAAATTCAAGTCCAAATTGATTATAAAATATTATGTAACACACCAGAAGAGCCATAAAATCGATTCGATCGACATATGGCAGACGGAAATAAAGGAATTGATAAGTATTTAAAAAACCCTCATGCAAGATAATGGGAAACTAACAATGCTTTCCATAAAACAGTGAAATTATCTAAAACATAGGGGCCCCTTGAGAATTTCTCCATAGAACTTAATACCCGCATTTGCACGGAGTTTTTACTGTTTAAGTTTATAGGTAGTTGTGGTTTCGACAACTGCAAAACTTACACATTCACAAAAGTATTAGTAGGTACTTACTTCTCAAGTAGAAAATACTTATTTTCTAAAAGCGCGTTCATGAATCCTTTAGGTTTGTATTACTTATTAATGATAAAGATAAAAATTTAACAATTTGTAAAAAAATAACGCTTTTCGCATAATGCCTTCCCAATTAATGGCAATGTTTAATAGAACAAATTAATAGGATAACTGCAAAAGGAAACAAGTTAAATGACCACAGAGAAGGCATTGCTTTGCAGCCGATGGCATAACATCTGCCAGGAATTAAAAAAAACACCGAAAGGATGGTATAATAACGTGTTCTATTTACTATTATCTAACCCTTCAAACAAGTCTTTAACGTAATTAAAGCTCACTGTAATTACGAGTAGAATTTCCTGTAAAACACTGATAAACACAAAACAGTGACGAATATCCTGGACATAATTACTACGATGGCAAAGGGCATTTAAGATATCAGAAAACACGCCATATTTGACTGACGCACGTCCAAAGCGAAAACCCGTCCACGAGTTTTAACATTTTTATTCTAAACAGGATTTCATTCAAGAATATCAATAAGGAACTTTTTTGGGTTGTTTGCTTTTCACGGTCGAAGATTTTGAGACAAAAGCAAACTTTGACCAAAATAGGGGTACAGGGGCACTTGAATACTTGATATACATCGTCGCTTCCAACAAACGGCTACGAAGAAATTGCCTGACGCACCGTGAGGGTAGCAAAAACCTCATTTGAATAAACTCACGACATCTTCGGTGCATAAGTAATTCTAAACGCACCCGGCTCGAAGGCATAGCACGCGCCAGAGCGAGCGCAGGCGCAGCTTATCGAAACACCTACGCATCGCTGGCATAAATCGATTCATTCATCCGTTGTGCACACAATCGATGTTTTTGCTGAGAACAGCTTTGTCGGAATAACGAATGCATATCAAACTATTTGAGCTTATTTACGATAATAATATGATATCAGCGTCATGCGAGACTTAAAAACTTACAGCTGCTTTGGACATAAAAGTCTTGAAACATAATTATATTTTGCGATTTCAAAGCTCGTAAAATTCGGGGACTGTCAATAAATTTCGATCTCGTTCCTCAATTCCGGGAACTTTTTACAACACTCCCTACAGAGACCTTGATGAACTTTGACACAAATACAAGACCGACCCATGTTACTTATTCATTGCCGAAAAAACCGTACCTACTCGTCAAGCTTTGCGAATCCGTCTCGTGGATAACAAAAGACGGCGTACGAACTTTTGTTAAGACGGTCCCAAAAAAGAATAGCTCCCTCAATTTCTTGGTCTCCCCTCTAAACTGTATACAATATTTCTTCTGACATCAAACCAGCTGGTCTATTCAATATTTAAAACTAAAAAAAACACGGCTTGTCTCCACGTGGTCGGAAATTCGACTGGTTCTCCAAAGATATTATTAAAACGTTTCAATGGTGACTCAAAGTTATTTTGTCATGACTATGGTAATAAATTATTCATTTTAAGTGTTCCTAGTAGCAATTTATAACACACTAGAGTTATTACGTGAAAAAACGCCTTCCTAAAATGTCAACCTCGCAAGTTATGAGTAAAAACTTCACTGTCATGTTTAATATTCTCGTAAAGACTGTATATTACGTGTACTAGTAATAGGTGAAGTTGCAATCGTGTGAAAGTCAAGTCCTACACTCACCCCAATTACTTTGGTATTCATAGAAAAGCCACCTTTGATATGGCTGGACGGCTCACTTATCGATATTTTATTGGTTTATCAAACGCAGTTATTTACATTTATAATTTTACCTAAAGAATTTTTAGTCTTTAGTCACGAGAAGGTGGTCGCAAAAAGGTAGTGCGCATTAAATTTAGAAATATCGGACGACCTAAACCAGCGTGGTTCTAAAAAAAACCTTTTTGGATAAGAAATCTATCTAAAAGCATAAACCAATTGTACAAAGCTAGTGATAGTCTAGTTACTAACATATTAATTATTTACAGTCACTTTCTTATGAAGTCCACACCATTTAACACCCAGAATGCAATAAAACAAAAAAGAACAGTCATAAAACCCAAACAAACCAACAGAACGCAAATAACGAAATGCTTTTTAAAAATAAAAGACAGAAGTAAAGTCCAAGCGCAAAGATCAAAAGTCGCAAGCGCATTTTATCGATAAGCGAGGGACATCACTTACTCGCACCTTGCTTGCCATCTGCCGCGATGCACGTGAGGCTATTAAGGCCATCGGCTCTTTGGGGGTGCCACCCTCAGTACAATGGTCGTTTACCTCAGTACAGAGGGGTTGCAACGTGGTCAATGCACCAGGTTCATTGTTTGATGTTTTAGACTCCCACGGCAGACAATGAGGTAAGTTTTGGACCCTCTTGGAGATTGTTTGTAGGGTGGTGAGATTTAGACTAAACTTAAGTGGGATGAGAAAGGTACTTAAAATATTTAATCCATAAAATTACGAGACAAAGGCACATTAAGCACAGTATTTCAAAGAACCAATTCACTCTTCTTTTTATTTGGTTTGATACGGTTGGTTGAAAAGTAAAATTGTAATACGTGCTCAATAACAAAAAAAAATTGCATAAATACGCAAATATTTAATGATTTTCTTTACATTTAATTAAAACTTTATGAGATAGTATTATGGCAAAAGTATTGTTTTATAAAATTCTTCTAAAATACCGGAAATATTTAAAATTTTCTTTGTAGGAAATAAAGACTCAAAGTATGAAAACAAGACTTCATATTTAATAAGTTTCTGCCCGCGACTTCGTCCGCGTGGCATAGTTACTTTGGGCTAACGCTAACTTTAACCCGCGTGGTAATCAAAAAAATAAATATATTTCTCTCCCCTTTCCTTCCCTCTTTCTCCCCCTTATCACACTTTTTTTAGCTTATGTCCGTCTCCAGGGTGCCAACTATCTCTGAAAATTCATCAAAATCGGTTTGGCCATTTAAGCGTGAAGTCGTAACATAAGCAACTCACTTTCGCTTTTATATTATATTAGTAAGGATTTTGTAGGCTACATCATCAACTATGGCTAACATTTTCAAGTACTTTTGATACCATTCATCCTCACAAAAAAATGTCTATACAACATCCTCAAAGTCCCTCTAGAATATTTTATTAAGGAGTGCCTCCAAAAAAACATAATCCAAAAACAAGGCCGCATTATGGGTGCTAAAACTTTGAATGAAACCAGCCTATGACTTCATTCAATCAGTACAACACCCAACTAGTTACACTGCCTACCTACGCTAAAGCAATGGCATCTCGCAAAGCTACGTGAGACCTTGGCCGTACGTCAAGGTCTCCGAAAGCACGCAGGATTATCCGGGCCATTTGTTAGTCAAGTCGTAACCAACTTTAATATTTAAATTTTATTCGCGTGTGGCTTGCTTTGTAAATCATAGCTTCCTTTTCTATTAATATCTGCTGTCACAGTTTTGATGATTGTAATGGCTTCAATTGTATGTTAGTGCCACTGCTGCTTTCATTTTCAATTCTGTCTGCCTTGGTATTGGTACTTAGGATACATTTATCTTTTACCCTGCTCCAGTCTCCCCTGACCGTCGCCTTCTTCCCCTTCCTTTAATTCCCTAAGACACTAACTTTGTTTCTTCAATCTTTTTTCCTTTGTCTTCAACTCTCTCTATCTCCTAGTTTTCTATATCCAAAATCATGGCGGTGTTCTTTTTTAATTCCGTCCGACTGTTTCGAGTAAATATCACCAGCTGATAAAGCATTTTTTTGGATTCCAACCGGTCGCATACAAAAAACGAGCTTGTTCTCTTAAAAGCATTTAGATAATCTTTAGAGGAACGAGTTATTTCTATACTTAATAAGTTCTCCTTTTAGTATTTTTTCTGCACGTACGTTATCATTGGTCTAATTTTATATATTTGTTATCTTCGGACACAACAAATTCTCTAGCAGCTTCCCTGTCTTCTCGTGTCAAACATCTTGATCTACATTTTCAATGGCTACTAATTGGGAAGTTTCAAACAAACTTGGGGCCCCCAGCCTCCAAATTATTAGCGAGGTCAAAAAGTTCAAGGAAACAAGGTTTTAAACGAGCTTGCTTCCTCTTAGTTACCGCATACAAATATCGCCATATAATCCAGTGTGACTGTAATCAAGGTCTCTGTTTTACATAGGTAGTTTAAGTACAATATCACGTGTATAAGGATCGCCTTAAGCTGGAAAGAATTGGACAACGTTCTTGTGTCGCGGGCAGAATGTTCACAAGTTGTCAGTCTTGTTTGCGAAGATTGATTGTAAGTTTGACGTCAGTAAATGTTTTAAGCAACATCATTTTGTTGTTGATATTGTTTCAAAAAAACATAAATTCGCTTAAGAACCTTGTTTTCTTGGCGTTTTTGAAGTGCAGCGTTGCACTCCATCTGTTATTTCTATTTATATGTCCTATTTTCTAATCTATTTCATAACGGAGTCTTTGATAGTTAGTCATTAAAACCTTAGGTCGTACCGCAAGTTGAGTATGGATCTTTATTGGCTCATAAATGTTTCACATTCCAAGTCATATTCAATTTGTAAGATATTATGACCTATAAAAGATTTGTAATTGCTTACTAACAAGCATTTCCAATCTTCCCGTAGTAGATCTATGCTATGCATGCAAGCGCACGTTTTTGAACAAAATTTTCTCTATCTACCCGATTCTAAGAATCTATTAAAAGGAATTGTTTTAAGTTATGTATGACATGTTGTATCAGGATATTCTGGTTTTAAGTAACTTCACGTCCTTGCGTCTTTAGACATGTTCATTATTAACAATAACTAGAGCTATTAACAAAATTGTGCGGAACGAAGATGAAATAAAAAAACAAGTTTTGTTTTTTGTGTTCTGTCGATAATTTGGGAGAATGTTACGTTAATGATTTCGAATCAGCAGAAAGAAGAAGTGTTTGTATTTTACGATCACATGGTTCAGAATCGGCTGTGTTTATTTTAACTTTACGTATACTGGTCAGACATGACGGCTTGTTGAAATGGTTTTTGTAGTTATTGAGCTAAGTAATAATAGGATGATTAATGATACCAGTACCAAACGTAAAATATTAAGATGGATGCTTTTGTATTTGGTTAAAACGTAAGCTCCTTGAGTTATAAGTAGAGCTAGACGATAACTGACAAATGCTTGCACTGACTGGACAAAGCCACTCAAATCTGTGTGGTGATTTCTTAAAAAAACCTTATCAGACACTTATTTGAAAGTTGGCCAAGATTTTTGTCTGGACTTTAAAAAAGACTATGACCTCTGAGTTTGTTTCGGCTGTTTCTTCTCAGAGTAGTCGTATAAGAGACACAGGCCTCATGTAGTTTAAAAAATCCGCGACGTGTTTGTAAAAACCTACCTTGCAAAATAAACATCATTTATAGGTAGGTAAAAACAAAGTGCTTTTTCGTGTCCTGTGTAAATTGCATAGATCTTCTAAAATACTTAATGATTTTGATGAGAATCACTATCGTATTGAACGCTGCTTTATAATAACGCAAGATCTTTGTATGTAACACAGTTATTTAACTTACAATACTCCTAGGTTTTGTAAGTTAATTATCTGTGTGAACTTTGCTCGTATAAAAATACAGAAAACGATTTTTCCCAGACCGAGCTTCTGAACTTTTTGAGGCGCACGCTCATTGGAACATGAACGCGTCGTCGCCTGTTGTGACACCCCCTAAACTGTAATTTTCTTCAAAATCGTTAGAGCCGTTTTCAATAACGTGATAGCGAAGTTAATTAAAGTAAGCATAGGATGGGATATAGCACTGAAAACCCATATTTCCACATATGGCCATGAAACCCGTGCGAAACACACTACACAAGTCATACCTATTTGTGTCTAGGCATGAATGTCATTTCTTTTCATATACCACGCCAGCAGCAGACTGCCAAGTTGGTGCAAGAACCTACTCGTGCAGAGGGGCTTGTCAGAGCCTCCGCCTGCCGGGGTTGCGGGTTGTTCGAAAGAGATACCGCGGCCCCGGAACGTAAAGGGCAATAGAAGGAACATGGGTGGGTTTTAGTCAGTACAAGTCTGACATGCCCCTCCGCTCCGCCCAGAGCGGGGGAAGTCATTGGATGATTTCCCACCCGAAAAAAAAAAGAACCTACTCGTCTGCCTGGGTTGGCTCAACATCTTTTTTCCTTCTATTCTCCCCTGTCAATCGTCTCGTTATGACGTAATCATTGACTCTTTTTTAACAAAATCCATCCAACATTTTCTTTAGTCTTTCAAGACTCGTCACTATGCAACATCATTCAAGTGAAAATAGTCCCTCAAAATTCAAGTTAAGTCAACAACCGCCTGCTGTTAAGACTATTAATATTTCCCATACACAATCATGTTTCAAACTAGAAATAGAACGTTTTAAACAATGCGACGGTATTTAAGGCAGTTTAGTGAGCGTATCAAATGACCTAGGCCATGGTGCTAACTTTCTAGTCTCGGGAATGGTGTAGATGTGGCGGACTAAGGTTATATTATCATTTCTCATAGACTGGAGGAGCAAAAAGGTACTTGGAATGTACCTACCTACCTACACGTATTAATCTACTAGACCAGTGTCGTAAGCAATACAGGTAAATAGGTATCATTATTTACATTATTTCCCAATTTTGGAGTCAGCTTTCAGTCTAACCAAATAACTAAGTTATTTATGTTTTTTGCGATGTTCTCGTTTTTTTTCCTAGTACACGTCATTTGCGACGGAGCTCTTCATTGTAACAAAAGATGTTTAAGTATATTTCACTTTTATACAGAATCGGTGATGTTCCATCTAAATAGAAGTAAGGGACCTAGGTAAAGTACAGAAGCATTTACAATACCTCGTAAGGATTAGGTAGTGCAAATGCAATGACCCCACGACCCACCAACCTTATTACCTACGAAGATTAAGCATAGTGGAACGAGAAGCAAATCTGTCCCTCTTATGCGTTCGTGTTCAGGACATTTCCGAGCAGACCCGAACACGCATTCAGAAGCCGATTCGATAGCGAGAACAATACCTATCGGACCCAAGAATGACGATGTTACGTCATCTTATAGAAGTGTGTAGTGTAGTACATAATACTTATTTCCTTTCCGCGGAAAGTTAAGACATAGAAGACGTAAATCGGACCATATCAGAAGTAACAAAACCACTGTTAGCGGGCCTCTTGTTCTAATGAAACCTCGTACTACGTTAGGTCAATGCTACAGGTTAGTCTAGCAGCTGTGCTGTGATGTGCCAAGAACAGAAAGTGAGGTTATAATGAACATGATGATTAGGTATAGGTTGTAGCTAGCTGCTTAGTATTTTCAGGGATAACCTACAAATTATGATGCTCTAAAAGATGATTAAATAACATCCTAACGATGTATCTAATATTGAAAATCAAACATGGGTTTTTCGTAAGTAAATATAAGATTTGAACCAATTCAGCCCCTAGGACGACCCAATGACCTTGCAAGTTACGAATAGGTAATTCACAGTCACACACAATAATACCTGCTTAGATGAAAAAGTAGGTATCAGTTATTGTGTACAACCTATCCGAAAT
The DNA here is from genome assembly GCA_958449745.1 of Ochropleura leucogaster. NCBI lineage: Eukaryota > Metazoa > Arthropoda > Insecta > Lepidoptera > Noctuidae > Ochropleura > Ochropleura leucogaster. The sequence continues at coordinate 9,367,078 of OY288224.1, read as the reverse complement.
AAGCTGTAGGTTTTAACACCTTTTAGTTTTACGAAATGAATGGAAACGAAACACGCTTTTTAATCAAGAAGATTTCGAATAAAGAATGCAGAAATAAGATAAATGTATCATAAACAAGGAACTCACTTTCTACGCCGGCCGGCGATTGTTTTGTTCTCAGTGGCAAAGTTGAAGGATTCGCCAAAAATCCGATATTGCAGGTCGTCGTCATTACTTTGATATTGCATCTCTTATACACAAATTACTACGTATTGAATAAATAAAACACCCTTATCACTATTTAATCTTAGAATCATTGTAGTAAAGCATTATTTTTAACACTTATTTGTTTGGTTTAACGCGTACATCACGTTTGGCTTTACGAGACCGCCAAAATGATAAAAATTAGTCGATGGTTTGTTATATTTTTTTAATGTGTTTTTGACGCAGTTCGCGATGAATCTCGGCTGTAACGCGCGCGAAGCCGGACTGACTGGTGAACGAACGTGCGACAGACGCGGGAACCCGGCGAGTTATCCCTTGACAATGGTGTTGCCAATGTGGAGATTCTCCACTTAGTATTGTGCTATTTGTTGATTATCCTTGCAGTCGCTATTCATAGTTTATCAAAGAATAGTTGACTAGCTGTTGCCCGCAACCTTTGATCGATAGAAATATTTATGAAAATAAAAATCAGTACAGCTGTTTCGGAGATTAATAATAATAATAATAATAATAATAAATATCTTGGGACAGCTCACACACGGCTATCTGATCCCAAGCTAAGCAGAGCTTGTGTTATGGTAACCAGACAACTGATATACATACTTATATTATTTATAAATACATACATATTAAAGATAAACCACACCCAGACACAGAACAAACAATCATGCTCATCACACAAAGTTTATCCTGGGTGGGAATCGAACCCACGACCTCCGGCTCAGCAGTCAGGGCCACTAACCACTAGACCAACAGGCCCGTCATTAACCGGAACAAATAGAAAAAAGTTATTTTTTGTTTAAGTAAGTACCGTATTTACGTTCGTTAGAGATAGACACATGAAGAAAAGCCTAACCGGAACAAATAGAAAAAAGTTATTTTTTGTTTAAGTAAGTACCGTATTTACGTTCGTTAGAGATAGACACATGAAGAAAAGCCTAAGTAATGGAGGACTTAGGAAAATAAGTCGACTGCACATTATAAAAGTTTAGTAAATGCTGAATCTACCCTCTTTATGGATTCGACAGCCTTTTAATCTATGACACAACTACACAAGCAACTTATTCAAATGAGAATAAAGATCACCGTAATTTTGACCAAGCTATCAATGGCAGACTGGCAGCAATACAAAGCATTTGACTAGGATCTATGACAGTGATGATAAGTAATTACAGAAATATAAACTGATGTGTAGGTTGAAGTTAATTTGCAGAACACTTTCAGGTGTCAGCAGTGTCACCAACAGATTCGATGCCATTAGAGCTGTGCAAGTGACTACGACGTACGGTCTATCACAATATGGGTTTCATTGACACGAAAAGAAGCGTATAAGGTGTATAATATTATATTGCTAAAAGCAACACAACTGGAAATTATCACTAAATAAGATATTTGCACATTAATTTATTATTTTAACGAAAAAACTGCATCTAAAGAACAATATTTTAGTAACTGTCGGCGAGACGCTTTGACATTTATAATTTCTACCTAAAATTTACCGTCAAGGCTGGTCATTCACTCAAAATGAAATATGCACATTAAATTAATAACTTAATTTGGTACCATTTTATTAAATATAGCATTTGTTAGAGGGTAATTTAAATATAGTTTCTGGCAACACTGAAATGTCCCTCTTTGCCCCGGAGCCGTGCTATAATGACCATGGAATTCCATACCATGTAGTTCAATTTATTGTAGAGATGTAGAATTCTGAAGGTGTAATTTTTTTCTTGAGAGAGAGTAAGTTAAGTAAAACTGCTTCTAGTCTAGAATACATTCGACCTTCGCAGTTCGCAAAACTAGTTTTCGCATTTAAAATTCGAAGACCATATTAATTTGCTAGCTATTTCTTTTTAATTTATCATCGGCTGATTATAATATATTTATTGAAATAGATAATTATTCCGTCTTTCTCAGTGACAAGAACATTGATAAGAACTTTTTATTTAAATGAAGTGTCAAATCATTAAAATGAGTATGTGAACTCGTTTCATTTCATTACGTTTTATAAGTATGTCAAGTGTCAACATACGGTAGGTATGGCAGATCAATATGGAATAATCTCATTAGACAGTGGCCTACCACTGTAACACTTAAGTTAACACTTAGGTTCCAGAGTGTAAACTAGCTACCACTCTTATAAAAAGGTATTGTAAAAAGAAATGCTAACCTCAATTAGAGAAATGGAACGTTAAAATGGGCAATTGACAACCGAAGTCCAAAGACCATAGTGTAAAATGTCAAAAATTTACAAAGCCAAAAAAGAAAACATTTTTACATTTACGTCAAGTGTTTTCGTTCATTCCGTTGCTCATCGAGTAAAGTTGCGAGAATGTTTTTTTAGGGTTCCGTTGCCAAAATAATGTCAAAAACGGAACCTATATAGATTAGCCTATCCATATGTCACAACCATTTTACTCCGGAACTATTTTCGGGACATAATTTATTGTTTGGAGAGTTTGAGCCTTCTATGAAACGTTACACAAATAAGTATGTGCGAAATTATAAAAAGAAATGGAGGGGCCCTCCCCGCCCTCAATACTCGATAAATATAAGTCTTCAAAATTGATATGATGTTTTCTTTTTTATTATAGTTTTTTCTTAAGTAAATGGTTGCGGATATATTTGCTTCTGAACTACCGTTTTTGGGATTCTCTTAAATATTTCTACTTACAATAGACATGACAAAGCGAACAAAATTGTAGTAGCCTTGGAAGAGGTAACTGGTTACTGTTGTTTCAATTGTTAAGTGTCAAACTTATTTTTCTGTGACATTTCTTCTTATCTATCTCTATTGTATTTGATACCTCTATCGAATTAAATTTGACAGTTAAAAAAAAAGTGAAAAACACTCATTCATGTTGTCAAAAATTGTATCTAATTATCCACTGTCGCTAGGCTGAAAACATTTTGGTTGGTATTCGGCCTCACGACATTTGGTAATCAGTCCATTACTGAATCATTACGTCATCAAAGCACCTTTGAATTCGCGTGCGCATAAGAAGACCAAACAGGCTCCACACCCACGTTCTTAATTCAAAATATCTTAGTAAAGTGTAGGCGTACGAAGGCTGGAAGTTGTAGTGACTTGTAGCCGTGGGTTTTATTAGATAAAGTTACGTCAAAGGAAATCAAGGGGGCTAATAAATGGCGCTTTCTTTCAGATAACAAGAAAAGGTCACATCTAGCACGCGAGTTTATAAACGCAATGACCTATTGCATTCCATATTATTCCTTGAGCCGAAAATGTCGGTGTCCTCTTTTTTATATCTGGCATGTCAGTATGAGCATTAAGTTCGGCGTTCAAACACAAAGCATAAATTTTAATTTCATTAGAGATACTTTTGAATGTCGCAAATTACAGTTCCAGTCATAAAGCATAAATACTTGTAAAAGTACTGTAGCTGCAATCCAAAGCGTAGATTTCTATGGAGAAGAATTAGCTTGAAACTCCATGGTTAAATACAGATAGCAGTCAGCGTTTGCTGTGTTGAGCAAGCTATTCAGTATTTCAGTGTTTATTTTAAGGTCACATCGAATAACCAAGGACATTAAATATCTGCCGAAAAACCCCCGCCTTTCGAGCTTCCGAGTTCATCATTTTCATCATCTCTTACACTTCGTGCATCAGTCTCTATCCCATTTATTTTTTCTTGTTTCCCACATTAGTAGACCTATTATTTAATACGATTCAGCTTCAAGGCCTTATACAGTCAGCCGGCTTGTGGTATGCGCAACAGGACAAACCACTCCAGCCTCCTTGACAGATAAAGGCAAGGGATAGACTTATGGGAGTAGATAGTTTATATTTAGGTAAATGTTGGAGTAAGACGTTTTTTAATTAGTGTAAATGCAATGGTAATTTATCTGGGATACTTCGTGGCCTGCATTTATTTAGCGATATCCTATAGAAAGCTTTAAATGAGCTGTGATTGTGATTTACCACAAGTTTCTTCGACTAAACCTTGAATTAGTATGTTATATACAACGCATTAATTGATCACTGAAAATAACACATACTAGCTTCTTCTGTTAATAGCAATAGGGTTGGATAATGCCAGCACAAAACACATCTCTCTATTAGTGCTATTCTCCAAGAATACAGCCTTGAGCGCAGCGACGACCCCAGACAACGCTGTGTGAAACTTGGCGCTGCGACAGCGCTAAGCTCGATTCTGTATTCTTCTAGAATAGCAGGACAAGAGAGAACATTGCATTATCCTTCTATATCTTCCCAGAAACTTTATCTTCTATGATACTTAGAGCTAATACTTACTCTTCTTTGATGATAACATAATCTTCTTCTGCTTCAGTAGACAGTTTCGCTTGCAAGACTTTTAGTCTCTCTATCTGGAATTGCAGATAGGATTTTGTTCCTTTTTCTTCAGCCATTCTGCGAACAAAATATAGTTTGAATTAGGGGAACTCCCTAGAACGTAAAAAAAGCATAAGAAATTTCAAGAAGGCTCTACTTGCGTTGCCGTGGAATTTAAGAGATTTTTTGTAACAAAGTATAATAAACTTTAAATTAGTTGCATAATGAACAATCTAGATAACAACTGCTTACTGCGGGAACTCCCAAGAATGCTTGAAAATTGTCCAGTAAGCGCACGACTTGTTTTGGCTCGATATGTTCTAACTCAATTGACATAAAGTAACTTTTTGCTTCGTAAAATTCGCTTACATTTCATTCCGCAGTAATGTAAATAAGGATTAAACACGCACACTTTATAGGTATGAACGATTGGGCCCAAAATCTTTACGTACAGATATTTATTTACCACTAGCTGCCCGCATGATATCGAAAAAAGTACCCTGTGTTATTCCAGACTATAATCTACCTCTGTGCCAAATTTCATCAAGATCGGTTCAGCCGTTTTGACGTGAAAGAGTAACAAACATCCATACATCCATCCATCCTCACAAACATTCGCATTTATTATATTAAATATGATTATTAATGAGTTAGAGCTAGAAACCAGAGACTGAACCTATCCGCCTGCTCTTAAAATTGCCAATAAAGCCTGAAAATTTGCCTAAGTTCAAAACACAGTGCAATCCAAACACAGCCCTTTTTAAGGTTCCGTACAACAAAAGGAAAAAACGGAGCCCTTATTGGATCACTTTGTTGTTCGTCTGCCTAGACAGACAGACGGACACCAAAATAAGAAATTGACAAAGAAGTATAAGGTGTCGACTTCTGTCAATAATGAGTGGAGTGGAGATAAACATATTATATACCATCAACTCAAGTCTGTAGTTCTTTGGAAGTGTGAAAAAATCAACCCTTTAAGCCCACGCATTCAAAAGATGACGCCCTCCGACCAGGTGGGATGACGATCTAAGAAAGACTGCAGGCAGATGCTGGATGCGGCAAGCTGAAGATAGGGCGCTATGGCGCTCATTAGGGGAGGGCTATGTCCAGCAGTGGACTAATATAGCATATGATGATGATTCAAAAGATATGACCATTTATATCGCCAGTTTATCGGTGCGCGATTCCGACTTGCACTAGGCCGGTTTATTTTTGGATGGAAAGTTATCAAATAACTACCCCTGCTCTCGGCAGTGCGGGGGCGGAGGGTCAGAGTTTTACTGACTCAAACCCATCCATGTTTCTTCTTTTGTGTGCCAGGGCTATTGCTAATAACCCACTACCCCGGCAGAAACACAGCCCTTAATAGATAATAGCCCAAGCCGCCGGACATGCCAAGAGAGTTTGCAAAAACCATTAGTAGGCTCCTGTGATTATATGTCATCAAGATTCCTCCTCTCAAAATAGAAATAAGTTGTCGAGTGTCCGGTGATTTTGATTGATTGAACGCAACCTGTTCCCAGAGAGTAATACATGGATACGTGACAAGCGAACTCTGGAGAGTGAGCCGAGGCACATTACTTGTGCGAAAATGTAATTAAACGTTAACTAGGGACCACCGTGTTTGATGGGAATTGACTAACCGCTTCGCAATACTGCCACATTAATAAATAAGGAATTACAAGCCCTTTTCAGCAGATAGAAGACACATTTAAGAGAAACTCATTTAATGGCTCGGGTAGCTAAAAGGATTGTGAGGGGAATAATATGACAGTAAAAGGAGTAAATGATTGAGTCGGATGACAGCGGATTTAAAAGCAGATTCGATTCGATTTTCTTATTTTAAATCTATATTTTGAACCAGGATATTAGAGCAGCGGTCGGCAACCTCTTGGCAAGCAAGGGCCGCAAGGTGACAAATTAAACTAAAGGCGGGCCGCAGTCATTTTACTCGCATTAACCCAAGAAGCCCAATATACCTGCTCATTATAATTGGTCATATTCCATAAAAAAAGTAAAAATGCCATTGAAAATTGTTAAAACATAGGGAATTTAATTCGTACACGTAATTAGGGTTCCGTAGTCAACTAGGAACCCTTATAGTTTCGCCATGTCTGTCTGTCCGTCCGTCCTCGCTTAATCTCTGTGACCGTTAGCACTAGAAAGCTGAAATTTGGTACCAATATGTATATCAATCACGCCGACAAAGTGGTAAAATAAATATTAAAAAAAAATGTTTTATTAGGGTAGCCACCCTATATGTAAAGTGGGAAGTGATTTTTTTTTTAATTTCAACCCTAACGTGTGATATATTGTTGGAAAGGTATTTAAAAATGAATAGGGGTTTACTAAAATCATTTTTTGATAATGTCAAAAATTTCGGAAATAATCGCTCCAAAAGTAAAAAACAATGTGTCCCCCCCCCCTCTAACTTTTGAACCATAAGTTTAGAAAATATGAAAAAAATCTGAAAAGTAGAACTTTATAAGGACTTTCTATGAAAATTATTTTGAACTTGATTGACACAACAGTTTTTGTACAAAAAAGACAAAATAATTTCTGGACTAAGTTTGTAGTATAATCGTATATGCAAGCATTTTTTGTAACTTTGTTTACATATTTTATTATCCTGAACGTATCTTTTTTCAAACAAAAAAAGAATTATTGAAATCGGTTTTTAAATTACCACCGAAATTGCACGTCTTTGTATTAATTAGTAACCCAATTCCCCGAGAGATGGCGCTGTAGGTACTTATTACATTGGATCGGGTATTACCGAATTGTTCGGTTGGCCTCATAACTGGGAACACTTATTGTGACGGACGGGAAACTACGGAACCCTACACTGAGCGTGGCCCGACATGCTCTTGGCCGGTTTTTTTTTTGTTTTTGGGGTGGGAAATCATCAAATAACTTCCGCCGCTCTGGGCGGAGCGGGGGGTGTGTCAGACTTGTACTGACTAAAACCGACCCATGTTCCTTCTATTGCCCTTTGTGTTCCGCGGCCGCGGTATTTCTTTCGAACAGCCCGCAAACCCGGCAGGCCCCTCTGCTTTGCTGACATCTCTTTGAGGCGAGCGTGAAACAAGCGCGCCGTCGACACGGCCGGTCCTCAATAGACGGACGAACGGTGAGCATTGCGTCCGCAGGCTCGCATCTACGATGGCCGGGAGTCGTCTCGCGGCGCCCGGCGCCCGGGGCGACTCCCGCGGCGGCTGGGTTGGTTTGAGGTTCTCTCCCTCAAACGCCCGGCCAACTCCTTAGCTAGCATTACTGCTTCGCAGAAGGAGGTGACCGCTTCCTATCCCTCTCACTCCGGACTATGGAATAAACCAGGGCCGGACGCGAGAGATCGCCGCCGCCGGAAGTGCTCCACGAAATTCCACCGGCTGTCAAGGACGATTTCCAGGAACTTCATCGTCGACCCGCCACCGATGCGAACCCCTCATGCCATCAGCTGGGATCCCGACGGTGGCGTATTCCTGCGGCCATAAAAGACCATAAAGACCATATGTCCTCGGATTTGTGCAATGCCACCTCAGGACCCAGTAGCCGGATCCTCTTCGCGACTATCGCAACCCCGCGTGTCATTGTTTCGAGGAGTGAGGTGGAGAGGAGGAACGGCCCCAAGGCCGATTTCTGTGCGACACCGCACGACATGTCTCGCCGGTTCCACTCTTCAGAGCGACCGGGGTAGATGCATGATGGCGTCGAGCGCCTCCCGCAGAAACCATACTGGTGCTCCGCAAGATCCGGCCCTGTCCCCACAAGGTGCCCGACGAGGCGGTTTGCAATTACTCTTTCAAAGAGCTTGCCCACCTCGTCGACCACTATGAGCCGGAATGCGGACGGACAGTCCGCAAGGCGCCCCGGCTTCTGTATGAGGACCAGCTTCCACGTCTTCCAACGAAGTGGGAACTGGCCCCTCTCCAAGCATGCAAGCATCTTAGGAGTCTTAGTAGTCGGGGCCCGAGAGCCTCCAAGGCCAGGACCCGGGGTGGTATTTTTGGCTGTAGAATAGTGTTCAAATGCTCATCTGTAAGACGAGAAGCATATTTATTTTTTCTATTATTGACAATTAAAAAATTGTAATGAACTGCTTAGCAAACTTTTTCAACTCGTCAAAATCAGATGACATTTAACAAGATCATTGGATTCATAGAAGAAGCTCTGATATTATCAGCTAGTATGACACATTTCAAAGTGTTGCCAAGCAGAGGGGTTAAAAGGCGCGCTTACTTAATGCGTTGATTTTGGTAATAATTAAACTTATTTGCATAACATTCACGGGCCGCAAGGAAGACGTCCGCGGGCCGCATGCGGCCCGCGGGCCGCGGGTTGCCGACCCCTGTATTAGAGGATGCTTTATGGTCAGCCGTGTATCTCCTTGACAAATTCTCACTCAGGTACCGTGTTAATTTTCCAATCGACTTAGAGTGCATTTTTTTCCGCATAATTATCCATTTCACTACTAATAAAATGATTATTAGATTCGTCAAGAGAGAAAGACCAAATAGATTTTAAATCGTCCCTAGGCTATTACTTATTCATTGCGATAAGTATCTTAAATCCAACGCTATACCGACATGTGGCTTTATATTAATGCACCTGGTGCCAATGTCATTTACAGCTCCAATTACCGAGTGAAAGGACCGTGAAAAAATAACGTGTAACGTCTTGCCTTGAGGTGAATACTAGGCTGCCTAACACAGGTCATTTCTCATTGAGGATGGTTAAAGACTCCTTGGTCATTTAAGGAAAAAGTTTAAAGCCTTGATGGCCATTTATGGTTGGTTAGTTTTTAGTGTTTTTACTCGACAGTCGAAGTACGATATTCGGAAGACACAAAGTTGGAGTGAAGAGGCCATGCGTTCTAGTTGATTAATAGATTATTATAATTTTCTGAACAGTCAAAGTCAAACGTTTAATTCAGTCAAGTTTTCCCCGACCATAGCTTTTGTGTTAATTTGAAGACCGTAGAAGAATACGAGCATGAGACGACTGAGAACCTCTGTAAGCAAACCAATCTAACCACTTGCTGAAAACGTGGCCTCACAATAATGGCTATATAGGTTCAACATCGTGAGCACATTCTACTGAGAGTCAGCGCAACATTTTCTTCTTCCATTCTCGCCTGTCGGAAGACACAGAATCAATTACTCCTTTCACTTTCATTTAATTACTTAAACAATTCATACATCTTTTCTTTGGTCTTCGTCTCTCTCCATCCATCACTGCTTAAGTTAAATTCGTTTCATCCCCCAGGATTCATTACATGTCCATGCCAAGATAAACGACTTTCTTTAAAACTTTCTATAACAGGCGGTACTTACAAACTTCCTGATATCAAGAAGATTGAATTATGGTTGGAACAGGCACACCCAAGTATGTCTTGATGACGTAATTTTTCTCACATTTAGTACATACGATTATAAATTATGATAATCCTCCAGGATTTAAACGTGTTTACGTCTCACAGAAATAAAAATAACATCAGCTGTTTTTCAACATTCACTTACAAAACCGGTCTTAGTCCATTGTAATACGTGATTAACTTATTTGAAGTTGAATGGATAGAAAACGCATCCATTTGAATCAATTTGAGTAATTTGATCGATTTATTTCATTCATGGATCATGATTAACTTGCGTTCTTGTTCTGGCGAAACTAGGATCCTAAGAGATGTTCAAGGGAACCTACACTGGGGTTGCGGGTTGTTCCTAAGATATACCGTGGCCCCGGAACATAAAGGGCAATAATAATAGAAGAAACACGGGTAGGTTTTAGTCAGTACAAGTCTGACACTCAAGAGCGGGGGAAGTTATTTGTTGATTTCCCATCTGCATAAAAGGGGATCCTACAAATACAACAATATGGATGAGTCATGCCTCAAATCCTTGCTTTGAAGTTAAAATTCTGACAAAGGATTTTCGTTTTTAAATAAGTAGGTAAATCTCTTCGATCGGTGTTCTATGCATTTCCTTTACTATTGAGAGTTACGTTCATTACTTTTTAAGATGAGCAAATAGATTATAAAACAATTAGGTAGTAGGATCCTAATTGCTTCTCTCTAAGCTCGAACTCGGAATAGATTACGGGAACTTTTCTGATATCTTTGTTGTTTATTATTCAGTCTTCAACCATTTTTTAATACTTTTGGAGCCATGCTTTTCATAGTGCTATCATAGAAAGGCCGCATTAGCTTGAGCTCAGAAATGCCACGCCGTAAATGCTTGAACGAAAAGACGATTTTAGGACTAACGATTCTCAATGCCATTATCACTTCTATCATTCTTCTGCTATTCTTCTTATAAGCATTGATATTTCAACAGATAATATGTTCGATATCTACAAGACTAGGAAATGGTAATTATTTTACTCATGCTAAAAAGGAGCTCTACCACCTACTTAACCTTCTTTTCGTTACATTAAAGCTGCTTATTTTCATCATATTTATAAAATTACGGAAAACGCTTGCCTACATAATAATATGTTTTACGTAGCGCCGGCTAACGAAAGCAGGTAAACACAAGCGCTATCGTCATCGCATATGTTTACTATCTTTCTACGGGCAGATAATCTCAAGTGTGTTCATAAACGAAAATCCTGTCTCACAACATTTTAACAAGCATCTTTTCAGATTAAGTTAATAAAAAAAAATTACAACTTGCGAGTTTAAAAATCGAACAAATAAAATGGCTGAGTTAACGTTGCATAATCATCGCACCTAATCACGGACGACATTGAACTGTATTACGTAGTTATGCATTGAGTTAATGTTCATGAGCTGGCGAAAACGCATTGAATCCACAAAACATCTGGGAGAATTTTCTCACTGTGTCTATGAGTGCTGAAATGAAACACAAAATAACGAATATCTTTCAAATTGGAATCCGTTAAATATTCGAAGATCGAATTCGAAGGAAAAACGTTATGGCCAACGGTGACTGTGAACTTGGTGCGAATAATTTACCAAAATAAACGACTCCTGTCATCATTTTCTGCAATATACCCGCATTAATGTCAACATTGAGGTTGATAACAACAAATAAGCGAGATAGAAGTGAAAATATGTCAGTAAGAAAGTGTATTTGTGGTTAGAACACATTCGTATGACGACATTATCGATCGTCCACATACCTTGACTGGTCATTTTCCTCCATTTATCCGTCTTGGCTTAAGATTATTACGAAAATAAAATTACAGAAATAAATTATAGCAAGTATATAAACTATAACAGCAAATAAATTACTCTGGATTGCACAATAGTGAAGTAAATTAAATAAAAACTTTTCAAGTCATATAACCACAAATCGTTAGTATTCGTTACAATCAAAATGGGACGTTGCCTCTCTCATTCATACAAGGGACAATCAGTACATGTGCGATAGAGAACGAAGATGTACCGTAAATAGAACTTTATCAACACCACTGAGCCATTCAGCGCCATCTTTGTAGGAAATGAGGACGCATAGATTTTTGTCTATGGATATAATGATACCATTCTAAAATGATAAAATCGACTAAAGTACGTTCAAACAACAACAGAAGTTAATTATTGTGTTTGACACTTTTAATTTTTTCAATCTACGTAACAATAACAAATCGTTGTTACAGCTTCGGCAACGCGTGATAATCTTAAGTTGAAAGGCAATGTTTTTATGTTAATGATTTAATTCTATATCTTTATTTTTTTTTAACGAAAATAAGTATTTATTGAGCAGATTTGGAAAGCAAAATAATTTGCATCTTTGAATACTTTGCCACCGCTCGTGTGTGCTACTCTCTTGATTCAGTTTTAGAATCTTTCGCTTGCTCGGAAATCAAAATCAGCAGTAGCGGCATAAAATAGCTTCGGTCTCTGTAAAAACTTTTAAACTACATTACCTTGAGAGTTTTATTGCAACAGATAAGCATAGAAAGTGTTAAAAAAGTGGTCACCACAAGAGAACGCTTGGAATAAATTTTGGTAAATGTAAAAGGACAATATTATGTAAGACAAAGCTCACATTTACAAGAAAAGTAACCGAAGACGGCAGATTCTTCTCCACATTATATATAGCTTTTTTTCATGTTTGGATGTATTTTTAACTCTCATCATTTTATTTATTGTGTTTGTAATGAATTTATTTACATTTTATTTAAAAATGCATTCTTGAAAAAATCTATTGAATACATATATTGCCAATACTATGTTTTATCTCTGTATTGCCGTAAGGTAGGCTGGTAGAAAATACCTAAGATAAGGTCCGTCTTTGCACAGTGTTTTATACATTTTTATAAAATTTTAATAAATACAAATGTTTTTTTCTTTTTTGTGTCGGGATCTTTTTTCCGATGTTAAACCCAATAGTTAGCCAATTTCCAAATAAAAAGCCCTTTTTCCGATGTTAAACCATCAAATAATGTCCCCCGCTCTAGGTGGAACAGGGGATGTAAGACACGTTAAATAACCGTTACTGTACCTATAGGTAAATATATTTCTCATAAAATGATAGTAGATGGCTCAATCTCAACGTACATACATAGGATTTAATAATAATTCGTTTTTCACTTCGTCACTAGACGGAGGGACAGTGAGCGTCTACGGTGGCCGCGAGAGTCATCACGTGATTCTCGACGCCCGGACAGTCTCCCTCAGACGTTCAGCCACCTCCTTCACTAGCGTGACTACTTCACAGAAGGAGGTGACCGCTTCCCATTTCCGCTCGCTTCATACCATGGACTGAATCAAAGTCGGACGTGAGAGGTCAGCGGCGTCCATTGCCTCTACGAATATTACTAATATAAGTTCTTGTATTAACATAATACAAGAACTTATATTAGTAAGCTACGAAAAAACAACTACGTGTGGCACTCGGGGACTGCCGCGGTAAAGCTATTGCATAGCATTTTTTATCAACTTATGCAATAAATAAAAACAATCTAAATAAAATATTTAAAAAGTACTTCCAAGTTCCAATGAAAAGAAGTCGCAAAAAAGAAACATTTTTTTATCAACTTAGACAATAAATAAAAAACTAAATATAATATTTAAAAAGTACTTCCAATGAAAAGAAGTCGCAAAAAGAAAACAAGACCTTGGGTTTAATCCAGCGTAATGTTGATTGACTCTCCGATTCTCTACAAAACACGCTATTAGAACATTATAATCGGGATTAAAATAACTGACCGTATTGTGTAAACGACGTTAGACAAGGCACACCTCCGTGCCCGTCGGAGTCGGGGAGCGTCAGGTTTTTTTTTCGTTACGAAATTTCTGGATTCGGTCCCCGCGCTCAAGGCCCGCGATGGAAGCTATGCAATAGCTTTAAAATATTTCGACAATGTACATAAATAAAACCATTTTTGTCTATATTTTATACAGATATGTGACATGAAATATCATGATTTTGCAGGATTGAAGCAGCAGATCGTTTTTTGCATAATAACCCATTTTTTGAGATAAAACGCTAAATAATAATATAACGTCTGTGGTCTTGTGGCCAATGTTCCTAAGCTTAACTTTGTCGTGTCCTTATTTAGTCGACTTTTCAAATACTTGATAATGATTTCCATTTTGTTAACAGCCACTCTGTAAATCTTTTTGTCTATAGTTTATGTCATTAGGCTACTGTCAAAACAAACCAAATTCGACGCTGGAAGCCCGGGAAGATTTATTTGTACAGAAAATATTGCACCAACACAGTTAAAAATTACTCTTAAATATGAAATTTCGCGCTGTTATGATAGACGCTGGGCCGATGCGAGAATTTTCAAGTAGATAACCTCTTAAACATAATGTAAATAAACACACCATTTCAATTTACTTTACTAACAAAATTCTTTATTTACAGATGTTGTGACAATAATATCGAAGTTATCCAAAGAATGTGTGTTAAGACTGACTGACGACCAGTTGTATTTTATTGTGAGTGAAGAGAATAGCGGGCCTAGTCCTCCGATTTTGTGGTGTGAGATACCTCAAGCAATGTTTTGTTCGGAATATCAAATGATTGGCTTAGATGAAGAGCATAAGGACATTTATATGGCTTTAAGTTCAGGTTAGTGCGTATACTAGACTATTTAAAAGTTTCCTTAACGGTTTTGCATTTTTATTTTCATAATATTCTGACGACAGCAGTTGCTATGTTTAAAAATACCATTAAACTCACAACTAAGTGCCACTTGCACTGTATTATATTTATAACTAATCTAATTTAGCTCAAAACATATTTAAAACCTCACTTTCAGTTGTCACAAAACCATTGTCAGAAACAAACAATGTTTTAAGATCGAGAAGATCAAAGTGACTGTTATATGACTGTGTTTTACAGTTTGTGGTGAAACTAGGCCTAATTCTCTGTTGATGTTCTCTAGGTAATTTAGCAAGATCCCTAGTCACATTAAAGTTGGCAAAATCATTAAAGATGAAGTTAACAAAGAAACAGTGTCCATGTCTAACATTAGAAATTGAAACAGTAAGTGATCATTTTTATAATGCTTTATAATCCTGTTCAAACTATGGTGTATTGTATAATGGGCTGGTGTCCGCAACTCCACGTCTGAGGCGCGTATTTTGCGTATGGGTGGGAATATTATTTGATCCACCCCAGCTCCACGAGAAACGTCAGCAGCGCCTTGGTGTTGCCGACGATCTTGCGAATGTACCTGAGTTACCGAAGTACTTTGCCCTGTATGGGGCAATCTCTGGGCAGTGCAGAAGCATGTGGGCAGCTGTTTTGTGTGTGTGTGTGAGATATGGTATAAGACTTGGAAAACTGTCATTTGCAGTTCAAACTTTACCATGACTTGTAACATCTAACAGGGTAGAACAAATTCAAGGTATTGGCAGAGCACAGAGAATGCTTTGTCTTAACTGTATAATGAGCAGACCGTTACTATAATTACGTTTGAATAGACATATACCACTTCAACGGTTGTGGCCAAATTTCGTGTGTGAGCACTCTAGCATCTTGTTCTTCTTCTTCATGTGGACCCCACTTCCTTTGGGCGGTCCGGTTGCATTTAGTCCTTGCAGAGGGCCATTGTGTGTATGTCGATGCACTCTAGCAGTGTACACATTGTGTATGTTCACATGTGAAGTGCCACATGTGATTACGTCACTGGTATTCTTATAAAACAAGCTAACTTATTGTTAAAATTGATTAAACTAGTTTTCTCTTCTAATGTATTAGTCATTCTTATTTCAAATCAATGTGGATGTCATTTCTCCACGTCTTTGAACAAAAGTCATTCAGATAATTGTTGGGTATCTAAAACTGTGTCTATATATTATTTTTCCTCATCTTGCAATCGGTTTATTTGACCTTTAGCAGATTTGTTGAAAGTCGAATTGTTGTCTACATCTTTTTGACCAACTTAAAGAAAGGAGGAGGTTCTATGTTTAACTGTATGTTTTTTTTATGTTCATCAATTCCTAAATGATCTAGTAACTGCCTAACATTTCAGCCATGTATTGTATCACAACAAACAAGACAAGTGACTCATGATATTCCAGTAACTGTGATACCAAGAAAACTGTGGTCAGATTACAACGAACCAAGGATACCGGAGCCTGATGTGAGTTATTTTGAAAGTCTTGTATTTTTCATCAAGGATATAGATGTTAACTACGGGCTTTGTAATGATCGGTTACCAAAAAGTGTTCTCAAAATCCTTACTAATATTATAAAAGCGAAAGTGAGTTTGTTTGTTTGTTACGTCTTCACGCTTTAATGGCTAAACCGATTTTAATGAATTTTGGTACAGAGATAGTTGGGGCCCTGGAGACAGACATAGGCTAACATTTTTTTAAAGAAAGGTAGTAATGAGGGAGAAAAAGGGAAGAAAAGGGAAAGTTAGCTTTGCTATTACAATAAATAAGGCGCCAGGGCAAAAACTACAAGTGGCAGGTACCTGCAAATTAGGAAAGGAGAACTGTGTTACCCCGAATTTTACGCGAGCGAAGCCGCGGGCAAAAGCTAGTAATAACATAACTTTACGACTGTAATCCTGGATGGGGTAGGTAGAGGCGAACCTATTAGTACAACTACATTCAACCACTTATATCTAAGTCCCATATAATAGGGAGCAAGCTTATTGTCATCAACTGGGCACAAATCCAGACTATTCCAGACCCTGTGGTTCCTGCCGGGTTTGCGGGTTGTTCGAAAGAGATACCGCAGCCCCCGAACATAAAGGGCAAAAGAAGGAACATGGATGGGTTTTAGTCAGCACAAATCTGACACTCACAATCCACAAAAAAAGGCCCTGTGGCTGATAAGGTAAAGTCAGAAAAAAAACCTGATGGAATCGAAACCTTTATAGCAGTCGCGCTTGTGTTGTGGACACTCAACCAATGAAGCAGTCAAACTAATCTTATCTGATTAATATATGTGGCCTAAATTACATTCAAACATGCTTTAAGATACTTGTAACACTTCGAATTCATTTTATATATAACTAGCTGCCGACAGCGACTTCGCCCGCGTGATATCGAAAATAAAGTATCCTATGTATTATTCCAGACTATAACCTACCTCTGTGCCAAATTTCAGTAAGATCCGTGCAGCCGTTTTGACGTGAAAGAGTAACAAACATCCATACATCCATTCGCATTTATAATATTATATATATATTTATCATCAAATAACTTCCCACGTTCTGCAAAAGAGCGTAAGGAAGTGTCAGACTTGTACTGACTAAAACTCTTCCGTGTTCCTTCTTTTGCCCTTTGTGTTCCGGTGTTGGGGGATTCTTAATGTATGTGAATGTTACAGATATCTATAGAACTACCATCTCTAAAACAACTCCGCACAACCATAGACAGGATGAGGAATATGGCTTCAGAGGTTGTAATAAGGGCGTCCGCTGAAGGGAGGCTGACGTTACAGATCAAGACTGACATGGCTAAGGTGTCAACGAGGTTCAAAGGACTGAAAGTTGAAGCTTTTGGAGGTAAATATGAGCCTATCAGACCTCCACAACCCAGATAGTACTAAGGAATACGATACAACTTCCTTAGGGTGCGTCCACATCTGGCGAATGTGCCGCGAATGTGCAGCTCGCGAGCCGTTTGCGATCTGCCCGCGAGCTGCGCGCGTGCATTTTTGTTCGTGCGCCGCTTCCGCGCCGCCCGCGCGCAGTTCGCGCGCGACCTAAGCGCCGTACGCGATCAGCGCGCGGGCGGCGCGCTAGTTATTTCGCTCAGTTCGTTTCTGATTACTGGAGGCTAAGTACGTGTTGTCATGGAGTGGACGGAGGAGAATTGTTTACGCTTCATTGAAACATAAAAGATTTCCAGTATTATGGGATCCTAAAGATCGATTATTTCGAAGATTACTATAGAAAAAATCTAAAAAATGATGCGTGGAAAGAAATAGGGGCGAGAACTGAGCGCGCGCAGATCGCGCGCCGCTCGCGCGCTCTATACGAGCCTTGTATGAGTTGCGCTAAAGAGGCGCACCAAACCATTGCAGTGACTGCACGCGCGCAGCTTGCGGGCAGCTCGCAATCGGCTCGCGTGCTGCACATTTGCGGCACATTCGCCAGATGTGGACGCACCCTTAGACTGGTTGTCAGACTTTTGGGACAATATCTGTAACGCAACCACTGTCAAAGATCTGCAAATGACAGCAACAGCTTAACCAGGCACGGAAGAAACTAGGTCTACAACAGGTGGTCACCCATCTACAGGCCAACCTAGGTAAGCGCAGCTTAACCTATAGATCAACATCAGGATTGTGGAATAAAAATAAGGGCAAACAATTAGTGATGCACTTACCTACAATACGCCAATTGAATAGGTCCCGCGTGCTTCCAACTTTAATTTGAAATTTCTTTTTTGTCAGATTTTGTATCGTAGTTTATTTTATTTTTTTCAATAATTATCTTTACTGAATATAAAATAAAGTCACTTTCGCTGTCTGCTCGTTTAGATCTTTTAAACTACTCAATGTATTTTAATGCAGTTTTCCGCAATATATGTATGAATAGAATGATTCAAGAGGAAGGTTTATATGTATAATATTAGTATCTACATTGCACCGCAAGTCGCTTGTATTACTATAATGTTTTTAACTAGTCAAAGTTATTTATTTGTGAAACATGGTATAAAGAATTGTGTTTTTTCACTATGTTTTGCCTTGCAAGGCATACAAATTAATTACAAGAAACCGTTTCCGATACAAGATAGACAGAGTGACAAATAGAAATATATACTTAGGCGCTTCGACTGTTGGTCGTGTGGGCGACGCGCCTTAGCGTTTTTAACCACTAGTCACTAAAGTTATTTATAACATTAGAAACGGGATTTTTACCATTTTTTTGGGTTCCGTACCTCAGAAGGAAAAAACGGAACACTTATAATATCACTTTTTTGTCCGTCTGTCTGTCTATCAAGACGTATGGTAGGTATGGCCTATAGATAGTTG
Organism: Ochropleura leucogaster; assembly: GCA_958449745.1. Classification (NCBI taxonomy): domain Eukaryota; kingdom Metazoa; phylum Arthropoda; class Insecta; order Lepidoptera; family Noctuidae; genus Ochropleura; species Ochropleura leucogaster. The sequence goes on along the minus strand of OY288224.1, from coordinate 9,348,145 downwards.
TTCCAGGTCTGGCTGTTTGTGTACGTGTGTTATGTACAACCACGATACAGGAGAAATTCCTAGAGCGTGGCAAAAAAATGTTATAAATAATTTTTATAATTACTTTTTTCAGGCCCAATAGAACATTCAGATTCCGAAACGGAAGAGACACAAGTTAACGAAGATATCTCCCGTGTTTGCTATTGCAGGGTGGACGCTAAGAAGCTATCAATGTTCCTAAGCGCTGACCAGATATCGACAAATAGGACCGTCTGCAGTATAGTGCATAAGAAACTAGTGATATTGTGCCTACAGACTGACGAGAATGTCAAATTGCAATGTTTTATAAGTGGAATTGTTTATTGAATTAAATTATTAAATTATTTTATTTTTTCTCTGTCAAGACCCTTTATCTCGGGAACGCGTAAAGGTATCGAGTGGAAATTAAAACCATAAAGTTGTTTTTTTTTTTTTTTTTTTAATAAAACGTCCCACACTAGGAATTTCTCACACAAGAAAACCGCATCGAGCCACAGCACAAGGGCTTTTGAGAAGACGGTGCAGGCCCGGCAGTGTCGATCGCTCTTTACAAAAAGGAAAATGACACAAAATGTTGACGTAATTGTCACAAAAATCCTCCTACATGATTTTTGCAACAACATTAGTAAAACATAATGAACTAATAATCACTTTTATTTCACAGAAATACACTTCTAATACAAATTACAAACAATTTCTTTAGATTTTAAAGATTAACAAAGGTATTATTGAGAAGAATGCTTCAATATTTTTGATCATGTCCAAAAAGTTAAAATGTCATTTGCAAAATAGATTAATAACATCTTTCACAGCTTCAATAAGTCTATAAGTTATCACAAAACTTGTAGCTATATAAAAATAGAAAAGATTGGAAAATCATTATAGTGTTGTTGCTGTAGCATGGTGCCATTGACATTAGTATGTACTATTCCTCTTAATTCTGGAATGTTACCTCAATTTCTGATCATGACTGAAAGCCTTTAAGGCTTTACCCTAAATATCATAGCCGTATAGGACTACCCACAGACATGTCTAGTGATGGGATGTATTCTATGAAGCACTAAACATAACTTTTCATCTAATGTTACCCGCACCATGCTACAGCAACTATTATAACCTTTTGAACGCGATTGTAACATATTTGTGACAACGAACCGCGTGCCCTGAACGCAAACAACACAAATATGTGACTTAAATGTAGACAAAATGAATTTCTTGGCATAGAGGGCACGCGCTTGCGGACATGCTCTGACGTTAAAAAGGCTAATAAAAATATTGGTTCATGAAATAAGTGTTTTTGTTTTAAAAGGTTTGGACTAAGTACAATATTCAATATTTCATCATGCAAGATTTGTACAAAAACTAAACTGGTACAAACTGGGTTCTTTTTTATGCGTTTCAGCTAACAAATACATAAATAGACATTCATGTGGGACATTAAGGCCCGGCGCCCATTATCGGCATCGGCAAGGAAAAGGATCCTTCGGCATCCTACATGCAAGCGCACATTGTCAGAAACTATGCTTTGGTATGCTGCAACGTTCTTAGGAATGTTGGATTGGAGGATGCCGAAGCATTCTCAAGGCTGCTGATACAGCAGCCTCAAGCATACCGAAGCGGTATTTTTGTTATTACGACCATATAAAATGGAAATTTCTACTTTATTGCAATATGTTGATGTGTATTGCTATTTGCCATCTAAAATTCGATAATGGGCGCCGGGCCTAAGCACATGATAAACGCAAGACCTCCCACAATACGACATACAAAATATCACGACATGCAAATCGTATTATTTTACTTTTTTATAATTATACAAAGGATGCCACTGATTTTGTTATGTACACAAGACGGCACATCAAACTATACAAAACCATTTTAACCTGATCTCTCTGCTACGGTGTGCGATCCGTAGTATAGAGATCTGGTCACAATAGTTTAGAATAGGTTGACCTGCCGTCGTGTTTACCATCTAGACTTAGATTAAAATTATTGCTATCTTTATCTAGCCAATAAGAATGAGATAAAAGAAGAAATGACAAAATATTGGGTATTTAGTTGATTTTAATTTTTTGAAAAAATCCGTAGATATTACTTAAGACTGCCTAAGTATTTGCAGTCTTACCTAGGAGCATCGTATTTCCTAGTACTATCTGCCTTGTGGATCTCAGATAGGCAGTTACTCCGTGTAAAATACTGGTATTTAGCTGAATCTGATAAGACTGCATTGTTGAGAAAAACCTAGGCAGATGATAACTATAGCAGTTGTTCTAGTATTACTAGGTTATAAATACATACTTAAATGGGCGTTAAACTATGAAACTATCTAATATATAAAATTCTCGTGTCACAGTTTTCGTTCCCATACTCCTCCGAAACGGCTGGACCGATTTGAACGAAATTTTGTGTACATAGGTCTGAGAATCGGCCAACATCTATTTTTCATACCCCTAAGTGAGCAGCGGGTGAAACCACTGGGCACAGCTAGTAACCTATAAAAACAGTTTTTTTTGTTTAGGTATAGGAAATCGTCAAATAACTTCCTCAAAAGACGGAGTGGTAGATTTTAATGACTAAAACCCATCCCATGTTTCTTCTTATGAACTTTGTGTGTCGGGTTCGCGGTATAATTTTCCAACAACCCGCAACCCTTGTAAGACAACCTTCTACCCATACATAAACAGCTTCAAACCATCTTCATCTCATTCCCACATCACGCATTATAAAAACACACTCACCTAATCAGTAGGCTTACAATGACGTCTTAAAGCAGAACTTATTCCACTGAGGGAAAGAGATGGTGCTAGACACCCTGTATAGCTCTGTCTCTTTCCCTCAGTGGAATAAGTTCTGCTTTAACACGTCATGGTAGGGTAGCTGTTACATAATAAAATCAACGACAAACATTCCAACAATCAGTTCTTAATTACCAATAGTACAATCATCAATTATAAGTCAGTTGGTAGGACCTCTCGTTGTCTCTTCGTAGAGTATCGTGCGTCGCCTTCAGATTGTCAAGCTTCGTAGATATCTGGGCAATTGAGTTGTCGATCCACTGCATTGATGACATGTGGGCGTTTAGTATGCGGCCGATTTGAACGATCTGTAAGGATAAAAGGGTTTCATTTATTGACTAGTTGTCACCCACCCGTCCCTTGCAAGAGCCAGCCCGCGTTGCTGAGCCAGTAAGTCAAAATAGTCCATAAATAATATCACTCAGATCCAGCCTGTCCCTTGCTGTGCCTCAGCGACGCCCTAAGCCGAGGCTCGTACCCCACAGGGGGTGCCCTTAGCGTGTAGTCGCTTAGTTTGTAAGTTTATACCCTGGCTGGAGGTCTTAATTCTTAAGGCACCCACAGGATTCGCCCGGTTAAGCAGACGACAACCTCCTTGGTTGAACTGCGAGATGCCATTCATAAAAAAAAAAAAGACTAGTTGTCTTGTGCGGTTTCACCCGCGTCTTTAGTAGCTGCCCCGCTCCTGTGGGTAGGAGCGTGATGTTGTATAGCCTATTGTTACTTCCTGATAATGTAGCTTCTTATAAGTGAAAAAATCAACATCAATAATCGTTTAAGATTTCATATAATTAAAATTCAACAAGTATATTTTTAAGTAACAATTGAATGTCAAAGTGGTTATACTAGCATAATGATTGTAAAGTAAATTTTAAATTTCTGAATGGTATCTTGCAGTTCAACCTAAAAGGTTGTCGTCTGCTTAACCGGGCGATTCCTATGGATGCCTTAAAATTTAAGGCCTCCGGCCAGGGTGAAATATTAACAAACTAAGCGACTACACGCTAAGGTCACCCCCGGTGGGGTACGAGCCTCAGCTTAGGGCGTCGCTGGGGGAGGACAGCAAAGGGACAGGCTGGATCTAAGTGAAATTATTCTCTCTCATTTGAACATACTGGCTCAGCAACGTGGGCTGGGTCTAGCAAGGGACGGGTGGGACCTCTTCGGCGAGGCCGGAATGACGGCGCTTTTGCATTTGAATTTACGTAAGGTGCTAGTTTCCCTACTGCACTCCTATAGGTTGTAAATTTTTCAAGTCAGATTCTTTCTTTAAATACTTACAGGGTCATTACTGTCTTGACTCCTATTGGTCTCGTTGAGGTGTTCAATGACTTCTTTCAAGTCTTCTGACATCTGTCTCAGCTGTGTGTCCAAGTTCTCCGCTAGGGAATACCTATAAATGAGAAAAATGACATATTATTGTTGGGTACGAAGTATAATTAGCGAAAAAAAAAATTAATTAGAGAAATAAAAGTGGCGACACGATTGCCGTGATGGCGGGTTCGATCCCCGCATCAACCTACTACACATAGTAGTTCTAGGTCCAGTTGTTTGTATCGAATTTCTGCTGTAATTCCTAGTGGGCAGGGTTTTTTTTATAACAATCATCTCCTACTGATAAACGGGCTGTAAGCGCTAGAAAGCTAGCTACTAATGTCGTAATTAGTAAGTTACAACCAAGTCTTAGTTTATACGAAACCCGAAACACGTTTTTTTGTAAAGAGTCTGCACAAAATTTCAGAACTGTATCATAAAAAATGACTAGGTTATAAACTTGTTATGCTGGCCGTACAAAAACACGGTCACCATGTGGCACACAAGCACTGCGCGCGTCTAGTATCGCTATGACCTTTGTTGCTTATTTGTAGGTATACCCTACAACTAAGCATCAACTCATATTTTTGAATATTTTTTTGGACAAAATATGACATGGTGTAAGAATTATTAGTATTGATTCCGTTACTTATTCTGCACAAACTATATTCAGGTTTCGCATATATTAAAAATCATGTTGTATATTGAAGTAGGCTTGCAGTCTAACCATATACAACTGAATACCAGTACTTTACATAGAGCGCCTGCCTCTATCTAACCGCGACAACCCAGCTACTGGGTAAGACCCTTGGTAAGACTGGTTGTCAGAGTTTCGGACCGCTGACTACCTGTAACGAATGTCATAGATCTAGAAATGACAGCGGGGGTCAGTAGATTATCTCCACCCTGAATGTGACGTGTTTGCGGATGAATGGAATAAAGTCATGCTAGTATGTCTGGTATTTTGTATGCAAGTGTGTCCACTGTTCCGTGTTAGTTTTAATTGAAAATATTGTAAGTTGTTTACTCGATGTTTATGAAACAAACTCACTTTCGCTTTTATTATGATATTATAAATGCGAAAGTTAGTTTGTTTGTTACGTCTTCAAGCCTAAATGGCAAAACCGATTTTGATGAATTTTGGTTCAGAGATTGTTGGGACCCAAAGTTCCCATTTTTTTTAAACTGAGAAAAGAGGGAGAAAGAGGGAAGAAAAGGGAAAACTGAGAAAAGGCGTAAGGGCAAAAACTACAAGTAGCAGGTACCTGCAAATCAGGAAAGCGAGCGAAGTCGCAGGCAAAAGCTAGTTAACTATAAATAAATAATGCTTTCGGAGGTACGGGGTCTCGGTTTGTAGTGAGCAATCACCCATCCACAGACCAGCCTTGGCAAGCGTTGCTTAACCTTGGAGATTGTCATCTTACTTACATATGCTCTCTCTCAGGATCCCTCAGCCTGTCCACCGTCTCCTCAGACAGCTGTTTCTCCATGGGCGCCAGTAAATCTTCCAGTTCCTTTTGCTGAGCCAACACAAAGTCTAACTCGTGTTCCAGGCTCTGTTGCTCGTTCTTCACTGACTGGACGGCATCGTTCAGTTCTACGATCTGTGGGGATGAAGATTGTTCTATGTTGACTCACAGGGTTTTTTACATTTCTTAAAAGAAGATTGTTGCCCTACACTAGGAATATAAAATGTAAAAGGAAAATGGGTGAGTTTTAGTTAGTAAGTCTGTCCGCTCCGCCCGTAGCGGGGGAAGTTATTTGATGATTTCCCAATCGCAAAAAAGGAGTAATAAGTACATAATAATCCTTACTAATATTATAAAAGCGAAAGTTTGTTTGTTTGTTTGTTACCTCTTCACGCTTTAATGGCTACACCGATTTTGATGAATTTTGGTACAGAGATAGTTGGGAACCAGGAGACGGACATAGGCTATTTTTTTTAAAGTGGGATGTGAGGGAGAAAGAGGGAAGAAAAGGGAAAACTTAGCGTTGCTATTACAAATCAATAAGGCGCAAGGGAAACTGTGTTACCCCGAATTTAACGCGAGCGAAGCCGCGGGCAAAAGCTAGTAAGTACATAATTGTTAACTCAGACGTAATAGAAAACTAACAGGATTATCGGCGAGTCCCAAACTAGGCACAGCCTGTATCTTGGTGACCGAGACACTACACAAAGTTACTATATGAAAAAAGTAACGAAGTTACTGACAAAAAAAAGTGACAAAGTTACTGACGGGCCTGTTGGTCTAGTGGTTAGTGGCCCTGACTGCTGAGCCAGAGGTCGTGGGTTCGATTCCCACCCAAGACAAACTTTGTGTGATGAGCATGATTGTTTGTTCTGTGTCTGGGTGTGATTTATCTATAATATGTATGTATTTATAAATTATATAAGTATGTATATCAGTTGTCTGGTTACCATAACACAAGCTCTGCTTAGTTTGGGATCAGATAGCCGTGTGTGTGTTGTCCCAAGATATTTATTTATTTTACTATATTTCGTAATGAAACATACCTTCTCCCCGTTAGCTATGAGCAGTCTATCCCACGCATTGATCTGTGTCGCCTGGTTTATGAAAGTCTTTTCTTGTTCTTCTAGTTCTAGCGTCCATTTGTTGATATTCTCTTCTAGTTGGGCAAACGATATCGATGTTATTGCTTGAGGGGGCGCTGCGGGCGTGGTACTGGAAATAAAATACGTAATATTAACTTTACCAATTTAATTTGTTTGTTTTTGACGATTATCTGGCAGTTTGAGTACTATAAGTAACCTACACAAATGTCCTTTTTTGGTATTGTTCGTCGTGTCGTTGAGCTTTTTGAGTTATGCTTCGAGCGCCACGATACTTGCACTGACTGGACAGCTCCACTCAATCTGTGTGGTGCTTTCTTAAAAAGACCATTTCAGACACTAAACTGCATAGTCCTCATGTAACTTGACATAGATTTTTGTCTGGACCTTAAAAGGGACTATGACCTCTGAGTTTGTTTCGGCTGTTTCTTCTTAGACTCTCGTCTACGACTAGTTTAAAAAAAAAACGACGTGTAAAAAAAGTGTTTTTAAGAACCTATTTGCAAAATAAACACCATTTATAGTGCCCAGACTTAGTCTTTGTGTTTATTACCGAGATGGTAATAAAGTGTGGACTGGTGGACTGTATATGAACACTAATAGGGTTTAAAATAAAACAACTTATTGTGTCCTGATCTAGGCTGAACTGTTTTTTTTTTTTTTGCATTTACATTGTTTTGATCTTATATACTATTCGATGCAACGAAACCATAGCGCGATCTAATTTGACGTCAACGCCATCTATCGAGCGGACAGGTACTAAATACAATTCTAGTTGGTTTCTTCTTCAACATACCGCCTACCAAGGACGTTACTGAGGAAACGTCCTTCTAAATTGATAATTAATGGCACCTTGCAAAACAAGTTGAACTAAACATTTGAACTATATGAAAAAATAATATGGACTAAAGTTTACAAGCTTTTATAAAACAATAACACATAACTCTTAATGACTAACAAGAATATTTGGTAACTTAGAGCTAAACATTAGGTTGTAAAACAAGAAAATGAAAATAAGTTTGTACTAAAATAATGGTTAAAATTTGTAAATAATAAAAACAATCCAACTGTTGTCTCATTCGACAACGGGTAAAATACATATTTTGGATGTTGGCCTATTGATTGTTGAGGATTTAGTGCGTAATGTGACTACACGGGTGAGGTTATCATTACCCGGATGTTTTTGAACGATCCTACCCATCAACCAACGACTTGGCGGCAAATCGTCTTCTTTGACTAGCACAATGTCTCCAATTTTTGGCTCAGCAATTTGAGAAGACCATTTGTAGCGATTCATCAACGTGGCTAAGTATTCATGAGACCAACGTCTCCAAAAGGTCTGAAGCATTCGCTGTAAAAGTTGCCAGCGTGATAAATAATTAATATTTGACTCCTCGTACGTGTGATCTGGCACATTCACTAAGGGCTCCCCAATAAGGAAATGTCCAGGTGTCAATGGTAGCGGCTCACCAGGATCATCAACCTTAATTGTACTCATGGGTCGAGAATTAAGGCACGCTTCTATCTGACTGAGTAATGTTGTCAGTTCTTCAAAAGTGAGAGTCGCTTCACCTATCACTCGTTTCAAATGGAACTTTGTAGACTTCACTCCTGCCTCCCAAAGTCCGCCGAAGTTCGGACTGTGAGGAGGAATGAAGTGCCACTCCGTGCCATTCGCCTCGAGTTGTTCGGCTATGGACGGTTGGATAGCTGTCAACTGCTGCAACTCTCTGGAGGCGCCTACAAATGTGGTGCCATTGTCACTCCACATTTTGGCACAATGACCTCGTCTTGACACAAAGCGTCTAAATGCCGCTAAAAAGGCTTGAGTGCTCATGTCACTCACTGCTTCTAAATGCAGTGCTCGAGTGGCCATGCATACAAACAGGCATATATAGCCTTTGTATGAACGGTGGCCACGACCTTTTGTTGTCCTTACATTAATTGGCCCGGCATAATCAACCCCGCTATGCAAAAATGCTCTAGCTGGGGTGCATCGCACAGATGGTAGTGAACCCATCAATTGATTTTTAGTGCTGGCTCTTTGCCTGGCACATGTTACACACTTAATGACATAGTGTTTAACTAAATTCCTTACTCCTATAATCCAATAGGCTGTCCTCAAATGGTTTATCATGAGCTGAGGCCCTCCGTGAAGGGTTTTATAGTGTGCGTCAGCTATGATAAGCCGAGTTAGATGACTGGAGTGAGGCAGAACTATCGGATGTTTCATCTGTTCACTGAGCTGTGATTTCTCCAGTCTACCTCTAACTCTCACTATGTCCTTATCATCGAGGTAGGGGCAGAGCGACCTTAATGGACTTGTTTTTAATTGTATATAGCCCTGGTCCTTTAGTTCCTTATATTCTCTTGGAAATAGTTCTACCTGTGTTTTCCTAATACAACACTCGAGTGCAGCGTCTAATTCTGTTTTTTGTAAATATTTTTTCCTATGTATTTTGTTCTTCACTAAAAATCTTCTGCAGTATGCAATAACCCTAACCAATCGTCGCAACTGGGAAAACTTATCGATGAAGGAACAGTTTGGATAGGTCGCTACATGTGCTTTTACGGATTCATCTAAATCTGTACTGCAGTCATTATTTGGCCTTTCGTAAATTACGTTTTGTAATTTAAGAAATGGTGGTCCAGAAAACCATAAATTGTTTTCCAGAAGTGAACTGGGAGGTATCCCTCTAGAGGCGCAATCTGCTGGATTAATCTTAGTAGGGACGTGAAACCATTGCGACGCTTTCATTGAAGTCAATATTTCAGACGTCCTATTGGCCACAAACGTCTTCCATTTACTTGGGTGGCTATTTATCCAGGCCAACACCACAGTGGAATCCGTCCACGCCTTGACCTTGTCTTGAGAGATGTTCAAGACTTCAGCTGTTTGAGTCAGTAACTGTGACAGCAAGACTGCCCCGCAGAGCTCTAACCGCGGAATACTGATCTGCTTTACTGGTGCAACTCTAGTCTTAGCAACCAGCAACGACACTTGAACATTGCCTCCTGCGTCTACAATCCGCAAGTAGATCACAGCCGAGTACGCTGTTTTTGAAGCGTCACTAAAACCATGAAGTTCCAGATAGTTGTTCGACTTGGTACCAAGCCAGCGAGGAATCCGGATCTTGGTGAGTAATAACAATTCATCATGATATGACCTCCATTCATTTATTAGGTCGTTGTTTAGCTCCTCGTCCCAACCAACCCCTGCAAGCCATAATTTCTGGATAAATACTTTCGCTATTACCACACTAGGAGCTAACCAGCCTAATGGATCGAAAAGACGTGCTATCACAGAAATTATGGATCTTTTAGTTACAGGTGCGGTCGTCGGCGGCGGGAGGTTCACCGTGTACTGGAAAGTGTCTGCGTTGCGGTTCCAGGTAAGTCCTAGAATTTTAATGTTACCGTCTAATTTTATTTCTATGTCCTGTTCTTTGTGTTTATTTGTGTTGTTCTTGTTCATGATGTCCTTTGTCCTAGTTTGATCTGTTTGCCCTTTCAATGTATTACTTTCCGATTCCTGTATCTTGTCTATTAGGTCCTGGTTGTTACTATTCCACTTTTGAAGCGTGAATCCACCCTTTCCTAATAAAGCTGTCATTTGCCTGTAAATTTCCAGGCCCGCTTCTACGCTATTAGTTCCCGTCAACAAATCATCCATGTAGAAACAGTCCAGAACCATATCTGCTGCAACAGGGTAATTTTTACCTTCATCGTAGGCGACTTGATGTAGGGTTCTAACTGCTTGGTATGGTGCTGATGCCGTACCAAAGGTAACCGTCACTAGCTCGTAGTCCTTTATTTCGTTTTCAGGACTGTCTCGCCATAATATGCGCTGAAACATTGAGTCCCTTTCTGAAACATTGACCTGGCGGTACATCTTCACGATGTCCGCTACTAGTGCTATCGGATGAATTCTCCATCTTAACACTGTGTGTCTTAAATCAGACTGCAATGTAGGACCTACCATCAATGTGTCATTGAGCGAGACTCCATTGTTGTTCTTCTGGGACGCGTTGAAGACAACACGTACCTTGGTGGTACTTTTGTCTTCTCGGACCACAGCATGGTGAGGTAAATATACCGCTACTTCTTTACTCTTATCGTTCTTATCTATTTGTTTCATGTGTCCTAGTTGTAAATATTCTTCTATAACCTGCTTGTACTTTTCCTTCAGATCCGTGTTTCTTTCTAACCTTTTCTCTAATGCTTTAAATCTTTTTTCAGCAATAGCTCGAGAGCCTCCACCCTTACAAGAAGGGTTTTCATCTCGAAAAGGTAGTCTCACTACGTACCTGCCACTACTATCCCGTTCTGTAGTTTTAGTATAAAACTCTTCGCATTTCTTTTCTTCAGGTGTCTGTATTTGCTTTATACTTGTTTGCTCTTCAATTTCCCAAAACTTTCTTAGTATATTGTCTTCATTAACTTGAGTATGCAACACATTAATTTTGGGTGATCTATTAACCGTATCCGTACTAACTGCACCTGACAGGACCCACCCTAAGGTAGTGCTCTGAGCAATCAGAGTGCCTGAAGGGCTCTTAACTATACCTGCCTTTATAATATAGCTGTAAGCATCAGCGCCCAGTAAAACATCTATTTTATTGGGAATGTTGAACTTTGGATCTGCAAGCTGTAACGTGTTAACATTTAACCAATCTAAGTTAGTGTCGATTCGACATTCAGGTAAGTACGTCGTAATTTTACTTAGTACGTAAGCATTAATTTTAAGATTGAAACTTGCATCTATCCGAGATTGAAAATTCAACTGTACCATGCACGTTGCTATGGTTGAATTACTACTCCCACCAAGGCCTGAAATATTTCCTTGAATAGGGATCCTTTTAAGTTGGAGTAACTGAACGACTGCTTCTGTTACGAAACATGCTTGCGAACCCTGATCGAGCAAGGCTCGTACTGTCTGGAACTCACCAGAGCGTGACTCGGCTTTTATTAGCGCCGTGGCTAATAAAACCTTTCTGGGTTTGGGAATAGTTCCTGTTGACAGGCATGACACAATCGGATCAGTATTAGATGAACTAACACTGTCGATAGTCGATGATGTCTGAGGTTGATCCATTTTGACCGATTCCTGACCTAAATGCAACAGCGAATGATGGCGTTTCTGGCAAACCTTACATGTGGTAGGTTTCCTGCATTCCGAAACCATGTGGTTGCCGCCTAAACAGTTGAAGCAAATTTTATGTTTTGCTACAAAATCGCGTCTAACGTCAACTGACTGCTTTGTGAATTTCTTGCAGAAACATAGTTTGTGTCCTTCTGAACAGAATTCACATTTGATTGGCGAACTCGTAGCCAACATTGCCCTTGGAGTATAAGCAGATGACACTTTACTATTGTTGTTGGCCTGATGAATTGGTGCCCTTTTTGGCTCGATACACTCTAATGCACGAAACCGATTTTCAATAAAACATTTAAATTGTTCGAAAGTTGGTAAATCATGGTTGGAGTCATTGTTGCAAGTACTAAGCTCCCATTGTTTACGCGTTTCGTTATCTAATTTAAAGGTAACAATGTGTATGATAATTAAATCCCATGTACTCACGTTAATATCCAAATTCCTCAACGCATTTAGACAGTCGCACGTAGTATCAAGCAACTCCTTCAGAGCGGTAGATGATTCTACTTGCATACGTTTTTGACCAAACAACTTTCTAAGGATGCAATTTGTTAAGTATTTTTTGTTGCTATAACGCTTCTGTAACTGAGTCCAACATTGAATATAATTTGCATCAGTTACAGGCGTATGACGGATTAGTTGTTCTGCTTCACCAGATAGGTGAGCCTTTAAATAATGAAGCCTTTGCACATTATCCAAAGTATCATTTTTATGTACTAATGATGTAAAAAGATCATGGAATGTTGTCCATTCATCATATTTCCCTGAAAATGTTGGAATAGATATTTTAGGCAACTTAACAAAAGAACCACCTGATTTATTTATAGTAATCGAGGCATTATCGGATTGTGGTACAGATTCTTTAGCTAACCGAAATTTGTTAAGAGCTGTTTTCATTAAACTTTTGTAAATTATGTAAGTGTCCTCTGTAGCATCATAGATATCAACCACTTTTTGTACTATGTCTTCTGCTTTGTATCTTTCATATAATTTAGTATTATTTTCTTTAAACAGTGCCCAATCTTTTTCCAACAATTCTTGCCTTGTTTCTACGTATTCTATCGTTAATCTATCTTTACCACATTTCTTGAAATTTGTCAAACCCTTTGTGATAACATTCTGTTGCTCTTTTAAGACGTTAATTAATCCTTCCATGTTTATGATTGTTTTATGTACTTAATAACATGAGTTTGAACTTTATCTATAAACTTTATGGAATAATCTAAATTTCTGAGTGTCGTAAACTCAAGCAGAAAACTTATAAGTTCATAACAGTCTAAATTTTGTAGTTGTATTTACAGTTATATTTGAAAAAAATAATAAAAGTCCCAAATCACGACTTAAAATTTTACAAGTGTTTGGGAACACAAAACTCTGGTGGAAATTGGGCATGGATTCCCCGTTCCCCCGTTTTTTTCAAACTATTCTAAGTCCTAAATCTAACATGCACACAAAACTAAACTAAATAGTCTTAAGTTTAAATGTTCTTAAATTTTACAAGTCCAAGATTACGGAATATTTTCTAAGTCGAAACCTTCTTCATTATTTTTCTAAGTTAAACTTTTCGTTGGAATAGAGTTCAAAATTGTTTGACTCGAACAAGTGGATAAAATAAATAGAATGTACTCACAAACTGCACTTTACACTTTCACCGTTTTCAACCTGGAAGTAGCGTCCTCTTTTCTTCTGAACTGCGCGTGAAGTCCTTGACGTCTTTCCTCTGCGTCACCTTGCTGTCTTCCAGTGAAGAGTTGATCTGAGAGAAGCACCCCTTTTCCTTGGTGGCCACTTCTCGAACTATACCGCCAATGCTAACTCAGCTTGCCGCTATGATGGGCGAAGCTGACGTTGCTATTGCGGTGGACCGTGTACCTTTCTGCAGCGATCCACTGCAAGTACACGGGACGAAGTGAGCCGACGGAGGCTCCACTTCAACTCAAAAAGGATGTCCAAACATCCGGCTCGTTGGACCAATGTTTATTACCGAGATGGTAATAAAGTGTGGACTGGTGGACTGTATATGAACACTAATAGGGTTTAAAATAAAACAACTTATTGTGTCCTGATCTAGGCTGAACTGATTTTTTTTTTTTTGCATTTACATTGTTTTGATCTTATATACTATTCGATGCAACGAAACCATAGCGCGATCTAATTTGACGTCAACGCCATCTATCGAGCGGACAGGTACTAAATACAATTCTAGTTGGTTTCTTCTTCAACACTTTGACTAACATCCAAAAGTCCAAACTCAAGGTTTGCCAACGACCAAAGGAACGCAGTATACTAGGAGTTAAATTAACGGATCGCAATACTGCGCTCCAAAACAAATCTAGCTGACGTGGCCGAAAAAGCTGCCCAACTCAAATGGGACCAAGCAGGACATATCTGCCGCATGGCGGACTTCGGTTCTAGTCAGTACAAGTCTGACATGTCCCCCCGCTCCGCCCAGAGCGGGGGAAGTCATTGGATGATTTCCCACCCGAAAAAAAAAAATGTATGTTGTTTTTGTAACTTACGTAGTTGTTGTAGTCAAGGATGCCATAGTTGTTGTAGCGGTGGTTTTGCCCAGAGCTGTGATACCAGATGGCGCTGTTGTTGACGCTGTAATATATGAAGAAATATAGTATTAGTATATTAGTTAGTCGTAGTTGGTAATATTATAATGTATTGTACAACTTGTCTAGGTTTTCTGGAGCACAAAGGCGTAATGATTAGTGTTTAATTTATTTAAATGAGCTAAAATAAAAGATCCTTGAAAAATAAATGAATATTATACAGTAGCAATCTATTTGATGAGATTTCATGACTAACCAAAATGATTTGGTTTATTTTCACAAAAATTTAAACAGGTGTATAGTCCAAAAACAACTTTCATTTGCAAGAACACAAGAGCTATAATCGGGTAATAATAATTTTGTAAAAAAATAGAAAATAAATAATTTGATTACAAGAAATTTTTAGACAGTGTCATCATGACAAGATTTTGAATAAATATTTCATTTGAAAATAGAATTCGTTTTATTTCTTGAACTCTTTAATCTAAAATATAATAGACATCAAATGTATCGTAACCAATTTAAAAATACGCTGTCTATTTGTCTGTCTGTTACAGTTTCACGGTTCATCATGGTTGAAACGTGCCCCCAGGGTGTCTAGTTTAAAGTTTTTTTTTTTTTATTTTAGTATTTTTAGTTTTGGTAAGTCACATATTATAAGTAAAAGTTATGTAAAAGTAAAAGGTAAGTTATGGTAAATCACATATTTGTTTCATTTTCCATTGTTACTAACAGATTAGCAGTGCATCCATATAGACACTGATAAAAAAAAATGTATTATAGACGATAACTTATAAACTACCTAAGCAATATAAATAAAATTGATATGGGACAACCTGGGAAGTACGATTTTCCTCAGGTCAAGGATATGAATAATTTGCATTCCCATATTTTGTTTGGGATAATAACCGACCTTCGAGAAGCTAACAGGGTCCTTGTCTGGAGACAAATCTATTATTGATCCGTATCAGTATAACGAGGTGTCCGTGTCCACCCTCATCCACAACATGTCCGTGTCTGGCAGCTATGTCCCAGAATGTCCGCTGGTTAGATCAGCTTAAGTATTTTTACGGAGTTGTCAGTGTCTCGAGCTACGTCCACTATTTGTCCAACAGATAAATATTTACAGCAGGCCCATACCGGTTCAACAGAACCTTAAGTATTTCGGTGCTATCCATAACTGGAGCTCGTCCGTTATTTATCCTTAATTAAAAGACATAAAATCAGTTCAAATATTCACCTGCAGACGAAGCTGCAACCGAAGTAATCGGCTTCGCAAAACCAAGCACACTTTTATTTGCACTTGTTCCCGGCAGGCCGAATCCTGAGGTTATGGTCGAAGCCGCTGTGGAGACCGCGCCGAAACTAAGCCCAGTGGACGCCGCCGTGCTGGTACCGAAACTAAGCCCCGAAGTGGTCTGTGCTGTGGTGGGGAGGGGAGTGGACCAGGCTGTGAGACCTGGGGCGGGGGCCGACGTGGTAGATGACGTGCTGACACCTGGAAATATTATAAACTTATTGTTTAAAACTGGAGGCCTAAAATGGCAGCTTAATAAATCGTAATGGGATAATTATATGAGTTAACTAGCTTTTGCCCGCGGCTTCGCTCGCGTTTTTTTATTCGGGGCAACACAGCTCTCCTTTCCTGATTTGCAGGTACCTGCTACCTGTAGTTTTTGCCCTTGCGCCTTATTTATTGTAATAGAAAAGCTAAGTTTTCCCTTTTCCCTCTTTCTCCCTCATTTTTCAATTTAAAAAAAAATGCCTAAAACTATCTCTGTATCAAAATTCATAAAAATCGGTTTAGCCATTAAGGCGTGAAGGCGTAACAAACAAACAAACTCACTTTCGCTTTTATAATAATACTAGCTTTCGCCCGCGGCTTCGCGTTAAATTTGGGCTAATACAGTTCCCCATGCGCCTTGTTGGTTTGTAAAAGCAACGCTAAGTTTTCCCTTTTCTTCCCTCTTTCTCCCTCACATCCCATTTAAAAAAAAATAAAAATTGCCCTTTGTCCGTCTCCAGGTTCCCAACTATCTCTGTATCAAAATTCATCAAAATCGGTTTAGCCATTAAGGCGTGAAGGCGTAACAAACAAACAAACTCACTTTCGCTTTTATAATAATATTGTAAGGATTACTTGATAGATGTACTGGGGAGTTCCCCAGCTGCAGTTATATTTAAATTAAAGAACCACCAAAATACTGACCCTGAGCAGTAGCAACTGGAGCAAAACTAATTGGAGCGGCAGATGTCTTCGGAAATTGTCCCACCGTTGGCAATGGTTGCCCTAACATCACAGGCTTCTGATTGGCTGTTGACGTTCCTATCACCCCGGCCGTACTTGTAGGGGCTTGTGTTGGTAAGGATGCACCGAAACTAAGACCTAGGAAGAAATCAAACTTGTTGAAGTGAAACTTTTATTACATTGTGTCAAACGTTTTTGTCCGTGTGTTGCATGTCGCGTGACGATCGACCGCAGAGTATGGGACGTCTAAATGTCTATAATGTGAATAAAAGTTTCACTTTTATCGTAGTTTCATAAAACCACACAATCCTTTTCAATAACTGCAAAAAAAAAAACAACATTCCAAAGGAATTAAGAGACTTCCCTCTAAAATATTTTAAATTAATGTTGCATAAATGGCTTGTAGACAATTGTTTTAATAGTGTAAAAGAATTTCTTGATAAGAAAAGTGACTGATCAATATAGTTACTAAGTTTATTTTTTCAGCGTGTTCTGCATTGTTTTTTATTACTCACTAGCTTTTGCCCGCGGCTTCGCTCGCGTTAAATTCGGGGTAACACAGTTCCCCTTGCGCCTTATTGATTTGTTATAGCAACGCTAAGTTTTCCCTTTTTTTCCCTCACATCCCATTTTGAAAAAAAAAATGTTAGCCTATGTCCGTCTCCTGGTTCCCAACTATCTCTGTACCAAAATTCATGAAAATCGGTTTAGCCATTAAAGCGTGAAGAGGTAACAAACAAACAAACTCACTTTCGCTTTTATAATTTTATACAAGGATAAGGATTTACTCATATTATTGTTAAGATTTAGTAGAAATGCTGTAAAACATGTTCATAACTATAATTATAAGACCCTATGTACCATGTTTTTACACAAACATAATATTTTATTCTATTCTAATATTGTTTTATTAATGGTTGTTGCATGATCCGGGTGCAGGGTAAAGGGAAGTCCTATACCCAACAAGGTGTTATTCAAGGCTAAAATGATGCTATTTGATAAAATTTATCACAGCCTCACAAACTCCAAAGGAAAAATGGGAATCCTTACTGAATCACTTTGTTGTCCGTATATCTTTCAAGACATATTATGTCGGGAACGCGTGTATGTATCGAGTTGAAATTAAAACCATATACCCAAGTCTGTAGTCCCTTGGAGGTGGGAAAAAATCAACCCCTCATTTCTACGCGGTCAAAAGATATGGCCGTTTTGGTCGCAAGTTTGTATTAACTCCTCAGTACGCGAGTCCAACTCGCCCTTGCTCGGTTTTTTTTTAAACTAGACGAGGCCGGTGCTTCTTACCCGATTATTCTGAGAAGAAACAGCCGAAACAAACTCAGATTTCATAGTCTCTTTTAAGGTCCAGACAAAAATCAATGAATTTGATTGATTGATTTTTGTAAAAAGCTCTACAGATTTGATTGGACCTGTCCAGTCAGTGCAAGCATTTGTCAGTTATCGTGTCGCTCGACTCAGAACTCAAGGCGCTATGAGAACTCTTTTCATAGCGCCTCGAGTTCAGACTCAAACTTCCAGATAATCGTTAAAAAAAGTGTTGCAGGTACAGTCAGCAAAAGAGATAAGTACCAAGCTTATCAGATATAGTATTTTTTTCTTAGAAACCGATAGACATCTTAACTCAAATTTAATTTATTTAATGAACTGTTTTATATTTATAAAAAAAATAACTTATTTTTGTGGTTTTTTGAAAGTTGCAACTGTAACTACAGAGCTTCAATATCTTCTGCCTTGACGTCTGACAGGGGAGAATAGAAGAAGAAAACGACGACACGGTTGGCGCAGTGGCTAAGCGTTTGACTGCTGCGCTACGAGTCGCGGGTTCGATCCCCGCATAGAACAAATATTAGTATGACCTACAGATAGCTGTTCTGGGTACACACCCACGATACAGGAGAAATTCCTATTGTGGGGCAAAGTTTTTTTAAAAAGAAATACAACGTGTTGCGCTGACCTCAAATAGAATGGGACAAGGGCAGGAAAATGATGATGATGCATACAATACCTGGTTGGGAAGTAGTAGGTGTTCCGAAACTAAGCCCCGGCTGAGTAGTAGCGGTTGATACTGGAGCGAAACTAAGTCCCGTTGGTTGCTGAGGCTGGCTTGTTTGTGGTTGCTGGAGGGTGCTTCCGAAGTTGAGTGGTTGGGTTTGCTGTTCTGAAAATTAAATGAAACATGTTGATCACTTTTGTAAATATACACTTCCAAAAAAAGGCTGAAAAATAACTTTACTTTCCGAAGTCGATGACTTTTGTTAGTTTCATTGATTTAGTGTTTTTATTTGTTTTCCCCTGCTCAGTTGAAAAATCTTATTTTTTTTCTTTGAACATAATAGACGAAGAAAAAAATAGTATTATGTAACACAAACAAAAAATTTAGGGAAAATTAACGAAAAAAAATATGACGTTTGGCCTACAGATAGTTGTTCCGGGTCTGGCTGTTTGTGTATGTGAGTTTAAATATTTGTAAACGCACCCACGATACAGGAGAAATTCCTAGTGGGGCAACGTTTTTAAAAAGAAAAAGAATCACAAAAATCAGACCAGAAATCACAGGAATAGTGTATAACGGGCTGATTGATGTCCGCAATTCCCACGTCTGAGGCGCGTATTTTGCGTATGGAGCAGAAATGGCTATAACATTCATGAAAAAAAAAGAATGCTTGTGGAATACAACCTCTTCCTTTTTTTTGAAGTCGGTTAAAATACAACTTAAGTATTACTCACGTCCACCTCCAAATGAGGTATTAAACGGCTGGGCAGTCCCTCCAAAGCTCGGCGTCGTCCCAAACGCCGGCGGCGCCGTGGTGGGCGTGGCCTGCGCCGCGCCGAACCCTATCGCGGTGCTGAGTCCCGAGTTCTGACCGGCCAAGTCGGTAGTCTGCCCGGGTTGGGTTGTGGTGGCACCTCCGAAGCTTAGGGTGGCTGGTTTTTGGCCAAATGCACCTGAGGTTGAAGGTGGAGTTAAATAAAATAAAATGCATTTAGAAAATTTATTTTACAACTTTTGTTTCTAAATTAAACGTTTATAAATATTATTAAGATTTGATACGTAGTTATATTACTTTATGTCTATAAATAATAATTAATTATTACAATACAATTGAAAAAAAAATACAAATCCTCAAACAAAATTCAGCGGACCGAAAAAATAATAATAAGATAGCCACGTCAGCAGACGGATTTGAATTTAAAAAAAGTTTTTAATCAAAAATTAAACTATCTGATATTTTCAAAAAATAAAATTCCATGTGACATACATGTTGGGGGTCTTTAAGCTTACGACGTATTACAAAATGGAAGGGGGAGGTGCGGCTATAAGATTGGAATATCAAAACTTCACATGATTAAAGAAAGAAAGACCCAAACTAAAAATACTTACTAGGCGCCGGCGCAGTACTAAAAGCAGGTGGTGCAGCAGCATTCCCTCCTCCGAAGCTAAAGGCAGAGCCCGGCTTAGCACCAAACGCTGTGGGAGCGAACCCGCTTGTAGCACCACCACCTCCTAGGAAGGATTGAGTTGGGGCTGCCGCTGTCGTTGTCACAGCCTGCTGGAAGAGAGCATTCTATTAAATCAATCTTTTTTTAACCTTGCTAATATTATAAAAGCGAAAGTGAGTTCGTTTGTTACGCCTTTACGCTTACCAAACCGATTTTGATGAATTTTGGTACAGAGATAGTTGGGACCCTAGAGGCGGACATAGGCTATTTTTATTAGAATAAGATTGAGATGTGAGGGAGAAACAGGGAAGAAAAGGGAAAACTTAGCATTGCTTTTACAATAAATAAGGCTGATTTCAGGAAAGGGGAACTGTGTTACACCGAATTTAACGCGAGCGAAGAGGCGGGCAAAAGCTAGTGTAATCAAAAAGACTACATACATGTAACTAAAAAGAAAACTAGCCTATTGGACTATTTTCGGTACCAGCCTCTCTTTTATTGTGCAACAATAAAAGAGAGGCTGGTACCAAAATTCTTTAGAAAACAGCTAAAATTCCACGAAATATACTCACAACACTAGCTTGAGGCGCAGAGAATCCA
Organism: Ochropleura leucogaster; assembly: GCA_958449745.1. Classification (NCBI taxonomy): domain Eukaryota; kingdom Metazoa; phylum Arthropoda; class Insecta; order Lepidoptera; family Noctuidae; genus Ochropleura; species Ochropleura leucogaster. Next base: position 9,327,426 of record OY288224.1, on the reverse strand, counting down.
GACGCAGGTGTCGAGAACCCAAAACCTGAACTTGCAGGTTGAGTACCGAAACCTGGCTGTGCGGGTTGGCCGAAGCCTGTAGTAGTGGCTTGAGCGGGTTGACCGAAACCCGTAGTAGTTGCTTGAGCGGGTTGACCAAACCCTGTAGTTGTTGCTTGAGCAGGTTGGCCGAAACCCGTAGTAGCTGTCTGAGGTGATTGACCGAAAGCCGGCGACGCCGCCGTATTGGATTGACCGAAACCAAAACCAGAAGGCGATGCGCCGAATCCGGCTGAAGCTAAAAAAAAAATAACAAATCATTGTATAAAAAAAAAAAATTGTTTCTATCGTTGAGTTTTTTTGCCACCGACTTCTGCGAGTTAAGTTATATTTCACTTTTTTTTTTTGGAAGCCGGTAATTTTTTTTGCAAATTGGTTTTTTATTTCGACATTTTTAGGTGTGGTGCTTCTACTTAAAATATATTAGCAAATCATCCATATAGACATAATATGTAAAATAAAAAATATGTTTTATAGAAGAAAAGCCAGTTTGTGGTAGTTGCATAACGAGGAGGCGTGAATATGCACAAATATCCATGGTCATCATCTTCAGCCTTATTTTATCATCATAACAAATAACTTCCCCCGTTCTGAGCTTTTACTGACTAAACCCCGTTCATTGAAGAACTTTGGCCTTTGTCTTCGGGGGACGTGATAACTCTTTCGAACAACCCGCAACCCCGGGGACTGCACTACTAACCTTGTGTAGTAGGAGTACCGAATGCTGGTGCCGGTTGCTGTGGATTAGTTACTCCAAGAGCGCTGCCTGCACCACCCTGAAATAGATGGTTTTATTTTACTAATGCCTTCTTGTACAAAATCCTTTTCGTAATAGATTATTATTTATGAATAGAGTGACAAGCAAATTAATCAATATAACTAGTGGTTAGGGTTTCTGCCTCTGGAGCCCTAACCACCGGTACCTTAGACTCTGCTCCCAATACCATCAGACCATATAAAATTAAAATTGAATGTAAATTGAATGGTTGTTATGTGAATATAGGAACAATTTAATAATGTTTTTTATACAAGTTTTTAATGTTTTTTTTTTAAGAAGCATCTAGGAATATAAAAAAATATGTGTGAAAATGGATAAATGAAAACTTATGAACAAACTAGCAACCATATTATTATCTAAATAATGGTAATAAATTTTCTTGAAGTAATTCAACACATTATTCATACTTTATATTCATCACCAGGCCATCACCTTAAAAAAAGCTGTGTACCAACTTCTCGAAAAATAACCCTCACAAGCACTTTCTAAACAACCAAACAGCTTTGAGAAGCTGGAGACTCAGCCCAAAATCATATATCAGACTGCAAGAAGATAATCTAATGGGGAACATGACTTACAGGGTCTGGCTGTTTGTGTATGTGAGATTAAATGTTTGTAAATGCACCCAAGATACAGGAGAAAATCTTAGAATTGGGGAATGTTAACAAAAAAACAGGGCTGCTATCGGTGATCTGAACTGCCAGGCCCGATAGTAAATAAATAATATTATTCATGCTTTTCACTTAGTCAGTTTAGATTAACAACCACTAAAAAAATCATATTTTCACCACAGCAACAGCATTTTCTACAAAGATACTATAGCTCACAAAATAAGTAAACTGAAGTGGCAAGGGCTGGCCATATAATAATATTCTGTGCATTCAGAACCAATGGCCATTGGGTTAGATATGTGCGTGAGTGGAGACCAAGAATGGGCAATTGTAAGGTGGGACGCCTACAGGCCCAGCAAATGGATGCGAGTTGCCGAAAATCGAGTTAAGTAGCGTGCAATAGAAGAGGCCTTTTTTCTAAGAAATCATCAAACAAATTCCCCGTTTTGGGCTGGACGGGGGGGGGGGGGATGTTTTTTTTACTGACCGAAAACCCATCCATGTTCCTTCTTTTGTCCTTTAATTTCCGCGGCCGGATGGGAAATCATCAAATAACGCCCCTCATTCTGGGTGAAGCAGTATAGTTATGTGTCAGACTTTAACTGACTAAAAACCCATCTATGTTCCTACTTTTGCGCTTTATGTTCCTCCAATTCTAGCAGCATTGAAAAGCCCTAATGTAAGCTGATGATGAAGGAACAGTTTTACAAATACACAGCAAGTTTTTCTCACATACCTGCAGCTGTCCAAAGCCTGGACTGCCAACAGTCTGATTGGGTGGCGAGGCAAACCCTCCAAAGTTCACCGGTGCTTTGGCAGCACCAAATGCTGGACTGGCTCCACTGCTTGTGGTTGGTGTTGCAACTGTGGATATCATTGTTTTAACATTGAGAAAAATTATACAGATTATTAATGACATGTTTTCGTGAGGATCTTATAATTTTTTTCTGTTTTAGTAAGTTGATTTTTAGACTTATTTTAATTTATGTTAACTTTTGGTTTAGAACAATTATGTAGTAGCTGTGTTGAGAATGCCTTCAGGCCAAATTCCATCCAATACGTTAAAATGGATAAAAATAAAAATGAATTCAAACCGTAAACAATAAAAGTATCTCACTAAACAGCAAAGTTTGTGTGGTGTATTTGTCACATGCTGAGAGTTTGACCGAAATATACACCAAAAGATGAAAGCTACTAATGGTTTCAGGTATAATACTCCAAGCTGTTGGTTATTGCCACTACAATTGACAACTTGCTTGCAAAAACAACGATGGTATTGGCATTGGCATATTTCTACAGCATAGAAGGGACATTCACTACAACACTCTACAAGAATTTATGCAAAATAAAATGTAATTTTTAGGTGTCATGGGTAAGGTTTTCTTTTTATTTTATGTAATAACTAGCTGTGCCCAGCGGTTTCACCCGCTGTTCAGTTAGGGGCATGAAAAATAGATCTTAGCCGATTCTCAGACCTACCCGATATGCACACAAAATTACGTTCAAATTGGTCCAGCTGTTTTGGAGGAGTATAGGAACGAAAACTGTGTCACGAGAATTTTATATATTAGATTATTTTACTTTAAATAGCTTAAGGAGCTTTCTTTTTTTAATTTGGTATGTTTAGCTTAATTAAGCATTATTTTACTAATGTAAAATTATATTTGTGTACCCTTAACAGGCAAAGTATGGTTTGTGCCTTTACACAAATTTTTAACACCTGGTTAACTGTAGCTGTAGCTCTTAAAATTCAATTATTTTTTTATTATCATGTAGTTAGTGCCTAATCTGGGGTCAGAGCTTTTATTTCACCCCTGGGGCTCTAACTTGGCTAACATGCCGTCGAGAAATGTCTCCCAGGCATGCTGGTTTCCAGAAAATATTTTCGTTCATCAAAGCAATTGAACATTATACAATACGCACATGAATCCAAAAATTCAGAGGAGTATGTAGTCACACCACTAAGCTGATCATAATAACAAAGTTAAAATTTACTAACACAATGAAGATGTGGGTGCTGCTGCAGTAGTTTTAGCTGCACCAAATGCAAATCCTCCGCCCGAAGGGCTTGCAAAATTGAATGCTGGCTTGTTTTCTGTAATAGAACAACAAAACTTAGACAACATGAATTCTTGTTTATAAAACTGGCTATAATTAAAATTGTGTCTTTTCACCCGAAATTTGAACCAAAGAATATAATATTTCTGTAAGTTTCGTATACTAGTACAGTTTATACATAATCCAAGTTAAATAGACTATGCAAAAGTTATCAAAAATGTGTGCAAAATAGTTATGTGAGGGAAAAATTGTTTTGTTAATATGTTACTTTAAAAAAACATGATTCTGATCTAGATTGTCTTCATTTACAATCATGGTCAGGTGTAAAGTCTCATACATGACTCACCAGATTATATTTTAGTAATGGTATGTTGATTTTGATTACAGTTAACATGAAAGAGTTATAAAATATTAAATAAATTATGGTTTTACCTGCATTATTGCCTCCTGAACCAAATAATCCTTGTTTATTAGCATCTCCACTGCCAAATGCAAACCCTGTACCTGAAAATAGTCATCATTGATTCAGATTTCTTAATATATTAGGATTGCCAAAAAAATTAAGATGTTCTGACATTCTTATTTTTTTGCTAAAATAAATAAGTGATAGACGCTTTTAATCTGCACGAAATATTAACTTATAAGGCAGCAACCAAATTAAATAGCCAAAAGAGATAATTTCTTCAATTATTTAAAAATGAAAACTTAGGTTAGGATTTGACATCCAAGTAGGAGAAATTCCGTATGTTTTTCTTCAATTATACCATAAGTGTGGAAACATTGTAGAATATTCGTTTATTTTGAGTAATTTGCGGGAACGAAAAGAGATTTTTAAAGTTTTTACCTGTAGACGGGGTGGCAGTACCGAATGTGCTTCCTGCCGTCGTAGTTGCGGAACCAAAGTTGAAACTCATCTTTCAACTTTACTTAGCCCTGGAAAAACTACACAGGCACTAACTTTTATTTTTATATCCTTAATTGCAATAGTATTTTCTAATAAAATTACGTTTTCCGTTACAACAACAAATAAAAGTCAACAACAAACGCGGCGCGCCATTAACGACTTTAGTTCGGGTGCGTTCGTTTCGTTATTCGTTTCTTTTTTTTGGCTATGATTCCAATACGAGAAACTGTTGCGTTCATTTTTAAAATTTAAAAGATTTCGACTAATAATAATAGAAAATGACTAAGAAAACGCACATGTTTTATTTTCCTTCATTGGGAAAAAAGGCTAGAGTTTTTGAAGTGTGCAACAGTAGTGTGTCTTGTCAGAAAAGTAAACTGGAATAACTTTGAGGATGCCTAACTTTTTGAGGCTTGACTCAAGAAGATAGGTAGCAACTGATAATATCAGTAATAATAATATGTTTGCCAATGTTGTGATTCGTTTCAAACAAGTCAGCCACAGATCACACTTCACTGCTGGACATACTGTACCCGCTACATCCGGACTTCTACCACATACTATGGACTTTACATAAACTAATTGACATGTGCATCTTGCCTGTTCTATCTAACATACTGTACCCAAAGATGGTCACTTACTGACTAACAGAAATCCAAACTTAAGATTTGTCGGCGGGCAATGGAGCGCTAGATAAAAAGTGATAAGCGTACACCTTTATCGCGTTAGAAACATCACCCTGCGCCGCATAACTCAGGTTGTAGATATTAGAGGACGCTTGATGGAAGAAATCGCCGTCGAGGTAGACCGCGGCCAAAGGTGATGTACCGACCTGGGTGTTATATGCGGGGTGAACATAACCAGATATCACACAGAAAAGAAGTTTAGAAAGAAAAACGGGAGGTATTTGCAAAACAGTGAGACAAGAGACAATCAAAAAAGTTGTTTGTTTACATTTCTTTTAAACATGTGATCCGTGTTTTGAAGAATATAAAAAAAAACGAGAAATGCGAAACATCACTGAACACAAGTAAATAATTCCCCCTTACCAAAACAGAACAACACCGCATGCGGAATTTCCTGCGCTAATACAAAATGGCACCCTGCCAATTTGCTAACACACCTGATTTTGCATAAATACCCTATCTAATCTTTTCATTGGGATGATTTTACAAAGCCACTCAACACCCACACCTTTGAGAGGGTATCTGGTCCTGGCAGAGTGCCAAATAGCAGTGGCTGCAAATCATCGGCGTTTACCATCCCGGTAACTACTTGTAAACAAGGTCTTTTGTTAAAAATAATGGGTGTATCGTGGTGTATTTCATTCTTTAGTATTACAAAAAAAATGCATAATAACCTTATGAAAGTGCTAGAACTAAGAAAAAAACCAAGGGCACAGTTAAACCTTAGGAAGAGAATATTGTAAGTTAATTTTAATGGATAAAATATGATGAAATCCACTTTTAACACCAAATCAAACCAAAAATCATACTATATAATATTTAATACTGATCACACAAAGTTGCTAAATAATATAATTATTAATACGACAAAGAAATAACTAAACCACATTATACCTAGGTCGGGGTACAAATGGTACTGGAAGCGTATCAGGTGTCAGGAGTAACCTGACGTTGACATTGGCCCTTCGCCATCTGTTCCACATCACGTAGTGATCTTTCCACAGAAGATAGACTGTGACTGAGTACCCGCAGAGGACTATCGCCATGAAGAAGTCCATGGCCGTTTCGGTAATGCGATGGGAGATGCCTGCAAATATATTAACTGATTCATTCATAACGTAGCCGTAACTTCATTGGTAACGGGCTCGACACACAAGCTGAAAGTCATGGGTTAAAATAAAATAAAGCTCAGGCGGGCACTCAATACAGTGAAAGAAAACATCGCGAGGAACAGGCATAACAAAGGTCCAAAGCTTTGAACACATGTGACATTTACCAACACGCATTGAGTCCGCGTGATGGATTACGGCCCATTTCATCTCTTAGAAAAGGCCTGTGTCCTAGCAGTGTGAACACCATGGACTGATAATCCTCTATGTGAATGGAGACAGCAAGAGCGTTTTAGTTCGAATGAATTAAAAAAAGAATCAGTAGGTAACGATAACGAATATAGTAGACATCTACTACTTTTTTCAAAATTCTAGAATTGCTGAAAAAAAAAACAAAAGGCAATTTTGCTTTTGCATTTATCACAACAAAGCGGTGTTAAAATCTAAGACCTCAAAATTTAATTTCCCAAAATGCAAAATTTCCTTTTCTAAAACCCTAGAACAAAATTAAAAAAGCAAAAACAAAACACACCTTCCTCTTTTCGAGCGCTTGCGTCGAGCTTACCAAAATTGGTTCCCTCAATCACAAAGTATTGTGTTCCGACGATGCATACAGCCAGCAGACCCGCCGTCACAGTCGATAGCAACCAGAATATCAGACAATCCGACTGCAGAATGAAAAGTATGGTATGAGTAAGTACTGCGTGATGTTTAGGGTTTTTTAATGAATTGTCAGTGTGTCGAGTGTACGATTTAAAAGAGGGAATGTTAATGTTTGTTTCATCACACATACTCTGTCCAATAATTATCAAGTGTGTACCTATTAAGTTTTAAGAGATTTTTGACAGACAGCGGAGCCTTACCAGGGTTCCGTTGACATCCATTCGGTACGGAACCATAGAAATAAATGTTATCGACACAAAATTGGTTTGAGCCAGCCAGTTTTTTTTTTATCTTCATGCAATTAAAAGTGAATAATCCGTCTCCGTACTCCATGCGTGACCCTAAGAATGTCCTAGAGCGTAAATCAAAAAGATCCACCCAACGTGGGGCTCGAATCCACGACCCTGAGATTAAATTAAGAATTTGTTAATTTTTATCTTGGAATAAGTAGGTATTTTGTATTCACACGTTTTCATGATATTAGTATAATAATATTGTAAAAAGGAAAGACAGTGTCTGTTTGTTTATTCGTCTTTCACGGCAAAACGGAGCGACGAATTGACGTGATTTTTAAGTGGAGATAGTTGAAGGAAGCGATGACCCCCCCCCCCTTCCCTAAAATGGGGGGTCGACGCGAGCCGAGCCAAGCCGCGGGCATAAGGTAGTTAGTAACTACATAAAAATACTGACATTAAATAAGGGGTTGCACACTTCACGTTTGAGCAACTAAAACGACTATGCCGCCGTCTTTTTTACTACTACTGTGTGTACATAGTTATTTCTAGTATGCACCTATGCACAAGCCTATTTTATTCTACATTGAGAAGAGCCACTTTTTATAAAGTGAAAATCCTAATAAAATCAATAGATTATAAATTTCGACCACTGCAGATATGCCCGGCTAGCTCAGTCGGTAGAGCATGAGACTCTTAATCTCAGGGTCGTGGGTTCGAGCCCCACGTTGGGCGATACTTTTTGTTCCATGATTATACTTCCTTTATCGCAATTCAAACAAGGTACGTATTCTAATAAATAAATAGCATTACAATATCGTAAAGCTTTTTTCCTTCATACATTTTAGAAAACGTTACAAAAAAATAGCGCTTATAAAAACGAAAGAAAAAAAATACGTTATTTATTAACATTTAGCAGTTAAGGAGTTCTCTCGTTAGGAGACGATCCTGTCTGCAGGATCAGTCATGTCTACAATAAAAACGCGCCCACGATACAGGAGAAATCCTAGTGTGAGGCGAGGTTTTTTTTTTTTTTAAATAAAATAACGTATTGTCATCAGAACCAAAGGTGTGTATTAAAATTTTAACTCAATTACCAAGGGAACCGGTTTGATATTCAGTTGCAAAAGATTTGACCAATACATACTAATGAACTGTGACTCTTGGCAAGTTAAATATTAAGCTTACCTACAAAAATTCCAGCTTACAAACATAGAACTGACGAAATGTGAATGTAGGTACACTTCTGTCTTCCCTTGTGAGAATTAAAGGCGTGATAATACGTTTTTTTTTTTAAATAACGTTGATGGCTGCGTTTGCAAACATTGAAACTCACATACGCAAACTGCCAGACAAGAAACAACTACCTGTACGTCATACAAATATTTGTTCCGTGCGGGGATTGAGCCCGCGACACACATACACAGCAGTGGATCGCTCAGCCACTGCGCCAACTGTGCCATCATCCTCACTAATATTATAAAAGTGAAAGTGAGTTTGTTTGTTACCTCTTCACTCCTTAATGGCTAAACCGATTTTGATGAATTTTGGTACAGAGATAGTTGGGAACCAGGAGACGAACATAGGCTTTTTAATTTTTATTTAGAAAAAGTGGGATGTGAGGGAGAAAGAGGGAAGAAAAGGGAAAACTTAGCGTTGCTATTATAAATCAATAAGGCGCAAGGGGAACTGTGTTACTCCAAATTTAACGTGAGCGAAGCCGCCGGCAAAAGCTAATAACTTTTATTACTGATGCGACATAACAAGAAGAGTGAAGACTCCAAAACCATTTAACAGAATCTATTCAAGAAACCAAAACTGTTTTTCAGCGTTTCCCCAATGAAATATAGCTGTAACTAACGAAGGGGGAGTCCACGTCAAAAGGGTATTTGTCAAAAGTGGGTACCTACCCGAATTCTGGGCCAAACCCGAAGATTTGAAGCGACAGTGTTATATCGCTGGTATATTTCATCATCTAGTTGGCAACTGTTATATTACTGAAAGACTGCTGGTGCTGCAAATCGATTTTAGGGTGATATTGTCAAGCTTTGGGATGAAATTCTTTGTTACTTCAAATGATTTGAGGATGGTGTGGAAAAATCAACGACGAAAGCCTTTTACATCTGATTTACAGAATCTGGCTTATCTTTCCTACTTTATGGTTTTAGGGTTCCTCAAATGGAAAAAACGTATCCCTTATTAGGATCACTTTGTTGTGTCTGTCTGTCAATATCTCGGAAATTCATGGAGGTATCGAGTTGAAATTAAAACCATAATTATACTCAAGTCTGTGGACTTACTGTGGATTCTTTGTGCCGTGAAACCCTCTCAAGATAATGGCCAATTGGGTACTTGACACCATTAACCAATAATTTGAAAACACATCTTTTCTGAAAGAACACCTTATTCTAGACCTGAGAACATCATTAATTTCATAATAACTTTAAAATTCGATTTTTAGTTGCTTTTAAATCAATAAATAGTTGCATCATTGACTTGACAACTTAGTGACGTCATCGGTTGCGAGTCTCATACAAAATCTATGGGGGAAGCGCGTTTTGACAGCTCATAAAAAGTATATCAATTGATTGGTGGTGTCAACTACCCTATTATATCGCAGGTTTGTACTGAACTTTCGGTGCGCAAGTACCTACCGGTATTTTTTGTTTGTTAAGCGACTACAAGCGATAGTACTGATGAGTCCATAGATGAAAAATGTCATTCTAACTTATGATAATGTAAATTTGTGATTAAATTTATGTTAGATACGATCATACCACAACTAAAAAGGCTGAGATGAAAATAAGTTCACTTCCGGAGGTCCGTGGCAAAAGAAAACGATGAAAAAAATAAAAGTTACCGACTTCTGCAAGTAAAGTTATGTCCCGTTTTTTGTTTTTTGGGTTTTTTCGGAAAAAAATCTGCAATATTGTTAAGATCTTTAAAAAGCTTTTTGATAAATCTGCACCTAAAAGTTACTGAACACCAAGTGTTAGGAATTATAGTCTTACCTACTCTACCCCTTTCACTGAGAGAAAGAGATGGTGCTAGACACCCCGTATAGCTCTGTCTCTTTCCCTCAGCGGAATAAGTTCTGCTTTAAGACGTCATGTAGGCCTACAGGTGTCAATTTTCAATATTAACTTTTTTATACCTACCCATACTTTTCCTGGCAATGTCGACAAAATCTAATGAAACAGATCCTTAATACTTGAGCTCGGTATGAGCAACACAAAAACCCTTAAATAACACCCAACAAAAAATCCACGCACAAACTTCATCTTCAATATTATATTTCGCAATTTTCGAGGACAACAAAGCAACCCCGTCGCCGTTCAACGCAAAGTAATTCAATAAATGACAGTCTGACAACACAAATCCAATATATGCGTGTCGTGTGACGTGTCACGTCAAACCGTGGCAGCCATCTTTGAAACGCCATCTTGCGGTCAGCGAGCGCGCGTGAAATATTGTCAACGTTTGACAAGACGTTAATTTTGAACGTTGTGAACGTTGTTGGTTCTTGAATTTAATTTGGGGACGTCAAAGGCTTTGTTTATGTTCTGGGGACTCATACCTCACATGAGTCACATGTAGTATACAGTTAATCAAGTCTGTAGATGGTAAACCTGCTGTATAAAATCTTCACATCGCTTTAAGCCTGTTTTTCTCCAAAGGGTTGGAGAGCTGTGTTATAAGTAGTGCACGCTCATTACGCCTGATGTCATCAACCGGGAAAAGATTTTGATTCACGAAAAGCCTCTTTTAATTCAAAATCAAAATAAAAAATCAAATTAAGCTGATAATCAGCACTTTTTGAACGTCAAATTACAAGAGATAGTTCCACAAAACGGGCGCCCTTCGTCACTTCATAGTGTTTTAGCTGGGATGACGAAGTGGCGGAATAAACTCCCAAGCAACACATCTGTCTGTCAGGTTAGAAGAACGAGATTTTTAAAAATTATTTACGTAGTGCTTGTAAGTGTAAAACAGCCACATGACGCCATCTTTGAAGTACCATCAATAAATCTCAGTCGCAGTTTCTCAGAATTTGCTGTCTAAAAACTTCAAAACACTTTGCCCGTCCAACGTCTCAAGGTGGAGTCAATCTGATATGGCTTTTCATTAAACCAGGTACCTGTAAGTGCTATCTTTCTACTAAATCTTTATTTTTAAATCTAATTCGAGCTTTGCTATTAAAACCTCTTTTTCGCTTTCATAGAACTTGATTCCACTTAGCTTTGGCAAATGGAAGAAGTGATTTCAACCTAGTCTTTCAAAGCAAGCCACTTCATATTAATGAATAGACGTGGTACAGTCCGATTTACTGAGGAATGATAAACTGTTAATTTATCTGTTTAAAGAGAATAGCTACCAAAGCATTCGTACCCTAGTTGTGTGATCGTCGGACTGCGAAGTTCTAGGTTATGAGTTCGAACACGCGTTTGTGATATGAAAACCAGTGCTTAGCTGTGAGCTCCCATAGCACAGCATCATGCTGAGTAGTTTTTCTTTCTTTATTTCTAACATATAAGGTGATGTGAAAAAAGTATTTAGTGGACTACTTTCGTGTTGCCACCTTAAATAAAGTTGATGATGAACCGGTTCTCCAAAAGTATGCAAACTCATTCAAAAATCTCGAAGAGAGAATTTTCCACTAATCCCCATTACACTCCAACTATACAAAGTACATAAAGAAATTCCTCAGCATATAACCACTCAAATACAACCCAGATTCATTAAGGGTTTCAATCCACAACGTAATCAAACGATTTTAATGTTAATCGAGATTTCGTTAAACAATCAGAGTGGTGATTAAACCCAGTTCGAATTACCATTGAAATTACAAGATTAAGTATCAGTTCAAACCAAAATATTAAAATGTACAATCAACAAAAAAGATACCAGGCTCGTCAGATACCTATGGTTGATTTTTAACCGACTTCAAAAAATAAAGGTGATTTTCAATTTGGCTGTTTATATTTGTATATTTGTACGTGTTTTTGCTGTCGTTGGAAGGTCGGTCGGTCTGAGAATCGGCCAACATTTGTTTTTCATACCCCTAAGTGAGACCCCTTCTCACCTGAAATAGCGGGTGAAACCGCTGGTCAAAGCCAGTTACAGTGTAATTTGGAGTTTCTTGCTCATTTTTCTCCATCCATAGAGATCAACACTTTGGAATGGGGAACTACAGTACTTTCATAAGTTATTATGTTTAGTGACCGGGACTGTAGCTTCAGCATTTGGTTTTTTTGACATTCAAAAGTGCATGTAATGGTCTAACTGAAATAAATGCTTTGTATTTGAGTTTGAAAAAATATCTTCATTTGCAAATGTCTTAATCTAATTACAGTATGCTGTAAAAAACCGAAGTCTGGGATAAGCCGTTGTACATATGCTTTATTATTGTAATTTGTGATTATTTTTTAAATTTTGTTTGCAATAAAGAATAAGAACACAATTAAGATGAATCTCCTAAAATAACCTTACAAAATCATTCGCCAAATCTCTACGCTTCATTGGGAACTTAAAATGGCGGAAATATTCAACGGCTTTCAAGGAAGCCATATTCAATTGGGACAAAGTACCTTTAAACAGACGCGACTCAATATGCCCTTGTCACGTCAACGCGCCCGTCACTTCGACTCGAGATTAGAATCGATTTGAGGAACTCTCAGTTGTGAGTGATGTCCTTCAGAAACGTTCGGAAACATTTGTTTGGATAGGACCCATTTTTGACAGGAATGTTCTTTTTTATGATAAGAAAAGTTTGTGTAATAAGTTTTAATAGGATGTTGTTGGGATATTAGATTCTTGTCATATTGTAAACGTGGCCTAGTTCGAGAATGATGGAGGACCAAGCTGTTAGCTTGTATAGAAGAATATCTACTAAGTAGGGCTGCAATTGACTCACATAGACATTTTCTCCGACTTTTCGCACTTTTTTAGGCTATGTCCGTCTCTAGGGTCCCAACTATCTCTGTACCAAAATTCATCAAAATAGGTTTGGCCATTTAGGCGTAAAGACGTAACAAATAAACTCACTTTCGTTTTTATAATGTTAATAAGGATTACAAAAATAAACTATTCGAAATCCTCACAACAAACCCATTCATTTGAAATGACAGTTTACATTCTTTTTTTAAATATCCGTCTTGCCCCCCAAAAGTGCTACCATATTCAGATTTCGTATATTCACGTCACGAGTCTGCTTTTGACTCACAGGAATTGATATGTGTACTGAATGAATACCAACAGAATCTAAAAAAAAATAACTGTGATGGACCGAAAGACGGACATGACTGATCCTATTAGAGTTCCGTTTATATATTCAGACGTACGAAACCCTGTAAAACACGGTACTTTAAAACGTATCAAAAGACCATTTCATTCCAGATTGCAACTGAATAGAATATACAAGAAAAAAAAAACAGTCTCACCTGCAAATGGCTCCTGTTTCTAGGGTTCCCGAACCACAGCCGAAGCGCCTGTAGCACAGTGTACCTCGGCGTTCGAATTGCAGGGTAGCTGGAAAAAAAAGAAAGAAGGATTTTTGCGGGTAGCAACCCTTAAACGGGATGAATCGCGACATCACTTTGAAAGGCGTTTTAACGTCGTGTTAATGTGGTACGCTGCTTTGAATGAATACTGTTGTTACTCAGAACGGGTGTTTCTTTCTCTGCAGAGTTGATTTAAGTTTATTATTATTTCAAACTTACTATTATTTATTCCGTGCTTTGACTCTTTTCGATTGACCCATGTCTATGGGTCATTCTAACTTCTATCTTATTTTTTTAAACTATATTTTTTTGTATTAATCCTGTATTGTGTGATATATTTATCTATCTTTCTAGACACAAAATTTGTGATAACATTACGACTTTTACTGGGTTTATAATTATGGATGCGATGCACAATACGAGCATGGCATGGTCGACCTAACTCGAAATTGTACAATTTTGTCATCACACCAATAAAATTCTCGTGTCACAGTTTTAGTTGCCGTGCACCTCTGAAACGGCTCCACCAATTTTTATGAAATTTTGTATAAATATTCCGAAGGTAAAGAAAGGGACTTGAGCAACGGGTGAAACCTTTGGCACAGCTGAAGGCCAACCATGAGAGATGGTGCTAGACACCATATAGCTCTGTCTCTTTCATTTTTCTCTTTCAATCAGTGGAATAAGTTCTGCTTTAAGACGTCATGGGTAGCTGCTTTAATATAATAATAGTATTCTTTCAATTGAGCGGTTTGTTGCCAATAATATATTCTGCTCGCGATAGTGGCGGACTACCATTTCCATTGCTACTAAAAGCATATCATTCAAATACATTTGAACAAAAATACGATAACTTATAAACTACCGATGCAATATAGATACAATTATATAATAATTATAAACATTATTTTGAAAATCGGCCCAAAATTTATGGAGAAATCGTGTAACAAACAAAAAAAAATCCAATCGAATTGAGAATCTTCTAATACATAAAATTCTCGTGTCACTATTTTCGTTCCCATACTTCTCCAAAACGGCTGGATCGATTTGAACGAAATTTTGTGTGCATATCGATCGGGTAGGTCTGAGAATCGGCTAAAGGTGAGTATAAACTACAACATTTTCTGGAGCATTTCTGTCTAATGTAACGTTCTTGCGAATGGTACAATACAGGCAAAAGCTCAGTTTCCAAAGCATTTCCATGTAATGTAACGTTCCTGGGAATGCTCGGCGTTATGTTACGGGTAAATTGTGCATTTACCGCGTGGACCTCGTGTTTTTCGTCCCTCTCCCTCAGCGTCACCCCGCAACCGCCCACCGCCCGCACTCGGGGCTCGACGAAATGTTACACCAATACGCTCGACGAAATGTTACACCAATATGCTCCTTGGTTTGTAACAAAGAGGCGAGAGTGCTCGACGTTTAATTCGTAAAAGGATGATACACTAGAACATATCATCGAGCGGCTCGTTGTTCTGTTACAAGTAAATGTTGTAGTCTATACTCACCTTAACATCAATTTTTCATGCCCCTAACTGAGCAGCGGGTGAAACCGCTGGGCACAGCTAGTATCAAATAAAAAGATATCCGTTCTTGTGTTACCAACAAGTATTGATATATTTTTATCAACTTCAATTAACCACATTAATTTAACGCTAAAATCCCTTTAAAGTTTTTTAGCAATCCACTCTTGCATTTCTGGTAAACCCGTTTTTCCCGCGGTACTATCTTTTTTGGAGGGAAAAAGCGCGGTGAGTCGTTTCGATCCTCATGTTCGCAGAGAAGTGTCATTGGAATGAACGTAGGTAACCTGCCGTTTGAAATGCTTTTTATTGCTATCGGTATATGTACGCGGTTCATGTGTTGACGACATTTTGTTCAAGGTTAAATCGTGATTGCGAAGATCGATCATTACATTCCGAGTTTCTTCTTTTCCTCAAAAAGCACGTTAAGTCGTTGGTCCTGGCTGTCATTTGTACATCTTTCATAGTAGTCTGCGGTCCTAAAGGCTGACTACCAGCTTTAGGTACCAAGGAATATCATACTACCTAATAGTAACTGGGTTGTGGATGTCAAATAGTCAGTCGCTCCATGTAAAATACTAGTTTTTTTTTTGTGTATGGGAATTCATCAAAATAAGGTCCCCCGCTCTGGGCGGAGTGGGGGGAGACTTGTTCCTTCTTTTGCCTTATTTTTGAGGTATCTCTTTCGAACAACCCTCAACCCTGGAAATATTGGTATTCAGTTGCATCTGGTAAACTGGAATATGTCTAGGCAGATGATGAGGATGCTATGCTCTTGTGGCTTATCTGATATTCGAAATGGCAAAGTACATCTTGAAAACAAGAAAATTCCTTCTGCAAACGGTCCTTGCTAACAGGATTTTTCGGTGACTACGTTTAGGGAAGACGTTGTGACCGCCTCAAAGGATAATCCCTAAATCATTTACAGTCTTTTACGATGGTCACCGGAAGACATGGTGGGGTAAATTCTTATCCAGGAGTAACAAAAAAAGAAACAAAAACATAGCGTTTACACAGGGAGAAATATAATTTGAGGGTCGTGAGGACCGGGGTTGCGGGCTGTTCAAAAGAGATACCGCGGCCCCGGAACACAAAGGGCAAAATAAGGAACATGATTGGGTTTTAGTCAGTAAAAGTCTGACACTCCGTCCAGAGCGGACGAAGTTATTTAATGATTTGCCATCCTCAAAAAAGGGTCGTAAGGATATAGTACAAATCTGTTAAATTTCTGTGGTAGGCGTTGCAGTAGGTTATTATGTTGCCCAATTATTACCGACAAGCTTTTAATAATATTACTTCTCGATTTGTTTTTTTTTTGCCGAAACCTCTTTAACAGGCCCAAGGTGACAAAGGACCCTTCAGGAAGCCGTCAATTAAGCAAGTAGTACAAACTGCAGAAAATATTTCTGGAAAACGACTTTCCAGAAATATTTTCCCGTCATTTTAGTGTTTATTTTGGAAGTCGGTTTATCTCCGCCCTTTGCGTTGCGATGTCTCATACAAATTCTTATCGAGTATTCTTTCTCCATTGCTACTAAAAGATATAAACATATCTTCTATATGAATCAGAAGAAAAAATATTTATTACAGAAGACACCTCATAAACTGACCTTTCGACGTTAAAAAGTATTTTGAAAATTGACATAGAATTTGCGGTACAAGGTAAAAACTACAGATAGCAGGTACCTGCAAATCAGGAAAGGTGTTGCCCCAAACTTAACGCGAGCTAAGCCGCGGGCAAAAGCTAATAAAATATACAGACGGTAATCTTCCTCGTTTTTTTTTTCAAGTTGGAGCTATACCTCACATTTCTCCCTTACTAGAAAGTTTATTTATTAAAACTTTATGCACAAGTAAAAACAAAGGTGGACGTAATGTACTAGGCATTTTCTACAATCAGAAAGAAAGTTCCCAGGTATGGTCCGAAACTTCTTTCTTTCTTCCGAATTTAGGAATGACGTTGAAAACATACCTTTCAGCTTCGTTTAAGGGTCTTTTTGCACCCATAATTTATCCGTTGAACCCTTATTGTACCGATCTATTAGAAGGGTTGGGTTCAGCAGTGGACGCTTCTGTACCGACAATGATTGATTGAAATGCACATTTCTATCTTCTACGGGTTAACAGGTGTGACGTAATAATTTGATTGATAGCTATAATAATTTAATGGAAGATATATTCAGCTTTCCTAATAGAACCTCAGCTGTATTGAATTGGTAATTTCAATTCAAATAAGGAGCTTGTGGTTAAATAATAACAGCCGCACGGGTCTATTTTTGAGGTTAAACCGGGGTTGCCAAGGTTAGGTTGAGGATGGTAACTCCTGTATCGTGGGTGCGTTTACTAGCATTTAAACTCACATACACAAACAGCCAGACCCGAAACAAATATCTGCAGGTCATAGAAATATTTGTTTCGTGCGGGAATCGAACCCGCTACACGCAGCGCAGCAGCAGAAAATGGACCAGCCACTGCGCCAACCGTGTATCAGTAGCGGCGTAAGGGGGGGGCGGCGGGGGCGGTCCGCCCCGGGTGCCAAGCATCAAGGGGTGACAACCTGCTGGGGTTGCGGGTTGTTAGAAAAAGATACCGCAGCCCCGGAACGTAAAAGGCAATAAAAGGAACATTGGTGGGTTTTAGTCAGTAGTAGTAGTCAGCAAAATTCTGACGCTCCCCCGCTCCGCCCAGAGCGGGGAAAGGTATTTGATGATTTCCCACCCCAACAAAAGGGGTGACAACGGAATGCCAAGCCAGTCGTGCAGATTAGTAGCCACTGGCGCATCTGCACGACAAGGTCGGCGCGGGCGACAGGGGCAAGTTGTTGATGTGTCGATCAAAGCAATCACAGTTGACACTTGGTCAGTTAGCCAGTGTTATTGTTTCTATGATGTGATCGTTTAATCTGCACGCGAATCTGGATCAATTTTGAAGTTCATAGCACCTTCTGGTTCTCTGGTATCAAACATACCACAGCAAGGTGTTGAAAGTGACATTGAAACAGTATATAGTATATATATACAGGGTGGCCAGTTGATAGGCGTCCAAAGAAAAAAATTAGATGCCTTATGCTAAGGGGTACATTACCCCCATGTATGTTCCGCGATTTTTTGTAGTTTAGGAGCTAGAATTTTTTTAAGTACTATTTTCAAAATTTTCACCTAACATTGGTTTTTATTTTTTTTCTCTTTATTCCTATTATTTCCAGATATTCTATTTTGTGGAATCTATTAGCAATAGCTAGCATGCAAAAAACAACCGTTTGCCTAGGCATTGTAGAACTTACCACAAAATTAGTCCAAAGTTCAAAATTACCGTTAGAGTTTGGTAATCAAAAATGTTCAGAGCTTAATAAAAAATAATTCAGGGGTGCCAGAGGGTTCTAAATGATTTCAAAAACTTTTATGGACCTTCAGACAAAATCGTTAAAAAAATATAGAGCTTGATCAGGGATTATTTCGTGTAATTAGCTTTGATAGCAATAAAGGTATTTTTACAGTTATTGTTATAATTTGTGATTTCGTTATTTTTTCCACTGTTATGTTAAAAAATACGGTAGATAGTTTACAAATTTTATTAAAATACCCTAAAAGGTTTTCAAAATGCCGCCCTACCACAGAAATGCACAAGCTACATCTAAGGAGGAAATTATCTTTTAGTTGTAAACCATGTCTTCTTTGTTAAGTTTACGTCTGACAGCAAAATTGGTCATTGGTTCTCCAAGAACTCCTTGTAGGTGGCTCCGTCGAGCCTGGACGGCCGCCTGGCTAGACCGTTATTCCGTAAGACCATAAAATTTTCAACACCGCTTCAGTGTGAACATGTGGTCCGGCGTTCTCAACGGTGAACTAATTGGCCCATTCGAGCTGCCTCGATGATACGCACGGGAAACTAACAATGAAGAAGAGCTGAGACGGAAAATTGAAGAACCGGGAAATGTTGTAAGAAGTAACAGAGAAGCCTTTAGACAGCTAAAAGACAATTTCGCCCGTAGATGTAGATTGTGAATTTCTGTGTTAGGGCGGCATTTTAAAAACCTTTTGTAGGGTGTTTTAATAAAATTTGTAAACTATCTACCGTATTTTTTATCATAACAGTGGGAAAAATTACGACATCACAAATTAAAAGAATAACTGAAAAATTCGTTTATTGCTATCAAAGCTAATTACAGGAAATAATCCCCGATCAAGTTCTATATTTTTTAACGATTTTGTCTTCTGAAGGTCCATAGAAGTTTTTGAAATCATTTCGAAACCTCTGGCACCCCTGACTTATTTTTTTATTAAGCTCTGAACATTTTTGATTACCAAACTCTAACGGTAATTTTGAACTTTGGACTAATTTTGTGGTAAGTTCTACAATGCCTAGGCAAACGGTTGTTTTTTGCATGCGAGCTATTGCTATTGCTAATAGATTCCACAAAAAAAGAATATCTGGAAATGATAGGAATAAAGAGATAAAAAATAAAAACCAATTTTAGGTGGAAATTTTGAAAATAGTACTTAAAAAATTCTAGCTCCTAAACTACAAAAAGTCGCGGAACATACATGGGGGTAATTCAGGTACCCTTCAGCAAAAGGCATCAATTTTTTTCTTTGGACGCCTATTAACTGGCCACCCTGTATATAGCCTGAAAATCTCGATACACAAGATGAAAGATTATAAGAAATTTACCATGTTTATATTTTTTTTTTATTATAATTAAAATTATCTTACTTCTACATAAGTTGTATTTAACCTTTGTTTCTAATTTAAAACCATTATTTTATTTGTTTGTTTAAAGTCCGTTCGCATGGTAAACATTATTTAAGTTATAAAGGGATTAGCAACAAGAAGAATATGACCAAGAAAAAAACTTTTTTGAAAAAAAAAAGTCGAAAATAACGTACTTAACTTTTGTTGGTTTCGTTGAATTTTTTGCTACCGACTTCCGGAAAGTTATTTTCGAATTTTTAGTTTTTTTTTTGGAAGTCGGTTATGATTAAAAAAAAGTATTCTGCAGTTTTTGTAATAACAGATTTTCGTCAAAGAATTTAATTCATGGTGGAAGCTAAATCCTTAAGTGTCCGAACACATAACGAATTCTGAAGGTCTACCCTCCTGTTTTAAAAAAGGAAAATCTTGAAATGGATTGATGCTTCAAAAATCTATTGACCATGAACATCAAAATGTTAAGAGACCAAGAGAAACAAAGTGGAGTGCCTTTTAGATGTTTTTCTCTTCCTGGTACGCCAAAATCATTTCATCAGACAAAAGAGGGTTTTTTTAGAAGTAGTTTGACCTAGGAATAGGACATGCTATCTATATACAAAAAGTAAACGGGTAGTGTCCAAATATGTACATTCAAAATGAGTTCAATATTATTTTCGATAGTACTGAAGTACTATCATCGAGTGTTACCATCTTTTTTTTTAAGCATTTGTGTGGCTTCAGTGATTTCTTGTAAAAGAAGTTTCTCAAATGTTTAGTTAGGTAATAATATCTTACTTAAAATTTACAATGACCCAAACGCGACCTACCAGTCTTTCCATATTGCCCATTGTAAAGGACCGAAACGTAAATTTTGATATTATAGAATATTTAAGCAAAATAAAGTCACGCAATCGCGTTTAGTATTTTGAGGGTGCTCAATAGAAAGTCGCCCCGGGTGCCAACCCATGCTACGCCGCCACTGCCGTGTATCCATTACATACCGAGTTTCCTCCTTGCCTCGAAAAGCACTTTAAGTTTAAAGATCTTTGACAGTCGTTAGAGTCAGTGCTCCGAAAGTCTGACAAGCACTCTTATGAGGGCTATCGTTTTACCCAGTACGTGGAGGTTATATACTAAGTCATCATCATCATTTGCCTGGCCTTCTCCCATTCTATTTGGGGTCGGCACAACACGTTTTCTTCTTCCATTCTCCCCTATCAGACGTCACGGCATCATTTACTACTTTCTCCTTCATATCATTGGTCATACACTAAGTCGCACCTTGAAAAATACTGGTAATCATTGAACGCGACCAAAATAGATGGGAAAGGCAAAGCAGATGATGAATTGAACCTCAGCTGCATTACATTAAGAACCTCAATCCAACCGAAATCGGAGAATTAAATTCTTTGACAAATTCAACGGGATACGAATGGGGTCGCCGATGAATAGGATTCTTTATCTTGGACGTCCATAATCCGAATCATTATTGGGACCAACTTTTTTATTATTTCCTCTTTGGTCCTTTTCTTTTTTTTTTAATCGTTGGAATTACGTAAGAATGGATTTGGATTATTTTTTTACGAGTTTTTCGATTCCGGGTGAAGTATTTGAAATGTTCGGGGAGATTATCTTATAATTTTGATAGATTTTCTGTTGATTGAATGGTTCTGGCATTTGTATGTGAATTAAGATATTTATAATACAACTAGCTGAGACCAGCGTTATCCTCTTCTCACTTAGGGGTTTGAAAGATAGTAGCCGATTCTCAGACTTACTAAATATGTTAAAAAAAATCACAAGTTTCGGTCGAGCCGTCGACACAAAGGACTGTTAAACAGTATTTAGCCACGCATTTGTAAATACGGATGCAGATTGCTGACCCTTTTTATTTTCGGGTGGGAAATCATCCAATGACTTCCCCCGCTCTGGGCGGAGCGGGGGGGCATGTCAGACTTGTACTGACTAAAACCCACCCATGTTCCTTCTATTGCCCTTTACGTTCCGAGGCCGCGGTATCTCTTTCGAACAACCCGCAACCCCGGCAGGCGGAAGCTCTGGCAAGCCCCTCTGCTTTGCTGACTCTCTTTGAGGCGCGCGTGAAACACGAACGCGCCGTCGACACGGCCTGTCGTCAATCGACGGACGGACGGTGAACTACCCATTGCTCACCGCCCACAGGCCTGCATCTACGGTGGCCGGGAGTGGTCTCGCGGCGCCCGGCGCGGCGCCATGGGCGTCTCCCGCGGCGGCTGGGTTGGGCAGATGTTCAGATTGCTGACCCTGCAATCTATTTCGGTAACTTGAAATCCGAATTTCTATTACCAGTTGGTTAAATACAAATTAGCATCTGAATCAGAACTAATGACGTATCGATAGTCGACATTATTCAATAGTTCAGGTTTTCAAACAAACTACTACTGAAAATAAGTTTTACCGTACCGAATAGCTCCGATTCTGGCCGAATCAAGCCGAAGGCATAATCTAGTCCGCAATATTGCAGTTGATGGAATTAAATTTAAATTGTTACTAGAATTTACCTGATAGGGTTGTCAGTAACGTGTTTAAGGAGTGATTTGAAGGAAAAGTTATAAGAGTGGCGATGGATAGAGGGAATGAAAAAAAAACGTGATGCGCCGCCCCTAATTAATATAGGATAAGGGCAAGATATGATTTTGAATACTGTGGCATGGTAATTTGTTGTTTGTGGATTTCCATAGCTTCAAAAAAGATCAAAATTAGTAAAAACTCGCCTGAGACACTATTTTTCTGAAGAAGCGGGTTGTTCAAAAGAGAAACCGCGGCTCCAGAACATAAACGGCAAAAGAAGGAACAGAGAAGGAAGGGGCTAAAACCAACCCATGTTCCTTTTTTAAAAACCCAGCAGGCGGTGACCCTGGTAGGCCCCTATGTGAAATCCTGTGGGAATCTTCATGTTCGTAAAACCGCAGAGCACGGCAAGTTGCCCACATAATTTCGCTTCCCAAGTCTTGTTAGTGACAGCCCTACCTGATGATCACGGTACGAACAAGCCCGCAGCAAGTTGGCCAACCGTTCCAGGTTCCACTCCATTTGGAACTGTTAAATAAGTTTTAACAATCGGATATCGGAAACTTGGCGAGCAACGTTTTTTGCTGGTATTCTGGTTGTTGAAGATATTTATTGGTTTTTTTTTGTTGTTAATTCATTGCTGGGTTCTGATTTACGATTTGTTAATATACTTTTTGTAGAGTAACAATAGTATTTTGTTTTAAAGAGAAACATGTTTAACGGCCCTTTGAAGAAACTCTGTGACAACTTTAAAGCTAGATCACCTAAAAAGCTGTATAGGTGAGAATAGTGTATAGGAGACCCTATAAGGTCGTCAATGATGTTTGGAAATGTCAGCTTTGTTCTCGGAGTTTCTCAGCCAATGTTGAATAATTATGCAGAATTGCATATATTTACAAAATTGGTGTTTATTAGTTTAGTGTATTATTTGTATGTGTGTTTATTTTATGATTGATAGCTAATTTTTGGAGTTTATTGGAGTTTACTCCTTAAGAATCGATTTTCATATTTAAGGCGCCCGGTATGAGAAAAATCGGAGGGGTAAAATCTACTAAAGTAACGAAAATGTGTCACGTTTTTGGTGCGCACCTTTAGTGCACATCTTTCTAATTTGGCTGTGAGTGTATTAAGACGTACTATATGGTATGCTGTATAGGCGACTATACCTATATACTATAATATGTTATTGGGCTTGTTTGTTTCTATCAGTGTCGATGTATTTATATTGCTATTTTTTTTTCATTAATTTGTGAAATATCCTTTCATATGATATTAATCTTTTTTTAGTTGAATAAACTCTTTTTGCGTATGGTAAGATATTCGTACTTAAGGAGTAAACTCCAGTCGTGCGTCGGAGCTTGACACACACACTTTTTTTTTGTTTTGTGTTTTCTATACACTGTATCTACATATCTCATCCAACTTTCCTCTCGCAGGTCTGCTGGAAGAAATTTCTCATGAAATAAGCTGTACCTTTGCGCTTGTGTCTTAATGAACATACTGGATAGGACTGATGGCTTTATTTGTAAACAATGGACGACGACGGTAGTGTTGCCTTCAAACTGTAGCCAGAAGTAATGTGTGCTTTGTTATAGTGTATGTGTTTGCGCAAAGCGCCTACCAAAACGATCATAGTAGCAATTCACTGTTGAGGCCACGTAAAAGATTGCTAGGCTTTTTTATTTTTATATTTTGTCGACCGCCTACCTACGTATTATTATAATGTTCAAATTAAAGAAAGGAATTCAGTATTCACATCAAGCAACGTATTTTTAATTAGTCCTGGACCAATCCTGCACAGTATGTGTATGTACCAAGGTATTACGTAGCTTTGACATATTAGGAATTGATCTAAGTATTTATTAGTTTGTAAGTGGTGTATGATTTGACAAATAAATAAATAATAATAATGTAATGTCCTATCAAGTATTTCGTGTGTACTTAAATAAATATAGGTATTAAATATATTTATTGTGATGCCTTGTATGTTTATTGTTTTTACGTTTATTCATTTTAAGACATATAATTTTACATTTTTTATTATTTCTTAATAAAAACATAGAAAAAAACATTTAGCAATATTAAAAATATAATTATTTATTACTAGCTATTGCCTGCGGCTTCGCCCGCGTTATTTTCAGTAGCGTCTTATTGATTTGTTATAGCAACGCTAAGTTTTCCCGTTTCGTCCCTCTTTCTCCTTTATATCCCACTCTTTTTAAAAAAAAACCTATGTTTGCCTCCTGGTTCCCAACTATCTCTGTACCAAAATTCATCAAAATCGGTTTAGCCATTAAAGCGTGAAGAGGCAACAAACAAACAAAAAAACTTAATCTCGCTTTTATAATATTAAAGTAAGGATAAGAATGTCGGTTACGGTATGTTTTCTTTCTTTTAATTCACCATGTGTCCTCTATCTATAAAACATTAATATCAATATAAGTATTCAAAGGAGATTTTTGCATCGCTACAAGATTGTTACCGATATGCGATTCATTGCTCAATTGAATTTGTTTCTTAATGTTTTCGCTTATAAGCTAAAATGCAATATCACTTACCTAAACCCACATAGTTCGCAGTGGTTTCTCCCCACTTGGTTAAGCCATCTCTCCAGACAGCTCAGGTGGACATTTGCTAAGGAACCCTTGCAGTTACATGGCGAAATCAATCTGAGGAAATGATAAATGATGTTTATTTTGCAAGTAGGTTTTCACAAACACTTTTACACGTCTTTTTTTTTAAACTTGATGAGGCCAGTGTTTCGTATCCGACTACTCTAAGAAGAAACAGTCGAAACAAACTCAGAGGTAATAGTCTCTTTTAAGGCCCAGACAAAAATCTTGGTCAACTTACATGAGGACTATGCAGATTAGTGTCTGAAGTTGTTTTAATTAATTAAGGTATAAATATTTATCGGTTTAAAAAAAGGCTCTTCGAAACGGTAGATGCGGGAGATCTTGTCATTACTATCTTAACAATGGTAGAAGAAATTAAGAACGATTTATGAATTTGCAATGTTTGGTTTGGAAGCGAAAGTTGAAAATTCAACAGCAAACTCATGTCACTTATATAATTTTACACGATATCTAGACTTGAAAGAAGTTAGTTTCAAGGAAAAACTAATTGTAACTTGAAACGAATCGCCAAGTTTCCCTCAGTACTAAATAAAACAATCTACTTTTAATGGTTGTGCGTGCTTCGTCGAACATTAAGGAAATACAGGTTCGAATAGAAAAAAAAAACAATGTTGGATGACTTGTTTATCAAGAAGACATATATATATATATATATATATATATAACATCATGCTACGAAACTAAGATACTGAGCAGCGGATGAAATAGCTGGACACATCTATCTATATGAGAAAATAAAATGGCAAGATTAGGAACAGTTATTTCTTAGTTCAGTAGGCCTACTATGACATCTTAAAGCAGGACTTATTCCACTGAGTGAAAGAGATGGTGCTAGACACCCTGTATAGCTCTGTCCCTTTCTCTCAGCGGAATAAGTTCTGCTTTAACACGTCATAGTAGGGTAGCTGTTCTCTGTAAGTTCAGTTTGTTCTTCAATAGATTAGTTCATTTTAAGCGACGTAGTAACAGCAGCACTAAGTGACCTTTCCAGAAATACATGTAAATACTCTACGAAATGAGATCCCGGACAAAAAACGATGTCCGATCTCCAAACTCAAGAGCCAAATAAAAAACTCACTCAATCCCACGACGACGCGTTGATCAAACATCTTATGTAGCACCTAAACGAATATACCAAGCAAATAAACATTTGGATACAACATAAGACCGAATTTTTCCGTTACCAACCTCTCCCTGCCGCGCGTCATACATATTCTGCAAACATTGGATCCGATACTTGAAAGCGAATCTCTCGCTGTAATTCCCAGATCAGATTTCTCTGAAAGACTGCCAGTCTTCTTTTTATCAATTTTCGAAATTTTAGCTTCAATTATAGGCTTTGTAACTATCACTTCATTTGGAACTAACGGTATATCTTCAGTTTGTACCATGCTGTTGCCAGGGTTTGTAATCTCTATAGTGTCTGGTCTAGTAGTATCTGGGCAAGGTATAACAGCTGGATGAACGTTTTGAACGTTTGGTAGTTCGCTCAGAACTATAGGAATAGCATTCGGTGTTTCTTTAACAAATTTGAAACATGACGCCATAAATTTCTTCAGATCTATCAAAGTTGTAGAATCTTCTATTGCAGTAGCCGTTTCGTTATCTAGAATTGGTATTTTAAGTTCTTTAAGATTTAGGTTTGTTAATGTTTGTGCTGGTTTACCGAAGCTTAAAGATTTTAATGCTTCCGTCACATCTTTACTTGTTATTATGTGTCGCATGCTGTGCTCTGATTTCGATATGCCTGGTTTGGCCTGCAAGACTTTCGTGTGGAGAACTGCGCCAGGTAGATCATTTGCTCCGGATGGTCCTGCATCTTCGTTTGCAGTAGGTTGACTTTTACTATCTGTTGTCTTCACTTCACTCGTCGTATTTTTCTCTCCATTTGTTACTGTTTTTTCGTTGATGTCCATTAATACTTGTGTACCATTTGTTATAGTATCTTAAAGAAAATATAATTAAAATAAATCTTGTCTGAATGATGCGGTGTTTGACGTATTTGAAGTTTTGTGTCGAAATATTTATTTGTTTTTTTTGCTGTCAACCTTTTTGTATTGCAAAGATTAAGGAGTTTACTTTCAGCGGTTCTAATGCATATTTTAAACTCATCCTTATGTATGCCCGCCCTTCCATCTAAAAATGTAGGTTGAAGAAAGTGGGGTACATTTTTAATTATATAAGTACAATTATTTAAGCATAGTCTCCACAAAAATAAACTCGGACAACGTTTACACCCTACCTCGTTAGATGGCGTTGCTCGATTAAAATGCGCGCTATCGTTATGTTACCGGGCCGAGTTGAAGATCTGCGCGCGCACGAAATTTCGTTGCCATCAGGAGGGTCTTAACTGACTCGACTGAACAGTGAGTGATGAACTCGGGATATGAATCTTTGTGATTCCGATCCGCTCTCTCACGGGTCAACTATCGCAGACCCGTGGGCAGAATAACTGACGCTGTTTTTGGCCACTTTATTAAATCTATATAAATTGCATTGATAGGTGTCTATATCGTACAATAATCTGGTAATATCATGTTATTATTCTACATCCAACGGGTAGAATCAAGCTATTGTAGCGGTCAAATTCTAAAAATAGTTCGGTAGTAGGTATGTTAAAAATAAAAGTAGAATAGAAATATGTTCCTTACAATTATATTTAATGTACAATTAATGTCTTTGAACAGTTATAGCAATATAACACGAAATTTAGTAATCATTGTAGATGTAAATAAATAACCATGCTGTCTAACCTAAAAATGAAATACACTCATGTTTTAAGTCATATTAGTAATATCACCATTATGTGTCTAATTAATAAAGATATAAGTACGTGACTATGCCGTTAAATCTCTATTTTTAAGAAATTGAGGGTGTTTTGACCTACGTCTCCATGTAGTAAACGACTCCTGTCAAAATATTTATAGCACCCAAAGATAGACGGGAATGCTATTAAATAATGTTTAGGAGCTGCTAAAACTTTTTCACAGGGACCCATAAATTTGTTTAAAACGTTAATCGGTTAGATTATGGTATCCAAGAATTTATGGAAGATTCAAAAGTAAAATAGAATTTTAAAATATAATTATGTAAGTGTGTGCTAAATGTTTAAGGTTAGATATCAGTTTAATGAATATTGTTTATGGCTAGATATATTTTTAATTAATATAGTATTGTGAAAGTTCCTACAATACGTGATATTAGATACTGCGATATAATTTTATTAGTTTTAAGACATTTTGCTACGCCCTAACAGGGTTATGTACTCACTACGGTATAAGCCGTGTAAGTGTAAATATTTGTAGATACATTGTGTATTAAATGAATAAATAGTGGCTGAGTAATAAAACCTATAAGTACAGTGACTATGCCGTTAAATATATATTTCTATGAAATTCAGGGATTTGTAGTAAAATCTAATATATAAAATTCTCGTGTCACAGTTTTCGTTCCCATACTCCTCCGAAACGGCTGGACCGATTTAAACGAAATTTTGTGTACATATCGGGTAGGTTTGAGAATCGGCCAACATCTATTTTTCATAACCCTAAGTGAGCAGCGGGTGAAACCGCTGGGCACAGCTAGTAAATTTTATAAAGTAAACGACTCCTGTCAAAATAATTATAGCACCCAAAGAGTCTATCTTTGGGTGCTATAGTTATTTTGACAGGAGTCTATTTGATTCGGGATTGCTGTTGATTATTGTTCAGGAGCCGCTAAAACTTTTTCACAGTGTTCGATAAATCTGGTTAAAAGGTTAACATCCATTTTTTGATTCACAATTAAACGGGTTAACCCGTATAATAAACTTTTTATTGTATCATTTTTTTTGTTATTTTGAATGTTCGTCGTCCTTGCTACCAGTGGAGAAGCTTTATCATTAGGTACGTTCGGGTTTAATAGAGCCAAGGACGACGGTTTTTAATATTGTACTAACGGATAAATTAAATATTAGAACGAAAACCATTGTAGACTAGCTGCGCCCCTCGGTTTCAGTCGTGTGGTGATAGATTATACAATATATCTTTATGAATTGTAGCCTATGTGATATTCTGATGTATACCTAAGCTATATTATTGTAAAGTTTCATTAAAATCCAATCTGTAGTTTTTGCGTGAAATAGTAACAAACATCCATACATCCATCAATCCATACAATCTTTCGCGTTTATAATATTAGTAGGATACTAAATTACTATGATTTAATTTAATAATTTATTAGAATAAGTTTAATTTAACAACTCTTCTTGACTTCAACTCTCTTTGACTAATCTCAATAAAAATAATGTTATAATTGGTTAATTACTATTAAAAAATATTTTTAATATATTAATTTTATTTCACAATCATTTTTTAGTCTATGCTTTGTTCTACAGGGTCCGTGTGTAGTACACAGCATAGTAACACAGCTTAGGTACACACTGTGTACCTAAGCTTTAAGCCCATTGTAAGATCTTCACACATTATGACATGCAAATAAATCCTAAGTTCCTAACTAATATTATAAAATCGAAAGTGAGTTTGTTTGTTACCTCTTCACGCTGTAATGACTAAACCGATTTTGATGGATTTTGGTACAGAAATAGTTGGGAACCAGGAGACGGACAAAGGCTATTTAAAAAAAAAGTCATATGAGGGAGAAAGACGGAAGAAACGGGAAAACTTAGCGTTGCCATTACAAATCAATAAGGCGCTACCGAATTTAACGCGAGCGAAGCCGCGGGCAAAAGCTAGTAAAGATATAAATAAGAATTTGCTTTTTTCCCGTGCTTTGATTTCTCAGACTGATTGAGAAATCATTATTTAAATGAACAAAAGTCTAATTGAACAACACAAACCAAAATCTCTAATTACCGTCTCGAAACCAGTCTAAACCGGCTAAAACTGGATATAAATAAGATCTTTAAACAATCCGGAGTGGTTTGGCCGCGCCGCGGTTGCAACGTCCACCACAGTTTGCGGTCACCCTAATCCTGGCTGCAACAGTGGATTGGTTATTTAGTCTGTTACTCATTTGTGGGGTTTATTAGGAGTAATTTGAGTGCTACATCGTTATTCAACGTAGGGGAGTAAGGTAGGTAAATAGAAAAGTGTACAGTATAGATAAAATATCCTACGAATATTATAAATGTTTATAAATGCAAATGTTTCTGAGGATGGATGTAGGTAAAAAACATCTAAAACCCACCCATGTTCCTTCTTTTGCCCTTTACGTTCCGGGGCCGCGGTATCTCTTTCGAACAACCCGCAACCATGTTTGTTATTCTTACACGTCAAAATGGGTGAACGGATCTTCATGAAATTTGGCAGAGAATTAGATTATGGTCCGGAATAACACATAGGAAACATTTTTTCGATCATCACGCGGGCAAAGAGTATAATAAATAGCTCTGATACGCGCCACCCTTTGGTTTTTAAAGCTGAAAGCAAATTTACTTTTAAAAGAAAAGTTTGTGATCACTATTTAGGTTCGTTTAATTGTAAGTTATTGTAATTATTGTTAAAATACTCGTTTATTTCATATGTATTTGTGTATTAGTATCTTAGTTTTCGAAAACAAATAGTTCACATTTCGCCATTAAACGTAAAGTTTGGCGAGTAATCCTTACTGATATTATAAAAGCGAAAGTGAGTTTGTTTGTTACGTCATCACGCCCGAATTTTGGTACAGAGATAGTTGGAGAAATGAGGGAGAAAGAGGGAAGAAAAGGAAAAACTTATTCAGCTGAAAATCAGCGTCAGGTGCGGTGCGACCTTGTGTCGTCATCTGGCATTATGCTGAGCTGAGGTCTTTTTGGCATTATTTATTTTATTTTGTTAAGGTGTTCCTGATTTTTTGTTTTTGTTTTTAATGCTAAATAAACGCCTTTGAATCCATCGCCACCGCTCAGGATTCTACTTTAGAATCCCTCGCTACGGTCGTGATTCAATCATAGAGTCCTTAACTTTCTCGGAACTCAAAATCAAATCTCACAGCAAAACTTATCTGTAGTATCTTATTGCACAAATAACTATTACACGATATTGTAATGGACTACAATATCTGTGCATTAATTGTGTTTTTTTGTTAAACGTTGGTAATTAAACTCGTTACTGATCAAATTAGTTTAATTAATAGTCAACATTCAGCGTTAGTTCTCAAAACAGTGTTGCTTTGATAAAATCTACTAAAATCCAACTTAAATTTACTGTTTACTAACCACTTACCATTTCAGCTAAAACTTTGTTCCCAACGTAAAAGGTTGAAAATCGCGTGAGTTTTTTAAATGTAAATTTTCAGAGTTGCTTTAGTAAGTTTGTGTAGTTCTATTTCCATTGTGTTGCAATCGTAAAATTGTTGCTTTAATAATAAAAATTAAAGTATAAAACGTTGAAAAAGGTTTTATTGGACGTCGTTATTTACAGTGTAACATATTTTAAATGTATTTTTGAGGAGTTTGGATTCGAAAATTGAGAAAATGTTTAAAGCAAGGTTTTATCAATTTTGAACTTTTGCTGGAAATCCACAAATATGAAAAGAACAACATGAAATATCCCTACAAATATTATAAAAGCGAAAGTGAATTTGTTTGTTTGTATGTTTGTTACGTCTTTACGCTTAAATGGCTAAACCGATTTTGATGAATCTTGGTACAAAGATAATTGGGACCCTGAAGACGGACATTTTTTAAAGTCAGAAATAAGGGGTGAGAAGAGGGAAGAAAAGGAAAACTTAGCTTTGCTATTACAATAAATAAGGCGCAAGGGCAAAACTACAGGTAGCAGGTACCTGCAAATCGGGAAAGGGGAAATTTGTTACCCTGAATTTAACGCGAGCGAAACCGCGGGCAAAAGCTAGTATTTTATAAAAGTTGAATTCATGCCCAAACGCTGTGTGAAAATGAAGGCATGATATAAATTAATTGAAACATTAAAAAAAACACGAACCTCACAATTATAAACGTGTGTTTCTATGAAGTTATGTATCTGAAAAGTATTTGAAACTTAATTTTTTGTTGTTGTGGGAAATCATCAAATAATTTCCCCTGCTCTGGGCGGAGCGGGGGGGAGTGTCAGACTTGTACTGACTAAAACCCATCCATGTTCCTTCTATTGCCGAGGCCGCGGTATCTCTAACGTTGCCCCACACTAGGAATTTCTCCTGTACCGTGGGTGCGTTTACAAACATTTAAACTCACATACAAATATTTGTTCCGTGCGTGAATCGAACCCGTGGCACGCAGCGCAGCAGTCGATCGCTCAGCCACTGCGCCAACCATGTCGTCCTTTCTATGAGAATACAGTACCAGCATGTAAAATCCATGTTAAACCTAATCGTAGCACAATAAAAGCCAGTTATCGAGGAAGAGTATTTTTTTGGAGTTTACTCCTTAAGAATCGATTTTCATATATAAGGTGCCCAGTATGAGAAAAATCCGAGGGGTAAAACCTACTAAAGTAACGAATTGTGTCACGTTTTTGGTGCGCACCTTTAGTGCGCAACTTTCTAATTTGGCTGTGAGTGTATTAAGACGTACATATGGTATGCTGTATAGGCGACTATACCTACATATATACTATATGTTATTGGGCTTGTTTGTTTCTACCAGTGTCGATGTATTTATATTGCATTTTTTTTCATTAATTTGTGAATTTACCCTTTCGAAATTAATCTTTTTTCAGTTGAATAAACCCTTTTGTGCATATGGTTAGATACTCGTACTTAAGGAGTAAACTCCAGTCGTGCGTCGGAGCTGACACACACACTTTTTTTTTTCAACAAATGGCATCTCGCAGTTCAAACAAGGAGGTTGTCGTCTCCATAACCGAGCCGAAGAAATACAGCCTCGATGTGGTTATATTATTACAATGGAAATCAATTACGTGTGTCTACATACAACACTTACGCTCCACTCGCTCATTCCGCTCCCAGCTTTCAATTATTCCTTATCCTATTACGTATTATTATTCTCCAAGTAATAATTATAAATCTATGAATATTCATGGCTGTTATTATAATTAAGTTTTAGTTGTAGGCTCTGAACTGAAAGGATGGTGACTGTTTATGCATGCTGCCCTTGTTGAAAATAATACCAGTCGGTGGTTATCCAAGCGACCTCCACAAATGTCCTTTTTTTAGTATTGTTCGTCGTGTTGTAGCTCCTTGGGTTTTGGGTCGAAACAAATACTTGCAGTGACTGGTCAGGTCCACTCAATCTGTGTGGTGCTTTCTTATAAATACCATTTCCGACACTAATCTGCATAGTCCTCATGTAAGTTGACCAAGTTTTTTTTTGTCTGGACCTTAAATGACCTCTGAGTTTGTTTCGGCTGTTTCTTCTCAGAGTAGTCGGGTACGAAACAACGGTCTCATTTAGTTTAAAAAAAAAGACGTGTAAAAGTGTTTGTGAAAACCTAATTGCAAAATAAACATCATTTATCATTTATCCCACTTTTAAGGGTTCTGTAGCCAATTCGCTAAAATGGAACCTCTATAGATTTACCCTGTCCGTCTGTTTGACTGTCCTCATGTCAAAGGAATTTCACTTCAAGACTGCTGTCACCATACTTCTAGAATTCGTCATTGAGGCCGACGCGAAACTCACGTTTACACAGCAATGACCAATAGGCTATTTTTTTTTTTTTTTTTTTTTAATTTTTTTTTTAAAGTGAAACTTTTATTCTATCGTTCTAAACTTTTTGGCTCGTGTGTCGCATGTCGATGACGCGGAGGTAGAGTGGGGGTAAAAGTGAGAGACACTCAACAGAGCAGTCGAGGCCAATATGGCGGCGTAGTTCGCAGCTGCTGGACGAGTAGTGTATAGGCTATAGTATACATTTGTGTTATGACGTACGGTAAATTATTAACAAAAATTATTTTATGCGGCAGCCCACTTGAATACTTGAGAGAAGTATTCAATCTTGAAATGATAAATGATAAAAATATACCCACCACGAGATATGGCACAACGATCGATGCAGTTTTTACTAGATACATTGAAAACATCGAATGTATGTCACTGTTCACGTATTTTAGTTACCATAAAATATTGGTTTCATTCATGAACTTTGAAACTCATGATGAAGGTGTAACTGATAATAGAATGATTGTAAGTAATTGAAAAAGGACTTAGCGACGATAATGAATATTTAGTTTTTTTTTAAAATGTGTGTATCATCAAAATGATTGTAGAGTATTGTATATGTAGTTTAATAAAAATATTGATTTTAGACTTAGTCTAATTTTATTATTTCCTATTATCATTCTCAATTTCCATGGATAAAATTGAGATTGATGATGCGATTTTTATACTTTTAATGGAATATTATTCCGAAAATTTGAATTAAATGTCCACAATGTGAATAAAAGTTTCACTTTTACCGTGGTTTCGTAAAACCACACAATCTTTTTTTTAATGGTAAGTTTATTTTTATTATTTACCAATAATATATATATATATAGGCTATTTAATTTTAATTAATTCAATTTTAATTTATTCAATACAGGCTATTTAAAAAAAAAATAGTCTGTCTTTTAGATTATTCAAAAATAAGGGACACATATTTTTTTAATTTGTAAATTAGTATTAAAATGACAAAGCACTAATGTCAACTGTCAGTCAGCATGATGGCGGGAAGTTTGAAGGTAGAAGCGTACCCTGGATTGGGTGGTGCCTGGTGGTATGGTGAGCCTGTAATATAGTTATAGAGCAAGAGCTTCGTTATTTTATAAATGCTAAAAAAACTCTGTGTGTGTCCCCTATACAGGCAAGACCAACCAGCGACTATAGAGTTCGGGTTCTGGTTACCTGGGTAGGTAACGAGTAATAAAGGTGTATGAAATAGTACCTTACTTACGTCAAAGTATAAAGCTCAATTTATTTTTTTCGGGATAACTTGAGAAAACTGTGTTATCAATATGTATCTCTGCTACAGGTGGATACTACGCTGATAAGCAATTATTGCATTAGACTACTCCGTTACTCTTGACTTTAGTCTAGACTCTAGAGGAAGTCTAGATGAGGCAAAAGGAGTAAGTAAGGATTGTTGCGAAAAAAAAACGTGTTTTCTGATACCCCTTTGGGAACAAAACGTGAGTTTATGTATGTATAATTCAGTATCTCCCTGCCCGTCGGCGCAACGTTTTCCTCTTCCATTCTCCCCTTTCAGATGTCATGGCATCATTTACTACTTTCTCTTTCATATCATTACTTACATCCATCCATCTTTTCTTTAGCCTTCCTCTCCCTCTCCATTTTTGAACATCATTTAATTAAGTAACTTAATACACAGTTACGAAAAGGGTCTCCCTACGATAATTATTTAAAATTCCTTACAAAGCTAAAAAAAATAAAGTATTAAACATTTAAAACGAATCGCTATTTTAACGATGATTCAGGTTTTAATTATGTAAGCATTTCAATTATTAATATGGCTATTAATTATTTTCTTCCAGTAGCCGATTTCAGTAGGACATTGCGCCGTTGGGTTTTCGAAATAATTTGTGCCGAAATATTATTATTTTCACCGAATTTTCAGGCAATAATTATGGTTTTACTTTTCTTGCATGAAGTCAGCGAAATATTTTAATTAGGTGGCTCGGACTGGTGGTTGTTGTGCTCATGTGGCATTTGGTTGTGGGTATGTTAGAGTGAGGCAGTAAAAAATACGCGACGATTTAAAAAAAAATAGTGATGATAGCGTTCAAAATTCGAAAAAAAATTACTGACGTAGGTACAAAAATACGCGGCTAAGAGCGAGTCAGACAAGTGCACCGAGGGTTACGTGCAAACTTGTGACATAAACAGCCATATTTTTTGACGTGTCTACATAGTCATAAAGGCGCAGCACAAATCATCATCTGCCTAGCCTTTTCCCAACTATGTTGGGGTCGGCTTCCAGTCTAACCGGATGCAGCTGAATATCAGTATTTTACATGGAGCGACTGCCTATCTGACCTCCACAACCCAGTTAGTACTGGGTAATACGATATCCCTAGGTAAGACTGGTTGTCAGAGTTTCGGATCACTGACTACCTGTAACGACTGTCAAAGATCTACAAATGACAGCCGGGACCAACAGCTTAACGTGCTTTCCGAGGCACGGAGGAAACTCGGTATGTAACGGGCGGTCACCCATCCACAGACCAACCTAGGCAAGCGCGGCTTAACCTAAGATCGACCCGAGCGGCTACTATTATTTAGCCACGAGCTCCTCAAATAAAGGCGCAGCACAAAGGCACCACATAGTTAATATATGGTTATTATTTCAACGTGATACCTCCAAGCGTTCCCACCACATATTACATACCCAATAACGGTTCCGTTTTTTTTGTCGGTTGCATCACTAGGCTATCACTGCAACTTACAAGTACCTATTAAAAATCCATACTAATATTATAAAAGCGAAAGTGAATTTGTTTGTTACGTGTTCACGCCGAAATGGTTAAACCAATTTTGAGGCATTGCGGTACAGAGATAGTTGGGACCCTGGAGACGGACCAAGGTTTTTTTAAAGTGAGTGAATGGGGAGAAAGAGGGAAGAAAAGGGGAGATATTTTTTTTTGGCTAAAGTTGGCGTTAGCCCAAAATAACTATGCCACTCGGATAAAGTCGCGGGCGGAAGATAGTAAAAATATAAAATAATCAACAGCTACAATATATGTATAGATAACATAGAGAAAAAGATAAAGCATTTATTAGAAGCAACAAAAGATACATACAGGAATTAACACAAAAAATATCAAACCGAAAATAAAACATAGATTTAAAAAAATAAGGTAGCAAGGATTGAACCTTAGACAATTAGAAACATCACAAACATTTATAACGGTCGTCCACTACTGGGCGGTGTGTGTCTCAAGGTTGTACCAAATAGGAGTCCAGCTCAGCATAATGCTAAGTAGAATACCTAACGCTGGTATTCTGCTGAATCCCGCTAGTGAGACACCAATACAATATTTGGTTTAAACATTTTCCCTAAAAGGCAGACAACAGAAAACATAAATAAACAGCTTTTGAAGCGTCCCAAACAAAAATATATAAAAAGAACAAAATCTATTTCTAGGATTTAAATAAGACCTAGACGTATAAAAGTCTATTCATATTCAAAATAGAAGACCCACACTTTCAGGTTAAATGTCTAAGTTACCAGAACCTTTTTTTGTGATCCTGTATTATACAGATCTTAACCCTCTTTTTCGCATTACAATAGAAAAGAATGGATGTGTCGAGATGGATGGTACCCGGTATGCAAAGCGTGACTGGTTAAACTAGGAACATACCTAAACCAATAAAAAAAACTTTTTTTTTGCAAAAAAAAAACTAATTTCCAAAAAAACTTAAAAAACGGGAAGAAAGTTGGCGACTTTTGTTTTAATCATCGATTTTATTGTCACCGATTTCCGGAGGTAAATTTAGTTTCATCATTTTAGTGTAAAAATAAATATTTCAGCTTTTATGATGGAATCTCACACAATTTTTACTTATTAATATATAAGCATACTACTACTATACTAAGCATAATACTAAAATATATAAGCATATTATCCATATACATTAAATGAAAAAATATGTGATATGAAGATAACTCATTAACTACCGAAGCAATGTATGTAGATTAAATTAATATAAAGGAATTTTGAAAATTGGCCCACAATTGACAGTGAAATCGCGTAATAAAAATAAAAAAATAATAATAATAGCCATGTGGCGATTTAACCTCTCGAACGTCAGCGAACATTTACCCAAAATGCCCCACGCGTCGAGGATTTTTACATTATTCTTTTTTTTTGGTTTGACCTTGAGAAAAACGCAAATTTCGTGGTTATATTGATAATTATATGCAATAAATTATTACCTTCCCGGAAAGCCCGTTAGTTTTCTTATCGAACTATGTAAGATTATAAATAAATGAAACTGACCTGACTTCGTAGCGACGAGATAAATTGGCATTTTGCAAATTTTCTTACACATAACCTTGAACTTTCTCACATTACACCAAAACCACACACTTGAATACGATAGTCCATACATTTGAGCAAGAACAATATTACTCATATCAAATAGAAATAACATAGAAAAAATAGCCAATCGGTGCAAGTCACTCTCGTACACCCGTGTGTACAATTGCGCTATGGGCACTCAACTCTCTCGTACACCCGTGTGTACGAGAAACGCGCGAGAGGTTAATAAAATAAAATAAAGAACTAATAATTTACAAGATCATGGCATCATTCATGTTGTGATTATACAAATATGTGAGGTGTAGTCCGTGCATATTAAGAGCGTCCAGAGTAAAACCTAAGTACATTTTTATATTTTAATTGTTTAATGGTGCACCTTATTTTCTCTCTTTCTGAAACTTTTCCTACTATGTCACGATAGAATTTGAATATACAACAGTAAAGTTGCACCTAAGCATGTATTTTTTTTATGAATTTGAAATAAGAATCGAATACTGCATGGTAAGTTCGTTGTTTACCTAGTCAGCCTGTATTATTTGACGTGACAATGACTTATTTTTGCGGCGTCGGCGTTTTTCAGACGTTTATAGATGGATTACTAAAACTCTTTTGGTT
This sequence comes from Ochropleura leucogaster, assembly GCA_958449745.1. NCBI lineage: Eukaryota > Metazoa > Arthropoda > Insecta > Lepidoptera > Noctuidae > Ochropleura > Ochropleura leucogaster. Next base: position 9,288,890 of record OY288224.1, on the reverse strand, counting down.
GTAGACGTCAGATCTTTTTAGGGTTGGACTCAATACATGTCGGCTTTGGCCGAGGTGTTTTTGTTATTTGGTATTTATATACCCTACTAATATTATAAATGCGAATATTTGTGAGGATGGATGGATGTTTGTTACTCTTTCACGTCAAAACGGCTGAACTGATCTTGATGAATTTTAGCACAAATAAAAACTCAGCATGATGCTGTGCTATGTTAGCCCACAGCACAGCGCTGGTTTTCAGTGGTCAACCCGTGAGTAATATGTACGGAAGTCAAAACAGCATACATAAATATTTTAAATACCTACTTAAATGAATCCTTACTAATATTACGTCTTCATGTTTGCTACGTCTTCACGCCTAAATGGCTAAACCGATTTTAAAGAATTTTGGTACAGAGATAGTCAAGACCTTGGAGACGGACCTGTTTTTTTTAAAGTGAGAAATTATGTAGAATGTGGGAAGAAAAGGGAAACCTTAGCTTTGCTATTACAATAAATAAAGCGCAAGGGCAAAAACTACAGGTAGCAGGTACCTGCAAATCAGGAAGGAACTGTGTCACCCCAAATTTAACGCGAGCGTAGCCGCGGGCAAATGCTAGTAAACAATAAACCTAACCTAACCTAACCTCTGGGCCACCATGGACCATGAGGAAAAAAAAAGTGACGTTCTCTTTTTTTTTCTTGCTTCCCTCACACATAGGACCCGCCTCCCCCGTCACACTTACCTGCACTTTTGACGGCTCGGGGTAGCGGTGTGCACTAATTTGTAATTACTGCCGTCAGGGACGCAAGAGCACCAGTTTTAGCAAGCAAGCGGTTTTGCGTAGGCTTGTTGTACACTCACGATTTATTGGAGAGAAAAACTGTTACAACAGCTGTTTGTCAACCCTTGTTATTTAAGGGTTGTTTTGAACGGTGGTGAGGGTTATCGCGTGATATATTCATATTTCCCAATGTTGTTATTTGACGATTAATTTATATTACGGGGGGGGGGGGGGGGGAGAGGAGAGCTTTTCTGTATCGAATGAAATTCATGAATGTAGTAATACCAGCTGGCGCCCGTGGCTTCACCCGCGTGATATCCAGACTATAATTTACCTCTGTGCCAAATTACGTCAAGATCCCATCAGCTGTTTTGACGTGAAAGAGTAACAAACATCCATACATATAGGATTTGATGAAAACTCAGGCGCAAAAAAAGATGCTGAACCCATTGGGAAATGTACAGTTACAGCATGTAAAAATAAATAAAATAAGAATCTTTTTCAAAACAATACAATAATTATTTGTTACACTATTATATTTATTCACTTTACTTACTCATTATTTACATTTTAGAAAAAAAACTTAAAAAAAAATATTATGACGAAAAAAAAACTACAGAACGCCTGTAAACCCCAAAGGGTTGGGCTGGTGAACATCTGTTTATTCACATTATTCCAGTTATTTTTAAGTCCCATGTAATAGAGGATGAGCCTTTTGCTAGAAACTAGGCACAAATCCAGATTCCGAAATTCTTGATGAAAAAAGAACTTTATCAGACCTTTTTTTTGTGGATGGAAAATCATCAAGTAACTTCCCCCGCTCTGGGCGGACCCGGGGCGAGTGTCAGATTTGTACTGACCAAAACCCACCCATGATCCTTCTATTGCCAGGACCGTGGTATCTCTTTCGAAAAACCTGCAACCCCGGCAGGCGGTGGCCCTGGCAGGCCCCTCAGCTTTGCTGTCATCTCTTTGAGGCGCGCGTGGAACACTAACGCGCCGTCGACACGGCAATTTGTGACGACACGGTTGGTGCAGTGGCTGAGCGATCGACTGCCGCGCTGCGTGTCGCGGGTTCGATTCCCGCACGGAACAAATATTTGTATGGCCTACAGATAGTTGTTTTCGGGTCTGGCTGTTTGTGTATGTGAGTTTGTATGTTTGTAAACGCACTCACGATACAGGAGAAATTCCTAGTGTGGGGCAACGTTTTAAAAAAAAAATTACCAGACCTGAAAATTGAACGACACAGGTATTCTAAGCGATATCCTTCTCTTTCTCCGCATTCTATAATTAAACAAACCCAAGTTAAATTAAAGTAACAATCGATTTTAATTGAATTCAATCGATTACCAGTAAGCTATTAATCGTTATCGCAGCCAACCGCGATCTGTATTAGTGGGTGAACTGCCAACGTTGTCGCTTACCCACATAATTACAAATTAGTGCACACGGATACGTCAGTGCCTGTGTATTTAGATATATGTACGTAAGCAAATACGGTTATAATGCAATCAAGTGCACATAGGTAAATATACGACAATGTGCGTACGCGATTAATTGCTAGTTGTAAGATTGGAGGCGCTCTTAGTCGCCGTACAAAATAATTTGTAATATTATCAGAGTCATTTTCCTGCCCTTGTCCCATTCTATTTAGGGTCGGTGCGACACGTTTTCTTCTTCCATTCTCCCCTATCAGACGTCACGGCATCATTTACTCCTTTCTCCTTCATATCATTTCTTACACAATCCATCCATATTATAAACATCGTAATATTATCTCAGAGATTTTTTTTTTTATTATTATTGATAGGCTCGCGTTTGACCACTATCTCACCTGATGGTAAGTGATGATGTGGTCGACGATGAAGCACGCTTACCTAGAAATAACCTATTCACTCTTCATATTAACAAACTTATGTAAATATTTGACTAATAGTCCGAACAAACCCTGAAAATTTGTTTTAGATAGGTGAGCCCGTCCTTGAGTTATAAAGTGACAACGAAAAATACCACTTATTTTTATATATTTAGATAATTGTCTGTGATGCATTGTATGTTCAATGTTTTTTTTCGGTATTTTGTGTGCTCGTCATAATTGCGACTAAAACATATTTTTTCTTTCTTTAATTGTACATGAGGTATAAATTGCAGTTTATGTGTATTTTAATTTGCAATAAATAGTAATATATTTATAGTATATTAATTATATTTATAGTAATATATTTTGCAATAAACAGTATGCATTTATAACCGCAATTGACAATGTAATTTTTTTTTACAACGTATTTTTTTCAACGTATTTTTTACAACGTATTTTTTACGACTAAGCTGGAGTGTGTGGAGAGCCTAAATTCCTTTGCATATATAATTTAGCTCATTTCGTTTCGCGAAGTGCGATTCATTTATTAAATGGCAGACTTTTTTGTGTCTATGCTTTATAGTGAGCTTATATTTGTTAATAGACTTTTTCCATGGTGGGCCCCTCAGCTTTGCTGACATCGCTTTGAGACGCACATAGATCACGAACGCGCCATCGATACGGCAAGACTAGGCCGTTGGTCCTGGATGTCATTTGAAAATCTTTTACAGTCGTTGCGAGGCTAAAAGTTTGACAACCTTTTTATATTTTAACTAGCTTTTGCACCCGGCTTTCCTCGCGTGAAATTCGGGGTAAAACAGTTCCCTTTTCCTGATTTGCAGGTACCTTACTTGTAGTTTTTGCCTTTGCGCCTTATTTATTGTAATAGCAAAGCTAAGTTTTCCCTTTTCTTCCCTCTATCTACCTCATTTCTCACTTAAAAAAAATACCTAGGTCCGTCTCCAGGGTCCCAACTATTTCTGTTCCATTATTCGTCAAAATCGGTTCATCCATTTAGGCGTGAACAAACAAACATGTTGTGAGTTAATTGCAGGAGAAGCTGATAAAAGTGAGTCAATAATATTCTTGTACAAGCAACACCATAGATAACAGAAAAGAGTTCTGGGTTATTTTATTCTCTGTGGCCAAAACAAATGGGTAAATTGCTGACTTGATTCCTCACCAATAAAAAAAACACATGCAAATAAGCATTCTCATAAAATTCCATCATCATTTGACGCTGTTCCAATATTTATAGTAACTCAAACGACATTGCATCGTACACAGAATATCAAGGATTGTTACTGAAAGTGCGTGGACAATAAAATTTTACGAATACGGCGCCATAATGCCCGATATTATTAAGTGTAACGTTTCTGGCCTGTATTTCCGTACTAATATTTGGATGCTGTGTTTGTTTTTTTTTATGTTTGTTTGAACATATGCGCTCCTGGTACTTTTGTGTCGGGATGGGAGTGTTTGTTAAGGCGCAGATAAACGACTTTTAATGATTTTATATTGAACATCACGTCTAAACTTGTAGTCTTAATTTCTTTGAAAAAAATATATGTTATACTAGACAATTTTATTCATAATTTGATATGTGAAAATGTGAAATTATATTTAAGTAACATAGTGTAATTAATTTGTAAAGTATGTTCTAACGTGGACAAAAAAACGATAATCACGCAAAAGCTATGGAGCGTATTTACATGAAACTTTAATCATATAAAAGACAATTTAATGACCCATATTTTAGTATACGGCTTTTATTTGTATTGTGTTTGATAAATCAAGGTGGGTTGTTTTTTAGAATAATCTTAATGCGCGTTGAAGTGGGGCTCTGGCGGGGCAGTGTGTCGCTGACTACTGTCACGGTTAGACGCAGTTAATGTCGCCTTAAATAGTAAATAGCGACGACCACTGCTCTAAGCATGAGGTTCTGGGTCACATTGTCTGGTTACGCCCGGTTGCAATAAACAAAACAAACGATTCGTTTTGCTTACGGATAGTTGTATTTTGACATACGTCTCATATAACTTACTAGCTGCTCTCCGCGGTTTCACCCACGCTGCTCAGCACCTGTTGGTTGTAGCGTGATGTTATATAGCCTATAGCCTTCCTCAAGAAATGGACTATCCAACACTTAAAGAATTTTCCAATTCGAACCAGTACTTTCTGAGATTAGCGCGTTCAAACAATCAAACAAACAAACTCTTCAGCTTTATAATATTAGTATAGATAGTATAGATTAATTTATACCTATTTATAGTTTGTAAATATTAGTTTTTATAGATAAAATAAAACCTTTAGTCAAACACCTTAATTGAAGTTACAAGTCATATTTACATTTCTTATTGAAGTGTAATTCAAAATAGAATTAATCTTGAGCTACGTACGTTTGGCATTCAAGATTACTTTTCTAGTTTCTGTTTTTTTTTTTTTCAATTTCGTTTTATTTAAATTTAATTTTCGTTTTTAGAATGCTGCAATAGGAGTGCCTATCAAGAAAATGAATTCTAGAAAATGAGGTTAAATTAATTTTGGCATTGACTATTTGTGGAGTCTCAATGACTTGGACTTGGGTACGTGTGTACCAGTAGACCTTTAGGGTTCCGTACCTCAAAAGTCAAAAGCGGAACTTTTATTGGATCACTTTGTTGTCCGTCTATTTGTCTGTTAAGACTCTAAGACAACAAACAAACAAACAAACTCTTCAGCTTTATATATATTAGTATAGATGTCAAAATGCTACTATCCGTAAGCAAAACGATCGTTTTTTGTTTATTGGAATCGGGCATTAGTCAAAGTTCTATTGGGTTTTCTCGTCATGTTTTTTTTAAACGTTGTCCCACAATAGGAACCTCTCGTCTTTCGTGGATGCCTTAACAAACATTTAAACTCATATACACAACTATCTGTAGGCTATACAAATATTTGTTCCGGGCGGGGGTCGAACCCGCGAGAGAAGCGCTACAGTCAATCGCTTAGTCACTGCACTGAAGCAAAATAAATAAAATTAATATACGAATTCTACCTTATGATTATCTAGGATACCTTACTATTGAAAAAAAGCATTTTAAAAAGAATGGTACAAATGGCCCGAAATTGACGGAGAAATCGCGTAACTGACATATTTATTTTTTAAATACAGTCGAATTGAGAACCTATCCCTTTTTTGAAGTCGGTGAAAAAGGAATAAGAAAGCATTTTTAAAGAACAAAAGTATACATTATCTGTTATCCAAACTCTATGACGAAAAACGATAACCTCTTAATAAAGAATTATTGATGAGGTTTGGAATACCAACCAAACTTTATCGATACAGGTGAACCCGACGCGGGTAACGAGTGCGATATTAAAGGCTATAACAATAACACAGATAGACAGATCAATTCGCTGCAAATTGGGCCGTTTCGTTCAAGTAGATGGACCTGTTATTATTTATGAAAATGTGTTGTGGGTTTAAAACTCTTTGTTACATTTCGGATGTTTTTGTTTGGGTCTTGTACGAAAGCCCGGGAGTTGGAATATACATTCTAATATTACTGCGAGTGGGTTTTGAACTCAAATACTACAATCATCTGCCTAGCCTTTTCCCAACTATGTTGGGGTCGGCTTCCAATCTAACCGGATGCAGCTGAATAGCAGTATTTTTCATGGAGCGACTGCTTATCTGACCTCCACAACCCAGTTAGTACTGGGTAAGACTGGTTGTCAGACTTTCGGGACACTGACTGCCTGTAACGACTGTCAAAGATCTACAAATGACAGCCGGGACCAACGGTATAACGTGCTTTCCGACGCACGGAGGAAACTCGGTATGTGGGTGGTCACCCATCCACAGACCAACCTAGGCAAGCGCGACTTTTTTTTTTTTTTTCTTGTGGGAAATCATCCAATGACTTCCCCCGCTCTGGGCGGAGCGGGAGGGCATGTCAGACTTGTACTGACTAAAACCCACCCATGTTTCTTCTTTTGCCCTTTACGTTCCGAGGCCGCGGTATCTCTTTCGAACAACCCGCAACCCCGGCAGGCAGAGGCTCTGGCAAGCCCCTCTGCTTTGCTGACTCTCTTTCAGGCGCGCGTGAAACACGAACGCGCCGTCGACACGGCCTGTCGTCAATTGACGGACGGACGGTGAACTACCCATTGCTCACCGCCCACAGGCCCGCATCTACGGTGGCCGGAAGTCGTCTCGCGGCGCCCGGCGCCATGGCGTCTCCCGCGGCGGCTGGGTTGGGCAGATGTTCTCTCCCTCAAACGCCCGGCCACCTCCTTCGCTAGCATTACTGCTTCGCAGAAGGTGGTGACCGCTTCCCATTCCCTCTCGCTCCGGACCATGGCCTGAACCAGGGCCGGACGCGAGAGATCGCCGCCGCCGATCGCCTCTACGAGGGCACGGCGGTGCTCCGCCCAAGCCGGGCAGATCGCCACTGTGTGCTCCACCGTGTCCTCCGGGTGATCGTCACAATGGTGACACCCGGGCGCTTCCTCCCGCCCGATGATGTGCAGGAACCTCCCGAAACTTCCGTGTCCGGTGAGGACCTGCGTCAGGCGGTAGGTGAGGACGCCATGACGCCTCTCCAGCCACTCCTCAAAGAGGGGACTTACCGCCACTATTGTAGCGTGCCCTGCACGGGGTTGCGACAGTCGCTCTCTCCATGCCACCATGAGATCGCACCGGAGGTCTGCCCGCCGAGCGGCAACTTGCCGCGGCAGCGGGTTTTCCCCCCGGTGTAGTGCCTCCGCGCGCCACTCAAACAGGCGCGCGAGGACTATCGCCTCCAGATCCCACGGTGGCAGTCCGGCAAGGAGGCTTGCTGCCTCGCCGGAGATCGTGCGGTAGCCCCGGATAAGCCGTATGGCCACCACCCTTTGGGGCGCGTTCAGATAGTGGGCGGCGCGCCGCCCTAAAGAACGCGCCCATACTGGGGCCCCGTAAAGGGCCATGGACCGCACGACTCCGGCATAGAGCCTACGGCAGGAGGCGTTTGGCCCCTTGAGATTGGACAGGAGCCGCTTGAAAGCAGCCCCCGTCCGCTCGAGCTTGGGAGCCAAACGTCGGAAGTGTTCGACGAAGTTCCACCGGCTGTCGAGGACGATTCCCAGGTACTTCATCGTCGACCCGACGCCGATGCGAACCCCTCCTACCGTCAACTGGGATCCCGACGGTGGCGTGTTTCCGCGGCCATGAAAAACCATGGCCTCGGATTTGTGCAAGGCCACCTCGAGACCCAGTAGGCGGATCCTCTCCACGACTATCGCAACCCCGCGTGTCATATTGTCGGCCGCCGCCTGGTGCGACCCCCCTGAGCCAGGACGAGCGTGTCGTCAGCGTAGCAAACTACACTGACGCCGCTGGGGAGGTCGGCGCGCAGCACCCAGTCGTAACCGATGTCCCACAGGAGCGGCCCCAAGACCGATCCCTGTGGGACACCGCACGACATCTCTCGCCGGTTCCACTCTCCAGAGCGACCGGGGTATATGACGGCCCTGTCCGTCAGATATGCCCCGACCACACGACGAAGATAGGTCGGCATCCGGTGGTATTGGAGTGCCTCCCTGATGCAGCTCCAAGGCATGGTGTTATACGCGTTAGCGATGTCGAGAGACACCGCCACGACAACCCCACCCCTGGACACTGCAGCCCCCGTCGTAAGGGCTCTCACGCGCATGATGGCGTCCACCGTCGAGCGCCCCTTGCGGAAACCATACTGGTGATCCGCAAGATCCGGCCCCGTCCCCACAAGGTGCCCGACGAGGCGGTTTGCAATTACTCTTTCAAAGAGCTTGCCCACCTCGTCGAGCAGCACAATGGGCCGGAATGCGGACGGAGAGTCCGCAGGGCGCCCCGGCTTCTGAATGAGGACCAGCTTTCCCGTCTTCCAACGAAGTGGGAACTGGCCTCTCTCCAAGCATGCGCTTAGGAGCCCCAGTAGTCGGGGCCCGAGAGCCTCCAGGGCCAGGACCCAGGCTTTGCCATGCAAGCCATCGGGTCCCGGAGCGGTGTTTTTGGCTTTCAGCCTGCCCACCGCCGCTCTCAGGCAAGCGCGGCTTAACCTAAAGATCGACCCGAGCGGCTGCTATGCTAGTTTTGCCGCTTTTACTACAACTCCATATATTATAAATATGTACCTACTTCGTCTCTTTTCGATGAACCCGTATATTTTTATTTTACTGCCATTTTTTCAGTTGAAATTCAAATTCATGTACAGTAAAACGCGATGAGGCGTATTAAAGAATACCTAGACGATATAACCGTTTGAATTTTTATAACCTTTTTGTATCGCAAAACGAAAAGTACGAAAAAGAAGAAGTCAGTAAAGATTAAGATATAGCTCGTCTGGTTTAAAATAAAATGAAGTTCTAAGCAATGACCTGATTTCAAATTGAGGTCGCAGAATGACCTTAAATGATAAATGTTGTTTATTTTGTAAATACGTTTTTACAAACAGTTGTACACGTCTTTTTTTAAAACTAGATGAGGCCGGTGTTTCGTACCCGACTACTCTAAGAAGAAACAGCCGAAACAAACTCAGAGGTCTCTTTTAAGGTCAAGACAAAAAATCTTGGTCAACTGAAGTTTGGTGCCTGAACTTACGGGATAAAGGTGACATTCCACGGCCAATTTATGCTAGTGTCTTTAGCCTGACTTTTTACTAGCTTTTTTGTACATATTTTTTTTTCTAATTAAAAAAATAATAAAACAAAAAATATAATAATAGTAGTCCACCGGTATCGGGAACAGGGTCCAAGCTGCCGGCAGTCAGGGTTCGAGGGAGAGGAACCTCCGAACAATACGAGCCGTGTCTAAAAGTACCGCTTTCTGTTTCAAGCCCTTGATCCAGCTGCTTAACGAGAGCCTCCTCAGGTGTTGGTCGAGACTCTTGGCAATTAAGCCATTGGCTGTAACGACTATCGGCACAATGATCGCTGAATCCACATCCCACACATTGACAACCTCGCGAGCCAAGTCAATAATTAGTAGGATATATTATTATTTTCACGGTTCATAAGTGCTCGGGTAAGTGTTATTGGTTTTTCCATTAGGGATTGGAAATAATTGGAAATTGGCGGTATGATACCGCCCGTACCTCGCGTAAACCCGAAGGTTCTGCTCCTGATTTTTCTTCGGTATCAGATTGCCGTCCCATCAGACCATGAAACTGAGGGAACAGAGAGTGTGTCTGTGCCTGCGCACACACTTGTGCACTATAATATTTCCCGCGCCACACACACTGTGCCACAATCTCAATCAATCAGACACGGTAAGGAGGACTAAAACAAGCTAACTTGGCTCAAGCTTTGGAAAAGAAAATTTACTATTGGTTAGTTTCCCACACATCCCTCGCTACGCAACCTTGTTCATCTTAAGGGGAAATATTAAAAATCCTTAAAAGTCGGATCAGTGAGTGTGAGTTCCGTACAAACTTGAGACAAAAGCAGCCATATCTTTTGACTGCGTAGACTAAGGCGCGTCGCCCACACGACCAAGAGTCGAGGCGCAGTCGCGGCGCGGGCGCGTTAGGTGCGTCGTCCACACGACATTTGTAAAGAAAATCTCACATCAGAGTCACGCCGCAACGAGATTTTCTTGATTTCACAGCACAAAAGGACCACAGATTTGAGTACCTATCTGGTTTTAATTTCAATTAACGTACGCGTTCCCGAGATAAAGAGTCTTAACAGACAAATAGACGGACAACAAAGTGATCCAATAAGGGTTCCGCTTTTGACTTTTGAGGTACGGAACCCTAAAGGTCTACAGGTACACACGCACCCAAGTGCAAGTCATTGAGACTCCACAAATAGTCAATGCCAAAATTAATTTAACCTCATTTTCTAGAATTCATTTACTTGATAGGCACTCCTATTGCAGCATTCTAAAAACGAAAATTAAATTTAAATAAAACGAAATTGAAAAAAAAAACAGAATCTAGAAAAGTAATCTTGAATGCCAAAGTACGTAGCACAAGATTAATTCTATTTTGAATTACACTTCAATAAGAAATGTAAATATGACTTGTAACTTCAATTAAGGTGTTTGACTAAAGGTTTTATTTTATTTATAACAACTAATATTTACAAACTAAAAATAGATATAAATTAATAATTTATATTGTATGTTGGTCTAAATAGTTTGATAGTGAAAGGGAGTCATTTGTCTTGGTATGGACATGTAATGAGGAGGGATGAAGCACATGTGACTAAAAGAGTGGATGGATCTGAATGTTGATGGACGGAGAGCGAGAGGAAGGCCAAAGAAAAGATGGATGGATTGTGTAAGGAATGATATGAAGGAGAAAAGAGTGAATGATGCGGTGACGTCTGATAGGGGAGAATGGAAGAAGAAAACGTGTTGTGCCGACCCCAAATAGAATAGGACGAGGGCAAGAAAAAGATGTTAGTTTATATAAATGGCTTGTCGAGCAAGCGTTTTACTGCTTTGATGATTTTTTTTATAGTTGAACTTTGACTTATAATTAATGTGTTAGATTTTTGTGTTTTTGATTTTTTATTTTATTTGCAATATTTCTACCTGTTTGACATTTGGATTTTTTTTATTGATTTTGATTTTTTATTGATTTGACATCTTTATTGCTTTGACATTTTTATTGATTTGACATCTTTTATTGCTTTGACATCTTTTATTGTTTTGACATTTTTTTATTGATTTGAAATTTTTATTGCTTGTAACTTTAATGTAATGAATATTATGAATCTGTGACTTGTAAGAATCCCTTATCAATAAAATACTATGACTACTACTATGACTATGACTATAATTTGAATGTTTGTTTTAGATGTATATATGTATAGTGTAGGAGTTGTTTGTTTTGTTTGATTTGGATGAATTATATTATATTACATTATATTAAAGTGTGAATGTTTATTATATTATGGTGTTGGTACTTTTTGTTTTGTCTATGTTTAATGTACAGACGCCTGCACATCAAGCTACTACAATCTGTCAGATTTCTTCATTAGAATTTTCGACTTTATTTCTAAAGTATTAGGTTAATTGCGAAAAATTTACAGTTTCGGGTAGCTTGACCTGCTGGCGTCTGTACATAATGGAAAATTGTTTTAAGTTTGCATCCTATAATTATGGCCGAATGTGTCTTGCATGACAACTCCTTTGTAAAATCCTTTTATACCATATTTTATGCAAATAAATATACTTACTTGCTAATAAAAATAGGTAGAAGTATAAAAATGGTAAAATAATTACAGCACAATAGTAAAATAGCTTCGCACTTAATTCATGTCATGAACTCATTAACTAGTTTGTACTTCCAACTATTTAATTACACACAATCGCCAAGCGGTTGGTCGATTCTTCTCGTGACCTGAGAGGGCTGGCCTGTTTTTTGCACAAAAAATAAGCATTGCCATCCAACGCGGTAATGCTGCCAGCCTTCTGGGCACTTTACCTGTTGACGACGATACGGATGAATTTTTTGACGCCCTGTAATTTTCTATTTTTTACTTGTAAGTATATATTTTTTTATTATTAGTTTGTGTATATTTATAGGTTGTATATATTTAGTAATTAATTTAATTATAATATGATGAATAAAAAAATTTGCTACCCTTGTATTAAGTTAGTATTAGCTTCAAGAACCATTACACACACATTACAGGACGACATTAAACTAAACTTTTTTTTTGTCGTCCTGTATAACTTCAATCTGAGTTAAATTCTCGTATTTCGCTGAAAACCGTTAAAACTTTGTTGTGAAGTCTTGCAGCTTCTTAATCATTTTCAAATGTTAAGTTTCACACTTTTGAAGTTAAAAAGTTGGAAATTAAAACTAGTTTCAATGAAGTGCGAAGCTATTTAAATTGCTTACGAAATAAGCTTTGTTTTTAGTCTTTTAAATAACCAATATTTTTGACGACACGGTTGGCGCAGTGCCTGAGCGATCGACTGCTACGATGCTTGTCGCGGGTTCGATTCCCGCACGGTACAAATATTTGTATGACCTACAGATATTGCTTGTGTTTTGTGTTTGATGTTACCTAAAATGAGTCGTTCTGTTATTTGGTATAAATGAATAAAAAATATTCGAAATATTCGAAATATTTAATACCAAATACTCCCAGAGGAGGGGAAGTTATTTGATAATTTCCCATCCGCAAAAAAAAGTATTGCATTATTTATACTCAAACGACCAACATTACTAAACCTCAAAAACAAGTCATCTAAAACAGCAAGAACACGGTACTACAATCACGACATTCAGCCAAGTCTTGTGCCAAGCCGTTTGATAGATAAAAACCTAGACGGTTCGGACAACGTCCGGCGAACAGCAGGACCACACTATACGTGGATTGGATTCCTTTAACTGTATACTGTCCGGAAAATGGACACGGAAATGTAACTAACTTGAGAGTTTTGTTGGAGCAAAATTGTATTGCACTGAATATAATATTTCGATTATTGCTTTTGTTGGCATATTTGGAAGGAATTTTATTGTTTTGTGTACATTTATTTCTTAGGGTTCCGTACGTCTAAAGGGAAAAATACGGAACCTCTTATGGATCACATTGATGTCCGTCTGTCTGTCTGTATGTTAAGACCTTCTATCTCGGTAATACGTGAAGGTATCGATTTGAAATTTAAATCAAGTTTGTGGTCTCTTCGAGCTGTAAAAAGTCTATGTCCACGCAGTCAAAAGATGTGTGACTTCGCAAGTTTGTACGGAACCCTCGGTGTGCTAGTCCGACTCGAACGTAGTTGGTTTTTTTTGTAAACGTTGCCGCGCACTAAGAATTACTCCTGTATCGTATCGTGGGTGACTTTAAAAAAAAGTGAGAAAATAGGGTGAAAAAGGGAGAGAAAGATTTTTTTTCGATCATCCTTCGGGTTAAAGCTAACGTTAGCCCAACGTAACTATGCCAAGCGGATGAAGTCACGGGCGGAAGCTGGTAATATTATAAATGCGGAAGTAAGTTTTTTGTACCTTTTTCACGCCTTAACCACGGTCATTTTTTATATTAAAAAACGTAACGTACTTTTAAATAACGTAAGTTACCACCGAATGTCCAGTGAAGTAAGTCAGTATTCGGAGCTAGAGGGCAATTTACGAAGCAAATTGGAGGGTAGCCAACGTAACAAGGGCTCCTAGCGTTCGTTCTAATACTACCAATTGTCTTCGTGTTCTAGTAATTTGCTCTGATGCGAAGTATTTCGTTGAGATGAAAATGGAATTGGTTATATGAGTGCTGAGTCTGTTCAGGTGGCTTTTTTGGTGGCTTTAAGTGTTTTTATTCCGTCTATTGACGACAGGCTGTGTCGACGGTGCGTCAGTGTTCCACGCGCGCCTCAAAGAGATGTTAGTAAATCGTTGCTGCCGGGATTGCGGGTTGTACGAAAGTTCCGCGGCCCCGGAACATAAAGGGCAATAAATAAATATCTTGGGACAACTCACACACGGCTATCTGATCCCAAGCTAAGCAGAGCTTGTGTTATGGTAACCAGACAACTGATATACATACTTATATAATTTATAAATACATACATATTATAGATAGATCACACCCAGACACAGAACAAACAATCATGCTCATCACACAAAGTTTGTCCTGGGTGGGAATCGAACCCACGACCTCCGGCTCAGCAGTCAGGGCCACTAATCACTAGACCAAAAGGCCCGTCAATGGAAGGAACATGGGTGGGTTTTAGTCAATACAAGTCTGACACTCCTTTCCGTTTCATCATCAAATCATCAAATAACTTCCTCCGCTCCAGGCGGTATTATTATATTTCCCCAAAAAAAGTGTTTTTATTTATTTATTATATCAACAATTGTTTACACTAACAACTAAAAAAAAATAAACTTAATATAACTTTAAAAGTTAAAACAGTGCATTAATTATTTTAAGGTAAACACCAAATTAACCATTTCTTTTTCTTTTATACGTTGCCCCACACCAGGAATTTCTCCTGTATCGTGGGTGTGTTTACAAACATTTAAACTCACATACACAAACAGTCAGACCCGGAACAACTACCTGTAGGTCATAAAAATATTTGTCCGGGGAACAAACCCGCTAACAGCGCAGCAGTCGATCGCTCAGCCATTGTACCAACCTTGTCAAACTTAAAATAATAAGAAAAAAATAAGTTTGATTATTTAAACAATTCTAGCTTGTGTTTAATTAAGACAATAGTTATATCAGTTTAGAACTCCAAAATAATAAAAACCGGCCAAGAGCGTGTCGGGACACGCTCAGTGTAGGGTTCCGTAGTTTCCCGTCCGTCACAATAAGTGTTCCCAGTTATGAGGCCAACCGAACAATTCGGTAATACCCGATCCAATGTAATAAGTACCTACAGCGCCATCTCTCGAGGAATTGGGTTACTAATTAATACAAAGACGTGCAATTTCGGTGGTAATTTTGGATTGCGAGAACCGATTTCAATAATACTTTTTTTGTTTGAAAAAAGATACGTTCAGGATAATAAAATATGTAAACAAAGTTTTATTTTGTACAACTTTTTGTCTATTTTGTAAAAACTGTTGTGTCAATCAAGTTCAAAATGATTTTCATAGAAAGTCCTTATAAAGTTCTACTTTTCAGATTTTTTTCATATTTTTTAGAGTTATGGTTCAAAAGTTAGAGGGACACTTTGTTTTTTACTTTTGGAGCGATTATTTCCGAAATTATTGACATTATCAAAAAATGATCTTAGTAAACCCCTATTCATTTTTAAATACCTTTCCAACAATATATCACACGTTCGGGTTGAAATTAAAAAAAAAATCACTTCCCACTTTACCTATAGGGTGGCTACCCTAATAAAACATTTTTTTCAAATTCTTATTTTACCACTTTGTCGGCGTGATTGATATACATATTGGTACCAAATTTCAGCTTTCTAGCGCTAACGGTCACAGAGATTAAGCGAGGATGGACGGACGGACGGACGGACAGACAGACATGGCGAAACTATAAGGACTAGTTGACTACGGAACCCTAAAAAAGTATATTCTTTATTGCACGCCAAAAATTTAACATTTAACTGTTTTATAGAAATTGCTGAATCTATGGTTACAACGGCAGTCTTATCGCTGACAGCGATATCTTCCAGACGACCTTTGTATGAACTGTACGAATATAAAAATATAACGGTGGGTAGTTAATGATGTATGTACCTACTGCTAATACTATATGTATGAACAATTGATATAATTTAAATTTGTTATAGTTTCAATACAAGTAATATATTCATTTTATATTACATTAAATAATACATTTTATATGTGCATCAAAAAAAAAAGTATGCTACGTGTTATTCCAGACCATAATCTACCTCTGCGCCAAATGTCATCAAGATACGTTTAGCCGTATTGACGTGAAAGAGTAACAAACATCCATACATCCATCCATCCTCACAAACATTCGAATTTATAATATTATATAGTAGGATAGTAGGATCTGCTAGACAAATAAGGTTTTAAACATTTAGATAGATAGATTCTGTTTGAATATGCTCACAAAGAAAAATAAAAACACACATAGACTCTCACAATCTCGCAAGAGGTTTGATAAAACTGAATTGTATGCAAAATAAGATATAGACATAGATATATATTAAGGCGACGTCGTGAATGTTCTTACATAAATATTTATTGAGGTCCTTTAACGTAGTGGCCGGTACCACCGACGGAGTCGAGTCGGAGGACCATCGTTTTTGGACGAAGAGGAGATATTTTTTTCCTGAATAATATATTTGTTTAAGTTTATAAATGTACTGTGTGTGATGAAACCGAGTGAGTAAAATGATTTGTATTTTAACAAGATTTTATTATCTTTAGCTGTTTTAATTATGTAAGAAAATCTTAGAAGTTAAATTTCCCACACCCCGTTGTCAGACTGACCTTAAATTATGCATACATGTTTTCACGTCATAAGAATGAATTTTCCGGTCTAGTAAAAGGTCTAGTAATCAATAAAAACATACAATTATATCAATCGTTTACTAGCCTCGGAAAGTACGTTCAGCTGTTGGTCCCAGCTGTCATTTGTAGATCTTTGACAGCCGTTACAAATAGTTAGTGTCCCGAAAGTCTGACAACCAGTCTTAGCAAGGTCTATTGTATTACCTAGTACTAACTTGTGGAGGTCAGATAGGCAGTCGTTCCATGTAAAATACTGGTTGCAATAAGACTAGACAGATGATGAGTCACGAGAACTATACGAAAAGTCCTACTTTACTAACCCTAAACTACTTCTCTCTGGACCATTAATTGAAAACGCTCTCACATTTCATTCGAAAATTAGGAATACTGCCAACATTTGTAGAAACTAAACCAGTATTTATATCCAACAAATGCAGTTTCAAATACTCGCTCCATAAGCCAGAACCACGATTACAGCGTACTTAAATCCCAGTTACGAATTCGGGAATGTCCACAAGTGCCATCAAATCATGTGTATGCGAGGTTTTGCCTATATCGCCTGGGAGGCATAAAACTGAATCGGCTCAATTGGCTATGCCTGCGTATAACACCGTAGTTTTCAGATCACATACATGCTACCAATATTCTTTTGTTCATCGTAGTAAATGACTTATAGTGTTCGCGTGAGTTTTTGGGCTTAAAAATTCTTGGGGAATTGTGTTGGATGATTTTGTCGCACTAGTGTTTAAATATTGCGGTTATTGCTCTTTGGTTCATATAGCTCTTTTACCTACCATAGAAAAGGAGGATGTTCTCAATTTTGTAGTTTCTTTGTTTTATTCTTCGATTACTTGAAGACTCGCCTGGACAGAAAAAAAATATTTTGTTAAACAATGTACTTGTGTTGGGTGTTGTAACCGTTTTTGTCGGATTTTCCTATACGGTCTTGAGTCATGTATAATTTTAATTATTCTTGCACTAGTGCTTTTTGAAGTGCCGCTACTATGGGCTGGATTATGGCCTACTTATTCCACTTTTACAAACTGTCGTTGGTCGAGTGGTCGTAAGCGCGACTGCTGACTATGATGTCATGGGTTTAATTTCCTGGTCGGGCGTTTCTGGAGTTTTCTATGGGAAATTTTGCAGTATCAACCACGGAGTTAGGATCTGTGCCCAATTAATGGCAATAGGCTCGAACAGTTATTTGGGACTAAGACATGACTGGTCGTTCTAAACCTGGGTTTACCATCCTACTTTTCCTACTATACCGGGTGAATGCCACCTGAAGGGGAAGTACTCTTAATACTTTAGATAGAAAATTTTACTCAAGGAAAACATTCCCTTATTTTTGAAAGGAGCGAAAACGGCATACAAAGATTTTAAAAAATTCGCTTGCCGCACACATTAATCGAACCGACTAAAATCTGTAAAAGTTGCACCCTGTACAGTCCTTCAGTCCAGTGTTCCTTGTGTAGTCTAAAATAACACATATGATACGTTTTTATTCGATATCGCGCAGGCGAAACCGCGGGCGCAAGCTAGTAAGGTACACCTTTTTACTTTATATTTCTTCTAAATGAAAAGTCTTGTGTCCCCGTAGTGTAAACGTTATATTTATTTTGTTCGTCTAAAAGTAGCTTTAAATTTTACACCTTGATTAACAAAAAAGAAAGTATAAGCTCAAATATAACAATTTTACAGACTTTTTACGTTTTTGTAAAATATAAATTCATCACACCCGAGCCTAACATTTTACTGTCATCATAAAGTGGGGCTGAAGTGAAAAAATATCTGTAATATATTCAGTCCTTATATCCGAGGTCGGGGTTAAACATGGAAGATAGAATAAATGGAGTACTCATGTGGGTGATATCGTTAATCTTTGGACATTTAGATATTCACAATGCTGACCTGTGAGATTCGGAATTTTGCTAATGATATCACATCGTAACGTATTTCAGGACTTGAATTATGACGATGATTTTTAAAGAGCAAACATGGAGTCTGTTGCCCTTTCTACACGACTGCACCAAAAAACGAGCGATGATAATGTTTGTTTCGTACTCGATTCCCTTTCATCTTTCATTTTTGCACATTCCATCGGCAAATGTAAAACTAACATCTTGTTTCTTTTCTTATTAGTTCATTTTTTTGACATGGCAGTCGTGTTTTTTTTGTAGTGGCCATGTAGGCCTATGTGAAATAAAAAAATATTTTGATTTGTTTTGACGATATGATATAAGGTGGTGAAAGTCGACTGCTTGACGTCGATCAATTAGTTTCTAGTGGCTACTGTATGTACTGTGTGTGATGTTTGAATTTGATTATTTGTGAATGTGAGGACTATGTGTGGGCATTTGACTATGTAGGTTGTAAGTTTGATTTCTAGATACATTTGCAGTTAGACTATTTTAATTAATCCAACCATGTAAATGTTCTTTCTTTCGTATTGTTTAATATATATATAATAATTTCTCTTTTATTAGATTTATAAAGAGTTAATTTAAATTCCATAGATTTTAAATTTTGTTTTATTAAGTTTAGATAGGAAACAACATGTATTTATTAATTGGTTAAACTGGAAATATCAGGCTTTTTTATTTTATTTTAATATATAGGCACTCCATTCAAACTTACTCCGTGACCAAAAAGTATTAAACATGTAGGTGAACATAAAGAATGTCTGAATGTCCTATTTATAGTACTGACCGCGATTCACGGAATATTAGGTACTAGGTCTGGAACAAGACTTATGTGGGTGTTTGACTAATTTACAAGTTTGCTTCCACAAGGCTGCTAGCTGAGATTAGGTTACGGCCTCTCCTTCGAGACTCGTAAAAAGCCACTGAATACAAAAGTAGTTGGTTCTTAATCCGATTTTTGAGGTGTGGGTGTATTTTTTCTTTGAATATTAGAGCAATTTTATTTTTAGAGCAGGTTTATTTTCAAATTATAAACAGTGACTAAGTACTTTTGTTTAGTTAATGTTTTTGTTCAAATGTAATAAATATATTCAGCTTGAATTTGTTTTTAAGAAAATACTGATCTATTCCCCGCTGTTATTTGAATTATTTCATAATCATAAAAACAGTTGTTCTTAAATGGTGATGGAAAACAACGTGATATATCTCCTAAAATCAAAATTTTGAAGACAGCTCACACTAATCTACCTTAATATAAAGAGGAGGCCTCTGAACCGACAGTGTTTAACGTTAAAATCTCAAAGAAGAAACCTTTGGTCTGAAAGTGTACAACCTTAAAATCTCAAAGAAGGGGCCTCTGACTCGAGTCAAAGGCTTCTTCATATACATGGCCGGCCATGTATATCGTTAAAATCTCAAAGAACAGGCCTTTGACCCGACAGAGTATAAAGTAAAAAATTTCAAAGAGGAGGCCTATATAACTTTAAAGAGTGATTATGCGTATCTAGTTGATAGGTTTCTTTTTTATTATTTGAAAGCAGATCAAAGTCTACAAGTCTTATCCCACAAAACACTATTTATGTTGTAATTTGGTTTTAAAAAATCGACCCGTTTTTCGTGACTACTCTGAGAAGAAATGATCAAAGTATTTACTGTTAAATTTCTCGCTTTTATTTATTTTTTAAATGTATTTATTAGTTTATTTCATATGTACTATATGTGTATATGTGTATTAGTATCTGTATAATGGTATACGTTTTCGAAAAACAATTTATTTTATAAATATTTTGTACCCTATCACAATGTTGCCTTATGGCATTAAGTCCGCCTATGTACAACTATTGTTCATGAAGTTTAAATAAATAGATAAATAGCTAAACCAAACTAACTATAACTCCTTAATCCAAACTATATATAATCTGATCCATCTCAAAATAGACTAAGTTGGTATTTTGACGAAAGATCTCAGCTTCAAGTGGTAATACCTCAACTTTTTTATCTGTAGTCTGACTATGTTTAGCGGCCAAACTTTACAGGCTTATAATATGCGAAGTTTAAACTATGCATGCAGTAACTTTGGTCTGGGATTTAAAGTCCCAACCATGTAAACGGCCTATGCGGTGGGCAGAAAGCCAACTATTTGAGATAATACTCCGAAAATAAAACTGTTGGTTTGTTTTTATTTTAATGTACAGTTTGGTTTAGAGTTCATTTTTATTTTTAAGTAAGTTTTTCTTGTTTGGCTTTTTACTTTTTTAAACATAAAATATCATCTCCTTGCCCTTGTCCAATTCTATTCAAAAGAATAAAAACATTAAAATAAAAACCGACTTCCATAAAACTTGTAAAAAGAGGAAAATGATTATGTTTTATCGATTTTTTTGTATCCGACTTTTTTGGAAGTAAATATTGTATTCCAAAAAAGATTTTTTTATACTAGTCTTTTTAGTTATTGTTTGGTGGTCTCTCACACAAATTCTTATCGAGTATTCATTTTCGGGTTACGGGTTGTTGAGATACCGCGGCTCCGGAACGTAAAGAGCAATAGAAGCAACATAAGTGGGTTTTAGTCAGTACAAATCTGACACTCCCGCTCCGCCCAGAGCTGGGGAAGTTATTTGACGATTTCCCATCAGTAAAAAAAACTGTTTTATGTCCGTCACATCACACCATCACAGGTCCAGTTGAAGACCAACTTCTTACACTAGTTGCGCGGTAGTTTGCTGAACTGGGCCTATTTCTGTTTTTTTAGTGCAGCTGTGAGACACACAATAATTATCTTCTTTTTACAGGACTGCCCCAAAAAAGGAGTGTCGGGGACTTTTTATACAAGAAAGTATTCTACAGATTAGACCCCGACTGCGATGAAAATTTTTGTTTCGTTTATTAGAGATTCCCTTTCATCTTTGTTAATAGCACATTCCATCGGCAAATGTAAAACTAACATCTTGTTTTTTTCTTTTTTTTTGACATGACAGTCGTGTTTATATTTATTATTATTATGACTAAAATTACTCTTCCTCCCATTTTTTTCTAGCTTTTGCTAATTTGATCCAATCCTTTTCGATTTTTATAAATTTTTTAATTAGTTAATAAATTAGTTAGTAAATAATTAATAGGTAGTAAATAATAGTTTTATGTAGGTAATTTTTTAATTGAATTTGTTTTCTTGCTTTGTCCGATTAGTAGTATTTTCTTTCTTTAAATCAAACGAAGACTTCTTGTACTAAAAGAGATTACACATCTCTGATGTTTTTACTTTATATTTCTTTTAAATGAAAAGTCTTGTGTCCCCGTAGTGTAAACGTTATATTTATTTTGTTCGTCTAAAAGTAGCTTTAAATTTTACTCCTTGATTAACAAAAAAGAAAGTATAAGCTCAAATATAACAATTTTACAGACTTTTTACGTTTTTGTAAAATATAAATTCATCACACCCGAGCCTAACATTTTACTGTCATCATAAAGTGGGGCTGAAGTGAAAAAATATCTGTAATATATTCAGTCCTTATATCCGAGGTCGGGGTTAAACATGGAAGATAGAATAAATTGATCCAATCCTTTTCGATTTTTATAAATTTTTTAATTAGTTAATAAATTAGTTAGTAAATAATTAATAGGTAGTAAATAATAGTTTTATGTAGGTAATTTTTTAATTGAATTTGTTTTCTTGCTTTGTCCGATTAGTAGTATTTTCTTTCTTTAAATCAAACGAAGACTTCTTGTACTAAAAGAGATTACACATGATATAACTAAGAAGAATAAGGAATCACATATGGTATACATACCACGCTACAAAGTTGCCATCAACATTTGTCACGGTTAGAAACTCGGCCAAAGTTTCTGGCAATCCATCGCTAGCTAACCGTCGTGAACGTAGCTCGGCCATTAACACAGCTATCAAGTGGATTGCTGTCATTATCGCTACTATGTATCTTCGATGCTTTGTCAGGCCTAAGTTTAGTGTACCGAACTCAAACCTGGATGGTGAGTAAGATTCAATCGATGAATGAGTGTGGGTTTTTTTTTTGGTGTAAGAAACCGTCAATATCTCTATTCATTCACTCTGAGCGGGGTGAAAGGGAGTGTCAGACTTGTAACTGACTTGTGGCTTCAAACCGACCCGCAGCACCGGGAGGGAGTGGCCCTGGTGCCTCTTGCTTTGCTAACATCTCTTTGAGGCGCGCGAGTAATACGAACGCAGCTTGCCATCATTTGATAGCGGGACGGTAAACTACCTATAGTTCACTGGCCTGTCTAACATGGGTGAGTTTGGGCTATGGCTTCCATTTTATTTTTATTTTGTTTAGTTCTAGATGCGGTTCGATTCAGCCCTCCCTCTCTTCCTTGTTAGTGGTCAGTCATTGACGACATGTATATACTAACAAAGCAACTAACAAATTAATCGTTACTATAATTGTGTTAAGATCCAACGATATCGATTGTTCTAAGGAGTTGGTTGTGGTTTGTTCGAAAGAGATACCGCGGCCCCGAAACATAAAGGGCAATAGAAGGAATATGGATGGGTTTTAGTCAGTACAAGTCTGACACTCCCCCCGCTAAGCGCAGAGCACAATTTATTTGATGATTTTCCATCCGCAAAAAAAGCGGGTGGAACAGGGTTGTGAAGTTTGTAAGGGAGAATGCGATTCATTGGCCTGAAATTTTGCATAAGCATTCTTTCATGAAATTAATGAACAATATAACAACACGCGATGAAACTAAGTACCTGAACAGCGCCTGAAACCGCTGAACACAGCTACTAAAATATAAGTTTGAAAAGCATTAGACATTACATTCGATGTCTGAATGACCTAGCCATCGATTTTCAGCGCCATTTCACTTCTGTTGCTGTGAGGTTAAGGAAAATTGTCTTTTTGGATTGTTGACTAGAATAAAGAAAATTCCCGAAACTAAATCGAAATATTCAAAACTAGCTTCGTCTGCGTGGCATAGTTACTTTCGGAAATAAAAATATCTTGCTCTCCCCTTTTTTCCCTCTTTGTCCCTTTTCGATTGTTTAGCCAAAGTCTGCCCCAGGGGCCCAACTATCTCTGTACTAAAATTCATCACAATCGGTTTGGCCATTTAGGCGTGGAGACGTAAGAAACAAACAACATCACTTTAGGGATAACTTAGCTTTGCTATTGCAATCAATAAAGCACAATGAAAAAAAAGGAGAACTGTGTTACCCCAAAATTACCGCGAGCGATGCTGCGGGCAAAGGCTAGTTAAAATATATACGAGTGATTTGGACAAGACGAAAAAAATCGTAATACAATACTTGTTACAAGTAACTAACATTTTTTGTTTATTAAATTAATTACTATTCACATACTAAAAATAGATACAAACTATTACAACAAAATATGTACAAGTAAATACTGGAAAATAACAAGGCGTGGAAAAAGTCGTCACTACTTGGTAACAAATCGTTCTGTCTAGTACCACACGCCCATTGGTCAGGTAGCATTCATGTATCAAAATTTGTTTTTTTGTATGAAAATATTTTCAATGTTAGTTCTATAAGTCTAAATCTAAATCAACAAAAAAGAAATTGTCGCAAAATTACGACGATCAGTAAATCAACAAAAAATTAAAATAAACATCACAAACATTTACAAATACATATATGGGACAACATAAAAATTGCTTGCACGTCGTGACTGCGACAGGTAGGTCACCACTCAGCATGATGCTGTGCTATGGGAGTCCACAGCACAGCGCTGGTTTTCATTGGTAAAACCATGAGTAAAACTTACGAAAGTCCAAATAGCATACATGAATGTTATAATACTAAATTTCTTTGGCTGCTTCAGATTACGTGTAAGGTGTTTATTTTTTTTTAAACGTTGCCCCACACTAGGAATTCCTCCTGTATCTTGGGTGCGTGTACTAATATTTAAACATCACGTACACAAACAGCCAGACCCGAAACAACTACCTGTAGGTCGTACAATATTTGTTCCGTGCGGGGATCGAACCCGCGACACGCAGCGCAACAGTCGATCGCTCAAACAGTGCGCCAACCGTGCACGCACATTTGCACGCGCTTGTTACATCTTGTTCGCTCGAACAAGGGTAGGTCCACTTAGTAACAGTAATAGTTGTTATATTTTGCGGTTTGCCTTATGCGGGCTAAGAAGCCTGTCAACGCTCAAACGAGTTGCAAAAGGCGTATAACATCACGCCTGAAATTACTGTAGGGTAAGGGAGAGGTTAACCTTACGTTTCAAGAGTTTAATTTGGCACCTATATACATAATATAATAAGAGGTAAACAACTGGAAGAAAATATTTTTATATTAAAATCAAACGTCATTTATTTGAATTAGGCTGATAATCAGCACTTTTTGAACGTCACATTACAAGAGACAGTCCCACAAAAACGCCCTGCCCTTCGCCACTTCCTAGTGTTTTAGCTGGGAAGAAGAAGTGGCGGAACAAACTCCCCAGCAACACATCTGTCTGTCAGGTTAGAAGAACCAGATTTTATACAATTCCGTTTATCGAAATTATAAAAAAATAAAAATAAGAAATTATTCATTCATTGTCACTTGTCAAAAAAATAAAAAAATTACCCAATTTATTATTATTGGTTGTTTTCATACGATTAAAAAAAAATCTTTTCCTAAAAGTCTGACTGCAGGCTGCTGGGTAATCCCAGGGTTGCGGGTTATTCGAAAAAGCTACCGCGATCCCGAATCATAAAGGACAAAATAAGAAACATGGATGGGTTTTAATCAGTAAAAGTCTGACACTCCCTTTCGCTTTGCTCAAGCGCGAGAATTTTTTTGGACGACTTCCCAAACGAAAAAAAAGAAGGCCCGTTTCTAGGGTACAACGCTGCTTATCCATTTTGAAATAACAGGCACTATGTTTAATACGTTATTACTAGCAATAATGTGCCAATTAAACAATCTAAACCGACGGTCAATCCTAGTCATTTATCGGTTTGCCATACATCACACACTGTCGACAACACATGCATAACACATAAAATTTCCAAGCACGTCCGAATCAGGGGCAGTTACGCAATGTAATCGAAGCAAATGTACCAGTTTGGAGTATAGGGGGCATGTAGGGAGGCCATCTATTACTTCTTGTTGAATTTTTAATGACAGAATAACTGGATTTTAGTCTAGGGGAAATAATTTGAAATATATGTAGGTATCTTTTTAAAAATATCATACTAGCGGTGCCCAGTGGTTTTACCCGCTGTTTAGCCTTAGTGTTGCAGCGTGATGTTATGATTGTAGTCTATTAGTTTTGTGAAAGAATGCCTAGTGAAAAATTTCAAGTCAATCCGGTCAAGGAAACGCCTTCTCTAATACAAACTTCGCCACCTTGTTTTACCCTCTTAGGGCTTAAATTTTGTAAAATCCCATCTTAGAGAGCACCTATGTCTTAAAACAATTCCCCGTGCAAAATTTGAGACTCTAAACCAAGTGTGGAGATTTTTGTTTCTGTGATTTTGTGATAAGTGATATTCTCTCAGAGGGGCTTGCCAGGACCTCCGTCTGCCGGGGTTGCGGGTTGTTCGAACGATATACCGCGGCCCCGGAACGTAAAGGACAATAGAAGGAACATGGGTGGGTTTTAGTAAACGTCCGACACGCCCCCCGCTCTGCCTAGAGCGGGGAAGTAATTTGATGATTTCCCATCCAAAAAAGTGATATTCTCTTATATATAGATATAAACTATAATATAGTTAAACTAACATCTAGTACATAATATTATTAGCTAGTCGTTAGTTCAATATTCGTTAGTTTAATAAATTCTCAGAAAAAATAAATCAAATAGTAATTTCAAATTAAAACTATAACTTACGGGATATCTTCCGTGAGTCTATTATTTTCACCTATATATATATTTCGACACGGTTGCTTGCGTCATCACGGGTGTATGACAGTTTAATTTCGTTTGAAAACATGAAATTTACAATAGATTCTTTTTTATTATTCTACCACTTCGTGTCTTGAAGCTGCGTGCTACTTTAACAATGTTCCCTGAAGGATATATACTGTGTTTTGGTTTTGTTCGACGTATCGTTAAGCTCGTTGAGTTATAAACCGAGCTACATGATAACTGACAAATGCTTGCACTTACTGGAACACTCAAATCTGAGTGTTTTTTTTTTTCTTAAAAAGACCATCTCAGACACTAAACTGTAGTCCTCATGTAATTTAACCAAGATTTTGTCTGGACCATAAAAGAGACTATGACCTCTAAGTTTGTTTCTTCTCAGAGTACTCGGGAATGAAGCAACAGTCTCATCAGATTATTTTTAAAATAAAAACGACGTGTGAAAGTGTTTGTAAAAACTTACTAGCAAAATCAACATATTATGATTCAATTTTTATTCATTTATAGTTTACTCAAAAAAACGTCTTATGACTCAAACATTAAATTCATGAACTAAACGAAGACACATGGCCTGCATACGAAATACCTCTGAAATTCCTCACACAACATATGGTACCCCTAACGGAAAGTGGACCCATTTCACTCGGATCAAAGCCGCCCAAGATGAAGGCTTTATTTGAGTAATGGTCCTGATCACAGCATTATACAGGACGGCATTCAAATCGTTAGGACATTTCACACTGGGAATGGACGGTTGAGTTGTTTTGCTTTCATACATAATTTGGTTAGGAACTATTAAGTGAAGACTTAAAGGACAAAGTGGTCCTTATAAATTCTAGTCAAAGAAGCGTAGCACTTGTGCTACGAAGCTACGCCGTAGCTCGCTGCGTAGCACTGAGCGTAGCGGCACGGCAATGTTTTTGCTGGTTGTGTTCTTTGATTTAGAGGTCCAGTCAAAACGTTACAGACTTGTTACATAATAAAACAAGACATTATCTGTTAGTAATTGCCATATCTTAATATATATAAATCTCGTGTCACAATGTTTGTCCTCAATGGACTCCTAAACCACTTAACCGATTATAATAAAATTCGCACACCATATGCAGTTCGATCCAACTTGAGAGATAGGGTAGGTAGGGTATGTAGGGTAGGTAGGGTATGTAGGGTATGTAGGGTATGTAGGGTAGGTAGGGTAGGTAGGGTATGTAGAGTATGTAGGGTAGGTAGGGTAGGTAGGGTATGTAGGGTAGGTAGGGTATGTAGGGTAGGTAGGGTAGGTAGGGTAGGTAGGGTAGGTAGGGTAGGTAGGGTATGTAGGGTATGTAGGGTAGGTAGGGTATGTAGGGTATGTAGGATAGGTAGGGTATGTAGGGTAGGCAGGTAGGTAGAAAGGTAGAAAATTGCATTGCAACGCATGCCGGGGCACGGCTAGTTTGTCTATATAAGTATGACTTTGACGTTTTAATACATCCAGTCACTTTATTTAATTCGTCATTCTTTTTTGGTACCCACGTCTTTGTGAACACATTTTTAAGCCTACAGAATAAACCCCTTTAAATATTTATGCGAACAGAGTCACAAAACTTTACCGATTACGTCATAATCTTACTGAAACTTCACCTACAGAATTTGTTTCAGAAATCAATTCGTAACTAATCCCGGATTCCGTTCACGGATTCCCGGCTAACTTATCGAAACATGTTTCGGAGTTCCGTATTCCGGTTCCGTGTTTTTGAGGTTGTTTCTGACCTTTGCTAAACGAGGTGAATGATGATCTTTTGTGTCATTTAGGCAGGATATTATAGGCGAGATACAGAAAGGACAATGGAAGTTTTGGGGTCAGTATTTTCACAAAGAAATCAACAGAAAATGGGCTTCAATTTATTTCACAAAGACCCTTTAATATTCTATCTAAGTTCAGCGTACTATGCCGTAGAACATAACATGCTTAAGATGTCGGATAAATAAGACTACGCGGCTATCGTAGCACAGACCTTGCTACGACGTAGCTCAACGCGTAGCACCTTCCATGCCTACGCAAGTATTTTTTTGAAATTCAATATAAGTTTACAGATTCGGTTTTTACTTAAACTTTAAAAGAAAAAAAAAACCTTCAATAAAATATGAATATATTACCTAACACACATTATTTTTAACCTAAAAACATATTTTTGCAGACAAACAAACTCAAAGTTGCTCTCTCAACTCGTACCACATCTACATTACGTCATAAATCGTCGCACCGATGACGTCACCGCTACAAATCAACCATCGGTGACGTAACACTTGCGACCGATTGAATTTATGATGTGTTTCCGCAACAATATGTGGGTAGTTGAATATAAATAGGTTGGAGTCGCGTTTTATTGGGGAGATGTGCCTTGTGAGACGGAAAATGAGGTATCGCTACCCTTGTTTTCGTTTTTCGATGTTTATGTGGGTATCAAAGTTACCTGGGTATCTTTTACATTGTTGATAATATTCGAAAGCATATTTTAGTTCTTTTATAAATATGTTTTCGTTAATATAATTCATAAGAGAACGAGACATTAATAGTGAAAAAAAATGTATGGAACTGACTTAAGAGGCTGAAAAGATTTCATCCAAATTCGTTAAGCCGTTTGAGCGTGAGTAACACACATATACAAAAATCACCTTTATAATATTAGTATGATGTGACGTAAAGTTTCTTGGGTTCGGCGTTTCCTATGGAGAAGAAACGGTAAGAAATTCTATTATCTTGTATTTTTTTTATATAAAAAGTTGCCTTACACAAGGAATTTCTTCTGTATCGTAGGTGCGTTTACAAACAATTAAACTCACATACACAAACAGCCAGACCCGAAACAACTATTTACTATGTAGGTCATACAAAAATATTTGTTCTGTGCGGGAATCAAACCCGCGACACGCATCGTTCAGCCACTGCGCCAACCGTGTCGTCTTTGATTGTTTGACTGACGTATGAATCTTTTACGTAGGAAATACTAAATGGATTTGTATAACATTTGAGTCAAAATATAGTTCATAAACTGGATGTATACATCAGATAACTTTGATCACGAGTAGTTTAATCCTGTGGGAAAATTACGAACTCCAAGCGGGCGAAGCAACTGGCAAGCTAGTCCTATTAATATTATAAATGCGAATGTTTGTGAGGATGGATGGATGTTTGGATGTTTATAACTGTTTCACGTCAAAACGGCTAAACGGATCTTAAAGAAATTTGGCACAGAGGTAGATTATAGTCTGGAATCACACATAGGATATTTTTTTTTTATTTCTTTATTTTATTATTATAGGCGTTTGACCACTATCATATCATAAGTGATGATGTGGTCGACGATGAAGCACGCTTACATAGAAATATATCACGCGAGCAAAGCCGCGAGCACCAGCTAGTAATTACATAAAAATATAATCCCATTTCTAGATCAATCAACACACTCGATTCAATCGAATAAATTAGATTAACCTCCATCGATAGAATTAAGAAAAGACTATATTTTTTCGAGATTTTCTTGATTGATGTGGCCTTTACAAGAAAGTCTTAATGTTGAGAAATGTGAAAAATAATGAAAATCATACAAAGGTATTGCAATTAGGTCTTAGGTAATCCAATTCTATTATTAAAAAAAAGTTTGATTGCTTTTTGTTTTACTTAGAATTCAATTATTGTCTTAGAAATTACCTACCAAATGTTGGTAATTCTCCCTCGTGTTTTAAGTGTCCATGAAGTTTCTTGCCCATTCTTGTCCATACAGATCTACGCGTTGGAATGCCCGTCTGTCTGCCCGCCTCTCTGTCTGTCTGTCTGCCTGTCGAGACCCTTTATTTCCACATTTTAAAAAATTACTTGATTGTCACGCTACGAAAATATTTTTTTCTGCCAGATAAAGTAATGGCTCATTTTTACCGAAACTGGAAAACTTTAACTACGATAAAACAAGTAAATAAATTCAAAAACATAAGTTTAGGTCCAAACAGGTGTCAACTTTAGAACATTTAAGCCCGTATTTAAAGTTTCAGCCCTGAAGCTTGTAATTTCTTAGACTTATAATAGTTCTTGAATGAAAGTTTTATCAAAAAACTAAAGATTTTTTTACATCAGAAAACTTTGTCCATGAAAAATAGTCTTTATCGAAATTCGATAAAAAACTGTTAGCTTTTGCAGTTTTTGTCGGAGCTGAATTATGTTCTAGGATTAAACATATTTATAAAGTAGATTTTCTTTCTCAAAATTTGTTGAATACTTGTAATAAAACCCGACAAATTGAAATGTTTTATTTATAAATAAAACTATATAATTACCATTGCTTGGTTTAATGGAAAACAGATCTGACAACACCTCCTGTCACCCACGTCAAAAGGGCAGAACATAAACAATTATTACTGGCCATACATTACACAAACCACGCCCTGAAAAGAATGAATCAAGAAAATATTCTCTTCTCAAATTATGTTGTACATACGTACCAAAATAGGCATAGTTTATTAGATAATAACTTGTTTTTATTGCCGATGGGTAATCGTCAAATAACTTCCCCCGCTCTGGGCGGAGCGGGGAGGAGTGTCAGATTTGTACTGACTATAACCCACCCATTTTCCTTCTATTGCCCTTTATGTTCCGGGGCTGCGGTATCTCTTTCAAACAAGCCTTGGCAGGCCCCTCTGATTTAGATAAATAACTTACACGTCAATTCACAAGGTAACTGTGACCGTATGCCACTTTGTCCCGAAACTTTACGATCCTCTACTACTGCTAGAATTTTTTCTAACCACGCCCCAGACTTGTAATTTCTCTTGCATCATTGTTGCGTTTACAAACACCTTAACTCACAAAAGAAAACAACACCCCCGAAAGAACTACATGTAGGCCATACAAATATTTTTTCCATGCAGGGATCGAACCAACGACACGCAGCATAGCAGTCAATCGCTCAGCCACTGCGCTAACCGTGCCGCCGAACCGATTATAATATTACTGGCTGTTCTCCGCGGTTTCACCCACGCTGCTCAGCACCTGTTGGTCGTAGCGTGATGTTATATAGCCTATAGCCTTCCTCAAGAAATGGACTATCCAACACAAAAAGAATTTTCTAATTCCAACTAGTAGTCCCTGAGATTAGCGCGTTCAAACAAACAAACAAACAAACTCTTCAGCTTTATAATATTAGTATAGATAATATTAGTATAGAATACGTATTTTGTAGCAAGTTAAAAAAAAAGAAAGTAAAACTGATCATTTAACCCGCAACCCTGGCAGGCTGTGACCCTGGCAGGCCCCGCTGCTTTACTAACATCTCTTTGAGGCGTGCGTGGAACACTAACGGACACTAACACTGGACGGACAGAC
The DNA here is from genome assembly GCA_958449745.1 of Ochropleura leucogaster. NCBI lineage: Eukaryota > Metazoa > Arthropoda > Insecta > Lepidoptera > Noctuidae > Ochropleura > Ochropleura leucogaster. The sequence goes on along the minus strand of OY288224.1, from coordinate 9,257,206 downwards.
GGTGAGCTACCCATTGCTCATCGTCCATAGGCGCGCATCTACGGTGGCCGGGAGTAGTCTTGGAAACTTGTATTACTTGAGATCGTAAACAACAATCGTAAAGGAAATCAGATGTGTTGTTACGTTGGGTTGGATAATACCCAAAGGCACTAATAACGTTGCACTTATCAAGCTTGCACTGGGATTCATTTATTAGGACCGGTCCTTCTTCCCATTATCGTAACTCTTGTCCAGCTAAGATCAACAGTGCTTGCGACTAAACGCAATTAAACTTGCCTGCCTCAGGAGACGGGGGGCTGCCTTGAAAGCCACAGTTAAATTAAACGAGGACATTTCTGATGGCATTAGGTTTTTTTTTTTTCGTATAGTTTTTAATTGACTGCAGAAACTTAATATGGAGTGTGGATGAGCAATTGATTGGAACGAAAGGCCTTTTTAAGAAGATTTTTTTTGTTTGATGTGAAAGTAAGACAGTCGTTTTCCTTACATTTTAAGTCAGTCAGTTCGATATCACTATAAATCCTTCGGATAATGACCATACGGGATTGTGGGTTGCAGTCTCGGAAAACAAAGGGCAAAAGAAGAAACATGGATAGATTTCAGCCAGTTAAAATCTGGCAACCACGCTTCGCCCAGAGTTTGGGAATTAATTTGATGATTTCCCATCCATAAAATTAAATAAAAAGGATCATTATCTGCCTAGCCTTTTCTCAGCCATGTTGGAGGTTGGCTTTCTAATATAACTAAAAGCAGCAATGCGCCAATCTGTTCTACACAATCCAGTTAGTATTGGGAAATACAAACCTACTAGAAAGACTGGTTGTCATACTATCAAGCCATACCTGTAACAGCTATCAAAGATCTACTAATGACATTCGGACCCAACTTAACGTGCTTTCCGAGGCACAAAGAAAACTCCTAAGGTACTGTAAAAGTTTAATATCATTAATCAACCTTATAGAGTGCAGGCTGGTCTTGATGAGGAACTACATTACTTTCACAAGTTATTATGCCTTGTGACCGGGACTGTAGCTTGATTTTGTTTCTTGGCATTTAAAAGTGCTTGTAATGGGCTAATTGGAATAAATGCTTTGTGAAATAAACGTTTTTATTGCAAGGCAAAACTGACTTTCGGTAAGGAAATCCTTTTTTTTTTTTGCAAAACAGTTTTTTATTTCTGAATTTTATTTATGGTATGATGATAATGATGATCTCACATATTTTTTTATTGAGTGTTCATTTTTCGTTGTTACTTAAAGATATTAGCGGTCAAACAAACAAAAACAAATATCAAACTGATCACATGAAACAGCTGTGATTTATTTTTAACTAGCTTTTGCCCGCGGCTACGCTCGCGTTAAATTCGAGGTTACACAATTCCCCTTTCCTGATTTACAGGTACCTGCTACCTGCAGTTTTTGCCCTTGCTACTTATTTATTGTAATAGCAATGCTGAGTTTTCCCTTTACTGCCCTCTTTCTCCCTCATATCTGAATCATTTAAAAAAAAGCCTATGTCATGAAAATCGGTTTAACCATTAAGGCGTAAAGAGGTAACTAACAAACTCACTTTCGCGTTTATAATAATTATTAGTAAGGATTACAAATTAAACATTATTAAACCTGAAGTTCAATACAATTTGCTGTTATAATTTAGCCAAGAGCTTCGTGATTTTAAATCTGTGGGATATAAAGAGTTGAAGTAACATCTAGATTGACTCACTAATCACATGCCCTACCGATACCGTCAAACCCAAATCGATCACAAAACTGATTACGTAATAATCGATTCTAACTACCCTGATCGGTGTACCGAGACGAAAATCAATTAGCTAACGACGATTAATCACTAGTGCAGTGCACAACGTTATCGATTTATCACAATTCTCAGCTGTCGATCAATCTATGCGACGCTATGTTGATTTATTTGAATTTCATAGTTGGTGCCGTGACGTGTGACGGTGACGTTTTGAATTTGGAGTTAGGGATTTTTTTTTTTAATGACTGAGGGAATAGTATGAGTACGTGATGTGCTTGTAATGGTCTAATTGAAATAAAAACTTTTGAGTTTGAATGTCAACTTAATATGTCCGTGGCATATGGACGGACAGGAGGAATCGATACGTGTTCCATCTTTGCCATTTGGCGACGGAACTCTAAATACCGGCTAAGTGTGAGTCGCACTCGCGCACCAAGAGTTACGTATCATACTACTAATATTATAAATGCGAATGTTTGTGAGGCTGGATAGATGTATGGATGTTTGTTACTCTTTCACATCAAAACGGCTCAACGGATCTTGATAAAATTTGGCACAGAGGTAGGTTATAGTCTGGAATAACACATAAGGTACTTTTTTTCGATATCACTCGGGCGAAGCCGCGGGCGCCAGCTATCCTACTTTCTATCCTACTAATATTATAAATGTGAATGTGTGTAGATGGATGTTTGTTACTTTTTCACGGCTGAAAGGATCTTGATGAAATTTGGCACAGAGGTAGATTATAGTCTGGAATAACACATAGGATACAGCGGAGTCTTAGTAATAGGATCCCGTTTTATACTAAAAATGACTTTGTTTTGGGTACAAACACAAAAAAAGAATAGATAGATCTATTCTAGAGATCTATCTAAGAATAGATCTCTAGATTTTAGAGATCTATCTCAGAATAGATCTCTAGATTTTAGAGATCTATTCAAGTGATCTCTAAAAATCATTTAAATAGACATACGTTTCTGAAAAATTATATCGATCTTGTTGAACGTTACTGAAGCAATGCGAAGCGCTTTAAACGCTGCCAATTGCCACTAGTGTAGGTCTTTATAAAAAGTAAAAACAAAGTGATGTAGATCAAAGATCTTTACAAAGATCTGGAAACATTTCCAAGTTTTTATAATGCTTTATTATGTACTACCTGCGCTCAGGCGGTTTTACTCGCATGGTGATAGAATATCTAACATATAAAATTCTCGTGTCACAGTTTTCGTTCCCATACTCCTCCGAAACGGCTGGACCGATTTAAACGAAATTTTCTGTACATATCGGGTAGGTCTGAGAATCGACTAACATCTATTTCATGCCCCTAACTGAGCAGCGGGTAAAACCGCTGGGCACAGCTAGTACAATATATATTTATGAATTGTAGTATATGTGTTATTCTGATATGTAAGCTATATTATTTTGAAACTGCATCAAAATCCATTCGGTGGTTTTTTTAAAAGGACGAAAATGGTAAAGGTATGTTTTAGTCAGTAAAAGACTGACACGCCTCGGACTCCGCACAGAGCGGGAAAAATCATTTGATGATTTTTCATCCTTCGGGGTTAACAAGCGTTATGTTGTGTTAAAGATTGTAATCGTTTTGTTACAAAATAAAACACACCAATAAACTCGTACAAACTAAACATTCCATTTTAATAAACCTAACGCAAAACCGAAATAAAACTTTCAAAAAACAGATATTCCATGCAGAACGATCCAGAAATATAGGTCGTATTCTAAAACAAATAGGATTCCAAATCGATAAGTCTGCAAGTTACGATTCAATCGAGAACAGATTCGCACTAAACGTATATAAGTTTCACTTAGTTCGGATTTATTCCGCTGGAGGCGTGGCGATAGCTGGAGTTACGTTAAGCTGTAGAGAGGTGATTTTTCAGTTCCGATTTTTTCTGTATGAAAATATGGTTATGACAATTATTTGTGGCAGGTAAATTCTGGATAACTGCATACCAGTATTTTACATGAAGCGGCTGTCAGTCTGACCTCCGCAACTGATTTAATAACTGGGTGGTATAATACTCCTTGGTAAGACTGTTTAAGAAGCGTTAAAATTGTATAAATTAACAGTACCACATCATGACTTAATATTAAAATAACGTCATTAATGAAGACTAAAAGTTAAAGAACACGGGCCAGATATATGTATATTCAGCCTTCTTGCTGGAAATACTTTTTGAAAGCCTGTTGATGAAAAAAAAACATGACATTAGTTGTAAAATGATAATTATATATATAGTTTTTTTTTAATTTAATACACTAGGCTAAAGCAATAGATTATAGAAACTACCGAAAAAAAAAATTACCATTGCAAAAAATCTTCAATGCTATCAATTGGTAAAGTCTCCAAGAGACTGGCCGCGTTACCACGTTGTATGGCAACGCTTAGCTTCTGGCCAAAGTTACAGCCAGTCATTGGGGCACGGGAAGAGTAAAAGTAAATAAAAGTCTAAACAAACCTACAAAACCTTTTTGGTAAAACCTTTTTGAGTAATATGGGCCATAGGAAAAAAAAACCTGCCGTGGTTGCGGGTTGTTCGAAAAAGATACCGACCCTGGAACACAAAGGGCAAAAGCAGAACAGAAAAAGACCATTTCAGACACTATCTGCATAGTCCTCATGTAAGTTGACCAAGATTATTTTGTCTGGACTTTAAAAGAGACTATGACCTCTGAGTTTGTTTCGGCTGTTTCTTCTCAGAGTAGTCGGGTACAAAACACCGGCCTCATCTAGTTTAAAAAAAATGACGTGTAAAAGTGTTTGTGAAAACCTACTTGCAAAATAAACATTTATTATTTCATTTATAATTCATTTATCAAGAAACGTGGATAGGTTTTAGTTAATAAAAGTCTGACACTCCCTTCCCCTCCACCCAGAACAGGAGAAGTTATTTGATAATTTCCGTTCCAAAAAAGGAGAAAAAAAACATATACTACTATGATATTCAAAAAGAAAATTACCATTTAAAAACGTTTCAGCATAGCCATTGCCAGGTAAATAACTATGCAAACACAGGTGTAATTAAAAACACGAGGTTTCAAAAAGTAATTTGTGAAAACAAACTCCAAACAATTCCATATGCGAGGGAACTATTTCAATAAAATATAGAAAATGGAGAAATAATTCATAGTTGTGTTCTGTTTGCATTCAGTCTACTCCCAAAGGAAGGTGTTTCCAATCAGGAAGTCAGTTACTAGGAAAATAAAAATTGCAAACGATATTATACTCTAGCTTTCAAAGTTTTCAGTTCAAAATCAGTTGTAACTGCTATGTAAAAGTGTCCCCGATACTAGGTTCTTTTTTCTGTCGACGCTTCGTTTCGTTTGAGAGAACTTTATTTTTTATAAAAAAAATATGGTTCGAAGATATTATTTAGCGTCTTAAACTAGTTACTTACAACTATTTGAATTTGAGAACCGTGTTTTTACATTCAAACTGAAAGCATTTCTTTGAAATAGACAATTACAGGCATTTTTGAATATCAGGAAACAAAATGATGAAGCTACAGTCCCAGTCACAAGGCAAAATAACTTGTGAAAGTACTGTAGTTGCCCATTCTAAAGCGTTGATCTCTATGGGAAGAATAGGCAAGAAACTCCATGGACACTTTTATTAATTTGATGTCACGGTTGGCGCAGTGGCCAAAACGATCGACTGCTGCACTGCGTGTTGCGGGTTCGATCCTTGCACGGAACAAATATTTGTATGGCCTACAGATAGTTGTTCCGGGTCTGGCTGTTTGTGTGTGTGGGTTCAAATGTTTGTAAATGCACCCACGATACAGAAGGAATTCCTGGTGTGGGGCAACGATATAAAAAAAAATGTATATAATATTTTTACAAGATCATACATAATTCATGTAGAGATTATACAAACATGTGAAATACATTGTTTCGTGATGTTCGTTTATTAGTTTACTAGCTTAGGCCCGCGGCTTCGCCCGCGTTAAATTCGGTATAACACAGTACCTGCTACCTGCAGTTTTTGCTCTTACGCCTTATTGATTTGTAATAGCAACGCTAAGTTTTCCCTTTTCTTCCCTCGTTCCCACTTTCACAGAGATAGTTGGGACCCTGGCGATGGAAATAGGCTATTTTTTATTTAGAAAAAAGTGGGATATGGGGAGAGAAAGAGGGACGCAAAGTCAATCAATAAGGCGCAAGGGAAAAACTGCAGGTAGCAGGTACCTGCAAATCAGGAAAGGAGAACTGTGTTACCCCGAATTTCATGCGGGCAAAAGCTAGTTAACAATATTTTGATTTTGAATGGTTGTTATTATTAAGCGTCGAGGTGTGAAAAACTCTACGTAAAAACCATTAACGCTGGTAACACATAGTCTCCAAAAGCGCATACAACAACTAATAGTCCAAACAGTTCCAAAGAGCATAGTATGCCCTCCAATTTCCACGACGAAAATTGAAACTGAGATAAAAACGTTGGGAATAGCTCTTCTGAATTCAGTCACACAAATTCCAATGGTAATTTTAAAGGGTAATGTCTATAGATTGCTGAATTCTGAACGTGCCTGAGTTGGAGAAAATAAAAGGGGAAAAATCTTGGAGTCCTTAGACGATACTTGAACAACGTTAGGAATTGCTATTAAGGAGCAATGTTCTTATAAGGTGAGGGCGGCGAATATTTTTGACTTGTGAACATGTTTGGAATTAATTAGGGATTCTTATCGTTTATGATTTCCTGGTACTTTCGGATGGGAGCTCATACAATATTAGTTTTACTTTATGCGAAACCCGAAACACGTGTCTAGTATGTTTATGTGAAGAATCTATGTACAAAATTTCAGAACTTTATCATGAAAAATCAGAAAGTTATAAGCTTGTTATTTTACCTGGCTATCTATACAAAAACACGGTCACCGCGCGGCACAAACGGCGCCGCACGTGTGTGCTGTCGCTCTGACCAGCCGTCACGTTGTCATATGATTTTGTATACCTACTAAGTGACCAACTCGTAAACTTTTATTAATATTTTTGGGACAAAATATAACATGGTGTAAAAATTATTGGAATCGATTCAGTTAATTATTCTGAACAAACTATATTCAGGTTTCGCATATACTAAAAATAAAGTATTTTTTTAAAATTGTTTCAATAGATTTAGTATAAGAGTAACTAGTGGAAGCAGAGCTACCAAACACAAATAATTTTTTTACTGTAAAGGGAAATTCTCTCATTTTTAAGTAATTGAAATAAACTTTTTGGAACGAAGCTCCTTATCGCGCGTTGTGAAAGGGGGCTAGACGGAAAAAATTCTTACGAAGTTGTCACGACACTTTTTGCTATAGTAAGCTATTGTAAGCTGTGCGGCGTCGCATGTTTCTCTGTCTGTCTGTCTCTTTCTCTCTCTTATAGAAAACAAGCCAGATATTGTCCCTTCACACCTCTAAATTTTTTTTTAATGATTCGTATAGAATTAAAGGAAGAGGGTATTGCTAGAATTGAAGTGACTAAATACTAGATGTTGAAGTCAAGTTGGCATCAACTGCAAAAATCTAGACGCCGTTGTTGTTAATGAGGAATACCCGATAAAAAACCCAAAAACAATTCCCGAGAATCGAACCCGGGAACTCATGCTTAGCAGTTGCCCGGGGATGCGGTTTGTTCGAAAGAGATACCGCAGCCCCGGAACATAAACAGCATAAGAAGGAACATGGGTGGGTTAAAGCCAGTCAAAATCTGACACTCCGCCCCAATCCACCCAAGTAATTTGACGAATAATAATCATTCGCAAAAAAATGCTTAGCAGTCGTACTTGCGACCACTCAATCGAGAGTGTGGGAGGGATTAAAAATAAGCCAAGCCTAAAAATAAACTTACGAATTAATCGTTTATTTATAATCTCCAATGTAAACAGGAAAACACTTTAAATCTTCTAAAAATACAACCTAAAGCAAAAAAAGCAAAGCATCTTAAATTATAAAGCCAAAATTAAGGAGGCAAATTAACTATAGCATCAAGTTTTCTTTAGATGCCCGTCGTTGGCCGAAGTTTTCCGAAGACGCCCGAGTTTTCTCCGAAGTTTATTTATTTAGACGAAGGCTATTAATATTACGTCAGGGAGACGACGTACCTCAAAATGTCGTGAGAAAAAAGGGGTATGAAATGATAAATGGCGCAAAACAAAGAACATTGTCCGAAGCATCCTATGAATGTAGGTTTGAAATCTGTACGACATTTTTACTTTATTTTGTAGTTTAAATATTAATGATTGTGTTCAAAGATTATGTGGTTTTTGAGTGTATGTGTCGAAGGGATACGATAAAAACAGGCATTTAGCCAAATCCTTTGACGATTTGATCAAATGACGGAGGATGTTAAAATAACAACACGATTTTATCATTTCCCTAAGCAAATCTGGTGATTTGACAGATCCCACTAAAGAAATCTAGTTATTTGAACAAATCCCAAAATTGGTTCAGTGAAATAACAAAAAAACACTTTTCTGTGGTATTTTAAAGGTTTATTTTGTAAGATTACCTACATAATTATAATAATCAAGTGTAATACAATGCAATATTGATCTGAAAAATCACCATTACAACATAAATTTCTGAAAAAAGAGAAACAAAAATTTATTAAAATATAGAAAAACGTAACGTATGATATGCCTATTGTAATATTTTTTTTTTTAAACATGTAGCAGATTTGTGGCAACGTAAATTACACAGAACATTAATTTCTTACAGGCACATTTATTTGTATTTTTATTATGCATTGTTCTTTGGACTCTTGGCAAGAACACTGTTTGAATCCTTGACCTCCAAATAAAGATTTCATATATACATTCAAATCTATACTTAATATTATATCTATACTTAATATTATAAAGCTGAAGAGTTTGTTTGTTTGAACGCGCTAATCTCAGGGACTACTGGATGGAATTGGAAAATTCTTTTAGTGTTGGATAGTCCATTTCTTGAGGAAGGCTATAGGCTATATAACATCACGCTACGACCAACAGGTGCTGAGCAGCGTGGGTGAAACCGCGTGGAACAGCTAGTTCATAATATTTTGATGGCTGTGGATGATCTTCAATTATTTCAAGGTCGTCGGTATTCAACTAGCGTGCGTGTATGACAAAGTGTATGAACGTGGATGACGCAAAAAGAGCAGGTTTGTAAACCTGGCCCTTTGGCCAAACAGCAGTCGGCAGCGGACGACAATCATTATCGCTAGGGTATAAAGTTGAAAATGTATTAGTGACTGCTGACTGCTGAGCGATAACGATTGTCGTCTGCTGTCGTCTGCTGTTTGGCTATAGGCCCTGCTCTTTTTACTGAAGCAATTTTTAGGAACCCTGTAATGTCTATTGAAATATATTCAGGTATATAATGCCGTAAAAATGTTACGTTTTAATTTCCATTTTATTTGACTTCATAATAAAAGGAACGTCTAAACAATACGGGGTCAGTTTATGCTGGAAAAGTAGGTACAGCTTCAATATTGTGAAGGCGTGTGTAAGTACAATCGCGAGCACACATACTTACCTCTTTAAACGTTCTAATTAACAAAATACAATACAATTAAAGAAAGTAAGAGACATGTTTTATGTGAATCTTGTATAATGGAAACTTACGTAAAAGAACTTATGAAACGAAACCAATTTATGCGGATCTCTCGTTGTTCGGGAATTTTAAACATCACGCTACGACTAACAGGTGCTGAGCAGCGTGGGTGAAAACGCGTGGAACAGCCAGTTAATAATAACACTGAACTTTAGATAACCTTGGACCCCGAACAAATTACATTTTAAATGCTTCCGAAACATAATAAACATCAGCTACCCTACCATGAAGTCTTAAAGCAGAACTAATTCCACTGAGGAAAAGAGACAGAGCTATACAGGGTGTCTAGCGCCATCTCTTTCCCTCAGTGGAATAAGTTCTGCTTTAAGACGTCATAGTATAGGACCGTATTAGAAATAGGAACATCTTTTTTTGCGGATTGTTAATCCTTATCCTTACTAATATTATAAAAGCGAAAGTGAGTTTGTTTGTTTGTTACCCCTTCACGCCTGGCTAAACCGATTTTGATGAATTTTGGTACAGAGATAGTTGGGACCCTGGAGACGGACAAAGGCTAACTTTAAAAAAAAAGAGTGAAAATGAGGGAGAAAGAGGGAACAAAAGGGAAAACTTAGCATTGCTATTACAATAAATAAGGCGCTAGGGCTAAAACTACAGGTACCTGCAAATCAGGCAAAGGCGCGGGCATAAGCTAGTCATCAAATAAATTCCCTCACACTTGGCGGAGCGGGGAGAGTATCAGACTTGTAATGACTAAAACCCACCCATGTTCTTACCTTTGTTCTTTAATGACACTCCCTCCCGCCCCTCCAGATGGGGAAGTTATTTGCTGATTTGTCATCAGCAGAAAAGACGTGTGGATCCCGGTCAGTTTCATTCGCCCTTAAGATAACAATGTATGTCTTTTGAAACAGAACACGAAATAGAGCGAGTGAAAGAAATCGGCTTTGTTTAAGTTGGCCCCGAATACGAGTGGTTCCGTATCACCTCATTCAACAATAAAACGTTTGTCGTATTGCCGTTATTAAGATTAGGTAAAATATACCTTTTTTGTTATACAATTATCACATAAAAAAGACCATTTCAGATACTAATCTGCATAGTCCTTATGCAAGTTGACCAATATTTTTGTTTGGACCTTAAAAGAGACTATGACCTCTGAGTTTGTTTCGGCTGTTTCTTCTCAGAGTAGTCGGGTACGAAACACCGGCCTCATCTTGTTTATAAAAAAAGGACGTGTAAAGTGTTTAAGAAAACCTATTTGCGAAATAAACAACATTTGTCATACTGTATACACATTCTCTGAAAATTTCAAGTGTCTATCTATTACGGTTAAAAAGATACGGCATTGATAACAGTAATAGGTTTCGGTCGGCAGCTTTATTTATAAAAAAAAAAATACGAATGTTTGTGAGGATGTATGGATGTTTGTTACTCTTTCACGTCAAAACGTCTGAACGGATCTTAATGAAATATTATAGAATAACACAGGATTTTTTTTCGATATCACGTGGCGAAGCCGCGGGCGCCAGCTAGTTATTTATTAAAACTTTATGCACAAATAAAAAATGTACAAAGGCGGACTTAATGACTTAGACATTTTCTACTAGTATATCTGAGGATGATGCAGAGACAAAACACAATAAGTCCATTAACAAAAAAAAAAAACATTTAAGAGTATAATATAATAACTAGCTTCCGCCCGCGACTTTGTCCGCGTGGCATAGTTGGGCTAACGCTAACTTTAACCCACATGATGATCAACAAAAAAATAATTAATTAATTATATTATATTTCTCTCCCCTTTTCTTTCCTCTTTCTTCCCCCGATCTCACTTATTAAAAAAAGTAACCTATGTCCGACTCCAAAGTCCCTACTATCTCTACTCGTACCGAAATTTATCAAAATCAGTTCAGCCATTTAGGCGTGAAGTAACAAACAAACAAACAGACTCACTTTCGCTTTTATATTACTAGGTATTATAAAGTTAATTAAAAATATAACTCTAAAAACTTACATATACACACACAAAACAAAATTATATAAAGTTAAGAGACTGCATGGAGATCGAGGCTTTTGCTCAAGGAACTCTAAAAACGAGTTGAAAACAGAATTCGGTTTACGTTACAATATTTTCTTTTGTATGTGAAATTGCCAAAATTACATATACTTTAACCTTTTTTTTGTTTCACAACAGATATTGTTTGTTTCTTTTTCATGGTTCATGTATTTCTTTCCGATTTGTGTTGCTTTGATGAAATTTTTATGTTCTCCAAGAAATATGTTTGAAGAGAAAATACGTCATTATACTGAACGTTTGTTTTTTCATTTTTTATTGTTCTTGATACAATTTCCAGTAATGTTTTTTGAGTGATATAAGATTACTTTCGTAATAGATTTTGAGAAATTTTCTTTAATGGGACGTGGTAGTGACAATTGATTGTTTTATTGAATCTTATAACGATAACAGTTACCTAATCAATGCAATGTCATGCTGCAATGTAACACCAGAGGGGCCTGCCAGGGCCGCCGCCTGCCGGGGTTGCGGGTTGTTTTAAAGAGATAACGCGGCCCCGGAACGTAAAGGGCAAAAGCATGAACATGGCTACGTTTCAGTCAGTACAAGCCTGACACTCCCTCCCGCTCCGCTCAGAGCGGGGGAAATTATTTGATGATTTTCCCATTAGAAAAACAAAGGGCTCGCTATTATGTGGCAATAGGAATGTATTTCTTTGAGGAGTGGCTGTGTGTACCGCCTGAAGCAGATCTTCATCAGACATGGAAGTTACGGAAGGTTCCTGCACATAATCGGGCGTGGGGAAACGCCCGGGTATCACCATTGTGGAGGTCACCGGGTATCACGCGGCGGACAATGTGGCGGATTACCCAGCTTAAGCGAAGTAACGCTGCGATCTCTCACGTCTGGGCCTGGTTCAATCCATTGTCCAGAACGAGAGGAAATGGGAATAGGTCGCCTCCTTCTGTAAAGCAGTTATGATGGTAAAAGTTTGAGAGAAAGAACCTCAAACCAACCCAGCTGCCGCGGGAGACGTTTTCAGCGTCGGGCGCCGCGAAACTACTCCCGGCAAAGACGCGTCTCACGCGGAACTCACGTCCTCAGCAAAGCAGAGGTGCCTGCCAGTACCGCTGCCAGGTTGCGGATAGTTCAAATCAAATTATTTATTTCAATTAGACCATTACATGCACTTTTGAATCTCAAGAAACAAAATGAATCTACAGTCCCGGTCACAAGGCATAATAACTTGTGAAAGTACTGTAGTTGCCCATTCCAAAGCGTTGATCTCTATGGAGAAGAATGGGCAAGAAACTCCATGGATACTCTTTTAAATTCTAATATTTTTACAAAATAGTATTTACATAATTCGTTTTAAGATTATACAAATATGTGAGAACGATGTAGAAAGACGTGCACAGTAAGAGCGTCCAGAGTAAATAAAAAGCTAAATTCAATTTAAATCTAAATAAATTAAAAATGACCGTTTGACGACGTTTTAATTAGTATAGAATACTTCGAAAGAGATACATAAAAAAGGAACATGGATGGGTTTTAGTCAGTTTGACATTTCCTCTCGCTCTGCCCACAACAGTAGAAGTTATTGAAAGATTTCCCATCCAAAAAAAAACTGTTTGTAGGCTTATATTGAAGTACTACATTTGCATTTAATACCGTACTAGGTTAGAAGGTTAGAAAAACTCGATTTAAGCTGAAATTCGAATATAAACACTTTCAAATCCAGAAATTCGGTTTTTAAACTTGATTTAAGTAAACCACGGCAGTGAATCCTGCGATAAATAAAGTTAAGTGGCTATTGGTTAAAAGATTGGCCAATCGGGAAGAACTATTGCCTTTAATGGCTTCCGATGGCCACGTGGTCTCCTCTTAACCTCGTTAGGTTGAAAACCGGTCAAGTGCGGGTTGGACTATTGGCGTATTGGAAGGGTTAATTTTTAGGATTCCGTACCTCAAAAGTAAAAAACGGAAGCCTCTTTTTTCGGGTGGGAAATCATCCAATGACTTCCCCCGCTCAGGGCGGAGTGCGGGGGCATGTCAGTCTTGTACTGACTAAAACCCACCCATGTTCCTTCTATTGCCCTTTACGTTCCGAGGCCGCGGTATCTCTTTCGAACAACCCGCAACCCCGGCAGGCGGAGGCTCTGGCAAGCCACTCTGCTTTGCTGACTCTCTTTGAGGCGCGCGTGAAACACGAACGCGCCGTCGACACAGCCTTTCGTCAATCGACGGACGGACGGTGAGCTATCCATTGCTCAGCCGTCCACAGGCCCGCAAAAACGGAAGCCTTATTGGATCATTTTGTTTGTCTGTCTGTTTGTCTGTCAAGACCCTTTATCTCGGGCACGCATAAAGATATCGAGTTGAATTAAAACTATATACTCAAGTCTATGTCTCTTGACAAGTTTATGTGCTGTAAAAAAAATCAACCCTCTAAGTCTACGTAGTATAAAGACAGCCGTTTACGTCGCAATTTTGTACGGAACCCTCTGTTCGCTAGTCTGACTCGCTCTTGACCTTTTTAAACTTAAGTATATACCGTAGTATAGTATTATGCTTGTAGGTAAAATAATGAAACCGTGTACGTCGTAATCCAAGTAATACGGATGAACAAGGGCAGGACGTATCCTGAATATTTACTAATATTATAAAAGCGAAAGTGAGTTTGTTTGTTTATTACGTCTTCACACCTAAATGGCCAAACCGATTTTGATGAATTTTGGTACAGAGGTAGTTGGGACCCTGGAGACGGAAATAGGCTATTAAAAATATAAATATATGAGAAAAGAGGGAAGAAAAGAGGAGAGAAACATATTTTTTTTCGATTATCACGCGGGTTAAAGTTAGCGTGGGCAAAAAGTAACTATGCTACGCGGACGAAGTCGTGGGTGGAAGCTAGTAAGCTAGTTACTATATACATATATTGAAACAGCTAGCTAATATACAGCTGTAAGCTATTTAAGTTTCGCTAGCAATAGTATCTTGTCGGTGAAACATATCTGTAATATCAACATTGGATCTAGCAGATATCTGCGGAACTGCGGTGGTAAATGTTTGAGTAGGATATTCAAATATTAAATACATATCTACTATAACATAACGTGTAAAGTTAGCATAGTTACTTACTCAGATTATCTACTAACTAGCTGTTCCCCGCGGTTTCACCCACGCTGCTCAGCACCCGTTAGTCGTAGCGAGGTGTTATATAGCCTATAGCCTTCCTCAAGAAATGGACTATCCAACACTAAAAGAATTTTCCAATTCCAACCAGTAGTCCCTGAGATTAGCGCGTTCAAACAAACAAACTCTTCAGCTTTATAATATTAGTATAGATAATAATCAAGTTTATTATTATTTTTAGTATTTAAATTCAAAATCTTTCTTGCTGACAACCCACCTGCATAATATTCGCCGCACATTATCTCGACATACATGTGTCACTAGCAGGATTCAGCAGAATACCAGCGTCAGGTAATCCACCTGGCATTATGTTGAGCTGGACTCCTTTTTGGTGCAATTTTGAGACACACCACCCATCAGAGGGCGACCTTAATAAATATTGATGTGTCTAAATGTTTAAATGCCTATGGGTCGATTTAACTCAGTCTACCTTACTTTTTTTTTAATGTGTTCCATTTTTTTTCTGTGTGATGTTTTTTTATCTTAATTCTTGTATTACACAATATTGTATCTTTTGTTGCATCAAATAAATGATTTATCTATCTATCTATCTACTCAGCCTAGTTTCAACTATATTGTGAACGCCTATTTTTTGGGATGCGAAATCGTACAAATTATGTCAACTCAGTGGTAGCTCGCTGGGCGGAGAGGAACGGACTGTCAGACTTTTACAAACTTATTTCAAATCAAATATAATAATAATAATAAATCTTTATTTTCTCTCTTCACAAAGGTACACATTGGCATATAGGTCTCATAAATACAAATACATATAACGATAACATTGTAACAGATGCAAAAAATATGTTCCTTTGTGAGAGACTGGAGTCCATACTAGGATACCCTGTGTGACGGATCCCCAGGCTCTCACCTCGAACTAGAATTAAATGTAGTTAACATACAATATTATTGCAGATTTGTATACGCTAGACAATTTCTTTGTTTTAGAAGTGAGGAAAACACAAATATTACAATTTAATTATTATGTAAGAAGTGTAAGTAGTTTAGGCGTAGCGTAGGTAATGTGTGTGGAGTCAGGTGCGCAGGTAAAGTGAGTAAAGTGAGAATCATTTATTTTAATTAGACCATGACAGGCACTTTTGAATGTCAAAAAACAAAATGAATCTACAGTCCCGGTCACAAGGCACAATTATAACTTGTCTTTCACAAGTTATTGTGCCTTGTGTACTGTAGTTGCCCATTCCAAAGCGTTGATCACTATGGAGAAGAATGGGCAAAAAACTCCATGGATTTAAAAGATGGACTCTTTTAAATAAAAATATTATTACAAAATTTACATCATTCATGTAGAGATTATACAAATATGTGAGAACGATGTAGAAGGACGTGCACAGTAAGAGCGTCCAGAGTAAATAAAAAGCAAAAAACAATTTAAAATCTTAATAAATTAAAAATGACCGTGGTAGCTAAAATATATTTGATGTTTTCCCATCCGTAAAAACAAAACCAGACAAGAGCGAGACAGACTCACGCAATGAGGGTTCCGTACAAATTTTTGACATAAACAGCTTTTGACTGCGTTTACTTAAAGGATTGATTTTCACAGATGGTTCACAGCTTTAAGGGACCACAGCGTTGAGAGTATAGTTTTAATTTCAACTCGATACCTCCACGCGTTCCCGAGATAAAGGGTCTTGACAGACAGACGGACAACGAAGTGATCCAATCAGGTTTCGATTATTGGAACGAAGTTCCTAAAAGGGGGCTAGAAAAAATTCTTACGAAAAGTTGTCACGACACTTTTTGCTATAGTAAGCTATTGTAAGCTGTGCGGCGTCGCATGTTTCTCTGTCTGTCTGTCTGTCTCTCTCTCTCTTATAGAAAGCAAACCAGATATTTTCATTTCTATAGGTACTTCGTTCCATCCAGGTGTCCCTTGATACCTCAATTTTTTTTGAGGTTGGTACGGAGTGGACAGTGGAGAAAGAAACTGGAACTAGCAATTTTTGGTGTAAATTTCCAAGAAAACGGAAAGAGACAGAAACATTTAATGAAAATGATACGAAGAAGTTTTTAAAACGAACTCTCCAAACGCAATAACAACAATATTTAAATAATATTTCCTCCATCTTGAAGCTTCTACAATAAGCACGCTCTGCATCTCGTTAACCAAGTTTTCCTTCATAAATTAATTTAATTTTTATCCGCAGCTGAGGGTCTCGACAAGCTGCAGCTGTGACAACTGTCAACGACAAATTCCTGCGGGCAAGAGGGGAATGAGAACTGTGTTCTGTGACACACTGGTGAAGAAGAACGGAAAACATTCTTTGTTTTATTTTCGTAGAGAGGAGCTCGTGGCTAAATAATAGCAGCCGCTCAGGTCGATCTTTAGGTTAAGCCGCGCTTCCCTAGGTTGGTCTGTGGATGGGTGACCAACCGTTAAATACCGAGTTTCCTCCGTGCCTCGGAAAGCACGTTAAGCCGTTGGTCCCGGCTGCATTTGTAGATTTTTGACAGTCGTTACAGGTAGTCAGTGTCCCGAAAGTCTGATAACCAGTATTACCAAGGGGTATCGTATTACTCAGTAGGTACTAACTGGGTTGTGGAGGTCAGATAGGCAGTCGCTCCGTGTACAATACTGATATTCAGCTGCATCCGGTTTGACTGGAGGCCGACCCCAACATAGTTGGGAAAAGGCTAGGCAGATTTAAAAAAATATTAAAATAGCTATACTAAATTATTATATATTACTAAATTTCCTATTTTTAATAATCTGTATTATGTTATTTCACGAAAATAGTTTTTAGACGCCATTTTTCCAATATGGCGGCGCGAGTGGCAAAGATGTGGCAAAGTTGACGTTCGCAAAGAGCACATCGAAATTTATAAGATTACCAACTTTCAAAACACCTGCAAAACTTTTGAGGTAAAACTACCAAATGATTGTACCAATAGGACAGGAAGGCATTTTATTCACAAATAATGCTAAAAAATTGTGAGTTCTAGTGACGTGAAGCCGCGACACTAGATAGTGCGAGATTAATTTCAAGTGATTTCTTTACCAATATTATTGTGCACGGGTAACGCATCTAAAGGTGGCGGCATTGTCTGTTTATATTATTCACTTCATAATAACGATGATGATCGTAGCTTGGACCCTAAACCGAATAAAAAAAAATGGGAAAATTAAATAAATTTAGAAGATTTTTTTGTTGATAGAAAGAAGAAGAAAAACTTAATAAACGAAATGATGATGATGTTAGTTATGTGAATTTAACACCAAAAATAGAAAGAAGACGCCCAGATGCGCAACTCAAGTATATGATTCTTAGGCGCGTCGCCCACACGACCAACAGTCGAGGCGCAGTCGGAGCGCGGGCGCGTTAGGCACGTCGCCCACACGGCATTTGTAAAGAAAATCTCGTTGCGGCGTGCCTCTTATGTGCCTGCGCCTTAACTGCACCTCGATTTTTGATCTTGTGGGCGACGCGCCTAATGCGCCCGCGCTTCGACTTCGCCTAGACTGTTGATCGTGTGGGCGACGCGCCTGATTAGTTCACCATTTTAAGAGTCCGTATGTCCCAATAGCCAGTGGTCTCTCAACAATGTTCACAATTACCACTACACATCGCTGGCTCCACTTGCGTCCGACAGTTTAGTTACCCACTTGCTTCACCTTTGCTACTTCAAACTTCAGTTCTTATCTAGTGAATAAATGTTGGTTAACTAGTCTTTGCCCGTAACTTTGTTTAAGTGCAAACTTCAAAGTGACTAATTGCAGACGTCGATGGAATTTGAATTTACTTTTACTTTCTCGAGTTGACGTTTACTCCAAGGGAATTTAGTACCACGATTGAAAGTCCCCTATGTAATATTCTAACTTATATTCTAAGTCTGTGCCAATTTAATTTAGGAGTTTTTGGCGTGAAGAAGTTACAAACATCACATACATAAGCAAACAAAAGTACAAGATATTAAACTTTCTCTTTTAAATGTTATGAAATTTATTGTTTTAATTCGATTTAGTTTGTTCACTTTATGCTGTCTTTTCTTTATATTTTTTTTCACCAACTCAGTTAAATTTAGGACAGAATGTTTATATTTAGGTCTGCAATCGTTTAACATATCTTCAGATTGGTCAATGCAATTCATTTTCAGAAGTAGAATGTTCTGCTTCAGTGATGAAGTAAAGATAGGTTTAATGTCTTCACCGTTCACATCTGTGATATAACGCACTAATTAAATGATTCTGAGTACATATATCCACCTTTTTTTGCGGATGGAAAATGATCAAATAAATAGCCCCACTCTGGGTGGAGAGCGGGGGAGAGTGACAAGTTTTACTGACTAAAATCCACCATGTTCCTTCTTCTGCTCTTTATGTTCCGGGGCGGTGGGATCTGTTTCCAAGAACCCGCGACCTCGGCAGGCGGTAGCCCTAGCAGGCCCCTCTGCTTTGCTGAGATCTCTTCTGCCTAGAAGAGATCTCAGCAAAGCAAGTCAGCAAGTCCGTGGAACTGAAATCACATATCCGCCTTGAACAAGCTTGGTCAAAGCTAGTGTTATCTATGTAAGATAAGAGTTATTTATCTTGCAGTGGGAGATAGAATAGTGCTGGTTTTATAAACTTACAAAAACACTTTTTTTCAAATTAAGAATTAAACACTAAATAAAAAATATCTTGGGACAACTCACACACGGCTATCTGATCCAAGCTAAGCAGAGCTTGTGTTATGGTAACCAGACAACTGATATACATATTTATATAATTTATAAATACATTCATAATTATAGATAAATCACACCCAGACACAGAACAAACAATCATGCTCATCACACAAAGTTTGTCCTGGGTGGGAATCGAACCCACGACCTCCGGCTCAGCAGTTAGGGCCACTAACCACTAGACCAACAGGCCCGTCAGCACTAATTTATTGGCGTCCACATTAATTATTGCAAGCAGAAGGGCTACTATGACATCTTATAGCAATTCTTATTCCACTGAGTGAAAGAGATGGTGCTAGACACCCTGTATAGCTCTGTCTCTTTCCCTCAGCGGAATAAGAATTGCTTTAAGAGGTCATAGTAGGGCTACAGAACAGCAGAAAATCTGAGAAAATACGTGTTCCTAAAGCTTTCAGTAATTATGCAGTCTAACTAAAAACACATAAAAATAAGTTTTATGAGCTAAACGAAATTTATAGAATCGCGTTTTAAGCCAGCTAAGCTTAATTTTAGTTAAGATACGTTAAATTGTTATGCTATTAAAGGAGTTAACGTGAAATGCAAAGTAGTATGCATTATGAGTGTCTTTATGTGAAAATATTGTTAACAAACATACACAAAAATGCAAATTTTGGCCTTCATCGTACTAGTGTGATAAATAGCTTTAATTACTAAAAGGCTTTTTTTAATTTGATTAGAGTTTCTTTCGACATCAAACACATTACCTCTCCATCTACATACATAAAAGAGAAAATCACTGAATCACTCATTACGAAATATTGTTTTTTACGTCTTCACGCCAAAATGGCTAAACTGATTTTGATGAATGACCCTGGAGACGGGCATAGGCTATTATTTTTTTTTAAATATTGAGAAAGAGGGAAGAAAAGGGAAACCTTAGCTTTGCTAACAACAATTAAGCCGCAAGGGCAAAAACTACAAGTAGCAGGTAAATGCAAATCAGAAAAGGGGAACTGTGTTACCCCGAATATAACGCGAGCGAAGCCACGGGCAAAAGCTAGTAGAATTATAAAGCACAAAGCAACGGTAACCTTTCTACATAAGTCAGGTAACTCTCCCAAGAATATATTGCCAACATACTCGTACAAAGCGTCCCCTATAACTACAATCTCTTGCTCGTCGACAAACAACTCACTTTGCGCGTTTATCAGAATGTTGACCCCTTACTGCAGACTTTTTGGCGTCACTGACGTCACAAACGACAAAATAAATGTACGATTCTTTCGGTGAGAAGGGAAAACATTTTCTGTATGGATCTGCATGATGAGTGTTTGTAAAAATAGTCGTTTTTTTTTTAAATATCTTGGGACAACTCACACACGGCTATCTGATCCCAAGCTAAGCAGAGCTTGTGTTATGGTAACCAGACAACTGATATACATACTTATATAATTTATAAATACATACATATTGTAGATAAATCACACCCAGACACAGAACAAACAATCATGCTCATCACACAAAGTTTGTTGTTGGTGGGAATCGAACCCACGACCTCCGGCTCAGCAGTCAGGGCCACTAACCACTAGACCAACAGGCCCGTCAAATTAAATTAGATATAAAATTAGATAAAAAAGTGTGTGTGTCAGCTCCGACGCACGACTGGAGTTTACTCCTTAAGTACGAGTATCTAACCATATGCAAAAAGAGTTTATTCAACTGAAAAAAGATTAATATCATAATGAAAGGGTAAATTCACAAATGAATGAAAAAAATAGCAATATAAACAACATCGACACTGATAGAAACAAACAAGCCCAATAACATATAGTATATACGTATAGTCGCCAATACAGCATACCATATGTGCGTCTTAATACACTCACAGCCAAATTAGAAAGTTGCGCACTAAAGGTGCGCACTAAAGGTGCGCACCAAAAACGTGACAAATTTTCGTTACTTTAGTAGGTTTTACCCCTCGGATTTTTCTCATACCGAGCGCCTTATAACTCCAAAAACCTTTTATTTCTTGCTATCCATTAAGTTGTGACATAATGACAGTTTTAAATCTAAATTATTTACATTGTTTAATTTCAAATTGATTATTATGTAAATTTAACTTCTAAGATTTGTTAACATAGTAAACTAATTTAATAAAAGTGTGTTAATACACGAAGGAAATTCCTAAATGCACAATTGAAACAAAAGCCAGTCACGAATAAACTCGAAAATCAGAGATTTTGAATAAGAACTCATTACAACAACAAGGTAAGTTTAAGGTGAAATTAAGCTCGAGTTAATATGAAATGAAATGAGGTATCAAATAATTAAATATACATTGTTGCTCTTAATTTATAGTTTAATTTGTAGCGCGGGTATTAAATACGCCACAGTCTTTGTTTCAACGAGTTTGAAACAATTATTAAATAGTTTTTAGTTGATTTGTTTTCGTTGAATCCCTTTTGCGAATACTATGTACTTTTGTTTTTTGGTGCTGGCAACTGTTTTGTTTCCTTTCGTTGCTTTTGTTTATGACAAAGGGTTTGTAATAAAACTAGTTTTGTAAGTACCCTATGGGATTTACGAGGATAATAATTTTTCAACTATCAAAATCTGTTGACCCGATGAGTAGTGGAAATAAAGGCATACAAGGAGATCGAGTTACTTTGGCTTGTAAATATAATCCTTCTATAATATTATAAATGCGAATGTTTGTGAGAATGGATGGATGTTTGTTACTCTTTCACGTCAAAACGGCTGAACAGATCTTAATAAAACAGAGGTAGATTATAGTCAGGAATACTTACATTATGTAATGATATAAAAAAGTATATCATTACATAATGTAAAAAAGTGTCCTATGTAAGTTACATAGGATACTTTTTTATATCACGCGAGTGAAGCCGCGAGCACCAGCTAGTTAAATCATCACAAACATTCGTATGTATAATATTAGTAGGATTTGTTGTTTTTTGTATGACACCGCTAAAAAGACTTTTTTTTTCTTAATTACGAAGCTGTTCAAGTAATTTGTCAGCATAACTTTTCTTTTGTGTTTTTTTATTCACAATGGTAAAACTTCCTCCATCTCTGTCTTTATTACTAAATTAACAGTAGGTGAGAAAGAGATGGCAAGATAAAAAAGTACTTAATGTTAATCTTAGCGTTCACATTTTTGCGGCCAAACGGTTTTGTTTAGGAAATTGTGAAGTAACGTTTGTTTTAATCAGCCGATTTGTATTTAAACTCTGGTTAAATGGCCTGTAACAACGATTACTAAAGGAATTCAGGAAGGAGGCTGTTAGCATTTAGTTTTTATGGCGTAGATGGGGAGTGGTATTTTAGTGGCCTTGGCCTTTCGTTGCATGTGTTGTTATTTGGCCCTGAATGTTATGTGATGGTGGGTTGTGCCCTTCGAAATGGAGTGAGTTGAAGGTTGAAGATTCAAGTTGGTATTCACTTTGCTGGAAGTATAGCAACTTCAATATACGTTATATAATAAACTAGCTTTTGTCCGCGGCTTCGCTCGCGTTAAATTCGGGGTAGCACCGTTCCCCTTGTGCTTTATTGATTTGTAATAGCAATGCTTTTCTTCCCTCTTTCTCCCTTACATCTCACTTTAAAAAAAATATGTCTATGCCCGTCTCCTGGTTCCCAACTATCTCTGTACCAAAATTCATCAAAATCGGTTTGGCCTTTAAAACGTGAAGAGGTAACAAACAAACAAACTCACTTTCGCTTTTATAATATTAGTAAGGATTTATTGTGAATGTGAGGACTATTTACTTTGTTTTTGACGATTGTCTGGCAGTTTGAGTGCTATAAGCAACCTACACAAATGTATTTTTATGGTATTGTTCGTCGTGTCGTTGAGCTCTTTGGGTTATGAGTTGAGCTACACGATAACTGACAAATGCTTGCACTGACTGGACAGGTTTATTCAATCTGTGTGGTGTTTTCTTACCATTTTTTTTCTTTAAAAAAACGTTGTCCCACACTAGGATTTCTCCTGTAAACGCACCCAGCGTTTACAAACATTTAAACTCACATACACAAACAGCCAGACCCGGAACAACTATCTGTAGGCCTTACAAATATTTGTTTCGTGCGAGAATCCAACCCGCGACACGCAGCGTAGCAGTCGATCGCTCAGCTACTGCGCCAACCGTGCCGCCACTTTGTCATTTCAGACACTAATCCGCATAGTCCTCATGTAAGTTGACCAAGGTTCTTGTCTGGACCTTAAAAGAGACTATGACCTCTGAGTTTGTTTCGGCTGTTTCTTCTCAGAGTTGTCGGGTACGAAACTCCGGCCCCATCTAGTTATTTTAAAAAAGACGTGTAAAAGTTTTTGTGAAATCTTACTTGCACACTACCACTTATAAACAACATTTATCATTTATAGCTGCTGCACTGAAACTGAATTTTTCATCCGTAATAAAAAACATATCTGTAGTTCCTACAAAAGAGCAATACCCATTTGTCCAAAATGTTTGGAGCACCTGATATTTTGAAGAGTCCAAAATTATGTGTTCAGTTCGCAATAAATGTTTATTCGTCAGTATTACCGTCAACCGTCTATTACCATGGTTTCACTGAGAACACTTCATTGCATTGTTTTATCTAAAATAAGTACAAAGTTATGATGATACGACGATTAACACGTTTCTTTTCTGTAATTAACTATGTAAAAAAAGCAAAGTAAAAAAAAAATGTGTGTCAGCTCCGACGCACGACTGGAGTTTACTCCTTAAGTACGAGTATCTAACCATACGCAAAAAGAGTTTATTCAACTGAAAAAAGATTAATATCATATGAAAGGGTAAATTCACAAATTAATGAAAAAAAATAGCAATATAAATACATCGGCACTGATAGAAACAAACAAGCCCAATAACATATAGTATATAGGTATAGTCGCCTATACAGCATACCATACGTGACACATTTTCGTTACTTTAGTAGGTTTTACCCCTCGGATTTTTTTCATACCGGGCGCTTTATATATGAAAATCGATTCTTAAGGAGTAAACCCCAAAAACATGTTGGATTTGACCCATTTTTTTGTTTAGTTTAAAAGACAATGCATCGTTCATTCTAATCTTTCAATTATTGTGCTGTCGCGCTATTAAATTATATATAAAAACTCTTTGCGTACACAAAAAAGGCTGGCACATAATAAATCACATTCAAATTATAACAACATAATTTATGTCAATCAAACTGACATTGATTATGAAGTAGGGTTCAAATCAAATGATTTATTTGCAACGAATTTGGGTTACATTTAAATACAGATGGAGAAATAAGAATGAGCCATGCATATTCTGCCTGAAAATGGGCATGTAATTTTTTTCAATCATAAGAATCTATCTTAAATTACAAAATTAAGTGGCAGAGATATACAAATTGTAATCGACAAATTACATATTATAATTAAATTTATCTACAGAGAAAAATGTCAAATCAGAAAGTTACTACAGATTAAAATTGACATAATGTTCAAAATAATATAAAATGTATTTATTGTACACATTGCTGATTAAAAAATGTTGTCAACTAAAAATCATTACTTGAATACTAACATTTTTTCTATTAGGATAGTCATTAATTTATTTTTAACGATTATATTTGTGTCATTTTTTATTAAATCTGGCAATTTTGTTGTATGGTAGGACCCATTCAAATAACACTTTGCCTCAATAACGCTGTGTTACCTAACTCGATTGGTAATAAATTTTACCACCACAATTAAAATCTATATCTTTTAGTTTTGTTTTCTGCCTCATCACTTGTTGTTTATCTGTCTGTCTGTCAAGACCCTTTAACTTGGTTTCGCGTGGAGGTATCTAATTGTAATTAAAACTATATATTCAAGTATGTAGTCCCTTGGAGCTCTGAAAAAATCAACCCTCTAAGTCTATGCTGTCAAAAGATATGGTCGTTTATACTAGGCTATCGTTTATACTACTATCGCAAGATTGTACGAAAAACGAGCATTTGGCCAGTTTTTTATTTGTTAATAATAGTATTGATATTTTTTTGTAAAGAATATGTATTCGACATGACAACAGAGCAAAAAAAAACAACTGTCAACCAACAAAGGTTCTATTTTCAAAATTACAACTGCAATATACCCCATAGTTTTCCTTAATGGCAACCCATAATAATAGAATGTAAATCCCTTGTTTTCACCAAGGTTTGGGTACGGAAACCGTCCCGTATTAGGTAGGATTTTAAACATTAGATCAGAAGGAAAATGTCAATAATTTCATTTAATCGTTATTGGGTTTAGTTGCTTTCTGGAGTTATTTAAATGGGGAAAAAACAAGTCTTGGAATGATAATTTTGTTGCATTAGCAGTAATTAAGCAATTCATAATAAAACGACATGTGGCGTGTGTAATATATGTTGTTCCACGAACCCGATTGCATGTAGCAGAGATGAGAATGTTTAGATGGATGTATGGAGTGCCAAGAATGGATAAAGTAAGGAAAATTGAAAAGGAGTCGTTTGTCTTGGTATGGGCATGTAATGAGGAGGGACGAGCACATGCGACAACATTCAGATCCATCACATTCAAATAGTGATGGATCTGAATGTTGATGGACGGAGAGCGAGAGGAAGGCCAAAGAAAATATGGATGGATTGTGTAAGGAATGATATGAAGGAGAAAGGAGTGAATGATGCCGTGACGTCTGATAGGGGAGAATGGAAGAAGAAGACGTATTGCGCTGACCCCAAATAGAATGGGATAAGGGCAGGAAAATGATGATGAGTTGCACGAACCCGTAGCAGTGTTATGCTTCCACATTTATTTATTTTGCGAACCAGCAGTCTGTGGAATTCACTGCCGGCTTTCGCTAGTCTATACCAATATTATAAAGAGGAAAGATTTGTTTGTTTGTATCGAATAGACTGAAAAAATACTTGACCAATTTTAACCATTTTTTTTTTGGAAAATTAATACTAGATAAATATTGTGATAAATCATTATACATACCATAACTAAAAATGCTGAAATAAATCTTTTTTTGTAAAACATAAAACTGACTTCCAAAAAACAAAAAAAACTGTAAAGTTGAAAATAACTTTACTTCCGAAACGTCAACGAAATCAACAAAAGTCACAGACTACAAAAAGTTTTTTTTTTTAAGAAAAAAGCGATTTAAGTGAGGCGCTAAGTTAAAAATGTACTTAAAAAGTTTCTAAGTCACCATAACTATTTTTACCACAATGCCGTCAAAAAAGCATTAGTAAAACTCGTTAAATCTGTCGTTACTTATGTAGCAAACATTACAGTGCCATTAAACACAATCGTTCGTCCTGGTCACGCGCAACGTTGCTTGTATATCGCTGGGTATTTTTTCTCTTGCATCCCTAATGGTGTGGCTAGGAAGCAAGCGATTGGTTCAAAAGAATACGGTAAGGGAAAAGATATAAAAATCAGTTTTGCATGAAGCTTTTTTTTTGTGTGGGAAATCATCAAATAACATTCATGTTCCCTATTGCCCTTTATGTTCCAGGACCGCGGTATTTCTTTCGAAAACCCCGCAACCCCGGCAGACGGAGGCCCTGGCAAGCCCCTCTGCTTTGCTGACATCTCTTTGAGGCGCGCGTGAAATACGAACGTGCCGTCGACACGGCCTGTCGCCAATAGACGGAAGGACGGTGAACTACCCATTGCTCACCGTCCGCAGGCCCGCATCTACGGTGGCCGGGAGTCGTCTCGCGGCGCCTGGCGCCTGGGGCGTCTCCCGCGGCGGCTGGGTTGGCTAGATGTTCTCTCCCTCAGCGAGCTACCCATTGCTGTCACAGGCCCGCTTTGCATGAAGCTGAAATTTTGACGTGACAAGTTTGTGCGTGGTATAAAGTAGTGGTAGAATAGCGGTGTGATCATCAGACCTGAAAAAGAAAAACGGAACCCTTATTGGATCACTTTGTTGTCCATCTGTCTGTCAAGAGCCTCTATCTCGGGAATGCATGGAGGTATCGAGTTGAAATTATAACCATATACTCATAATATCTAATATATAAAATTCTCGTGTCACAGTTTTCGTTCCCATACTCCTCCAAAACGGCTGGACCGATTTAAACGAAATTTTGTGTACAAATCGGGTAGGTCTGAGAATCGGCCAACATCTATTTTTCATAACCCGAAATGAGCAGCGGTTGAAAGCACTGGGCACAGCTAGTAATATACATATACTATAATAGCATATACTGATAATATAATATACGACGACACGGTTGGCGCAGTGGCTGAGCGATCAACTGCTGCGCTGCGTGTCGCGGGTTCGATTCCCGCACGGAACAAATATTTGTATGACCTGCAGATAGTTGTTTCGGGTCTGGGTGTTTGTGTATGTGAGTTTAAATGTTTGTAAACGCACCCACGATACAGGAGAAATTCCTAGTGTGGGGCAACGTTTTTATAAAAAAGAAAAAAAAAGAAAAAGATACTATAATATCTTACTCTCTGTTAATCGTCTTGTAATCGTTATGGAAATGTGAAAACTTTATGATCATTATCATCTACTTTTGCACAAGAAAATAGGGTTTTCCTCAAACACTGTAACAGAAGGCCCCCGAATAAAAGGAATAATAAAAAAATGGATAACCGCGGTATCAAATAATTACATTCACCCGCTTGTTTCCAAGCCACACGCTAAAACAACAAACCAGGCGCGCGGATCGAATGAGTAACGCGCTCATTACGGCACATCTATCGAATTTGTACTTAAAGCTGTTCTTTTGACACCCCACATCAAATTTGGGATATTTATCGATGTTATTTAGAGGGTTGTTATATCGATGGTAATACCAATAAAAAGTTTTAATGGAGATGTAAATAAAAGCAGAGGAAAAACCTTACCCCACTCTAAGAATTCCTCCTGTATCGTGGGTGCGTTTTTAAAAAATTAAGCGCAATACACATTGAGCCCGCCGGGCCACCGCTAGTTGGCGGCTTCACTTAGTACAAGTCGGAAAATTTGGTCGGCGGCATGTCGGCGGCTTGAGATGAGATATTTATTTTGCAGTTTTGCACTACAGGTCGAGCGTCGCCGTGCAACTGAGCGCAGGCGTACCCAAGCCGCCAACATGTAGGCGGGCAACACGTGCGTATGTCGCCGACATGATTTTTTTCATACAAGCCGCCGGGTTGTGTCGCCGGGCTTTGTCGGCGTCCCGTCGGGCTCAGTGTGTATTGCGCTTAAAACTCATATACACACAAACAGCCAGACCCGAAACAACTACTTGTAGGTAAGGTAATGGGATCGAGCCTACGACACGCAGAGCAGCAGTCGATCGCTCCCTACGCCACCCGTGCCGTTAAACATGAAAGGTAACTTTAAAGTTATTTTCATCATTTACCTGACCTTACTAGGGTAGCCTTAAAAAAAGAGCTCAAAAAGAACAAAAACAACTGATATAGGATCACTTTGCTATCCGTCTGTCTGTCTGTCAAGACCCTTTATCTTGGGTACGCCTGGATGTATGGAGTTGAAATTGAACCATGTATTCAAAGTCTGTGATAGGCGCTTTGAAAGGGAATACCTCTTGTCCAAGCCCTCAGATAGGCCGTATCGACGGTGCGTCAGTGTTCCACGCGTGCCTCAAAGAGATATCAGCAAAGCAGAGAGGCTTGCCAGGGCCACCGCCTGCCGAGGTTGCGGGTTATTCGATAGAGATATTGTGGAATAGGAATATAAAGGGCAATAGAAGATACATGGACGGGTTTTAGTCAGTAAAAGTCTGACACTCCCCCTTTTCATCCTTTCCCGGGGGAATCTATCCGCAAAAAAAGGCTATATTACATTAGAGCTGTAAAAAGATATGTCTGTTTATTTCGCAAGTTGGTATGGAAACCTCGAGACGTGAGTCCGGCTTGCATTGGGCCGCTTCATTTGTAATCTATTCTCTCTCGAGCTCTATAATTTGGCCATCCAATGGTCACTCCACTGGGATTTTTTTTAAGATGGAATACCATTAAATAACTTCCCCCGGTTTGGGTGTAGCGAAAGGGAGTGTAAAACTTGTAGTTACTAAAACCCACCAATGTTCCTTCTTTTGCCCTTAATGTTCCGCGGTCACGGTATTACTTTCGAACAACCCGCAACCCCGGCCCACCACTAGATTATGACTGCTATAACGCTTCTGGTCCGTATACTACATAACGTAATATCAAATTCTACAAAGGTAAGTCCATATTTCTATTGTGTGAATAAAATTGAATAATAAAACCCAATAATTAAGCCACACGATGGCAATAATAAGCAGTGGCGGACAAAATAAAAGGGGAAAATGTCATAACACAAACAGAATTTGTGAGTGTGTTGGAGTTGTGGGCAACTGTTTGTTATTTCTAAATGTAACTGGAATAAATAATAAAAATGAAAATTCAAAATGATGATTGACTAGCTCATGCCCGAGGTGTTGCCCCCGTGAAGTTCTACTGGGATTAACATAAGTATTCCGTGTTAATCCAAGTTATAAACCATTTTTTTCCCAATTTTTTATCTAAATCATTGAGTAGTTTTTGCGTGAAAGAGTTTTAAGCATCCATATGTCCTCACAAATTTTAGTATTTATAATATTAGTAGGAAGTAATTAATGCCTCTTTGGTCTATTGTTTTCTTGTTTGTGTTTTTATTTTCGGTATTTTTGGTTTAAAAAAATATTTATCTGCCTAGTTAAGTCAAATTTTAGCCATAATACTAAAAGTCGAATTTTGCTGCCAAACCGCAACTGTTACACTACGTGCCAAAATAACGGGTAGCACACACCTACGGTCATAATATTATAACTGCTCCTAAAGGAAAATAAATTTCAATTTTAAAATCTCCATATTGCCGCACGGTGTCGTGTTTGTAAAAATGCGGAAAACAATTCATAATTTATACATTTATTTTGTTTCCAGTGTAGTTTCTTGTTCTTTGTCGTATAGGCCCCGACCACGGCCGCAGGTGTTGCGCTCGCGATTAGAATCCGTTCTTCAATTGTTTCCTCCGCGTGAACACCACGCCACAGACCTTCTTGAAGGAAGACCTTTCATTGAAAGCTATCGCATATCGACACCACGCAGCAAAACACAACGCCATCAACGATGCGTGTATGGTAGTAGTTTAACAAGGTTATAACGTAAAAATTGCTTTCGTCACTCCTCGAGACACGTTCCGATCAACTTATTTCATGACTTTTTTTTGTAGTCGCATGTCGCTGAGCGTGTAGCTCGTGGCCAAGAGGTTATAGTTGAAACTTGCTACTGTTCGTATTCGCATTGTTATGCAAATATGCAAAGCAAACTGGCTTAGGTTTTATTAAGAGAAATGAAACGGACTTTATAAGTATTTCTTTATAAAGTGAAACTTTTATTACATCGTCTCAAACTTTTTGGTCTGTGTGTTGCACGTCGCGTGACGGTCGGCCGCGGAGTAGGGACGTCTAAATGTCTATAATGTTAAAAAATGTTTCACTTTTACCGTGGTTTCATAAAACCACAAAATCCTTTTTTTTGGTTTTAATTTTTTTTTTTTTTTTTCGTGTCATCATTATCTGTGGTTCGATACGCATGCCAGGCAGTGTTTTGTTATTCTGATATCTATTTTTTAGTAGCGGCCTGCCAAAGTATCATTAGCTAAGCCGAAACGCACTTCTTCTTCTCATTTTGTAGTATTTTTTTGCATCAAATTGTAACTTTGACGACTTATTTGACGACACGGTTGGCGCAGTGGCTGAGCGATCGACTGCTGCGCTGCGTGTTGCGGGTTCGATTCCCGCACTGGACAAATATTTGTATGACCTGCATATAGTTGTTTCGGGTCTGGCTGTTTGTGTTTGTGAGTTTAAATGTTTGTAAACGCACCCACTATACAGGAAAACTTCTATTGTGGGATAAAGTTTAAAAAAAAAACCATTTCATAGGTTTTTTCTTGGAAATCCAACCTTTTAATGTAAGGTATTACTTTATTATTAACTAGCTGGCACCCGCGTTATGTGTGGTGTGTTTTAGTCAGTAAAAGTCTGACACTCCCCCCCGCTCCGCCCAGAGCGGGGTAAGTTATTTGATGATTTCCAACCCCAAAAAAAGGGAAAGAAAAATACTGTTACAAATACAAAATGCGTGGTTGCCGGCTTTGAGAGCAGTTTACAATCTATGTAGAGACACGAGCCTAAATAAAACCCATTTGCTCAAGATAGGTATATAAACAAGATTCCCTAGCTTTCGCGATATTTCACGATTCTCTCGCTAAATGTGAGAGTTATCAAAGAAAATATCACGAATCTGTACCCAATTGATATTCCGAGCACAATCCAATTATCTGATGATGAAGTTTAATGTCTGAAAAGATTTACTTTCAGGCCTTCCGGACCGTAGTGTTGTGGTGAATTGGAATGTCTTTAAAGATGCCTACAGTATAACTGGATTTTTGTCTTGATTGGAAACGAAAATCTTGATCCTACACTCTTTTTTATTAAAAAAAAATATTATCGAAGTTTAGGAACTTCGATAATATTTTTTGTAATAAAAAAGACAACTTTGAACAAACTTTGTTTAAATCAATGGTTGGTGAGATCTTTGCTTCAATGTCGTAAAAACCGGCCAAAAGCGAGTCAGACTTGCGCACCGAGGGTTTCGTACAAAACCGATACCTCCACGCGTTCCTGAGATAAAGGTTTTTGACAGACAAACGGATAACAAAGTGTTCCAATAAGAGTTTCACTTTTTCCTTTTAAGGTGGTGGATGGAACCCTAAAAATTTGAGCACTAATGTTTAAAGTAAGAAGAAAATTTTGAAAAAAAGTGGGTATTTTTAACGTAAAAATTCTCAACTAAAATAATGTTGAATATGTTTTAAAATAACGTTTTTGAGAAACGAAATTCCTCTTCGTGAAACTGCAGCAGTAATTTTGTTTAAAATGAACATACAATGAAATAAGTTTTTAATTAAATTAAATTGAAGTGCAAATTGAGATATTAATGAACAGTAGAATTTTTATTTCTTTTTTTATTCCCACAGTAAAAAACCCTAAAATTACAATTTATTAACAGTGATTGTGGTTTTATAGTTACAGTAGGGATCGCAAGTGACATCTTCGCTTGATCACAAAGTAACCAGTGTTAAAGGTACCAGTCCCATTTTCCTTTACTAACTTAAAACATTTTCACAAAAGGTTAATTATATTTGAGCAATCTAAAATTTATTAACAACTAGCTATCGCTCGCGACTTCATCCGCGTGGCATAGTTACCTTTCTCCCCTTTTTCTTACTCTTTTTAAGCTTATATCCGTCTCCAGGGTCCCAACTCTGTACCGAAATTCATCAAAATCAGTTTGACCATTAAGGCGTGAAGACGCAACAAACAAACGAACAAACGAACTCACTATCTCTTTTAAAATGTTAAGTAACGATGAGAGAAAACAAAAAAGAAAATAATTTGAAACTAATAGAAAATTCTCCATATATAGTATACTAGCTTTCGCCCGCGGCTTCGCCCGCGTTAAATTTGGGGTAACACAGTTCCCCTTGCGCCTTATTGATTTGTAATAGCAACGCGAAGTTTTCCCTTCTCTTCCCTCTTTCTCCCTCACATCCCACTTTTTCCAAAAATATTAGCCTATGTCCGTCTCCTTGTTCCCTACTATCTCTGTACCAAAATTCATCCACATCGGTTCAGCCAAGAGGTGACAAACAAACAAACAAACTCACTTTCGCTTTTATAATATTAGTAAGGAAGTAAGGAAGTAAGGATGCATTCGCGGGTGAGCGAGTGTTAATGGAGGTGTCGGTGTAAGTGAGGGTGTGGTATATTGAGGAAATATTTCTAACCGACTTCAAATAATAGGAGGAGGTTATCAATTCGACTGTTATTTTTGGAGTTTATTGGAGTTTACTCCTTAAGAATCGATTTTCATATATAAGGCGCCCGGTATGTGAAAAATCCGAGGGGTAAAACCTACTAAAGTAACGAAAATGTGTTACGTTTTTGGTGCGCAACTTTTTAATTTGGCTGTGAGTGTATTAAGACGTACATATGGTATGCTGTATAGGCGACTATACCTATATACTATATGTTATTGGGCTTGTTTGTTTCTATCAGTGTCGATGTATTTATATTGCTATTTTTTTTCATTAATTTGTGAATTTACCCTTTCATATGATATTAATCTTTTTTCAGTTGAATAAACTCTTTTTGCGTATGGTTAGATACTTGTACTGAAAGAGTAAACTCCAGTCGTGCGTCGGAGCTGACACACACACTTTTTTTTTAATTACATGAGATTTTTTGGCTGGGTGAACGGATTCTTTTTCTATTTCAAAAGCTGGTTTTCCGTTGGTCCATTTTAATTTTTAACATCTAGTTCTAACAATGGCATTCATGAGAAAACCATGTGTCTTAAATTTTTCTTCTAATGTATATGACGATATGCAAATATATCTTAGTAGAAATGGAAAATTAATAGTCGATAAGAAGTGTGAACCATCATACCAAATCAAATCAAATCATTTATTTCAATAAGACCACTACAGGCACTTTTGAATGTCTAGAAACAAAATGAATCTACAGTCCCGGTCACAAGGCATAATAACTTGTGAAAGTACTGTAGTTGCCCATTCCAAAGCGTTGATCTCTATGGAGAAGAATGGGCAAGAAACTCCATGGACACTCTTTTAAATTATAATTTTTTACAAAATCGTATTTACATCATTCGTGTTGGAATTATACAAATATGTGAGAACGCGAGAACAAATAAAAAGGCTGAAAGAAAGCAATCTTTTCGCAAAAAAACATTAATAAAAAGGCAGAAAATAAATTCACTTTCGGAAGTCGGAGACAAGAAAATCTTGTTTTTTTGTGTTTTTTGGAAGATGGTTTTTCTATTATATTGTTTCTTGCTTCCCTTTGCGGGCGAAATCGACTCGCGTATGGCCAGTTCTTAAATCTCTTAACACTTACTCATCTGAATGAGCTACGTCACTCCTAAAAGCTGCTGTTGGATTTTTAATCCTGAATACAGCGCTGAGAGTTGAAATTGTAACAGACCCACACATAGGCATTCATTTAGGTATTAATATATCTGTCGAGTTAAGATTGAAGGCAGTGTAATGATCCTTAATCATACCAAATGTCAGTCCGTGGATCCTTCCTAAAGACATTTCTATCGCCCTATTAATCATCCTATTAGATTTCTGAAATGGGTCTAGATTATCTAGGTTACAGCTACCTATTTAGGCTAAGTAACAATTAATTATACAAACTAAGGATTCCTTGGAAGATTGATGGTTGGATGTAGTATTTAGAGAAGAAAATTCTGGATTTAAAACTCAAACTCCAAGCATTTATTTCAATTAGACCATTACAGGCATTTATGAATGTTAAGAAAAAAAGAAGCTATAGTCCCACAATGACACACACAATGCATAATAACGTGTGAATGTACTGTAGTTGCCTATTTCAAAGCGTTGTTCATCATCATAATTTTCCAGCCCTTGTCCCACTCTATTTGGGGTCGGCGCAGCACGTTTTCTTCTTCCATTTTCCCCTATCAGACGTCACGGCATCATTTACTCCTTTCTCCTTCATATCATTCCTTACACAATCCATCCATCTTTTCTTTGGCCTTCCTCTCGCTCTCCGTCCATCAACATTCAGATCCATCACTCTTTTAGTCACATGTTGTCTACGGATAAATTGGGCAAAAAATAAACTCCATAGACACTCCTTTAGATATATTTTTTACAAGACCATGGTTAAGTACATCATTCATGTTGAGATATACAAATATGTGAGAACGATGTAGTTAAACGTGTACATAGCATCCAGAGTAATAGCAAAAACTCAATTAAAAAAAGAAAACAAAAATAAAATAAACCATGGCAGCTACCAGTCTCAACTGACAGCGCCCGTTCACGAACATGACGCATGGATAAGCCCCATACAAGTCAATCAGTTTGAAGGGAACTAAATGAGCCAACACACTCGCTACTATCAGCGAGACATTTTAAAATGCATGACTTTCTCTTAACTACCAGGTCAAAGTCGAGTCAATGACAGTATAGTACATAGTAGCCTATATGTGAGTACTTGTATGAGGTTCTACGAGAACGTTGCGGTTAAAAAGAAGATGTCAATATCTGTCGGGTAGTAACCCACCAGACACGATGTGTGAGAAGGAGTATCCTCCGTCAAGTAGGAGGATAATCCTTTTTCTATAGGGGATGAGCTTTATAGCCTGTTCCTCACACGTTCTAAAACCTTTTTACCTCCATCCGATACACAAAAACTCAACACATTGATTGCCCCAACATACAAAACCAATCAAAAACCTGCCACTCAAGCCCCACAATTTAGAACCCCCCCAACAAACAGGGGTCAAAAAAACTATTAGCACGACATCTTACAACCCTATTTTCAATTACGGAGGCAAACGGCGTTCAGAATTGAGTGACAGTCCTCCCAGATCAAGTGACCCTCTTTCGCAGTCAAGAATTTCCCTCTAAGTTGAACTTTGAATAAATTAAAGAGAAATAATTATTTTGATAACGACGGTATATATGATGACAGTGAGTTTCGGGAAATTACGACTGGAATACTAAACAGTATTGTCACAGTAAACTTATACGGTATTACAATAAGAAAAAAAAATAGGCATAATATACATTAAATTTTGCTAAATAAAAATTACTTAAGACATCTCCCGCTCAGGGCGTAGCAGAAGGGAATGTCAGTCTTTTACCGATAGACCGGGATTGCTAACACTTGAGTTATTAATTTGCGTGATAATAAATAGGGGTTGCCGGGGTTGCGTGTTGCTCGAAAGAGCATAAAATGCAATAAAAGGAACATAGACTCAAAATATTTCATGTTTCTTTACGAATTTTCCACTGCAATAAAACCTCAAATCTGCAATTTCGTTCAAAATTGTACTTACTGTACCTTACTTGTAATTAACCAACATCTCTTGAAACGAGGTGGAATTTAAAATTACGTTTGAAATGTACTGAAGGTCGTGGCTAACTAATGTTCGACCACAGTTTTTCCACATTTCGAGAATAAGTAGCTCTTTCCAAGGTCTATTCTTCCAAGGATGTAGATTGTTCGAAAGAGATACCGCGGCCTCAGAACATAAATTGCAATAGAAGGAACATGGGTAGGTTTTAGTCGGTACAAGTCTGACCGCCCCCTTCCCGCTCTGAGAATATATTTAATGACTAGCTTTCGCCCGCGGCGTCGCTCGCGCTAAATTCGGTAGCGCCTTATGGATTTGTAATAGCAACGCTAAGTTTTCCCGTTTCGTCCCTCTTTCTCCCTTATATCCCACTCTTTTTTTTAAAAAAATAGCCTATGTCCGTCTCCTGGTTTCCAACTTTCTCTGTATCAAAATTCATTAAAATCGGTTTAGCCATGAAAGCGTGAAGAGGTAACAAACAAACAAACTCACTTTCGCTAGTTTAGTTTTTTAGTAAGGATTTCCTATCCGCAGAAAAAAAATCCTTTTACAAAACGGTACCAAGTTGATTTACCTACACACATTCATGCTGTGATATTGTGTTTGGAATTTGTGTCTAGTCCTCAGTAAGGTAAAGCTCTTTGAAACTGGCTATTTGAGTAATTTCCCAACGTTTGCTTGTTTTGCTTAAATACATTCCTCAACAATTTGACGGACCTGTTGGTCTAGTGGTTAGCCCTGACTGCTGAGCCGGAGGTCGTGGGTTCGATTCCCATCCAGGACAAACTTTGTGTGATGAGCATGATTGTTTGTTTTGTGTCTGGGTGTGATTTATCTATAATATGTATGTATTTCTAAATTATATAAGTATGTTTATCAGTTGTCTGGTTACCATAACACAAGCTCTGCTTAGCTTGGGATCAGATAGCCGTGTGTGAGTTGTCCCATTTCTACGGCTACGCAAAATACTGTGAAAATCGAAATATAATACTATTAGCTTTTGCCCGCCGCTTCGCTTGCGTTAAATTCGGGGTAACACAGGTCTTCTTTCTTGATTTGCAAGTAGCTGCTACCTGTAGTTTTTGCCCTTGCGCCTTATTTATTGTAATAACAAAGCTTAGTTTTCCCTTTTCTTCCCTCTTTCTTCTGGGTCTGGATTTTATATGTGATGTGTTTGGGTCTTTTTTTGTTTGAGAATTAATAATTATTTTTATTTGTGGACTTAAATATATCTGAAGTAAATAAAGAATTCGCGAAGAATTCCATTCATATTTCAAGGCATACGTTACGAATGTTAACTCTGTGTCGTCGCTGCTTAACCTTATAACACCGACCCGTGCTGTTATTTTTAACATTAGCTTACGTTACTTTATAATCCAATAATACATCAATTACTTAACCCTAACCTTGATTCCCAAATCATAATTATTCACTTGGAATGACGTTAACCCTATTAAAAATGATTGCTTGACTTGTCCTGATGCAGAACTTGAGCGACTAACTTAATAGACCCTTGTCAGCCGGTGTTACTTCATTCAGATAACTTTGAAGGGTTTCAGATATATAGATAAGGTCTAAGTTCGTACTTATAGCAGTTTGTCCCTTTGTAACATTTATATTAATTATGCTAGTATTTGGTGGAGGTTTTATTGAATGGAGTGTTAGGTAATTTTTAATATTATACAAGGTATATGACCGTCACGAATGCTTTTACCACGTATTCAGTATACCGTTATGAATTCCCACATTTATTTATTTATTTACTAGCTTCCGCCCGCGACTTCTTCCGCGTGGCATAGTTACTTTAGGCTAACGCTAACTCTAACACGCGTTAAGATCGAATACAAAATAGCCGAAGAAGAAGAGGCGAAACCGCGGGCGCCAGCTAGTATTAGATAATTTTGTTGCGTCCCTTTGAATCTAAACAGAAAGAACTAACGTCTAACGCCCGGTTCCAATAAACAAAAAACGACTCGTTTTGCTTACGGACAGTTGTATTTTGACATAAGTTCTATGAGACTTATGTCAAAATACAACTATCCGTAAGCAAAACGAGTCGTTTCGACGACGACGACGACGAAACGACTCGTCTTGCTTTGACCGTGGCTACACCGTCGTGACTCCTATGACACTCGTTCGGAATATGGGAGCGCGGTGAACTGACAGATGCGTATCTGTCAATTCACCAAAAGTACTTAATGCAACGGTTGCGAATTCATTAGGCGATTGCTCTGACTAAAAAACGGTCTAAGTCTATAAAAATTTAGAAGATATTCCGAAAAAACATGACTGTATAATTGGCGTAGTGGCTGAGCGTTTAACCGCTGTGCTGCGTGTCGCGGGTTTGATCCCCACACTAAACAAAAAAAATAATGAAAAACAGGTACTTGTTTCGGGTCTGGCTGTTTGTGTATATGAGTTTAAATGTTTGTACACGCACCCACGATACAGGTGAAATTCCTAGAGTGGGCAAAATGTGGAATTGGTAGCTATACTGTTCGATATTCAATAAATACCATCGCGTTTTAGCAAGTATGTTGCCATGCTTGCTTAACAACAACAACAACTAGATTAATTATTTCTCGAAATTACTTATTATTTCTATAACAAGCCTTTGCTATGTGATTCTTACACACAACTTTTAACCTCACTTGTTTTCATTCCATTTACTATTTACTCCATGTTTACCAAACGAACGGAGTTTGGCGGAAGTCCACAAACCCGTGAACTAGAGGTTTTTGTTAGTATCCAGAACTAACCGCCAAATCGGGGTGAAAGTTTTTATAGAAAAGACCAGACACCACCAGTCGACTAGATGGTGATAGAAAAACTGGCCAAGTGCGAGTCGGATTTGCGCACTGAGGGTTCCGTATAAATACGGGTCATATACGGCCATATATTTGACTGCTTAGGCTTATAGGGTTTTTTACTTGCTTTAAGGGACACAGACTTGAGTTTATGGTTTTAATTTCAACTACGCGTTCCAGAGATACCTTAAACAATATGTTCGGAATTTTAGTTTTTAAGTTCAATCTTAGTGTTGTAGTTTTAAAAACCCAAACCTTCAGAACTGGGTTATGGAGGTCAGATAGGGAGACGCTCTATGTAAAAATGACGACACGATTGGCGCAGTGGCTGAGCGATCAACTGTGCTGCGTGTCACGGGTTCGATCACGGAACAAATATTTGTTTGACCTACAGGTAGTTGTTCCGGGTCTGTAGTCGTCTTAAAGCAGAACTTTCCACTGAGGGAAAGAGACAAAGCTATACAGGGTGTCTAGCGCCATCTCTTTCCCTCAGTGGAATAAGTTCTGCTTTAAGACTTCATTGTAGGGTAGCTGATTGTTTGTGTATGTAAGTTTATATGTTTGTAAAAGCACCCATGATACAGGAGAATTCCTAGTTGGAAAAACACTAGCCTGTAGTTGGGGTTTTCTATTTTTGTAATGCTATAAATAATATTTTCTATAAATAGACGAAGTATATACACGGTATAGTAATACAAAATATTATATAGAAGTTTTTATAAGAAGAACAATAAAATTTGCGTTCTATAAAACTCATTCCCCATTACGCTACATAAACTGCTCTACCGCTCAACCCGTAAACAAAAGCTAATTAAAATCCTTTCACAAACATAACAAGAACTGTGACAAATAGAGCTACTTTCATATGTACTTATATTTTCGCAATTTCATTTGAATCATTGCTAAAGGTAATTAGCAGATTGCGATACTAAAAGCGTTGCATTTTGGGAAATTATAATTGTTGCTTATTTAGTGTTGGTATGTGAGACTCGGTTTTCTTTGTGCTCATACTAAACTTGTTTTTTGTCTGTCTGTTTGTTAGTTTGTGGTATTATCCTACTAATATTAATGCGAATGTTTGTGAGGATGTATAAAAAAATGAAATAGCTTTATTGTGTCACAAAATTAATACAATACATGTAAAATGAAACATCCCCATTAAGTTATCGAAGATACTTGTGTTGGGGCGGCTTCGCTCATTCCCTTAATTATATCTATACTAGCTTTCGCCCGCGGCTTCGCCCGCGTTAAATTTGGGGTAATACAGTTCCCCTTGCGCCTTATTGATTTGTAATAGCAACGCTAAGTTTTCCCTTTTCTTCCCTCTTTCTCCCTCACATCACACTTTTTTTAAATAAAAATTAGCCTATGTCCGTCTCCTGGTTCCGAACTATCTCTGTACCAAAATTCATCGAAATCGGTTTAGCCATTAAAGCGTGAAGAGGTAACAAACAAACAAACAAACTCACTTTCGCTTTTATAATATTAGTTAGGATAAGGAAGTAAGGATTGAGACAAGAATTCATGCTAATAAACAAACATTCAAGATAAGATAAAACTAAAACAAAATGAAAAGTAAACAGAAAGAAACCAAGAAATCAAAATATAATGTATGGATGTTTGTTACTCGTTCACGTCAAAACGGCAGAACGGATCTTGATGAAATTTGGCACAGAGGTAGATTATAGTCTGTATAGATAGAGAGGTAGACTATATATTCGATATCACGAGGGCGAAGCCGCGGGCGCCAGTTAGACAATAATATTTTTGTAAAAAGAGTGTAGGCTTAAGATTTTCGATTCCAAACAAGACGGAGAAATTCCTAGTGTGAGGCAACGTTTAACATTTTATAATATACTAGCGGCCCGGTACGTGCTTCGCTACGTATTTACAAAAAAATGTGATGCAGCGGAAAAAATTGTGAATCTGAATGATTCCCAGATCCCCTTGAACACACACAAAAAAAATCATCAAAATCAGTCCAGTCGTTTGAGAGAAGTTCAGTGACATACACACTCACAGAAGAATTATATATATAAAGATGTATATTTTAGTGTACTAGTAGGTGTAGGCCTCTCGATAAAATCTGTGCGAAATACCATAATCACCTACTTAAAAGGCAGAAATAAAAAAAATGGTTTAAAAAAAAAAAAACGACTTCCAAAAGAACACCGAAAACTGAAATAGCTGACTATTGTTTGATTAATCGTTTTAATTGATGATTAAACATATTTTTAGTGTTTGTTTGGTAATGTTTTTTAAACTATCGCATAGCTTCTATAGCGGGCCTTGAGCGAATCCAGAAATTTCGTAACGAAAAAGCCTAACAAGAAACATCATTACGAATACGGTCAGTTATTTCAATCACAATTCCTATGTTCTATTAGCGTGTTTGGTAGAGAATCGGGGAGTCAAAGGACATTACTCTGGATCAAACCCAAAGTCTTGTTTTTTCTTTTTGCGACCTCTTTTCATTGGAAGTACTTTGAAATTAAATATTATATTTAGATTTTTTATTTATTATTGCATAAGTTGATAAAAAATGCTACGCAATAGCTTTACCGCGGCAGTTCCCGAGTGCCACACGCATTTTTTTTAAAGCTTTTAAAGTTTATAATAAGCACGGGGGTTGCGAGTAGTATTCTGAAGAACCTCACCAACAACGTCAGTGTATCTTCTTCTAGGGCTTCCTTTCTCGTCGTTGCCATTCACATCTGTCTTCCACATAGTAACAATCTCTAAATTCTACTGCCTAACCTGTCTAAGAACACAGGC
This sequence comes from Ochropleura leucogaster, assembly GCA_958449745.1. NCBI lineage: Eukaryota > Metazoa > Arthropoda > Insecta > Lepidoptera > Noctuidae > Ochropleura > Ochropleura leucogaster. The sequence continues at coordinate 9,215,488 of OY288224.1, read as the reverse complement.
GTAATTATAAGATGAATAAAATAAATAAATATCTTGGGACAACTCACATACGGCTATCTGATCCCAAGCTAAGCAGAGCTTGTGTTATGGTAACCAGACAACTGATATACATACTTATATAATTTATAAATACATACATATTATAGATAAATCACACACAGACACTGAACAAACAATCATGCTCATCACACAAAGTTTGTCCTGGGTGGGAATCGAACCCACGACCTCCGGCTCAGCAGTCAGGGCCACTAACCACTAGACCAACAGGCCCGTCCATGACAGATGACAGAGCTTTCTCTCCTCTACCCTTTTGCTGGGCCCTACAGGGCCCATAATGGTCTAAATATTATAAAAATCTACATTCACATTTTGGTAAAATAATAAAGCTATTCAGTAAGATGTCTTTGTCTAGTCATAAAATGGTCAAAACAAGAAAGAAGAAGAATTTCATAACGTTTATTTTCTGAAGTAAAATTTTCAACAAATTTACAAAACACGATGCACATTTACGAATTGCAATAAAGTTGCTGTAAAAATTTATTTGCGTATTTTTGCGGCAGACGCGTCGCAATAAATTCGAGTGAAGCGTTTGTCGTTTTGTCGTAGTGCTGTTAGTCGCACGGTTATGTCGCACTTTGTATAAGTGGCTATATTGTCTGTTGCGTTTGTTTATTGGTGTGTGGGGGCTTTGTACTCTATTGTTTAAAGTTTTTTTTTGTTTTATTTACTAAGTGTTACCAAGCTGTTGATCCCGGCAGGTAGTAATTTTTTTACACATATTTTTTATATATTTCTCTTTAAAAAACATAGAAAACAAAAAACAAACAATAGCAAGTTACTGGCGGTCAGGGCTCCAGAGAAAAGAACCTCCTAACAATACGAGCCGTGACCAAGAGTACCGCTTTCTGTATCAAAGTCTTGATTCAGTTGCCTAATGAGAGCCTCCTTAGGTCTAGGTCGAGGCTCTTGGCAATTAAGCCATAGGTAGATACGACCACAACTACAATAATTATGATTTTAAAGACTAAGCAGTGCTTTCCCAGTTTAGTCAGATGATGGGTGATCATCCATTATATTTTCCGTTTTGACGACACGGTCGGCGCAGTGGCGGCGCACGGTCGGCGATCCCCGAACAAATATTTCTATGTCCTACAAATAGTTGTTCCGTGTTCGGCTGTTTGTGTATGTGAGTTTAAATGTTTGTAACAGCAACCACGAGGAAGGAGAAATTCCTAGTGAGGGGCAAGATTATTTAAAAAGAAAAAAAAACACAACGATTTCTTCTCCATAGAAAACGACCAACCCGAACTGTGCATCTTTTCTTTTACAAGTGCCCATGTAGGCCTGTGTGAAATAAAAATATTTTGATTTGATTTGAATATTTTGGAGTTTACTCCTTAAGAATCGATTTTCATATATAAGGCGCCCGGTATGAGAAAAATCCGAAGGGTAAAACCTACTAAAGTAACCAAAATGTGTCACGCTTTGGTGCGCACCTTTAGAGCGCAACTTTTTAATTTGGCTGTGAGTGTATTAAGACGTACATATGGTAGGCTGTATAGGCGACTATACCTATATACTATATGATATTGGGCTTGTTTGTTTCTATCACTGTCGATGTATTTATATTGCTATTTTTAGGGTTCCGTAGTCAACTAGGAACCCTTATAGTTTCGCCATGTCTGTCTGTCCGTCCGTCCGTCCGTCCGTCCTCGCTTAATCTCTGTGACCGTTAGCACTAGAAAGCTGAAATTTGGTACCAATATGTATATCAATCACGCCGACAAAGTGGTAAAATAAAAATTAAAAAAAAATGTTTTATTAGGGTAGCCACCCTTTATGTAAAGTGGGAAGTGATTTTTTTTTTCATTTCAACCCTAACGTGTGATATATTGTTGGAAAGGTATTTAAAAATGAATAGGGGTTTACTAAAATCATTTTTTGATAATGTCAATAATTTCGGAAATAATCGCTCCAAAAGTAAAAAACAATGTGTCCCCCCCCCTCTAACTTTTGAACCATAAGTTTAGAAAATATGAAAAAAATCTGAAAAGTAGAAATTTATAAGGACTTTCTATGAAAATTATTTTGAACTTGATTGACACAACAGTTTTTTGTACAAAAAAGACAAAATAATTTCTGGACTAAGTTTGTAGTATAATCGTATATGCAAGCATTTTTTGTAACTTTGTTTACATATTTTATTATCCTGAACGTATCTTTTTTCAAACAAAAAAATAATTATTGAGATCGGTTTTAAAATTACCACCGAAATTGCACGTCTTTGTATTAATTAGTAACCCAATTCCCCGAGAGATGGCGCTGTAGGTACTTATTACATTGGATCGGGTATTACCGAATTGTTCGGTTGGCCTCATAACTGGGAACACTTATTGTGACGGACGGGAAACTACGGAACCCTACACTGAGCGTGGCCCGACACGCTCTTGGCCGGTTTTTTTTATTAATTTGGGAATTTACCATTTCATATGATATTAATCTTTTTTCAGTTGAATAAACTCTTTTTGCGTATGGTTAAATACTCGTACTTAAGGAGAAAACTCCAGTCGTGCGTCGGAGCTGACACACACATTTTTTTTTTATTGAGAAGCAAAACCAAGTGAAATCCCAATACATAGCAGTCTCTGTTGCAACGAACTAATTACCGCCACAGCACAGTTCTAAGCTACTAAATTATTCAGTTTTACTAAGGATATTAAACACGATCAGTTTTCTCTAATTACATAAACAAACACACTGCACAGTAATTAGGTTAATTACCAACGAAATTAGGAATATGAATATCCTAATTCATTTCACTTTTTGGGTCACTTAGTCAGAAGTTCTGAACTGTCTGAAATTCTGACGTTTGTAGAACTATTGTAAATGTTAGACGTGAGTAAAATATTTGGAAATGTTTCATGAAATTAGTTTTATTTGAGTTTTAGGGAAGTACTAAACACAAAAAAAAAATTAATAAGTGTTCAATGTGTTCATAGAGTATTTGGCCCACTTTTCTCCATAGGCATCCCTTTCACAGCTATTATTATTTGTGACTATAACTTTTTTTTCTTTATTCAAAAGTGCCAGTGACTGATCTGCGTTTTTTTTTCTTTTTTATATTGCTTTCCTTGCTTGGTCGCAACTCTATGTTAAGCGATAAGCCTAAGGTAGAGCATGCTTTCTTGTCTTTCTGCCTTATTGATCACGTACGCCACAATACACGGCTGCAGCCCAGAACAAGACCCGTTATGTGGAGAGCCCCCAGGGAGCCCAAGGCAAAATCTAATTGAAATTAAAACTATTACCAAAATCTATGGTCCGTTGAAGCTGTGAAAACAATCAACGTTCTAAGTCTACGCAGTCCAAAGATATGTCCGTCTATCTGTCAAGAAACTTTATCTCGGGAAACGGAAGAAAATTCGAATTGAAATTAGAACTATATACCCAAATCTATTGTCCGTTGAAGCTGTGAAAACAATCAACTCTCTAAGTATACACAATCAAAAAATGTCCGTCTATCTGTCAAGAACCTTTATCTCGAGAACCCGAAGAAAATTCAAATTGAAATTAAAATAAATAAATATCTTGGGACAACTCACACTCGGCTATCTGATCCCAAGCTAAGCAGAGTTTGTGTTATGGTAACCAGACAACTGATATACATACTTATATAATTTATAAATACATACATATTATAGATAAATCACGCCCAGACACAGAACAAACAATCATGCTCAGCACACAAAGTTTGTCCTGGGCGGGAATCGAACCCACGACCTCCGGCTCAGCAGTCAGGGTCACTAACCACTAGACCAACAGGCCCGTCGAAATTAAAACTATATACCCAAATCTATGGTCCGTTGAAGCTGTGAAAACAATCAACTCTCTAAGTCTACTCAGTCAAAAGATATGTCCGTTTATATCGCAAGTTTGTATCCGAACCGACTTGCACTAGGCCGATATTTTCGTCACTGCTGGGGTGATTCTGTAAAATGCGAATGTGTCCTCGCACCCCAGCCAGAAGTGACGAGAAGGAACACCGTGTGGTTTTAGTCAGTAGGTGTCTGACAGACCCCTCCGCAAAGGCGGAGGACATCCATTGAGGATATCCACACGAAAAAAAAAATTTAGAGGTTTCAAGGGACACCCGGATGGAACGAAGTTCCTATAGATATGAAAATATCTGGCTCGCTTTCTATAAGAGAAAGAGAGACAGACAGACAGACAGAGAAACATGCGACGCCGCACAGCTTACAATAACTTACTATAGCAAAAAGTGTCGTGACAACTTTTCGTAAGAAAATTTTCCGTCTAGCCCCCTTTCACAACGCGCGATAAGGAACTTCATTCCAAAAGAAAAAAAGGCCGATATTTTCGTCACGAAACAGCCTGTTTTATGAAGCACATTTTCTCAAGCCACAAACATTTGACACACGAGTCACATCCTTATTGCAACCTCCTTTGACGTATCAGAGTTTCATATTCGTTTGCCTTGTAATAACACAAATATGTTTGCGTTACCTAATGGAACAGCGTTGCTTACTTTACAGGAAGGGGTTAATCGATCTCTGTTTGTTCTAAGATAATGTCTGACCTGGCTTAGAACATAATCCTTGCTAATAATAGAAAAGCGAAAGAGAGTTTGTTTGTTTGTTACCTCTTCACGCTTTAATGGCTAAACCGATTTTGATGTATTTTGGTACAAAGATAGTTGGGAACCAGGAGACGGACATAGGCTAAATTTTTTTCTAAAAAAGTGTGATATGAGGGAGAAAGAAGGGAGAAAAGGGAAAACATAGCGTTGCTATTACAAATAAATAAGGCGCTAGGGCAAAAATTGCAGGTAGCAGGTACTGTGTTTTACCGAATTTAACGCGAGCAAAGCAGCGGGCAAAAGCTAGTCTGTTATATTACTTGTGTTGATTTTGAGCATGTTTTGGTGGTTTCCTTATGTAATGTTAGGGCCTAAGGCTTTACTTGTGGGTAGCGTATATTTGGATAGTTTAAGAGACTTTGATTATGATATTCTTGAGCAAGGGAGGTTTGATGCTTAGGTGGGGAAAATTTATTTGTGGATTTTCCCATCTGGAAATTTCTCAGTAGCAGAGACGGTGTCTGGATTTGTGTCCAGTTAATGGTAATAGGCTCGTCCTCTATAACAGGGGACTTAAACATAATTAACGAAATGTGGCCTTAAACTTCGGGTGCCTGCCGGGGTTGCGGGTTGTCCTGCCAGGGTTGCGGGTTTTTCGAAAGAGATACCGCAGCCCCGGAAAGTAAAGGGCAATAGAAGAAACATGGGTGCGTTTTAGTCAGTACAAGTCTGACACTTCCCCTCCGTTCCGCCCAGAGCGGGGGAAGTTATTTGATGATTTCCCATCCGTAAAAAAAAAAGTCACTATACACCTATATCATGAAGGTGCCAAAATAACCAGTTAATCTACGATATTGAAAAAAAAACAAAACACCTTAAAATTAAACTATACATGCTCAATCGGTTGGAGATAACTCTCAGTAGCAAGATTTGAACTAAACAAACTAACATTGCCAGTCTTTTTCATGGGTTTGGTGATCATCAAATAACATCCCGTTCTGGGTGAAGCGGGAGGGAGTGTCAAAATTGTACCGACTAAAACCCACCTATGTTCCTTCTATTGCCCTTTACGTTCAGGGGCCGCGGTATCTCTCTCAAGCAACCCGCAACGGAATTAAATAAAATTAAATTAAAAACTGTCGTCATGCCGTTGAAAAAAGAAAGTCAAAAATTCTATACAGTAAAGGTTTTTATTCTGTAAACTGATGTTATTGTTAGTTTTTAGGTTTTAACGTAAGTATGCAAACCTTTTTTGTGGCGTGTTATTTTTTCGTAAAGGTGAATAGGTGTCCTAAAACACTGGCCTGTAAAGAGATATTCTTTTTTTCTAGTTTTCCTAGAATTTTTGTCATTCGAGGTTTGGACGCTTGAGTGGTTACTCAAGCGTCCAAACCGAGCGGTAATTCTTGCCACACCTGGCCCTTTAGCCAAACAGCAGTCAGCAGCAGACGACAATCATTATCGCTCAACAGTCACTAATACATTTTCAACTTTATATCCTAGCGCATATAGTTGAAATCTATTGACGTTTATATATCGTTTTTGTTCCTTTCGTTCGTTTTCGCTCAGCAGTCTTTAATAGATTTTCAACTATATGCGCTAGGGTATAAAGTTGAAATTGCATTAGTGATTGATGAGCGATAATGATTGTCGTCTGCTACCGACTGCTGTTTGGCTATAGTTGCTGTTCTCGTATAAAATGTCACTTTCCTTTTTACGACTGCGCGAGACCCTCTCAACATAAAACTGTTACTACTAAAAACTACCACAGCTACATTCAATTTTAAAAATACCTACGGAAAGTAAGTAGGTAGTAGAATCCAAAATTAAATTAGATGGACAGGTGCATCGCTAAAAATTCTCCATTTTCTAAATTAAATTCAAACTTACATTGTACTGAAAGTTTCTATCTGTGTGCTCAATTTATTTCATTTTCAGAGTTGATCACCTCAAAAGGAAAAAAGCGGTATCCTAATTGGATCACTTTGTTGTTCGTCTGTCTGTCTGTCAAGACCTTTCATCTCGGAAATAGAGGTATTGAATTTAAATTAAAACCACGTAGTCAAGTCTGTGGTCTCTTGCTGCGAAAAAATCTAGAAGTCTACGCAGTCAAAAGATGTGGCTGTTTATGTTGAACATGATGAGTTTTTATATATTTATTTTTTGTAATAAAAAACAAACTTTCCTTTATCTAAGTCAAATTATACGACAGTAAATTCACATCAATATTGTTATGAAAAAGTATGTATGTTTGTTTCTCAATCATGCAAAAACGACGGAAGCAATTCAGACGAAAATTGGCATCTAGCTTACTAACTGTGCCCAGCGGTTTCGCCCACTACTCAGCTCCTAAATGTCGTAATACCGTGTTGTTTTCTAGCCTGTTTTTTTTCTGAAAATTTAACTTTTTGAGTAAAGGGCTGCAGGCCTGCTGGTAGAAATTGCTTTAGAAATAAGCTGTGCCTTTGTACTCTTTGTTTTTTATGATGTTTTCCTGTGTTTATATAAATTATTACATAAATAAAAAAATTAAAAAAATCTGTTCGGTAGTATCGAACAATATCCGGTACAAACAAACAAACAAAAACTTTCCTCTTTATAATAATACTAGGTATCTATCTTGTGCGGTTTCACCCGCGTCTTTGTTTATTCGCTCGCTCCTGTGAGTAGTAAGGTGATGTTATATAGCCTATGTTACTCAGTAATAATGTAGCATTCGAATGGCGAAAAATTCAAATCGGTTGAGTAGTTTTTCAGTTAAATCGTTGCAAATAAACAAACAAATTTTACCTCTTAATAATATTAGTTTAGTTATATTAATATATATAATCTGCATGAGCACATACATAGGTTACTTTTCTATCTAGGTAAAAAATTCAGCGTAGACAAAGTCGCGGGCAAATGCGAGCTAGTGAATAAACAAAGTGTTCGTAGAAAAATAAGGTTCCATTATGATCAGAATACACTCTGCAATTTATGTAAGTGGTGCAATGTTCCGAAAAATATAAAAATCTTTTATATTCTACCCGAACTCATAGTAATATAGTAGTTTGAACGTAAAAAATGGTACCTATATACTGTGTTCGAAACACAATACTGCGTTCGAAAATAAAGATGGCTGACGCGCCTGCCGGTGTAGCGGGTTGTTCGAAAAAAATACCGCGGCCTCGGAACATAAAGGGCAATGAAAGGAACATGGGTGGGTTTTAGTCAGTACAAGTCCGACACTCTCCCCCGCTCCACCCAGAGCGGGGGAAGTTATTTGATGATTTCCCACCCCAAAAAAAAATGGCTGACGAGGCCCAAATGTCTCCTTAACTCAAATTGGAATTGGCAGAACATGTCTGCCGAATGCCGGACAAACTGTGGGATAGATGCAATAGGATGCAGAAAACTGGTACCTCGACACAGTGAGGCGAGGTCGCGGCAGGCCACGAAGGAGATAGTGGGGCGAACTGGATAGGTTTCATCAGAACTGGAAGGAGGACGTCCGGGTTCGTGAGAGGTGAAAGGAGGTGTAAGAAAAACTCCATAAATCTTTACTAATATTATAAAAGCGAAGGTGAGTTTGTTTGTTTGTTACGTCTTCACGCTTTAGTGGCTAAACTGATTTTGATGAATTTTGGTACAGAGATTGGACGGAGTTGGGAACCAGGAGACGGACAAAGGCTTTTTTTTTAAAGTGGGATGTGAGGGAGAAAGAGGGAAGAAAAGAGAAAACTAAGCGTTGCTATAACAAATCAATAAGGTGCAAGGGAAACTGTTACCCCGAATTTAACGCGAGCGAAGCAGCGGGCAAGAAGCTAGTGATTAAATAAAAATTGCAAATCACACATTATTACCTTTTATAACATTTAGATACGCATAATACATTACAGAATAACAACATATTACCTTACGTTTTCTTAACATACTTCACAACTTATTTTAGAAGATGTTCACTAAGAGAATCTCCAAAACGACTGACGATTTAGCCGGGCTGTTATCGTTCGTAATTTCCAATTACCGCCATTTCAATAGTGAAATGGCCGCGTTCCTGTGATTGCTTGGTTTTAACCAGTCAGAGGGCACTTTGAGTCTTGCCAATTAATAAAATAGGGGTTTTATCGACGTTTAGTTGTTGTACGACGGTCAATGTTGCATGTTAATAAATTGAAAACAAATTACAAATTTATTATAGACGCTAAGAGAAGGAAGGGAGGCCTTTGCCTAGGAGTGGGACAGAGCAAGATAGAAAAAAAAAAGAATTCCATGAAAAACTGTTCAATTAGCTTTCGTAGTAAAAATATTTTTACAAGGATCTAATCAACGATTTTCAACGCAAAGCCTTTGATCAGTTTGGTCGTGTATTTATTTTGCACTATTAACTTTTTTTCTCGTGCTTTGCCTCGCGTGGAGTTTGATAATTATACCGCGAGATATTAACGAGATAAAATGTAACGTATGTGTTTATCCAAGTTATAAATTAACTCTATTTTTGTGATTGTATCAATGCGTCCCGGAACTCCAGAGTGTCCAGAACGAAAACCGTGTAGTGGTCTCAGTAGCAGTCTGACAGACCCCACAACATCCATCGAGGTTTTTCTACAAGACCAAAAAAAAAGGTCGCGAACGGGCGCCGTCAGTTGAGCCTGTTCATCGTTTAGCTGCCACGGTTAATTTTAAATTATTTGGTTTATTTATTTAAAAAAATCTTTTACTCTGGACGCTCTTAACGTGCATGTATTTCTATCTCATTTATTTGTAAAATCTCAACAGAAATGATCGTGTGAAAATATTATAATTTAAAAGCAAAACTTCATGGACACTCCATGAAATTTTGTTGATTGGGGCCAAAACAGTCAGGAAGACTATACCTACTAGTATACTGTATAATATTTTTCAATCCTTTCTAATATCATTGGTACAATAATTGGTACAGAGATAGTTGGGACTCTGGATACGGGCATAAGCAAAAAAAAAAGTGAGAAAAGGGGGAGAATGATCGAAGAAAAAGATATTTTTTTTCGATCATCACGCGTGTTAAAGTTAGCGTTAGCCCAAAGTAACTATACTACGCGGACGAAGTCGAGGGCGGAAGCTAGTCTTAAATAATCTAATATATAAAATTCTCGTGTCACAGTTTTTGTTCCCATACTCCTGCGAAACGGCTGGACTGATTTAAACGAAATTTTGTGTGCATATCGGGTAGGTCTGAGAATAGGCTAACATCTATTTTTCATGCCCCTAACTGAGCAGCGGGTGAAACCGCTGGGTGCAGCTAGTAGTATATATGAATCTTAAACATTACATAAGATTTATCAATGAAAGAAGTGTCGAATCAAATTAAATATTATTAATTAACTCCAGCGATAGCATTAGAGAAATTGTAGCTTCTGGAAATAGCCAACTTGCACAATTCAGACTTTGCTTAAAGCCTAAGGTGTCTCCTTTGTCTTATAAAGGTCAAGAAGATAGATAAACATAGCTACAGAGTACATAAAGTTTGTTTGTAAGATTTCTTAAGTAAATATTTGTCATAGAGGGTCCACTGAATTATTTTGATGTCACGTTAACTAACGTAAGCGAATTCTAAATAGAAAACGTGGGTATCACGATGAATTTAGACCCGATTGGTTTCGATGAAGTATCATTACGAAAATAAAGTTGAAAACTAAAATCCAACTGCGATAGAAATGGCAACTGAATGTGAATAAAGACAGAATAATTGTTTTTTCGTTTTTCGTGTAATTGGAGTCGCAAGTCACAAATAAACTATTTAGGACTAGTGTTTTGTTGATTTTAGACCTACTTCAAAAAAGGAGAAGGTTTTCAATTCGTCGGAATCTTTTTTCAATGTATCTTCACCGATTTCTCGAAGAAGCCGAGGCCATTTGTAAAATCCGTTTTTGATTTATATTACTTATGAGTTTATCAGTTATCGTCTATAGTACAATTTTTTTTCTATGTTTATATGGATCATCTGCTTATATTTTATAGTAATGACAATGGAAATTAATACTGCTTATAAAATCCTTACTAATATTATAAAAGCGAAAGTGAGTTTGTTTGTTACCTCTTCACGTTTTAATGACTACACCGATTTTGATGAATTTTGGTACTGAGATAGTTGGGAACCAGGAGACGGACATAGGATAATTAAAACTACTAAAATATTTTTTTTTTGTTTAAAGTAGGATGTGACGTAGAAAGAGGGAAGAAAAGAGAAAACTTAGCTTTGCTATTACAAATAAATAAGGCGCAAGGGGAACTATGTTACCCCGAATTTAACGCAAGCGAAGCCGCGGGCAAAAGCAAGTATATGATATATAATTATACCATAACTAAACATGCTGAAATAAAATACTTTTTTTGTAAAAAAAATCCAACTTTAAAAAATAAAATGTGTGTGTAGTGGAATTACTTCCAGAAAACGGTGGCAAAAAAATCAACGAAACCGACAAAAGTCACCGACTTCTGGAAGAGTTATTTTCCACTTTTTAGTTTTTATATTATTTGAAGCCACAAGTTAGAAAAATAAAATAGAGGTGTCAAGGGACACCCGGATGGAACGAAGTTCCTATAGAAATGAAAATATCTGGCTTGCTTTCTATAAGAGAGAGAGACAGACAGACAGACAGAGAAACATGCGACGCCGCACAGCTTACAATAGCTTACTATAGCAAAAGCGTCGTGACAACTTTTCGTAAGAATTTTTTCCGTCTAGCCCCCTTTCACAACGCGCGATAAGGAACTTCGTTCCAAAACATTGTAGGCGACAGCCACGTTATAACCGACTTCTACAAAAAGAAGGATGCTATCAATTCGACTGAATTTTTCTTTTAATGTAGCAACCGTTACATTTGTTTTATTCACAAAAATATACATGTCGAATTGAGAACCTTCTCCTTTTTTGTTTTCGAAATGTATGGTGTCTTTTCTAGCTTAACATGCAAACATGTAAAAAGCGAGGGAAAACAAGCTTTTATAAATGAAAACTTTTTGCAAAAAAAAGAGCGGTTGTGGAAGATGTAATGTTTCAATACTTTTTTTGCATAAACTATTTTATTCAGTCTTTTTAGTTGTGGTATGATGGTATCCCACACAAATTCTTATCCAGTTTTCATTTTCCATTGCTACTAAAAGATATATGCATATCATCCATACACTTTAAAAGAACAAAAATATGTATTACTAGCTGTGCCCAGCGGTTTCACCCGCTGCTCACTTAGGGGTATGAAAAATAGATGTTGGCCGATTCTCAGACCTACCCGATATGTATACAAAATTTCGTTTAAATCGGTCCAGTCGTTTCGGAGGAGTATGGGAACGAAAATTGTGACATTTGAGACACTGTGAGAATTTTATATATTATATAGAAGATAACTCATAAACTACTGAAGATATACATAAAATTGAAAAAACCCTTTTGTTTATAAAAATAGTTTTGTAACAATCGACGGAGCAATCGCGTAAAAAACGTATAAAGAATACAGACGAAATGAGAGCCTCCTTTTTTAAATCTGTTAAAAAAGTTCTACCTTAAATAACACAGGCACTACAAAGAAAAAAAAACTAAAACGCACCTCAAATCTAATACGAAATGCCGCCATATTTTAACGAAAAAAAAATACAGTCGAAATGAGAACCTCCTTCGTTTTTTGAATCCGTTAAAAAAGTTCTTACCTTAAATAACTCAGGCACTACAAAGAAAAAAAAACTAAAACGCACCTCAAATCTAATACGAAATACCGCCATATTTTAACAAAAAAAAATAAAGTCGAAATGAGAACCTCCTACGTTTTTTGAATCTGCTAAAAAAGTTCTTACCATAAATAACACAGGCACTACAAAGAAAAAAATAAAACTAAAACGCACCTCAAATCGAATACAAAATGCCGCCATATTTTAACGTTAAAGATTTACAAACTCAATAAAGGGCTAGATTCACGCAAACGGCCTGACCCGATCGACCAGTAAAGTACTGAGATGAACACATACATCTTCCCCGGTCGGTTTAATGCGAACATTACGTGCAGAGTAATCAATAATTCCAGAGATTACTTATGTAGGTTGAATATTGTTTGATAGTGGTACCTATTCTGATGAACTATCGGATTAAACTAGACTAATATTAAAATGACATAGATATGTCATTTTAATATTAGTCTAGTATCAAAGCATCAATACTAACATTATAAAAGCAAAAAGTGAGTTTGTTTGTTTGTTACGTATTCGGGCCTAAATGGCTAAACCGATTTTGATGAATTTTGTTACAGAGATAGTTGGAGACGGACAAAGACTAAAAAAGTTAGAAAAGGGGGAAAAAAGGGAAGAAAAGAGGAGAGAAAGATATTTTCGATCATCACGCGGATTAAAGTTAGCGTTAGCCCAAAGTAACTATGCCACGCGGACGAGGTCGCGGGCAAAAGCTAATATCATATAAGTGTTTGTAAACGCACCCACGATACAGGAGTAAATTTCTAGCGTGGGCCAAAGTCTTTTTTTAAATTATATAATAGGGAAATAAGGAAAGAAGGAATCTTATATTTTTTTCCTAAACGACGCAAAGGTGCGTCGTTCTTAAAGTCCTAGGTACAAAATTGTTTGACGATTAACGTTCGCATTCTTTTCCATTTGTCCTTCAAAGATCCTGTCTAGTACATTTATGTTATTTCGTCGTAATTCCCTGATTCATTGTTTAGGTTCAACTAAAGTAGAGTTTAAGTCTGTTTAGTGCTTTTGTCGGGCCGGAGAAGGTCACATTAGGAGGATTTTATTCGGGAGGCGGTAAGTAAAATCTAGCACTGAAATAAATATCTGTGGGATTTTTTTGCGGATAGGAAAATTATCAAATAATTGAAAAGCAGGGAGAGTGTCAGACTTGTACTGTCAAAAACCTACCCATGTTCCTTCTACTGCACTTTTGTTCCAGGGCCACGGAATCTCTATATATCTCTCTTTCGAACAACCCGCAACGCCAGTAGACGGTGGCCCTGGTAGGACTCTCTGCTGTGCTAACATGGCGCGCGTGGATCGCTAACACGCCGTCGATACGGCCTATCTGAGGGTATCTGAGAGGCATTCCCTATCAAAGCGAGGCTTATTAATTTATTGACCAGAGATTTGGGAATATAAAGTTTTATTTTCAACTCGCGTTTTTGAGGTAAAGGGACTTGACAGACAGATGCGACAAATAATTATCTTATAAGGGTTCCATTTTTAATTTTGCATGGTGTTGTAACATTTACCTAATTTAAAAAAATGCCATAAATTATTTTTTTGCGTTGTAACCTAACTAATAATATTATTAAAGTGAAAATGAGTTTGTTTGTTTTGTTTGTTGTTAGTTTGTCTTCACGCCTAAATGACAAAACCGATGTTGATTTTGGTATTTCCATGGTCTCAACTATCTCTGTACCAAAATTCATCAAAATCGGTTTAGCCCTACAGGCGTGAAGACGCAGTAAACAAACAAACGCATTTTCACTTTTATAATATTAGTAAGGATTTAGTAGTGAAGTTGGCAACGTCGAATATATTCCAAATAAATATGATGATAGCTTATATAATATATTAAAGAAGAACGTGAAAATCCAAATGATTTTTCTTACAGCTGAACAGTGCATTTTGTAACCGTTTACCTTCCTTCCGAAAATAAATCGTCACACATTTACCTTCTTTCCCTTCCTCCTCACAAGATTTCCATCGTGCGGTAGAATTTTTGAATACGAAGAAAAAAGGTAATACGTACACTCAGCAAAATTTATAAATGTCCATGCTCGTAGAATACAGTTGACATTAAAAAAAAAACATGTTTGTTTTGGAATAAACTTGATTAAATTAAATAAAATACCAAGCATATCATCCATATACAACAGAAGAAAACATATGTATTATAAAAGAAAAGCAACAGAAATAAAATTCATATGGGACCATCTCGGGAGTATTCGATTCGATTCGAAATTGACGAAAAAATCAAGTAACAGACAAACAAAGAAATACAGAAGGTTAATAAAATGAGTTGAAGGCGTCCAACGGTTTCTAAAAAAAATCGACTATAACTGAGAAGCTTGGTAACTTATTTCTTTTGTTGACTGTATCTAAATGCGTTCGATCCTGTTTGTTCAACATTTTTGCCCAAATGACGGGTCCCTAAATTCGTATAGGATTTCGCTTGCGTTTCGAAGATTTTTAGAACAACCTTTGCCATATTTTATGCACGTTACTGAAGGGAAATGTTCCAGTTTTGGTTCCAAACTTCGTTTGGTTGTTGCAGTGATTGTCCGTTGTAAACCTATCTACCGATTGGACAGTTCAGTTTTTGAGTTGTATTAACTCCAACGTCCAATTTGGTTGGATTTTTAGTGTACTAACGAGTTTTTGGTTGTTTCATGTTGTGTTGTTGAAGTTAAGGATTAGTTGGTACGGAAAAATTGAGGACCAACTGTGGACAACGGACTCTAATGAATACTTTCGTAAGCATTTGTTTTAGGTTTGCACAATTTCTATTAGAAATTGGATGTGTTGGCAAAAATTTACAAGAGTATGCTTTGATGGGTTTGTCATTTTGAAAAGACGAGTGAAAGGCGTTTAAAATGGCGGCGGCACTCTCGCGCATCCGACCCTAGTTCAGTCCATGGTCCGGAGCGAGAGGGAATGGGAAGCGGTCATCTCCTTCTGCGAAGCAGTTGTGCTTGCAAAGGAGAAGGTCGAACGTTTTAGGCAGAACCTCAAACCTCTAGGCTCTTGGCGTCGGTGTAGGTCACCACTGGACGACTCCTGGTCACTGTAGATGCGGGCCTGTGTCCGATCAGCAATGGGTAGCTCACCGTCCGTCCTGCCATCTAGTGACAACAGGACGTATCAATGGCGCATTCGTATTCCACGCGGGAGATGGCAGCAGACTATGTTCGAAAGAGATACCGCGACCCCGAAACATAAAGGACAAAAGAAGGAACATGGGTGGGTTTTAGTCAGTAAAATTATAACACTTTCCCCCTCTGTCCAGAGCGGGGGAAGTTATCTGAAGATTAACCACCCGCAAAAAAACCTCCTGGAAAAATATGCATGAGCTTAAGTAAATGTGTTTTGACCGATCCTTAAACGTTGGTTTAGGGACAGTAAACAATTACATGTAACCTGCATTCATGTGAACTATTTGGTACTAAATGTCAAACATTTTGTAGGTCAAGTACTCAGGAACGAATTATTTCGGCCATTACTGTCCCTTCATATATCACGGTGAAGTATTCAAATATCTTCTAAGTGTGATGATACTTGAGTTTGTCTTCGGTTCTAAAAGTTAGCTTTGCAACCGCATTTGTAAGTAAGTTTATTTATTTAATAGCTTTCGCCCGTGTAACGCGTAACTTTGGGCAAAAGCTAGCTATAACCCGCGTGATGATCGATCGAAATATAAATTAATTTATCTCACCCCTTTTCTTCCCTTTTCTCCCCTTTCCTTTTATTTTTTATCCTATGTCAGTCTCCAAGGTCCCAACTATCTCTGTACCAAAATTCATCAAAATTGGTTGGACCATTTAGGCGTGAAGACGTAACAAACAAATAAACTCACTTTCGATTTTAAGTAAGGATGATATAATTTTTTTCTTCCATTTCTATATCATGAATAATTTGATAATCTTTTAGTAACAATGGGTATTGAATACTCGATAAAAACTTATGTGATGCCATAATTAAAAATGATGAAATAAAAAAATATGTACAAAAGTTTTTTTCCACTCTTAATGCAGATCTCACAGGTCCGTCTGAATTCTAACACATAGCACCACATTCACAGAGTAAATAATCCTTACTAATATTATAAAAGCGAACTAATATTATAAAAGCGAAAGTGAGTTTGTTTATTTGTTACCTCTTCACGCTTTAATGGCTAAACCGATTTTGATGAATTTTGGTACAGAGATAGTTGGGAACCAGGAGACGGACATAGGCTAATATTTTTTTGAAAAAAGTGGTATGTCAGGGAGAAAGAGGGAAGAAAAGGGAAAACTTAGCGTTGCTATTACAAATCAATAAGGCGCAAGGGGAACTATGTTACCCCAAATTTAACGCGGGCGAAGCCGCGGGCGAAAGCTAGTTAAATATATGCCCAGAGTTACATCTAACACATATTTTCAAATCACAGTTTTAAAACTAATAAACAACTTTTTAACAAAATTTAGAGATTTCAATGTTAACATTTTAAATTGCAATTAGAACTTTAAACAGTTTATTTTTTAAACTAACACATTTTTGAGCTAAATATATTACAGTTGAAAACTGAGCTTTATTTTGTTTATTACCTTCATTTGTTTTTAGAAGCCTGCTGTTCGTAGCTGGATCTCTTAATTTATGGCTAAGAATGTTGAGACCGGGGTTGTGGGTTGTTCGAAAGAGATACCGCGGCCCCGGAACATAAAGGGTAAAAGAAGGAACATGGGTGGGTTTTAGTCAGTACAAGTGTAACACTCCCCCCGCTACGAAGTTTTTTGACGAATTCCCATCAGCAAAAAAAGGTCTCACCTTTCATCCAGAACATTGTGGGTTTACTATTCATGTGTAGTTTGATTTATTTATTAATTTGAACTTCATGTACAATAGTGGTACATAAGCGGACTTAAAGCCATGCCATAAGGCATTCTCTACCAGTCAACCGAAAATGTTCAAGCTTGGTAAACTATTTCCTTTGTTGACTGTACCAAAGTATTCCGATTTGCACCTTCCTCTGTCAAAACAGATGAACAAATCACCTTGTTTACGTCCCAACTTTTGAATAACTATTGAAAATACAATATGACGCTATTCCGACTGCCAAACAGTAAGTCGTAAATAATGACATATATCGCACACCTAGGTCTAAACTGAATCAACTCAAAAATAGTACATTTTAATTCAAGTGAGGAAAGTCTTTTATTGCATCCGACGCGGATTTAACGCACAAGCCGCCAGGTGAGGGTGTTATAGAGCCGAGAACAGCAGTGACAAATTCTCACGTGAATTAAACGACGTTTTTCAATACACTTCGGAGAAAATATAATAGAACAAAAAGTGCTTTTGTCATTAACCAATATAAAACTGTGATTTCATTTGTTTTTTCTGTTCTCGCGCTTTGTCTTTGGTTCAAATGTTAGAGTAATGTATGTTCTCATACTGAAGGAGAAACGAGTGCATGACATCGCTAAACAGCCTTAAAATAAAAATAAGTTTTTTAAGCTATTGCATAGCTTTTATCGCGGGCTTTGAGCGCGGTGACCGAATCAAGAAATTTCGTAACGAAAAAACCTAACACTTTAATTATGAATAAGGTCAGTTATTTCAATTTATCGGTATGTGAATTGACAGTACGCTGGATCAAAACTAAGGTCTTGTTTTTCTTTTTGCGATTTCTTTTTTTATTAAAAGTTACTTTTGAAATATTATATTTAGTTTTATTTTTTATTTAGTCTCTCTCAAATTAATATTAATTTGTTGTTAAAACCATGTATACACATGTTTATTTGAAATATTCTGTAGATTAAGATATTAATAAAAAATATGAAGGCCTTAAAAACAAGCGCCTCTAAGTTCTAAAAAGGATTTAAGCAGTTCTTTATTGTTATCTGTGATGGTACAGAACAAAATGGTGCAATAAATGAGAAAAAATCACATGTGTGAAATACATTGCATATTGAACCTAATCGTAGTGCCATAAGAGCCAGGAAATTTCGAGGAACTGTTACTGTATGGGAAGTAACAACTCTACATTTATTTCAGGTCATAATATACATAATTATGTTATGAAATTCTACTTTATGCATATTGTGATATGTTAGATAGTTGCTTAACATCACCGAGCATTCGAATACAAGGGTACCTAATAATTCACGATTTTTGAGTTGTGTCTCTTTAGATCTCGATGCGCGATATGTTCTCCAACATAACTTGAGACATCACAGTGTCATTGCTTGCTGAGATTTACTTGGAGCGACTGCCTATCTGACCTCCATAACACAGATAGTACTGGGAAATACGATACTCTTTGGTAAGACTGGTTGTCGTACTGTAGGCAGAAAACTGACAAAGATCTACAAAAAGAACAGCCTGGACCTTAACATGCTTTCCGAGGCACGGAAAAAACTCTGTATACATATAACGGGTCACCCATCCACAGACCAACTTAGGCAAGCGCTGCTTATTCTCTAGATGTGGAAAAACTGTGGTCGAACATTAGTTAGCCACGACCTTTCAGTACATTTCAAACGTAATTTTAAATTCCACCTCGTTTCAAGAGATGTTGGTCAAATATAAAGTACAGTGCAGTTTTGAACAAAATTGCACATTTGCGGTTTTATTGCGATGGAAGCTTGTTAAAGAAACATGGAATATTTTGAGGTATATCAACGTGAGGTGGTTTATATATTTTCCAATTTTTATACGCGTAGTAAATAAATAAATAAATATCTTGGGACAACTCACACACAGCTATCTGATCCCAAGCTAAGCAGAGCTTGTGTTATGGTAACCAGACAACTGATATACATACTTATATAATTTATAAATACATACATATTATAGATAAAACACACCCAGATACAGAACAAACAATCATGCTCATCACACAAAGTTTGTCCTGGGTGGGAATCGAACCCACGACCTCCGGCTCAGCAGTCAGGGCCACTAACCACTAGACCATCAGGCCCGTCAATAGTGTATGGCCACTTATATTTCTCCTTTATTAGACTCTAACTGTGCTCGGTTTCATTTGCTGTTCAGCTCCAAAGTGTTCTAGCGTCATGTTATGTAGCCACATACACTCACAATTAGCGTGGCTTTCTATTGGTAAAATATTTTTTTTTGTTCAGTAGATTCAGGGGTCATCCCCTACAAACTCATAAACATGACTTCTTTATTATATTTCTAGCTGGTTTCCTTCTGAAGAGTGCCATCCTTATCACGTATATTAACTTTACTCGAAAGATAGATAACGACCGATTCTCAGACTTACTGAAAGTATACTTGTACTAGCTGTTCCCCACGGTTTCACCCGCGCTGCTCAGCACCTGTTGGTCGTAGCGTGATGTTATATAGCCTATAGCCTTCCTCAAGAAATGGACTATCCAACACTAAAAGAATTTTCCAATTCCAACAAGTAGTCCCTGAGATTAGCGCGTTCAAACAAGCAAACTCTTCAGCTTTATAATATTAAGTATAGATAAAATAAAAAAAAAAAACTTTCTGTTTGGGGTCGATGCAACACGTTTTCCCATACATCTTTTCCTTGGCCTTCATCTCTATCTCCATACATCAACATTCATATAATTATATCACTCTTTTAGCCACATGCATCACAGTTTATTTGCAGACAATTTAAATAAATCCTAAATAGTAACCTGCGTCCAGTCAACCAATATATGTGACTGAAGCGAATACATTTGGGATCTACACCATACATGTATATATATATATATATATATCATTTGGATTGACTCCACACCAAATAAATCTTGGAACAAAGAGCTGTGGATAGGTACTTTGTTTTTTGTTTTGAAGTTTAAAAAAACAGAACTGCAATGATATTTTGCCGTATATAATAATAATAAATAAATAATTAACTTAAATATAACATTATTTTTGATTAGGATTTCTTAGTACCGTCGCGTTCGTGTCATCGGATTGCAAACAACTTATGTTTGCACTCATTACTTAATAGGCTCAAGGATTTTATTAAGTCGTATCATCTGTACCTATGAAAGAAAAAGAAACCAATCCATAAACAATGCAAAAGTTCACGTACGGTCTAAAATTAGCAAACTCTGATTTATCTTGTCCGCAATAGGCTAGTTTATTGACGTCACACGTAACTTTAATGGGCCGTATCTTTGTAATTTTTACAAATAAAAAAAATAATCCTGGAACTTATGCAACTTTTACCCTGGAAACTAACCTATTTAAAAAAAGACGCTTCTTCGTATCCATCGCTCGCAATCTAAGACACAACATCTCCCCAGTGCATCGAAATTTCTCAAGGCGACGAACTTATCCGAAGACTTACGGAACTACTAGTAGATAGCTCACAGATAGTCACGTTTGTATCCTCCTCGCTCTTTGATGCTGCAGCGTCCAATTAATATAGATTCTACTTCGATTTGTCAACTGTATACGAGTATATGTAATTTGTACTCGTAAATCGTTTTATTTGTTGGCAGTTTGTTACTGAATTTGTGGCATTAATTTTGAAGAAAAATTTTGCTGAATTTTGTAGTTTTTAAGTTCCGTAACTCCAACGGAAAACGTTATTGGATTACTTCGTTGTCCGTCTGTCTGTCTGAGACCTTTTCTCTCGGGAACTCACAAAGGTTTCCAGTTGAAATTTAAACCGTACACTCAAGTCTGTGCGTTTACAAACATTTCAATTCACATACACAAACAACCAGACCCGGCAAAACTGCCTGTAGGACATACACATATTTGTTCCGTGCGGCGATTGAAGGGGGCCAAGGTATCTTTTTCGAACTACCCGCAACCCTGGAGAAGGTTACCTTTCAGCTTGATATTGGGTCTATCTGGTTCTTCTAACCTGACAGACAGATGTGTTGTTGGGGAGTTTGTTCTGCCACTTCTTCTTCCCAGCTAAAACACTAGGAAGTGGCGAAGGGCAGGGCGTTTTTGTGGGACTGTCTCTTGTAATGTGACGTTCAAAAAGTGCTGATTATCAGCCTAATTTAAATAAATGACTTTTGATTTTGATTTTGGTTATAGGCCCCAGATCGCTGGAGTAATTGAAACTCCTTTGAGTCATATGAAAGTAAATGTTTTAATTACATCTTGTGATGTCAAATTATTTAAACATAAAACAATATTGAAGTCAGACTATTTATTCAGTCATCTTTGAATTTATCAAGACTCAACTTATGATTTTAAGTAAATACAATAAAAAATTCAGAATACCTCCCAAGACGAAATATTTTCTTTTGAAATATGTTTTTACTGTCAACTTTAAACATTTGCAAACGTCTCACAGTTTAAGGCGCCTCCCCGACCAAAACGCTGCGCAAGCCGTTTTTGTGCAGTTTTCTGGAGCTATCTACTTGTTATTTAAAACGATTTAAGTAACAAAAAGAAATACATTAAGTTTCTTTTATAATCCTAATTCCATTATTTAAGATTTATTTTAATGAGTAATTACTTAGTAAATCACCTTACAACAAAACCCCAGAAATGAGAAAAAACATCAATAACATGCATCTCCTCGTAAAGCAAACATTGTTTAATTTTGCTACTGACACTAATGGATACACAATTCTATAACGAACGTTTTGGTACAAATATTTTTTCCAAAAACCTAAAACTTTATTTTATACTAGCTGTTCCACGCGGTTTCACCCACGCTGCTCAGCACCTGTTGGTCATAGCGTGATGTTATATAGCCTATAGCCTTCCTCATGAAATGGACTATCCAACACTAAAAGAATTTTCCAATTCCAACCAGTAGTCCCTGAGATTAGCGCGTTCAAACAAACAAACTCTTCAGCTTTATAATATTAGTATAGATAGATTTTATTCCAAAAAATAGGCATTATTCACTACTATTACTCCTGCGCGGCAAAGAGGGAACGAATGCTCAAGGTTACTTGCGTAGGGTACGGCCTTCATCTAAAGAGTTGAGTTACAACAGTCCCAACTTAGCTGGGAAAAGTCTAGGCAGATCATGATTATGTTCTCATTGAATAGGTTCCGACCTCCCGAACAAAATCGTGGACAACATCTAGTCATTCCTCAAGTTTGTTAATCCGTCTCGAAGGACTATCACTCTGAAATTCTGAATCATTTGAAATGCACTGTGTACACGTCGAATTATGTTTAACTGTATTATAGTCTGTCTAACTTTGAGAGAGCAATGTATGTTGTTAATTTAATTTGTTACTGATAGGTGTGTTTTGTCGTATTCGAATTTGTATCATACAATAAACTTAATTGGGTTGGAGTTTGGAGAATTTTGGAACAAATAACAGTTGAGATTATTGACAAATTCTGCCATGCTATGCTCAGTCAGTACAAGTCTGACGCTCCGCTCCGCCCAGAGCGGGGGAAGTTATTTGATTTTACCATCCGCAAAAAAAGTACTAATGTGACTTTTTCTATTCATATGTACTTTCTAAAGTTTAACTAAGACGTCACAGACAAAGGTGAAAGAAAATATCGTGAGAAATCCTGAAAGTATAATTAATATAAGTCGGAAATCGTCAACCCAACTTAAGCAAGCGTGGTGATCAATCCTCGTGCCTTTTCTGTATGAGAAGAAGCCTTTGCCCAGAAGTGAGACAGTCATAGGCTGGTATTATATGCTCAATAGCGGTAACTCAAATAAAGTGATGGTATTGGATAGATTAAATAAATACGCATCTAATGAACTAAGCCAAACAGCAATAGGTTTCTATTCTAAAACATCATCATCTGCCTAGCCTTTTCCCAACTATGTTGGGGTCGGCTTCCAGTCTAACCGGATGCAGCTGAATATCAGTATTTTACATGGAGCGACTGCCTATCTGACCTCCACAACCCAGTTAGTACTGGGTAATACGATACCCCTTGGTAAGACTGGTTGTCAGACTTTCGGAACACTGACTACCTGTAACGGCTGTCAAAGATCTACAAATGACAGCCGGGACCAACGGCTTAACGTGCTTTCCGAGGCACGGAGGAAACTCGGTATGTAACGGGTGGTCACCCATCCACAGGCCAACCTAGGCAAGCGCGGCTTAACCTAAAGTTCGACCCGAGCGGCTACTTTTATTTAGCCACGAGCTCCTCCAAATTTTTCTATTCTAAAACATAACAAACAAAAATCATTCCCAAAAGCAAATGCTAAAATATATTTACAAAACTTTTTTTTCTCGAAACCAACTTTCCTTGAGATACCGCTATTTTTTTAGTTTTTTAAACGTTGCCCACACTAGGGATTTCTCCTTTATCGTGGATGCGTTAACAAACATTTAAACTCACATACACAAACAGCCAGACCCGAAACAACTATCTGTAGGTCATACAAATATTTCCGTGCGTGAATCGAAACCGCGACACGCAGTGCAGCAGTCGATCGCTCAGTCACTGCGTCAACTGATGCAAAAACCCAATGAAACTTTGTCCAAAATAGAAAACGAACCCCGAATCTCATGCCCTGCAGTTAAAAAATCACATTCACAGATTCTAAGGATCAAGAACCAGCCTCAAGACATTGAACAATACCGTTAACCCTATCAGATATGCTACGTAACCCTCAGATGCTCGCAAACACCAAGACACGGAGTAAACATAAGATGATTAATTAAACCACGAGGATTAGGACCTTTTAAGGTCCTCGTACACGACACAGACTCAACGCCAACTTCACTCCACCTCACTTAACTTTACTTCATAAATTTCTAACCGACTCCGAAAAAGAAGGAGGTTCTCAATTTGATTGTATGTTCCCATACTCCTCCGAAACGGCTGGACCGATTTAAACGAAATTTTGTGTACATATTGGGTAGGTCTGAGAATCTGCCAACATCTAATTTTTATACCCCTAAGTGAGCAGCGGGTGAAACCGCTGGGCACAGCTAGTCTAATATATAAAATTCTCGTGTCATAGTTTTCGTTCACATACTCCTCCGAAACGGCTGGACCGATTTAAACGAAATTTTATGTACATATCGGGTAGGTCTGAGAATCGGCCAACATCTATTTTTGATACCCCTAAGTGAGCAGCGGGTGAAACCGCTGGGTGTGCCCAGCGGTTTCACCCGCTGCTAGTCTAATATATAAAATACTCGTGTCACAACGTTCGTTCCCATACTCCTCCGTAACGGCTCGACCGATTCTTATGATTTTTTTTGTGCATATTCAGTAAGTGTGAGAATCGGCCAACATTTATTTTTCATACTCCTAAACCTTAGCGGGTGAAACCGCTGGGCACAGCTAGTTTTATATAATATTTTAAGGTAAGATTAATATTGTTGACATGCATGTAAATTCTTATTCTACTTATTATTGTATACCCAAAGGGTGGGACATAGCTATTCACAATTATTTATTGACACCAGTTGTATTATGTACACTTTCCTATAATTCACAGTAAAGATAA
The DNA here is from genome assembly GCA_958449745.1 of Ochropleura leucogaster. Lineage (NCBI taxonomy): Eukaryota > Metazoa > Arthropoda > Insecta > Lepidoptera > Noctuidae > Ochropleura > Ochropleura leucogaster. Next base: position 9,190,805 of record OY288224.1, on the reverse strand, counting down.
TTTGATTTGATTTGATCACATGGTCTACGCATTGTTCACATATGGCCATATTCAAAATTCTATTATAATGAACGCGATATAAAACTCATATTTCAATGCTTCATTGTGAGTTGAGTCGGAGTGAAGTCAGCGTTGAGTGTGTGTAATACGCGAAAGCCTTTAAACTACAGAGGATTGGTCCCTTAAACGGCTAACGTTTAGTTTACGTGTATTTGTGTTGAAGATTTGAATTATACTCAGGTTTGAGTTTCAACAAGCAGGTGAAATGTTATCAGCGTTTTGAGTAGATAGATAGATAGAATATTCTCTATTATGTACACCATACAAATAACAAGAATAACATTAAATATAAATAGGGTGTCTTATCGCTAAATGCGATCTCTTGAAGACAACCTTTGGATGGATTTAAAGTATGAAAAACAGTACTCTAGGTAGTAAAATTAGGTACATAAAAAAACATGACAAAAAGATATTAGTCTGTCAGTATTGGGAGCAGGGCCCAAGCCGGTGGTTAGGGCTCCAGAGACAGGAACCAAACTCAAACTCAAAGCATTTATTTCAATTAGACCATTAAAGGCACTTTTGAATGTCATAAAAGCAAAAAAAAAGATGCTGCTACAGTGCCAATCACAAGACATAATAACTTGTGAAAGTACTGTAGTTGCCCATTCCAAAGCATAGATCTCTATGGAGAAGAATGGGCAAGAAACTCCATGGACACTCTTTTAAATCATAATATTTTATAAAATCATTGATACATCATTCATGTTGAGATTATGTGATATATTTATGTGAGAACGATGTAGAAAAACGAGCACATTTAGAGCGTCCAGAGCAAAAGCAAAAATTTGCAAGAGTTTAATAGACGAATTAAAACAATCCGTCGTAGCTAAAAGATGACCAGTCACAACTGACAGCGCCCGTTCACGAACATAACGCATGGATCAACCTCATTCGACTCTACCTTTTGAAAGGAACTAAATGACCCGACACACCCGCCACCATCACCCAGACATTTAAGTGAGCATGGCAAACCTCCTCACATGCCATATCGAGTAGTACCTTCTGAATCAGGCCCTTGATCCAACCGCCTAAGGAGAGCTTCGTCAAGAATCTTGGCTATTAGGCCATTCGCCGTTACGATTCCCTCTTACTTATTTTCCGTAATTTTAGCCTGGTTGGTCGCAGACGTTACTGGAAATATTTCACTAAACAATATTATAAATATGATTTCGATGAATTGTAATTAGTCATTGTATTAATTATTATCAACAGAAATGTCAAATGATTACAAATCAATAAAGTGCAAAAAGTCTAATAACGCGTTGGATGTATAAATGTCATTACTAAATGGTATATTATACAAAAAATTAAATAGATGACTTAATATAAAACTATTTATAGTACGGCCAACGAGAAGCGATAAGAAAGGTCATTAACCTAAAGAACAACTGTGGCGTTGACAATCTAATATTTAGCTCTTTCCATCTTGTGCCTTTGTCGTAATATCTCGTTCTCCCGGCAAAAACATGACAACGTTAAGACGGGTTCGCCAACATTCGGGCGGCCATTCTAAATGGGGTTTTAGCATGGGTTTTGTTTACATTTGGTATCGCTTCTCGTTGGCCGTACTTTAGTCATTGTTTTAATTATTATAAACAGATGTCAAATGATTACAAATCAATAAAGTGCAAAAAGTCTAATAACACAATGGATGTATAAATGTCATTACTAAATGGTATATACAAAAAAGTAAATAAATGACTTAATATAAAACTATCTAATATATAAAATTCTCGTGTCACACTTTTCGTTCCCATACTCCTCCGAAGCGGCTGGATCGATTTAAACGAAATTTTGTGTACATATCGGGTAGGTCTGAGAATCGGGTAACATCTATTTTTCATGCCACTAACTGAGCAGCGGGTAAAACCGCTGGGCACAGCTAGTTTACTATAATTGAATAGATTGACTACAACATGACCTCTTGTGAAAGACTAAACGGAAAATATACCAACAGAAATCTATCACTCATTTGCGTCCTTCACGACCGAAATTGACACAAGCAAAAGCTTTTAACCAAATCCTTTACATTCAAAACAACTGTAATACTGCCAATCCTTCGCTGGTATACAAAAAATATATAAAGCTGTTAGGAACAACAAAAACTAAATCGCGTACAATCCTTTGATCCTTTCAATTGAAATATTTCACCTGGCGGTATTAATCAATGAATAGATAGCTGCAGAAGGTCCAATACACACAACAAATTAAAAACGTGACAGCCTAAAAAGTGAACCAAACTATATACCTAATAAAAAGAAAACCAAACTACACACCTAATAAAAATAAAACCGAAAAGACAAAAACAAGTGCTGTGATCTGGAACTATGAAGAACAGTCGGGACCCATTAATATCCCATTAATGGATCCCGACTGTTCTTCATAGTCTTTTGTAACACTCGCAGGACTAAGAAGAATCGATTGACATATAAATCATAAAAATCGGCCCAGGCGTTTAGTCTGTATAGAACTTCAATGAAACAAACATACATACATAAGACTGATGAACACATTACCCTCCCTTGCGGCGCGCAGTCGGGTAAAAATACACGCGTACATAGACAAGGTCCATTCCCAGCTGTTTGAGCAGTTTAATACAAGGTCGCAAATGGGTTGAAGGCAACAAGTTGTAAGAGGAAAAGCTGCCCCGGAACATAAAGGGCAAAAGAAGGAACTTGGGTGAGTTTTAGTCAGTAAAAGTCTAACACTCCCCCTTGCTCCGCCTAGAGCGGGGGAAGTTATTTGATGATTTCGGATCCACAAAAAAAATAAGGCAACAAACCGGCCAAAATATATCGCCATGATCACGGATGAACGTTGAAACTTCATCCGTGATCATCGCGTTTCCAACATCGCCGAAATATCGGAAACTCGATATAAATAACAAACATGGTAAATTTCCCGTTTCAAGTGTTAATTATAATATTAGTTACCATGTCAGTTTAAAGAAAAAGTTGTTATAGACAACAAGTCAAAAGACTGTAGGCTCTATTGCCGATCTCAGACAATGCCAAGACTTCGGGCTATGGAATCGGAACCAGTAGCCCTACTATGACCTCTTAAAGCAATTCTTATTCCGCTGAGGGAAAGAGACAGAGCTATACAGGGTGTCTAGCACCATCTCTTTCACTCAGTGGAATAAGAATTGCTATAAGATGTCATAGTAGCCCTTATGTTCTGTATTTCCTAGTACCAGTGCAATTTAGAAGAATTTAGGCGCTTGTTAACTCTTAGACGTTTGTTAACTTTTTATTTTATTTTACGTTTCGTAAAGTAAGCAATGACCTATGGTCGGGCCTACGCTGTCGTCTCATACTTAAGTACTAACACACACAAAAGACACGCTTCACGAATACTGCCCCCGATAGTTAAAAAGACGTATCTAACACTTTTTCCAATTTTGAATTATATACATTGCCGGAATCAGAAAAATGTAGATACGTCTTTTTAATTATCGGGGGCAGAATAGCGAGTACAAGTGTGACTGCGACTATCATTTGCTAGGGAACGCCTGTGCGTACGCGCCTATATGTGTATGTGCTTGTTTTCGCTCGTTGTTTGGATCAGGGGGTCCAAAAAGGTCACTTTAGCAGAATCACAATAAGACATAATTTATGAATGACGTTAAAATTCTCAAAAATGTGACAAACGCAGTCCTGGAGTTTCTTGCCCATTGTTCTCCATAGAAATCAACGCTTTGGAATGGGCAACTACAGTACTTTCACAAGTTATTATGCCTGTAATGGTGTAATTGAAATAAATGCTTTGAATTTGAAGTTTATATTATGATTTTTTTTTGTGTTAGTGTTCATTTTACGAATGGTAATGTAATTCATATTATTATCTTAACATGGTTTTTGTCTTTTTTTTTCGGTTGGGAAATCATCCAATGACTTCCCCCGCTCTGGGTGGAGCGGGGGGGGGGGGGCATGTCAGACTTGTACTGACTAAAACCCACCCATGTTCCTTCTGTTGCCCTTTACGTTCCGAGGCCGCGGTATCTCTTTCGAACGACCCGCAACCCCGGCAGGCGGAGGCTCTGGCAAGCCCCTCTGCTTTGCTGACTCTCTTTGAGGCGCGCGTGAAACACGAACGCGCCGTCGACACGGCCTGTCGTCAATCGACGGACGGACGGTGAACTATGGTTTTTGTCTTAAGCGGCCATTTTAAACCTTCTGTACAATTTCTGGTCTGTGGACTTAATGGTTCTATGTATGAAACGAATCGTTATTTAGTCGATAGGCTTGTATGTACAGGGTGCGAATATGCGCGGTGCGTGGAGTATCTGAAAATTCGAGGTCTAGCTATTGGATCTTTGTTTATAGTCAGTCGTTTGATAAATTCACGTCTTTAAAAATATATTAGGCCATAATTTATAATAACTTGATTTATTTTTATTGACGGCACGGTTGGCGCAGTGGCTTAGCGATTGACTGCTGCGCTGCGTATCGCGGGTTCGATTCCCGCACGGAACAAATATTTGTATGATCTGCAGATAGTTGTTTCGGGTCTGGCTGTTTGTGTATGTGAGTTTCAATGTTTGTAAATGCACCCTCGACAAAGGAGCAACTCCTAGTGTGGGGCAACGTTTTTTTTAAAGGAAGAATGTAGGTTACTAATTAAATTTACTAGGAATAGAGGATATAGTGGCATAGGGGCAGTACATCAAGTTAACTTGTTTCTGCAGCCAAATGGCATTGGTGCTCCGATTTTATTTGTATACTACTAACTTTTTTTTAAAAAAAGCCTATGTCCAAAATTCATTAAGGCGTGAAGACGTAACAAACAAACAAACTCACTTTCGCTTTTTTATTCAAATATGAATAAAACAAATTATAACAAAATCGCCGTGATGATCCTATGTGTTAACGGATCATCACGCGGGCGAAGCTCGGGCGTCAGGTAGAACTCACATAATCTACAAAATAAGAAGTAACTTGAAGTGGCGTTTGCAGTCACAACCTTAATAAAATACTTTTTATTAGTATCGTTACGTTTGAAATTAATCTACCTTCCTACAATAAATTGATCATTTCATCCCTGCCTATATTTGTTATATCCTTACTAATATTATAAAAGCGAAAGTGAGTTTGTTTGTTTGTTACCTCTTCACGCTTTAACGGCTAAACCGATTTGATGAATTTTGGTACAGAGATAGTTGGGAACCAGGAGACGGACATAGGCTAATATTTTTTGGAAAAAAGTGGGATGTGAGGGAGAAAGAGGGAAGAAAAGGCAAAACTTAGCGTTGCTATTACAAATCAATAAGGCGCAAGGGGAAATGTTACCCCAAATTTAACGCGGGCGAAGCCGCGGGCGAAAGCTAGTCTAAATATAAAAGCGAGCGAATAGTGCGGGGTATAAGAAAAGTTGTGGATTACCTTTTTGTATCTTGTCCTTTATATTAGACAGTCTCCTTTTTATTGCTACTCAGTAAATTGAAAGAACTGTTTTGACAGGATATCGCAGTTCATTGGATTGGTTGTGACGTTGTTTTTACCTATTATCATAGTAAAAAGGTTTTATTGTGAAAAGCGGTTTGTGGAAAGACATGGATATTGTCAAGGAGCTGTTTTTGCCGCGGTCGCTACCCATACTAAAATAAAAAAACCGGCCAAGAGCGTGTCGGGCCACGCTCAGTGTAGGGTTCCATAGTTTCCCGTCCGTCACAATAAGTGTTCCCAGTTATGAGGCCAACCGAACAATTCGGTAATACCCGATCCAATGTAATAAGTACCTACAGCGCCATCTCTCGGGGAATTGGGTTACTAATTAATACAAAGACGTGCAATTTCGGTGGTAACTTTGGATTGCGAGAACCGATTTCAATCATTCTTTTTCTGTTTGAAAAAAGATACGTTCAGGATAATAAAATATGTAAACAAAGTTACAAAAAATGCTTGCATATACGATTATACTACAAACTTAGTCCAGAAATTATTTTGTACAACTTTTTGTCTTTTTTGTACAAAAACTGTTGTGTCAATCAAGTTCAAAATAATTTTCATAGAAAGTCCTTATAAAGTTCTACTTTTCAGATTTTTTTCATATTTTTTAGACTTATGGTTCAAAAGTTAGAGGGGGGGGGGACACATTGTTTTTTACTTTTGGAGCGATTATTTCCGAAATTATTGACATTATCAAAAAATGATCTTAGTAAACCCCTATTCATTTTTAAATACCTTTCCAACAATATATCAAACGTTAGGGTTGAAATTAAAAAAAAAATCACTTCCCACTTTACATATAGGGTGGCTACCCTAATAAAACATTTTTTTCAAATTTTTATTTTACCACTTTGTCGGCGTGATTGATATACATATTGGTACCAAATTACAGCTTTCTAGTGCTAACGGTCACAGAGATTAAGCGAGGACGGACGGACGGACGGACGGACGGACGGACGGACGGACGGACGGACGGACAGACAGACATGGCGAAACTATAAGGGTTCCTAGTTGACTACGGAACCCTAACAAATAAAATAAGCCTTTATTGCTGTTAAAGTTTTAACATACATTACTAAACACTACTTAAGATATAGGTAACAATCCTTACTAATATTATAAAAGCGAAAGTGAGTCTGTTTGTTACGTCTTCACGCCTAAATGGCTAAACCGATTTTGACGAATTTTGGTACAGAGATAATTGGGACCCTGGAAACGTACATAGGAATAAAAGCTATACAGAGTATAGCGCCATCCCTTTCTCACACTGGAATACGGTATTACACCCATTTTTAAAAAGTATTTCATTTTGATCCTAGGGTCCTAATAAACCACAAAAAAAAACAAAAAAATAATATTCAAACGATAAGTGCCTTAAAACTGCATTTCAATTTTACAATTTCTATGTTCGCGCGTAAAATCACAAAAACGCTTGACGCCATGTTACTCTGTGGACATGACGTCAGTTGATGACCAACTGACGTCATGACCTGAGTAAACAAATGCGCTGTTATTAGTCTTTCTGTTTAGTTGTATTTTTCACTATAGTTTATGGTATTATTATATGGTAGTATTTATGTCTTCCATGGTATGATTACTATTATTTCAATAAAAATTAAAATGTAAAGTTTTAAAATACTAAAATAGTAATAGTTGCTCAGTTGACAGTTGTCACTTTTTGTTCTCATGACCATATGACGTAATAATCATGGCGGACACTGTTTCGCGTAGTAAAAGAACAGACTAAAAAAAGTGAAAACTTTGAAATCAATTTAAAAATTTATTTAGTTATTTTATTAACTAAATTTAACATTTTCCGACTGCTTGTTGCCTAAACTATCTGAATTGTATATTTTTAGAATTTCTTTCATATAGAGTAAAATACCCTATTGTGATTACTTTAAGGCGTCATAGTAACGGCGCCTGCGCGAGCGCCGCCGATCATACAATTTCCCAACTAGTCACATAAATTAGTATCTGTATAAATAAACTAGCTGTTCCACGCGGTTTCACCCACGCTGCTCAGCACCTGTTGGTCGTAGCGTGATGTTATATAGCCTATAGCCTTCCTCAAGAAATGGACTATCTAACACTAAAAAAATTATCCAATTCCAACCAGTAGTCCCTGAGATTAGCGCGTTCAAACAAACAAACAAACAATAAACTCTTCAGCTTTATAATATGAATAAAAATAAATAACCAAAAAAAACTACCAAGAACAAAATCCATAAGACTCTTTACTCTCTATTATCCTTCACTAAAAACTTCAGTGATTATTCGAATCCGAAGCTACGGGGAACCGCTTAACGCTCAGGTGGCAGGGAATCCCCGTGACTAATAGCTTGTGGGAGTTTACGGACACTGCTTTTACTAACTGAAATAATACTACGTTAGCAAATATTATCGTAGTATTATTTTGAAAATCGGGAAAAAAAATTGTATGTTTGTTAAGCTATTTCTCCGTGGATTTTTCAAAATTATTTTATACTTGCTTCCGCCCGCGACTTAGTCCGCGTGGCATAGTTACTTTGGGCTAGCGCTTACTTTAACCCGCTTGATGATCGAATAAAAAATATTCTTTTCTCCCGTTTTTTTCCCTCTTTCTCCACCTTTTCACACTTTATTTTTTAAATTAGCCTATGTCCGTCTCCAGGGCCAAGTATCTCTGTACCAAAATTCATGAAAATTGCTGAGGCCATTTAGGCGTGAAGGCGTAACAAACAAACAAAAAAATCTATCTATAAAAACGGCTAAAAAGCATGTTTGCCCCTTTTTTGCAGATGGGAAATCCTTGCTAATATTATAAAATAAAAGTGAATTTCCAGTCTCTGCTTTTCTATCATCTTTGCGCGCACATTAGTTCCATTATTTTCAGATTCTTTTGAAATGGAACTAAAGAACAAAAAAAACACCAATAGTTCCACCGTGGAACTGTTAATGGTACAAAAAATTCAACATTAGTTCCATTATTTTCAGATTCTTATAAAATGGAACTAGTGATTTGAAAAAACACCAATAGTTCCATCATGGAACTGTTAATGGTACTAGTGACAACGAACCGCATGGAACACTAACACACCATCAACACGGCGGCCCCTTTAAATATTTATTTAATTCACGTCTTTTATGAAATATATCATCTGTCAAAAGTTCAATTGTCTAACTATCACGGTTCATGAGAAACTGTCTGGTGACCCACGGACCGAAAGACAGAGCGGAGTCTTAGTAATAAGGTCCCGTTTTACCCTTTGGATACGAAACCCTAAAAGCTAAGCAGATGACGAATGTATTGACTAAAAGCATGAGAAGCTATACATAATTCACCTTTGACATCTTCTCACGAAATTAATCCAACACCAAAATATCTAATACGAAGTAAAGAAGAGCGAGCACACTGTAACAGACCACCGGAGAACACTCCATTTCGACATAACACGCGAAATTTTAATATTTTAACAGGCAAAAGAGAATTATGTACATTTGAAAGCAAAGAAAACCTTTTAAATATACATTTTGTTTGAAACAAACACACGTATTTCGGTCGACAGAGATTGATGTTGAGTTTTTGTTTCAAAATACGTGGTAATGATAAGTGATATTATGATGAATGCGGATGAGCGGTTGCTTGGGCGTAAAAAATATGGACTATTGCATTTTTTCCCGGCTTGATAACATTGGTACGGTGATCCCGTACGACAAAATTTAAATTAACAATTTTTCGATGTTCACTTTATCTTAATCCTTACTTCAGCAATTTGCCCCTTTTTTTAAGTCAGGTTTTTAAATAATGAAAATTCCTAATAATAGTTAAATGGACCTTGTGTCCGAAACCGCTGAGATTCCATTTTCAACCAACTACAAACCCCAAATTCTGGGGGTTTATTTTCGAGTGTATGTATATAATGCAATTATATTTCTATGAGCCAAAAATGGTTTGTTACATTTTAACTTGGGTTGCAGCATTACAGTCGTCTTAGTTGTAAGATGCTACTGGACATTGAAAAAAAGAAGACTTTATTTAAAATCTACAGGGAGGAACTGACAGGATTAGAACAAGTTGTTTTATTTTTATTTTGATTGAATACTTGACAGTGTTCACAAGCGCAGTTGGAGAGAGGTATCATACAAGGCACGATAAGGCAAATTTTAATCTCGCCAGCGGTAGTAAAGAGGCTGAATAGGAACCACCACATAAGTGAGAGGCGGGGCACTATCTGCTTTTTTTATGAATGGCATCTCGCAGTTCAACCAAGGAGGTTGTCGTCTGCTTAACCGAGCGAATCCTGTGGGTGCCTTAAAAATTAAGACCTCCAGGCAGGGTAAAAACGTATAAACTAAGCGACTACACACTAAGGGCACCCTCTGTGGGGTACGAGCCTCGGCTTAGGGCGTCGCTGAGGGACAGCAAGGGACAGGCTGGATCTGAGTGATATTATTTTGGGACTGGTTTAAACTTACTGGCTCAGCATAGAGGGCTGGCTCTTGCAAGGGACGGGTGGGGGCACTATCTGCTGCACCGCAACACCACATAAATTCGAACAATTTCGCTGACAACCAATCATAGATGGGAAAGAAAAATAAACATACTTGCAACATTATTTCACAAATTCATCTAAATCAAACAGTCTAAGAAAACTCGTGTATAAAAAATATTTAAATTTACAATTACATCAATAATATGAAAAGAATTAACTAACTTATAAAGTATTTAATTTTTCCAAGTCTAAGTATTTAATTTCACCAAAAAAGCACTAGTGCGATAAAGTATACACAAAAAATGTAAACATGGGATAGAGTAGAATGATCCAAAATTAGTAGGTACCTTCTTTTTGTTTCCGCATCGCTGTGAAGGTTGCTGTCAAGCCTTTTTTGTGAGAGTAATCCTCGTAGAGACCCTTCGTAAAGGGACGTTGAAGGTTTTTGTCGATCTCAAACCCTATGGTGTTTCACCTTTAGTTCGTACAGTGGAAAACGCGCATTATTTTCCCATTTCTCAGAAAATACTTTAAGCTCTCCGCAGTTTGGCTGACTCCCAATTGCGTTACTGTAATACTGTGCTATCGTCTAGATTTTTTTCGGTGTATTTATATTAGGAAACTATCTATACTAATATTATAATGCTGAATAGTTTGTTTGTTTGAACGCGCTAATCTCAGAGACTACTGGTTGGAATTGGAAAATTCTTTTAGTGTTGGATAGTCCATTTCTTGAGGAAGGCTATAGGCTATATAACATTACGCTACGACCAACAGGTGCTGAGCAGCGTGTGTGAAACCGCGGAGAACAGCTAGTTCCCAATATACTGCAACTCCTGAAAGGTAGAATCAACAGTGGCGACTATCAGTAATGCGCTAAGACAATGAACCATGACATCTTATAGTAGCTCTTATTCTTGTGTGAGAAAGAGATGGTGTTAGATACCCTGGATAGCTCTGTCTCTTGCCCTCAGTTGAGCAGAACTTATCTGCTTTAAGACGTCATGGTAGGGTAGCAGGGCAAACAATTTTACGACAAGCTACAGCATTATCCTTCTTCTAATAATGTTTTCCTTCACCGATGTCTTTGATGTCTTAGATACACTTTAGAAAGTACACAGAAATTAAAAACGTCACACTAGAACTTGTCTGGATTTGAATCTACAACCTCTAGCATTTCTTTTTGCGAAAGTGAAATCATCAAATGCACCCGCTGTGGACTTTTTCTGACCAAAACTCACCCATGTTCCTTCTTTTGCCCTTTACGTTCCGGGGCTGCGGTATTTCTCTGGTAGAAACCTTATGCATTAGAGGAGCATTTAGGTACATCATAATAACGTTCATTATAGTTGAGCAGGATGAAAATGATAATTATTACGAGGATATGCGTATCTAAATTCCACACCACTTTTTGTTTCACACCATTCATTACACATTCTGCAGGGACGAATAAATTAGCCCATAAACTTCATAGCATGTCCTTTTGCGGTTCAAAGACCTCATATATTTTAATATCATGACGTCACAGTTTGAGATGACGTATGTCTATGTGAAGGAAGGTTTTTCCATACATTTTCCCTGTACTAAAATATTCATATTGAATAGATACGGCGTCTAATGGAGAATGTATGAGGAACAACGAATTGACTGTTCAAGCACATATGGGCTGGGTTTGTGAAAGATAGCAATGTACTGTAAACTAGGGTGGGGTGTGCTGCAACTACTAAGGTGAACGAAAGTTTTGAGCAGACAGTTTATTGGTTAAATGTCAAAACGCAAAATCAAAATGAAAAATCATTTATTCAAATTAGGCTGATAATCAGCACTTTTTAAACGGCAACATTACAAGAGACAGTCCACCAAAACGTCCTTTACCACTTCCTAGTGTTTTAGCTGGAAAGAGGAAGTGGAAAACTCCCCAGCAACACATCTGTCTGTCTAGTTAAAAGAACCAGATTTGACAATTTCATTTTTAACCGACTTTAAAAAGGATGTGTTCATTAATTACACAGTATTTTTATGTTTGATACCCCAGAACTTTTGACTGAGTAAACCGATGATTTCTTATTTGAAAGCTGATGCCGAGTGGTTCTATTTTTACAAGGTTAATTTAATAATTTTCACATGTCTGCAAACACTAATTATAGTATAAAATAAAATATACCACAAATGAAGCGAAAGTGCTAACCTTAAAATACGACATTCAAATCAATTATTGCTATTTATTAAATTTAATATAGAGAATGGTAAATGTTGCCGATATGATGATAAACATTTTTTTTTATCTAATTCTCAAAATGTTGGGCTGAGGATTACCTATAAGTATACCCACGTTTCGTCAGTTACTTTTCAAGATATAGGATCTTAGGAGTGACCCCATTGCCATCAAATGGCCATACATGCAAATTACATTTATTGTAACTCCTGTGGTGGTCATATATAAAACAAATTTCATTACATAATTATTTTTCATTTCACCATTTTGAAATATTTAGTAATTTTTTATATGTTTATATTTTAAAATGTTTCAAAAATCAATATTTAAAAACATTAAAAAAACCGCTCGAGGCGCTCGTGGTTAAATAATAGCAGCTGCTCGGGTCGATCTTTAGGTCAAACCACGCTTGCCTAGGTTGGTCTGTGGATGGGTGACCCGTTACATACCGAGTTTCCTCCGTGCCTCGGAAAGCACGTTAAGCCGTTGGTCCCGGCTGTCATTTGTAGCTCTTTGACAGTCGTTACAGGTAGTCAGTGTTCCGAAAGTCTAACAAACAATCTTGCCAAGGCGTACCTAGTACTAACTGGGTTGTGGAGGTCAGATAGGCTCCATGTAAAATACTGATATTCAGCTGCATCCGGTTAGACTGGAAGCCGACCCCATCATAGTTGGAAAAAGGCTAGGCAGATGATAAAACAATACATAGGTGCATGATTATGTGTATAATTAGTTTAAGTCTATTTGTAGCTTGTAAATAATGTACATAGACATACATAATTAAGTATGTGAGTTTTTTTTTTTTTAATCTTTATTTATTAAAGAGGGTTTGGTCACATTTCGAACATGTCACCCTCATAGGAAATGTGAGATTTTGTATTACAAAATCGTCAATACCTTCCTTATTATTCTTTTGTGGAAAACCCAATCAATTTGCACAATCTGGGAGCTAAACCCAATACCTACATACACAAGACCAACAAAGTAGTCGACATACCAAAATAGAAAATCTAAGTGTTCGATCCTAAACTTTCCCAAGAGTTATTCCGAAATACGCTGTCTAAACTCGTACATATCTATCGACTATACTACACTACACTATGTAGACAACACGGCTTTTCCACGTAAACCAGAATACCGACCGTCGGATAGCATGTCGAACGTAGTCGGTAAACTACAACTTGGCACCAATATGGGCTGTATACAAAAATGTTTCGGAATACGGACATTTTGGAATTATAACCTCTTTGTTTTGAACAGGCTTGTGTTTGGTACACCTGCCTGTTTTGAGTAATATTTAATTCGGTAATTCACTGTATATTTTATTTAATAAACATTAGTATTTACTTAGAAAAATATAGTTAAACTAGCTTTTGCCCGCGGCTTCGCTCGCTTTAAATTCAGGGTACAGTTCCCCTTTCCTGATTTACATGTACCTGCTACCTGTAGTTTTTGCCCTTGCGCCTTATTAATTGTAATAGCAATGCTGAGTTTCCCATTTTCTTCCTTCTTTCTCCCTCATATCTCAATCCTTTTTTTTTAAATAGCCCAACTATCACTGTACCAAACTCACTTTTGCTTTTATAATATCAGTAAGGATTGTGTTTTTTGTGTTTTGAAAGTGCAATTTTCTATTCTATTTTTGTTGTATGGCAATTAGAGCCGATGTTGACTATTCTGCCAATGTCGAAAGTGAATTGGAAAAGCAAGTGTTGTTAAAAAATTAAAAAAAACTACTGTAGACACAAACAAGATTCCTCGATGTACTATATACAGTTGTGAAACTTGTTGGGTTAGTACGGGACTGAAACAAACAGAAAAATAAAATTACATAAATATTATAAATGTTAGGACATTAAAATATATAATAATAGGTATATTGTAGGTATGCCACATTTAAACGGTGGATTGGAGTTGAGTACAACTCATAGTTTTATATTATTGTGGCGGATGAAAATCATCAGCGCCACAAGCAATTCTGGAGAGGAATATGTTAGTAGGGAAGGGAAATTAATCGGAAGAGGGATCTTAAATTTAGGGAGGCGACTAAAGTGCAATTTTAAATACTCCCTAAAACACAATGATCTGTCATGGCGTCTGCAGACACGGCCTGTCATCACTAGACAGACGGACAGTAAGCCACCCATTGCAAACCGTCCATAGACCAGTGTTTACCCACGTCGCCCACGCCAGTCTTTGCTTTTCAAAACCTTCTGGGGCCTTAGTCTGCTATTACAATAGTGCCAGAATGGTCGATCACTGATCGCATAAAGGTTGATATTGACAAGTTTAGTATGTAGCAGATTACCAAACTTGTCAAAATTAACCATTATGCGATCAGTGATCGACCATTCTGACACTATTGTAATAGCAGACTAAGGCCCCAGTTTAGTTGATTAGAATCGGGGAAGTTATCCGACAAATAGCCCACTATTTTAGTTCAAACATAAATGTCAAACAGAATCTAACGCCTACGTAATATTAAAATACGCCACACAAAATATTTACATAATGTCTGAGAAGCATTTGCGTATAAATAAAAGCCTTCTATGTAAGACAACACCGCTCTATATAGATAGGTACCTACCGTGTAGGTAGATGGGTTGGTACGTACGACGACACATCAACCTGCATAAACCAGTTTAAGCTGATATCTAAACAACAAATCAAAATGTAGATTTTCCGTACGATGAGAGATCCGTATAAAATGGTTTAGTATAGGTTTTGTGTAGTCGTCTGTACTAGCAAACATCACACGAAATGTTTGGGCGAAGTAAATGCAAACGTAGGGGTCGATTTCGGTATCAGGGAAATATTTCTATGGGTGTCAATACCCATAGAAATATTATGCTTTGCCAATAGAAACGAAAAAAAGAAAGAAAAGAAATAAAAAAATATATGACACATTAACTAAAAGTGTCGCCTAAGTATGAGGCCTAAAAGGCTTCTATCCTTATTGTAAGGAGGAGGTCAGATAGGCAGTGTCTCTTTGTATATGCATCTGGTTACATCGAAAGCTCACTTCTACATAGTTAGGGGTAAAACGTGATAAGTGGCGGTCAAAAAACGTTTCAAAATCCATATAACAGTCTCTTTGCATAGCGAATGATTTTATATCGAACGATACAAGAATCGAACGCATTGTATGGAAATATTGAACGTGACAGTTAACAGGATGAAGGAAATTACCATTTTGTTTACTTACTAACTTGTAAATGCAGTTTTTCATAGGCAGGATTGGATAAGGTTATAATTTAGGCATTTCTTTTATTTGTGATTGCCTCATTGGTGAAATCTGAAATGTTTTTTTTTTTTAATTCTACTTCACTCGGCTTATGGGAAGCGATGATATGGCTTAGGGTATATCCAAAAGGTAGATTAATAATATCCACATAGAAACATCTAGTAATATTGTATTCCATAATTCCTTTGTCTAGAGCCCTGACTGCCGGTAGCTTGGACCTGTCCCCGATACCGGTAAGCTACTATTTTTATATTTTTAAATGTTTTTTGTTTTATTGAAGTTATACTTCTTTTGGCGCGATGGAGAAAAATGATGAGAGTGATTTGCGCGCGCACAGCGACAACGTGAAGTTAGTTATAGGTGTTCTAGTAACTATGTTCATGTTGTATATTCTAGTATTTTTATATTTAGAACACGTGTTTCATAATAAATAAATATTCTTTTGGTGTTTTTATTAAGCTATTGCATAGCTTTTAAATCATATTCACATTCCAAGCTACCCTTGCCGAGGTTTGGAAATGGATAGGTTACCACACGGAGCCAGGTTAAGCAACCTCTGCCAAGGTTTGGAAATGGATGGGTTACCACACGGGGACAGGTTAAGCAACCCTTGCTGAGGTTTGGAAATGGATGGGTTACCACAGTGGGCCAGGTTAAGCAACCCTTGCCGAGGTTTGGAAATGGATGGGTTACCACAGTGGGCCAGGTTAAGCAACCCTCACCAAAGTTTGGAAATGGATTGGTTACCACACGGAGCCAGGTTAAGCAACTTTTGCCAAGGTTTGGAAATGGATGGGTTACCACACGGGGACAGGTTAAGCAACCCTTGCCAAGATTTGGTAATGGATGGGTTACCACACGGGGACAGGTTAAGCAACCCTTGCCGAGGTTTGGAAATGGATGGGTTACCATAGTGGGCCAGGTTAAGCAACCCTTGCCGAGGTTTGGAAATGGATGGGTTACCACAGTGGGCCAGGTTAAGCAACCCTCACCAAGGTTTGGAAATGGATGGGTTACCACAGGGGACCAGGTTAAGCAACCCTTGCCGAGGTTTGGAAATGGATGGGTTACCACAGGGGGCCAGGTTAAGCAACCCTTGCCGAGGTTTGGAAATGGATGGGTTAGCACACGGAGCCGGGTTAAGCAACTCTTTTAGTTTTTTTTCTTTACACCAAAGAAGTATAACTTCTAACGCGTGTACATAAGTACACACAACCCCTTTTTTTTTATTTGTGAATAATAAATAATATGTAAAAATATAAAAAAATCTGTGTACAAAAAATAATAAATGAAATAAATATCAAAAGTTTTCAAGTCATTATGTTAAGACTTAGTTAAGCCACTAATATTCGAACTTTTTTAACCATATTTAATTGCAAATAAATGTTTGAAAACTTAATTTCCTGCCTGAGTACGAAGCCAGATAAGTAACAGCCGAAACAAACTCACGTCATAACGTGTTATAACGATTTACAAATTCGAATCACATATACTATCTTGAAGACAGAAGGTCTTTAACATCCTTACTTTATTATTTTTATTAATATTATAAAAGTGAAAGTGAGTTTGTTTGTTTGTTACCTCTTAATGCACGCCTTCACGCTTTAATGGCTAAACCGATTTTAATGAATTTTGGTACAGAGATAGTTGATAACCAGGAGACGGACATAGGCTATTTAAAAAAAAATGGGATATGAGGGAGAAAGAGGGAAGAAACGGGAAAACTTAGCGTTGCTATTACAAATCAATAAGGCTCTACCGAATTTAACGCGGGCGAAGCCGAGGGCAAAAGCTAGTAGTATAGTATATATGGTACACACCGGTGCCACGCTGGCACGTTCTGTAAGGCACTTAAGACGTTTGGCTCGACACCCTTTGGTTGCAAGACCGCATGTGACCACTACACGTCAAAGCCAAGAACAAGCAAGTGAGCTCGCTCCAACAGTCAGTTGAGCTGAAGGCGCTCACCATATCTAAAGGGTATTTATCATTGATAAGGAATGTTGATATACGATTAGAATCATTCTTATGACTGATAATTGTTATGACTTCCAAGGATTTGGGAATAATGTGGCAAGCTTACCACAAAAAAATAACCGGACCCGTTGGTGGAACCCGAATGATATATATTTTTACCAATAACATGCGAGATCGGAAAAGACCGTCTTCAAAAAAGTTTTAGAAAAACCAACTTAAAAAAATTTCATTTTCAAACTTGACTTCTTTTTCATTGACTTTTTGTTAAGGTATGGTTCACACAGTCTTTTCAAGTACTTATTTTCCATTGTTATTAGAAATATATTAGCAGATCATGCATATAGATATTGAAGAAAAATAGCCAGTCAATTATATTTGCAATGCTTTTGCTTGCTTGCTAAAAATTATGTATAATTTTATACAAATAAAAAAATAAAAATATGTATTCTTCTATAATATATAATGTATTATAGAAGAATACATATTTTTATTTTTTTAGTTTAGGTTTTTAGTCTTTGGTTATTGCGCCGCTCCCAAGGGTAGTAGAATAATGTTATATAACCTACTAGCTTTTGCCCGCGGCTTCGCTCGCGTTAAATTCGGGGTAACACAGTTCCCCTTGCGCCTTATTGATTTGTAATAGCAACGCTAAGTTTTCCCTTTTCTTCCCTCTTTCTCCCTCACATCTCACTTTTTTCAAAAAAATATTAGCCTATGTCCGTCTCCTGGTTCCCAACTATCTCTGTACCAAAATTTATCAAAATCGGTTTAGCCATTACAGCGTGAAGAGGTAACAAACAAACAAACAAACAAACTCACTTTCGCTTTTATAATATTAGTAAGGATATAGTAAAGATAAGGATTAGTAAGGATGTTACTCAGTGATCAAGTAGATTTCTAATGGCAATTTTTTTTTAAAAGATTTGTATTTTTGAACCTACGAAACTAAAAAACTACAGGGCAGTTGTTTTGTATCTATTCTTCCAACCAATATATCCTCCCCTCCGAAACGGCTAGACCGATTCTTATGATTTTTTTATCCATATTCAGTAAGTCTTAGAATCGGCTACTATCTATCTTGCAAAACCCTAAGTAATAAGAGTGGTAAGAAGCGGGTGAAACCGCTGGACACAGCTAGTAATATATCACGTTAGTCTAAATATAGGACCACCTCAAAAGTAAACCATTTTGATTATAAAAGCAATTTAAAAAATTGGCGGTGTCCCAAAAACATAGTCAAAAACTGATAACCTCTTTCTTTTAGTAGAAATCGGTTAAACAGAACATCCATCGTTTAACTATTCACCCAACGACCATACAGCCCGTAGACACCTAATAACAGGCGACCGATGTCTGTCAACACATCTGACTAATAAATCATGTACAAGTCGCCACTCAACAATTTCGAATCAGTTTCGACCACTTCTGTGATCCGTAAACACTTCCGCGTTACCGTTTAAAATAAGTCAAGAACAAAATATTATAATGGCCCCTTGTACAATACGTTGGTGTGTTAAAAACAGACAAAATTCGAGTTTCCGAAAAAATGGTATAACATTTCATCGGTAAGTTAATAATTGCTTAATCATAATTAAACTAATTTTTTGATATTATTTATCGGAGTTCATCATAAACTGGTCATAGCTACAGGTGACAGGGACAGGTCTCTTTCTTTTGAAAGTACTTAGAAAGTGACAGCAATAGTGGGAGTGTACTTAGGCAAAAAGTTAAAGATGTACCAAAACTATTATCGAAATTCGCTATCGATAAATCATAAATCCTACATGTTATTTGAAAAATCGGTACTAACTTTTCAAACAGTAAAAAAGGAGTGTTTAGTAATTGAATAGATGAAGTAGGCTGCCCACGTAAGACGATTAAAATAATACGTGTGTATATTTTTTTTTCGTTTAAATGATTGTGTAATGATGATTGGTTCTAGATACCCTCAAAATCCTGAATTTAAAAATAAATGGATTATTGCAACCAAACGAGAGAATTGGTTTCGTTCAACACATAGTACTATATGTTCATTGCATTTTACTGAAGATTGTTTTATGCCTATGAAAAACCGTCGCCGGTTACTAAGTTCGGCAGTACCTACACTGCATTTGCCTCTTTTGGTGAGTATTCCATTTATTAACTCCCTACGACCCGATCGCTCAAGCGCAAATCTTATTAATTTGAATTCACAAAGTTTTTTCATGATTACCTGTATATGTGTGTGTGAATATTGTTCATATATGTATTTTTTCGATTTGATTCGGTTTTGTTTCGGTTTTTAAATCGGAATAAAAAAAAAATATATAAACATTTTGATTACAAGTATGGAAAAGTATCGATATCTTCGTGTTTTATTTGTAACCTGTCCCATCCCTAACTCTTTCCTATGACCTTGGTAGGGCCAATCAGAATGCAGTACCCCGCTTCCTCATACCTCGGCTAGTTGACAGAATTGGTTTGGAACAAATTATCAAACATTAGGCGTCTACGGGCTGTATGGTCGTTGTATTCACCCAATATAATTACAAGCACGAGTATAATTACTAACTAATCAGTAAACTCATATCAGTTAATTATTCATTAACCTTTACAAGTTGTAAGAAGTAATTAAGTGCCTTTACATGAGCTTACAGGGTGAATAACAACATAACATAACATTATATAAATCCTCAAAGGGTAGGTAGAGGTGTTCCTAGTAAAGTACGGCCAACGAGAAGCGATACCAAAATGTAAACAAAACCCATGCTAAAACCCCATCTAAAACGGCCGCCCGAATGTTGGCGAACCCGTCTTAACGTTGTTATGTTTTTACCGGGAGAACGAGACATTACGACAAAGGCACAAGATGGAAAGAGCTAAATATTAGATTGTCAACGCCACAGTTGTTCTTTAGGTTAATGACCTTTTGTATCGCTGCTAGTTGGCCTTAGTGTAGTAGCGTTTCATCAGTTTTGTCTTAAGGCGCGGTAAGAAGCTAATCTTTAGGTATTCGCCTAGGTGAGGCTAGCTGCAGGCTGGGCGTGGACTGATACAAGTATACGACAGTAGTGCATCGAAAGAATAATCGAAAGAATAGGGGTCTCGTATTACAAAGTAATTAGTCTTACCAAGGGGTAAGACTGGTTGTCAGACTTTCGGAACACTGACTACCTGTAACGACTGTCAAAGATCTACAAATGACAGGCGGGACTTAACAGCTTAACGTGCTTTCCGAGGCACGGAGGAAACTCGGTATGTAACGGGTGGTCACCCATCCACAGACCAATCTGGGCAAGCGCGGTTTAACCTAAAGATCGACCCGAACGGCTGCTATTATTAGCCACGAGCTCCTCCAGGCACACAGGCTCCACAGACGTGATTTTACGTATTCATTTACTACTGTAAATTTTCAATACCTTTTCATAAATATTTTCTTTACAAGCAACCCAAAGTAAATATTTATACGCATACATAAATCAGAAAATGATAAACGAATGTCATAGTGTCATTGCACAGAAAACACACGAAATAAAACCTTAAAATATATGCCCGTCAACACGTTGTAATGAAATAAAAATATCGAAATAAATAACAACAGAAATATATCGGAATTTACGACGTGATATAAAAATAAGATGATATTTTCACCGGTTTAAGCGTATTCAATATGCAATGACAAGTTTTCAATATCAATGAAAAACTACTTTTGATATACCTACCTTTTCATATATTTTTGTTTCGTAAACATTGATTTTATATTTTTTTTTTCTAAATGGCATCTCGCAGTTCAACCAAGGAGGTTGTCGTCTGCTTAATCGAGGAAAAAAAAAGTGTGTGTGTCAGCTCCGACGCAGACCTCGTGTTTACTCCTTAAGTACGAGTATAACCATACGCAAAAAGAGTTTATTCAACTGAAAAAAGATTAATATCATATGAAAGCGTAAATTCATAAATTAAGGAAAAAGAATAGCAATATAAATACATCGACAATGATAAAAACAAACAAGCCCAATAACATATAGTATATAAGTATAGTCGCCTATACAGCATACCATATGTACGTCTTAATACACTGACAGCCAAATTAGAAAGTTGCGCACTAAAGGTGAGCACCAAAAACGTGACACATAGGTTTTACCCCTCGGATTTTTCTCATACCGGGCGCCTTATATATCGTTTCTTAAGGAGTAAACTCCAAAAACTTACAAAACAAACTAAGCGGCTACACGCTAAGGGCACCCCCTGTGGGATACGAGCCTCGGTTTAGGGCGTCGCTGAAGGAGGACGACAAAGGAACAGGCTGGATCTGAGTGATGATTTTATTATAATTATGATATATTTCAGTATATAGACGGTCATAAAAATAAAATACTTATGTGTTAATAGCATTAAGAGCTCTTGAAACTGTTAAAATATTGTAGAAAGAAAATATTTATAATTGTTCATAGAATTATTTCTAGGGCGTGTTGAACACAAATTTCGCTGTTCTGTAAACCTCGGTTTTTGACTTAACCTTATGTACGTAGGAACCGTCGATATATTATAGTCCTGCCCGTTTTCAGCCAATCTCAGCGGAGATTAGCCATCGGCGGGGGAGATAGTTAGACAAGTGCGTATCCAGGCAATTGTGTACTCTCTGACTCTCTTTCCCTCACTCTTATAGTCCGATGGGGCGACAATCCGACATGACCGGAGAGAGAACATTCGCAGGACCGACCGCTTATCGAGCTTTCCAAGGCACGGGGATATCTTACCGCCAACTTCCAAACTTCTGGCTGCTCGAACCCAGGACTCTAAGCTTAGCAGTCAGAGATTGTTTGCTAGCTGACACGTGACAATAAATTAATAGATTCTTAAAATTACCTTGTGAAAAATGAAATTGTATAAAATCTGGTTCCTAGAACCTACCAGACAGTATTGTTGCTTGGGAGTTTGTTCCGTTACTTCTTGTTCCCAGCTAAAATAGTAGGAAGTGTCAAGAACCGGGCTTTTTGGGAAGGCCATCTCTTGTAATGTTGACGTCCAAAAAGTGCTGATTATCAAACTAATTTGAAATTACTTTTGATTTTGACTCATGAAAGTTAAACTTAACTGGCGAAATATAGTTTTTTTTTTTACGAACTAGGCTTGCGTTTGGCTGCAATCAGACAACGATAGCCTAGACTGGAGCATTAGACTTTCTAGGTATTGATCACATTTCTATCTAAACCATCACTTTGGGTTAAAACAGACGTGATGTTAGAGATTTGTAAAACACTTTTGTGTACAAAACAAAATGGACGCGTGGCCGGCGGCCATTTTGTGCACCTCAATTTGACAAGTTATGATTTGCGTAAAATTTTATCGTCTGTTATTTGACAGTATTGATTGCTACGCTGTTATCGTTATAATGTCCATACCCTGTCGTTAAAAATTATGACGATTTATTATTGTCAATACTTTGTCATGTGTAATGGTATGTTTTGAAACGCTTGACTTTTTTTGAAGGTCGCTCGAGATAAAATTGTCATATTGCGTTTGTTTTTTATTTTGAAAGCGATTTGTGTTTCGTTTCCTTATATACTTTTTTATATAATGTTTTGTGTGTACATCAATAAAAATAATAAACGTGATACCTAGATAGATAACTTTGGCCTAGGACAAATTTGTTTGGCCTGAAACCGGTTTTAGCCAGTAACATATTTTTCTTTACTTTTCTTTTCCTCTCACTTTTAAAAATATTAAAAAAAAAACATCATAAAAACAAACAATTAAAAATATAAAACTAGTGGGCCGCCGGTATTGGGAGCAGCGTCCAAGCTACCGGAGGGCACCAGAGACAGGAACCTCCTCCCAATGCGGGCCGTGTCGAGGAGTACTACCTTATGAATCAGGCCCTTGATCCAACCGCCTAAGGAGAGCTTCGACAGATGTTCGTCGAGGCTCTTGGCAAATAAAGCCATTAGCCAGTAACATATTATTATTAAAGCAACAAGCAACAGTCGAGCCGAATTTACTAGGCAATTATTTGGTTACTAAGCCATTCCATGTTTTCGATAAAATAAAAACCTCTTTTGGGTAACAACCTTTATAATCCACAACGACTAACTTGGAAAAATATGCCGAAAACTTAAGACATACATTGCCCTTTAGTTTTTTGTTTAGGCCTGAAAGAAACTTCTTATGTTTAGGTTTTTTAAGAAATAAAAAGAAACACACGATACGTGATCCTTTAAAGATTCGTTTGGTACCTAGTTCTTTGAAAAGGGGTAAGGGTTCTAGAAACGTTCTTAGGTAATAGCGTTCTTAGAAACAGTTGCCAATCGTGTACCTAGTGTAGAAAAATTGTTTCGCAGAAATCATAATCATTCATTTTTGCAAACATGTGTATTCGTACAGAGATGTTCTCATAGTGTAGTTCTCCATATTCTATTGTCACAGGGGTTAATATAACGTTTTATAGCCCCAATAAAAATATGAAAAAAAAACACGACTGCCATATCAAAAAAACGAACTAAAAATAAAAAAAAAGATGTTAGTTTTAGATTTCCCGATGGAATGTGCTAGGAACAAAGATGGAAAGGAATCGATAACGAAACAAAAATTTTCATCGCAGTCGGGGGACTTTTTATACAAGAAAGTATTCTACATATAGGTCCTCCGACTGCGATGAAAATGTCTCCTGTTTTGGGGTAGTCGTGTAAAAAAAGAACTATTATGGCAACCCTAAGAGGTATCAAAAAGAGCTTCCCGAGGCGGCGTTCCACTACGATACCAAAAATGATGGGTATTTTTTTACGTAAATAACTTACCCCGCTGTGGGCAGTGCGGGGTGGAGTGTCAGACTTGTACTGACTAAAACATGTTCATGTACATGTTCCTTCTATTGCCCTTTATGTTCCGGGGCCGCGATTGCAATCTGCAGCTTACGCGTCTACAACTTACACGCAAATTCAAAATCAGAACGTTTTGTAAATTAAATGTGAGTAGGGAAATAAACAGTTTATTTAATTTAATACTTAACTCAAATAAGATTATTATTCCCGCATTCTCCCTGAAACCTCTTTTCATATATATATCATATATGTCATCACACGCCACATTCAAGTTAAAGACATAAGTGTCGCCAGCTAATTCAATATTTTTTACAGATACAATACAAATCATGTCGTTCTGTTTAAAATATTGTTATTCAGCGGAATCCAGTTAGACTGGGAGCCAGCCCCAAAATAGTTAGAAAAAGCCTAAGCAAATAATGATGAATCTGACATTTGTGCAAGATGACATTGTAAACTTGATTTATCGTAATAACTTGAGTTTATTCGTGATCATAGCGTGTGCAATTGCACCGAAATATCGGAAACACAAAGTTAATATTAAACAAATGGTAATTACCTGGTTTTAAATGTTATAAATAACTTTTGCTCGCGGCTTCGGTCGTGTTTAATTCGGGGTAACACAGTTCTCCTTTCCTAATTTGCAGGTACCTACTAATTGTAGTTTTTGCCCTAGCGCCTTATTTATTGTAATAGCAAAGCTAAGTTTTACCTTTTCTTCCCCCTTTCTCCCTCATTTCTCACTTTATTAAAATAAAAGCCATATCCGTCCTAGGGTCTCAACTATCTCTGTACCAAAATTTATCAAAATTGGTTTGGCCACGTAAGCGTGAAGACGTAAGAAACAAACAAACTCACTTTCGCTTTTATTATATTAGTAAGGATGACATTATAAACTCCTGACCTTTCTTTAAAAAGGTTGAATGAATGTTATAAACTTGACTACTATCAATTCTTAGTTTAAAAAAAAACAAAGACAAATAGCCCTTTAAAAATAAAAACAAAAGCCTTCTTGCCAGTGAAAACCTTTTGAAATAAATCAACGCTTTTCAATCTAACAACAAAATATAAAAATCTCTAGGGAGATATCAAACTAAGTCTGGAATTGAAATAAATAGAACAAAAAGTTTTAATACCAAAATGTTGAACTGCACGATGTCTCTACACAGTTGTTATCTAGGATCTATCTCTAGAGGACTAAAGAGGTTATATGCTCTCGACCATTGAGCACTAGCCTAGTTTTTTTTTTAAAGAACTTTTGTCCCTATCTATGAATATCTCCTGTATTATAGGTGCGTTTACAAACATTTAAACTCACATACACAAACAGCCAGACCTGAAACAACTACCTGTAGGTAGGTCATACAAATATTAGTTCCGTGCGGGGATCGTACCCCTGACACGCAGCGCAGCAGTGGATTGCTCTACCACTGCTCCAACCGTGCCGTTAAGAAATATATTTTTGTGTATTTTCAAACAAATACACTAATTATTTCTATAAAAAAGTTTGCATTTTAAAAACAGAAGCAAAGCATTTTAGAAATGTCTTTGAGTTAAGTTTATTTTTAGTCATATTTAACACGACGATTGCACGATTCTATTCTATGAAAAGTTAATTGAATGATCAATAAGTATATAATAATAATATATTTCCATTTTATTGTTGAGAAAACAATATAATGGAAATATATTGATATTACCTATATTTCACACAAGTAGTAATAAAATTCTAACAAAAATGCATAACATTTTATTTTATGAAACGCTGGCGTCCATACTAGATTACCATCAGTGACGATCCCCAGGCTCTCACATCTACTTTAATATTATATAAATGCAAATGGACGGATGTACGAATGTATGGATGTATGTTACTCTTTCACATCAAAACGGCTGAATGGATCTGGATGAAATTTGGCACAGAGGTAGTTTATAGTCTGGAATATCACATAATATGTGTTATTAAAATAAAATTATTAAATTAAAATAAAAAAAGTATCATATTATGATACTTTTTTTTTCGATTTGACGCGGTCAAAGCCGCTGGTGCCAGCTAGTAGGTATATAAACCCTCGTTGACTCAAATATTCTCTTTACTTCAACTTCAACTTATGCAGTTAGTATTAGGTTTTTTTGGCGGATGGGATATCATCAAATAACTTACACTGTTCTGGGCGGAGCGGGAGTGTCAGACTTTTGCTGACTAAAACCCACCCACTTCATTCCTTATATTTTTTTCTTGATTAATGAATAAACTTATCACTCTTTTTACTATAACTTATATCATGTTTTGATTTAATAATTTTAAGTTTTAAATAAATGGGTGCAATTTCTCATAAACACTTTTTCATAAGTGTGAAACCAAGACACTGCACTTGCATAAGACTGTCATTCAATAAGGGCGCGTTTGAGACAATAGATCTTGTTAGTTATACATTGTAATGTCATAAAATAGGACCACAGACTAAATATTGAAATTAATACTTAGTGTGACATGTGATGCGATGAAAATAAGTGTATTCCCGCAAGTTAAAAAGTCTTCTTCTTTCCGAAGAGAACTTATTTTCCGTGTTTTTAGTTTTTTTTTTTGGTAAAGCGTTTTTCTTTCAGCCTTTTTAGTTGTGCTGTGATGGTCATCTCACACAAATTCTTATCGGGTATTCATTTTCTATTGCTACTAACAGATATATAAGACTTTCATACAAATACATTAAGAGAAAAAAAATATGAGTTCCTAGCTGGCGCTCGCGGCTTCGCCCGCGTGTTATCGAAAAAAAAAGTATCCTTTGTGTTATGCCAGACTATAATCTACTTCTGTGCCAAGTTTTATCAGGATCCATTCAGCCGTTTTCACGTGAAAGAGTAACAAACATCCATACTTTCGCATTTATGATATTATAGTATTAGTAGGATAGCAAATAACAAAACATAAAAAACTACACTACTAACTATAGTACGGCCAACGAGAAGCGATACCAAATGTAAACAAAACCCATGCTAAAACCCCATCTAAAATGGCCGCCCGAATGTTGGCGAACCCGTCTTAACGTTGTCATGTTTTTGCCGGGAGAACGAGACATTACGACAAAGGCACAAGATGGAAAGAGCTAAATATTAGATTGTCAACGCCACAGTTGTTCTTTGGGTTAATGACCTTTCGTATCGCTTCTCGTTGGCTGTACTATACACAATAATAAAAAACTACAACAATATTCAAAGTAATTGGGCAGAATGCAGTTGTGTCCTCGCATCTCGGCCAGAAGAGACGAGAAGGAACACCGCGTGGGTTTAGTTAGTAGGAGTCTGACAGACCCCTCACAGAGGACATCCATCGATAATTTCACAAAAGCTAGGTATTAAAGAGCCGAATGCATTTCGAAAATCGGCGTACAATTTGGTAAACTAGTTTTTGCCCGCGGCTTCGCTCGCGTTAAATTTGGGGTAATACAGTTCCTCTTTCATGATTTGCAGGTACCTGCTACCTGTAGTTTTGCCCTTGCGCCTTATTTATTTTAATAGCAATGCTAAGTTTTCCCTTTTCTTACCTTTTTCTCCCTTATTATTTACTTAATTAAAAATTACCCTGTGTCCGTCTCCTGGGCCTCAACTATATCTCTGTACCAAAATTCATCAAAATCGCGCCATTGCGGGGTGAAGACGTAACAAACAAACAAAGTAATTTTCGCTTTTATAATATTAGTAAGGATATCCCGTTTCAAGTTTTAATAATAGTAAACATATCGCTATCACTAACATACCCACCCATACGATATTGTATGGAGCTCACTGTCTGTCAGATAATCTAGTCTGTGACGGCGACGCAGTATCGCTGCGGTAACTTTGTTATTGGGTTCCGTAAACAATGCATCACTGTATCTTACAAACTGGGTTGGTGTATGAATTTCTATGGTATTGTATAGATATTTTATTGTGAGAATGTCGTACATGTAATACTATATTGTTTTGCGGACAGGAAATCATCAAATAACTCCCCTTATCATACTTGTACTGACTAAAACCCACCCATGTTCCTTTTATTGCCCTTTATGTTCCGGAGCCCCGGTATCTCTTTCGAACAACCCATTACCCCGGCAGGCGGTGGCCCTGGCAAGCCCCTCTGCTTTGCTGACATCTCTTTGAGGCGCGCATGGAACACTAAAGCGCCATCGACACGGCCTGTCATCAATAGACGGACGGACGGTGAGCTACCCATTGCTCACCGTCACAGGCCCGCATCTACGGTGGCCGCGAGTCATCTCACGGCGCCCGACGCCCGGGGAGTCTCCCGCGGCGGCTAGGTTGGTTTGAGGTTCGCCCCCACAAACGCCCGGCCACCTCCATACTAGCATGACTGCTTCGCAGAAGGAGGTGCCCGCTTCCCATTCCCTCTCGCTATGTAATACTAACTCTGTGCTGCTATCGAGAAATTCCTGTTGCAAAATAATCAATACTATTGACCGGAGATTTTCGTCATTATTTCAGTAACAAGATGTCCATAACTCGCCTAACACTTGTAATCACAATATTCACACTAATATTTGAATAGCAAAAGTTTGTTTGTGTGTGTGTTTCTTATTCCTTCACTTTGGATGAAATTCAGGATGCAGATAGATTATACCCTGAATTACCATTGGGTTTTTTTAATGCCGGTCTACGTAGGTGAAACCTCGTGTTCCGGCTAGTAAACAAGATAAAGACAAGACCGTTGATCTCAGGAACGCGTGGAGCTATCGAGTTATTATTCTAAAACCATAAACTCAAGTATGTGGTCCCTTAGAGCCGTGAAAAAATTAAACCCCAACCCCCTCTCAACCCTAAGTCTACGCAGTCAAAAGATATGGCTGTATATGTCGCAAGTTCATACGGAACTATTGGTGCGTGAGTCTAACTTACTTTTGGTGATTTTTCCTTTTGAGGTACGGAACTTCGACGGCACGGTTGGCGCAGTGGCTGAGCGATCGACTGCTGCGCTGCGTGTCGTGGGTTCGATTCCCGCACGGAACAAATATTTGTATGACCTGCAGAAACCTAGTTGTTTCGGGTCTAGCTGTTTGTGTATGTGAGTTTAAATGTTTGTAAACGCACCCACGATACAGGAGAAATTCCTAGCGTAGTTTTTTTTAAGACGTTGCCCCAACGTCACACATTAAAAATTATTAAAAAAAAAACAAATATAATGTCTTTACGTTATAATGTTGTTTACGATGCAGTCTAACCACCAAAGAGTTACTGTTTTGACTCCTCAGCAGACAATAGCTAACATTGTTATCTCTGAGTTGGCAAAGGACTTTGAGAAAGTGTGTTGCCGACATTATTTGGGGTTGCAACTTTGTCATAGTATGCAAATATGGTCTGTGAATTGAATACCGCGGAGAATATAATTTTCTATTTTGGCATGTTGTTGATGGCCGGACTGGGCGGAGCGGAGTGTTAAACTTTTACTGACTAAAACCCACTCATGTTCCTCCTTTTCCTTTTATGTTCCACCGGGGCTGCGGTATGGCTTTCTAACAACCCGCAACCCCGGCAGGCGGAAGCCTTGGCAAGCCCCTTTGCAACTTTGAGTGACTTGGAATCTAAATATTTTTTCGAATCATGTTATGACATAGTTTAGATGATTGTTGCCCATGCTTTGAATGTTAAACATTGTGAATTATGAATTAAAATAATATGTAATTAGGAATTAAAATATATGTATAATATATACCAACTGGTGTCATTTCTTTCAAACTAAAATTGCAGATTTTACATCAACAATGAACAGTTAGCAAAGGAGAATGTAGCATTCCTTTTGTTTTTATCACAAGGTGAAATTTAATTTCGCAGTCCAAAAAAAAAAAAAAAAAGAAGTTTTGTTTTTTTTTTGAAATTTTGTCTTTTTCCAACTACGTTGGGGTTGATTTCCAGTCTAACCTGATACAGCTGAATACCGGTATATATACTGAATACCAATATTGACGGCGCGCGGCGGGTCAACTTATTCTAAACTTAATAGTTTATATTAACCAGTAGGCCTACCATGACGTCTTAAAGCAGAACTTATTCCACTGAGGGAAAGAGACGGTGCTAGACACCCTGTATAGCTCTGTCTCTTTCCCTCAGTGGAATAAGTTCTGCTTTAAGACATCATGGTAGGGTAGCTGATCTCTGCTACGGATCGAACACCGTAGTAGAGAGATCAGAAAAATGGTTTTGTGTAGGTGTATGTGCCGTTGTGTGATTATGAAGCGTCTGCCTATCTGATCTCCACAACCTAGTTAGTACTGGGTAATACGGTTCCATTTAGTAAGACTGATTGTCAGACTTTCAGGCTCCTGACTCCTTGACTGTTAAAGACCTACATTTGGCAGCTAGGACCAACGGCTCAACGCTCGAGAAAATTATAATTTTAAAACATAATAACCTTAAACATAGTTCTAAACCTAATAAATTCCTATATTCAGCTACTCCTACTACTTAATTACAAGAGCTTTTAATACAGGAACGATATATCTTCTCACCCCAGCTCGTGATAAATGTTCCATACTTGCGACTAAATTCCTCTAATTTATATGGCGACTAACATTCTTTGTTCGTACGTCGGCATGTAATGAGAAGATTATTATAAGTGGCCATGTGTGTTTTTTAGAAAAATGTGATGAAAACTTTTCGGGGAAATTGAGAGGCTTGATGACATGTGTCAATTACTTGCAAAGCTTTTGACTACCTATACTAAGGCCAACTAGCAGCGATACGAAAGGTCATTAACCTAAAGAACAACTGTGGCGTTGACAATCTAATATTTAGCTCTTTCCATCTTGTGCCTTTGTCGTAATGTCTCGTTCTCCCGGCAAAAACATGACAACGTTAAGACGGGTTCGCCAACATTCGGGCGGCCATTTTAGATGGGGTTTTAGCATGGGTTTTGTTTACATTTGGTATCGCTTCTCGTTGGCCATACTATACATTAAATATTCTCCAGCGTTTGATAGTTTATTACCAGTTTACACGTGATATTGGCAAAATTCATCCAAAAAATTTATCTCTCGTCCACAAAAGCCATTAATGAAGAGTTGCAGTTGAAGTTGAAGTTGACTGCCTACATTCAGCAGAGCTAGTTGTACAATGGGTGTTCATGAAAATCTTATGTTGCACTAGCTTGCACCCGTGCCTTCGCCCGCGTGATGATCGAAAACGCAAGTATCCTATGTGCTATTCCATACTATAATCTTAGTCTCTGCCAAATTTCATTAAGATCCCTTCAGCCGTTTTGACGTGAAAGAGTAACAAACATCCTTACATCCAACCACAAAAAATATTCGCATTTATAATATTAGTAGGAAGTAGGATAGTATATTATAGTAGGATGAAATAAACACCCGACTGCCTCGTTGCTCGAGTGGTTGCAACCGCGGCTGCAGAACATGAAGTCCTGGGTTCCATTTCTGAGTCCAGAAAAGTGATATTCGGATGGGATATTGGGATAGGTGGATGGATGTATGGCTGTTATAACACACTAGCTGTTCCACGCGGTTTCACCCACGCTGCTCAGCACCCGTTGGTCGTAGCTTGATGTTATATAGCCTATAGCCTTCCTCAAGAAATGGACTATCCAACACTAAAAGAATTCCAATTCCAACCAGTAGTCCCTGAGATTAGCGCGTTCAAACAAACAAACAAACTCTTCAGCTTTATAATATTAGTATAGATTATGATACTTTTTTTGTCATTCATCACGCAGGCGAAGCCGCAAGCGCCAGCTAGTTTATAATATTATACAATTAAGGATCCAACAGACTTTATCTGAAACGCCATTACTATAAATTCTCCTTAACAAACAATCAAGGCTACGAACTTAGAGCCTAAAATGCGAAGAATGCTTTTGACCTCCGGCTCACTAAAAAGGTAAGGAATTAAACAGGGCTACCTCAATTTATTTAAATAGTCTAATGAGTGTTGTTATGTAAAGGCATTAGGTTTACGTTATACGCCGTCTTCATATTTCTTGTTCCGTTAACGAGTCATGGTTTTTAATAGTGATGGGAATTTTTCTTTACATTTTTTTTTGTTGTTTTTTTGTCAAGTGTCTTACTGCAAGGGCGTCGAAACCCGGTTTAGGTCCCGTGATAAAACACGTTTTTTTTCGGTTTTTGGTTTAGGTACTAAAACCCGGTTTCGATGTCCTCGCCTGGCTTATTGGCGGATTGTCGTCACTAGACGAGCGGACGTTTAACCACCCATTGCTCACCATCCACAGACCCGCCATCCACCGGCGGCCGGATACCGTCTCCCGCGGCAATTAGAAAAAAAAATACAGAAATGAATGGGCCATGTTCCTTCCCCATGAATGTTTTGGTATCCTAACGATGTTTTCCTTCAAAACATGCAATCTATCGGCCAAGTTTTCACATCCCTACTCCTAAGTCACCTACGCGAAAGGTCCCTTTAATTTGGGATTTTCCAAGTGAACACACTCAGCTTTTTAGATTAAAACATCGCGTAAATTTGTGTAAGTTACGGCTGAGAATGAAAATGTTCTCGCCCGTAATTTCAAGGTTACTTGGTGTAAGCCATAAGACTTGGAAATTTACGTTTAAATGAAGTCGTCCAGTGAATCTTTTAGGGAGGAAATTTAAATTTTTAGCCGGAGATGTTGATTGCGATGGTGTATAATTTTGTTGTTGTTGCAGTGTGATTTGTGAGAGGAACTTGTAGCTAAACAATAGCAGCCGTTCTTGTCGATCTTCTTTAGGTTAAGCCGCGCTTGCCTAAGTTGGTCTAAAGATGGGTGACTACCCGTTATATACCAAGTTTTCACCATGCCTCGGAAACCTCGTTAAGCTGTTAGTCCCGGCTGACTTATGTAGATCTTTGACAGTCGTTACAGATAGTCAGTGTCCCGAAAGTCTGACAACTAGTCTTACCAAGAGGTATCTTATTACCCACTGGGTTGTGAAGGTTAGGTAGGTAGTTTTATGTAAAATACCTGTATTCAGCTGCATCTGGTAAGACTGGAAGCCACACCAATATAGTAACAGCCAGACTCGGAACAACTACCTGCAGGCCATACAAATATTTGTTACATGCGGGGATCGAACCCGCAACACGATCGCTTAGCCGCTGCGCCAACCGTGATGTCAAAAAAAGTTGAGAAAAGGCTAGGCAGATGATGTCGTCGATGAGTACCCTACAAAATGAAGCAGAATTTGTTGAAAAGCGTCGCAGGCAAAGTTACGTTTTATTAATAATAATAATAAATATCTTGGGACAACTCACACACGGCTATCTGATCCCAAGCTAAGCAGAGCTTGTGTTATGGTAACTAGACAACTGATATACATACTTATATAATTTATAAATACATACATATCCTTACTTATCCTTACTAATATTATAAAAGCGAAAGTGAGTTTGTTTGTTTGTTTGTTACCTCTTCACGCGTTAATGGCTAAACCGATTGTGATGAATTTTGGTACATAGATAGTTGGGAACCAGGAGACGGACATAGGCTAATTTTTATTTGAAAAAAGTGGGATGTGAGGGAGAAAGAGGGAAGAAAAGGAAAAACTTAGCGTTGCTATTACAAATCAATAAGGCGCAAGGGGAACTGTGTTACCCCAAATTTAACGCGGGCGAAGCCGCGGGCGAAAGCTAGTTATAGATAAATCACACCCAGACACAGAACAAACAATCATGCTCATCACACAAAGTTTGTCCTGGGTGGGAATCGAACCCACGACCTCCGGCTCAGCAGTCAGGCACTTATTATTTTTATTACTATTGCTTAGTTCCTTTACCTGCTTTACATAAGTCCGGTTCCAATAAACAAAAAACAATCATTCATTCACTTAGTTTATGTAGCTCAAAACTAATTTGAATTCATTAAAGGTTTATACGATCTTGTATAAAATATGCAGTTATAGACAAGTGTAATAAAGTGAGTATGTGTGTCTAATTATCGCGCTGTACAGTACAATGTCTTCAACGTAAGTATTGAGATAGATATGATTACCTACAACAAGAAATATTTACACTTTACATATTGTTTGTATTTTTAAATCTATACTTCTATACTAATATTATAAAGCTGAAGAGTTTGTTTGTATGAACGCGCTAATCTCAGGGACTACTGGTTGGAATTGGAAAATTCTTTTAGTGTTGGATAGTCCATTTCTTGAGGAAGGTTATAGGCTATATAACATCACGCTACGACCAACGGGTGCTGAGCAGCGTGGGTGAAACCGCGTGGAACAGCTAGTATTTTATAAAGGCGCCATCGCCTGCACAAAATATAAAATATTATCTGTTTTAATGCTATAAGAATAAGATCTGAACGTCATTTAGGTTTATGTTAAAAATTAAAAGAAATTTCAAAATCAATCAATCAATAAACAAAAAACAAACGTCTCATAGTCAAAATGCTACTATCCGTAAGCAAAACGAATCGTTTTTGTTTAAATAGTCTCTTTGGGAACCCCCAAAGAGACTATTTAAACAAAAAACGATTCGTTTAGAAACAATCAATAAACAAAAGTCTCATAGAACAAAATGCTACTATCCGTAAGCAAAACGAATCGTTTTTTGTATAGTCTCTTTGGGGGTTCACCTGTAAAATTTTGAACTCGTATGAGATTAACACCAGGAACTCTCGACACAAAAACAAAATCCTTTTTTCCGTGCTCCATTTGAACGAGTGCTAAAAAATAGGTTTTTCATGTCATCCCGCTATCCGATAACAAATTCGATACGAATGAAATTTTAGGCTTTCCATGACTAAATGGTAAAATGAAATAGCTTTTTCTAGAAACAAAATGGGCAATGACAATATCATTGTAATTTTATTACGGTTAAAAACTGTTTTTAGTGTCCACCTATCAATACTTATTTGACAATTTGCGGAAACGGACAGTCACACACATCCTACTATCTTCTAATATATAAAGTTTCGTTCCCATACTCCTCCGAAACGGCTGGACCGATTTAAACGAAATTTTGTGTACATATTGGGTAGGTCTGAGAATCGGCCAACATCTATTTTTTATACCCCTAAGTGAGCGGCGGGTGAAACCGCTGGGCACAGCTAGTATATAATATAATCCTTACTAATATTATAAAAGCGAAAGTGAGTTTGTTTGTTACCTTTTCACGCTTACATGGCTAAACCGATTTTGATAAATTTTAGTACAGAGATAGTTGGGAACCAGGAGACGGACATAGGCTAACTTTTTCTTAAAACAAATTGAGAAAGAAGGAATAATAGGGAAAACTTATTACAATAAATAAGGCGCTAGGGCAAAAACTACAAGTAGCAGGTACCTGCAAATCGGCAAAAGGGGAACTGTGTTACCACGAATCAAACCCGAACGAAGCCGCGGGCAAAAGCTAGTAATATTATAAATGTGAAAGTTTGTGAGTATGGATGTGTTTGATCCTCTTTCACGAAAAAGCTATTGGACGGATCTTGATGAAATTTGGCACAGAGCTAGTGTTGCCTTTACAATTTATAGCTACGTCTCGCGGTTTTACCTGCGTGTACTGGGACAAAATGTTAGTAGTTTCTTTCCCGAACTTGCATGTAGGACATACCAAAGTGTTGGAATGAATACCACTGTAAATTGCATGCAAACCTAGTAGTTTCGACAATCCGGCCAAAGGAATTGCACGTCCCATATGAACTTTGCCACCCTGTTTCACCCTCTTTGGGATTGAAATTTGCGAAATCCCGTCTTAGTGAGCACCTACATCCTAAAAGGTAGTTTCTGAGATTTTGTGTTGAGTACCTTAGTCAGTGATTTTAACTTTTATACATACATTTCTTTTTTTTTTAATAACGTTGCCCCACACTATGAATTCAATGTATCGTGGATGAGTTTACAAACATTCCCAGACCAGAAACAATAACCTGTAGGTCATTCAAATATTTGTTCCGTGCGGAGATCGAACCCGCGACACGCAGCGTAGCAGTCGATCGCTCAACCACTACGCCAACCGTGTCGTCCATATATAGACGTTATATACAATTTTAAATACAATACAACGTTAAATACAAATATGACATGATAAGTAGGTATATTGAAAATTTGTTTGCCGAGATTTTTGACACGTTTTTACCTGTGTAACCAAATCTGAGTAGTTAATTTTGACCCACTTTCCAGTTTACAAATGAGCTAAAATTGTGCATACCTGTTTAGTTTAAAAGACAATACATGACTAGCCTTACTATTCACGTTATTCAAATCTTATAATTTTATTTCGCTTTTGCTCTATGATAACCGAAAAAAATGGTATGAAATCTCTTTCATATGGAAAAACTATGGACCATGAATGAATGAAAATCTGATTGGAAAGTTGTCCTTACTTACTCCTGATGTGTATTCAATAATAATAGGGAATATAATAGGGAATAGGGTTGATTTTGAAGTATCAACATAGTTTTTTTTTATTTTTTGGGGTGGTGATCGGACTCGTATATTCGTTGACGGATTTAGACAGTAGACCCCTGTTGCTTGAGCGTCAAGCTCGTGGCCAAGCGTTGAAGATTAGAGACGATGTGACTACAAGGTGCGGGAAATATCCAGCTGGATAAATCTAAGGCCTTTGACCAGCTGTGGGGCCCTTACAGCTAGATAAAGAACGGACGGTGAGCTAGCCATTGCTCACCGTCCACAGGCCCGCATCTACGGTGGCCGGGAGTCGTCTCGCGGAGCCCGACTCCCGGGGCGTCTCCCGCGGCGGCTGGGTTGGCTTGAGGTTCTCTGCCTCAAACGCCCGACCATCTCCTTTGCTAGCATTACTGCTTCGC
This sequence comes from Ochropleura leucogaster, assembly GCA_958449745.1. Taxonomy (NCBI): domain Eukaryota; kingdom Metazoa; phylum Arthropoda; class Insecta; order Lepidoptera; family Noctuidae; genus Ochropleura; species Ochropleura leucogaster. Next base: position 9,153,806 of record OY288224.1, on the reverse strand, counting down.
AGAAGGAGGTGACCGCTTCCCATTCCCTCTCGCTCTGAACAATGGACTGAACCAGGGCCCGAAGCAGGAGATCGCCGAGATCGCAGTCGCTCTTTGTAAAATACTGGTATTCAGCTGCGTTTGGTAGCCGACCTTAACATAGTTGGTAAATAGCTAAGTTGATGACGATCCTAGACAGAAACTAAACAAAAAAAAAACATTTTATTACCTAGTTCCAGACTAGTTCAAACTATTCCCTAACTAGATATAACTGGAAAAAAAACCTGTAAAATATATTCTGAAACTCGTTGGAACTACAATTAAATATTCAACATGTGCCGAGGCGAAAGTTTTTGGAGTTTTTAACCCGTGAATATATCAATATCATAATTTATGGCCCGCACTGGGATGAAGGGAAAAACGAGGAAGGCATCCATCAAATCGATGTTAGGATTCCGTATTGAGATGTGAAACTCTTAGGGTTTATTTACGGTGACGGGACGCGTTGTGCGGCATGGTTCACGATAAATTCAAGCATTTTTTTTTGAAAAAGCACCTTTTCTCACACTAGGAATTTCTTCTGTATCGTGGGTGCGTTTACAAACATTTAAACTCACATACACAAACAGCCAGACCCGAAACTACTATCAGTAGGTCATATAAATATTTGTTTGTTGTATCGAACCCGCGATACGCAACGCTCATTGATCAACCACTGCGCCAACCGCGTCATTTGGCGATATATATAGGGGAAAAGAAGAAATTATACGCGCGCGTGCTTGAAATGCACCGATTCTTGCAACGGAGCAGATGATGTCACTGTGATGCACACTGCGTTCAACGTTGCGACGCACGTGGCGTTGCGGCCAGCCAGTTCTTTTTACAGAGAAGCGGAGTGTGGATCGTATAAAAATTGTTCATAACTAATTCAAATACTGTTTCACTTCAACATAATTTTATTAATAATACACAGTTATACACAACAATAATAACTAGCTCACTTCGTAGCTCAGAGATGAATTCCCTTGAATAACTTGTGGGGCTTATTTATAGGCATAAGCAAGTTATTGGAAGTACCCACTCATCTGATAACCAACGTCATTTTACCGCCATTACCTTACCGGAACTCAAAATTGAGCCACGAATTTAAGTAACATTAACAATAATATTAAAATGAAATATGAGATAGTTTTAAAAATACAAGTAAAAATCAACATAACTTATAGAACACTGAACAATAATGAATGTTATAGTTAAATACAAACTTCCGTAATTCCACTGGTTTAGAAACAATTCACTACTTATTTTTAATAAATTTGGCAAAAGTATTTTAAAAATGCACAGAATTTAATAGACACTCTAACATGCATTTTAAGTAAGCTAACAATCTTAGCGACATTCCTCCGTAAAATAATACATACATTTATTTATTTTTCTACCATAAAATTACATTTTTAAATATTTCTTAAAATCATAAAAAAAAAACATTTAAAAATATAAAAATAGTAGCCCACCGGTATCGGGAACAGGGTCCAAGCTACCGGCGGTCAGGGCTCCAGAGAAAGGAACCTCCTAACAATACGAGCCGTGTCCAGGAGTACCGCTTTCTGTATCAAGCCCTTGATCCAGCTGCCTAACGAGAGCCTTCTTAGGTATTGGTCGAGGCTCTTGGCAATTAAGCCATTGGCAGATACGACTATCGGCACAATGATCGCTGAGTCCACATCCCACATGTCGACAACCTCGCGAGCCAAGTCAATTTACTTCATTTGTTTATCTTTCTCGGCTTTCACGAGGTTCTCATCATGCGGGACTGTTATGTCAACAATCATTGCGCGCCGCTCTGATCGATCCACCACCACTATATCAGGCTTGTTGGCAACAATAGTCCTGTCAGTGATGATGGATCGATCCCAGTACAATGTGATATTGCCATGTTCAAGAACTGGGTCGGGCTCATACCTGTAGTACGGCACTTCCGATTCCACAAGATTGTATTTAAGAGCAAGTTGCTGATGGATAATCCTGGCTACAAGGTTGTGTCTATGCAAGTACTCTCCGTTAGCTAGACGAGAACAACCGGAGATAATGTGTCGAATTGATTCACCCGGACGGTGACATGCCCGACATATGTCAACCGTGCCGTCCTTCACAATAAATCTCCGGTAGTTATTTGTCATCATAACTTCATCCATAATTGCACAGACAAAACCTTCAGTTTCTCCAAAGAGATCCCCGGAACGTAGCCAGGCTACGGACGCTGAATGATCTACATCGGGTCCATGTAGGGCCCGGAAAAAGCGTCCGTGAAGCTCCTTACTCTGCCATACCTCTCTGCGGTCGTTAGTGTCAAGCACTACAGGTTTGCACCAGTTCTCTTTAGCCAAGGAGAGCGGGGTGAGGCCTTTGTCCACTGCAACCACATCCCGATGCATTCCCACGTCGGTTTCTAGGAAATATTCCCTGAGGCTGCATATCTCGCGATTGTGGAGAGTCTTGGCGTTTAAAAAACCTCGACCTCCACAACTCCGCGGGATATACAGTCTCATAACTGAAGAACGTGGGTGATGCATACGAAATGCCGTTAACAATGTACGGACCTTCCTATCTAGAGCGTCCAGTTCTGTTTGAGTCCATTTGAGTATGCCGAAAGAGTACATCAAAACCGGCATGACCCAACCGTTAAAAGCACGCACCTTGTTTCCGCCTGATAAAAGACTATTAAATACTTTTCTCAGGCGGCCAAAGAAGCGTTCCTTCAACGATTGCTTCATGCCAGCAACATTGATGCCCAGCGCTTCCGACATCCCCAAATACTTGTAGGTTTCGGTTGCTGAGAGGGATCTAAGGTTTATGGAATCTGAGAGCTGGGTTCCCACAGATTCCACAATTTCCCCTCGCTTTACATGCATGACCGCACATTTGTCCACACCAAATTCCATCCTGATGGCGCTACTAAAAGTTTCAGTTACCTTCAGTAGCTCCATCAGCTGCAAATCGTTGGGGGCAAAGAGTTTCAGGTCATCCATGTAAAGGAGGTGAGATATAACCTGACCACCTCTCCTCAATCGATAGCCCAGACCTGAATTCTCCAGCAACGTGCTTAGAGGATTCAAGGCTAAGCAGAACCAAAGTGGACTCAAACTATCGCCCTGGAATATACCTCGCTCTATCCTTATCGGTTCACTATTCCTCCGAATCTGCCGGCATCCTGGATAGCGAAGGACTGTACTCCATTGCCTCATACACGAGATCAGGAAGGTGCGCAGAGTTGCATCAACTTTATACAATTCTAGCACCCTCATGAGCCATGTATGTGGCACGGAGTCATAGGCCTTCTTATAGTCTATCCAGCATGTCGACAGATGCCTTCGGGAACGGCGAACCTGTTGACTAATGGCCATATCAATGAGGAGCAGCTCCTTAGTACCGCGGGACCCGTTCTTACATCCATTTTGAGAAGCAGACATGATAGAATTGTCATCAATGTGTTTAGTGATTTTAGCTCTCAAAATGGATGTAAGAACTTTATAAAGTGTCGGAAGACACGTAATTGGTCTATAATTTTTGGGTTCCGCCGTACTACCCGATTTATGGAGCAGGTGGGTTATACCAGTTGTCAGAAACTTGGGTAGCGACCCTGACTCTAAGGCTGTCTGGAATAGGGTTGCCAAACAAGCGTGCGACCTCTGAATATTCTTTATCCAGAAGTTGTGCAGTCCGTCCGGCCCTGGAGATTTCCAATTAGGCAACGGACGGACAGCACAAGCCACATCTTGGGGGCTGATTGTTAAGGCCCCCATTTCTGGTATTGGGTCACACTCTCGTTCGACTTCCCGAGTCCATTCACCTTCGGTATGACTGACAGGCACCGACCAGATGTTGCGCCAAAACAAACACATGGCGTCATCATCCGGTAGGTGCGTGTCAGACACACCTTGGTCCGGTCGCTCCCATGCTCTATAAACCCACCTTTCATCACTTTGGAATGTGCGATTCAAAGTGTATCGTTCCACCCGCCGCTTATACCTACGAATACGGTTTGCCCATGCATATACTTTCTGTTTCAGGAAGTCGATGCGCTCTGTGATGCGGGACATATAGTCTGGAGGACTTATGTCAGTCCCTGCAAATGCCCGCCTCACAAAGCGCATCACTCGAGGTCGAGTGTTGCCCTCCCTGAAACTGATTAGTTTGCCGATGAGTGCTCTGGCCACACCAATACGCCGCTCAATCCTGCACTGCCAGAATGGTACAGCTGGTTTCGGTCGTGTAGCTCTGTCATCAGGGAATTTAACGTGAGCTACACGACACGCTGCTACAGCTGCACAATACAGGATTGAGTGAGCATCAGTGAGGTTTTCGCAGTTGTCAAAATAGTTTGACAACTGCGAATCCAGAACAGCCACCAGCGCCCTATTTTTATTATGCATGGGTAAACGAGGTAAGCGTGGTCTAAGTTCGGGCGATATGTACCGATATTCTCGAATCGCACCCTCCAAAGCACTCCTCATTTCCTCATTGCTCTGGGTACTTACATTAGTAGCCATGTCATTACCTACCTCGTCAGCGTGACTAACTAATTGGTGGGACTGTGGTGGAACCACAGCCTGCGACGAAGAGGTAATGACCTGGCTACTCTGCATTTCGGTTCGCAAGCGATCAAGTACGGTGTCATCCAACATACGATTACGCTGGATTACCCGCACCTGATCCGACAGTCGTTGTGCCGACACGTTGACAGCTGGCTCAAGCACCTGAAACAGAGAGAGCATCCGAACACGGTACGCGGTCAGGCTGTTTCCTCCCTCTGTAGCCCCATAGTATGAGCGCATGACGTTTTCATTGATGGATTGAGTCCATCGCATGCGCTGCACACTTCCGCCGGGAGCTGGGACCCTATCAGAGGCCGGTGGGCCCCGAGGTCCTAAACCGTCCGGCGGCCGGCGTCTTCCTCGTCGACGAACTGGTGGTGGCGTCGTGGGCGGGGAAAAATACTCGTCGCTCGAGCTCGACGCAACTGCCACGGACGGTGTCACAGCGCTCACGACGAGGCTGGGTTCCGGCGGCGGCGAGGCGGAGCTGAGCGACGAGCCCGGAGGTGGATGGCGTGCGCTTCTGGCGTGAGCTGATCTTGTCAACATTTTATTTTTGTCTTCAATTTCATATTAGGTGTATTTTTGATTTTGTAGATGACATTTGTCAATTATGTCACCTTTTTTCTTTTTGCTTCTATTTGAACTATTTAATTTCATTTTGCACTGGAAATCGATTGATGAGGTTCAGCTATTGCAACTTTAGATGTAAGTATTTGTATAAACTGTTAAAAAAATATTTTTTGAATAAAACTAAGATTAAAATTACAGGAGAAGAAATTGAAGTAGTTGACACTTCAAGTGTTGCCAGTTCAAAAAATAATACATCTTTTTTTGCGTATTGGAAATCATCAAATAACTCCCCCACTCAGACTTTTACTAAAACCCACCTATGTTCCTTATGTTCCGGGGCTTCGGTATCTCTTTCGGAAAACCCGCAACTCCGGCAGGCAGTGGCCGTGGCAGGCCCCTCTGGTTTGCTGACATATCTTTGACGCGCCGTCGACACGGCCTGTCGCCAATAGACGGACGGACGTTGAGCTATCTATTGCTCACCGTCCACAGGCCCGAAAATCGTACATTGTCGTGTTATTACAGGCCGCTACTAGCACCGCCTCTCAGTTAACGGAAAAATCTAGCAACCCGCCGTGAGACACCACGCACGATGTCTCTGCCGAGGACTATTGAAATACTAGCTGTTCTCCGCGGTTTCACCCACGCTGCTCAACACCTGTTGGTCGTAGCGTGGTGTTATATAGCCTATAGCCTTCCTCGAGAAATGGACTATCCAACACTAAAAGAATTATTCAATTCCAACCAGTAGTCCCTGAGATTAACGCGTTCAAACAAACAAACAAACAAACTCTTCAGCTTTATAATATTAGTATAGATTAAAAAAAAAACGACTCGACAGATTGGACTAAAACCTCTCCTACCTATAAATTCTACAGCGAAACTACTTTTTTTAAATCATTATTTAAAAAAAAAGAATATTTGTAATTGTTACTTATCTACAAAATTCAAATGGTTCTTTTGACTCGTACTTCGCAGTTTTTTTTTTTTTTACAAAAGACAAAGGCACGCGTAACCTTTCTGAATGTTTTTTAACTGTTACAAATAAGACTTTAGTTTCAGTTTTAATGTCTTTTTCTTTTTAATGGCAATTCAAGAAGGTTATGAGGTTGTTGAACGAGAAAATTTTAAAAGTTTCAAGAAAAGAGTTAACATTAACATTGGAGAGTGAGTTGAGAAATCAATGATTATTTATTTTTAATTAAGTTCGAAATTCGTTTTGTTTGAACAATCGTCTAACTCTATCAATTGTCTATTTTTTTCTGTTTTCATTAATCCAAATGGCATTCTTTAATTCTGATTATAATATCAAAGTAATGAAACGAATGTTGGTTTTCTTTGTAAGTTTTTAACACATTTGAAAATATTTTATTTGTGTTCATATTTTTTTTTATTAAACAAACCACAATGAGGTCCAGTATGTTAGTAACCATATGACTTAGCCTTTGTTAGTACTAGGTTAAAACTGCGACCCCCTACGCACGAGCCGAGCGAGCGGAGCGAGCGGTGCCGCGGCAGCCGCGGCCGGCGAGTGCCAGTAACGACTTTCATTAATAGAAAATGGATAAAGATATAACACTTTTTTATTGTAGTGCTGTCTTTTTCCTGATGCTCGTTATGACATATTTTAATTAACATATTTTGGTGCTCATTCAGTAAATTTGGTGCAACACAGGCAAAATTAGGTAAACGAAATGGGAATAAATTGAAGTACGTTTAAATACCATCCGTACTTAATAACTATGTAGAACAGATTGAATGCGATTGGTTAGCGCCCCATTAGCGGGACGTCTGCCCGGTTAGCTACTTATATTAATAAGTATTATAAACTAGCTTTCGCCCGCGTTAAATTCGGGATAAGACAGTTCCCCTTTCCTGATTTGCAGGTACCTGCCACCTGTAGTTATTGCCCTAGCGCCTTATTTATTGTAATAGCAATGCTAAATTTTCCCTTTTTCCCCTTTTCTCCCTCATTTTTTTCTCTTTTATAAAAAAAATAGCCTATGTCCGTCTCCAGGGTTCCAACTAGGTCTGTACATCAAAGTCGGTTTAACCATTTAGGAGTGAAGACGTAAACAACAAACAAACTCACTTTCGCTTATTAGTAAAGATTCGGTTTTTGTCAGACGGCCGTATCTTTTGACTGCGTAGACTTAGAAGGATGTTTTTGTGATCTTTGTGATTTGTGTGTCTCTGGTCTCTACCACAAAGTTGAATATTGTGTTTTTAGGGTTCCGTAGTCAACTAGGAACCCTTATAGTTTCGCCATGTCTGTCTGTCCGTCCGTCCGTCCGTCCGTCCGTCCGTCCTCGCTTAATCTCTGTGACCGTTAGCACTAGAAAGCTGAAATTTGGTAGCAATATGTATATCAATCACGCCGACAAAGTGGTAAAATAAAAATTTGAAAAAAATGTTTTATTAGGGTAGCCACCCTATATGTAAAGCGGGAAGTGATTTTTTTTTTAATTTCAACCCTAACGTGTGATATATTGTTGGAAAGGTATTAAAAAATGAATAGGGGTTTACTAAGATCATTTTTTGATAATGTCAATAATTTCAGAAATAATCGCTCCAAAAGTAAAAAACAATGTGTCCCCCCCCCTCTAACTTTTGAACCATAAGTCTAAAAAATATGAAAAAAATCTGAAATGTAGAACTTTATAAGAACTTTCTATGAAAATTATTTTGAACTTGATTGACACAACAGTTTTTGTACAAAAAAGACAAAAAGTTGTACAACATAATTTCTGGACTAAGTTTGTAGTATAATCGTATATGCAAGCTTTTTTTGTAACTTTGTTTACATATTTTATTATCCTAAACGTATCTTTAATCAAACAAAAAATTGTTGTTGAATTACCACCAAAATTGCACGTATTTGTATTAATTAGTAACCCTATTCCTCGAGAGATGGCGCTGTAGGTACTTATTACATTGGATCGGGTATTACCGAATTGTTCGGTTGGCCTCATAACTGGGAACACTTATTGTGACGGACGGGAAACTACGGAACCCTACACTGAGCGTGTCCCGACACGCTCTTGGCCGGTTTTTATTTCAACTTGATACCTTTAAGCGTTCCGGAGATTTACCCCCGAATACTGAAACGTCACTCAAAATTTAAGTCCCACTTAAGTTTAACAGAGACTCAGAAGTGACGTTTGACAATACAAAATCTAAAGTTTAAGAGCTGCTCAAATGTTAAGCAGCCCTCACATTTTGAGTGACGTTTCAGTATTCGGGGGAAAGGGTCTTGACAGACAGATTGACAACAAAGTGATCCAATAGGGTTCCATAACAAAGGATTTTTTACCTTTTGGGGTACAGAACCCTAAAAATACATGATTACACTCAAAAGTTACATTCAGAAAGTAGGAAATCACTAAAAAGATACAATAAGGAGGTTGTGTTCAAAGCTCTCGGACTCAATTGAACCGCCTCAAGGCATGGCCTTCTAATGACCAACCGCAAACATAATATCATCGAGAAACTGTTCGATGCTTTTGAATCGATATTGTTTGCGATATCGATACTGCAAGTCTGTGGCTAAGTAATAACGGTATTATAATCGTTTTAGCCAATGACTTACTAGCTAAGAGCATTTATTTATTTATTTGGTACACCAACAGCAATATATACTAAGACTTTTTTATATAATTATTAATAGCCAACTCGAATCAACAGTTATACACCAGTCAAACGAGTTATAGGTCATTAAAAATATAAGAAATGACAAAATTCCTAATATTATAAAAGCGAAAGTGAGTTTATTTGTTGCGTCTTTATGCCTAAATAACAAAACCGATTTTGATGAATTTTGGTACATTCATAGTTGAGACCTTGGAGACGGACACAGGCTACTTTTTGCCTGGGTCACCGCCTGCCCCGGTTGCGGAATGTTCAAAAGAGATACCGCGGCCCCGGAACATAAAGGGCAATAACTTCTCCCGCTCCACCCAGAGTGGTGGAAGTTATTTGATAATTTACCATCTGCAAAATAAAAAGTCACAAACAACATTGCTTAAATATAAAACATCACGCCTACAATAGGGTAGTTTTTAGGGTCAAAGTTCCATTTAGTGCGTCTTTTAGATTATTCAAAAATAAGGGATATAGCCCATTAAAGTTACATGTCATTTGTTGCGAAAAAATGCAGCAACGCGTGACGTTTTCATTTATGGTCTAATTTACAAATAAAAAAGTACGTGTCTCTTATTTTTGAATAATATAAAAGACGGACCAAAATTTAATTTTTTCAAACTAGCTTATTGCCGAAGAGCCTTCCCCTGACTTGTACCAAATAGTATACCCTTATTTAGCTAGATAGAGTCTGTCTCTGTCTTTATCTGGTCCTGAGAAATTTATGACGAAAAAAAACCAATAACACTTTTCCCGACCCAAAATCGAATCCAACACCTTATACTGCCGTGTCGACGATGCGTTAGTGATCCTCAAAGAGAGCTTAGCAAAGCAGAGGGGCCTGCCAGGGCCACCACCTGCCAGGGTCACTGCCTGTTGGGGTAAGAGTAACCATGGAGTTTCTTGCCGGTTCTTCTCCATAGGAAACGACCACCCCGAACCGTGCATATTTTCTCGACGTTTTATAAGTGCCCATGTAGGCCTATGTGAAATAAAAATATTTTTGATTTTTGATTTTGGTTGCGGGTTTTTCGAAAGAGATACCGCAGTCCCGGGACATAAAGGACAATAGAAGGAATATGGATGAGTTTTAGTCAGTACAAGTCTGACACTCTCCCCGCTCCGCTCAGAGCGGGGAAAGTTATTTGATGATTCCCATCAGTAAAAAAAACACCTTATACTAAGCAGTCACCCTTGCGACCTCAGGCACCTAAAATATAAATCGTACCTTTTCAAATTATTTGACAAACTCGTCGAGAAGGGTTTATTATACTGTTTCGCAAACCGGCTCGTTCCAATTTATTTAGTTTAAATTGTGTAAATTAAATGACGTATTTCGGGCAGCCATGTTTTTTGCTAGTATTTGTTATTTGGGTCGAGAGGACTTTCAAACGCTGGGTTAGACAGTTGTTTCAATGCTAGGCTGTGGAAAATTTAAAATAATAAATTGTAAAATTTTCCGTGTATTTTATTTTTTGTTTTGTGTGATGTAGGGACCCAGTCTACTCCACTTGACTGTCTATCAATGTGTCTGTTACAGTCCCGATTATATAATTATTTGTCACCGTGGTGTCCCACTGCTGGGTAAAAATCCCAATTTCTTCCACGTCTTCTTTTCTCCCGCCACCTTAAACTAGTTCCCACACCCAGGGTGAATACGGCTGACGTGACCCACCCCATCCTATTTTACATAGCAGTCTACTTGGCAAGTAGACTGCTATGACTGGAACGCAGCGTGGTGTAACGTACCTTATCTTGTCTCTTGACACCCAGTTTGTTGCGTTCCATTGCCTTTGGAAAACTTTAAGGCGGGACTTTTGAGACTTGGTGAAAGATCATGCCTGAGCACCGTAGGTTAAAACTGGTAACAACTAAAAAAGCGAACCTCAAAGCAAACCAACCGCCGTGGAAGGCGCTCCGAGCGTCGAGTGCCACAAGATGACTCCCGGCTACTGTAGCACCGTCCGTGTTGACGACGCGTTTGTGTTCCACATGCGCCTGGAAGAGATGACAGTGAAGCAGAGCAGCCCGCCGTTGCTATTGCCTGCCATGGTTGTGGGTTATTTGAAAGAGATAACGCGGCCCCGAAAAACAAAGGGCAAAAGAAGAAACATGGTTGAGACTATTATTCCCAACCGCTTTGTCCAGAGTGGGAGAAGTAATATGATGAAGAAAACGGTAACAAGGCAAGCCTAGGACTTTTTGCTCAAGATATGTGTGTCTCACGGCTGCGCCAAATAGGCCCGGTTCAGCAAACTGCCGGAGAACTAGAGCCCGACGCTTGTTTTTTAACTGGACCTTTGATGGTGTTATGTTAGGCTAGATTCTTTTTCGTTCGTTCGTTTCATTAGGTCGGACCGACAGTTTTGTCGTTGGCCGACCATCGGATCTTACTGTTCACACAAAAAGCTGTAGCCGCCCTATACGAAGCAATATGTCCATATTCTCCACCATTGTCTCGTCAGAAATCGTGGCCGGGTCCTCGCCGACAGTTTTATCGGGTCGCCATATATGCCAGTACGCATCCAACACCGGTTCCGGAAAAACTGTCGCGTATGACCTAATGTAAACTCGCTCTTATGATGATCAAAGCATTTCATTATTGAACTTGAAAGATAATTGCTTTTCAACTTAGATTGTATTGACTCATTAACCCAGCTGGACTTAAACAACACTCTGAGGTTGGCACTACTTTTAATTGTCTACGCAATTACTGAAGTCATTGAACTTCTGTTTGAACTTGTTCATGGAACTTCTAGAACAACTTCAAGCGTCTGTTTAACGCCGTGTGCGTGTTCCATGCGCGCTTCAAAGAGTTGTCAGCATAGTAGATCGCGGGTCATTCTAAAGAGATACCGCGGCCCCGGAACACAAAGGGCAAAGGAATGATTATCTTCATAACATCAGTCTGTCAGTCTATTTTATAAATACCACATAACCTACAATCAACCAAGTTTAAGTCCCATGTTAAGTTCTGGTCAAAAAGCACTACCTCTCTCCTTAAACAAAAGATTAATGCATTTATATATAGTAGTAGCTGTTCCACGCGGTTTCACCCACGCTGCTCAGCACCTGTTGGTCGTAGCGTGATGTTATATAGCCTATAGCCTTCCTCAAGAAATGGACTATCCAACACTAAAAGAATTTTCCAATTCCAACCAGTAGTCCCTGAGATTAGCGCGTTCAAACAAACAAACTCTTCAGCTTTATTCAGCTTTATAATATTAGTATAGATAAGACCGCCCATTGTGTCACCCTATTTATAACTTGTTTAATGTTATTCTTGTTATTTGTATGGTGTATATAATAAAGAATATTTTATCTATCTATCTACACGGACATCGGGGCGAGTATTTTGCTATAAACCAGGTACAAATTCTCAGGACTTCTAGTCGGGCAACGCACGGAAAATAGCAAAAAGCAGTACGCCACATTCAAAATATTCTGCTTATATTTGACGTTAAGGAACATTATTAAGAAATAATTCTTGAGAGATTTTTTTGATGGAAAAAGTTAGATAGAATGATATAATTAGGTAATTTTCAATTAAGAAAACCTAATTAATACAGAAGATTAGCCGTAGTTGGTTTCGAAATACGTAAAAATAATATTTAACAAAATTATGAGTAAATTACTAGGATTCTAACAGCTTTTGCCTTTCAATTTAGTGTCTAGTATTTTTGATAATTAATATGATATTGAATACCAATATGTTTTTTTTGGAACGAAGTTCCTTATCGCGCGTTGTGAAAGGGGGCTAGACGGAAAAAAATATTACGAAAAGTTGTCACGACACTTTTTGCTATAGTAAGCTATTGTAAGCTGTGCGGCGTCGCATGTTTCTCTGTCTGTCCGTCTGTCTCTCTCTCTTATAGAAAGCAAGCCAGATATTTTCATTTCTATAGGAACTTCGTTCCATCCGGGTGTCCCTTGACACCTCTAATTTTTTTTTTATAGGTTTCTAGCTTTTGACCGTGACTTACATTCGGGGTAACACAGTTCCCCTTTCCTGATTTGCAGGTACCTGCTACTTGAAGATTTTGCCCTTGCACCTTATTTATTGTAATAGCAAAGTTCAGTTTTCCCTTTTCTTCCCTCTTTCTCAATAATTTCTCACTTTATTTTCACACAAAAAAATTGCCTAGGTCCGTCTCCAGGGTCCCAACTATCTCTGTACCAAAATTAATCAACGCTTTACTGGCTACTTTACGCTTAAATAGCTAAACCGATTTTGATGAAATTTGGTACAGTGATAGTTGGGACCCTGGAGACGGACATAGGCTAAAAAAGTGAGAGAAGGGGGAGAAAGACGGAAAAAAGGGGAGAGAAAGATATTTTTTTTAGATTATCACGCGGGATAAAGTTAGCGCTAGCCCAAAGTAACTATGCTACGCGGACGAAGTCGCGGGCGGAAGCTAGTAAATAAATAAACCCCTTCAAAACTCTCCTTCAACACAGCACCCAATCCACTTCACCCGACATCAACACATTGTAAAAAGTACGTATGATCCGGGTACGGAAACATCGAGCAATTACACCCAACTTTTAGGCAAATGAGGACTGACATTCATTCATTCGAACTTCATTGGGTACGGCTGACAAGCATTTATTTTACAGCCCCAGTCAGTGTTGGTAGAATGGGGAGATTTTACCCTTTTTTGGGGAAAAATTGATGGAAGGGAAGTTTTGGTAAAATTTACCTTTGAATGCCATTGTGTCATATGTGTCACAACGAGGACTTCAACGACACAAAAATTTACGTAAAAAGAGTTTCTCGGCGAGGGCATGCGTGTGCCTTTATCAAATCTTTGGAGAGGTTTCCATAGATGATATCCCAAACAAAAAAACAAACAAAATAGTATGTAATACTACCGGTGACATTTGTAAATTCTCTTCGATAGTGTCTATTCAGCCGGAACTATTTTTGAATCTATTTAGATAGTGTCTCCTCCGCCGGTGCCATTTTTGAATCTATTTATATACATATGTATATTCAAACGGTAATATTTGTTAATTTATTTAGTTTTTGAGGGAAAACCAATTAATGTGGGGAAAACTGAGAATCTCGATCTAGCAACCTTGACCCCAGCGATTTCGTTTTAGGGAATGACTTGACATTTGAAGGGTTACCCCTGAAAATCTGTTTTGTTTACTTTAATTTGGGTATTGGACCTTTTAATTTAAAGGCAAATAAAATAGTGTTTTTGGGAAGTTTGAAAGGGAAAGGTGATTCGTGCGTAATTTGGGATAATTCGGTAGTCGTAAATTTGTAAAGTTGTAGTTTTTACTATGAACTTTGTGTGTTTATATTGGGTGACGTAAGAGGTGGTTTAGGATTCGGTTGATTTGTAAAATTAAATATTGTGTTTCTAGATGCGTCCCACGATTTCATGCCTAGATGGCCAAACCGATTTTGATGAATTATGGTACAGAGATAGTTGGGACCCTGGAGACGGGCATAGGCTAAAAAAAAGTGAGAAAAAGAGGAGAAAGATTCTTTTTTTCAATCAGTACGCGGGTTTCAGTTAGCATTAGCCTAAAGTAACTATGCCACGCGGACGAGGTCGCGGGCGGAAGCTAGTTATACAATGAATCCAATAAATCAGTGGTCGAGCGCGAGATTTGGCAGACCTTTGGTAACACCAATAGGCTATCACTGCTATACAGTATCGTTACTATGAAAGTAGTCACAATTCCAGTGTGTGAAAGGAATGGCGCTAGACACACTGTATAGCTCTGTCTCTTTCCCTCGCTGAATAAGTACTGCTATAAGATATCACGGTAGGGTACCTGACCTTGTTAAACACGTCTATGAACATTTTTGCAACTGAAAAAGATCAATACTCGAACTTACCTTTTCAAAAGAACCATAATTGTCAGATTCGCGAATCAAATTGTATGAAAACTGCACGTTTTCACAGTCTCTGAAGCGCTTCTCTCACACACTCAGTAACGTGGAGTGACAGGTCTTTGCCGACAACGCGGTGCCACATAATTTGTTTGAGAAATTGTTCCCTCTACCTCGTCTAGTTTTGAAAAGTAGATAAAAGTTTTTAGAAACTGTGTCTTTTATTTTGTTTCGCTGTGTAACTCGGTTAACATAGGAATGTGTAAGTGAGTTTTTAATACGATTTTATTAGCTTTGCCAGGAAATAACTAAATAAAAGCTTCTGAAAAGGAAAAAGTGATACCTAAATATTGTGCATTCACATTTCAAACTAAACGTCGTTGCGTCCGCTTTGTTTATTACATTCTGTGAGGATTTCTTTTGCTTGTATTAGTTGGTGCCCTGGCGCTAGAATTATAATAATGATGGAGTATAAAGTTTTTACCCACAACCTTATCAACAAGTATATGAAATTTTATGTAGTAAATGACCAAAAACAGTTAACCCTTAAACATATAACGGAGTGTGTTATGCCATAAAAAGACATTTTATGACAGACTTGAGGGTCGTAAAAAGAAGGGTTACGTGTCTTTGATCTGATGTTACTGGTTATGTCATGTTCTGGTCGCGATGCGAGGCGAAGCGACAGAAAATTTACAAAGTAGTAATTAAAAAAAAAATGTGCGTTCCAGCTCCGACCTGTGCTGTACTTTAATCCTTACGTTTATCCTTACTTACTAATATTATAAAAGCGAAAGTGAGTTTGTTGTTTGTTTGTTACCTCTTCACGCTTTAATGGCTGAACCGATTTTGATGAATTTTGGTACAGAGACTGATAGTTGAGAACCAGGAGACGGACATAGGCTATTTTTTTTCTAAGAAGAGTGGGATATGAGGGAGAAAGAGGGAAGAAACGGGAAAACTTAGTGTTGCTATTACAAAACAATAAGGCGCTGCCGAATTTAACGCGGGCGAAGCCGCGGGCAAAAGCTAGTAATATTATAAAAGCGAAAATGAGTTTGTTTGTTACGTTTTCACGCCTAAATGGCTAAACTGATTTTGATGAATTTTTGAACAGAGATAATATTGTTTATCACGGACAGAATATTACTAATATTGTAAAAGATTATTTACGTTAATATAGCGAATTCGACCTAGATTTTTTAGCCTCTGATTTTACGTCAATACTAAATGGTATGAGTATATGAATTTGATGTTTATCGGATTGAAAAAACACGCGAATATAATTCTAAACCTCAAAAAAACCGGCCAAGAGCGTGTCGGGCCACGCTCAGTGTAGGGTTCCGTAGTTTCCCGTCCGTCACAATAAGTGTTCCCAGTTATGAGGCCAACCGAACAATTCGGTAATACCCGATCCAATGTAATAAGTACCTACAGCGCCATCTCTCGGGGAATTGGGTTACTAATTAATACAAAGACGTGCAATTTCGGTGGTAATTTTAGATTACGAGAACCGATTTCAATAATTCTTTTTTTGTTTGAAAAAAGATACGTTCAGGATAATAAAATATGTAAACAAAGTTACAAAAAATGCTTGCATATACGATTATACTACAAACTTAGTCCAGAAATTATTTTGTACAACTTTTTTTTTTTGTAAAAAACTGTTGTGTCAATCAAGTTCAAAATAATTTTCATAGAAAGTCCTTATAAAGTTCTACTTTTCAGATTTTTTTCATATTTTCTAAACTTATGGTTCAAAAGTTAGAGGGGGGGGGGACACATTGTTTTTTACTTTTGGAGCGATTATTTCCGAAATTAATGACTTTATCAAAAAATGATTTTAGTAAACCCCTATTCATTTTTAAATACCTTTCCAACAATTTATCACACGTTAGGGTTGAAATTAAAAAAAAAATCACTTCCCACTTTACATATAGGGTGGCTACCCTAATAAAACATTTTTTTCAAATTTTTATTTTACCACTTTGTCGGCGTGATTGATATACATATTGGTACCAAATTTCAGCTTTCTAGTGCTAACGGTCACAGAGATTAAGCGAGGACGGACGGACGGACGGACGGACGGACGGACGGACAGACAGACATGGCGAAACTATAAGGGTTCCTAGTTGACTACGGAACCCTAAAAAAATGAGTTTTGTTTAAAATTTAGTGTATGGGAAACGATAAGGTTCTTGAAAGGTCGTTCAATTTTGTTATTTTGTAGATAACTACGAAACTGGCTATACATGTCATAAACATCGCGCATGTTATCCCCAAAGGGGTAGGCAGAGCCCTGATATCGGCGTTATTTACAAATTATTCAAAAACGCTTTCTTGGTTTGAGGATTCTCCATAATGTCGTAAAATCGTCTGCTTAACAACGCAATGAATTTTGGTTGAAGTGGAATCCCCATGAAATTTAAATTTTCTCATGTCTTTTGACCGACTTTCAAAATAAAGGAGGTTCGAAATTCGACTGGTTATTTTTTGCCAAATGTTAGCAGTTTTTAGAAATTTAAAATTTTTTTTTTCCACACACACACTAAACTCCCGGAGGTGTACCATATCAATTTTATCTATATTGCCTCCTGTAGTTCATGATTTATCTTTTACTAGCTTTTGCCCGCTGCTTCGCTCGCGTTAAATTGGGGGGAACACAGTTCCCCTTTGCTGATTTGCAGGTACCTGCTACCTGAAGTTTATGCTCTTGCACCTTATTAATTTGTTTTAGCAAAGCTAAATTTTCCCTTCTCTTCCCTCTTTCTCCCTCATATCTCAATATTTTTTTTTAAATAGTGTATGTCCGTCTCCAGGTTCCCAACTATCTCTGTACCGAAATTCATCAAAATCGGTTTAGCCATTAAGGCGTGAAGACGTAACAAACAAACAAACTCACTTTCCATATTTCAGTCAACACACTACTTGACACTGACCTGCAAAATGCAAAAAAAACATCGATCAATTTGAATTTCGCGGTCACCTGGTGCTTTCACCTACTTTTCACGGATAGACACTGTAAGGGGTTTTATAACCTAATCAGTGCTGGCTGGTTTACCGTAATGTTTAAAATTATAACTTGAAAACGACCTGCTACCCTACTATGAGTGAGTGACACTCGCGCACCGAAGCCGAGGGTTCCGTACAAACTTGCGACGTAAATAGTAGACCTACTATGACCTCTTAAAGCAATTCTTATTCCGCTGAGGGAAAAAGACAGAGCTATACAGGGTGTCTAGCACCATCTCTTTCACTCAGTGGGATAAGAATTGCTATAAGATGTCATAGTAGCCCTTCTGATCGTTTCAAAGTTAGAATTTAGAAAAAAAAACATAAGGATAGGTTTGGAGATAAGCAGTGTGACATGTCACTTAAAATATAATTTCTATTATAATCTAAAAGTATGATATGCGCGTTTTATTGAAATTCACAACCAAAACATTACACTACAGATGACAGTTTCAATATAGTTATAAGCCGTGGAAACTTTAAATAATGTTCAAATACTGCGTTCCGTCCTTCCTTTTCGTTGTCAATTTGATGAAAGTTACCAAACAGTACTAATTTTCTTCAAATTGTCATGTTGTGCTATGCAATAACCCCGCTCATCTCCTTAGTAGTTCACAATAACCGCTAAATAAATTATCCCGCAACCCTATGGTTATTGAATGGTCTATTTATAGTCTAAATAATACCCATTAAGGTCATTGAAAACCATAATCGATGTTTTGAGTGAGACATGAAATCTTATCACCGTCTGTGGGTATAAAGTGGGTGGTTATGGTAGTACAATTATATTCAACTAGCTGTTCCCCGCGGTTTCACCCACGCTGCTCAGCACCTGTTGGTCGTAGCGTGATGTTATATAGCCTATAGCCTTCCTCAAGAAATGGACTATCCAACACTAAAAGAATTTTCCAATTCCAACCAGTAGTCCCTGAGATTAGCGCGTTCAAACAAACAAACAAACTCTTCAGCTTTATAATATTAAAGTATAGATTAGTATAGATAAGGTTATGCCCGCTGTGTTGCCCGCGTGAAATTTTTTTAGTTGTTGTTAATGCTGGATATAAATTGTGATTAGACCTGTTGTACTGTATGGGTCAGAATGCTGGACTGTAAAAAAGGTGGATGAAAAATGATTGCATGTAGCGGAGATGAGAATGTTGAGATGGATATGTGGAGCGACAAGAATGGATAAAGTAAGGAATGAATATATTCGAGGAAGTTTGAAAGTTGCGCCTGTTACAGAAAATTTGAAAGGGTGTCGTGTGTCTTGGTATAGACATGTAATGGGGAGGGATGAAGCACATGTGACTAAAAGAGTGATGAATCTGAATGTTGATGGACGGATAGCGAGAGGAAGGCTAAAGAAAAGATGGATAGATTGTGTAAGGAATGATATGAAGGAGAAAGGAGTAAATGATGCCGTGACGTCTGATAGGGGAGAATGGAAGAAGAAAATGTGTTGCGTCGACCCCAAGAATGGGAAAAGGGCAGGAAAATTATGATGATGATGCTGGATATAAACAATCTGTGGACCAAATTTTATCAAATAAAAATGCACGGTTGGCGGGTTCATCGTTTTTGATCTGTTCTTGTGTGTATGTGAGTTAAATGTTTGTAAACGGACCCTCCAGGAGAAATCTTAAGAGTCAATGTCAAATATATAATTATAACCACAATCCTTACTATTAATATTATAAAAGCGAAAGTGAGTTTGTTTGTTACCTCTTCACGCTTTAATGGCTAAACCGATTGTGATGAATTTTGGTACATACATAGTTGGGAACCAGGAGACGGACATGGACTAATTTTTATTTCAAAAAAGTGGGATGTAAGGGCGTTGCTATTACAAATCAATAAGGCTCAAGGGGAACTGTGTTACCCCAAATTTAACGCGGGCGAAGCCGCGGGCGAAAGCTAGTGAGTTATAAACCAGGAACCTTGACGGAAGCTGTTATTATTAAACCACTGTAACTTAAGTAACCTTACGGAACTTATAACTTAAGATTATCGACGCCAACAAATGAGTTTTATGATCCTCACTTTCTATTTTTATGACTTTGTTTTTTTACTGTCATGAAACTTGTCTAGACTAAAGTTAAAATGGACACGGATCATATTTCTTAGAAGCACTTAGGAAGGATATTTTATTAGGTAATTCTGTTGGATATTATTTTAAGTATATGATATAGTTAGCAACACTTCATCTTGAAATAAAATCCAAAACATAAAAAAAACCGACCAAGAGAGAGTCAGCCTCGCCCGCTGAGGGTTCCGTACAAACTCTCGACATAAACAGCCATATTTCGGGCCTGCGTACACTTAGAGGGTTTTTTTCACTGCAAAAAGGGATCAGGGACACAGGTTTTTTTTGCGGATGGTAACTCATAAAATAGCTTCCCCCGCTCTGCCTGGAGCGGGGGGGGGGGGGGGCATGTCCGACTTGTACTGACTAAAACCCACCCATGTTCCTTCTATTGCCCTTTACTCTCCGAGGCCGCGGTATCTCTTTCGAGTAACCCGCAACCTTGGCAGGCGGTGGCCCTGGCAGGCCCCTCTGCTTTGCTGACATCTCTGTGAGGCGCACGCCGCACGTGGAACACTAACGCGCCGTATGGGACGCTTGAGTATGGTTTTAATTTCAATTTGATTCTTCCACGCACTCCTGACATGAAGAGTCTTGACAGATAGACAAACAGACAACTAAATGATCGGACAAAAAAGTTTCCATTTTTCTTTTTGTGATACAAAACCCCAAAACTACAAAAAAAAGTAAGCAACGTCCTCAAATTACCAAAAAAAAAAAACATAAAATAATCATAGCTACACAAAATGCCCTTGAAAACAACCATTACGTCAAGAAAAGCCATCCTGAAAGTCATCAAGTAATCCATGAAAAGTTAACTTGGTTTAAGAAAATTACTTTGAAGTTGTGACGACGTGGGAGGCAGGTAACTTTTAATTTATTCACATGCCAATTTGACTTCGAAAGTGGGAAGTTGCATGGTAAAGATGATGTCTTTGAGTGCAGTAAATACGTTGTAAAGTTGAGTATTCTCTTGTGGTTTGTTCTGTGTAGGTTGTTTGATAGTTTTAATTAATTTTAATGCGTCTTTGGTTCAGCTTTGCTCACAGGCACCGCGTGACGACTTTGCCCCATTAGTATTTCAGGTAAGCTAAATGTTATTACTGTTTTTCTTTATTGACTTTTATTCTAATAATTTGACGGCAAGGTTGGCGCACTGCTGCGCTGTGTGTCGCCGGTTCGATTCCCGAACGGAACAAATATTTGTATGATCTGCAGATAGTTGTTTCGGGGCTGGCTGTTTGCATACACAATATAACAAATATTTAAACTCACATACGTGAGTTTAGATATTTGTTAAGGCACCCACGATACAGGAAAAAATCATAGTGTAGGCCACGTATAAAAAAGCGGTGTCTCATAAAAATATAAACTATATTTTTCAAAATATATTAAAAAAAAACATTTAAAATTATAACAATAGGTTCCTGCCAGTATCGGGAACAGGGTCCAAGCTACCGGTGGCTAGGGCTCCAGAGACAGGAACCTCCTCACAATGCGGGCCGTGTAGAGTATTATACTGTGATCATTAAAATACTGGCTAGCAAACAAAGCTCTAGAAATTTATACAACAAAAAAGGAACATTTTACTTATTCAAAAAAGGAATATAAGAAGATTTTAGTCATTCCGCATTATTTTCAGGTTAATTGGGTATTCGATGTCAGGTTTTAATTGAAAACTAGGTAACGAAACACAACAATCTCAGGTTTATTGTTACTTGAAATAATAATTTTCAATACGAAAGTATTTTGTTTACAGATTTTCAGGAAAGATAAAGTATAGCAGGCAAATGAGCAGTATTTTCAGAAGCTTATTTCTCGAACAAAGCGCTATATAACCACATTCATTCATGAATTTATTGACGGCTTCTCCGTTGCCTGATTATTATTTTATTAGGTTTTTTTTTTTAAAGTTGTTTCACACTAGGAATTTCTCCTGTATCGTGGGTGCGTTTATAAACATTTAAACTCATATACACAAACAACTAGACCAGGAAAAGCAATCTGTAGGCCATACAAATAATTGGTCCATGAGGGGATCGAACGAATCAGTTTCTTTCAGGCAAGCGTGCACCAGCCTAGGCCGCATGATGTCTTCCAGGTCCTTAAACTAACTGGACTGGACGTGGACTAAAACTCACCCCTGTTATCTCTTTCGAACGACCCGCAACCTCGGCAGGCGGTGGCCCTGGTAGACCAGAGGGGGCTTTGCCAACATGTTTTTGAAGCGCCCGTGGAACACGAATGCGGAGTCGACACGGCCTGTTGTTATTAGACAGACGGACGTTGCTCACCGCCCACAGACCCGCATCTACGGTGGCCGGGAGTTGTCTCGTGGCGCCCAACGTGCGGAGTGTCTCCCGCGCCCGCTTGTTAGGTTCTCTATATAAAAATGCTTACCAAAATATTCCGCTAACATCTATACTATATACTATATATAATATTATAAAGCTGAAGAGTTTGTTTGTTTGTTTGAACGCGCTAATCTCAGGGACTACTGGTTGGAATTAGAAAATTCTTTTAGTGTTGGATAGTCCATTTCTTGAGGAAGGCAATAGGCTTTATAACATTACGCTACGACCAACAGGTGCTGAGCAGCGTGGGTGAAACCGCGAGGAACAGCTAGTAATAAAATAAATGCTAATTTGTACAAAACTGGACTTCTGATTCTCAAACCTAATAATACTAAAGTGCCTTAATGTGTTTCTTATAAATAATGATTTTGTATTTGGAGCCTTCAAAATTTCGTAGCGAACCGCTCTGAACACTCCATTAGCCCTTTTTTTCTTTTATAACAAAAATATTTTAGGTCGTAACTTATTCTGATAAAGACCTGCGATCTGTCTAGATTTTCTTGTGTAGTTTTGTGAATTCTTTATTGAAATTACGCCTTAGGGAACGATTGTTTTAAACTTTAATAAACTAGTAATGCCCGCGATGTTCGTGCTTGTAAAAATATTATAAAATTACCACTTCCAATTTAAATACAATTTTCCATGAGTTCTTTTTACGCGTAACCCTAATCCCTCTTTTTTTTTTTCGGGTGGGAAATCATCCAATGACTTCCCCCGCTCTGGGCGGAGCGGGGGGGCATGTCAGACTTGTACTGACTAAAACCCACCCATGTTCCTTCTATTGCCCTTTACGTTCCGAGGCCGCGGTATCTCTTTCGAACAACCCGCAACCCCGGCAGGCGGAGGCTCTGGCAAGCCCCTCTGCTTTGCTGACTAGGGTCAGCCCCTCTTCTAAGTGAAAGTAGCAATGTACCTAGTTACTAGTAGTGGGAAGAAACTTCTTATAACATCAGTTATGTCCCAATAAAAGTCCCGTCAACATAGGTTGAGCTGT
Source organism: Ochropleura leucogaster (assembly GCA_958449745.1). Classification (NCBI taxonomy): domain Eukaryota; kingdom Metazoa; phylum Arthropoda; class Insecta; order Lepidoptera; family Noctuidae; genus Ochropleura; species Ochropleura leucogaster. Next base: position 9,130,729 of record OY288224.1, on the reverse strand, counting down.
TTTGGAGAAGAACTGAAACTAAAACACAAACAGGTAGACAGAAATCATCAGTAAAATAATAATTATTTACAAACAGACACGTCAATTTTATTTATTTGTGTGAAATAAAGTTACACAGATACACCATTTAAAGATCAAGACAAACCGCCACTTATAGATTGGGCATACTGGAGTTTGACAGATACTTCTGTGCATTATCTATGTAAGCCTGGTCTGAAACTGAATGCACCAGTACCTATAGATATTCGTGACAAATAATGCTGATCTTTATTGTCTTGAAAATAAGGTAGCTATTGGGCTGTCAGAGTCAAAATAAGTATCAAAGTACCAACTTTGACAACATAAAACTAGGTTCCATTTTCAAACCCACATTTCAGGTGACACCAAAAAGGTTCTAACACTCACAAATAATGCCATTTCATTAATAAGGACTCTCATCTCAACCCAAAACCGCTCCCCTCATTATAATTCTGTATGGCCGGTCCAAGTTTTGAGCTGTCGCGTTAACCCTGTAATGCTGTTAATAATTTACGCGAAGGTCGAGCGCGTCATTTAGCAGACAACGCTTTGAATGTTAATTTATTAAGACATTTCGGGGATGATGGCTCGTCATGACAGTACTTTAGGGTTGGTTGGTTTGAGAGCGGGTAGCGGTTGTGGCTGTCAACCTTATAAGGTCTTAGGGAATGTTAAGGTACAGTGAAAGCTAGTGTTTCTGTTAATCTTTCTTAGGGTTCTGTTACTCAAAAGGAGAAAACGGAATCTTTATAGGATACAAATCCTTACTACTATTATAAAAGCGAAAGTGAATTTGTTTGTTGCCTCTTCACGCTTTAATGGCTAAACCGATTTTGATGAATTTGAGTACAGAGATAGTTGGGAACTAGGAGACAGCATAAGCTATTTTGTTTTTAAAAGTAATACAAGGGGGAGAAAGAGGAAAGAAAAGGGGAGAGAAAGAATTTTTTTTTTCGATCATCATGCGGCTTAAAACGTTAGCGTTAGCCCAAAGCACAAGTGCCACGCGGACAAAATCGCGGGCGAAAGTTAGTAGCCTTAAAAGAATATATATAAAAAAGATTGAGATATGAGGGAGAAAAGGGAAAACTTAGCGTTGCTATTACAAATCCATAAGGCGCTAGCGCAAAAACTACAGGTAGCAGGTACTGTGTTAATATATGTATAATTTATATTTTTTATGCTATTTTATGATTCTGCTTAAGCGGTCATTTCAGACCCCCAGACAAGACCATTTTGTAATAAATATTTAAATCCGTATGTTTGATAAACTAGGTATTTCGTTTTTTGCACAACAGCACAATGCGTTAAATAGATTGAATTCAATGCTTCAGATTTGTATCTAGCTATGTAAGAACGCCGAATCATAGCAAATATGAATAATTCTCAACATTATATCCAAGTACTTATAGTTCAAAATATCTCCCACTTTCTGCTGATTTGCAAATACATGAGAACATAGAATATTATGATCTGCTTACATTTGAACAAAGTAGTGATTCAGCTGATCCTTTATGGCAGTGTTCCAACTAATGTTTAGGTTAGGTTTTAGTATATCTCGTAGTAGGTCGACGGCGCGTTAGTGTTACACGCGTCCCTCAAATAGATGTCAGCAAAGCAGAGGGGCCTACCAGGGCTACTGCCTGCCGGGGTTGTGGGTTATTCGAAAGAGACTAGCTGTTCCCCGCGGTTTCACCCACGCTGCTCAGCACCAGCCTTCCTCAAGAAATGGACTATCCAACACTAAAAGAATTTTCCAATTCCAACCAGTAGTCCCTGAGATTGGCGCGTTCAAACAAACAAACAAACTCTTCAGCTTTATAATATTAGTATAGATACTACGACTCCGGAACATTAAGGGCAAAAGAAGACAACACGTCTGGGCTTATTCGTTAACTCGCGCGTCATAAATTCGCGACTGCGACCGAGTGAAGATCTGTCGTATTTACAGTCATCTACAAAAGTGTTTTGTTTTCTGTAAATACGTCAGATCTTCACTCGGTCGCGAGTTGACTACAAAAAAAATAGGTAAAATCAGAAGGTGCTAATTCGCGCGCAGTCGCGAGTTTACGATGCGCGAGTTGGCTAATAAGCCAAAGCCTGACACTACCCCCGCTGCACCTAGAGCATGGGAAGTTATTTAATGATTTCTCAACCGAAATAAAGATCTGACATTATTCGTATGTTTGTTGAAAACTAAATATTATGCACATTGACGAAATAGTCACCAGAATATTGCTTAGTTCATTCTATTATAAACAACTCGATTGATAAACCTAGGCGTTTTTAGAAAAACCTTTCCTTATACTAGGAATCTCTCCTGTGTCGTGGGTGCGTTTACATACATTTAAACTCACATACACAAACAGTCATACCCGGAACAATATACAGTAGGCCATACAAACATTTGTTCCACGCGGGGATTCAACTCGCGACACGCAGCGGAGCAGTCGATCGCTCAGCTACTGCGCCAACCGTGTCGTCAAAAATAAGAAAAAAACATTTTAGTCAACAGAAACAAAATACAAATAAAACTAAAAACAACAAACTTGTTTGTTAAAACAATTGTTTTGTTAGTTAAAGACAAAACAATACTAATTAAAAGGAAGTTTTAAGAACAACATTAATATTATCTCTTATGGATTTTAACACTGTTTACACATAAACGAAGTTTATGATGAAAATGGCTATACAAAACAAGTAATGAAGTGGAAGATAAACATAACGTCATGTTGTTAACAATCATCTTTTGCGAGACGACTCACGGCCGCGGTAGAAGCGGGTCTGTGGACGGTGAGCAATGGGTAGCTCACCGTCTGTCGGTCTTGTGACTACAGTACGGCCAACGAGAAGCGATACGAAAGGTCATTAACCTAAAGAACAACTGTGGCGTCGAAAATCTAATATATAGCTCTTTCCATCTTGTGCCTTTGTCGTAATGTCTCGTTCTCCCGGCAAAAACATGACAACGTTAAGACGGGTTCGCCAACATTCGGGCGGCCATTTTAGATGGGGTTTTAGCATGGGTTTTGTTTACATTTGGTATCGCTTCTCGTTGGCCGTACTATAGTTAGTTAGTGTTCCACGCGCACCTCAAAGAGATATAACCAAAGCAGTGAGATTCTGCCAGGGCCACTGCCTGCCGGGGTTCCGGGTTGTTCGAAAGAGATACCGCGGCCCTGGAACATAGTATGTTATTTTATATTTATAGTGTTTTATGTATCCATGTATTATATTATACTAGCTGTGCCCAGCGGTTAGATGTTAGCCGATTCTCAGACCTACCCGATATGTACACAAAATTTCTTTTAAATCGGTCCAATCGTTTTGGAGGACTATGGGAACGAAAACTGTGACACGAGAATTTTATATATTAGATATATTTTTTGTTTTACAGCTACCACTGTTGGTTTCTGCATCACCTAATGTTTGACTGGTAGAAAATGCCTATAGCATTAAGTCCGCCTCTGTACTTTGTGCTTGAAGTGTTAAATAAATAAATGAACGGAAAGGGAAGAAAGGGGGAGAGAAAGATTATTTTTTTCGATCATCACGTGAGTTAAAGTTAGCGTTCGCCCAAAGTAACTATGCCACGCGGACGTAGTCGCGAGCGGAAGCTGTGGCGCGAGCGGGAGTTGGAAGTGAGGTGGTAGGAGGACATGCAAGTGAAAAGTTGTAAGATGTTCTCAAATTATTTTGTCTATACCTAATATTGACAAAATAAAAAAAATATCTCGTCTTGGCACATGACGTGGTTGTTGACATGTGGAATGTATACTTGGCTATCATTGTGCCGATTGTCGTTACGACTAATGGCCTGATAGCTGAACGCTTCGATGACCACCAGTTGAAGCTCTCCTTAGGCGGTTGGATCAAGGGCCTGATTCAAAAGACAGTACTTCTCGATACGACACGCATTGTGAGGAGGTTCCTGTCTTTAGAGCCCTCACTACCAGTAGCTTACACCCTGTTTCCAATACCGGTAGACTACATTTTTTTTTAAATGTAATTTTATGAAATACTAGCTTTTGCCCGCGGCTTCGCTTGCGTTTCATTCGGGGTAGCACAGTTCCGCTTTCCTGATTTGCAGGCTAATTGTTCTTTTTGCCCTAGCAACTTATTTATTTTCAACTTTCTTCTTTCAAAAAAAAGTTAGTCTATTTCCGTCTCAAAATCATCAAAATCGGTTTAACCATTTAGGCGTGAAGACGTTACAAACAAACAAACAAACTCACTTTTGCTTTTATAATATTGAGTAAGGATATAAAAGTGTAAACTGATAAGTGTGAAAAATTAATAAAGAAATAAACTTAAAAAAAAAATAAGGTAAATAAAACATAGTCTCGAGACACCATCAGTTAGTACGTAAAGTTAACAATGCCACGTCTACCGTCACGTCAACTTAAGCTCCTCTTTACTCAGTAACACCAATCAACTCCCGCCCCCCTATATTTTCATTCAAAAAGTTATATAGGACCCTGATCTTTACGCAGGATATGAGACGATAAGGGCGTCATATGATGTCAATATCGAAATCATAATATTACTTTGAAAATGTTAAAAGCTCATTCTGATAAATCTTTGCCCTTGTCGTTTTAGGAAATTGGATGAGAGTTTGATTCATTTTCTTGCTTTGATTCTGGATTTAAGTTTTTTTTGTGGCCATTTTTTTTTTGGAGTTTACTCCTTAAGAATCGATTTTCATATATAAGGCGCCCGGTATGAGAAAAATCCGAGGGGTAAAAAATACTAAAGTAACGAAAATGTGTCACGTTTTTGGTGCGCACCTTTAGTGCGCAACTTTCTAATTTGGCTGTGAGTGTATTAAGACGTACATATGGTATGCTGTATAGGCGACTATACCTATATAATATATGTTATTGGGCTTGTTTGTTTCTATCAGTGTCGATGTATTTATATTTTTTCATTGATTTGTGAATTTACCCTTTCATATGATATTAATCTTTTTTCAGTTGAATAAGCTCTTTTTGCGTGTACTCGTACTTAAGGAGTAAACTCCAGTCGTGCGTCGGAGCTGACACACACACTTTCTTTTTGTATTCTGATTTGTTTGATTATTATCAAAGTTGAATGAGGAATGATGGTGAGCAGAAAAAGACTACTTTTCAAGTACAAGGTAGAGATGTGATTTAGATACCTACCTAATCTTGGCCATCATTGAATTCGAAAACTGGGCGCTAACTCTTCTAGTTATTAAGTACTAACATAGGCTACGTCATATTGTTACTAACACATTGGACCACACTATAGTCTTTAAAATAAATAAATATTAATAAGTAAAGAACTAAACAAAAAAAAAAACCTAAAATCAAAGGCGTGTCAATTATCAATAATCATTAAATAGCTTCTATTGCTCTGGGTGAAGTAGAAGGTAGTGCCAAACTTTTATTAACTAAAACATCCATTTGCCTTATTTTGCCCTTTATGTTCCGTGCCACGGTAAGTCTTTCGAACAACCCCCAATCCCAGCAGGCGGTGGTCCTGGGGTAGACCCCTATGTTTTCTGACATCTCTTTAAGGCCTGCGTGGAACACGAAGGCTCTGTCGACACAGCCTGTTGACGGACGGAGAGTTTGTTACCCGTTGCTCACCGTCCCAAAACCCTTGACTACAGTGGCCGCGAGTCGTCGCACGGTGCTTAAGTTTAAATATTAGAGCAACAACCAAAAGAAAATTAACCTTAAAGTTAACTTTCTCCTTTACCAACACTCAAAAGTTGTTAGAATCCTAATTTAGCTCAGTCAAAAGACTCCAAGTTAAGTTCAAAGTCTTTAGAAGTCACTATAAAGTAGGTTAACTTATTCGAAGAAATTCTCGTAGTTATTCCTTAATTTCAATCTTGAATTATTTAACTTCAAACCAGGCAAAATGTTAAAACATTACTGATTAATTGGAATAAGTTTCAACAACTTCCCGTTAAGGCTCTTATGGTGCGTTCAGATGAAAAATTGTAAAACTAGCGGTTGAAGTGTGGTAAATATTTGAGCTGTGTAAATGTCGAGTGTATATATTAGTTAGTGTATGTTAGTTTAAGGTTTATTATTTTCTTACTTATGTTCATTTATAATTATGTTATTTTTGCTGTACATAGAGAATTTTAATGAACAAACAATTACTAAATTAAACTAAAATTATTAAACTAAACTAAACTTATAAATAAATTAAAAAATAGCGTCAAAAAATTCATCCTCAACGCAGTCAGTTGGCAATGTCCCCAAGAGACTGGCCGCGTTGCCACGTTGTATGGCAACGCTAAGCCTCTGGCCAAAGTAAAAGCCAGCCCTTGGGTCATGGGAAGTGTCAACCAAACGTTGTTATGTTATGTTTTTCTGATTGTATTTCGAGGTAAAATAATTGAAAGGGAGTTTTTCTTGGTATGGACATATAATGAGGAGTGACGAAGCACATGTGACTAAAAGAGCGATGGATTTGAATGTTAATGGAGAGGGAGAAGGTAAGGAATTATATGAAGGAGAAAGGAGTCTATGATGCCGCGATGTTTGACAAGGGAGAATGGAAGAAAAAAACGTTGTTGCGTCGACCACAAATAGAATGGGACAAGGGCACCTTATTTATAAGTTGTATTCTTGTAATTTGTATGGTGCACACAATAAAGAATATTCTATCTACTTATCTAACTCCCTAATTTTATTATCATCTCCAGCGCCTTTTCTCAACTATGTTGGGGTCAACGTCCAGTCTTACCGAGGCAGCTGATTACCAGTATTTTATATGGAGCGTCTGCCTATCTGACCTTATCTGCTTATCAGACTTACGGGCCCCGGACTGCCTACAACTATAGATGACAGCCGTGACCAATGGCTTAACGTGCTTTTCGAGGCAGGGAAAAAAATCGGTATACCATGGGTGTTCACCCATCCATGGGGATGGGTGAACACCCATGGTATACCACTATACATAAGCTAACCCGAATACGCGTCGCTTAACCTAATGGTAGATTATAAATTTTTTGCAGCGATCAGACGTAAGTGCGCCGCGTCGCTGCTGCAGAGTGTCCGGGGCAGCTCGAACAACCTTCTGAATGTCATTGCGGGGAAATTTGATCGCCCGTTTATACGTGTTTAGTTGAATCAAAATGTTTTACTAACATAGTTTTCTAAGTTACAGTAGTACAATATCCGAAATAAAATGATTATTATTATTATAACCTTTTTTTCGGATGGGAAATCATCATAACCCGCTCTGGCCGCAGCTTAAGGGAATGTCAGACTTGTCCAGAAAACTCATCCACGTTCCTCAAAAATAAATAAATATCTTGGGACAACTCACACACGGCTATCTGATCCCAAGCTAAGCAGAGCTTGTGTAATGGTAACCAGACAACTGATATACATACTTATATTATTTATAAATACATACATATTATAGATAAATCACAACCAGACACAGAACAAACAATCATGCTCGTCACACAAAGTTTGTCCTGGGTGGGAATCGAACCCACGACCTCCGGCTCAGCAGTCAGGGCCACTAACCACTAGGCCAACAGGCCCGTCTGCCGTCGTTCCTTCTTTCTTTTTTTCATGTATCTCTTTCGAACAACCCGCAATCCTGGCAGGCAGTAGCCCTGGCAGGCCTCTCTGCTTTGCTGATATCTTTTTGAGGCGCATTGAACACGAACACGCTGTCGACATGGCTTGTTGTCACTAGACGGAAGGACGATATGCCACCGATTGCTCACCGTCCACAGACCAAGGGGTCTGTGGACGGTCTCTACGGTTGCCGGGAGTCGTTTCGCGGAAGACAGCCTTGAGTGGCTGATATTGTTTAACCACGAGCTCCTCATTTTAACTTAGGTGAATTTCGCGACGTGTTTAAATAAATAGTTTAACTACGTTTTCGTTTTGAAATCAAATTCTGTTTTATCATGAAATACATAGCTTCACTCGAAGCCAACTGAACGAATGACTTGCCAATATATCGCCACGTCTCTCGTTCGTTTCCTGAGCAATTCTATACGTTGATATCTTAATTTCCTCATTCGACCGTCCTCGGGTCACTTTCGTTTTAAAAGGTTCAACTTGCTATGTTTCTGTTAGAGACACGAAACACGATTTGCTGCCGAAGCCGAAACCTTGACAGAATATTCGGCTTCTGTTCTAATTTTGGCCGAAACCGAATTGAAGGAACCGAGTTATTAATAACTAGCTGGTGCCTGTGGTTTCACCTGCGTGATGATCGAAAAAAATATCCTTTGTGTTATTCCAAACCATAATCTAGCTCTGTGTCAAATTTCATTAAGATCCGTTCAACCGTTTTGATCATACATCCTCACAAATATACACATTTAGAATATTAGTAGGATCTACAATGTAACCTGAAAATTATTGTAAAAATCAATATTTCAATTTCATTTTATCCATGGAGTCCAGCATTTAATCCCATAGTTGGGCGAAGTGTTAGTGTCAAGTCCGCGCAATGACTAGACCAAAATCTTTGGAGAACACCAGTTTTGCCTTACCAAAGTTTCAGATCCTTCCTTGACAAAAATATTAGTATGGCCGAAACCAGGACTTTCATACGAAACCGATACCGATACCGAATTTTCGGTTGGCCTCTACTTTCTGTAAAACTTTATATATTTGATGAAGGTAAGGGAAATTGGTCTTTTAAATTCTCATCATCTTTTATTCAGAGTGAAATTCTGAATTCGTTGTTTTGTGTGTGTTTGGTATCAATATTGATTGTGTGTGGAGCGACTCATCGCAGGACACATCCTGTGAGTTAACCTCCTTTTTATATTGTTTAATTTGAAGCTAAACTTACTAACTTTTGACGACACGGGGTTAGCGATCGACTGCTGTGACGATTGTCGCGGGTTCGTTTCTGGCGGTTTATGTAGTTGAAATGCTTGTAAACGCACCCACGATACAGGAAAAATTCCTAGTGTCGGGCAACGTCTTTTTTTTTAAAAAAAGGAAGAAATACGAAAGAATTGTTTTGTTCAAATAATGCGGGTCAATTGATGGCTACGAAAATGCAAAGCGATGTTGCTGGCCCCGTTTTACACTCTATTAACCTAACACGAGCATGCGGCGTACTTGAAAAACGTACATAACATAAAACGTTTTTTTTTAATCGATAGTATAGAGTCCTGTTTTTCGATTAAGGCGGCCAATCTCAGCGAAGATTAGCCATCTGCGCGGGGGATATTATAATACACAAGTGTGTGCACAGGCACAGGTGCACTTTCTGTTCCCTTTATCTTATAGTCCAATGGGAAGGTAATAAGAAATGACCGGAGAAACATCAGACCAACAGCTTAACGTGCTTTTCGGGGCACCGGGGGTATCTTACCGCCAAATTTCAAACTCCCCGGAGTTTGAAATTTTGCTACTGTGAAATTCGTAATGGTAAAACCCAATAAAATTTTTTTGGCCGACCTGAGAAACGAACTCCGTGCTCAACAGTCGCGCTTTAAATCGCAAGACCACCGGAGAAGTAAATCGTAAATCAAAAGAACAATTCTCTTAAAGAGTTATATTTAATTTAAAACTTACAACAATCACAATCAGTATAACCCATTGATTTTAATAAATTCTTAATTGTAAAATTATTAATATATTACGGGTGAAATGAATATTTTCAATTTAAAAATCGACGAATTTAAGTAAGGTTTACACAGCGTGCTCGTCTGATTGGGCCTTTGAACAATTTTTTAATTTGTGTTTTTCACTTTGTTGTCGTTCTCAGTTATTTTCTTTGTTTATTATCCTACCAATATTATAAATGCGAATGTTTGTGAGAATGTATGGATGTGTGTTACTCTTTTACGTCAAAACGGCTGAACGGATCTAGATGGAATTCGGCACAGATGTAGATTATAGTCTGGAATAACACATACTTTTTCGATATCACGCGGGCAAAGCCGCGGCGCCAGCTGGTAAGAAATAATAAACCCACTATTAGACCAACTACATGCTATGCTTGCAAATGAACCAACTGGCTTGAAGTGACGTATGTATATTTATTTTTTATGAAACTCCGTTTTGCTAATTTTGCATGCCAATTTAAAATTGCCGTGTCTAGTCTTGACTTGAGACGAAAAGTTTAAAGTTAGTTTATTACTTGAAGAATTAAAGTACCTTTTTCTAGACACCAAGCGACCTTTGTTGTCAAAATTTAAATCCAGTGGTTAGGGCTCGAAAAGTAGACAGTCTCTTAAATTCGCATTTAGGTACAATAATTTAGGGTACATTTTCATACCATCATTCATGACTGACTGAGCTCTTGAACGATGAATAAATCTGAATATCCATTATACACAAGCATCGTAAACTTCTAGCTGAAGATTTGATTACGTAAACCAGCCCACTTCATGAAAGCTCAAGTATCATTACACGATCTACCGCAAAAGCTTTGGCACAAAAATCAACTTTAAAATATACAGTTTGTTGAAAAGATTAGCTCTATCATCTGCAACCTTGAGACTCGCAGACTTCCCTCGAAGAATTTTTAAGAAACACTTTGGCAAAATTGTTCGGAAACGCGAACCGTGTCAGAAAATTTACATTTTATTAATCTTCAAATGAGGAGAATCTTCGGATGAGCTTCGTGGAAAAGGGAGGAAAAAAAAAACAATATGAACGCTCGCCTGCGAAGATTGGAACCGTCCTCTTTCATTGATGAAATTTTGCAAAAGAGATTCTATAAAATTAAAGTTGACGTTTCGGAGTGCGAGGGAAGGAGCGGATCTGTCGTGATTCTAAATCTTGATCAAATATTTTATGTTGAGACACTTTGAAGTGAACAAGCTTAGGAGTCGGCTTAGGGTCGGCTTCTAATGGAATGCAACTGAATACTATAACTTTACATGGAGCGACTGACTATCTGACCTTCACAACCCAGTTAGTAGTAGGTAATACAATAGTAGGTACTGTAAGAGGTTTTATATAACCTAAGCAATGCTGGCTGATAGAGCATAACGTTCTAATACTCATGTCGTTTTTAAAAAGAGAATAGGTTTTTCTCTTTGAAGTATGAGATGTAAATTGGAATGATTTAAAAATATAATCCTTAAACGATTATTTGCGCTTTATTTAATTAGATAAAAACCCAGTTACTACAGTACCTTGGTAAGACTGGTTGCCAGACTTTCAAGACACTGACTATCAGTTACGACTGTCGTAGATCATAAAATGACAAAGTCAAAGTAAAATTCTTTATTGCTAACTAAGTGTAGTAATTTAGATCTTAACAAAGGGTTCTTAGAACTTAGTTACCTGTTTAGGCATTGCAATTTAATAGTTGATAATACATATAAAAAAAAACATACTAAATTTATCAATCAAACTTTTTTATTTATGATATATATTATATAATAATAATATTAACATCATATGTATATATATATCATAGATTTTATATCATAGGATTATAAAAAAATTACAAAAAGTTTTACAATAATTGCTCATGTAATTACAAAATATATTACATAATTATTTCTCTTCCAGGAATTCTTTTTATTGAGCATTTTTAATCGAAAAACCTTTTAGCTTCCTTTTAAACACACCAATTGAATCACAAGCCGACAGCCGGGACCAACAGCTTAATGTGTGTAACTTAGTATGTAACGGGTGGACTATCCATAGACAAACCTAGGCAAGCACGGCTTAACCTAAAGATCGACCCGAGCGGCTGTTATTATTGAGTCACGAACCCCGTTCCGCTTCTGTTATTTACTTAACTTGCTACACACGTAAGTGATCTGTATGTTCCAATTACAACCGTTATTCTATGACATTTTTGTATGGAAACGGAAAATTTACAAACCTTCTTTTTTCTTTTTGGGGTTCCCTACCTTGATAGAAAAAAACTGTCTGTGAAAAATTAATTTGTTGTCCGACAGTCTGTCTGTCTGTCAAGACTCTTTATCTCGGGAAAGCTAAATGTATACGTTTTAATTAAAAAGCTGTATGTGGTCTCTTCGTGGTGTGAAAAATCAACTCATTTAAGATTTGCCAGCGTCATATTGAGTGAACTTTAGACTTTGTAATAGGGTTCGTTTTTAATTTTATTTTATTATCGGTACTATTTTTGGCTTTGAAATAAGATCGTCGATAAATTTTAATATTGATAGATTAATTAGTACTTATGTATTCAGTATCGTATAAACTAAATACGAAGACATAAAACAAAGTTCTTCTGTAATATTTCGCAGGCTATATTTATGCCAACGAAGATAGTTAACAAAATAAACTGAACTAACTCAAACTAATGAGGTGTCGTTAAATTAGTCTGTAGTTAGAACAAAAAGCTAGCTAGACTGATAGATAGTCTGGCAGACCCAGACTTTAACTGGAAGTTATGATGTGAAGCTTTGTACTTTTCAACAAACCTCAAACGGCGCAAATATCACAATTTGATTGGTAATTATGTTTTTGAGCCGTTTGGGGTTGAAACACTCGGGTCATGGGGTCCGAGTGCCCATGTAGTATTTCGAGAAATCGCCAAGCGATTGGTCGATTCTTCTCGTGACCTGAGAGGGCTGGCCTGTTTTTTGCACAAAAAATAAGCATTGCCATCCAACGCGGTAATGCTGCCAGCCTTCTGGGCACTTTACCTGTTGACGGTGATACGGACGAATTTGTTGACGCCCTGTAATTTTCTATTTTTTACTTGTATATATTTTTTTATTATTAGTTTGTGTATATTTATAGGTTGTATATATTTAATAATTAATTTAATTATAATATGATGAATAAAAACTATTTTATTTTGTTTCTAGGCATTTTTGTAACCAGTCTTACCAAGGCGTACTGAATTTTTATTACAGGGTTGTGTAGGTCTGATAAGCAGCCGCTTGGAGTTGTGGGTTGTTTGAAAGAGATACCGCAGCCCCGGAACGTAAAGGGCAAAAAAAGGAGCGGTCGTGATCATCAAATAACTTTCCCCGCTCTGGGCGTAGAAGAGGGAGTGTCAGACTTTTACGGGCAAAAACCACCCATGTTCCTTCTTTTGCACTTTACGTTCCGGGGCCACGGTATCTCTTTCGAACAACCCGCAACCCTCGCAGGCCCCTTTGCTTTGCTGACATCTTTTTGAGACGCTCGTGGAGCACAAACGCGCCATGGACACAGCCTGTCTTCACTGGACGGACGGACGTTGAGCTACCCATTGCTCACCGTCCACAGACCCGCATCTTGACGGGCCTTTTGGTCCAGTGGTTAGTGGCCCTAACTGCTGAGCCGGAGGTCGTGGGTTCGATTCCCACCCAGGACAAACTTTGTGTGATGAGCATGATTGTTTGTTCTGTGTCTGGGTGTGATCTATCTATAATATGTATGTATTTATAAATTATATAAGTATGTATATCAGTTGTCTGGATACCATAACACAAGCTCTGCTTAGCTTGGGATCAGATAGCCGTGTGTGAGTTGTCCCAAGATATTTATTTATTTATATCTACGGTGGCCGAAAGTCATCTCGTTTTCTAACTTACCTTCCTCACATAATCTATAATATTCTATAATGAGTTCCACATAATCCTCTAAACACCAACATTTGAGCTTACCATAAACTTAGCTAATTAAACTTTGGCCCGGCTGAGGTCCTTCGGGTGCCCCCTGTGAGTCCACACCGGAGATAGATGCAGAAGTCCGACTCTAAACAACAACCAAAACCATGAACACACATACGCCTGGTCTTAAATGGGTATTTATCGTATGATAACACGATGCTTTGAAACATAGCGAACGACGTGGAGGTATTGATTTTTTTATTTTTTTATTTGGCTCACCAACAATTGAATACACAGTACAAGATCAAGAAATACATCGAACAAAACTTATAGATTAGTGTACCAATCTCTTACAGGTAAGCACATCATGCATTATGTTAATGTTCAATAAACATGAGTAGCTTTATTATCACCTAAAACTATCCTTACTAATATTATAAAAGCGAAAGTGAGTTTGTTTGTTACCTCTTCACGCTTTAATGGCTAAACCGATTTTGATGAAACCAGGAGACGGACATAGGCAAATTTTTATTAAAAAAAGTGGGATATGAGGGAGAACGTGGGAAAAGACGGAAAACTTAGCGTTGCTATTACAAATCAATCAGGCGCAAGAGCAAAAAATGCAGGTCTGCTTGGTGTGTTATACCGAATTTAACGCGAGCGAAGCCGCGGGCGTAAGCTAGTACCTACTGAAATATTAACCATATACTCAACTTTGTGATCCCTTTGTGCTTTGAAATAAATCAATCCTCTAAGTCTACGCAGTCAAAAGATGTGGTTGTTTATGTAGCAAGTTTTTAAGGAACCCTTTTTTTCGGAAGGGAAATCTCTCTGGGTGAAGCGGGGGGGAGTATCAGTATTGACTAAAACCATCTATGTTCCTGCTATTGCCTTTTATGTTCCGGGGCCGCGGTATCTCTTTCGCACAACCCGCAATCCCGGCAGGCGGCGGCCCTGACAAGCCCTTCTGCTTGCCCTCTGCCGTCGATACGGCCTATCGTCAATAGACGGACGAACGGTGAGCTACCCATTGCTCACCGTCTACACGCCCGCATCTACACAGTGACCGGGAACGACTCGCGAATCCCGCGGATATAAGGAACCCTGGGTGCGGAACTAAGCCTCACTTTTGGTCGTTTTTATCACGAGAAAATCACTTCTTACTTTTGGTAAATTTTTATATACTCGTGCTTGTACAACGATCTCAAACAAAAGCCGATCGCGAGTGCACTTGCACTCGGTGTACGTGAAGCGTGTCTATGTGTGCGTGCGTTTCGTTGAATAGTTCTGACCTTCTGCAATAACTATTTATTTTGTCTATGCTAATATGACGAGCACAATATTTTGTTCTGAAATATTAAAGTAAAATTAGATTGTTAGAAATTATGTTTTGATTTCGTAGAATTTTCCCTTATAGAAAATTGTTTATTTGTTTTTAATTAAATTGTTTCTTGTGAATATGATGCTTCTGTCTTTTTATAATATACGTCGAATTGAAATTGACTATCATTCTTTTAGAGAGCTTAGTTTAAAAAAATCGGGTAATTGCGAGTCGGACTCACACCTGGACTAGAGATATGATTTATCCACAACACCAAGGAACCACGGGTTTGAGTCATAAGTCATAAGGCGCGTCGCCCACACGACATTTGTAAAGAAAATCTCACATCAGAGTCACGCCGCAGCGAGATTTCCTTTACAAATGTCGTGTGAGCGACGCGCCTATCGCGCCCGGGCCGCGACTGCGCCTCGACTCTTGGTCGTGTGGGCGACGCGCCTATGTAGGTATTTTATTTCAAAACTGTATACATTGTGTAGAAAATAAAAATTACAATAAGGACACAATATACGAGGAGCTTGTGGCTAAATAATAGCAGCAGCTCTTGTCGATCTTTAGGTTCAGCAACGCTTGCCTAGGTTGGTCTGTGGATGGGTGACCATCCGTTACATACCGAATTTCCTCCGTGCCTCGGCAAGCACGTTAAGTCGTAGGTCCCGGCTGTCATTTGTATATCTTTGACAGTCGTTACAGGTAGTCAGTGTTCCGAAAGTCTGACAACCAGTCTAACAAAGGGGTATTGTATTACCCAGTAGTAACTGGGTTGTGGAGGTCAGATAGGCAGTCGCCTCATGAAAAATATATATGATATTCAGGTGTATCCGGTTAGACTGGAAGCCGAGCCCAACATAGTTGATGATGATGAAGGACACAATATTGATTACAATATTTTTATATGTCAAAGATATATAATCGAATTATAAAAAAGGATGTCAAACAATAAACATTAAGGAAAAATATAGGAATACACATAATGTCAAAATTAATTATTTTACATAAAGGATGTCAAAGATAAAATAGATAAAATTAACAAACAAAGATTGAAACAGAAATAAATAAAAACAGTGAGCAATATCAAATCAAAACGAATTAATATAATGCCATTTTATTTCAGTCGAAAATCATTTTGTCATTTAAGAATTCATAAGAGTTTACGGTTTTTTTTTAACAACGGTATTTTTAAAGCCACGGAGAAAACTCATCTCTTCTATTCTCTTTAAAAAAACGCTGCCGAGGAATATTCCCTGTATCATGAATGCGTTTACAAAAATTTAAAATTACATACACACCCAGCCAAACCCGGAATAAATATTTGTATGGCCTACAGATAGTTCTTCCAGGTCTGGCTG
Source organism: Ochropleura leucogaster (assembly GCA_958449745.1). Classification (NCBI taxonomy): domain Eukaryota; kingdom Metazoa; phylum Arthropoda; class Insecta; order Lepidoptera; family Noctuidae; genus Ochropleura; species Ochropleura leucogaster. The sequence continues at coordinate 9,114,522 of OY288224.1, read as the reverse complement.
TTTGTGTGTGCGGGAATCGAACCCGCAACACGTAGTGCAGCAGTCAATCGCTCAGCCACTGCACCAACCATGTCGCCTGAATGTGGTCGGTGGTCAGCCATCCACTATCTATCCTAGTCAAATGCGGATTAACTTATTTACTCATGAGTTCCTCCCAAACAATATTCTTGCAAAAAATAAACAAGCTTTATTGTTTTGCCAAAAAAATCCGTTTCTCCAACTCCATTTTCGTCATCCTATGCTGATTTCCATTGTGTAATGGCACATAAATTATATATGATTGATTACCCCTCCCTTTTTCCCATATCTAAATACTGCCCCATATTTTGTTTACACAATATAGTCATTACAATATTTTTTGTCGTATAAAACAAACCGTTATTTTTCTTGGCATACAAATCATTTGTTGTTAAAATGTGTTGTTTTCTGGGAGAGTTGTGGTTATTTTTTTAGATCTTGTGGGGATGATAGGTTGGTGTATTCATGTTATCTAGAGTAGCCACCTTATAGCGTTGACAGTGACTTGTTATTCACTGGGGACTTTAGGCTTAATCTACTCCAGTTCACTAGATGGGATTCACATGATAAATTGTGTTTTTTTTTGCTGATGGGAAATTATCAAATTATTTCCCCCGCTTTGGACAGAGAGGTGGGGAGTGTCAGACTTTTCATAACTAAAACCCACCTGTTCCTTTTGCCGTTTAAGTTCTGGGGCCGCGGTATCTCTTTCCTACAACCCGCAACCCCGACAGGCGTTGGCTTTGACACGTCATTTTTCTTTTAAAGTACCTAGTTTAGACTCGAAGTCGTAGTTTCTACAAAAACCGGCCAAGAGCGAGTCAGACTCGCTTACCACTATCGCTGACCAGAACTCAGCGTATGTGTCCATCACATATTGTATAATTTAGACTGGGCAGCGAAAGGGTTACCGAGGGTTCCGTACAAACTTGCGACATAAACAGCCATATCTTTGACTAGCTGTTCCACGCGGTTTCATCCACGCTGCTCAGCACCTGTTGGTCGTAGCGTGATGTTATATAGCCTATAGCCTTCCTCAAGAAATGGACTATCCAACTATATTAGTATAGATTGTGTAGATTTAGCAAGTTGGTTTTTACACAGCACAGAGGGACTACAAAGAACGGTTATCAGTTAAACTTGATACCTCCACGCGTTCTTGAGATAAACGGTCTTGTCAGACAGACAGACAGACAGACCCTAAAAAATTACATTTGGTAATCGTAATGTGTAGTCAGCAAAAGTAACCAGTAATAACCAAGCTCGTCAGATTTAGTTTTTTATACGAAACCTATCGACGTCTTTTTTTTTCAAGTAACTTCTCTCGCTCCGGGTGTAACGGAAAATCTGACTTTTACCCATCAATGTAGGAAATTGGCATGACACAAAGGGCAAAAACAGGACATTTTGATTAATATTATTCTTGTTTTTCTTTTATTTCCTTTACCGGAATAAATCTTAGAATGATATGCTTAACTAAATAACTAAACTAATCTTGTTCTGCAAACCCTGTCCTTCATACTGTCATCAACTCTACAAAATACTTGCTCCGAAACACTTCTCTCTCATACCAAGTATAAACAATAGTTATCCGCCATTTCATGTGACGTATAGACCATTAGGAACGTCGACAAAACAGTAATATCTATTTATTGTATTGAAATAACATGAGAGGCAAGAAATATGTCCGCTGTTATAATGTTCTCTGTCTTTTCGACTGATTTAGAGCCGAAAATATACGGGAATATGTTTGTGGAAGACTGTATTGTAATGTATGTGTTTTCTTATAGGCGGTAAGAATTGGAAGTTATGAGCTAGGGTTTGGGGTAGTTGTAGATGTATATTTGTATTACTAGCTTTTGCCTGCGGCTTTGATCGCGTTTAATTCGAGGTAAAACAGTTCCCCTTTCCTGATTTGCAGGTACCTGCTACCTGTAGCTTTTGACCTTGCGCCTTATTTATTGTAATAGCAAAGCTAAGTTTTCCCTTTTCTTCCCACTTTCTCCCTCATTTCTCACTTTAAAAAAACATCAAATTAATGTGGACCATAAAGATATTGAATTGAATTAAATGATGTATAGTTTATTGAATTAGATATTTGATGTTTTAGTTTTCATATAAATAGTTTGCATTTGACTGCAATTCGCCCGTTGTGAAGCAATATATAGGTACTTCAAAATTTAAATTATATTTTGTTGTGAAACAAAATTTGTTTATTAATTACGTAATAAAGTCTGTCAAATAAATATATATGTAAACACGTCGTTTCCATTTATGTTTTATAACTGCCACGCGTAAAAAGTTTTGTTTAAAATATTAGGTAACGTTATTAAAATGTGCCGCAGCGACATTCCTAAATTAAATTAGCAGTTTACTCATATTAATTAAAAAGGCTTTGTTTATTTTCAAATATTATATAATGGCATGCAATTAAGCGAATAAAAATACATTTGTTTCAATATTAATAAAATGTTGTTGTTGCTAACTGCATTATTTAAAGTAATCTAAATAATAATTGTAACAAAAAGAAAAATCTGACCAAAAGCGAGTTAGACTCGCGCACCAGGGGTTCCGTATAAACTTGTGAATAAACAGCCATATCTTTTGACTGCGTAGTCTTAGAGAGTTGATTTTTCACAGCACAAAGGAACTATAAATTTGAGTATATGGTTTTAATTTCAACTTGATATTTTATAAAGGAGGAGGAGATAAAGGGGCTTGACAGAAAGAAGTTTAAAAAAAAAAAAGTGTGTGTGTCAGCTCCGACGCACGACTGGAGTTTACTCCTTAAGTACGAGTATCTAACCATACGCAAAAAGAGTTTATTCAACTGAAAAAAGATTAATATCATGTGAATAAATTCACAAATTAATGAAAAAAAAATAGCAATATAAATACAACGACACTGATAGAAACAAACAAGCCCAATAACATATAGTATATAGGTATAGTCGCCTATACAGCATACCATATGTACGTCTTAATACACTCACAGCCAAATTAGAAAGTTGCGTACTAAAGGTGCGCATTTTCGTTACTTTAGTAGGTTTTACCCCTCGGATTTTTCTCATACCGGGCGCCTTATATATGAAAATCGATTCTTAAGGAGTAAACTCCAAAAAACATTGACCCACACTAGTCATTTCCCGTACAAACTTGTGACATAAACAGCCATATCTTTAGACTGCGTAGTTTTAGAGAGTTGATTTTTCACAGTACAAAGGAACTATAAATTTGAGTATATGGTTTTAATTTGAACTTGATATTTTACGCGTTCCCGAAATAGAGGGTCTTGACAGACAAAATATTTTTTTAAACGTTTTCCCACACCACAAATTTCCCCTGTATCGTGGGTACGTTGACAAACAGTTAAACTGACATACACAAACAGCCAGACCCGAAACAACTATCTGCAGGTCATACAAATATTTGTTCCGTGCGGGAATCGAAACCAATTGCTTAGCCACTTTGACGGGCCTGTTGGTCTAGTGGTTAGTGGCCCTAACTGCTGAGCCGGAGGTCATGGGTTCGATTCCCACCCAGGACAAACTTTGTGTGATGAGCATGATTGTTTGTTCTGTGTCTGGGTGTAATTTATCTATAATATGTATGTATTTATAAATTATATAAGTATGTATATCAGTTGTCTGGTTACCATAACATAAGCTCTGCTTAGCTTGGGATCAGATAGCCGTGTGTGAGTTGTCCCAAGATATTTATTTATTTATTTATTTACTGCGCCAACTGTGCCGTCAAAGTGATCTAATAAGGGTTCCACTTTTTTTATTTGAGGTATGGAACCTTAAAAAAGAAAATCTCTACATCTTGCCTACTCTATGCAATTCTATTCTACACTAAATCTAACTTAAGAACACAGACACATAAAAACCGTTATCGTCCAGTATAATTCGCGAATGAAACGAAGCCGCCAAATTCATTGCTTAACTTTGATAATGACGTGCTTTGTTGAAATAAAACTGGGTATTTTGACCGTTGTATTTATTTCATAACTAGTTTTTGCCTGCTGCTTCGCTCACGTTAAATTCGGGGTAACACAGTTCCCCTTTTCTGATTTGCAGGTATCTGTAGTTTTTGCCCTTGCGTCTTAATTATTCTAATAGCAAAGCCAAGTTTTCCGTTTTCTGCCCTCTTTTTCCCTCATTTCTCAATTTTTTAAAGTAGCCTATGACCGTCTCTAGGGTCTCAATTATTTCTGTACCAAAATGCATCAAAATCGGTTCAGCCATTTAGGCGTGAAGACGTAGCAAACAAACTCACTTTCGCTTTAATAATACTAGTGAGGATATGGAATAATGACGCGTTTTGTGGGACTTTCTTGTGTAATGACGTGCAAAAAGTGCTGAGTTACCATGAAGTTTCTTGCTGGTTCTTCTCCATAGGAAACGACCAACCCGAACCGTGCACCTTTTCTTGACGTTTATAAGTGCCCAAGTAGGCATATGTGAAATAAAAATATTTTGATTTTACCATTATTTACAGATACCATTATATAGCATTGATTTTTAAGATTTATACAATTACGTTAAAATTTGACTCAATATTTGCCAGGTAAAAGTATTACAGGCCTATAAAACGCTATTTGCTGGTATAGCTCTTTTAAGATTAGAATAGAACCTTCTTCGTTAAAAAGTGTTTGCCAGCTTTATCCACAAAATCAATAGTGTAACGAACTCTCCTAAGAATTGCTTAAACTCAATTGCTATTAACGGGTTTCGAGATTGGAAAAGAAAAGAAAGGATTTTTTTTCTTATTTTTTTTTTGTTGAATCTATTTTAAGGTATCTTCGGCCGGTATATTACGCTGATGAAGTGGTTTTCTTAAGATATCTTATACAGTTAAGTAATCTTCACTTTATTGAGCATATATCTTCCGCCCGCGACTTTGTCGATACAGGAGAAATTTCTAGTGTGGGACAATGTTTTTTTTATAAATGAAATGAAATTATTTGAAACCGGATATTTACATTAAAGGATAAACATAATAAGTATGCCGTTGCAAATGTAATTTAGTTTATTCATTTTAACACATATTAAAAAAAAAAGTTTATTTTCAGGCGTCAACGGCTCATAGCTTGTTAGTAATCAGTACAAATTTAAAAACTATGTTAATATGTAACACATAAGTACAACAATAAAACTAAAACACATTAAAAAATATAATTAGCCAATGTTATAGGAAGATAATTATACATTTTTAATTTATCATCATCACCATCTTCTGCATTTATCCCAAGTTGTTTGGTCGACGCAGCCTGTTTTTTTATTCCATAAATAAATAAATAATATCTTGGGACAACTCACACACGGCTATCTGATCCCAAGCTAAGCAGAGCTTGTGTTATGGTAACCCGACAACTGATATACATAAAAATTGTATATTCTATGTCCGTTTCCTGGTTCCGAACTATCTATGTACCAAAATTCATCACAATCGGTGTAGCCATTAAAGCGTGAAGCACAAACAAACAAACTCACTTTCGCTTTCATAATATTAGTAAGGATAAATAATATGTGTCCATCTTGTTGACACTTCCACTTGCCCTTTAAACCTCACGTTAACAACGAAGGAACACTGTTATTTGAATTTAAACAAGCTTCAGTACAGTACCTTCAAATTGTGACAGACAAAGTGAGCAACATTTAATATCATATTTGAACACCATTAAAACCATCCCCCTAGAGGTTTTCAAAAGTAAATTCGCTGCTCCTTTCAAAATATACACTTCAAAGAGACTACTTAATATGTAAAGTGGGAAATTTTACTAATTTTGAATAGTGGATGCTTTTGGTATGTTTCGTTTTATTATTGTTTACTTGTTTTTCATACTTACATTTTAAAAAAATATTATAAACTAGCTTTCGCCCGCGGCTTCACCGGCGTTAAATTTGGGGTAACACAGTTCCTCTTGCGCCTTATTGATTTGTAATAGCAACGCTAAGTTTTCCCTTTTCTTCCTACTTTCTCCCTTACATCCCACTTTTTTTAAATAAAAATTAGCCTATGTCCGTCTCCTGGTTTCCAACTATCTCTGTACCAAAATTAATCAAAGTCGGTTTAGCCATTAAAGCGTGAAGAGGTAACAAACAAACTCACTTTCGCTTTTATAATATTAGTAAGGATTATATAAAAAAAGGATTGTGTAGTTTTATGAAATCACAGTAAAAGTATTTTTTTTCACATTATAGACATTTCGGCGTCCCTACTCCGTGGTCGACCGTCACGCGACATGCAACACACAGACGAAAAAGCTTCACTTCAAAAATGTGGTCCACTGATTTCGGGAGCAGGCGCCTAGCTGTCGAAGGTCTTGCTTGATGGAAAAAGGTTCACCCCCTATTACATGAGCCTAAAACATTACTAAAGGAATGTGGGTTCACTGCACACCTGCATCTTACCTTGCGGAGGAATTCGGTCATGACGCTGTGTTATGTAATGGACATAAGTTGAAGGACCCTCTACGTACCTTATACATGAATTTTGAGTGCTCCGTTAGTCTCCCAGTCGACGGCACCCTGAGTTCGATTCCCACCCAGGAAAAAAAAAGTGTTGTAAGGTTTTTCCATAAGGAATTTCATAGAAGCAGCCCGGAGTTTGAAAGTTGGTGGTAAGATACCCCCGTGCCTCGGACACGCCGTTGGTCCTGCGCCTGATCTCTTTCCGATCATGACGGATTATTGTTCCATCGGACTATGAGAGTGACTCTATGTTCCCAGAGTACACAATTGTCTAGACCCGCACTTGTCTACTACACACTATAATATCTCCCGCGACGATGGCAAATGTCCGCTGAGATTGGCTCCAGTGGCCGAAAACAGTCAGAAGGACTTTATATGAATTCTGAGCAAATTATATAACACAATTGATTTATTTATTATATACACAGTGTTTGTTTTAAACGACAATAAAAAAACCTAACTTAATAATATGTATTATAAAAGCGAAAGTGAGTTTGTTTGTTTGGGAACCTGGAGTTGGAGTTTTTTCAAAATAAAAAGTGAGTAAAAGGGGAGATAGAGGGAAGAAAAGGGTCGATCATCAAGCAGGTTAAAGTTAACGTTAGCCCAAAGTAACTATGCCACGCGGACGAAGTCGCGGGCGGAACTAGTCTTTTAACATGTTTCAGGTGAAGCCACGCTTGTCTATTTTACATTTTGTTGATGTTGAATATATAGCTTAGAAAGCGATTGTCACTTGTCTTGAGTCTATGGATGTTTCATTGCTTCACAATATTTCAAATTTCGAAACGTATCATGTACGTCTGCGTCAAATTACGTGACGTAATTCTCAGCAAGCGTGTTGCTAGACTAAAATCTACGCAATCTTAGAGGCACACACCTCATTGGATCAAATTCGACGTGACATGAATATCACAATAGATATTTTGAGAGAACGTGATTATTATTTTAATAGTATTCCAATCTGGTACTGGAGTTATCAGAATAGATGGTTTAACGAAATTCCATAGAGCATTGCTAGGTAAGAATTTATGCTGTGATTCAGTTAATTGAATGCTGCCGCAATACTAGCAGCTTTGGAAACGGGTTTCTACGAAAACTGGAATCTGGTTAGGGTTTAATTTTGTACGGGATCGAGCTTATGTATGACCGCAGCTCAATTTCAGTTTGGGGCCAGCAAATCTAGATTTTTATTTCTTACAAGTTTTGATAAAGGTATGTAACCTCCATATCAGAGGAACCGGCTGCTGTTATAGTTTGACGACACGTTTGGCGCAGTGGCTGAGCGATCGCATGCTGCGCTGCGTGTCGCGGCTTCGATCCTTGCACGGGACAATTATTTGTATGACGTACAGCTAGTTGTTTCTGGTTTGGCTGTTTGTGTGTGTGAGTTTAAATGTTTGTAAACGCACCCACAATGCAGGTGGAATTCTTTATGTTTCACGCGGACTTCAAAGATAAAAAAAAATCAAAAGCATTTATTTCAATTAGACTATTAAAGGCACTTTTGAATGTCAAGAAACAAAATGAAGCTACTGTCCCGGTCACAAGCCATAATAACTTGTGAAAGTACTGTAGTTGCCCATTCTAAAGCGTTGATCTCTTTGGAGAAGAATGGCAAGAAACTCCTTGGATTTGTCAGAAAAGCCAGGGCTTCCGAACGAAGAAGGGGTGCGGGTTGTTCGAAAGAGATACCGCGGCCCTGTAACATTCGCTTTTTTTTGGGGAAGTTACTTGATGATTTCCAATGTGCAAAAAAAAGAAGCCTGTTATCATTTACCAATGAGTCCCACACCCTTCCCAAAATAATGAAACCTATTCCCAAAATCCAAACCGATATCCCTTTAATACCCAAACACATAATATATGTACATACGTAGGTATCCATCCCATTTACAATCCAATTCTTTTTACCTACTAACCTAAGTAAATGGATAATGTATTCGGCCAGCCGTGATCTGCAAAATCCGACAAGGGAAATGACGAATGGGTAGCGAAATCATACAATAAGGAAACGAGCTGAAATCCGGGAGGTTTTTATCCCAATATCTCTTTGTAGGAATCGGTCTGTATAAATTAATTTGGGGTTTTTGTTCAGAATTTAGACCTTGCTAATGGGATCCGGAATTTGGCGTTGATTTCGGAATTGTATTGCGTGAGGGTTTAGAGATAAAGGGTGTGTTTTGGTGTTGATTTGTTTTTTACTCGACCGTGGTGTACCTCAAAAGGAGGGTGGAATATACGGTTGGATCAAAAACAGACTATAGAAGGTGTACCACGTAATGTTCCGACACACACAAAACAAATCGTTCGAATTCATGTGACGGGTGGCCAAGCTTAATAAATAAATATCTTGGGACAACTCACACACGGCTATCTGATCCCAAGCTAAGCAGAGCTTGTGTTATGGTGACCAGACAACTAATATACATGCTTATATAATTTATAAATACATACATATTATAGATAAATCACACCCAGACACAGAACAAACAATCATGCTCATCACACAAAGTTTGTCCTGGGTAGGAATCGAACCCACGACCTCCGGCTCAGCAGTTAGGGCCACTAACAACTAGACCAACAGGCCCGTCATAATCAATGTAGATCAAGTGTCGCGTAGCGTTATGTAGCTTTTAATTTGGTTTTTGAACAATGAGTACATATCATAATACACATAACATCACACCTCTTATCCGACGACGGGACGAACGACGGGCCTGTTGGTCTAGTGGTTAGTGGCCCTGACTGCTGAGCCGGAGGTCGTGGGTTCGATTCCCACCCAGGACAAACTTTGTGTGATGAGCATGATTGTTTGTTCTGTGTCTGGGTGTGATTTATCTATAATATGTATGTATTTATAAATTATATAAGTATGTATTGTATATCAGTTGTCTGGTTACCATAACACAAGCTCTGCTTAGCTTGGGATCAGAGTGAGTTGTCCCAAGATATTTTATTTATTTATTTATCCCTAAAAGGTTAGGTAGATTTGCAGTATCTAATAGCCCCTACACATTTTTCCAGTTACATTTTCTGTTGTCTATACTATCTATACTTCTATACTAATATTATAAAGAGGAAAGATTTGTTTGTTTGTTTGTTTGTTTGTAATGAATAGGCTCCGAAACTACTGGACCGATTTCAAAAATTCTTTCACTTTTGGAAAGCTACATTATCCCCGAGTAACATAGGCTATATAACATCACGCTACGACCAACAGGTGCTGAGCAGCGCGGGTGAAACCGTGGGGAACAGCTAGTATGTAATAAAAGGAGAGTTGATTGGCAACAATGAGAATACTATTTGATTAATAGGTAAATATTTCACATGACACACATACGTTATACGATAAATCAGCTCATTAAGCAACAAAAAATATAATTACAGCAGAATGAAAACAACACAAATATTTATAATAACCCAAACAGTATTAAACTGATTATTAATTATAAAAGCAGACACACTCACGCACACACAAACATATACACCACACTCACATACTTGCCTAGAGAAGTTGAATTTTGTTAGTGTATAATTATGTGGACTTCAAAATGATTATTGTTACTAGTTTTAGAAGAGCGCGTCCTCCTAGCAGAGGTATCTAATACATAAAAGGAGGCCTCTATTGTAAAAATCTTTACTAACATTATAAAAGCGAAAGTGAGTCTGTTTGTTTGTAACGTCTTCACGCCTTAATGGCTAAACCGATTTTGATAAATTTTGGAACAGAGATAGTTGGGACCCTGGAGACGGATATAGGCTATTTTATTTTAAAGAAAAGTGAGAAATGAAGGAGAAAGAGGGAAGAAAGGGGAAAACTTTGCATTGCTTTTACAATAAATAAGGCGCAAGAGCAAAAACTGCAGGTATCAGGTACTGTGTTATACCAAATTTTACCACGGGCAAAAGCTAGTATTGTATAGGTTTGTAAATGGTTGCAAAATCAATGTCTGTGATACGGCGGGTGCGGCAGAGCGTGTAGCACGTAATTAGTGCGACTTCAATGCGTAGCGTCGTAGGCTTTGTTTAGGCTACGCATTTCTGATGCGCTACGACACGCATCGTAGCAGCGTAGTCGTAGGCGCTGTAGCGTTAGCTCTCGTAGCACAATGTAACTTAAGAGGTGTGAAAAATAGAGTTTAAAGCTCCAGATGCAAAAAGAAGATGTGGTAGCTGGTGGACTACTACCCGGCAGGAGTTGTCGGGTTTTTTCTACTTACATCTTACTTTGCATAGAACAACCGCTATGCAGAGATTTTAGTTCTTTGTTTGTTGTCATAGATGGTATTACAGTACGATTTGAATGTTTGTCTTTACTCCATTGGATCTAACTTCATAACTTAAATACTCATAGCCTTTGCTCCAAAGCGTAGCGTACATTCAGTAGCACGAAAACACTGCTACGCTTTGTAAGCTCCGTAGCGCAAAAAATCTCCAAAAGCGTAGCAAAAAACCTGCTACGAAATTTTCCGTAGCAAACATAATCCGTACCTTCATTAATGCGCATATGATGCAGAAAAATTCTAATGTGAAGCAAAAAAAGAGACATAAGCGACATACTTTACAGTAATCTTTAAAATCTCAGTCGGCATGAGGAAAGTACAGTCGGAGCCATAATGCTTACCTGGATTCTTCGCAAAAAAACCCGCGTAATTTTTCCTCTAGGCCGTGTCAAAGGACAGTGCTCAATCACCTGCCGACTGCGGTTGGGCCTCTAGGGAAGCGGGAATGTGACCTTAATCTATGGAATGCTAAATAAGCTGCTGAATACTTTCATGGAGTATTAGTAGGAAGTATCAACACTTAATGACCGTGCACATTTCATGATATAAATCCAATATAAAATTTATGTCAAGGGGACATGACAAACATATGGAACTAAGTTTTTATTTATTATGTACAAAAAACTTGTATACACTCAACTGAAATAATCGTTCGACACCACACAGTTCAATGCGAAATAGAAAGACGAAACGAAAATAACTGGCTTGCTTTCTATTAGAGAGAGAGACTGACAGATAAACACGCGCACGCCGCACGACTTAAATTTTTAGCAAAAAGTGTCGTTACAAGTTAGTCTTAAGTAAAAAAGTATCGTTACGACTTTTGGTCTTAAGCAAAAAGTGTCGTTACAATTTTGGTCTTATGTAAAAACTGTCGTTACAACTTTTGGTCTTATGTAAAAAGTATCGTTACAACTTTTGGTCTTATTTTTTTTCTGTCTAGCCCCCTTTTTCAACGCGCGATAAGTTTGTTACAAAACTTCGTTCCAATAAGACCTGTCCTGAAAAGGAAAATTCAAAGACGTAAGTATGATAATCTCCAACTCGTATTGGGTCGGCGTGATGAAGTATGTTGTATGTCCTTATTATTTTTAGTAGGTACATATTTAAATTCAAAGTCTTTCTTACCGACAAGCCACCTGCATAATATTCGACGCACATTATCTCGACATCCGTTTTAGTGCAATTCTGAGACACACACCGCCCATTAGTGGGCGACCTCAATAAATATATGTGATGTGTCTAAATGCCTATGGGTCGATTTAACTTAGTCTACCTTACTTTTTTTTTTAACGTGTTCCATTTTTTTTTCTGTGTTATGTTTTTTTTTTTAATTTTAATTCTTGTAATGTGTCTTTTGTTGCATCAAATAAATGATTTATCTATCTATCTATCTTTAGTTTCAAATATTTGGCCTCTTATTTTATTAATGTCTGCAAAACAAAAAGAAGCGTTAGCCGAAAGTCGCGGGCGGAAGCTAGTTTTAACATTATCTTGTCTGTGCTGTGTGAGTCGTATAAATACTTTTCTTCCTTTCTATGCTTGAATGAGGGCCACTTCTCTAAAGGTGCTCCCTCACCGGGAGCATTCGCGAGTAACATTATAGATTCGACTTTAAGCATTACATTACAATAATACCTCCCTGACTAACGAGCATTTGCGTGTAATGTAACATATAGATTCGACTTTGAGCATTACATTACAATAATACCTCCCTGACTAACGAGCATTTGCGTGTAATGTAACAAATTAATTTATTTAAATTAAAGTTAAATTCATTGATGTTATAAGTTGTATCAACATATAACACATTGTATCATTACAAGGTGCGCATTGTAATGCTCAGTTCATCTCCTTCACTGATGTAATGCTCAAATCTGTAACGTTACATTACACGCGAATGCTCCCGGTGAGGGAGCACCTTAAAGCCTCCGCAGTTTAAATGGCCCCACAACTGATTCGACTGCATCTGCCGGTGACAAATGAACGCGGTTTTTTAAGCACGTTGAACATATCCGCATTTCACAAATAGCATTACATCGTAAACACCTTCATGCTCACAACATAAGGTCTGTTTTCGCTTGTGGAGTAACATTAGATATTTTTGCCCCAAAACGCGAGATAGAATGAGAGGGCATAATGTGGGGTGTTTAAGTTATGTAGCGCTAAGTAAAGGTCTTTTATTATATTTTTTTGGCGTTTACCGCGATTTTGTGTGAGAATTAAAAATCGTGAGAGAAAAAAGTTTCTTTCCTTTTGTTTTTTGTCGAAAGGTAGGTAAAGTGAATTGTTAAAGCCCTTTGTGGCCCATAGTTTTTTTTGTTGCAAGAATTTTCGGAGCGAAGAAAAGTTTAATTTGGGAAATTGCCTGGATAATACTCAGATTTGTTTTTATTTAAGAATGTCTTGGTTTTGTGTTGTTACGGTTCAATTTGGCGAAAAAAGATAGAACAAATTGCTTTGGAATCTTGTACAGTGCCCGAGCGTTTAAAAGAGATATCGGGCTTTAGAAAAAGACAGCTACATAGCTCTTTGGTATGAGTGAAAGAGATGACGTTTATTTTAAACTGTGTATTTTGTCATAATGCCGTGAACGAAGTTTTGAGCATGAATGTGGATCCATACATACTCAAAACTTGTCAACTAAACGATCACATATATAAATATACTGTATGTGTGTACCTCTGTATTTTTATATTATCTTAATGTGGTCGAATATAGGCCAGATAGGAATGCTCGTGGCTAAATAATAACAGCCACTCAGGTCGATTTTAAGGTTAAGCCACGTTTGCGTATATTCGTCTATGGATCTGTGACCACTCGTTAAATTCTGAGGAAAGCACATGAAACTGTTGGTCCCGGCTATTATTGTTTTGTTTGGCCAACCAAACCAAATAATAATAGCTGGGACCAACAGTTTCATGTGTTCCGTTTAAATCATCAAATAACTTCCATCAAACATGAGCGGCGGCGCTCTAGGCAGAGCAGGCAGTATCAGAATTTGACTGATTAAAACTCAACCATGTTCTTTCTTCAGCCTTTCTTTCGAACCCGCAACCCCACCATGAAAGGGTTAACGTAAATTTTCTCTCAAGCCTTCTTCAAGGTTACGCACATAAATATAACAATGCTGAAAACATGTTTCCCCATGTTTTGCGGGAAAAAGATCGCTGTACCGAATAAAAACGACATGTATTCGCCATTTGTTTTCTTGAGGGTACAGTTGGTATCAAAAATGATATGAAAATGAACGCACTGTTCCGGAAATTTGCTTTTGTTTTGTTCACTTTGTTTAATTTAATAATTCATTTATCTACTTTGAGCTAAATGGGTGTCTATCGTTTTTTTTCTATTGTGAATTGAAAATAATTAAATAAATATCTTGGGACAACTCACACACGGCTTTCTGATCCCAAGCTAAGCAGAGCTTGTGTTATGGTAACCAGACAACTGATATACATACTTATATAATTTATAAATACATACATATTATAGATAAATCACACCCAGACACAGAACAAACATTCATGCTCATCACACAATGTTTGTCCTGGGTGGGAGTCGAATCCACGACCTCCCGCTCAGCAGTCAGGGCCACTAACCACTAGACCAACAGGCCCGTCAAAATCAAATAACTTCCCCCGCTCAGCTGCTGGCTGGGCAGAGCGTAGGGGAGTGTCAGACTTGTACTGACTAAAACCCACCCATGTTCTTTCTAATGCCCTTTATGTTCTGGGACCGCGGTATCTATTTCAAACAAACCGCGGCAAGCCCCTGTGAGCAAGTATTGCCTTAGTTGTTGAAATAATTCGGCACGGATGGCGCAGTGGCTAAACGATTGACTGCTGCGCAGTCGCGGATTCGATTCCCGCACGGAACAAATATTTGTATGGCCTACGGTTGGTTGGTTTTTTCGGGTCTGGCTGTTTATACATGTAAGTTTAAATGTTTGTAAACGCACCCATGACGCAGGAGAAATTGCTAGTATGGGGTTTTTTTTTCTTTTAAATGTAGAACAGTGTCTATACCCCGATGTATTTTGTCGCTCACTGTACCAGCCCAGAACGAACTATCGAATACTTTCTCACGTTTCTATTGTCGTATCATATTTATTGTATGACTATAAAAGTGAACGGCGTATGTCGCGGTTGGAATTTGAAATAGGGTAGTTTGTTAAACTTCTTGTTTTTTCGAATTGATTGGTTTAGCTTATGTGAATCAGCTGTTGCTTGTTCTTTATGTTTTTACTAGTTTTGGCCCGTAGCTTCGCTCGCGTTAAATTTGGTATAACACAGTACCTGATACCTGCAGTTTCTGCTCTTGCGCCTTATTGATTTGTAATGTCAACGCTAAGTTTTCTCTTTTCTTCCCTCGTTCTCCTTCATATCCCACTTTTTAAAATCAAAATTAACATACGTCCGTCTCCTGGTTCCCAACTATCTCTGTACCAAAAATCATTAAAATCGGTTTATCCATTAAAGCGTGAAAAGGTAACAAACAAACTCACTTTCGCTTTTATAATATGTATTCGTAAGGATGTAAAATTAAGGTTATTCAGCAAGAAAGTGATGTGAATCGAGGATCTCTGCAGGGATAACATGAGCTGCAACTAAAAATCAGCATCAGTTGGGGACTTTTTGTTGCCATCTGGCATTATGAAAAATAGGCGTCTCCATTCTGGCATTATAATATAATAAATTTTAAGGTGTATATTGTTTTTTTCTTTTTAATTTTGTACGCGACATGTGACTAAAAGAGTGATGGATCTGAATGTTGGTGGACGTAGAGCGTGAGAAAGGACAAATAAAAGATGGATGGATTGTGTAAGAAATGATATGAAGGAGAAAGAAGGAAATGATGAAGTGACGTCTGATAGAAGAGAAGGGAAGAAGAAAACGTGTTGTGCCGACCCCAAATAGAATGGGACAAGGGCAGGAAAATGATGATGTACGCAATTCTCTTTCTTTCTTCAGAGTAGATTAGAGTAGCACAGAATGGAAGTATGTGGCAAGCAATTGAAGAAGCTCATGTCCAGCAGTAGACTGCCGTAGGCTGAGGATGATCTCGGCTTAAGAGCATACCAGGTTCCAATCTACCTGTTTATGTAGAGAACAGTGCAGTGGTAAGTCCATTAAATTGTTACAGAAAGACTAAGACGTGGATACGGTAAAAACAATAAACGAAAAATACGTGTAAAATTGTTTGTGAGAACCTACTTGAAAAAAAAACATCATTTATCAATACATTTTATGTGTCGGGTAAAGTTTTATATAAAAAAAAACAAACGTCTGGAATTTTTAATGTTTTAAATAATTAAATGTTAGACTTCGATTATTCCTTTGATTTCAATAGTAGTAAAATTAAACAAACATTAAAACCCACATACACAAACAACTAGACCCGAAAAATCTATTTGTAGGGGATCGACCCCGCGCTACGCAAACAGCAGTCAATCGCTCAGCCACTACGCCAACCGTGACATCAAAAGTAAGCTGTCAATTTTCCAAAAAGTACTTATCCACACTCTTTCTCCGTAACACAAACACACAAAGTATCAGCTACAAACAAATGTCGCGAACAAGGCTTGGAATTAATTCGCTGTATATAAAATGAGCACGACTCTTCTGCAGGGAGCTAAATCAGGCGGTGGTCGATCGGATTAACCGTTGAGTTACGGCAGTCGCCCCGTCCGCAATGGATTTGACCCGATTTCCTAGATATTTTTGCCGAAATAAAACTTGAGAGGTGTATTTTATTCTGGTAGAAGTTGGATTTGCTTTTAAAGATTTGGTTGAACTGGTACGAGCAATTTGCAGTCACGGTTCTGTAGAGATTCAGTTTCGCACAATTATTTCATACTAGTAAACTCAAACTGAAAGCATCTATTTCAAACTAGTTTTGCCCGCGGCTTCACTCGCGTTAAATTCGGGACAACACAGTTCCAATTTCCCGATTTGCAGGTACCTGCTATGTGTAGTTTTTGCACTTGCGCCTTATTTATTGTAATAGCAATGCAAAGTTTTCCCTTTTCTTCCCGATTTCTCCCTTTTCTTCCATTTTTTTTTTTTTTTAAATGCCCAAGTCCATCTCCATAGTCCCAACTATCTCTGTACCAAAATTCATCAAAACATTTAGTCGTGACGACGTAATAAACAAACAAACTCACTTTCGCTTTTATAATATTATAGTAAGGATAGACCAGTGACAGGCACGTTTGCATCGTCAAAGATAATCTACCTACTGTCCAAATCACGGGCATAATAACTGTGAATAGGCTGTAGTTCCCCATTCCAAAGAAGATTTACATGAGGAAGAATAGACAAAAAACTATATTGCTAATAGATGAACGATTTTATTTAAGACATGAAGATAATAATACCATGAGCCTGTCAGCTGCTTGCCGGGGTTGCGGGTTTTCGAAAGAGATACCCCGGCCCCGGGACATTAAGGGTAAAAGATGGAACATAAGTGGGTTTTTGTTAGTAAAAGCCTGACACAAGGAGTCACTTTCTCCGCCTGGAGCGGGGAAAGTCATATAACGAATTCACTGCCGCGGGAAAAAATAGTCTGGCATAAACAGTATAGTCTAAATAAAACAGGTTTAAATCACCAACAAAAAATGCTCGATTATTTTGACTAAAAGTGACCTTTTTTTTGGTGTGGGAAATCATTAAAAAACTTCCCCCGCTCTGGGCGGAGGGGGAGTGTTAGACTTGTACTGACTGAAACCCACCCATATTCCTTCTATTGCCCTTTGCGTTCCGGGGCCGCGGTATCTCTTTCGAACAACTTGCATCCTTGGCAGGCGGAGCCTCTTCGCTGCATCTCTTTGAAGCACGCGTGGAATACTAACGCGCCTGTCGTCAATAGACGGAGAGACAGTGACCTTTGCTTTGTAACAAGACTGTTTAAGCCTTGCCTGTATTACGACATCGGCCCATCGAGAAATACCTCCTTTGCCATTTATGTAGTTAGTTAGTCATACCACAAATACCTAGAGTTATTTACAAGGAACTAAATCCATGCATACTACACATGCGTACAAAGACAAAGCCGAAACTACAATATTAGTTAACACAGCAAAGTTAGACGTAAATTGAAAGTTTTGTGCGGTTTCGTTCACGTTAGATGTTTGTGTATTGTGGCGCGTTCACGACCTCAACCAATACTACGTGAAGCAGTTATCATAGAGAAGGAGCTGGCCGGGCGTTTGCGTCTGTGGACGGTAAGCAATCGGTAGCTCACCGTCCGTCCAGTACGGACAGGCCATGCCGACGGTGCGTTAGTGTTCCACGCGCTCGTCAAAGAGATGTCAGCAAAGCAGAAGGGACTGCCAGGTCCACCGCCTCCCGGGGTTGCGGGTTGTTCCGACAGAGATACTGCGGCCCCGGAACATATAGGGCACTAGAAGGAATATGAGTGGTGTTCCGTCCAGAGCGGGGGAAGTTTTTTAATGATATAGATCCGCAAAAAAAAGTATTTTGCGCGTTAGACTTTTCTTACCCGACAGACGGAAAGAAATGTTTTATCGCACGCGTGTGTTGTGACCTTGTAACTTATAAACGGATAAGCCGATTTGGATAAATTAAAAGTTCTTAGAGTCATCTTGGTAGCACAATTATCAAATTTGAATGGTTCTCGCATGCTTCAAACTTTTTGTTAGTCTCTTGTTTTTCAGTCGAGTTTTTTTTGAAGGAGTTTTTACTATTGCTCCTTAACTAGGTTCTTGGGATTCTTATTTTTTTTTAATAATATTACACCACAGACTACTAAAAAATATTGTCTCTCTTGTCCATTAAATACATCCAATGACTGTCTTGAAAATATCGCTTTAAAAGAAAAGACCGCCATTGTCTCACCCTATTTATAAGTTCTATATTGTAACGTGTATGGTATACGTAAAGAAGAAAATTCTATTATATTCTATTAGCTTTTGCCCGCGGCTTAGGTCGCGTAAAATTTGGGGTAACACAGTCCCCCTTTCCTGATTTGCAGGTACCTGATACCTGTACCTGCAGTTTTTCCCTTGCGCCTTTTCGATTTATAATAGCAATGCTAAGTTTTCCCTTTGCTTCCCTCTCTCCCCCATATCACACATTTTTCCAAAAAAATTGCCTATGTTCGTCTCCTAGGTCCCAACTATCTCTGTACCAAAATTCATTAAAATAGGTTTAGCTATTAAGGCGTGAAGAGGTAACAAACAAACAAACTCACTTTCGCTTTCATAATATTAGTAAGGATTTGTGGCATACTATGCTACAATATAGTTTAATTTGTTTATTTCTAGTGACTGTCGCAACAAGCTTCTCTTGCAAGAAAAAAAAGAAAAAACATTTATTAGTCGCAAATTACCACGAGCAACAAAAAAAAAAACATTCAACATGCAAACTATCACAAACATTTACAAATACATATAGGTATGGGACAAAATAAAAATAGCTTGCACGTCGTGACTGCGACAGGTCGGTCACAAGAAGATCTGGCGTGTCACTTGAACGTGTATTTCGTGGCCAAGGCTAGATTTAGACTGCACACACGCTTGGAGGAACAACTTAAGCTTCTCGCCTTCGGTGAGGCTGTGTGGAATGCTGCGGTTTGTATGTTGGATAAACTTAGCAGCTCTCACTCAGAGGTTTCAGTACTGGGTTTTTTGAGAGGATGGTAGTGGGTTCTTTGCTTGTGTTTATGTTTTTTTTTTCAATGTTGCTGGCTCAAAGTGTTTTCAAGTTTAAGTTAAGGTTGAGATGCTTCTAAAGATCAAAAATCTACCCTTTAATTCCACGGAGCCAAAAGATATGACCGCAAAAGGTACGCGCGTTGCGAAAGAAGGCTAGACGGAAAAAAATAAGACCTAAAGTTGTAACGACACTTTTTGCTATAGTTGTAAGCCGTGCGGCGTGCGCGTGTTTCTCTGTCTGTCTCTCTCTCCCTCTCATAGAAAGATAGTTAGTTATTTTCGGTTCGTCTTTCTATTTCGCATTGAACAGTGTGATGTCGCGACGATTATTTTTGTTGAGTGTATACAGGTTTTTTGTACATAAAAAATAATAATACATGTTGCTAGCTCAATGTTTTTTCAAGTTTCTACTTTAGTGAAAGTTGGGATGCTTATATAGACAAAAAATCTACCTTCTAATTCTAAGTCAATAGATATGGCCGTTTATGTCGTAAGTATGTACGGAAACCTCAGTGCGCGAGTCCGACTCGCACTAGGCTGATTTTTTAAACATTTTGTTGTCCTGTTTTGTCCTGTGCAGGTCAAATAAAAACACTACACACATCACACACTACACCGTAAATACTTAAGAAGTTTCACTCACAACCAAAAACTCGCAAGCCTCAAAAAGTAAAAACAAATATACTTCTAAACAAGGCATAGACACAAAAGTCATTAAGGTGAATGTCCACAGACGTCGGATGACACATGCAATTTGTCGGAACAATCGATAGTGGCAGTCGTATCGAAAACGTAGACCTATGTATGAGTCTCTGATGAATTCAATCTACGGGCTGAGGTAGGGGTGTCTGTGTGATCTAGCCTTTTTGTGTTTCGGAATTTGAATCTAGATAGGGTTTTAGGAATTTCTAGGAAAAATACAATAAGTGTATCACTTTGTTTAATGGTACGCGGTTGGAGCAGTAGCTAAGAGTTTGACTGTTGCGCTACGTGTCGCGGGTTCGATTCCCCGCGTGGAATAAATATTTGTATGTACTATAGATAGTAGTTCCGGATCTGACTGTTTGTGTATGTGAGTTTAAATGTTTGTATTTAAACTCACGTATTGTTCACGTTTTTTTTTAAACATATAAAACAAAAGGTTTTGGATTGCTTGAATATTCCCTATTGACCCTTACTGACGTGTAATATGAAAACAAATTATTTTGTTATGCTTAATTCAATTAATAATAAATTTATTTTTGCTGGCTGGCAATTAAAATTGCCGGGTTAGGGTCTCCTTTGTTTTCAAAAGATATCAATGAATTCGGAGAATTGATAGACCTTGAAAAAGGTTTAGTCCTTTTGGGTTCGTAAATGACCTTACGCTCTTGATAATACTATACAACAACTAGGTATATACTTACTATCTCAGTATTTATTGGAACGAAGTTCCTTATCGCGCGTTGTGAAAGGGGGCTAGACGGAAAAAAATCTTACGAAAAGTTGTCACGACACTTTTTGCTATAGTAAGCTATTGTAAGCTGTGCGGCGTCGCATGTTTCTCTGTATGTCTGTCTGTCTCTCTCTCTCTTATAGCAAGCAAGCCAGATATTTTCATTTCTATAGGAACTTCGTTGCATCCGGGTGTCCCTTGACACCTCTAATTTTTTTATGTGTATTATTTATATATATATGTTTATTATATGATTGATAATTTAAAAAAATATCTTATCCACACACTGTGTCTACATATCGCATTCAACTTTCCTCTCGCAGGACTGCTGGGAGAAATTTTTAATGAAATAAGCTGTACCTTTGTGATCTTCTGTCTTAATGTACTGAACTCTAATGTTTTTTTGTGTGTATAAATAAATAAAAATAGATTATTAATAAAATACTCCTTTTATAATAATATAAAAGGATTATTATGTTAAATATCGCACACATCATCAGCATCTCGAAACTGAAAAAACTCAAAGACCGTTTTTTTTCTGGTGACGAAGAAAACGCAGTTAATATGGTGAATTGTCATTTTGTGACCATTTCACGAATAGTTACGTAATTTATATTATCTACCTTGATTTGATCACCGAGCATTAGAAAACAACTACAACCAAAAATTCACGATTTTTGAGGCGTCTCAGTTTAGACCGAGGTAAATGATAGCTTGGGGCATTTTGTGTTTTGTTTTCTTGTACCGGTATATTAGTTTGTTTTACAATGTGATTAGTATAACACAACAATACTGACATTACGTTACAGTACATTACGTTACATTACATTACATTATATAATAGTTTCCTAAACAATCGTCTTCGAAATTATAGATTCAAGGAAAGCCTTATCAACTCCGGTATTTCCTGGAATATTGTTATGATTCGATTTGTTTGTTAGGTGTAAACAGATTTGCTTTGAATAATATTAAGTTCTGAAACTATTATATTACACTGTTAGTGGGTTGAGTAATTTGAAAGTTGCCCCAGTTACAAGAAAGTTCGGAAGGTATCGTCTGTCGCAGAGGGGCCTGCTAGGGCCACCAACTGCCGGGGTTGTAGATTTGTCGAAAGAGTTACCACGGCCCCGGAACATAAAGGGCAATAAAAGAAACATGGGTGGGTTTTAGTCAGTAAATGACTTACACTCCCCCCTCTTCACCCAGACTGGGGGGAGTTATTTAATGATTTCCAAAACGCAAAAAAAGGAATCGTCTGTCTTGGTATGGATATGTGACAGATATGATTTGTTTGTGGCTAAAAAATATGAATACAAAATATAATAAGTACCATATGCCTTCGTGAATTCAAGATTATTTGTTTTAAATGGGCCTATTTTTGACCTCAATCTAATCCCAATAAGGCTGAAGATAGAACGATTTAACCCAAAAGAAACCTATCAAATCGTGACTTAATTAAATTCGGACAACAAACGCAGGCAGGGACTACCACTCCTTAGCTGTGGGGTCACATAATCGTGGTCAACTCACAAGAAGTTATACTTTAAGATAATAAGTAGCTATTTTGCTAATGTATGTAAGTATTGTACTTAAAGCTACCTAAATTTAATAATAACAATCGTTTTTCTTTAACGTCTTCGTCTGCGCGAGAAGATATTTACCCTCCTGGATCCGCCCTTGTGACTGTGCGCGTAATAAAGCGCTTCGTGGAAATGTGTCAAATGTTGACAAGGTATGAGCCCCTTTTACTGTTTCTTACCAACGTATCTCCCCAAAGCCAGAATCAGAAATGGCGAACACCAGAAAAGCGTCAACAAAAATTGTCTTAGATCCCCCAACAAAATGAATCAGAAAAACGCATTAAAGAAGTAAGAAAAAACATAATTTCCACTTCTTCTTTTGTCCTATTATTATAAAAACAATATCATGAATTTGAGTGCCCATAATCTTGTTGTTTATACACTTGTTCGGTGATAACGAGTTTTCCCATAGACATTATTCGGGATTAACGCGCCGTAACTGTCTTTAGGATTCACTGCTTTCAAGTTTCTTTTGTGTGATAAGAAAACAACGTACCTTTTTGTTATTTTGTATTGGGGCTATTAAGTTAGAGGGATTAACCCCCGAATACTAAAACGTCACTCAAAATGTGAGGGCTGCTTAACATTTGAGCAGCTCTTTAACTTTAGATTTTGTATGGTCAAACGTCACTTCTGAGTCTCTGTTAAATTTAAGTGGGACTTAAATTTTGAGTGACGTTTCAGTATTCGGGGGTAAAGGTTTTAGAGAAAAAAAAAACATTTTCTTTTTCTTTAAAACGTGGCCCCACACTAGAAATTTCTACTGTATTGTAGGTGCATTTACAAACATTTAAACTCATACACACATAGCCAGACCCGAAACAACTAACTGTAGGTTATACAAATATTTGTCCCGTGCGGGAATCGAATACGCGACACGTAGCGCAACAGTGAATCGCTTAGACACTGCCTCAACCGTGTCGTAACACTGTAAATAGGGTTATCCCTGTATAGTGTCTACATTTCTCCATCTATTGATGTCTATGTATATGTGTGTGTGTGACTGTGCATTTATTTATTTAAGTCTTTAAGCATAGAATACAGAGGCGGACTCAGTTAACCTTTGGGTGAAGCAGAGACAAACAGTGGCAAGAAAAAAAATTATATAAAAGGATTATAAAAGCGAAAGTTAGTTTGTGTTTTTATAAAAAAAAGAGATAGGGAGATGAGGGAGAACGAGGGAAGAAAAGAGAAAACTTAGCGTTGCTATTACAAATCAATCAGGCGCAAGAGCAAAAACTGCAGGTCTGCTTGGTGTGTAATACCGAATTTAACGCGAGCGAAAGCTAGTATAATATAAACGCACACATACACTTACAGTAAGTGTATGTATGCGTGTCTATGTGTGTGTGTGTGTGTGTGTGTGTGTGTGTGTGTGTGTGTGTGTGTGCGTGTGTGTGTGTGTGTGTGTGTGTGTGTGTGATTCATAGGACATTTATTATTGTAGAGGCTTGATATCATATAATTTTAAGAACTTGAAACCACAGTGACTTATTTCGTGGCCTCTAACTAAACAGTTTACCTGAGTAACCGCACTTTCTTTGATTCAGCGACTGCGACTAAAAGCGAGTAATAATCATTACGTGCTAAACACTCACTTACCGGGCTCAGTTTTCGTTTTTTATCCTGTGGTTAAGTGGCTAACTTGGTTTCAGAGTTTTTAAGCCACCTAATAAGCCTCTGACTTTTTTTTTTGTATGGGAAATCATCAAATAACTACCCCCACTCTGGGCAGAGCGAGGGAAGTTATTGATGAATTTTGGTACAGAGATAGTTGGGACCCTGGAGACGGACATAGACTAATTCTTTTAAATAGTGTGAAAAATGAGGGAAAAAAAGGGAAAATTTTGCATTGCTATTACAATAAATTAGGCGCAAGGCCAAAAATTAAAAAATCAATGCTAGTTGTATTCAAAACGTGCCTGTTGAATGATCGCGAGCGAATCCTTATGAAAGCCTCTTGATTAATATAGTAACTTTCGCCCGCGGCTTCGCCCGCGTTAAATTTGGGGTAACACTGTTCCTCTTGCGCCTTATTGATTTGTAATAGCAACGCTAAGTTTTCCCTTTTCTTTCCTCTTTCTCCCTCACATCCCACTTTTTTTAAATAAAAAAAGAAATTAGCCTATGTCCGTCTCCTGGTTCCCAACTATCTATCTACCAAAATTCATCACAATCGGTTTAGCTATTAACCCGTCGCGCGACAAAGTGTCACACTGGGTGCAAAGTTTTACTTGTGCCACAAATGTCGCATTTGCACACGGGTGCAAAGTTTGAACTGCTTTGAGTGGTTTTCATTTTTAAGACATTTATTTTTAAAATTTATTTAAAACTCATAAGGATTCTGGAAACATATACTTCGTAATATATAATTATCGATATAACTATGATATCTTCGTTTTTCCGAGGGTCTAACCAAAATCAAAAATTCATTCAAAATAGCTCGACGTTTGGGGCACTTTACCTACATTGTTAGCAATCGCGCGACGGGTTAAAGCGTGAAGAGGTAACAAACAAACAAACTCACTTTCGCTTTTATAATATTGTATATAATATATATAGTAAGGATTCTAAACGCACTTTAGGAACAAAGGCAGCATGCAGAGAAAACAAATGGAAGAAGGACGACGGTCATGTAGAAGCCTTAGTATAATCGTTAGTATTAAGATAAGATTAAGCTTTATCTTATAGTCTTTGTTGATAGTTTTATTGTCGCTTTGGGTGCTTTGTACGTAAGACTATTCAAGTTTATGTTTCCTTGCGGCCATCTTTGTATAATTCCAGTTTCTGTGTTTATTATTCGTTTTTAAGTCACATGTTATCGGAGGTGAGATTATTGCCATGTCTTTATTCTCAGTGGTAACTGATACGAAATTCCTGATCAAAATGCAACATACATCTGTTAACGAGAGGCCGTGTCTACGACGACGGTGCGTTAGTGTTCCACGTGCGCCTCAAAGAGATGTCAGCAAAGCAGAAGGGCCTCCCAGGGCCACCGCCTTTAGGGGATGCGGGTCGTTTGAAAGAGATACCGCGGCCCCGGAACATAAGGGGCAATAGAAGGAACATGGGGGTATCAGTCAGTACAAGTGTAACCATCCCCCCCGCTCAGCCCAGAGCGGGGGAATATTGGGGGTTATTTGATGATATCCCATCCGCAAAAAAATAGGACCTGGGAATTGAACCCAAAAGTTTTGCTTAGTAGCCGCGCTTGTGAATTCCAGACCAATGACACAGTCCCTAAACATAAATGTGCGTCTAGTTTTAGGTACTGTGCATGTCTGCCTAGCCCTTTTAGGATTACATTGTGTTATGTATCCATCATTTAATTTGGAGGTAGGATTTTAAAAACAACAAAATTTCTAGAGCTGAAGGGCTACTATGACATCTTATAGCAATTCTTAATCCACTGAGTGAAAGAGATGGTGCTAGACACCCTGTATAGCTCTGTCTCTTTCCCTCAGCGGAATAAGAATTGCTTTAAGAGGTCATCGTAGGGTAGCTGGTTTCTCAACATGCTATCTAGCGTTATCTTTGACAAATCACAAAATTTACGACCACATCATATTTATTTATTTATGCACACACAAACAAATTTATTTATGTAAACATTATGAAAAATAAAAATACATACAGAAAAAAAAGCACAAAGGTACTGGCTTATCTAATATATAAAATTCTCGTGTCACAGTTTTCGTTCCCATACTCCTCAAAAACGGCTGGACAGATTTAAGCGAAATTTTGTGTACATATTGGGTAGGTCTGAGAATCGGCCAACATCTATTTTTCATACCCCTAAGTGAGCAGCGGGTGAAACCGCTGGGCACAGCTTGTTTAATAAATAAATTTCTTCCAGCAGATCTGCGATAGAAAAACACTTACTTAGACACAGTGTGTCAAAATATTAACTTAAGTACAAAAAATAGCATAATTATTAAACTTTATAAAACTAATAAATAAATCATTTTTTCACATCCAAAACTTCTAAAAAACTATATTTTTCAACAAACACTGCCACACCGCTATTTTTTTACGAGTAAATAGTTCTTTCTACTAGTAAATAATTTGTAGCTTCGCCTCGGCTGGCAACAAAACTTATTTACACTCCGAACAAAATATGGACCAAGCCTTTCAAAGTTATCTGGCAACATTATAAATAAATACAGTCCAAAGGCTATCTCTTAGAACATTATTCTTTGTCTCCGACTAAGAAATATTATGTTGGTGCAGGAATTACGGGGAAAACACGCTAAGTCCTGCTACCCTACCATGACGTGTTAAAGCAGAACTTATTCCGCTTAGGGAAAAGGACAGAGCTATACAGGGTGTACCACCATCTCTTTCACTCAGTGGAATAAGTTCTGCTTTAAGATGTCATAGTAGGCCTACTGGTGTAATTTTAGGAAGTACATCAGTGAATATGAGGTCACAAACTAATATTCACGATTGTTTTAGAATTCTGTACTTCAAAAAAAAAAGTGTGTGTGTCAGCTCCGACGCACGACTGGAGTTTACTCCTTAAGTACGAGTATCTAACCATACGCAAAAAGAGTTTATTCAACTGAAAAAGATAATTATCATATGAAAGGGTAAATTCACAAATTAATGAAAAAAAATAGCAATATAAATACATCGACACTGATAGAAACAAACAAGCCCAATAACATATAGTCGCCTATACAACATACCATATGTACGTCTTAATACACTCACAGCCAAATTTGAAAGTTGCGCACTAAAGGTGCACACCAAAAACGTGACACATTTTCGTTACTTTAGTAAGTTTTACCCCTCGGATTTTTCTCATACCGGGCGCCTTATATATGAAAATCGATTCTTAAGGACTAAACTCCAAAAAAGGAATCCATATAAGATCACTTTGTTGTCCGTCGTCAAGACCCTTTATCTCAGGAACGCGTGGAGGTATCGAATGAGTTGAAATCATAACCATATACTCAAGTCTGTAGTCTCTTAGAGCTGTGAAAAAATCAATGCTCTAAATCTACACAGTCAAAATGAAAGGGCCTTTACGTCGCAAGTTTGTACGGAACCTTCGGCCTCCGTGCGCGAGTCCTATTCGCACTTGACCGGTTATTTTATTTAAATGATATAGCTTACTATTCTGACATTACTTCCATGATAACAAGTTATGGAATCAGATAATTATTAATATTGGTGGAAAAAAAATTGTAACCAAAAATAGATTTCGCCGCGAAACGACTCCCGGCCACCGTAGATTCGACTTTGTGGACAGTGAGGAATGGGTAACTCACCGTCGTCCGTCCGTCCAGCGACGATAAGCCTAGTCGACGGCGCGTTCATGCAAAAATTTAGTTAGTTTTTTGAATATTTTTTTGGTAACAAAAAATATGTTAGTTTTATTGCATATCCGCTGACATGAACAGACGGATCCTAAAATTGATATGTTTATTAAAAACGACTGGGCACAGTAATGCATAAAAATACTTGTTAACCGTACATATAACTGTAATTCTATGTATGTAATCATTTTACTTATGTATTCCATTTGCTTTTTCATTTATTTTTAATGAAAACAGCGGGATAACCATTAAAAATTCCGCGCATGTACTTGAAACGAGAAATGTTAATTTATAATTGAAATGTAAATCTCAAATGCACGATTACTGTTTCTGTCACGGCCGTATTAGTTGTATAATGTTTTGAATGTGTTTCCATTGTTATTGTTATAGTATGAGTCTTCATTTATTCTCTAGAGACAAATTTTGGAACGAAGTTCCTTATCGCGCGTTGTGAAAGGGGGCTAGACGGAAACAATTCTTACGAAAAGTTGTCACGACACTTTTTGATATAGTAAGCTATTGTAAGCTGTGCGGCGTCGCATGTTTCTCTGTCTGTCTGTCTGTGTCTCTCTCTCTTATAGAAAGCAAGCCAGATATTTTCATTTCTATAGGAACTTCGTTCCATCCGGGTGTCCCTTGACACCTCTAATTTTTTTCTTTATGCTTCTCACTATTGGTGATTTTTTAAGGTTCTGTAACTTAAAAGGAAAAACTGGGTCACTATGGTCACTATGCTGTACGTCTGTTGGTTTTTCTGTCAAGACCTTTTATTACGGGAATGCGTAAAATTAAAACCGAATACACATTACTTAAGTCGACCAAGCAATGGGCCCCAAAATCCGCCATTTTTAACAATACATATTTTTTACGAACTTTAAGAAACACCTTATTGTGGTCCAAATGCTCGCTTTCACCAACGGTAAGAAACACTTATTTGGTTGCCTAATATCCGTTTTAACTATTGGGTAAGCCGCAAACCTGCCGTAAGTTTCCGTACAATATTTTCTACGACAAAGCGAGAGAACCTGCGGGCACACTCTGTTTTCTTGGAATGAGACAGTCAAATTTATACGAATAAAATCCGGAACTAACAGATCAACGTAAGTTCTGAGGGGCAAAACAAGGTGAGCCTTCGGAAGCCATGCTTAACCTTGAAAATAGACCCGCGAAGCTGCATATTTAGCCACGAGCTCCTAACACAACCTTTGGGACCACAAAACATAAATTAACTATCAAAACGGGTATCTTTTTAGTACATTTTAAAATTCATACCCATTACATTTTAGTCACACAACATAACAATAAAACTTGGTCCTTAGCTCCGCTAAATTTTCTTATTCAAAACCAACTTCAACAGCCGACGGAGGGATAACGAATGTCCTACAAAAAGGGCCATAAAGGGCCAGATTAATGGACCAAATGGCCAGTCATTAAGTAAAGTTAACAGGATCCACAGTGTCACGGGTTCGAGTGTATTTGTTACGGAATAAATTTTCTTAGCCAATGAGCTGATCCTGACATACGACCGAGAGATTGTAAGAGAGAATGCGATTAGGGAATTAAGCTGTGTGTAAATGAATTAGACTCTAATTCATTATTTTATTTATTAAGGAAAAAAATATAATAGGTTAAGGCACACACACATATTTTTCTAATACTCTCTCACACACTATCGTCTACATTTCGTTCTCATATCTCCTTTCGCAGGTCTGCTGGCAGAAATTTCTTAAGAAATAAGCAGTACCTTTGTACTCAAATTTTATATGTTTTTTATCCTGTCTGGTTTACTGTGTGTACTATTAAAAAGTTAGCATAACAGGAGACATTGAAGGCTGATGGATAAGAATTCTAGATTCGAGGATTAACGGCAGCAGCAGTGGCCCTAACACAACTAGAATTTTCTCCTGAATCGTACGTTTACAAGCATTTCAATTCACATACACATACAGCCAGACCCGGAACAACTATCCGTAGGCCATACAAATATTTGTTCCATACGAGGATCAAACCCGCGCATCTCATATCACATGTCGCATCCTAAATTTTAACTATTCAGTGGACTTTCAAACCGCTGCTTTCTCTAGTCTGAAAATCTTGATGGTTCAAATGATAAAACGCAGTCATGTCGCCCTGCCCACCTTTTTTTTGGGTTGGGAAATCATCAAAGTCTAACACTCCCCCGCTCGGGGGAAGTTTTTTAATGATGCCCACACCAAAAAAAGGTCACTTTTAGTCAAAATAATCGATCATTTTTTGTTGGTGATTTAAACCTGTTTTATTTAGACTACTGTTTATGCCAGACTATTTTATTTCCCGCGGATGGGAATTCGTATATGACTTTCCCCGCTTTAGGCGGAGTAAGTGACTCCCTGTGTCAGATTTTTGCTGACTAAAACCCACCCATGTTCCTTCTACTACCTACCCTTTATGTACCGGGGCCGCGGTATCTCTTTCGAACAACCCGCAACCCTGGCAGGCGGAGGCTCTGGCAAGCCCCTCTGGTGCCCTGCCCACCCTGACCACAACTTGAGTTGAGTTAAACGCGGTTGCAACTGTTGTTTCTTTCGAGCAAGAACCAACACTATGTAAGTCAGGTTGCGGCGAGTTTTGGCATGCTCTAAGCAATTTCCATTCTTTTTTTTTGGTCTACAGTCGCTGCTATAGTATTCGTATAGACAAACTGTCAAGTCTGGTATTTTCTTAAGTTTCACAAAAACTCGTATTGATTTAAGTATCGATTGCAGTTGTTTTATTTTCTTCATTTAGCGTTAGTTCCAGTGAGACCGAGAGTAATTCAATGATATTTTATTTCCTTCTTTCTTAAGTTTTAATTCTTAGAGGCAATGTTTTATTGCATACAGTTAAGGTTGAGAATTCAATGGTATTTTTTAAATTATCAGACTTGCTTTAGCAGGTTTTAAAATCCATCCAAAATAAGGTTAAGTGTTACTTCAAGCTTCTGATCTTTTATTTATTTTATTTTAAAGAAAGCTTATAGACTAATAACAAACGTAAATATCATGCATAAGCATAAGTTTAACATTTTGCTAATTACAAGTCAATATTTATAACTACTTATGTACACGTTATTTAAACTGAAGTTTAACGTTATAATTATAACGTTATAAACACGTTATTTAAACAGGACTAAATGTTATACTATAGTGTATGTATATGTGAGTATGTGTTGTATCACATGTTATTTCTATGAAAATGCGTAAAAGCAACCCGATGTCTATAGGAGTACACTAACTTCGTGACTCAAAAGATCTTGAAAACGAATTGTTAATTAAAAACGACCAGCCTCCGAGAACTCATTAAGTATGCTTTGTGAGTTTGCGGTGACTTCTTCATTTCTTTATGTGTTTAATTTATATGTTTCTTTTTTTTAAATTTCTTTGTTTAATTCTGAGATTGTTTTCAAATCGTGTTTTTGACGTGTTCAGTTATTTCTTTTTTTTATAAACGATTCCGTTTCGTTTTCTGCTTTGCATTGTTTTGTTTTTATAATTTGAATTTCATTTGTTTCTTTTTATACGATTGAGCATTCGAATTTTAATAATCGAATCGAATTTTAATTCACACTAGGATTTCTCCTGTATCGTGGGTGCGTTTACAAACATTTAAACTCACATAACCAAACAGCTAGATTCGGAACAACTATCTGTAGGCCAAAAATTTGTTCCGTGCGGTGATCGAACCCGTGACACGCAGGGCAGCAGTCGATCGCTCAGCCACTGCGCCAACCGTGTCGTCATAATCATTCATTCAAATTAATTTCATTCTGTCGGTCTTACGGCCCTTTAATAGCTAGCAAGACTATGCTACAAACTAGATGGTAATCAACATCTGATATCTGCTTAGCCAATGCTATTCTTGCCGGAGGCAGCTGAATACCAGTATTTTACATGGAGTGCCTATCTGGTGGTTATCCATATTTTAACGAGATAAAAAACGTTGTGTTTCATTCGATTTACTAAACAAATATTTTGTATATTTAACAAGTTAAATATGTCTTTTGTTAAATATCTAATTTACATGAATATGAATGTCTATCTCATATAAGTATGTCAAACAGTCACAGTTCTTGGATAAAATAATATGTCAAAATATGAGCTAGGTCTAGAATTTTCATACAATAGGTAGAATTTTACATGACCTGAATATGGACTTTCGCAAACAATTGTTTTGAATATATTTATTTATTCAGAAGGCAATTGTAATAGGTTTCTATCATAGATTGTCACTAGGTTGATGTTAAAGGATTCTGTCCACTACACAGTTATGGACGCTCCGGGCCTAAGGCGTCGCGAGACCACTCAGAGACGAATCCCGGCCACCGTAGATGCGGTATCTACGGTGGCCGGGAGTCATCTCTGAGGATAGTGAGCAATGGGTAGCTCACCTTCCGTCCGTCTAGTAGCGACTGTGTCGACGCGACGGAGCGTTCTTGGTCTACGCGCGCCTCAAACAGATATCAGCTAAGCTGAGGAGCCTGCCAGGGCCACTGCTTCGTGGATTTGTGGGTTGTTTTAATAAAATACCGCGGCCCAGGAATACCAAGGGCAAAAGAAGGAACATGGGTGGGTAAAAGTAAAAGTCTGACATTCCAGAGCGGGGAAGATACCTGATGATTTCCAAAACGCAAAAATGGTACCAAAGATTATGTTAAAATACCAAAATATATAGGAAACTGCCAATCAATAAAAATCGCATTATTTAAATGGCTAATATGAATTGTCTATGCTTACATGGACATTTCATATTAATATATGAATGAGAAAACTCTCTCTCCACATTCTTTTAATAATTATACTTCCATGATTAATGTTGACATCTTTGTTAAATAAACATTTTGAATGCATCAAAAAGGTCTAATTGAAATTTGTCTCCATAAACACATTATTAGATATGTTTCATTTTATATCCATAGCGGCGCTGTTTCCCACTTTTGTCAAAAAGTCATTGTAGGAAGTTTGTTCTATATTTTTCCTTAATAAATATTGTTTAATTCATTAGAAATCCTACTCAGTTTTTATTACAATATAACCTAATTCCAATCATTTTCCTATAATAAATTGACAAATCCTTGACATTATTAATATATCATTATTAATATCTAACAAAATGAACAATTTTAATTATTTTATTAATGTATTCTATAGTTTTGCATGCTAATTTTAGCGAATTGTTTAAACAACTGAACAATTCGAAAATTGCTAATAAACAATTCTAACAAATAAACATTTCATTTTATAACCAAACCGTGTTTTATATGAAACTAGCTTTTGCGCGCGGCTTCGCTCGCATGAAATTCGGGGTATCACAGTTCCTCTTTCCTGATTTACAGGTACCTGCTACCTGTAGTTTTTGCCCTTGCACCTTATTGATTTGTAATAGCAACGCTAAGTTTTACCTTTATTTCCCTCGTTCTCCCTCATATCACACTTTAAAAAATATATGATACGAGAGAGAACGTTGGGAACCAGAAGACGACGTCCGTCTCCTGGTTCGCAACTATCTCTGTACAAAAAATCATCAAAATCGGTTTAGCCATTAAAGCGTGAAGAGGTAACAAACAAACAAAGTCAGTAAGGAAGTAAGGATTCCTAAATACTTGACATGGGCAAACCACTTTATCATCACCTGCTTGGTCTTTTCCGAACTATGTTGGGGTTAGCTTTTAGTATCGTCAGCTATAGTTGAATATCAGTATTTTATTGGTAGCGACTGCCAATCAGTCCATTAGGTACCACTCACTGGTAAAGTAAAGTAAAGTAAAATTTATTTGCATAGATTGTAGATACATAAAATAAGGTGTAACAATGATTGGATGAACCTTGTACAATCTACCTTATATTAGGCATGCAAACATTAATTATTATAATAATTTATTTCCAAATACTAATATAAAAAATGCGAAAATAACTCTGTCTGTCTGTCTCTTCTTCACGCCTAAACCACTGAACCGATTTTAATGAAATTTGATACAGATATAGTCTGGGACCCGAGAAAGGACATAGAAGAGTTTTCATCCCGGAAATCCCCCGGGAACGGGAACTATTAATCTACGCGTACGAAGTCGCGGGCAAAAGCTAGTAATAATATATAACTGGTTAGCAATAAATACTTTGGTAAGGTTTTCTAAATCCTCAAACCAACCCAGCTACCGTAGGAGACGCTTCGGTAGTCGGCTGCCGCAAGAAGACTCCCGGCTATCGAAGACGGCCACTGTGGACGGTGAGCAATAGGTAGCTTACCGTCCGTCCATTTAATGATGACATACAATGGTGATAGCGCATTCGTGATCCACGCGAGCCTCAAAGAGATATCAGCAGAGGGGCCTGCCAGGATTGCGGGTTGTTCGAAAGAGATACTGTGGCCGTAGTATTAGTCAGTAAAAGTCCGACGTTCCCCCCGCACCGCCGCCTTGAGTGGTGTAAATTATTTGATGATTTCCATGAACCCAAGGAAAAAGCTTTCCAAAATCTGTCTAGGTATGTACATAGACAGATTTTGATCTCTTAAAGAAATGATATTGTATTTTTTTTTAGTATTTTATATAAAAAAGGAACAATATTAGTAGGCCCTCTGGAAAATTTAATATCTCTTATTGGATAGCGTCGTGTGTAATTTAGTATTTAATTTCTAATTTTTTTCTTTCAAAAATAATACGTTTAGTCTTTAATTTCACATCATCATGTTGAGCAACTGTAATAATATTAACATCAATGTATACCATGTTTTACGCAAAAAAATTTATAAAAAATTTATTTATATATCAATTGCTTTTTGTAGAAGAAACTTAAACAAGTGAAATGAATAATTTATCTTCTAATATTTAGTTATTCATGTTTAAAGCTATAAAAATAGTGTTAGGCGCTAAGACTCGGCTGATTCCAAATGGTACAAGCCCGCCCTAAACGGGGTCTAGACGGTTTTAAACCTTATTGTGCATAAAGATAAAGTTTAAATCACTCTCGATTTCCTGGTACTATTTAGAACCAGCCGGTCCTAGCCTTTCAAAAGCACATAGATTTGGAAAAAGAAGACATAAGTTGATCCAACAATTAGTTTTTTCATGCATCTTAACTTGAAGTCCCAACAATTGCGCCAACAATATAAAAAAAAACTCAAAAGAATTTATTTCAATTAAACCATTATAGGCACTTTTGAATGTCAAGAAACAAAAAGTTGAAGCTACAGTCCCGGTCACAAGACATAATAACTTGTGAAAGTACTGTAGTTGCCCATTCCAATGTGTTGCTCCCTGTGGAGAAGAATGGGCAAGAAACTCCATGGACACTCTTTTAAATTAATATGTATTTACATCATTCGTGTTGAAATTATACAAAACTAGCTTTTGCCCGCGGCTTCGCTCGCGTTTAATTCGGGGTAACACAGTTCCCCTTGCGCCTTATTGATTTGTAATAGCAACGCTACGTTTTCCCTTTTCTTCCCTCTTTCTCCCTCACATCCCACTTTATTCAAAAAAATATTAGCCTATGTCCGTCTCCTGGTTCCCAACTATCTCTGTACCAAAATTCATTAAAATCGGTTTAGCCATTAAAGCGTGAAGAGATAACAAACAAACAAGCAAATAAACAAACAAACTCACTTTCGCTTTTATAATATTAGTAAGGATATGTGAGAACGATATAGAAAGACGTGCACAGTAAGAGCATTCAGAATAAAACCAAAATGTTATTAAAAATCTAAATAAAATAAAAATAACCGTAGCACCTAAAACATGACCACGACCAGTCCCAACTGACAACACCCGTTCAGTTCAGTGAGCATGACATTCTGTCAACCATCAGGGCATCATCAAGTCAATAATAGTACGTGGTACTCCAACATGACCATGGTCCCAACTGATTGCGTAAAATGTTAGTAACGGATCTAGTTTCAATGCACCGCTGTGTAGTTGCAACTTCTACGGGTATTCTGTACACTCACGTGCATTTAAATGTGTGAACTACGGACCGAACCGGTTTATCGTGTCAGGATATTCTAAACCTAACATAGCAAGTTGCTGCGACAAACTTTGAAGTAGTGTTGTTTGTTGCAGTGCTAACCTAACCTAAACTAGTCAGTGTGCCGTACCGATTGAACGTAGGTGATGAATTCTTGCCCAATAACTTTGGCCCCGGATAAACTAAATTCAAAAGCAATCAAAATAGAAATTATATAGTTATCCAGAAATTAAAATTAAATTTGTTTTATTTCAGATAACTCGATTCTTACATTCCAGATTAAAAACACATTAAATCAAAAATCAAATCAAAAACAAAACCTGATTAAAACCTAACCTAATTAATTTTGAAATAAAATCAAAAACAAAATTAATGGAGTTCTCAAAAATTGAGTCTTGAAATTACTGGTTAACTACCCAATCATTTTCAGCAACAACTTCCAAGAGGGAAATCTCTATTGCATATTACATTTTGTGTTGCTTGGAGCCTCAGAAATCACGTTGAGCCGTTCGTCCAGTCTGTCATTTGCAGATCCTTGATAGTTGGTACATCAAAATCAGTAGTCAGTAGTCTTACCAAAGTTTAAAGTTATATAGGGTTTCGTACCTCGAAAGAAAAAATACGAAGCCCTTATTAGGATTAGAAGCCGATGTCTATCTGTTTGTCTTTGTCTGTCAAGACTCTATACCATAGTTATCGAGTTTTTAATAATTAAACCTCTTAGTCGACGAAGTCAAAAGATATGACAGTTTATGTCACAAGCTAGTACGAAACCGAACCGGACCGGTTTTGTATATTAGTGTAATACTAATTTGAAAACGTATAGCTGTTTTGCAGTTGATTTATGTATTTTCAAACACAAACTTAAAGCCGAATCTAAAATTCATAGAAATAGGCTTGGTAGATGATGACTATTACGATGGTGGTATTTAAACCGCATGCTTTATTAAAATCCTATCTCAAAGTTGGTTATCTCAAAACACACACGAACATCTCTTTTGAATATTCCTTAGTGGGTGAATTTAAGTGCTCGTAAGTGTACAGTACCGCATTGATGTTTTAGTAGCTAAATAAGTAGTTCTGTGGTTCGCACAGAGTTGTATTTGGAGTAAATAGTGGTCTGGTTTTGCAGTGTATTTTTGGTACCTAAAGGAATGATATGTTTGTATTCAGTGTACGACTTTAGCAGTAGAGTTTTGTGAAGCAGCTCGTATTATACTACTGTCCTTTCAGGGTACCTTCCATGCTCTTCTTGAATTTTAAGTATATTTAAATCGCAATCGCCAGATGAAATAGCTCTGGTTAGCAAATGCCTTGAATTCAGATCTTCTTTATAAGATAAACGAAATTACAAAAAACCGGCCAAGTGAGAGTTTTACTCGCCCATTGAGGGTTCCGAACATAAATAAATATTACAATGATAAAATCGAAAAATTACAGTAATATAAACATCTCATTATAAAATAATTTACATTAAAAATCATTCGAAGCGAATATATAATACAGGAGTGATTATCGAATTATGAATCCCCGTTTTCTTTTGCCAATGGGTAATCCAGTACATTTTCAAAGTTAATCTAACTCTTTGGGATACTAGAACTTGTCTATAGTTGCAGTTGCAAGACATTCGAGAGGCTTAATGTAAGGACACAATGTGGAACACCGGACATGTCGTTGTGGAAACAAAATGGTTCCCTCGACAGCGGCCATTTAATTTTATTCCGCCTAACTTTCGGCGTAGTGATGTGCTTTGTTGCGAGGAATTCCTGACTAAATAAATAGCAGCCGCTTGAGCTTAGCTAGACTTGCCTAGGTTGGACTATCTGTAACTACTGCCAAAGACCTACAAATGACAGCCGGGACTAACAGCTAAACGTTATTTCCGAGGCACGGAAGAAAATCTGTTTGTAAAGCATGCGCGGCTTAACCTATTTTTTTATTCATTTATTTCAAGTAATAAAACGACTCATTTTAAGTAACATCAAAGACAAGCATTCCAACTTCAATTAAATAGAATAATTACAGAAAAATACAATAAAATTATATCAAACCAAAAAATTATAACAAAGTAATTTATTGTTTGATATAATTTTATTTTATTTTCGATTTATTCATTTTTTTAAATATTATTTAAATTTTTACATATTTCTTAAATATTAAAAAAAAACATTTAAAATACAAAAATAGGAGCCCACCGGTATCGGAAACAGAGTCCAAGCTACCGGCGGTCAGGGCTCCACAGAAAGAAACCTCCTAACAATACGAGCCGTGTCCAGGAGTACCGCTTTCTGTAACAAGCCCTTGATCCAGCTGCCTAACGAGACCCTCCTCAGGTATTGGTCGATGCTCTTGGCAATTAAGCCATTGGCAGCTGATATAGTCATATCTGTCAATCTGCCAATGGCATCGGCACAATGATCGCTGAGTCCACATCCCACATGTCGACAACCTTGCGAGCCAATTCAATATACTAGATTTGCTTATCTTTCTCGGCTTTTACGAGGTTCTTATCATGTGGGACCGTTATGTCAACAATCATTGCGCGCCGCTCTGATCGATCCACCACCACTATATCAGGTTTGTTGGCAACAATAGTCCTGTCAGTACTTACAAATTTAGATTTAAAATTTAAATGCAATAGATTATGATTAGATTAACTGTAAGCAGATTCAAATTTCATATAAAAAAGTAAATTTAATTTATTTATTTATCGAAGCACAAGTGACTAAAAAAGTGATGCATTTGAATGTTAAAGGATGGAGAGCGAGAGGAAGGCCAAAGAAAAGATGGATGGATTGTGTAAGGAATGATATGAAGGAGAAAGAAGCAAATGATGCCGTGATGACGTGATAGGGGAGAATGGAAGAAGAAAACGTGTTGCTCCGACCCTGAATAAAATGGGACAAGGGCAGGAATATGATGATGTTGGCTGTTATGATTTAGCTACTAACTTCTCCTAGTCAGTAAGTACTATAAAGAAGAAAATGACGTCTGAATAATTTCTATGTACACCAAACATTAGTGTGACTAAATAATCCGAGTTGGAAAGTAAACAACACCACTAGAGTTAGCTAGTTTCGGACTTAATCCCATGCGACAATAAAGTTTGAATGTCTACTTACTGTAAATAATTTAGGAACCAATCCTTTCGTACGCTTGGGGTTCACACTGTCGTTCTACTTAAATATTAGTGTTGTGGGTATTTTTTTCAAGGCATGAAGGAGGACTTTGTATGTAATGGGTGGTCCTATCCAGGAACAAACCTATATTTACGGCCAACGAGAAGCGATACCAAATGTAAACAAAACCCATGCTAAAACCCCATCTAAAATGGCCGCCCGAATGTTGGCGAACTCGTCTTAACGTTGTCATGTTTTTGCCGGGAGAACGAGACATTACGACAAAGGCACAAGATGGAAAGAGCTAAATATTAGATTGTCAACGCCACAGTTGTTCTTTAGGTTAATTACCTTTCGTATCGCTGCTAGTTGGCCTTAGTATAAGCATATTGCAGTTTAACCTGAAAAGCTGAAAATTCACACAGGGATTCATCCTGCTTCGTTATCTTATCCTGTTTCTACTCGATCTACTCGTATATCATCACGAGGAAGATGACTTTTGAAAGAGATACCGCAGCCGCGAACATAATAGGCAAAAGAAGAAACATGGGTGGGTTTTAGTCAGTAAAAGTCTAGCATTCCAGCTGACAGCGGGGAAGTTATTTGATGATTTCTTTCGCAAAAGAAAAGCCTATGCATCCGCTTTCGTCATCTGATCATCTCTCTATCCGATTTATAAAATATCATGATAAGGTAGCTGACATGTCTATGAAACGTATCATCTACATAACACTAGCCATTAACGTTTTTTGGAACAAAGTTCCTTATCGCGTGTTGTGAAAGGGGGCTAGACGGAAAAAATTCTTACGAAAAGTTGTCACGACACTTTTTGCTATTGTAAGCTGTGCGGCGTCGCATGTTTCTCTGTCTGTCTGTCTGTCTCTCTCTCTCTCTTATACAAAGCAAGCCAGATATTTTCATTTCTATAGGAACTTCGTTCCATCCGGGTGTCCCTTGACACCTCTAATTTTTTATTTTTCATTTTTGGTTTTTCATTGCCACCTTGGTGAATTGTGGCCTACTCTTTATCTTAAGACGAGTGTCCCAGTTCAAGTAGCTCATTGTACAGTCAGCATCAAAAGTTGATGACCACATTTAGATTTTCAAAATCACTGTACACCGTATTACACCTAAATCGATCAACAAGACGAGCGCCAGAAATAAATGATTTTCATAAAAAGGCATAGTAGGTAACCATCACTTTTCAAAAGTCACTAAACAAAGTAATAGTAAAACAAGCTGTGCCCACTTAGGGTAATGAAAAATAGATGTCGGCCGATTCTCAGACCTACCCGATATGTACACAAAATTTCGTTTAAAGCGGTCCAGCCGTTTCGGAGGAGTATGGGAACGAAAACTGTGACACGAGAATTTTATATTTTAGAAAAGCATAACATTCTTCGTCTCTAAAGTCCCTGAACAAAATGAAATATTTGACATGTCAGACTTGTACTGACTAAAACCCACCCATGTTCCTTCTATTGGCGTTTACGTTCCGAGGCCGCGGTATCTCTTTCCTCCCGGTACCTCTATCCCTCTGCTTTGCTACTTACTTACGTTTACTACGGCTCTATGGCTACATATTGCAAATAGGGCGAATCTGGCACTCAGGTAAAAAATGTCACTTAAAGCACCTATGGCAAACAAGGCAAACATGCTACTTGTTGCTATAAGGGCTGTATGGGCACTTATGGCAAACAGGGCAAACATGACACTAGGTGCCAAAAGGGCACCATCGGCACTTTTGGCAAACAGGGCGTACATGGCTCTCAGATAATTAATGACACCTAAGGCGCCTATGGCAAACAGGGCAAACACTTAAGGCGCCTATGGCAAAAAGGGCAAACATGGCACTCGTTGCAATAAGGGCTCTATGGGCACTTATGGCAATCAGGGCGTACATGGCGCTCAGATAAATAATGTCACTTTAGGCACCTATGGCATACAGGGCAAACATGGCACTCGGTGCAATAAGGGCTCTGCGGGCACCTATGGCAAACAGGGCAAACATGACACTCGGTGCAAAAAGGGCACTATAGGCACTTTTGGCAAACAGGGCGTACATGGCACTCAGATAAATAAGGACACTTAAGGCAACTATGGCAAACAGGGCAAACATGGCACTCAGAGCAATAAGGGCTCTGTGGGCACCTATGGCAAACAGGGCAAACGTGCTACTCAGATAAATAATGACACTTAAGGCACCTATGGCAAACATGGCAAACATGGCACACTTTGCAATAAGGGATCTTTGGACACCTATGGCAAACAGGGCAAACATAGTATTTAGATAAAAAAGGACACTTAAGGCACCTATGACAAACAGGGCAAACATGGCACTAGGTGCAATAAGGGCTCTGTGGGCGCCTATGGCAAACAGGGCAAACGTGCTACTCAGATAAATAAGGACTCTTAAGGCACCTATGGCAAACAGGGGAAACATGGCACTCTGTGCAAAAGGGGCTCTATGGGCACTTATGGCAAACAGGGCAAACATGACACTCGGTGCAAAAAGGGCACTATAGGCACTTTTGGCAAACAGGGCGTACATGGCACTCAGATAAATAAGGACACTTAAGGCAACTATGGCAAACAGGGCAAACATGGCACTCAGAGCAATAAGGGCTCTGTGGGCACCTATGGCAAACAGGGCAAACGTGCTACTCAGATAAATAATGACACTTAAGGCACCTATGGCAAACATGGCAAACATGGCACACTTTGCAATAAGGGATCTTTGGACACCTATGGCAAACAGGGCAAACATAGTATTTAGATAAAAAAGGACACTTAAGGCACCTATGACAAACAGGGCAAACATGGCACTAGGTGCAATAAGGGCTCTGTGGGCACCTATGGCAAACAGGGCAAACGTGCTACTCAGATAAATAAGGACTCTTAAGGCACCTATGGCAAACAGGGCAAACATGGCACTCTGTGCAATAGGGGCTCTATGGGCACTTATGGCAAACAGGGCTAACATGACACTCGGTGCAAAAAGGGCACTATAGGCACTTTTGGCAAACAGGGCGTCCATGGCACTCAGATAAATAAGGACACTTGAGGCAACTATGGCAAACAGGGCGTACATGGCACTCAGAGCAATAAGGGCTCTGTGGGCACCTATGGCAAACAGGGCAAACGTGCTACTCAGATAATATACTTAAGGCACCTATGGCAAACAGGGCAAACATGGAACTCTGTGCAATAAGGGCTCTATGGGCACTATGGGCACCTATGGCAAACAGGGCAAACATGGCACTCGGTGCAAAAATGGCACAATGGGCACTTTTGGCAAACAGGGCGTACATGGCACTCAGATAAATAAGGACACTTAAGGCACCTATGGCAAACAGGGCAATCATGGCACTCGGTGCAATAAGGGCTCTGTGGGCACCTATGGCATACAGGGCAAACGTGCTACTCAGATAAATAAGGACTCTTAAGGCACCTATGGCAAACAGGGTAAACATGGCACTCGGCAAACAGGACGTACATGGCGCTCAGATAAATAATGACACTTAAGGCACCTATGGCAAACAGGGCAAACATGGAACTCTGTGCAATAAGGGCTCTATGGGCACTATGGGCACTTATGGCAAACAGGGCGTACATGGCACTCGGTGCAATAAGGGCTCTGTGGGCACCTATAGCAAACAGGGCAAACGTGCTACTCAGATAAATTATACACTTAAGGCACCTATGGCAAACAGGGCAAACATGGCACTCGGTGCAAAAAGGGCA
Source organism: Ochropleura leucogaster (assembly GCA_958449745.1). Classification (NCBI taxonomy): domain Eukaryota; kingdom Metazoa; phylum Arthropoda; class Insecta; order Lepidoptera; family Noctuidae; genus Ochropleura; species Ochropleura leucogaster. The sequence goes on along the minus strand of OY288224.1, from coordinate 9,071,890 downwards.
CTATGGACACTTATGGCAAAACAGGGCGTACATGGCGCTCAGATTAATAACACTTTAGGCACCTATGGCAAACAGGGCAAACATGGTACACTTTGCAATAAGGGATCTTTGGTCACCTATGGCAAACAGGGCAAACATAGTATTTAGATAAAAGGACACTTAAGGCACCTGTGGCAAACAGGGCAAACATGGCACTCGGTGCAGTAAGGGCTCTATGGGCACCTATGGCAAACAGGGCGTAAATGGCACTCGTTGCAATGAGGGCTCTATGGGCACCTGTGGCAAACAGGGCAAACATGGTATTTAGATAAAAAGGACACTTAAGGCACCTATGGCAAACAGGGCAAACATGGCACTCGTTGCCAGAAGGCTACACGCGTATCAGAAACAAAATAATGTTCAGTAACTTTCGTTCTTTATGATGTTAAGTCATTTTTGGACGATTCCGTGATTACACTAGAAAAACAAAACAAGTATTTTATATTTTTCAGTGACTTTTGTAAAACTGAATGTTAAGATGTATTCAGATATTATAACGATCGGCAATTTTTGACATAATGGTGTTTAGTGACCTTTGACGAGTAGTGTTCAGTTAATTTCGAACTCTAATGATGTTCATTCAATACTGGCGCTCTATCTTGTTGAGCGATTTATGGGTGATATAATGCACAGTGATTTTGAAAATCTAAAGCCAAACACAAGTTCTGCTTAGCTTGGGATCAGATAGCCGTGTGTGAGCTGTCCCAAGATATTTATTTATTTTATTTCATTTATTTAGAAGGTTGATTTTTTCACAGCTTTAAGAGACTACATATTTAAGTGTATGGTTTTCATTTTAATTCTATACATTTACGTGTTACCGAGATAAAGGGTATTGACAGTGAGACAGACGGACAACAAATTTATCCTATAAGGGTTCCGATTTTTCCTTTTAAGGTAACCCGAAAAATACTGCCCCATCTCAATGGCTATGGAGAATATTCTTTGATAATTTTATCAAAGGATGTTGCACTGGATATAATACTGCGAAAATTGATACAAGCATTCAGAGGAGAAAATTGTTATTTTTTCTTTAGAAAACATTTGACTATCTGGGATTCCCCGAATCTCAGATTTTTGTAGTAAACTTTATTATTAACATTTGATGGTAGGTTTTAAATTGAAAAATCTACAACATTTTTATTCGAAAATAATACGGCTTTCCGTAAATAAAACAGAATATACTAGACAATTTGATGCCACAAAGTAAAAGTTGAAATTTCAAACGCAAAGTTACACAGAAAAATTAAACGAACTAAAAAACAAATTACACGACGTATTTCCGTATCCGATTCACATATTCCGAGAACAATAACCAAATAAAACTTATCTAAATGTATTTCACTATTGTACTAGCTTCCGCCCGCGACTTCGTCCGCGTGGCATAGTTACTTTGGGCCAACGCTAATTTAAAACCGCGTGAAAATCGAAAACAAAAAATCTTTCTCTCCTCTTTTCTTCCCTCTTTTCCCCTTTTTTCGCTTTTTAGCCTATGTCCGACTCCAGGGTCCCAACTATCTCTGTACCAAAATTCATCAAAAGCGGTTTAGCCACTTAGACGTGAAGACGTAACAAACAAACTCACTTTTGCTTTTATAATATTATAGTAAGGATGTGTTTGCGTTTGGCCGCAAATCACCTATAAGTACCACCAACGAGAAGCGAGACGAAAGGTCATTAACCTAAAGAACAACTGTGGCGTTGACAATCTAATATTTAGCTCTTTCCATCTTGTGCCTTTGTCGTAATGTCTCGTTCTCCCGGCAAAAAACATGACAACGTTAAGACGGGTTCGCCAACATTCGGGCGGCCATTTTAGATGGGGTTTTAGCATGGGTTTTGTTTACATTTCGTATCGCTTTTCGTTGGCTGTACTAAAGAAACGGACTCACTCGAACTTTGAATGAACCCAGAGTATTATGATCAAGGAACAGAGAAGCCAGCATTCATACATTCATTCCACAGACTAGCATTTCGCACAATAATTACTATAGTTATTGTACGAACTGTATAGCATTTTGTTCGGATTCGTGGAAATGTAACCATACTAGTATAAAGGTAATGCTTCACTGAAACTCTGCTCGTCCGATGATAGAATGGGGATAGAGGAATCAGATTGTGCAATTTCATAGTAGATTCCCCGAAATGTATCCGATAGGAAACTGATTAGCTTTCAACTTTGCGGCGATGTAAAAGGTTTTCGAGTTTAGCTTCGATAAGAGAGTTATAATCATAGTTTATTATTGTTTATGGTCATTGTAGTTGTTTGACGGCACGATTGGCGCAGAGGCTAAGCGATCGACTGCTGCGCTGCGTGTCGCGGGTTTGATCCCCGCACGGAACAAATATTTGTATGACCTAAAGATAGTTGTTCCGGGTTTTGGTGTTTGTGTATGTGAGCTTTAATGTTTGTAAACGGACCCATGATACAGGAGAAAATCCTAGTGTGAGGCAAAGTTTTTTTTTTAAAAGGGTTGTCAATGGGCATGAGTTAAAAGCCTATTTTCTGCATAATATGCATTAAAAAACCTATCCGTTATCGGTATTTGCGTCTCCATTTATGCCAGAACATCATATGAACTGCTAGGCTGCTAGCTACTTTTAAAGTTTTGTTTTGTTCCACGTCCGAAGTGGACGGGTGCATTGTCGGACTATTCCTACTTCGATACTTTTCATTTGAGTCGCTTATATATATGTAATATATTTTTTTTAAATTAGCTTTAAATGATGATAAATGGATGTAGTTTCCGATAACAAACATGTTTAATATCCCGTTTCAAATGTTAATAAAAAATGTTAGTTGAGAAAGATAAGCAAATCAAGTATATTGACTTAGCTCGCAATGTTTTCGACATGGGATGTGCACTTAGCGATCATTATGCCGATAGTCGAAACTGCCACTGGCTTAATTGTCAAGAGCCTCAACCAACACCTGAGGAGGCTCTCGTTAGGCAGCAGGAAGCTTGGAAGTGTCCAAGCTACAAGTTAGGTTAGATTTTTAGGTCAAATTATTAATTAAAACACCAAAATTAACAACGAAGCCCCAAAAAGTAAACATAAGCTTAAAATGAACATTCAATCAACCAAAAACTTAATTGGGTAATGAAAATGAATAATTATAATTAATAATGCTAGTAACGGCTATTATTAAATCCAGTAATTATACAACTCAGTGATCAATTTAATTATGTGCAGTATGGTGGTTATACCCAATTAAACTTATTAGTTATTAATAATTGCAGCTTACGATCTTTGATTTTCGATTGATCCATTGAAGGTTTGATTTAAAGTTCTTTTTAAATATTATACTAGCTTTTGCCCGCGGCTTCGCTCGCGTTCCATTCGGGGTTACACAGTTCCCCTTGCGCATTAGTGGTTTGTAATAGCAACGCTAAGTTTTCCCTTTTTATCCCTTTTTCTCTCTCACATCCCACTTAAAAAAAAAGACTGTCTCCTGGTTCCCACCTTTCTCTGTACCAAAATTCATCAAAATCGGTGTAGCCATTAAAGCGTGAAGAGGTAACAAACAAACAAACAAACTCACTTTCGCTTTTATAATATTAGTAAGGATTCATAGCATTCTCCTCACTGGCACATTCATGACACTAAAATATTACAAAAAAATACTCAAACAACACACTTTGTTTAAGCGTGTCGTTGGATTAAAAAAAGTTGCCAGCAGAATTCTCATATTTTTTTATTACTTGTCTTGAGTGGAATAATCCATTCGAAAGATTCTTTTTTTGAACGCCTTTTTTGTTTTCCTATTGAAAACTTCCATAAGCCGGCTCTTTTTTGTATTCACTCACTATGTAACTAAAAGAGTGAAAAAATAATGAAGACTAAATGAAAATTAAATATGGATTGTGTTAGGAATCATATGAAAAAGAAATGAGTTCTCGAAGAAGGGAAGGTGAAATTATGTTGCGCTGATTCAATATAGAATGAGACAAGGCCAGAAAGATGATAATGAAAAATATTACTGCATTTTTTTTTCAAACGTAATTTATTTGGTACACCAACAGCTATACGTAGTAAAACTTATATGGAACTATGCAAATACAAGAGTGCTGGTATTTATGTACATTAAGAGACTGATGTGTTGCACTGCAAGGCAATAGCCTCGCTTTCTTCCACCTATTTTTCTTGTTATTCACTATTCCCAATCCTTTTGATAAAATTCCATCTCGTCACACCATCTCCCTTCGGGTCTACAGCGACGCCGGGTCTTGTTGTTGTTAGTACTTAGGCCCAATTTTGATACAACAAGCGGTAGTATATGACTGGGGTCAGCCTTTTACCACTTAAATTTTGCGGCTGAGTTGCAAACGTCTTAGATCGAAGTATACTATTTTTCATACATTCAGAAACCTTGACTCTTATTATGCTTCGTTCCACATTTTTGAATAACGGGAATATTTTTAGAATACGTTTCTGTCATCCCAATCAACTTTTCCCGAACTAGAACACTACCAAATAACAACGAACGCCAAACTTGTGCCTGGTGGACTCACACGGTAAAACTTGTACTGTATTTTATACTGCACTTGATCTTAGCTCGCATATACTTTATACTCTGATTTCTTGCTTTAAGCGGCTGTATTATACACAGGTTTAAAAGTTGGAAAGCGCTTTTTAAGCTGTAGATGTTTGCGGAAATGTAGGATGGATTTTTGTTCTTTGGTTTTTATTGCCTTTTCGTTTGTTGCTGTATATATGGTCAACAAATAGAAAAAAAACTCTGTTATAAAAAAAAGAAGCATTTGTCCTAAAGACAGGACAAATCAGGATACTAGTTGTATAAAAGTTGCGTTCAATGGGGTCCGTTCCGTCCGTGGAGTCCTATACGTAGTATACGTGTGAAAATGTTATACAAAAACACCCGGCGCGGACTAGGCAGTGAGTTTCGTTGCACTTTATTAATATAACAAAATTGTAATCTTATTTGGGTAGTCCGAAATGTAGGTACCTACCAAAAATAACTCCGTTCCATCCGGGTCTACCTTGACACCTCTCCAGTTTTTAGAACGAAATTCCTGATCGCGCGTTGTGAGAGGCGGCTAGACGGACCAAAAGTTGTTACGACACTTTTTAATATACAGCCACGAATTTGTCGCATCTCTTAATAGCCTAGGCTATGAAAGAGTATTCAATGCATTATTAAACACGTCAACCCAATAAATAATTTCTACGAAATTCGTGAAAATTAACTCCATTACCCGACTTCGCGTTACTCACGTCTTATTAAATGTAAAATATTGAACATCTCCCGAAGTTTTCACAGTTCCTAACTCAAACTTTACTGTTCTATGGAGAACTTTGATAAAACGATTTTGTTTGACTTCGCTACTTAGGTTTGGGTTTGGTCTTAATTTAAAAAAATAGGCCTACGTAGACGGCATAATTTTTAATTAAAATCGTGAATTTTGCTTAAGAAATTTTCGCAGAGTAATTTGTAAGAAATATTATAATCTCTTTCACATTGATGATACACCAACATTGCATGTGGCAACAATTTTTCATATCAAACTGCAATGAAGAAATTATCTTCTGAATTCATCTTCTTCTAAATTCATTGGATTTCGACTGTTATCGTGATTTGCAGTTACCCAGTTATCCGTGATAAGACCTGTTGTACTGTATGGGTCAGAATGCTGGGCTGTAAAAAAGATGGATGAAAAACGATTGCAGATCGAGAGATCAGCATGTAGCGGAGATGAGAATGTTGAGATGGATGTGTGGAGTGACAAGAATGGATAAAGTAAGGAATGAATATATTCGAGGAAGTTTAAAAGTTGCGCCTGTTACAGAAAAAATGAAAGGGTATCGTTTGTGTTGGTATGGACATGGACAGGAGGGATGAAGGTCATGTGACTAAAAGAGTGATGGATCTGAATGTTGATGGACGGAGAGCGAGAGGAAGGCCAAAGAAAAGATGGATGGATTGTGTAAGGAATGATATGAAGGAGAAAGGAGTAGATGATGCCATGACGTCTGATAGGGGAGAATGGAAGAAGAAAACGTGTCCAAATAGAATGAGACGAGGGCAGGAAAATGATGATCGTGATTTGCAGTTACGGTGGTTTTTATCAACAGCATCCTCGGCAGCCCCAACAGCATCCTACGCACCATATAGGACAGGTGGGACAGCCCCATACTGGGACATTGGATACGCCTAAATGCAAGTGTGGCGTGTAATTTATGATTTTTTGTTTTTCTGGTAGAGTTAACAAGTACTAACATTAGTTTTTTTAAGTTGTGTGTTGTACTAACCAAATGGATATGAATTTGTCTGTAAAAAAAGATTTTTTAATTTTTATTTATGCCAATGTCAACAATTTCGAGTTTTAGTAACTAGTAAGTTTCTTCTACGTCTGCGCATCTGATGACCGCAATACTGCATACCTTAGAGATATTTCTCGATGGCATATACAGCCTAGTCAGAGGCCATGCTTTAACCACAATTAAAGAGGAAAGCAAAACTTGAGTGGCGTGACCAAAACATTGACGTCTAACAGTTTATGTCCGTCGTAACTACTTACTTTACTTCCTTTTTGTGTTTAAATTTAGGTTTTTCTTTTTTGAATTTCATTTTATGTTAAGCTATTGCATAGCTTCTATCGCGGGCCTTGAGCGCGGGGACCGAATCCAGAAATTCCGTAACGAAAAAAAACCTGACGCTCCTCACTCCGACGGGCACGGAGGTGTGGTTTGTCTAACGTCGTTTACACAATAAGGTAAGTTATTTCAATCCCGATACTAATGTTCTAATAGCGTGTTTGGTAGAGAATCGGATAGTCAATCGACATTACGCTGGTTCAAACCAAAGCTCTTGTTTTTCTTTTCATTGGAAGTACTTTTTTAAATATTCTATTTAGATTGTTTTTATTTATTGCAAAAGTTGATAAAAATGCTATGCAATAACTTTACCGAGGCAGTCCTCGAGTGCCACACGTATTTTTTTTTATTTTTCTTTCTTAACGTTATTTATTTTGCATTGTGTGCACTTGTGGCATGTGCCAAATAAATAAATTTTCTTTCTTTCGTATCGCGTGGTGTCCCAATCAATCCCATATATGTTCCGCAATTTTTATATCTAAGTCCCGCAAAGTTATTCAAAATTGATCCTTATACAAGCGGAATTAAGGTATCTGGTGTTAAAAGCACTTGTAAACACAACCATCCGTGATTAATAACAACATAAAACCACAACTACCATCCAGTGATATACGCACCATGCATCAATCAGTCCAACTAAACTGGTTACAAAAGAGGTCCGTTAACTAAGCATCAACCTTCAATAGGGCTTCAAATATATTTTCTTTAGCACTGACCTTGTTCCAAACAACCAATAAGATATTCCCTGTTCGGGGAAAAACGGATTACACCACAGATTTCAATGTGTCACTCTGATTGTCACATTTGTCTTTTTTACGATGTCCAACGACATTGGTGCAGTCCTATCAAAATTATTTTACCTCTTGACATCTCTTTGGTGTAGTGGTAGTAAGTATGAAGACTAAATTTGAGGTTTTTTTTTGGGGTGGGAAATCAGCAAATAACTTCCTCCGCTCTAGGCGGAGCGGGGGTAGAGTCAGACTTGTACTGACTAAAAGCCACCCATGTTCCTTCTATTGCCCTTTACGTTCCGGGCCGCGGTATCTCTTTCGAACAACCCGCAAACCCCGGAATTTGAGGTCTTGATTTTGATTTCCAGGTCAGGCGATATGTTTTTGGGATTTAATATCAGGATTTTTTCAAAATCTAGGTTTGTTGCAGACTGGTTAGTGGTTATTAAAATTTTAAGTTTATCCAACGCCATTTAGTATACAGGTTAGCGTCCGACTTTGTTTCAGACCATGGTCCGGAGTGAGAGTTAATGGGAAACCGTCAAATCCTTCTACGAAGCAGTTATACTAGCAAAGGCGGTAACCAAACGTTTGAGAGAACTTTAAACTAATCCAGCCTCTATTACTTAATTAAACACATCCATATGCCTTCTTTTGCTCTTTGTGATCCGGGGCCGCGGTATGTCTTTCGAACAACTCACCGCACTAGGACTTAGATGCCTCATTCGTACCAACCTCGGTGTGCGCTGGATATTAGGCTCGCCCATATTATATGGTGCTCCTGACCGTTTTCTGCCAAGGCGGCCAATCTCAGCGGAGATTAGCCTTCTGGAGATATTATAGTACACAAGCGTATGCGCAGGGACGGCAATCCAATCGGAGATAAACCAGGAGCTGGACCAACGCCCTAACGTGCATTCCAAGGCACGGAGGTATCTTACCGTCAACTTCCAAACTCTGGGCTTAACAGTCGTACTGTGAAAATCATAATGGAAGTACACTATGACACTTATGAGGACCCCTGGGTCCCTGGGAATCAGACTAAAAATTTAAAAGTAACTTTCAAAATGTGGTTGTACACTGAGTGACACTTCTTCTTAACGTTTTGAGAAAATACAAGTGCAATGTTATGATCACAGTGTAAAGTTGCAGTGACTTTTATAAACATCACGATAAGGTTGATATTGGGTTGCTGCTGTCAGAAATATATTACCTGTGACAGGACTGTATATACACCGGCAGTGTCTTATAATTCCGTGACCTTTCAGATAAAAGAAAAAGTTAGATTGTCTTTGATCTTTTAAGATTTTTATTTCGGCCCTGATCTCGTTTCGGGGGTCTTCATAATTCAATTTTCGAATTGGGCTGGTGTGAAAATCATCTAAGAAACTGTGTTAGGTACGGATATTACAAATTGAACCTTAGAAGCGTTTTAACTAGTCGCGTTTTAAAATGCTGTTGTATTTTCAACTCTCAGTTACGCGCTAAGAGTTGAAATCAAAACGAAGCAAAAATATTTCAGCATTTATATCATGCCTGTTAACCCCGAATGTTAAGGTAGAGGTGTGCCTAATAGTCCACCCATATTTCGTCAGTTATTTCTTAAGTCCCATGTAAGATGAAGCGAGCCTAATGCCATCAAACGGGCACAAATCCAGACTCCGACGCAGCTACTGAAAATCCCACGGGAATACCGGATTTACCGGTATTTCGATACCGGTAAATCCGGTAGCCTGTCTGTTAATCCAGAAAAACTTGATACCAAATTTCATCCTCATTTGTTAAGTTTTTGAGCGAGAAGAAGTAAGTAATAGACATACAAACTTTCGCCTTTATAATATTAGTGTGATTAATAATTATAATGAGATATTATATAATCTGAACTTAAAATCTTTTAAGTAAATCTTATTATACAACACTGACAAATTTGAGATCCCTCAATATGAGTTGTGGTATATTTTCCGTAACTTAGAACCAAAAGCAGTTTGATTCCGCTCTGTTCCGCCGAATTGACACACTAGTGCGACAAAGTATAGTCATTATTTTCCTTTTATCTTTTTCAAATTATATTAGGTAGCCCACATTAATTTAGTAAAATATGAAAACTTAATAGCACTAGGCCCAGATTTACAGGTTGTTATTTTTTCAGATCTTTGAAGGATTAAATCGTGAAGAAATCGGCCAGTTCTAGATCCGAACATGCCAAAATATTTGACGTAACATAAGACATTAAACTCACTGGCCTCACTGGGCCAGCGTGGTGGATTCTAGTCCAATGACTTTTTTTTTGGTTGGGAAATCATTAAATAACTTCCCCCGCTTTGGGCGGAGCGGGGAGAGTGTCGACTTTTACTGACTAAAGCCCACCCATGTTCTTTCTATTGCCCTTAACGTTCCGGAGCCGCGGTATCTCTTTCGAACAACCCGCAACCCCGGCTAGTCCAATGGCTGTCACAGAGATTAATACAGTTTCTGGCTGTAAGTAAGTTAAGTTACAGAATGGAATGGAAATCCGTAAAGTAATGCTTAATTAGGCATTACTTTACGGAATTCCATGACATTAAATGTCATGCAACATAGACTAACTACATGATTGTGTTGATTCCGCGATAGAGATTTAGACTTGGATGCAGGCCAACCAAACTTCTGCACTCAAGCCAGGATATTTTTAGCGGTTTGTATAAAATTTATTATATCGATTGTATTTAAAATGATTTTCTAATTCAAATAAAAATTTCTCTATTCTCTTATCCATCCCAACATGGTCTAGCGTTATTTTTACAACAAAATCGATTTATAATTCCACTTTGTCCCACTAGTGGGGAAACTTTTAGGGCTAAAGTAGAATATTCCAAAAACTTTATAATATATTAGAAAGTTAAATAAACCGGGATTACATTAAGGCAGGACTTATCTTCTTGACAAAAGAGACTTGGTGCGTAACGCTGTGGCATTTGTTATACAATTTTGTAAGATTAGACTTTTCAAAGAGCTTTCGAGTTTATGGAGAGGCATGTTCTGGAGTTTAGGTTTATAAGGCTTTTGTAAAAGATTCTTTATTATAATTTATTGAAGTATCATTTTTGTGTGAAAGTAGGTTGTGGAAATCAGGTCGCACTGTGGTATTACTGAACGCTGTGCCGTTCTTTTTAAATGTTATAGTACCATGCTGAAATAATAGTACATTACGATATTAGTGCGTTAAGATGGTTATAACATGCGAGTCGGAACTTCAGCCCGAGCCGAAGGCGAGGGCGTAATTTAGACGAGCATGTTATAACCAATACGCACGTATATCGTACGACGTTTTTTAACACATTTGCGAGGAAACAGAAAAAAAAATTAAATAAACTCAATCTGTGAATGCACACTGTTGCTTTCTCCGCCATTTTAACAGCGAGCTAGCGCTGCCTACTTTCGAATTAGTTCGAAATTTGAATAGTAACAGCGCTAAGCGACAAAACCCTTTAAATAAATTAAAAAAAAGAATAGTAACAGCGTGCTGCTCACTAGCAGCCTGAAGTCGTGCGGCGGCGATCAGTTCCAAATTTGAAATGGCAAATAATGCTGTTATGGAATTTGTATCGACTATAACTTAACTATTTGCTTTGATAACACACGCGTTTTTTAAGACCCTCTTTACATATTTAAAACCGATGGAATTATATCAGCTTTACGAGCAAAGGTGTTAAAAAATACTTTGTGCGTTATGCAGGACTTATTTCATTTAATGCATGAAGGAAGGCGAGCCAGTAGCCTACATGCTTCTGCACTGCCCAGAGGGCACCCCATACAGGGCATAGTACTTCGGTAACCCAGGTACTCTTCGCGAGATCGTCAGCAACACCAAGGCGCTGCTGACGTTTCTCGTGGAGCTGGGGTGGATCGAATAATATTCCCACCCGTATGCAAAATAGCTGCATGCGGTTATTCTGAAAGCTGACAACAATAAAGTTTGGAAAAGATTAAGCAGATGAGCCTTATCACTACATAGTATAAAACAAAGTCGCTTTCTCTGTCCCTATGTCCCTTTGTATGCTTAAATCTTTGAAACTACACCACGGATTTTGATGCGGTTTTTTTTTAATAGATAGAGTGATTCAAGAGGAAGGTTTATGTATAATACATACATATTATAGTAGAGAAAAGTGGGGATTTTCAAAGATTTGTAACACCCGTGCGAAGCTGGGACGGGTCGCTAGTTAGGTAAAAAGCACGTTAGTTCTCGGCCTTAGAAAACATATGGTCTTCATTTAAAAAGCAAACAACCTTCTTGGAAAAGCCTGGTTCACGCACACAACTTAACAGCATACCCATTAAAATTACAACTTAAGCCTTACGGTAAAGTAATAAAGTTATAATTATAATAATCATACCCAACGAAGTTAACTCGAAAAAAAAAAATAATTTACAACAAGGGCCTAACCCAAGAATTATGTGAGAACATATTACTTAAGACCAGCGTTCATTTGTTAGGTGCACGCTCTTCCTAAAACCAACCTTAACACTTTAGTGGAAGGTTAAAATTCCAATGATAAACTCCTGGCCCTCGAACGCAAGTTACATATTATAAGAGGTAATATTGTGTTATATTTATGATAGGGACGGTTGGGTTGGTCCCCAGCCTCATATTCAGTGGTTCTACGGGAAATTAGTTATCTCTCACCTGCTTGTACGGGATTCTAGAACTGCCTTTAAATCATCATGACTTAGTAGATTAATTCCTGCATGTTGGTTTTATGGAGTATTTTTAACCGACTTAAAAAAGGAGGAGGTTCTCAATTCGTCGTAATCTTTTTTGGAACGAAGTTCCTTATCGCGCGTTGTGAAAGGGGCTACGGTCTAGGGCTAGACGGAAAAAATTCTTACGAAAAGTTGTCACGACACTTTTTGCTATAGTAAGCTATTGTAAGCTGTGCGGCGTCGCATGTTTCTCTGTCTGTCTGTCTGTCTCTCTCTTTTATAGAAAGTAAGCCAGACATTTTTATTTCTATAGGAACTTCGTTCCATCCGGGTGTCCCTTGACACCTCTAAATTTTTTTATTATTTATGTTCACCGATTACTCAAAGACGCCTGGACCGATTTTCAAATGTCTTTTTTTGTTTGATAGTGTATACTTCCGACGTGTTGCCATATCAATTTTATTAATATTTCTTTTGTAGTTAATCACTTATCGTGTATAATACATTTAATGTCTGTATGGATAGAGATAGCTTATCTTTTAGTTAAAATATTTAAAAGTAGTAGTAGTACAATAAACACCGGCCGTTGTTTTGTAGCCGAAACAAACTCAGAGGTATCTTTGAGGTCCAGATAAAAATCTTGGTCAACTTACACGAGGACTATGCAGATTAGTATCTAAAATGGTATTTTTAAGAATGCAACACACCACACACACAACTTACATGAGGATTATGCAGATTAGTATCTGAAATGGTGTTTTTAAGAATGCAACACACCACACAAACCAAGAAGGCTGGCATCATTACTAATTTGGTCGGCAAACCTGATTTTTTCCCTTGTAATTAGTTTACTTTTCAAAGTGAGCCATCATCATCTGCCTAGCCTTTTCCCAACTATGTTGGGGTCGGCTTCCAGTCTAACTGGATGCAGCTGAATATCAGTATTTTACATGGAGCGACTGCCTATCTGACCTCCACAACCCAGTTAATACTGGGTAATACGATACCCCTTGGTAAGACTGGTCTTCAGACTTTCGGAACACTGAATACCTGTAACGACTGTCAAAGATCTACAAATGACAGCCGGGACCAACGGCTTAACGTGCTTTCCGAGGCACGGAGGAAACTCGGTATGGAACGAAAGTGAGCCAAAATATTCAAATAGATTCGCAAAGCTTCTGCAATCTGCAACGATTTATCCTACAACAGTGATCTTTCGCGCGACATTTAAATCCTGAATACATAACGGCAGTAGCAAGCTAGGATAGTAAGCCAGCGGTATCAAGCCAGTAACTGGCTCGAATTGTGTAAACAACGTTTTCGATTTGATCTACGTAGTAAATACTCTGCTTTATGAAAGTAATACTGGCTGGTTTTAATAAAAAGGTTTTGTTTTAGAATAAAAAACTGTCTTGCAAAAAAATTATCAAAAAAATGGAAAAATAGTTTACTCGGAAGTCCGATTTCATGCACTGTCGTACCGTAAACCCAATTTATGTTGTCAACGGTAAAGATAGAAAAATTTGTTGATAAAAGTTTACAGAAAAAAGTTTTATTCTAAAATTATTTCTAAATTTTACTTTTCAAGCTCAAACACAAAATTTAAAGCCTTTATTTCAATTAAAACAAATTTATTTTGATAACAGGCACTTTTGAATGTCACGATACAAAATGTTAAAGCTACAGTCCCAGTCACAATGCATAATCATACTTTTAAAAGTACTGTAGTTGCCCATTCATAGCGTAGATTTCTATGAGGAAGAATGGGGGAGAAACTCCATGGACAAGATCGCCGTTTCATCCTTACTAATATTATAAAACCGAATGTGAGTTTGTTTGTTTGTTACGTCCTCACGCCTAAATGGCTAAACCAATTTGATGATTTTTGGTACAAAGATAGTTGGGACCCTAAAAACGGACATACTTAAAAAAAAATTGAGATGTGAGGGAGAAAGAGAGAAGAAAAGGGAAAACTTAGCATTGCTATTACAAAAAATAAGGCACAAGGGCAGTGGCCGGGCGTTTGAGGGAGAGAACATCTGCCCAACCCAGCCGCCGCGGGAGACGCCCATGGCGCCGGACGCCGCGAGACGACTTCCGGCCACCGTAGATGCGGGCCTGTGGGCGGTGAGCAATGGGTAGTTCACCGTCCGTCCGTCGATTGACGACAGGCCGTGTCGACGGCGCGTTCGTGTTTCACGCGCGCCTCAATTAGAGTCAGCAAAGCAGAGGGGCTTGCCAGAGCCTCTGCCTGCCGGGGTTGCGGGTTGTTCGAAAGAGATACCGCGGCCTCGGAACGTAAAGGGCAAAAGAAGAAACATGGGTGGGTTTTAGTCAGTACAAGTCTGACATGCCCCCCCGCTCCACCCAGAGCGGGGGAAGTCATTGGATGATTTCCCACTCGAAAAAAAAAAAAAAAAAAAGGCACAAGGGCAAAAACCTGTAAATCAGGAAAGACTGTGTTACCCCGAATTTAACGCGCGGGCAAAAGCTAGTAATTCATGTTTTAACACTCATAGGATAGTTTTAGGATAAAGGGTTTAACTAAAGGTCTAGATTTTGTTGTAGAAAGTTTCGTTACAGAATATAGGATTAAATAGGAATCATGGTTTCATTGTTTAGGTGTTAGTGCTACCAAAGCTTAGCTATTAAGCGGATGGAAACGAAAGTAACTTTTTGAAGTAAAACGTTGGGATTTGTATTTTGAATCAAACGACTTGATAAATTATTGGACGAATTGTTTGTGCAAAAACTTTATTTATTATCTGCTTAGCCCTTTCCCAACTATGTTGGGGTCGGCTTCCAGTCTAACCGGATGTAGATAAGTACCAGTATTTTACTCGGATCGACTGCCTATCTGAACTCCACATTCCAGTTAGAACTGGGTAATACGTTACCCCTTGGTGAGATTTGCTGTCAGACTTTCGGGGCACTGACTACCTGTAACGACTGTCAAAAACTTACACATGACAACCGGGACAAACAGCTTAATGTACTTTTCGAGGTATGGCGGGAACTCGGTATGTAATGGGTGGGCACCCATCCACAGGCTAATCTAGGCAAATGGCTTAACAAAAGATCGACACTTTCTACGTCGATTTTTTCTAACTAGTCAAGATCACATCGTGAAGGTAAGACATTTACAAGGTGGAGCACACAGTGGCGATCTGCCCAGCGTGGGCGGAGCACCGCCGTGCCCTCGTAGAGGCGATCGGCGGCGGCGATCTCTCGCGTCCGGACCTGGTTCAGGCCATGGTCCGGAGCGAGAGGGAATGGGAAGCGGTCACCACCTTCTGCGAAGCAGTAATGCTAGCAAAGGAGGTGGCCGGGTGTTTGAGGGAGAGAACATCTGCCCAACCCAGCCACCGCGGGAGACGCCCATGGCGCCGGGCGCCGCGAGACGATTCCTGGCCACCGTAGATGCGGGCCTGTGGGCGGTGAGCAATGGGTAGTTCACCGTCCGTGCGTCGATTGACGACAGGCCGTGTCGACGGCGCGTTCGTGTTTAACGCGTGCTTCAAAGAGAGTCAGCAAAGCAGAGGGGCATGCCGGGGTTGCGGGTTGTTCGAAAGAGATACCGCGGCCTCGGAACGTAAATGGCAAAAGAAGGAACATGGGTGGGTTTTAGTCAGTACAAGTCTGACATGCCCCCCCGCTCCGCCCAGAGCGGCGGAAGTCATTGGATGATTTCCCACATGAAAAAAAAAGGTAAGACATTTGTAGGATCAGTTGTAGGATCAAATACAGGCAAGTAACAAATTGACTTATAAAATTCATGTAAGCTTTCTGAGTTTATTTAGAACATCATTGACATCGGTGAATGAATACATTATCGGAACAACTATCTGTAGGCCATACAAATATTTGTTCTGTGCAATGAAACCCGCGACACGCAGCGCAGCAGTCGATCGCTTAGCCACTGCGCCAACCTTGTCGTCAGGATATTAATTTATTTATAAAGAGTTGGTACATCAACTTCGAAGTCTAGGTATACTCTTAGATTTTGTGAGGATCATGCAGATGTCACGTACAAAATGGTCAAATTCCCTTTAATAGTTATTAAATACTACCATAGATAGTTTTTTTTTATATAGTAAATAAATTTATAACGAAGCTGCAGTTGAAACCTTTATTAACAGAACATGATAAATGCGTCTGTCAATAGCAAAAAATATTTTAACTGCTAAAATAATGAAAAATTACTCCACAGTCAACTAATGACTTTTCAGCTGCAAATAATACTTTATCTTCATTATTGGTCTTTTAAAAGCTCAGTGAACTTGCTTTGTAGTTTAAAATAGAACCCTTAAGCTTCATAACAATATACAACAACTTCTAAAGCCCATCCATACAAAAGCTCATATCTCTAAAATTTTCCTGATACTTTCACCTGAGTTGCTCGAAATCGTTCATTCGTTCACTCACCTCGCTCGTTCACTGAACTGACGCTATCTGCGCTATGTCGTCATGACCGAATGAACGAGAATAGATTCAAAATACGCGAAGCATTTTTGCGAAATTTAAATTCCGATTTTCAAATTCTTTATTCGAATCTTGATATTAACGGATCATCTGTCTTATTTATCTTTGAATGTTTTAAAGTTTTACAAATGTTAGTTCAAAATGATTGGATTTATTAAACGCGTTTTTTTTTTCTTTAGTTTAAAAGTTTGTGGGACATAGGTTTTATGTAAATTATTTACCTGACGGCCTAGCACAAGTGCGTGGAATAAAAGTAAAGTAAATACGTTGATTTTTGAATAAAAATAAAATGATCCTATATAATGTTGACTAAATGGTTGACGACACGGTTGGTGCAGTTTCTAAGTGTTTCATTGCTGTGCTACGTGTCGCGAAATAAATATTTACAAGTTTTTTTTTTAAATAATGTTACTTCACACTAGGAATTTGTCCTATATCGTGGGTGCGTTTAAAAACATTTAAACTCACATACATAAACAGCTAGACCCAAAACAACTGTAGGTCATACAAATATTTGTTCCGTGCGGGAATCGAACCCGAGACACGACACGAGAGTAGTCGATCGCTCAGCCACGGCGAGAAACGTGTCGTCAAATGAACATGAACGAATGAGTATGAACTATAGTTGCATATCTGGCTGGTTGTATATATAAGTTTAAATGTTTTTAATAAAAAAAAACGCAATTAGAATCATCTGTGGTTATTTAAACTACGAAAATATTATGTGTTCTAAATTTAAATTTGAAGTTTTTGCGTGACGTTTACACTGCGGACTTGTGCGAGGGCCTCAGATTTTCTACTGATTATACGGGTGATTTTGCATTCGAAGATTCCAGATATTTCTAGAAAATGAACCACTGATAACTTAATCCCGTACTTTGGCAGATTGGCAAAAAATATTCGAGAGTTATAATCACGAACTTTTTAACTGCTTCGATTTATTTATGAAGCGATGGCTGATTATAATTTGAAGTTGATATCTGTAAATGGCTTTTATAATAAGAAAAAGGTTATTCTTACTTTTTTTTTAAATATTTTGTCCTATAACCTCTTTCATTGTTGCTGGCGAATGAAAAGTGTTTTAGTGTTGTAAGTGCCACTGCTCTGGTTATTAAAACACGTGTAATTTAATAAGACCATAATCTATGGAGAATAATGGACAAGAAACTCAATGGAAACTCAAACAACTTTAAATTATAATATTACTAGCTTTTGCCCGTGGTTTTGCTTACATCCACTCGCCATTTTAGGGAAGTGGGGGGATAGAAAGAGATAAAAATTTGCCTATATCACTCTCCAGTTCTTCAACTATTCGAACTACTACTACTATTTAGCTCCTGTAATACAGTGTACACTAGCGCAGGAGCTAGGGAATTCATTAACATGTTTGTAATTTGTTTATGCCAATAAAGATTATTATTATTACTATTTGACGCTCCGTTTTGCCGTGAAAGACGGACAAACAAACAGACATACAAATACACTTTCCCATTTATAATATATCTAGCTTTTGCCCGCGGCTTCGCTCGCGTTAAATTCGTGGTAACACAGTTTCCCTTGCGCCTTATTGATTTGTTTGAAAAAAAAAATAGCTTGTCTGTCTCTTGGTTCCCAACTATCTCTGTACCAAAATTCATTAAAATCGGTGTAGCCATTGAAGCGTGAAGAGGTAACAAACAAACTCACTTTCGCTTTTATAATATTTGTAAGGACAAGGATAGTATGAATTACAAGATCGTAGTTACATCATTCATGATGAGATTTATAATTAGTGTTGAGAACAGGATAATTTTACAGAGTAATGAAACCACAAGTTCAGCTTCTCATATATTGCAGCACATATATTTTACAGACTGACTTTTTCTTAAAACAAAACATAAAAAAATGACAATCAAAAAGAAGAAATATAAAATTATCAAAAAGTTTGGTAGCTGGTCGCCAACAATTAGAATAAAAAGAGTTTTTTTTTATTTACAAGATCTTTGTTATGTCAGAAGCGGTGCGTACATTAAAGTAACATAACCTTTGCTTATCTGTTAGAACACTTTTTATTCGGTACTGTCCCACTGCTTTCACTGCCTTCCCCAGAGCCCTCCATAAGTTCTATTTCTAGACGGGCCTGTTGGTCTAGTGGTTAGTGGCCCTAACTGCTGAGCCGGAGGTCGTGGGTTCGATTCCCACCCACGACAAACTTTGTGTGATGAGCATGATTGTTTGTTCTGTGTCTGGGTGTGATTTATCTATAATATGTATGTATTATGTATGTATTTATAAATTATATAAGTATGTTTGTCAGTTGTCTGGTTATCATAACACAAGGTCTGCTTAGCTTGGAATCAGATAGCCGAGTGTGAGTTGTCCCAAGATATTTATTATTTATTTCTAGCTAACTTGAACTAAACCTCACGATACGCGTTCAATTCGTCCCGCCACCTCGTTCTAGTCAAACATCATGTAGAGACTAAAGTTGGAACACTAAAGAATCAAATCTTCTCAACAGTTAAAACAGCCCACTTTTTTACAAAGAAAAGAAAAAAAAACTTAAAATCTTAGCTACAGTAATAACGCACTAAGTACGCGCTCCTTCACAACGCGTTGAATAATTTAATAAAGTAACATTATAATCTTTATTTGCCTGTGAAAACACTTTTTTTATCCTTAACTATCCCACTGCTGGGCAAAAATTTTCCCCATTTCTTCCATGAAGTCTTTTCCCATGACTCTTTGAATCAGTCCTCACGGTACGCCACCGATCTTATCGCCACCTCATTCTAGACACCCATCATGTAAAGACTAACGTAAGAATACTAAAGAATCAAATCTCCACTTCAGTAAACAGCCCAATTTTGTACAAAAAACAAAGAAAAACACTTTCCATACTTCTTCTTGTTATTCTTCAAAGAAAAATGAAAGTTAAGTCTATACACAACGTACAATAACCAGCATAAAAAAAACCCAGCCGGCTACAGTAATACCGCACAAAGTACGCGCTCCGTCACAAAGCGTTGAATAATTCAACACACCAATAACTAGTTGGTTTAAAAGTAAAATTTTAAATTTACTCTCAAAGTGTGTTCGCGTCACATTTGCTTAGAGCAGACAGGTTCCCTCATGTGACTGGAAGAATATTTTTTGTGGTTCAAATGAAGAGAGGCAGCGGGGAGAGGTTCGGCTAGGAAATTCCATCACTATCAACTTGAAAAACTAGTATATTTTTAGAGAAAGGTCCACTCTTCAACTGTTAAGTTTAACTTAGATGTCACCATTGTAGAAGGACATGCATATTAAGAGCGTTAAAGCAAAAATGACAGTTAAAAATAAATAAATTAAAATAAACCGTGGCATCTAAGAGATGATCAGCACCAACTGACAACGTCCGTTCACCAATATGACACATGGTTTTTTTTTCGGTAGAGAAATTATCAAATATCCTCGTTCTGGGCGGAGCTTAAAGAGTGTAAGGTTTTTACTGATTAAAACCCAACCATGTTCCTTCTTTTGCCCTTTATGTTCCGGGGCCGCGGTATCTCTTACGAAAAACCCGTAACCCCGACAGAACGACGAAAAGACTGTCTTCGCTGACCGTTTCTACTTGGGACACACAACAAAAACGTCGTCGTGTTCTCGCGACAACATCTTATTTAAGCGCAAGCGAGCGTGATGTCTCCAGGATTCTCTTCCTGGAATTTTCCGTTCAATAACAAATTTGCCGGTATTGAAAGATTACCTATCATTTACAATGTTCTGGCAATTTTTGATGCCCTCACAAATAACACAAATAAATATAAATGGAATTGGTAAGGTCCATTTTAGTCTGTGTTTCTTGATCGTGATCCTTAGGTTAAGCCGCGCTTTTCTAGGTTGGTCTGTGGATGGGTGACCACCCGTTATATACCGAGTTTCCTCCGTGCTTTGGAAAGCACGTTAAGCTGTTGTTCCCAGCTGTCATTTGTGGATCTTTGTCAGTCGTTACAGATAGTCAGTGGCCCGAAAATCTGACAACCAGTCTTACCAAGGGGTGTCGTATTATCCAGTACTGACTGAGTTGTGGAGGTCAGATGGGCAGTCGCTCCATGTAAAATACTGATATTCAGCTGCATCCGGTAAGACTGGACCCCAACATAATTGGGAAAGGGCTAGGCAGATGAGGAGTAGGATTCCGATACTCTTTATTATAAAGTGCCATTGTGCCACATTGTGCTTTGGATATCAAAATTCGTCTTACACAACCCTATATGCAACACCGTGATTACCCCCTCGCGACAGCACTGAATGAACTAAAAAATATTTTTCGCAATAAAATTTTAGCTCAAAATTTTGGTCAATCATTCAATAATACCCCTACACATTCAATAAAATTGTGTAATCATCTGTATTGTTATTAATATTGTAGTTCTATGAGGCGTTTAAGCAAAGAGCAATATCGAAATCAATATCATATACCTACTAATATATTATATACTAGCTGTTCCACGCGGTTTCACCCACGCTGCTCAGCACCTGTTAGTCGTAGCGTGATGTTATATAGCCTATAGCCTTCCTCATGAAATCGACTATCCAACACTAAAAGAATTTTCCAATTCCAACCAGTAGTCCCTGAGATTAGCGCGTTCAAACAAACAAACAAACTCTTCAACTTTATAATATTAGTATAGATATATAGTATAGATAAATACTAGCTGTGCCCAGCGGTTTCACCCGCTGAGGTTCAGGGGTAGGGGGGGGTTCATACCTACCCAATATGTACCCAAAATTTCATAAGAATCGGTTGAGCCGTTTTGGAGGAGTACGGTAACTAACATTGTGACACGGAAATTTTATATATTAGACTAGCAGCTGTGCCCAGCGTTTTCACCCGCCGCTCACTTAGGGGTATGAAAAATAGATGTTGGTAGATTCTCAGACCTACCCGATATGTACACAAAATTTCGTTTAAATCGGTCCAGCCGTTTCGGAGGAGTATGGGAACGAAAACTGTGACACGAGAATTTTATATATTAGATTTACATATATACACATATATGGTATGAATGTTTGTTACTCGTTTACGCAAAAACTACAGAATGGCTGTTAATGAAACTTTACAATAATATAACTTATACATCAGCATAACAGACAGGCTACAATTCATAAAGAAATATTGCATCACCACGCAAGTGAAACCGTGGGGCGCAGCTAGTATACATTATATTATAAATGCGAATGTTTGTGAGGATGGATGTTTTAAAGTAAGATGTGAGGGAAAAAGAGGGAAGAAGAGGAAAAACTTAGCATTGCTATTACAATAAATAAGGCGCAAGGGCAAAAATACAGGTAACAGCTACTAGCAAATCGAAAGGGGAACATGACACATGTGTTAACCCGAATTTAATACGAGCGAAGCTGCGGGCAAAAGCTAGTAGTACAATATTATAGAATAAACATATCTTCATCTATCAAGTCGCGATATAAATAAACACAGACTAAAATGGACCTTACCAATTCCATTTATATTTATTTGTGTTATTTGTGAGGGCATCAAAAATTACCTATCATTTACAATGTTCTGGCAATTTTTGATGCCCTCACAAATAACATAAATAAATATAAATGGAATTGGTAAGGTCCATTTTAGTCTGTGTTTATTTATATCGCGACTTTGATATTATACTAGTAGGTACAAGGTTTATTAATTTTTACCCAAGTTTAGCTTAGCTATTTTAAAATGTTTGTTAATTTTCTAATTTCAGTTGGCAAGAGCTTTTTCAATCATTTAGGTCACCAGAGATTCTTTCCTATCAGATTTTTTCTAAGGTATTTTTTGTTTTTAAATAAAAAACATTAATATGTTTGTTGACGCCTGTGATTCCCAAAGGGTTTTACGAAAGAGATACCGCGGCCCCAGAATGTAAAGACCGAAAAAAGGAACATAGATGGTACAAATCTGACGCTATCATCCGCTCCATCCAGAGTGGGAAGCGTCATTTCATGTTTTACTATCCGAAAAAAAAGACCCAATATAGGATCCAGGACATGCCTCTTTTACAAAAATGAACTTTAAAGGACATGAGGTATAGTTCAGTTCGAAAAAAAAAACAAATAATAGATATACTTTACTAGCTTTTGCCCGCGGCTTCGCTCGCGTTAAAATTCGAGGTAACATAGTTCCCCTTGCGCCTTATCGATTTGTAATAGCAACTCTAAGTTTTCCCTTTTCTTCCCTCTTTCTCCCTCACATCCCAGTTTTTTTAAATAAAAAGCCTATGTCCGTCTCCTGGTTCCCAACTATCTCTGTACCAAAATTCATCAAAATCGGTGCAGCCATTAAAGCGTGAAGAGGTAACAAACAAACAAACAAACTCACTTTCGCTTTTATAATATTATAGTATTAGTAGGACAGTAAGGATGGCACACCAAAATTGAAATAAAACTGTTTGACAAAAAAAAATGTTAAATCTATGGTTACACTGGCAAAGAAATGGTTAAATGCACAAACACAAACCAGCTTTCCAATTTTAAACTCTAAAAGCATAATTACGCGTACAATATAACGCAACATTTCATTATGACGCTACATTTAATGACTGCAGTGTCATTACCATGGGAATTGAACTATAAATCACGCAATTAAGGCATATTATGACGTCATACTATCGATGTGTCATGTACTGGCTGGCTTATCTTGGTATACATTGATTTAATGTTGTAAGATATGTTTATTCTATAAGTCTATAATATTGTACTACTAGCTTTTGCCCGCAGCTTTGCTCGTATTAAATTCGGGTTAACACATGTGTCATGTTCCCCTTTCGATTTGCTAGTAGCTGTTACCTATATTTTTGCCCTTGCGCCTTATTTATTGTAATAGCAATGCTAAGTTTTTCCTCTTCTTCCCTCTTTTTCCCTCACATCTTACTTTAAAACATCCATCCTCACAAACATTCGCATTTATAATATAATGTATACTAGCTGCGCCCCGCGGTTTCACTTGCGTGGTGATGCAATATTTCTTTATGAATTGTAGCCTGTGTGTTATTCTAATATATAAGTTATATTTTTGTAAAGTTTCACTAACATCCATTCAGTAGTTTTTGCGTGAAGGAGTAACAAACATTCATACCATATTTATCTAATATATAAAATTCTCGTGTCACAGTTTTCGTTGCCATACTCCTCCAAAACGGCTGGACCGATTTGAACGAAATTTTGTGTACATATCAGGTAGGTCTGAGAATCGGCTAACATCTATTTTTCATGCCACTAACTGAGCAGCGGATGAAACCGCTGGTCACAGCTAGTCTAATATATAAAATTTCCGTGTCACAATGTTAGTTAACGTACTCCTCCAAAACGGCTCAACCGATTCTTATGATATTTTGGGTACATATTGGGTAGGTCAGCTAACATCTATTTTTCATACCCCTAAACCTCAGCGGGTGAAACCGCTGGGCACAGCTAGTATTTATATATAATATATTAGTAGGTATATGATATTGATTTCGATATAACTCTTTGCTAAAACGCTTTAAACAACTACAATATTAATGACAATACAGATGATTACACAATTTTATTGAATGTGTAGGGGTATTATTGAATGATTAAACAAAAGTTTGAGCTAAAATTTTATCGCGAAAAATATTTTTTAGTTCATTCAGTGCTGTCGCGAGGGGGTAATCACGGTGTTGCATATTGTGTAAGACGAATTTTGATATCCAAAGCACAATGTGGCACAATGGCACTTTATTATAAAGAGTATCGGAATCATACTCATCATCTGCCTAGCCTTTTCCCAACTATGTTGGGGTCCAGTCTTACCGGATGCAGCTGAATATCAGTATTTTACTGACTATCTGTAACGACTGTCAAAGATCTATAAGTGACAGCCGGGACCAAAAGCTTAACGTGCTTTCCGAGGCACGGAAGAAACTCGGTATGTAACGGGTGGTCATCCATCCACAGACCTACCTAGACAAGCGCGGCTTAACCTAAAGATCGACCCGAGCGGCTGCTATTATTTAGCCACGAGTTCTTCATTACTTATTATTATATTATAAATGTAAAAGTTTGTGAATATGGATGTAATATGTTTGATCCTCTTTCAAGAAAAATCTACTGTACGGATCTTCATGAAATTTGGCACAGGGTATACTATAGTTTGGTATAACACATAGGATGCTTTTTTATCAACACGCGGGCATAGCCGCGGGCGTCAGCTAGTGTTACATCTTTTCAATAGTTCGAAGCAGTTTGCTCTAGAATTGTATGTAGTTCAAAGAGAAAGGGAATTTTATAGGTTTCTCAGATAAAATTGCTGACAGAAACTCTTCATAACAGTCATATTGTTTGCAGTTCTTGGAGAGAGTACTTGTAATAACGTTACCACGTAATAGTAATATTGTTGCTGACTTCGATAACTATAAAATAGTGGAGTATTATAATTCGGTCAAGCGTGTTCTGGATATGGGCAATGGTTTCGTACAGTTGAGTCGGGTGGGATTACATGTTATATTTTTAAACACTTTCTGGGATGTTTAAATTCTTTTTACGCATCAGCTTATAATACCGAATACATTGATTGCATTCTGCCTTAAAAATAAATGTTTACTATTTCAAAGCACAAGTACGTATTTCAAATAACTATAACAAAACATTGAAGCTCGTTTAACTCACGTTATCTAAATAACAGCCTAATTGTTATAGCACTATTGGTTTTATAATTTGATTTGTGATGCCTTTTTTTTGAGAATGGGAAATCATCACATAACTTCCTTCGCTCTGGGTGGAACTGAAGACAGCGTCAGACTTTTACTGACTTAAAACCACCTTTCTCCTTTCTTTTGTCTTTTATGTTTTGATGCTGCGGTATCTCTTTCGAACAGCCTACAGCCCCAGCTGCGGCAGGCCCCTCTGCTTTGCTGACATCTCTTTGAAGCGCGCTTGAAACAGTAACACGCCGTCCACACGGCCTGTCTTCACTGTCCTTAGACCCGCATCTACGGTGACTGGGAGACGGGTCGCGGCGCCAAAATTCCGGAGCATTTCTCGGTTTGAGGATCACGAATGGTGCTTGCGAATACATAACCAGAGAGCCAGGTTAATAATAATAATGAAAACGAAAGTGAACTTTGCTATCATTGTGCCAATTGTCGTAACGGCTAGTCGTAGTAGCTTTCATTAGACGGTTGGATCAAGGGTTTGATACAGAAAGCCGTACTCTTGGACACGGCTGGTACCGTTGGGAGATTCTTCTCTCTGGAGCCCTGACTACCGGTAGCTTGGACCTTGTTCCCGATACCGGTGAGCTTTTAAATGTTTTTTCTTTTTACATTTGTCTTAAGAAATATTAAAAGATGTAAAATTATATGGGTTGAAATGAATAAACAAAAATCAGGTGTCAGGCGTCAGGTGAGCTGAGGCCCTTTTGGCATTATTTATTTTATTTTGTTAAGGTATTCCTGATTTTTGTTTTTTTTTAATGATGCTAAATAAACGCAATTTTCTTTCATTCTTTCAAAAATGTTACTAGAATTTCTCTATGGAACCCAAAAACATTCTAATACAAACTAGTAAACCGCTGTTTGCTGAAGGTTACGATAATATTACTGTCATTAAGCTTTATGTCTTTGTTTACGGTGTTTTTCGGCAAATACCGGGTTTTTACGCACTTTCCTCCTTCTCTTAATGTTAGCTCGTTTGGCATAGGAAGTAGGAGTGACCGGTCACCTGATGTTTCGGTGTTAATCTTTGTTTAAGGATTTTGATGGCTATTTTCGACGTGTTTTTATGTGGGAATGGTTGGTTGAATTAGAGCAATAAATAATAAATATCTTGGGACAACTCACACACGGCTATCTGATCCCAAGCTAAGCAGAGCTTGTGTTATGGTAACCAGACAACTGATATACATACTTATATAATTTGTAAATACATACATATTATAGATAAATCACACCCAGACACAGAACAAACAATCATGCTCATCACACAAAGTTTGTCCTGGGTGGGAATCGAACCCACGACCTGCGGCTCAGCAGTCAGGGCCACTAACCACTAGACCAACAGGCCAGTCAAAGCAATGAATCAGAAGGTCTTTTTTGTGTTGGGAAATCACCAAATAATTTCCCCCGCTATACGCGGAGCGGGGAGGAGCGAAAAGCTTGTCCTGTCTACATCCCACCCATGTTCCTTCCATTGCCCTATATGTTCTAGGGCCACTGACTCGAAAGAGAATTAGAAACAGGTGTCGCGGCCCAAGTACATAAAGAGCAATCGAAGGAACATGGGTGGTAGTCAGTACAAGTGTGACACTCCTCCCCGCTCTACCCAGAGGAAAGGTATTTAATGATTTCCCATTCGCAAAGATAAACTAACTAAAACTCATCCATGTTCCTTCTTTTTACACGACTGCCCCAAAAAAGGAGTGTGTGGGGTAGGGACTTTTTATTATACAAGAAAGTATTCTACAGATTAGTCCCCCGACTGAGATGAAAATTTTTGTTTCGTCTTCGATTCCCTTTCATCTTTTTTCCTAGAACATTCCATCGGAAAATGTAAAACTAACATCTTGTTTACAGAAGCTATTGCATAGCTTCTATCGCGGGCCTTGAGCGCGGGGACCGAATCCAGAAATTTCGTAACGAAAAAAACCTGACGCTCCCCACTCCGACGGGCACGGAGGTGAGGCTTGTCTAACGTCGTTTACACAATACGGTCAGTTATTTCAATCCCGATTCTAATGTTCTAACAGCGTGTTTGGTAGAGAATCGGATAGCCAATCGACGTTACGCTGGTTTAAACCCAAGGTCTTGTTTTTCTTTTTGCGACTTCGTTTCATTGGAAGTACTTTTTAAACCATTAAATTTATTTTTTTATTCATTGTCTAAGTTGATAAAAAAAAAAAAAACTTTTTGCGACTTCTTTTCATTGGAAGTACTTTTTAAATATTTTATTCAGATTGTTTTTATTTATTGCATAAGTTGATAAAAAATGCTATGCAATAGCTTTACCGCGGCAGTCCCCGAGTGCCACACATATTTTTCGTTTTATATAATTTTTGCCCTTTATGTTCGAGAGCCAGAATTCTGCAGATCGATCATATCCCTCCATTCACATTCTGTCCTCACAAAAAATCCCCATACAAAGAGGTCAGTCCACTGCACGAGTTCCACAGCCCATTCATCACATATTTGATCACGCGTCTCTATTCATATTTACCCCCAACTCTGATTAGACGGGTAAACGTGGTCAACGTTTTCTTAAAGAATTTTCCCTAAACATTATGTGGATTTATTTTTCCTTCCCCTTTTGTTAAGGAAATGGACCCTACGTGTCTGACTGTGTATTGAAGTTAATCAGTATATTGCTGGGGTAACAGATGGGTATTTATGATGTTGCTAAAAGGAGGTTTTTTTACAGCTGATGTATTTTTGTGTTTTTTTTTCAGGGGTTTGTGAAACAGTGTTATCCTTAGTATCCTTACTAATATTATAAAAGTGAAAGTGAGTTTGTTTGTTACGTCTTCACGCCTAAATGGCTAAACTGATTTTGATGAATTTTGGTACGGAGATAGTGGTGGCCCTGGAGACGGACATAGGTTATTTTTTTAAGTGAGTAATGAGGTAGAAATAGGGAAGAAAAGGGAAAACTTAGCTATGCTATTGTAATAAATAATGCGCAAGGGCAAAAACTACAGGTAGCAGGTACCTGCAAATCAGGAAAGGGGAACTGTGTTATCCCGAACCTAACGCAAAAGCTAGCAGTTTATAAAAAAAATACCATCCGGCAACCGTGACGTCAACTTCTGTGACCAATATTTTGTAGGAAATTCCTCAGACGTTATGCATTTGGTAGCTGTTCGGTTAAATTGTTTACAATTGTTACCTGCGTATGAAATTGTCAGATTCGATTCAAGCTCAAACCATCAAAGAAAAAACGACAGAAATTCGCCAAAAACTCCCTTCGTACGAAAACCCTTCGAATAAATTACCGTGAAAAATTCCCCCTAGTGTTATGCAAAAAACTATTTTATGTACTACAAAACCGTCTACTGGATGAATTTCCAAAGACTTCATACATCAGGTCCACACATGCCGGCAAAGTAAGGTAATTGCCACTTTCAATGCAAAAACGACATCGTCACTTGAATTTTAAACATCGAGCTAAGTGTGAACTAATGCCAATTTTTACGAGACAACCCTGAGCAGAATACTCGATGAGGCAGTGATGTTATGACGCGAACCGTTCAACCCTAGTCGATTTATTCGATACCGAATTATAATCGGATCGGTAATCGATACAGCTTAGTGAATCGGCTATTCAGGAAAGGTCATGATGATCTGTTTTTCTTTCATCTTTAATGTACTGTGTATTTTTTTGGAATTTAATATCCGTTGAAACGAGGTTGTTGGTTCGTCTTTTTTTTGTTTTTTGAATGTCCGCGCTTGTGGACTTCAATCAAATCTCTGTGTGTGAATTTTAATGGGATTTTTGAATGTCAAAAACTGAAACGTATGTATTTCAGTTTTCATTTGTTGGTGTTATTTTTAGAAACAAGAGTTTTTCGATTTAGCTTTAGCAGTTCAAATTTATCATTTTTTTTCCAAATGTAGTTTGGGATGATTTTATAATTCTTTGAAAGCTAGTCAGTAGTTATTTTCGACCACATGGTTAGCACAGTGGCTGAGCGATCGACTGCTGCACTGCAAGTCGCGGGTTTGATCAGCGCACGGAACAAATACTTGAATGTCCTACATATAGTTGTTCCGGGTCTGGCTGTTCGTGTATGTGAGTTTAAATGTTTGTAATTACACCCATGATACAGGAGAAATACATTGTCTGGGGCAAGGTTTTTTTTTAAATAAAAAAATATACATTTAAATAAACCTTATGAATAGACATAACAAGAAAACATTACATACAAAAGCATTTTAAAAGTAAAAAGCTAAATAGGTTTTTCCTTTTTCGCTACGAAAGCTCAAATCGAACCGATAAACGATGTTTCTAACTACCCAACTAATCGATAAATCGTTTTCTCATCTCTACGAACCGTCGAAAGAGTTTAAGTTTTTATAGCAGTTTACTTATTTCACTGCAAAGTACTCTAGAGTAAGATTAATTCCCATGGGCATGTTTTTCAGCGGACCGATTAAGTGAATTCGCTTCAGCAGCTTTACTGTAAATAACAGTTTTTATTACCTGACTTTTTCTTAATTAAATATTTTATTTATGTCTTGTTTTTTTCTTGGTCTTTCGCCGTGGCCAAGTTTTACGACCGTGTGCATTATGGAGAATGCGGAACGTGGCATGTAGAATGCGAGTTTTTATTTTGTGATGTACCAAGGAGGATTTATTGCTATGAGTATTTTTTGAACGTTGTATTTTCATTCATTACAATGATAAAAACCGGCATAGAGTCGATAGTCGACAAATTTGCGATATAAACAACTACATCTTTTGATTGCTTTGACTTACAGCACAAAGGGATCACAAATTTGAGTACATGGTCTTAATTTTAATTTGATACTTTACGCGTTCCCGAGATAAAGAGTCTTGACAGATAGACCAACAGACACATATGTGTGTGAGTATATCCTTTGCCCTTGTTTTAAATAAAGCGTTGCCCCACACTAGGAATTTCTCTTGTATCGTGGGTGCGTTTACAAACATTTAAACTCATATACCTAATCAGCCAGATCCAAACAACTATTTGTAGGCCATACAAACGTTTGATCCGTTTGGGAATCGAACCCGCAACACGCAGCGCAGCAGCTGATCGCTCATCCACTGCGCCAACCGTGCCGTATATGTATTGCAGTTACCACATTTTCAGGGTTCCATATCTCAAAAGGAAAAACGGAACCCTTATTGGATCACTTTGTTGTTTGTCTGACTATCTGTCAAGACCCTTTATCTTGGAAACGTGTGGATGTTTCGAGAAATTAAAGCCATATACTCAACTCTGAGGCCCCTTTGTGCCGTGAAAAAATCAACCCTGTATAAGCAGTCAAAAGATTTGACTGTTTAAGTTTGTACAGAGCCCTCAGTGCACAAGTCCGACTCGCTTTTATTTTTTTATTTTCTCACATAGTTACTTTATCAAATTTTAGATTACTTAAACAGAATGAAGCTCTTGTGAAATGTTTTAAACTTATAAAGGGAAATCGGACTAGTATCTTTAACACAGGCCCTTTAGCCAAACAGCAGTCGGCAGCAGATGACAATCCTTATCGCTCAACAGTCACTAATACATTTTCAACTTTATACCCTAGCGCATATAGTTGAAATCTATTGACGTTTTCATATCGTTTTTGTTTGTTTCGTTCATTATCGCTCAGCAGTCTTTAATAGATTTTCAACTATATGCGCTAACCACAATCAATGATAACTGTGACTGTGTAATCTTAAGGTATTATACTGTGACAATAAATTTAAAAAAATACGAATGTACAATATCCTTACTATGATATATATAATATCCTTATCATTGCTAATATTATAAAAGCGAAAGTGAGTTTATTTGTTTGTTCACGTCTTCACGCCTAAATGGCCAAGCTGATTTTGACTAATTTTGGTACAGAGATAGTTGGGACCCTGAAGACAGACATAGGCTAAGAACAAGTGAGAAAAGGAGGAGAAAGAGGGAAGAAAAGTGGAGAAAAAGATTTTTTATTTCGATCATCACGAGAGTTAATGTTAGCGTTAGCCCAAAGTAACTATGATAGCGCGGACGAATGTAGAAATGGTGTAGATTAGACGATGGTTACTTGAAATATCTGCTTTTATTGCATATACAGCGTCTGTATATACGTTGGCTGTGTGTATAGAAATCGTCATGTTATGTTAAAGTCAATGCTCTTAGACGATACGACGTGCGCCAAAGGACATACACGCTCGTCTCTTGTTTTCTTCGTTTGGTCTATACAGCGGCTTTTGAGAGAGACGTATGTCGCTAGGATAGAATCCTACTAATATTATAAATGCGAATATTTGTCAGGATGGATGTATGGATGTTTAGCCATTAAAGCGTGAAGAGGTAACAAACAAGCAAACCAACTCACTTTCCCTTTTATAATATTAGTAAAGATGCGAATATTTGTGAGAATGGATGGATGGATGGATGTTTGTTTCTCTTTCACGTCAAAACGGCTGAGCGGATCTAGATTAAATTTGGCACAGAGGTAGATTATGGTCTGGAATAACACACAGGATACTGTTTTTTTCGATATCACGTGGGCAAAGCCGCGGGGGCCAGCTGGTATGTAATAAGGAGAGACGAAGCGCATGTGACTAACAGGGTGTTAGATAATGTTGGTGGATGGACAGGGAGAGTAGGGCCAAAGAAAAGATGGAAGGTTTGTGTAAGGAATGACATGAAGGCGAAAAGAGTAAACAATGCCGTAACGTCTGACAGGGGAGAATGGAAGAAGAAAACGTTGCACGAACCCCAGATAGAATAGGACAGGAAAGTGATTTTGAGTTAAAATAAATAAAAGTAAATATCTTGGGACAACTCACACACGGCTATCTGATCCCAGGCTAAGCAGAGCTTGTGTTATGGTAACCAGACAACTGATATACATACTTATATAATTTATAAATACATACATATTATAGATAAATCACACCCAGACACAGAACAAACAATCATGCTCATCACACAAAGTTTGTCGTTGGTGTCAAACGAACCCACGACCTCCGGCTCAGCAGTCAGAGCCACTAACCACTAGACCAACAGGCCCGTCAAAAGAAAGTGATTTACAAGGTGATAGAGGACCGGGGTTGCGGGTTGTTCGAAAGAGATACCGCGGCCCCGGAACGTAAAGGTGATATGAATGAAACCACCGTTGCGCTTGGATGCTAGTTTAATACTGGTGTCGACATAGACACACCACAGGATCGTGCGCGCACGCACACATACACAACACTCCTCCGACACTATTTCTAAAACTTAAGAACTAAATAAACTAAACATGTAATAGGTATAACAGTAATAAGACTACAATTAAACTACAATAACTACAATATATATACAACAACAACGTTAACTACAATTTAAATCTTATAATTAATCTTACGTCTACAACTACGAGTCGGTCTTGTGGGCTGTGGTTCAGAAGAACGATCGCTATGATCCTCAACTACTTTTTGGTTAATCTTAGTATTATTATGATCTTTAGTGGTGACTTCACTTTGAGCTTCTGCCCACTCCTCCTCCTCCTCAATATCATTTCCCTCGCATTCATTACTTTGCGATTCAAAAGCCAGAGGTAATGTTTGTGGTGGTTGGTCTGCCGGCGCCGGCGCGGGCGGGGAGCGCGGGCGCGGCGGCGGCGCTGACTGAGTGGGGCTCACGACATCAGCACGCACATCTTTCGTCTCGTTTTCAGTAACGCTTGCACCTGTATATTTCCTTATCTGGTCAATATGCCTTTTACAGTTTACATTGTAATCCTTAACTAATATTTCGTACATGCGATTACCTATTATTTTATTTATTTTACCTAAAACCCATATTTCTTTTCTAGCTACATACCATTTTAACCATACCTTATCGCCTATGACAAATATTCTTTTAGTTTGAATGTTATCATTATTTGTTTGATTATAATGTCTATCTTCTAGTAATATGTCCAGCCTAGTTGTTATATTTCGGCCAAACATAAGCTTTGCTGGACATTCGCCCGTTGCACAATGTGGTGTGTTACGGTAATCAAATAAAAATCCTAATAGTTTTTCGTTAATTAAATTTTGCGGACTGTTTTCATTAATAATACATTTTATCATTTTCTTGCATGTTTTAACCGAATTTTCGGCCTGTCCATTACTGGGAGGGTGATAAATTGGGGATGTTTTATAACGGATACCATTCATTTCACAAAAATATTTAAATTCATTAGATTTTATTTTTACATCATTATCGGACACTATAGTCCTCGGTATTCCGAACCTAGAGAACAATTCCTTTAATTTAGTAATAAGTGCCCGGCTTGAAGTACCGCAACTCATGTGTAAACACTCCAACCATTTGCTATATGAATCTACGACAATTAAATAAACATGTTGATTTATAGTCATGTAATCAATGTGCAAGCGACGCCACGGAACTGAGTCGCGCGGCCAGGGCGCAGGGGGCGCACGCGGCGGCGCGGCGCGAGTGCCAGCACACGTATGGCACGCGCCTACCCATTCCTCTATGTCCTTATCGATTGATGGCCACCAAAATCTACTACGAGCTGCACTCTTTGTTTTAACCACGCCGAAATGACCCGAGTGTAGCTCTTGTAATAACCTGTTTCGGTACACGGTTGGTATCACAACTCTGTGGCCTCGGAAAATACATCCATTTTCAACCTCTAAATCTGTTTTGCAGTTAAAAAAAGGCAAAACTTGTTTACAATTAATTTTACGCGGCCAGCCGATTTGCACGTAATTAGTCACTGTTTTTAATATTTCATCCTTACTAGTTTCTGTTTTTATATCGTTAAACGTTAACGGAGCGACATTAGCATTTAAGAATTTTAGGAACGACAGATCATTTTCTCTTACCGTTTTACAGTCGGGTTCAGGCAAAGGCGCGCGCGACAAATAGTCCGCTGCAACATTATTTTCGCTTCTAACATACTGGACGTTATAATTATATGCGGACAATATTATTGCATATCGTTGTAACCGCGATGCGGCCATTACTGAAATACCTGTTTTCTTCCCGAATATCGATAATAGAGGACGATGGTCAGTCTTAAGGACAAACGGTTCCTGACGTCCATACAGATATTGATGAAAATATTTGACAGCAAATATAATGGCTGTCGCCTCCTTCTGAATCTGACTGTAGTTTTTTTCACTTGTCGACAATGACCTTGAGGCGAACGCTAGCGGTCGCTCGGAATTCGAGCACTCGCTGTCGCGCTGCGCCAGCACCGCGCCCAGGCCGGCCGGCCCCGCGTCTACCGTCAGCACCAATTGTGCTGCTGGATCAAAGTGAGCTAGGACTCTTTCTGATGATAACTCGACCTTCACACTTTTGAATGCACGTTCGTGACGTTCGCCCCACTCCCACTGCACTCCTTTACGCAGTAATTCATGTAGCGGATGCAATTTAGCTGATGCATTCGGTATGAAGTTACGATAGTAGTTGATTAATCCTATAAATCGCTTGACTTCTGTGACATTTGTTGGCCGCGGTGCCATTGTAATAGCTTCCGTTTTCTTGGGACAAGTTCGTAATCCGTGTCTATCAATAATGTAGCCTAGGTAGGTAACACTATCCTTGAAAAAACAACATTTTTCTTTGTGTAATTTTAATCCAGCGTCTTTTAACCTTTTTAATACCTCGTTTAGCTTGCTAAAATGTAATTGTCTAGACGGCGCAGTCACACATATGTCATCCAACCATATACTTACACCTTCTATGCCAATCAATAGTGATTCCATCGCCCTTTGAAAAATGGCTGGTGCATTTGCTAAACCATACACAAGCCGCGTATATTTGAAAAAACCTTTAGATGTACTTATCGCGGTTAGTTCTTGCGACGATTCCTCTAGGACAAATTGGTTATAAGCGTTACTTAAGTCTATTTTGCTATAGCACTCCCCTCCACCTATCTTGGCGAAAACCTCTTCTATCCTAGGCATTGGGTATTTATCTATTTCTAAATCTTTGTTTAAGGTTACGGAATAATCACCGGCTATCTTAACCTTTCCGTTTTCTTTCAGTACTGGAACAATAGGGGTTCCGTATTTAGGAAATTTAACTGGTTTTAGTATACCTAAACCTATCAGCCTATCTATTTCCTCTTCCACTTTTTCCTTTAAGGCGAAAGGCACTGACCGTGGCTTAAAAAATTTTGGTTGGGTACCCTTTTTTAAAACAAGTTTTACCTCAAATTTATTAAACCTACCTAGTTCGTCAGTAAACAAATCGGAGTATTTTGACATAAGTTGCTGCACTTGTTTTGCGTCGGACTCGGTTACAGATTGAGTTTGGATGTTGTTGATATCTGAAGTAAAATACATCCTGAACTTTGACATAAAATCGCGTCCCAGTAACGGAGGACCTCCGTTCGGCAATACATATATTTTAATGGCGTTGGTATTATTTAAGTAAGTTATTTGACATTGAAAATATCCCAAGGGCGAGATTTTATGGCCATTGTAAAGACACATTCTTAAGTTAGATTTTATCAAATTACGTTTCGAAAAATATTTTCTGTAAAGTGTTTCGGAAATTACATTAGCCCCTGATCCGGAATCTAACTCCATATCTAATCTTACAGAATCAATCGAGACATTTACTATTATAGGAGAGTTATTGATGTACCTTACGTTAAATAGCTCACATTCCTCGCAGTCACTTTGTTCCGATATTATTTCCTCCGTGTTCAAACTATGTACATGTGATTTACCTTGTCTTGCACTACACACTTTCTTTAGGTGGCCTTTCACACCACACACTTGGCACCGATAGTTTTTAAAACGACACTTTTCAGCGTCGTGGTTTCTGAGACCGCACACTGTACACCGACGAATATCCTCCGAACTGTTGTTCGAGCTGCGGGTGGCCTCAGCTGGCACGCCGCGCGCGCGCTGCCCGCGCTGCCCGCTCATCCGGTACACAGGTTCCTCCTTGATCTGCGTGGCTTTGACGGTTGTTGCCGCGGTGTCAACTACTGCTGCGGCCTTGGATCGAGCCAATCGCGCATACGCAGCCTGTTGAGCTACCTCCAACGCCTTAGCGAAAGTGAGTTTGCTGGCATCCTCTTCAAACAGTCGGTCACGTTCCCGACACGGTGCAAGCCCGAGTATGAAGCGGTCTCGCACCAGCATATCCAATGCCTGACCAAACTCACAGTCCACGGCTAAACCTCTCACACGAGCCGCCCATTCTTCGACACTCTCGCCATCAGATCTCCTCGCCTCGTAAAACTTCTCTCTATCAGCAAAAACACATCGTCTCGGCGTGAAATGTTTATCCAATTTTGTAACTAGATCCTCGAACGTTACTTCCTCGAGTACATTTGGGTGAAGTAAGTTCCGTGCTAGGCGGTAGCTGTTGTCCGAAAGGTGGGTAAGTAACAAAGCACTTTTATTTTCGGTTTCGATACTGTTCAATCTTATGAACTGTTGTAATCGACCTTTAAATATAGACCACTCTTGGGCGTCGTGATCGAAACTCGGTAAATTTCCGATGATATTCGACATTTTACACAAACTTTTATTTTTACTATAATTGTGGGTAACTCGTAAGACCTCGTCGCCAATGATATGAATGAAACCACCGTTGCGCTTGGATGCTAGTTTAATACTGGTGTCGACATAGACACACCACAGGATCGTGCGCGCACGCACACATACACAACAAAAGGGCAATAGAAGGAACATGGGTGGGTTTTAGTCAGTACAAGTCTGACATGCAGAGCGGGGGAAGTCATTGGATGATTTCCCACCCGAAAAAAAATTATAAAAAAGGTGGTAGAGGAAAAATTATATCAAAATTAAAATATTTGAACTTTAACAACCCGAAATGATTCAATATAAACTACCAACGTTTCCAATTATTTCTTGTGAAATCAATAAGAGCAATTAAATCACGCGATCTGAAAACATACGGCTAATTAGCATTCTGTAATCATCTGACCAGTATTGTATCAGAAACATTTTGGCGAATTAAATTCTGTTTAAATTATTTATTGTTGTACTGTTTGTTCGGTAAGAGAGAGGTACATGGAACAACACCATGATGACATGAAATCAAAATCAAAAGTCATTTATTCAAATTAGGCTGATAATCAGCACTTTTTGAACGTCAGATTACAAGAGACAGTCCCACAAAAACGCCCTGCCCTTCGCCACTTCCTAGTGTTTTAGCTGGGAAGAAGAAGTGGCGGAACAAACTCCCCAGCAACACATCTGTCTGTCAGGTTAGAAGAACCAGATTAAATTTGAACTATGGTAGCCGAGAGATGGAAAGACTAAACGAGACGCTAATTTAGAAGATAGGAAGATGAGAATAATTATATCATAGCGATAGCGGGAACCATTTGGTTTTTAATGTTTTTTAGGGTACCTCAAAAGGAAAAAAACGGAATCCGTTGTCCGTCTGTCTGTCAGACTGTGGCCCCTTGGAGCTGTGAAAAAAAAACAACCGTTTAAGTCTACATTTATCGCTTAGCGGAGTTTTTTTTAGAGGGAGTTAGATGATGAATTTTATTTTAAAACTAGCTCCGCCCCACGTTTTTAAAGCTGAAGAGTTTGTTTGTTTGTTTGTTTGAACGCGCTAATCTCAGGGACTACTGGTTGGAATGAAAATTCTTTTAGTGTTGGATAGTCCATTTCTTGAGGAAAGCTAGGTATAGGCTATATAACATCACGCTACGACCAATAGGTGATGAGCAGCGTGGGTGAAACCGCGTGGAACAGCTAGTATATAATATAGCTTTATGAATTGTTGCCTATGTGTTATTTATTTAACACTTCAAGTACAAAGTACAGAGGCGGACTTAATGCCATAGGCATTTTCTACCAGTCAACCTTTGGGTGATGCAGAGACAAACAGTGGTAGGTGTAAAACCAAAAAACAAAAAATATTAATTATTAATACCTATATAGATATATAAAATACTATAAATATAAAACAAAATACTATAAATATATATCAAAGAATATATACACAGATACACAAAATAAAAAACAAACAGTGGGGAAACATTAACGATGTGAAGATACTGCCGACTTTTTCCGTATAAACTCACGAACTTTATGTTTAAAAGATAAACGGTTGGTTGCCATCCTGATTTCCTGGGGAAGCGCATTCCATAACGCAATAGACTGGACGAAGAATGATCGGTGATTGAAGTCAGTGCGGTTGGTGTTATTCTGATAAGTCCTTACTAATATTATAAAGTGAGTTTGTACTTAATGATAATGATCATTAAGTACAATCATTTACTCCTTTCTCCTTCATAATTATCATTTCTTAGATAATCCATCTATCTTTTCTTTGGCGTTCTTCTCGTTCTCCGTCCATCAACATTGAGATCCATCACTCTTTATGTACATGTGATTCGTCGCTTCTTTTCGTTAGCACACATCAATAATTTACCAAAATAAAAGGTTAATAAATATTGAGAACGTAATCAAGCAAAAAAAATCGAATTCGAATGAATTAATCGCTTTCTAATTGCAGTACACGTTTAATTTATTAAATAAACCAGTCAGAACTTATGCAATAATTTATTTAATACTAGCTTTCGCCCGCGGCTTCGACCGCGTTAAATTCGGGGTAACACAGTTCTCCTTTACTGATTTGCAGCCTGCTACCTGCAGATTTTGCCTTTGCGCCTTATTGATTTGTAAGAGCAATACTAAGTTTTCCCTTTTCATCCCTCTTTCTCCCACATATCTCAATATTTTAAAAAAAATAGCCTATGTCTGTCTCCTGGGTCCCAACTATCTCTGTATCAAAATTCATCCAAATCGGTTCAGCCATTTCAGCGTGTATACGTAACAAACAAACAAATTAACAAACTCACTTTCGCTTTTATAATATTAGTAAGGAAGTAAGGACTACTAGTATACCTTACATATAGTTATTCTAAAACAACAACATAGATAACTTAAAGAATTTATAACATCTACGCAAGCCCTACGATTCTCCGTCAGATGAAATAATTTACTGAAACCGCCTACTCTGTGAGCAACACAGCTCACTATACGCTTTTCACTCGTATGACGCGGTGACCATGTATTCATGGAGACGTCTTGTATAGATTATTGTTGGATAAAGGAACTGACAGTCACTTGTTTTCTTTCCTAACATAATTTAACATCGAGCCTGTAATGCCCGCAGGGGTGTGATAAATAGTACACCCATATTTTGATAGTTTTTTTTTTCTTTTTTAAACGTTGCCCCACACTAGGTATTTCTCCTGTATCGTGGGTGCGTTGGCAAACATTCAATATCACATACACAAACAGCCAGACCCGAAACAACTATCTGTAGGTCATACAAATATTTGTTCCGTTCAGGGATCGAACCCGCGACACGCAGCGCAGCAGTTGATCGCCTAGCCACTGCGCCAACCATGTCGTCAGAATTATGAATTAATTATGCTAGAGTGGCAGAAAGGATCTGGAAGTTTTACACAGAGATAGTTCATTTTAGGGTTCCTTAACTCAAAATGAAAACAGAAATCTTATAGGATCACTTCGTTGTCTGTCTGTCTGTCAGTCAGGACCCTTTTAACTCAGGTACGCGTAGAGACGTCGAGTAGAAATTAAAACCTTAAGTCTGTAGTCCATGTTGCGTCATCAGCCGTGTCGTCGTGTCGTCTATTGCTATGAACCGGGCCCAAATCCAAGGTGCGTGGTTATGTTCAGCATGGTTTGAAATATGTACCGTGGCCCCGGAACACAAACCGCAAAAGAAAGTACTTGAATGGGTTTTAGCCAGTACAAATCAAATCAAAAGCATTTATTTCAATTAGACCATTAAAGGCACTTTTGAATGTCACAAAAACAAAATGTTAAAGGTACAGTCCCAGTCACAAGACATAATAACTTGTGAAAGTACTGTAGTTGTTAGTTACAAGTTTGAAACTCCTTTCTGCTCCGCCTACAGTGGTGTAACAGAATGGGTATTCCACCTCTTCTGTTGCTCCAACCTCTTTCCTTCTGGATCAATATCGTTTTTTTTTTTGAATATTCATATTTCGAATTTCATTCTGCCATTTGCGTCATCTCCAACGATATTTTTTGGTCATTACAACTCGATCACGGATAGCAGCTACACCTATTGTAAAATATTTTGTAAAAGCTGCTTCATTTTTAAACTAAATTTAAATACACATCACACATGCACACACAAAATTTAGTTCCAAAACAAGTTTAAATTTGTTGATGGAACAAAATTTTTTTTTTGTTGATTTCACGTGCCGTTGACACGTTAGGATAAAGACCTGAGTTTACGTATATTTGTTAAAGAAAATAACCACTATTGGTACTCTGCATTCCACGAATAGCCTACTATATAAATGCGAATGTTTGTGAGGACGGATGGATGTATAGATGAATGGCTGTTTGTTTACTCTTTCACGTCAAAACGGCTAAACGGATCTTGATGAAATTGGGCACAGTAGTAGATAATGGTCTGGAACAAAACATAGGGTACTTTTTTCAAAATGACGTGGGCGAAGCCGTGGGCGTCAGCTAGTTAGTTAAAAATATACTAAAGACCTACTTACCCATTTTAAAACATCAAAAACATAAAAGGCCTATGTCATATCCCACGCACCAACAAAAGGTAGGTCGCCTTATCGCAAGAGATAATAATTTACCATTCAAAAACACTTTTATTCATGAAAAGAAGAAAGAATTTATCCGGGCAGACGTCGGGGAAACGCGACGCGTCGCAGATGTAAGGCCTTGAACGTTTTAATGGTAAACGTGAAATTACGACGAGTTCGTGTATCAAGAAATAGAATATTGTACAGTGATTTGTTTTTTAATGAGTTGTTTATTTTGACGTAAGTCAAATTAAGATACAAACTATGACTGCGCTGACTGCCTCGTTAACGCGACTGTTGAGAATGTATATTTTGTATATTAATTATGAAGAGAAACTGTGTGACGCTCATATTGTTATACAAGAAATCGTTATCTTAAGTATTTTTTTAATCCGAAATTCAAATAAATTTTATAGGGCCTATGTGAGCAATATACGTCATTAGAAACACAGTATCTACCTTTTAATAAATGTTAAAATACCACAGTAACGTGACTGAACGCATAGCCTTTTGTGTGCATAATCGGCATGGCGTAGCTATTGCTACGAACAGCTACGGCGTAGCTAACATTACGTAGCTCGACGTTATAAATAGCTATTTTAGTACTAGATTTTAATATAATACTAGCTTTTGCCCGCGGCTTCGCTCGCGTTAAATTCGGGGTAACACAGTTCCCCTTGCGACTTATTGATTTGTAATAGCAACGATAAGTTTTCCTGTTTCTTCCCTTTTTCTCACATCCCACTTAAAAAATATATCCTATGTCGGTCTCCTGGTTCCCAACTATCTTTGTACCAAGATTCATCAAAATCGGTGTAGCCATTAAAGCGTGACGACTTAACAAACAAACTCACTTTCGCTTTTATAATATTATAGTAAGGAAGTAAGGATTATTATCACAGATTCTTTAATCTTATAAACTAGTCACTTTTCACAGGAAATAGTAAAAAAAACACATTGTGAACCTCCAAAAGTATAGATTAAATAACTTCAAGTTTTAAGAGAAACACAGTTTTTTATTTTCATAGCGTATTGATGATATGTTCGACCTAATATTTTGCAGTGCAAACTCTTTCTATTTTCATATTGATGATAAATATGTCCCACCCAATATTTTGCAGTGCAAACTTCGGGCACTGTAGTAGTCTTTACGACACAGTTACCGGAGCATGCGGTGCAAGATGGAAGGTGGCCTTTCATCTGGCGCCGTACACACATGAGATCTAAGCTGCCCATTCACCTCCATCTGTGAATATTCATTCAAAGAAATTCAGTTCAAGGTGTATTTAAAGACTTCCGAATATGTCGCAAAAGCGGGGTTGTGGTTTGAAAGAGATACTGCGGCCCCGGAACATATAGGGCAATAGCCTTCTATTGCCCTATATGTTCCGGGGCCGCAGTATAGTACAGTAGACATGGGTGGGTTTTAATCAGTACAAGTCTTATACTACCCCTGCTCCACCCAGAGCTCGGAAAGTTATTCGATTCATTCAAAGAAATTCAGTTCAGGGTGTATGTCAAGATTTCCAAGTAGGTCACAAAACCGGGGTTGCGGGTTGTTCGAATGAGATATCACGGCTCCGGAACATAAAGGGCAATAGAAGGAACACGGGTGGGTTCAAATAACTTCCCCCGCTCCGCTTAGAACGGCTGAAGTTATTTGATGATTTCCCACCCCAAAAAAAGGGGGAATATAGCACAGTGGTGGTCTAAGAGCGGGGGAAGTTATTTGATGATAAGTATAAGTATAATCTTTATTTCACAAAAAGTAGCTACATTTTTTGTGAAGTCCCTGACTCCTGCGCTAGGTGTAAGACCAGTGTTACACTCCCCCCCACTCTACCCAGTGCTCGGGAAGTTATTCGATGATATACCATCCCCAAAAAAAAGTAGGTCACAAAACCCCTACAAATAAAATGAACTCGTGGCAAAGAAGCCGAGTTCGTGATATCCATCACGACGGATTTCAAATAGAAATAATCCTTGGCACATCAGGTTGTTTCCTTATTAAAAATCTCTCGTAGCTATAGCATTGCAAAACGGCTTTTTATTTATTTTTTTAGAAAAAAACTTTGCCCCAAACTAGGAATTTCTCCTGTATCCTGTAACTGTCTGTAGGCCATATAAATATTTGTTCCGTGCGGGGATCGAACCCGCGACACGCAGCGCAGCAGTCGATCGCTCAGCCACTGCGCCAAATGTGTCGTCAACTCACTAAACACTCAATGCGAACATTGCAAGACGTTAACTTGATAAGATGTAATAAATAACAACTCATTTACAAAATTACCGCATACATCATCAGCCTAGCCTTTTCCTAACTATGTTGGGGTCGGCTTCCAGTCTAACCAGATGCAGCTGAATATCAATATTTTACATGAACCGACAGCCTATCTGACGTCCACAACCCAGTTACTACTGGGTAATACGATACCCCTTGGTAAGACTGGTTGTCAGACTTTCGGAACACTGACTACCTGTAACGACTGTCAAAGATCTACAAATAACAGCCGGGACCAACAGCTTAACGTGTTTTCCGAGGCACGGAGGAAACTCGGTATGTAAAGGGTGGTCAGACCAACATAGGCAAGCGCGGCTTAACCTAAAGATCGACCCGAGCGGCTGCTATTGCCACGAGCAAAATTTCCACATACGAATGGACTAAATGACAATCAGGTTTACATTAATCCCGTAGCCAGTGGAAACATATTATTTATGTATACTGACCCAATTGTCAGCAACAAACACAGTACAGACCATTCCACATTTCCCCCCAACTCCAAGTAAAACAAATTGGTGCTCAAACATAACATTGTTGAATAATTTCAGTTGCGAATTTCTCAAAAATAAAATTCCTACAATGTTACTGTCACTTACAGGGTAACCTTAAAATGCTGAGGGATAAAAACGGCCGAGTGTTGGTTCAGACAGGTGAAATAGTGCGAAAAATTGCCCAGCGGTCAACCCGGCCCATTTTCTCTGTTCGCAGCGGCAGGGTTTTTTTTTTTTTTTTTTTTTTTTTTCCGGGTGGGAAATCA
The DNA here is from genome assembly GCA_958449745.1 of Ochropleura leucogaster. Taxonomy (NCBI): domain Eukaryota; kingdom Metazoa; phylum Arthropoda; class Insecta; order Lepidoptera; family Noctuidae; genus Ochropleura; species Ochropleura leucogaster. Next base: position 9,028,036 of record OY288224.1, on the reverse strand, counting down.
TCCAATGACTTCCCCCGCTCTGGGTGGAGCGGGGGGGCATGTCAGACTTGTACTGACTAAAACCCACCCATGTTTCTTCTATTGCCCTTTACGTTCCGAGGCCGCGGTATCTCTTTCGAACAACCCGCAACCCCGGCAGGCAGAGGCTCTGGCAAGCCCCTCTGCTTTGCTGACACTCTTTGAGGCGCGCGTGAAACACGAACGCGCCGTCGACACGGCCTGTCGTCAATCGACGGACGGACGGTGAACTACCCATTGCTCACCGCCCACAGGCCCGCATCTACGGTGGCCGGAAGTCGTCTCGCGGCGCCCGGCGCCATGGGCGTCTCCCGCGGCGGCTGGGTTGGGCAGATGTTCTCTCCCGCAAACGCCCGGCCACCTCCTTCGCTAGCATTACTGCTTCGCAGAAGGTGGTGACCGCTTCCCATTCCCTCTCGCTCCGGACCATGGCCTGAACCAGGGCCGGACGCGAGAGACAGCGGCAGGGTTGGATTCACATTGCTTATATTGAACTAATCAGGTTGGTGAAGAGTGGGGTAAAGGACAAATAGTTGGAGATTAGGTGTTTACGTAAGGGAAATATTTGAGGCAAATATTTATATACTAATATAAAACAGACGAGTTTGATTGGTTGAACCCGCTGATCACAGGATCTAATAGTTGGAATCTAAAGAAAATACATTTTTTAATCGTTGAATAGAATATTTATCGAAGAAGGCAAAATGCTATAACACGACTTTTATTTTGTTATATTTACTTTGCTTCATCATACAAAGGATCTCTTCTTCATAACGGACAGTTCTTAATATTTGAAGTTACACTAATGCAAATTTTAAAAGAAAAATACTAGAGAAACGTACACATGAAAACGAAAAGCAACTCCGAGGCAAGAAAAGTTGTTTCTTAGGAAAACACCTTTTTCAACAAAAATGTATGAACCAGCTGTTTTTTCCAATTCAGTGACCCTAACTTGAACTTTCAGGAAAATGTATTTTTTACCTTTGTTCTTTGTTATTTTCAGCGTTTTCAAGTAAATGAACCCCTTTTTTTGGTGATGGGAAATCATCAAATAACTTCTCTCGCTCTGGGCGGAGTGGGGTGAGTGTCAGACTTGTACTGCCTTGTATGTTCCGTATCTCTTTCGAACAATAACAACCCCCGAAGGCGGTGGTGCTAGTCCTGGTCCAGGCCTCTTTGCTTTGCTGTCATCTCTTTTAGACGCGTGTAACACTAACGTGCCGTCGCAGCCTTTACTAAGGAACTCCTTTACTTGGTTATAGTATAGAGGGTAAATTATGCAGCCGCTTCACGTAAAATACTGTCAATATAACCGTCGGAGCATCAGAATCTAATTTTTTTTATGCGACTTTCAAGAACTCGTATAACAATAGTTGTTCCGTTCTTGCGTTCAAAATGGGGTTAAATATAATGACCACCGTAAAATGCTTTGATACCTTTAGTTATGTAACCAAAAATATCTACTTAACACCAGAAAAATAATGTCTAAAATTACAATAGTACCAGCTATTTTAGTCACGACAGCACTTTAAATTGTATTCGATCACCAAATATAGTAAATGATCACCAAATCTAATCGAATTATAACCTCATTATGGTTAACACCACGACTCAAAGTACCCCGACTCGGATAGGTTAGGTTAGAAGGCTAAGGCGGGAGCGTAGCGGAGCGGAGCATCTTTTACCTTCGTGGTTTTTTTTCAAAACTACCCAGAAATAAAAACTTTGGTTATAATTTTACTTTAAGTAGCTGGTTTAATTATTTTGGTGATCATTTACTATTTTTGGGTTAACCACGATTTATTTGGAGTCATTTTGCTTTAATAGGATAGCAAAGTGTTAAAACTTTGGTTATAATTTTACATTAAAATGCGGGTTTCATTTTCGTGATAATTTACTATTTTGTCTGCTATTTGTTACTATATCTGGTGGTCAGTTAAACATAAGCCGTTCAAAATATTATATAAAACTAGGTACGTCCACGTGGCATAGCTACTTTGGCTTAACGCTTACTTTAACCTGCGTTATAATCATAAAAAAAAATATCTTACTCAAGGGGAGAGTAAGATTTTTTTTTCTTCCCTCTTTTTCCCGAATATAGGAAAAAAAATAAGCTTGATAAGATAAATTTAATAAGGTGTTGGCTGGTATTTATAAAAAAAAATGGCGCGTTTGGAGATAAATATCAGCTTCTTATGGTAAGTAATGTCACATGTGTAAGTAAAACTTTCTCAAATTCGAATTCAGCCAATAAGTCTTTACTTGAACAAATATCAAAGATGTCATTGCTCTACCCTTTCAAAACCACAAGGGTATAAGCATTAATTTGCTCAACTATTTAGACTGGTAAGCCAAGAGGATCAAGCCACAAGCAGTCACAATATCTGAAAACCCACATAGCAAAGTCTATGAATGTTGTATATTTCTTAGTAGTTTAGTTCTTAAGTTGACCACGAGTTATTTGAAATGTAAGGGGTAATACAGCGCTCGCCGGGCGCCGCGAGATGACTCCCGGACACCTTAGATGCGGGCCTGTGGACGGTGAGCACTGGGTAGCTCACCGTCCGTCCGTCTATTGACGACAGGCCGCTCGTGTTTCACGCGCGCCTCAAAGAGATGTCAGCAAAGCAGAGGGGCTTGCCAGGGCCTCCGCTTGCCGGGGTTCCGGGTTGTTCGAAAGAGATACCGCGGCCCCGGAACGTAAACGGCAATAGAAGGAACATGGGTGGGTTTTAGTCAGTAAAAATCTGACATCAAATAACTTCCCCCGCTCCGTCCAGAACGGCTGAAGTTATTTGATGATTTCCCACCCCAAAAAAGGGGGAATACAGCACAGTGGTGGTCTGCCCAGCTTGGACGGAGTACCGTCGTGCCCTCGTTATAGGCGATCGGTGGCGGCGAAAGCTCGCGTCCGGCCCTGGTTCAGTCCATGGTCCGAAACGAGAAAGAATGGGAAGCGGTCACTTCCTTCTGTGAATCATGCTAACGAAGGAGGCGGCCGGGCATTTGAGGGAAAGCACCTCAAACCAACCTAGCCACCGCGGGAGACATTCCGGACGTTGGGTGCCGTGCGATAACTCCCAGCCACCGTAGATGTGGGTATGTGGACGGTGAGCAATGGGTAGCTCACCGTCCACCCATCTAGTGATGACAGGCCGTGTCAACGGCGCGCTCGTGTTCCACGCGCACTTCAAAAAGATGTCAGCAAAAAATGATGTGCCTGCCTTAGACACTGCCTACCGGGGTACCGTTATGATGGAACATGATGGGTTTGACAACAGGATGGGTTTTAGTCAGTAAAAGTCTGACACTTTCTTCCCCTCCGCCCGAGCGGGGTACGTTATTTTATGACATTAACAAATTGTGAATCAATGGGGTGAAATAAATTTAGAGGATTGTATTTATAATTCAAATGATTATGATATTATAATTACGCACACAGAAAAATAAGGTAACTGGGTTGTGGAGGTCAGACAGGCGTCCCATGTACAGTACTGATGTTCAGCTGCATCTGGTATGACCAAAAGTCGACCTCAACACAGTGGGGAAAGGGAAGGTATATAATGATGCTATAGGTAAAGCGATATATAGTCCATTTATTGTTTTCTTTACATAAAATTTTATTTTTAAATATTTCTTAAACCCAAAAATTAAAAAAAAACCTTTAAAAATATAAAAATAGTAGCCTACCGGTATCGGGAACAGGGTCCAAGCTACCGGCAGTCAGGGCTCCAGAGAAAGAAACCTTCTAACAATACGAGCCGTGTCCAGGAGTACCGCTCCCTGTATCAAGCCCTTGATCCAGCTGCCTAACGAAAGCCTCCTCAGGTATTGGTCAAGGCTTTTGGCAATAAAGAGATTATTATTATTGCACGTCAAAATGGAAACAACAGATTTTGACAAAGGAACAACTGAACTGAATAATGGAGCAACTGAACTGAACAATGTTACAACTGAATGAATGGAATTGGCCTTGTGGATTCCTAGACGTTTGTTAACTTCTTATCTTGTTTTACGTTTTGTTAAGTAAGCAATGACTTATTATTTGACGGGCCTGTTGGTCTAGTGGTTAGTGGCCCTGACTGCTGAGCCGGAGGTCGTGGGTTCGATTTCCACCCAGGACAAACTTTGTGTGATGAGCATGATGGTTTGTTCTGTGTCTGGGTGTGATTTATCTATAATATGTATGTATTTATAAATTATATAAGTATGTATATCAGTTGTCTGGTTACCATAACACTAGCTCTGCTTAACTTGGGATCAGATAGCCATGTGTGAGCTGTCCCAAGACATTTATTGTCGGGTCCACGCTGTCAACTCATACTTATGTACTAACGTATGTAACAATAACACAGAGTAACCATTGAGTTTCTTGCCGGTTTTTCTCCATAGAAAACGACCAAGCCAAACCACTTTTTCTCGACTCTATAAAGAGTAAGAGTAAAAGAGAGTAGAGTGTAAGAGTAGTATTTCGTAGTAGTATTTTTAGTAGTAGTAAAATATTTCGATTTTCTTTGAGCTATATTATTGTTTTAATCTCAATCCAGTGTAGGAAAGATATAGCGCTAGAAGATCTGTATAGCTTTGTCTCTTTCCTACACTTGAATTTGATTAAAAAAGATTATGATTTAAGGCGTCTTGTCAGCATTGCTAGTTTTATTTATATTTTACTAGCTTTTGCCTGCGGTTTCGATCGCGTTAAATTCGGTAACACAGTTCCCCTTTTCTGATTTTCAGATACCTGCTACCTGTAGTGTTTGCCCTTGCGCCTTATTTATAAAAGGGCAAAGGCAGGCTTATTTAGAAAGCCTAAGGCTTTCTTTTAAAGTGAAAAATGAGGGAGAAAAAGGGAAGAAAAGAAAAACCTTTATATGGTTGCCTTTGTCCGTCTTCAGGGTTCCAACTATATCGTACACTTCACGTACCAACATTCATCAAAATCGGTTTTACCCAACAAACTCAATTTCGCTTTTATAAAATTATTAAATTTTTTAGATGAAACAATCTCATAATCAATTAAATTGGCAACTTAACCCTATAAAATTGATTATTAGTTGTATTTCTTTGTGTTGTTATCTGACATTGTGGAGTCTGTTGACATTGCGTTGTCTAGGCTTAGAACTTGCGTAAATATGATCCAGACTAAGCCGTGTTTGCTATGTTAACACAAGTAAACAGTAGATACGGCTTATCATTGTGTTTTCTCTAATATTACGTGACACTTAAGTGTGTTGTAAAAGGACAATATTCAAAATGGCCTTTGTGCAATATTTTTTTTTAACTCCTCAATGATTATTCATCTCATTAGTCACCCCCTTTCTATATTTTGTTTTTTATTAAAACGTTGCATCACTCTAGAAATTTTTCCAATATCGCGGGTGCGTTTACAAACATTTAAACTGACATACACAAACAGCCAGACCCGAAACAACTATCTATAGGCCATACAATCATTTGTTACGTGTGGGGATCGAACCCACGACACTCACTGCAGCTGTCTTTCTATTATCTTTGTTATTTTCCACTTTTTAGTACTTTTTTTTTTGGAAGTCGGTTTGATTTTATACAAAAAAGTCTTTTATTCAGCACTTTTAGTTTTAGAATAACCTAGAAAACCAACCCGCGTAGCTCTTATTATTAAGCAACGCGTTTCTCCGCGTGAGTTCCTAAACGGGGTGTAAAAATAAGACTTAATGACTCCAATACAAAGGGCAACCAATACGAACAATAATATGTTATTGTAACCCTTGATATTGAACTCAGTAAAGAAGTCAAATCTATTGAGCCGCACAAATGAGTTCGAAACTAAACTAGTTATATTTCTGTAAAACGGCTTTAGCCAATTTCATCAATACTTTATGGCCATGACGTAGGTTTAGACACAAATAGGGGTATTTCATTTGTTAGGGCACATTTGGTAATTTTATTAGTGTGATTTCGTGTATTCGTGGGCGGTGACCCTACAAAATGGCATGTACCTTACTTTTATGTATTACTAGCTTTTGCCCGCGGTTTCGCTCGCGTTCAATTCGGGGTAAAACAGTTCCCCTTGCGCCTTATTGATTTGTAATAGCAACGCTAAGATTTCCCTTTTCTTCCCTCTTTCTCCCTCACATCCCACTTTTAAAATCTCTGTACCAAAATTCATCAAAATCGGTTTAGCCATTAAAGCGTGAAGAGGTAGCAAACAAACAAACTCACTTTCGCTTTTTTTTGCGGATAGAAATCGTCAAATAACTTCCCCCGCTCCGGGCGGAGCGTCAGACTTGTACTGATTAAACCCCACCCATGTTCCTTCTATTGCCCTTTATATTCCGGGGCCGCGGCAGGCGGTAGCCCTGGTCCCTCTGCTTTGCTATCATATCTTTGAGGCGCGTGTGGAACACTGATGCACCGTCAACACGGCCGGTCGCCAATAGACGGATTGACGGTGAGATATCTATTTCTCACCGACCACAGGCCCGCATCTACGGTGGCCGGGATTCATGGAGCCCCACGCCTAGGGCGTCTCCCGTGGCGACTGTGTTGGTTTGAGGAATGTTATCTCCTTAGGCATAAACAGAGTTGAACTTAATAGTACACCATTTGTACATATATTGCTAGTTATGTTTAAGTCGCATTGTGATACAGGGCGATTATATTGCCATCTACCGGGCATGAATCTAAACTCCGTGGCTTTGACTAAGAAATTGATGAAAAAACCTAATAGCACTTTGCTGATCCGGGAATCGAGCCTAGGACTTCATGTTTACTAGTCGCGCTTGCACACACTCGACCAAAGTTGTGACAGTTTTATTTTATACTAGTGAGTATTATCTAACTCTGTGCTAAATTGCATCCGTTCAGCCAATTTGACGTGAAAGAGTAACAAACATCCATACATCCATCTATTTCATTAGGAAGTAGGATAGTCTCACCACCAATGTATCCGAACGGAACCTATCGCTCGGAACCTAGTTATCGTTCTAAGAACAAGTTAGGTCGCCGTTCAATTCCACTGTTATTTCAAAAAGCTCAAACCGTCGTGAGAGTATTTGTTCACTTCTGTTCCGAGGAGGGAAAGATGTTTTCTCGGGACAAAAACAATATTAGGTTTTTCTAATAGAAGTTTTGCGTGGGACGTAGTTGTTTACGGTCTGTTCTTACCTTAGGGGAGTGACCTTACCACGACACCGGAACACAAAGGGCATAAGAAGAAAATTTAATGTGGATGGGTATAAGTCGGTACAAATCTGATACTCCCTTAGGCTCCACCCAGAGTGGGCTATAAAACTGACTTCCAAAAATAAAACTAAAAAGTGGAAAATAACTTTACTTCCAGAAGTCGGTGACTTTTGTTGGTTTTTTTGTTTTTTTTTTGCCCCCGTATTCCGAAATCAATGATAACAATTTTGGTGTTCAAACGGATTTCGGCTGCTTTATTACGAGATCTCTTTGTGCTGTGAAAAGATCAACCTTCTAAGAGGAAGGTTGAGGAAGCCATATCTGTTGACTGCGTAGACTAAGAAGTCTATGCAGTCAAAATTTATGGCTGGTCATAGTGATCATGTCGCAAGTTTGAACGGAACCCTTGGTGCGTGAATCTGACTCGCTCTTTGCCGGTTTTTTAGTTGCCAACTCATATTAGAAATACTTAGAACTTAAACAGAACATGCTTTTATCAAGATTTGTAAACTTTGAAGATTTTTTTGTTGCAAATTTCCAAATTATTGATCTTTAGAGCCGCGTCAACAAGTTAATATTTAAGAACTACTTTTAAAAAAAAAACAGTGACTCTAATATCCTTGAAAGCACTTCACAAACGCTTATTTAACAAAATACAAACAAAACTAACTCCATAAATCTCCAATTACCAACTCTCCCATACAAGACTGCAACAGCTATTCCTCTCCAACTCAAGGTTACCAGGCAAAATTAATAAACCATTATCTTCTTAAACTGAAAACGTTCTCAGCAAAAACAAAAGACGGCAATTAATCCCCACACTGTTTACGACGATGTAAAAGTTTCGAATCTTGTATAAGCACCTTGTTCTTATGGATCGTTTACACGAGAGCAATCTCTTGTCTTAAGCAAGAAATATTTGAAAAAGTAATTTTGATATCATGCTCTTAATCTCCTAAAAGTAAGGCAGCGGTGTTATAGAACACCCACAGTTGCCAGATATGTTTAAATCCCAAGTGAGGTCCTGCCGGGGTTTCGGGTTGTTTTAAATAGATACTACGACTCCGGAACATAAAAAGCAAAAGAAGGAACATGGTTGGATTTTACTCAGTAAAGGCCTGACTATCCGCCTGGAGCGGGGAAAATTATTTGATGAACCACATCCAAGAACAAATCCTATTTTCACAAAATATAAGTTGCGGGTTTTACGAAAGATATACTGCGGACCGGGAACACAAAGAGCAAAAGAAGGAACATGGGTTTTAGTCAGTAAAAGCATTCTGCATTCTGCTCTCGGTACTTATTTTATGGCAATTCCAATTTTCCAATTCCATTTTCAATCCATAAAAAAAAAAAACAAAAATCTTTCAAGCTAAAATGCACCATATTATTATACAAAGACTGTGCCTTGTATTCGAGATTATGTTTCTTAGTAACAGGATTGTAGTAGTTGCACCTGAACTGGCAAGAAAATGTTCTCGTCTAAACGAGCTTTTAAACACCTTGCTTTTAGAAAGTTGCTAACTATTTTAATTAAAAATCTTAGACTAAGAGGACAGGGAACAATATGAGAGGGACAAAGAAATCTTTTGTGGGAATTAAAACAATTAATTTGTTTAGACGGTCGAATTTCGTGAAGGAAGTGTTTTTCTAAGCTATTTCGTGGAAAGCATTGTGACAAATTACGGATTATTTTGTCGTATTTTGGCTTGTTTTTTCAAAAAGAAGACTTTGGAAATTATTTGTCTGTAACTGTGATTTAAGGATATTAGAATTACCAGACGATTCTCAGCCATCGTCAATTGACGGTGAGCAATGGGTAGCTCACACAGTCTAGTATCGACAGACCGTGTCGATGGCGCGTTCATATTCCACGCGCGTTTTAAAGAGATGTCAGCAAAGCAGACGGTGTCAGACTTGTAGTAACTAACCCCTTCTATATTCCTTCTTTTATTCTTTGTTCAGGTTCAGTTGAAAATGACTATCGGACAATAGTTGCCCGGCAGGCCTCCCCCGGGTAAACGGGGTTCTCACCTGGTGGTGACAGACCGCCGAAGTGGCTTGAAGCAAGCGGTACTATACAAAGTTTACACATGTGTTTGTGAGACATGCAATAATGACATGTTGGATCTCCACTCTTGATACATGGTATTTCTTTTTTATATAGGACAAATTATGAGTGCATTGTTCAATGATATCTATCTAAGAACTTTTTTTTTTGGAACGAAGTTCCTTACCACGCGTTGTGAAAGGGGTCTAGACGGAAAAAATTCTTACGAAAAGTTGTCACGATACTTTTTGCTTAGGTATAGTAAGCTATTGTAAGCTGTGCGGCGTCGCATGTTTCTCTGTCTGTCTATCTCTTGTAGAAAGCAAGCCAGATATTTTCATTTCTATAGGAACTTCGTTCCATCCGGGTGTCCCTTGACACCTCTAATTTTTATTTTAAAGTCATAACTACCTACTACTAAAATAACAAAAAAAAAACAATTCAAAATAAATTTCTTAATCCAAATTAAACTCTCCACTTTTAATTGAAAACAGAAAATTAATATCAACTGCCAAACAATTTGAATTTGAAATCAAAAGAGCAAACATTGAGTGCAAATAATAATAATTTGTAAATCAATTAAAACATTGAATTGAATTTATGTTATCTGACAAGTTATTGGGTTCGCCTGTTAGTTTACAATTAATCGAAGATATATTGGATTAAAGTTTTAATTGAATTAATAGTTGTAGTTTATGTTTTGTTTAAATTAGATGTTGTGATTATTTTGCTATATTTTTTAGATAGCATTTGTTCTCTTAAAGGACCTTTTAGTTAAATATCTTGTTAACTGTTTATACTTGTACTAACAAAAAAAAAAACTTTCCCCTTTATAATTTTATAAAAATAGTAAAAGGTCTTAAATTTTAGAAATTAAGCAAAAAATCATGGCATAAATAAGGAAGATATAAGAGTTTTATCGGTAAAGGTTCGTGATTAATAGTCCTATCAGTTCAATCCCTCCACAAAGCTGTTGTTAACCTGACTGTATTAAGATGGACTTGGCGCTTTACTTGGCGCGCAGTTAAAAAAAAAAAACTGTTGGCAAACACTAGGAATTTCTCCTGTATCGTGGGTGCGTTTACAAACATTTAAACTCACATACACGACAGCCAGACCCTGGTACCAATATTTGTTCCGTGCGGGAATCGAACCCGTGACACGCAGCGCAGCAGTCAGCCACTGCGCCAACCGTGCCGTCAGATCTGCTAATCGTTAACCAGTTGGCAAAGCCGCCTGAGGTTTAAGATTGTCATCGACAAATCAAAAAGATCAATCACCTTGTTATTTCATCCTTCTCGCCCTCATTTTTCTAACCCTATCCGACAATTAACAAAAAACAAAGAGAGGCTAAATGCTAAATCACGGAGCAGTTAATTACTCGTCAGCGGGCTTACTGATCATAATCAAACCTCAGGAGATAGCCGTCCGGTTGGCGCTGAAATGTCAATTAATCATGGCATAAATAGGTTATAATACCTTGTGACCGAGTGAAGCTTCCGTAACATTATGACGTGGACATCAAGGTTGAATTTACGGAAGTGGTAAGGTCTGATTTTGTTGGGTGAAAGAAAAAAAATATAAATCCTTACTTTATAATATTATAAAAGCGAAAGTGAGCTTGTTTGTTACCTCTTCACGCTTTAATGGCTAAACCGATCTTGATGAATTTTGGTACAGATATAGTTGGAACCCTGGAGACGGACATAGGCTAATTTTTAAAGTGTTTTGTGTGGGAGAAAGAGGGAAGAAAAGGGAAAACTTAGCGTTGCTATTACAAATCAATAAGGCGCAAGGGGAACTTTGTTACCCCGAGTTTAACGCAAGCGAAGCCGTGGGCAAAAGCTAGTATATTAATAAAGATTTTTTATTGTCACATGTTATAGAAAAATTTAAAGGGAGTCGCTTATCTTGGTATGGACATGTAATGAGGAGGGATGACTAAAAGAATAATGTATCTAAATGTTGATGGACGGAGAGCAGAAGTAAATGATGCCGTGACGTCTGATAGGGAAAGAATGGAAGAAGAAAACGTGTTGCGCCGACCCCAAATGGAATGGGACTAGGGCAGGAAAATGATGATGGTCATGACGTGCATACCAATGACAAAAAAACACAAACAACACACTTAAGTTTTCCAATTTCTGACGATTTAAAATTCAGTACGAAACCCAAACAGAAAAAAAAAACGGTGTAATTTCGGCGAGACAATAATTTAATGAACTAAAAAAAAATATTTATTGTATTAAAATATAATGTTGTTCATAATGTTGAGCTGGACTTCAGTACCCAACCATAAAAAAAATTGAATGAACTAGTTCAAGATAATATTATAAACTACATTATTTGATATGTAGTTCATAACATTCTGGTCTTATCAGGGCAAGAATCTTATCTGAATTTAAAACCACTACAACTTTACATATTAGACAATTTCTAGGGCAATACGACATTCTAGAAATTTCTGAAAAATTGTTTAGACATTTTTGTTTTCTCAATATTCTAGCAATCTTTTTAAGCTTTCGCTAATGGTTCTATAAATCCACTTTAATGTTATATTTTGTATGAGCGTTAAATCTGTTAAAGTTAAAGGAGAGATTTATTTAAGGCTACCTAGAGAGGCCTCTTAAAATATTTTTAAAAATCATCTAACATGTTTTTGGAACGAAGTTCCTTATTTACAAAAGGGGACTAGACTGAAAAATTAAAACCAAAAGTTTGTAACGACACTTTTTGCTATAGTTGTAAGCCGTGCGGCGTGCGCGTGTTTCTCTCTCTCTCTCTCATAGAAATTATTTTCGTTTCGTCTTCCTATTTCAACAGTGTGGTGTCGCGACGATTACTTTTGATGAGTGTACACAATATAAAATAACTTCGTCCCATCCGGGTGTCCCTTGACACTTCTCATTTTTTTTTACATAAACTCAAATAGCTGTTGCTGGTCTCACAGCTGGGTTCAAAACTTGTTTGTCATCAATACAAACTAGATAAATAATAGAGCTAGCTATGAATGCCGGCTACTGAATAATATAGGACGCCATTTTGGAAATAAAATTGAATGCCGGAAGTAAGGCCGACAAAATTATATAAAGTCCATTGTGCTACTCGGTGATCTGCTCAAATATTCTGAAAAAAATATTATTAATTATTTATTGCAATACTAGCTTTTGCCCACGGCTTCGCTCGCGTTATATTCGGGGTAACACAGTTCCCTTTTCCTGATTTACAGGTACCTGCTACCTGTAGTTTTTGCACTTGCACCTTAGTTATTGTAATAGCAATGATAAGTTTTCCGTTTTCTTCCCTCTTTCTCCCTCTTTTCTCAATCTTTTTTTTAAAAAAATAGCCTATGTCCGTCTCCAGGGTCCCAACTATCTATACTACTATCTGTAGGAAAATCCATCAAAATTGGTCTGGCCATTTAGGCGTCAAGACGTAACAAACAAGGAAACAACCTCACGTTCGCTTTTTAATAGTAAGGATTGCACTATGTTTTTGAATGTGTAGAGGTAAAAAAATACCTTCCTATTTGCAAACAGACTCAAATCTTTAACGTTCTACCACATCCAGTATCAGAACTTAATCATTATACGCATAATTCCAAATCTAACATGCACTAATGAGATGGTTAACCGAGCATTAATTGGTGTAGCCTGGCCGTTCGGATTGTCATGATAAATTACAGGAACTAATGAATTCGGACTGTTGGCCTGACTGGCTTATGTCATTAGTGTTCCGTAACTGAAAAGGAAATAATGGAACCCTTATAGTATCACTAGCTTCCGCCCGCAACTTCGTCCGCGTGGCACAGTAACTTTGGGCTAACACTAACTTTAACCCGCGTGATGATCGAAAAAAAAATCTCTTTCTTGCCTCTTTTCTTCCCCCTTTCTCCCCCTTTTCTCACATTTTTATTTTAAATGTCCGTCTCCAGGGTCTCAACTATCTCTGTAACAAAAAAACATCAAAATCGGTTTGGCCATTTAGTCGTGAGGACGTAACAAATAAACAAACAAACTCACTTTTATTTGTATAAAATAAGTTAGGATTTTGTTGTCTTTCTATCTGTTTGTCAAGACCCTTTATCTCGAGAACGCGTTGAAGTATCGAGTATTATGATTAAAACCATATTATACTCATAATCATCTGTGGTCCCTTGGAGCCGAGCAAAAATCAACTTTAAGTCTAAGACGACAAAAGGTATAGCTGTTTATGTCGCAAGTTTGTACTGTTGGTGCAGGCTGTAATTTGAAGATCTTTGACACTCGTTACTGATAGTCAGTCTCCCGAAAGTCTGACAACCAGTCTTACCAGGGATTATCGTATTACCCAGTACTAACTGGGCTGTGGTGGTAAGATAGGCAGTCGCTTCGTATAAAATACTGGTATTCAGTTGCATCTGGTTAGACTGGAGCCCAACATTGGGAAGAAGCTAAGCAGACGATGTTTATTTATTTGGATCTCCAACAAAGGATATACAGATACATTTTAAAACACTAGAATGGGATGTTTTAACTATGTTCCTTCAATTATAGGAGACCACAGCATGCACACATATAACTAGGTGTTAACGCAAAATATGTACATAAGTCTAAATTAAAAACTATTTTAAAATTGAATATCTGAAATACATAAATCATTGAAGAAAGATGAATTAAATCAGTTCATTCGTTAATCTTAATTATGACGTGACCAAGGGAAATTGGGGAACTTTGGGTAGTGTTCAAAATAAAGTATTTTATATGATATCGTGAAGGCTAAGAAACAGATATTAAGTACCAGATTGCGTGTTTTTAAACTTCTAGAAGATCAATAAGACATCTGAAGGTAATCTTCGATTTTGAGGAAAGTTAAAGAAATAAACTGCTTATAGGAAAACCGGAATATTTTTGACTAACATTTAATGCATTAGTTTCATAAAAGTTTGAAAGTTTATGGTACATTTATTTTTGACTTACATTTAATGCATTAGTTTCATAAAAGTTTGAAAGTTTAGTTTTAAATGTTTGTAAACGCACCCACGATACAGGAGAAAACCTAGAGTGGGGCAACGTTTTTTTAAAAAAAAAACCGACCTCTTTCGGTCTAACCACTGCAACGCCAAAATAATGTGATTAAAACGCGTTCTCCTCCTAATAAGTATAACATAACTAGTTTATAACTATGGCTTCGATCGTGTACTGCATCCATCCTTTCAGACGTTTTTTCGTTAAAAAATAACTAACATCCATCCATCCATCCATTCATCTACCCGTCCATCTTCACAAACTTTCGCGTTTATAATATTTGTAAGGTAATTCCTAAATACAGTCAGTCCTTGTTTAACAGAGCGCTCCAACTCTAAAGTACGGTGGCTTAAGTCCGATTGGCTGACACGTGTAAGTACATAATTAATCAGCACTTGCTACTGTAAGAGCGATGCCACACGATACGATGCGACAAGAAGAAACGCACGTTCTCAAGAAAGGAACGTTCTTCTTAAAAAAAAAAACAAAATAAACGCTGAGACGTACAAGATGGTGATGATGCGGCCACAGTGACTGCATCCGAAACGAAATAGATATAACTTACAAAAAAGTAAGCTCGAGTGGCAGTAGGCCGGGCATATAAGCTGTAGGACTGTAGCTGTGGGGTAAATGTGTTCTTTAATCGAGATAGCAAATGATCTAGCGTAAGATGAGACGCCCTTTTTTCGGATAACTTCTCCTGCTCTGGGCGGAGCGGTGGGTAGTGTCAGACTTTTACGGACTAAAATCCCATCCTTGTTCCTGTCTTTTGCCCTTTGTGTTCCAGGGGGGAGGTCTGGATGGGTGAGGGCGCTTTCAGGCGCGGTGGAACAACGAGCTACGCAGGGTATCAGCTGGATAAGAGTTGTTGACAATCGAGTTAAGTGGCGTGCAATTAAAGAGTCCTATGTTTATTAGAAGACTGGTGTGAGCTAATGGCAAAGCAATAGATAGCTTTCAATAGTAGTTGTCGAAAGCTTTGGTGTATTGCCTTTTCATGTGTTCTTTAGAGACTGTTGAAATGATAGCAGTGCGTTGACGCAACGTTCCGACCACGCTCGTGTGGCATCTCTCTATTCACCTCTGTGTACTGACTGATACTTAAGTTCAACCACAGCGTACATGATACCGGTTCAACCTTTGTTTAAATATTTTGTTTGATGTCTTATCTGTAGAAGTCACAACCACTTTAGGAAAAGCGTGAACTGACGGCATGTCGTGGTAAAATTGTGAATAAGAATAATATAACCTAAGTGTATGACAAGATGGTTGACATTTTAATGATAGTGATCGTAGATATACAAAATTTTACACGTGTAAGTTGCATTCGGAATGCCTCGGCATTTCTCGGTACACTTCGACAGTTTTCGGAAAGTCTAAAGACGTAGTGGCATACCTAAGGATTCTACGGCAAGGTTATTCGTCAGCATGCGCTCACAGGTCAACGCATATTGGGAATTGAGAGGCAGAGCGTTCTATTTGTACTAGACGTAAATTCATATGTAACTCCTGGTAACAAGATACAGATTCCTATGTTTCGAGGCATCAAAAAGGGATTTCCCTAGGTATTGAAGAGTGTGCTAGAGGATGCCACGGTAGGATATAATGGCATGCGATGGGACCAATCGGGAGATATCTTTTGCTGTGCCGTGTCGTCATTATTAGCTGGATCACATGTTTGACTTCATGTTTAGATTGCATAGTTGCCGCAGTGGCTGAGCAATCGACTGCTGCGCTGCATGTCGCGGGTTCGATTCCCGCACGGAACAAATAATTGTGTGACCTGCATTGTTTCGGGTCTGGCTGTCTGTGTATATGAGTTTAAATGTTTGTTAACGCACCCACAATACCCGGAGAACTTCCTAGTTTGGGGCAACGTTCTTTTGTTTTTTAAAAAATGATCGCTGTGTTACTCATAGAAGTAGTGTATTTCACTTAGGTAACTAATTTTTGGCGTTAAATTTTCATTTTGTCTATTAATGACCTGGGTAATGAACCCAGCTCCTTATATCCAAGTTTAGTACCAGAAAACCATTGAGTCGGTAATTTCATTTGGATGCAAATGTCACAATTATATCTGGCTGTAAAGAAAAACAATAACGTTTCAATTTCAACTGCATTCTTTTGTTTCATGACGGCCGCTGCTTGCAGATAAAAACTTAATTAAATATGAATATTATATTGCCAGTGAAACCCCGGTCATCATTGCCTGTACATCGCAAATGTCAATGAACTTTCACAATTACTGAATTAATAAACTAGTTGGCGCCTGTGGATTTTTTTTACAACTACAAAAAACAATTTTGCTATAAGAAATCTGTCAGGCGCAAAATGTTTAATGTACACGAAAATATTTATTAAATTTTGGACATCATTTTATAGCGGTTATATTTTATTAAAATTCTTTGAATAAGGGCAGTAAGTAACATTCTAAAGGGGTTTTCTGTATCCAATATTGAGGAATATTTGTAGACGTTTTTATTTGTAGACGTTTTTTTTTCTCTTTGATATAATGATGATTCTTAAACTTAGCCAATCCATCACTTCGCTATAATGCTCTAATTCTATTGTTCTACAATTGCAGCTCTACAATGTTCTTCTTCTTTTTTTCCGCACTTAGTCCTTGCAGTGGACCATTGTGCGTATGCCGTGCACCGGGTGGTCGCTACTCTAGCCAGCCCATCTCCTTCCTGAAACAGGTGAAATAGGTTCTTGAGGGCTCCGCAAGTGACCCTGGTAATACCCAGTGCTAATTTCCGGATTTCAGTGATTCCTGTAGCTCTTCAATGGTTTTACTAAAATAGTTCTTTGTCCTAGAGTCATACCTAATATTCGTTGTTATGGTTTGATTATAACCTCAAAATTAATTTTTTGTTTTTAAATATCTATTCTACTGCTAGTCAGCCATAAAAATAAGATCATAAAGGAGTTTACTAGTAATAGAGAATACAATACATAATTTCCCGATGCTGTTCACTCCAGAACCAACAATGTATGGGCGCAGTGCAATGTCCTTTGTTCAACGCCAGAATTTATTTATTTACCTGAAAGTCCATTCATCTCATAACATTTTTAATAAAGAAAAATTCACCTTACTTAATACAATAGAACGCTTTCAAAGCGTTAAAATATAAAGAAACACTAAAAGCACAAAATGAATGTTTCGAGCCACTGAAAACGCCACAGATACCGAATATTTTAATTTAAAACGTACATAGTATTTCATAGTAAAAACTTTATTTTGTACAACAAAGCTCCTTACATTTTGTGCAACAAACGTTGCCTTATTAGTTTTTTCAAGACTTTATACAAAGTATTTTGTCGGTCTTAATAGTAGCATGTCTTACAATGTTATGAAATTTTCATGTACAACGTTCTTAGAGGAAAGTGTAGGCAAGATTAGAGGGTGACGCAAAAACTGCATGTGAAGAGTTGCAACAAGAAACTTTGAGGATAATAAGGACTTTTGTGAGAAGAATAGAGTGGGAAGATAAGTACGAACTGCTGTTGTTCGTTAAAAAGATAACAAAGTTTCGGAAGTAGATTTAAAAATTTACAACATTTCGTTCGAAGTTTCGCTTTTTTTCAGTTTTGTTTAACAAAACATCTGGTAAGGGATTTGTGCGTTCAGATTCAGTAACTATGTTATATTTTTTTTTAGTGTTGCAAAATGTTTCGTACTAGTTATGGGTAATAGTAGTAAATTGCACTCTATTGTGCATTCGTGCATCATCATCATTTTCCTGCCCTTGTCCCATTCTATTTCTGGTTGGCGCAATACGTTTTCTTCTTCCATTCTCCTTTATCAGACGTCACATTTATTCCTTTCTCCTTCATATCATTCCTAACTCAATCCATCCATCTTTTCTTTGGCCTTCCTTTTGCTCTTCGTTCTTCAACATTCAGATCCATCACTCTTGTGAGTACACAATTATATGACTTACGCATGTGCATTCGTGCCTAACCATGAAATGGATTTACTAATATAAAAAACTAGCTGTGCCCAGAGGTTTCACCCGCTGCTCACTTAAGGGTATGAGAGCTAGATGTAGGCCGATTCTCAGACCTACCCGATATGTACACAAAGTTTCGTTTGAATCGGTCCAGCCGTTTCGGAGGAGTACGAAAACTGTGACACGAGAATTTTATATATTAGATTATATGTATTTTTTAGGTTGTGAATGATGCTTATTTTTATTCAGTGATCTCCACACAAGATTCAACAAGGTATATAGGTACTGTATAGCACGATATCCAAAGAAAAACACAATTTCTATCTAATCATAACGACATGAATACAGAAACAAAATGGCCTCCAGCAAAATAATGTCCAACCAAAAAAGTCCTCGATAGAAACTTACTCAAAGTATAATCGAGGTACTCCAATGGGAAACGAATTTCGTTCTTGATTATAGTATTTACATATTCATAAAGCGGGGCTGGATTACATACTTAGACGGAATAATACGGCTCGATCTATAATTTATTACTGAGGCAATGTAATTAAAATTGTTGGTGTTTCTAGGGTAGATTAAGTTTGAGTTTTAATACTTTCGACAAGTTTAGGCTCAGCTTTGAGACTTTGATAAGCCTTTTTCTTTGAAGATGGGAAAGCATCAAATAACTTCCTCGTCTCTGGGCGGAGCGTGGGAGAGTGTCAGACTTGTACTGACTAAAACTTACCCATGTTCTTTCTTTTGCTCTTTATGTTGCGGGACCGCGGTATTTCTTTCGAACAATCCGCCCCCGCAAACCCCGCCGAACCCCGGCACGAAGCGGCGCTTGCCAACATCAGTCCGTGATAGGTGGTCATTTAGAACATACAGAATTTCCTCCGTGTCCGGAAAGTTTATAGCCGCTCGTCCAGAAGTTATTTTAAAATTACAAAAAAAAAAAACATCAACTTGACGGAAATCTATATTCCTGTGTTCAGCTAGAACCTATGTATGTGATCCCAGTAAGTATGTTTGTGTGTGTGTCACCCATCTTATTATGAAAGTGTCGTTCGAGAATTTCTCGCAAATAAATAAGCATAATGAGACCACGTGTATTTATTAATCAGAAATCCTACAAGCAAAAGTGAACTTTAAACCCTACGTTTTACCCAGCTTTACCTTAAAATCAAATTAAAGATCTAAGCCTCAACTGCAGCGATCACTAGACAAACGGAACAGCTCCAAAAATACCAGGAAATAATAAATTATGTAATACAGAAACAACATAATTAATTTTTCACCTTGTCCTTGTGATTTTAAATGAAAAATTCAATTGCCGCCGAAAAGTTGGTCTACAATAAGTTCCATCTTAATAAAATGTAGATGAAGGGAATGTCGGCCGAAGTTTTCAGTGCCATCAGTAATTCTTATTGGAGGAGACTTCAGCGAAACATGGCGTCCTGGTAGTAAAATGTTAGAAGAAGTATTAGAATTTAAATAAATAAACTTGTTTTATATTGAAAACTTTGGTGAGTGATATAGAGAGCAGAGACTATATGACTTAACCATAAACAAGTAGGTGCGAATTTAAAAAAATGGAATATTTAAAAATATAAGAAGTATTTATTGTGGGTCTCATTTGGTTTGGTATAAATGTTATTTAGCACTTAGGTCTGCTCATCCTTACTAATATTATAAAAGCGAAAGTGAGTTTGTTTGTTTGTTTGTTACCTCTTCACGCTTTAATGGCTAAACCGATTTTGATGAATTTTGGTACAGAGATAGTTAGGAACCAGGAGACGGACATAGGCTTTTTTTCATTTTTATTTAAAAAAAGTGGGATGTGGGGGAGAAAGAGGGAAGAAAAGGGAAAACTTAGAGTTGCTATTACAAATCAATAAGGCGCAAGAGGAACTGTGTTACCCCAAATTTAACGCGGGCAAAGCCGCGGGCGAAAGCTAGTTTATTATAAGAAAAAGTATTTTTAAATAGCCTCTCACAGGTGACAGTAAAACTATTGAGAAACTGGTGGCTAAATAATAAAAGCCGCTTTGGGTCAGTTTACATCTTCATGTATGATAATGTCGTCGGAGAAAATTATAAGTTACTTTTTTCTATTAAGACCAACAAAGAAGATATCTCAGAGACCTAATACACATGTAATAATTTCATTCAATAAAGCAACCTAAGGCTAGTCCAATATCTCTGATTTATGAGCGAATCTGCTAAAATTGCTTAAAGGTCAACGCACTACACGGTATTTGAATTGATTGACTAGATTCAGAAAACTTTCTATGTAATTCAGCAATGGGGAATAATGTAAGTTGCAGTATAGTATTATGACCTGCTTAGCCTTTTTTTTTCTGGTGGGAAATCATCAAATAACTTATCCCGCTCTGGGCGGAGCTGGGGGGCGTATCAGACTTTTCCTGACTAAGACCCACCCATGTTCCTTCTATTGCCCTTTACGTTCCGGGGCCGCGGTATCTCTTTCGTTCAACCCGCAACCCCGGCAGGACCTGCTTAGCGTCTACCCAATATAGGCTTCTAGTCTAACCTCGATCAGTTCGGTAGTTCCAGTCTAACAATCGACTGCTGCGCTGCGCTGCGTTCCGCGGGTCCGTATTTCGCACGGAACTAATATTTGTTTGGCCTACAGATATGTTTGTAGAATGTGTGTGTATTTACACACATTCTACAAACATATCTGTAGGCGATACAGGAGAAATTCCTAGTTTGGAGCAACGTTTTTTTTTAAACAAACAAACCAGATACAGATGAAAAACAAGTATTTTACATGGAGCGACTGCCTATCTGACCTCAACAACCCAGTTCTGTTGGTACTGGGAATTACGATTTGTGATTCTAGTTGGCAGATTATCAAGCCACCGACTACCTTTTATTATTAACTAGCTTCCACCCGCGATTTTGTCCGCGTGGCATACTTACTTTGGGCTAACGCTAACTTAAACCCGCGTGATGATCGAAATTATCTTTCTCTCCCCTTTTCTTCCCTCTTTGTACCCCTTCTCGCACTTAAAAAAAAAACTTATGTCCGTCTTCAAGCCCCAGAGTCCCAACTATCTCTGTGCCAAAATTCATCAAAATCGCGTGTTTGTCAACAAACTCACTTTCGCTTTTTAAATATTGGTAAGGAAGCAACTTTTTACAATGTACGATGACCTTAACAATTCAAAATCACAGATATTAGGTATCGACGAAGTGTGCTAGCTCAAGATTGCGCAACACAGCCAAGATAATATGTTGGTTCAGGATCATTTTTATCTGTCAGATATTACGATCCCGTGTCAACATCTGGCCCTTTGTTAGATATTTTTGGTATGAGAATATAAGGTACAGTCAGTAAAAGAAATAAGTAACCAGGCTTATAGAAAAATATAGGCTTATAAATCCTTACTATACTAATATTATAAAAGCGAAAGTGAGTTTGTTTGCTACGTCTTCAGGCTTCAATGGCTAAACCAATTTTAATGAATTTTGGTACAGAAATAGTTAGGAACCAAGAGACGGACAAAAGCTGAAGAATTTTTTTTAAGAAAAAGTGGGATGGGTGGATGATAGAGGGAAGAAAAGGGAAAACTTAGCGTTGCTATTACAAATCAATAAGGCGCATAGGGAACTGTGGTACCCCGAATTTAACGCGAGCGAAGCCGCGGGCAAAAGCTAGTATCTAATAAAATTAATATTTCTAAAGAGGAAAGATTTGTTTGTATCGAATAGGTTCAAAAACTAAGGTACAAATTTAATAAAAAAAAACACAAATTGGAAGTTACATTATCAGGAAGTAACAGGCTATACAACATTACGTTACTACCCACGGGAGCAAGGCAGTAACTAAAGACGCGGGTGAAACCGCGCAAGACAGCTAGTTTTTTTTTATAAATAGATGGGAAATTTAATTTATTTAATGAGCTATTTGTTCTCTACCTTATTCGAAAACATGTAAGTTATTTTTTAAGAACAAATCAACTTTACCTGATCAACCTAATTACTTGTCATCTTTGCTGAATGTACGCTGGTCGGGACTCGAAGTGATGTGTATGATAAATGTCTGGCGAATTACCCGTTGTGGATTTTAGTCTGGAATGTTCGTGGTACTGCTATATCTTGTAAGGGTAACTTCACACCTGAAATCCTCGTATGACGGGGTAGATGAACTAAACGTACACTCACATTTTGCTAGTTAAGTCCCATGTCATAAGAAGTGAGACTTCAATTGTGCCTGCTTTATGACAATCAAGAGGCTGTTAATGAGAAAACGTTATTGGGTTCTTTACAGTAGAAGCCCATCGAAATGATGACATAGTTGGCGCAGTGGCTGAGCGATTGACTGCTACTGTTCGATTCCCGCACGAAGCAAATATTTGTATGGCCTACAGATAGTTGTTTCGGGTCTGGCTGTTTATGTTTGCAAAGGCACTCACGATACGGGAATAATTCCTAGTGTCAGACATCATTATGTTCCGGGGCTGTGGTATCTCTTTCGAACAATCCGCAACACCGGTAGGCAGTGGCCCTGGCAGGGCCCTCTGGTCCCTCCTTCCTTGCCGTGTCATCTTTCATTCGGCCATCCATTGTTTTTTTGGTGTTTCTCTTGTATGATCATTCCACTTCAAAACTTTTCTCGTGGTGACACCTGCTACCCTACCATGAGGTCTTAAAGCAGAACTTATTCCACTGAGGGGAAGAGACAGAGCTATACAGGGTGTCTAGCACCATTTCTTTCTCACACAGGAATAAGAACTGATATAAGATGTCATGGTAACCCTGCTGATCATTACCATTTTACTGTAAATTCAGACTACATCTGAAAAAACTCCAAAAACCAAGTGCGTAAAACCACACATTAACTAATGAAACGACTTCGAAGCGCCCAGAACAAATATTATACAGTCGAGAAAAAAAACCAGTGAGCCAATGAAATATTACCGTTTTGCGGTACCCACTTAATTAAATAAAATGGCCCAGTCAACTCTAGAGGGACGTTTACGATGTTTACTCAAACCAGGCCGTCAACTGACACAGCAATTAGGGACGTTTTTGAAATTAAAAATATTAAAACTCTTTGGCTTAAGGGTTTTGGGTGTGATGGAGTTATTAGTCGAATTATAAGGTTAAAAATCTTGTTTTTTTTTTCAATCTTATCTTACTTTTTTACGTAATATGTGTATATATCTCCAATATATAGGTATCTAGCTATTTAATATATAACATTCTCGTGTCGCAATGTTCGTTCCCATACTCATTCGAAACGGCTGGATCGATTTGAATGAAATTTTGTGTGCATATCGGGTAGGTCTGAGAATTGGCTAACATAAATTTTTCATACCCCTAACCGAGCAGCGGGTGAAACCGCTGGGCACAGCTAGTATATGTATAAATTTCTCGTGTCACAATGTTCCTTCCCATACTCCTCCGTAACGGCTGGACCGATTTGAACGAAATTTTGTGTGCTTAACAGGTAGGTCTGAGAATCAGGCAACATTTATTTTTCATACCCCATAGCAGCTAATAGCGGGTAAAACACAGCCAATATCAACATGCAAAATGCCTACCAATTTTTTTTTGCTGATGCAAAATCATCAAATAACTTCCCTTCTCTAGGCGGAGCGGAGGAGGAGTGTCAGAGTTTTACTGACTTAAACCCATCTATACCATCCTCCATCCTTCTTTAGCCCTTTATATTTCGAGGCCGCGGTAGCTCTTTCAAAGAACCCACTACCCTGGCATAAAGCGGCGCTTGCCAACATCAGTACGTGGGAGGGTGGCTATTTATAACATACTGAATTTCCTCCGTGTCCGGAATGCCGCTCGTCACGGCTGCTATTTTTAGATTTTTGAGAGTTTAATCACAGTTATTCAGTGGCCTGAAAGTTTTTTTTTAAACATTGCCCTTCATTAAAAAAAATCCTGTTTCGCAGTTGTGTATACAAACATTTAAACTTACATACACCAGTGGCGTGCCTAGTGGTCAACAATGGGGCAAGCCCGTAAAGATAGCATACTGTTCAGAAATCCTAATATCATTAAGAGTATCCTTACTTATATATATATATTTTATATATATATATATATATATTATATATATATATAATATTATAAAAGCGAAAGTGAGTTTGTTTGTTTGTTTGTTTGTTTGTTACCTCTTCACGCTTTAATGGCTAAACCGATTTTGATGAATTTTGGTACAGATATAGTTGGGAACCAGGAGACTGTCATAGGCTAATTTTTATTTTAAAAAAGTGGTATGTGCGGGAGAAAGAGGGAAGAAAAGGGAAAACTTAGCGTTGCTATTACAAATCAATAAGGCGCAAGGGGAACTGTATTACCCCAAATTTAACGCGGGCGAAACCGCGGGCGAAAGCTAGTTAGGTCATAAAGGAAAGCCAAGTTTTAAAGCTTGTATGAAAGTACCGCCACTGACATACACAAACAGCCAGACCCGGAACAACTATCTGTAGGCTGTATGATTTAACTCGCGACAGGCAGCTCAGCAGTCGATCGCTGAGCCACTGCGCCAACCGTGTCGTCAAGTTTGACAACTACCTAGTACAGACGCCTGCACATCAAGCCTAGATACCTATGTCTAAATTTAAAAATAACTAAGTATGTCAATTAAGTGACATGTTGCCAGTAGCATAATTAAAAATTAAATTAAAATATATAATAGTTTAGAATAGGTTGACCTGCAATAACATACAACTCGTTTCTAGTTGCTGGCTCTCTCGCTTCACTTGTTCTTGGTTGACGGTAAGACCAGTCTTACCCCAGACCAGTAGGCCTACTATGACATCTTAAAGCAGAACTCATTCCACCGAGTGAAAGAGATGGTGCTAGACACCTTGTATAGCTCTGTCCCTTTCCCTCAGCGGAATAAGTTCTGCTTTAACACGTCATGGTAGGGCAGCAGGTCCCAGACCCAGGTCTTAGTAGCTAAATTACGTGTTTTGCAAACATATTTATTGTTAAAATGAGACTTACGAATCCTTTGTCTGAACTCATTATTATAATTAAAAGATTATGAATGGCACTTCGTTTTTGGTTAAACGCGTTCAATAACTTGAGTGAGCAATTAATTTGAGAATCATACAACGTTTGAATGAAAGTGTTGTTGCAATGAATAATGAAATATAAATTGAACAAATGACTCTACAGTATTCTGTGGATTAAATAATTTATAAGTTAAAATGGTTGTCTACAAGCAAAGATAGCTTTTAATGTTGACATTAACAGGGATTTAACATTATCTCTTTATGTACCTAATTATTAACTAAATAATAATATTTAAAATAAACCGCATTTTTAATTGACTTTGTAACTATTCTATTATTACTTATTTAGCTGTGCCTTTTCAGGGTGCATGTTTAAAATATTGACCCTTGTACAACATGTTTGAATAAAATTGATTTGATTTTATCTATTTTTAATGACATAAATCTTTTACAATATAATTTTTTTGAATGAAACCACCTATTTACAGAATACGCAATACAATTATCTATATTGTGTAGTTACAAAGAATTGCAACGATGACTAGGGTGTATCGCGAGACGACTCCCGGACACCGTAAATCCAGGTCTGTATTTTTCTATAGTGGACGGTGAGCAGTAGGTAGCTCATCGTCCGTCCGTATATTAACTCGAGGCCGTGTCCCGGTGCGTTCGTGCTTTTCTACGAAATTTTAAGTACATTCAGATCACCACCTGATCACACCTAGATACAACAATGTTGGGGTTGTCTTCCAGTTTTACTGAACGCAGAAGCCTTCCTCTCGCTCTCCGTCCATCAACATTCAGATCTATGACTCTTTAAGTCACATGTGGTTCATCCCTCCTATTAACATGTCCATACCAAGACAAACGACACCCTTTCATTTTTTCTGTAACAGGCGCAACTTTTAACTGCCTCTAATATTAACAATTAAAATCAAAATTGATCGAATCCAATCTTGTGGAAAACCAATATTGTGATTGAATTAGATTCCGACATTTTGGAACCAATTATCAGTTCAGTGACGTCAAACAATTGTTTCAAATATACTTTGCGGTTCATCTAATTGTGGTTCGAATGTCACTAAATGTGGGTAACCAAATTAAATGACATAGTGAAAATGTGAGCTTGGAAATAAATATAAATTTGAAGGGGAAAATTTTGGTGGAATTCACACAAGTGTTTGTAACTGGTTTTGGGTGGTAATCGGCGAAGTACAACAGAAAGTGCTTATAAACTTATATTTTTTTAAAGGGCACGGATATAATTATTAGATTAACTCAAACTCAAAGCATTTATTATTTCAATAAAACCATTGCAGGCACTTTGAAATGTCATAAAAAAAAACAAAAAAAGATGCTGCTACAGTCCTCGCGTAGATCTCAATGGAGAAGAATGAGCAAGAAACGCCATTGAAACTCTTTTAAATCATAATATTTTACAAAATCGTGGGTATATGTTGAGATTATACATATATGTGAGTACGATGTAGTTTAGTGCATTTAGTGCATCCAGAGTAAATGTAAAAATTAGCAAGAGTTTAATAGATAAAACAAATAATATAATAATACAAACTGTGGCAGGTAAGAGATGACCAGTCACGACTGACAACGCCCATTCGAGAACATAACGCATGGACATAACAAGGTAAGAAACATATGCATGCAAGCAGGGGCCTAAGTCTGCTATTTTGTAATAGCAGACTTAGGCCTCTAATGGTTGATTTTGACAAGTTTAGTATGTAGTAGATTACCAAAATTATCAAAATCAACCATTATGCGATCAGTGATCGACCATTCTGACACTATTGTAATAGCAGACTTAGGCCCCAGGTCTGCTTACATTGCTTGCAAGATGGTAGGTATCTTTGAATTGAGATCTGAACCGTCCATGAATGTCCATCTGTAAAGATTTTCTTTGATACCCAGGTGGAAGGTTTTCTTTACGGTCGTTGAAGCTGTCAGGGGGGTTATGCTAGCGAAGGAGGCATCCGGACGTTTTAGAAAGCAAACTTTAAACCAACCCATCCACCGCAGGAGACGCTCCGGGCGTCGGCCGTCACGAGACGACTCTGGCCAGGACCATGGATGCGGGTCTGTGGACGGTGAGCAATGGATAGCTCACCGTCCATCCGTCAACGACGCGTTCGTGATCCACGCTCGCCTCAATAAGATGTCAATAAAGCAAAGGGTCCTGCCAGGATCACCGCAAAGAAAGAGAGACTGTGGCCCCAGAACGTTAAGGGCAGAAGAAGGAACATGGGTGGGTTTTAGAAAGTAAAAGTCTTACACTGCCCCGCTCTACCCAGAGTGGGCTAAGTTATTTGATGATTTCCTAATCACAGAAAAAAAGGGGTTCTAGATGGCACTGATAAGGTCGATTTTCAAGATTGAGGCGCTTGCATAGGTCGGTCCGTGGATGAGTGACCATCAATTCATAGATATGAGGTTTTTGGACTGACATTTGTAGTTTTTTGACAGTCATTACACGTAGTCAGTGGCTCGATGTCTTTCAACAACTTTTACCGAGGGAGTACCCAGTACTCCCTTGTTGGGTTGTGAAGGTCATATCATCCAACTTTTATGATATTAGTATAGTATATACTTTCTTCCTTACTAATATTATAAAAGCGAAAGTGAATTTGTTACCTCCTCACGCTTTAATGTTTAAACCGATTTTGATGAATGGTACAGAGATAGTTGGGAACCAGGAGACGGACATAGGCTAAATTTTTTTTGAAAAAAGTGGGATGTGAGCGAGAAAGAGGAAAGAAACCGGAAAAATTTGCGTTGCTATTACAAATCAATCAGGCGCAAGAGCAAAAACTGCAGGTCTGCTTGGTGTGTTAGACCGAATTTAACGCGAGCAAAGCCGCGGGCGAAAGCTAGTAAATATTATAAAAGCGAAAGTAAGTTTGTTTGTTTGTTTTTTACGTTTTCACGCTAAAATAGCTGATCCGATTTTGATAACAATAGTTTTTTTTTTTTAATTAAGTGACAAAAGAGGGAGAAAGAAAGCATAAAATACTAGTATTCATATTATTTCATTGCTGCATATGGTAAGACTGAAAGCCACCTTCAAAATAGTTTTACTTAACGTAAGTTCTAAAGCACAGAGAAGAAGCACAAGAAAATCAAAATAATAATGTTTCAGTCCAATCATTATACTGGACTTACAGTACTGGAAAATATTAATTAAACAACAAGGAAGACAAAACAGCAAAAAGATCAATAGTATAATCCAAACGTACTTCAGAACATAAGTCGTCATTAACAATCAAGTTCCTTTCGACAATACTTCAAACGTTGACTTAGATAATATTAAGAGTGAGTTAAACTAAATGATGATTGGAAGTTACAGTTTAATTTAACTTTAGATGTAATATTTTTGATGAGAAAGGAAGTACCTCGTTGATATAGTTTAACCTCTCAAGGACCGCCATTATTTACGTCAACTATCCGTCAAGCACCGCCGGGCGGACTCTTATCGCAAGCTTAATATGATTGGTTTTTTGTGCCAGAGAGGCTCAACTTTAATACTATTGTTTACTGGCACGTTTTTGTGCCGCTGGGGCTCTAGAGGTTAAGGGTTGGCAATTTTGCGGGTCTGTGGACGGTGATTTATGGGTGGCTCACTGTCCGTCCGTCCAGTGACGATAGGTCGTGTCGACGGTGCGATAGTGTTCCACTGATATTTTGGTCCCCCTGTCTACCCCTTCGGGGATCACAGGCGTCATGTTGTGTTAGATATCAAAAGTAAACAATACGATCACGTTCCAAATTACATAATATATAGGCACGGTTTAATATTAACTTCAAACTTTCGAGCATACTGAATTTGACACAACCAATTACTGTCTAAAATGTCTTCTGCAAGCACTACCTACTACGAAATGCAATTATGTAATAACTTGGAAAATTTGGTAGCAAATCGGTTGCTTTCCCCGTAATAATGTATCAGAACTAAAATTTACTCCGACGCGATTCCAGCAGTATTGGATTAATTTGACGACATATTTGGCACTGTGGCTGAGCGATCGACGCTCCGTGTCGCGGATTCAATCGTCGCACGGAAGAAATATTTGTGTGGCCTACATAGTTCTTCCGGGCCTGCCTGTTTGTATATGGGAGTCAAAATTATTGTACCCCCGATACAGAAGAAATTCCTAAGTTGAAATGTTTTTCAACATCCTTACTTAATATCATAAAAGCGAAAGTGATTTTGTTTGTTTGTTACCTCTTCACGCTTTAATAGCTACACCGATTTTGATTTTGATGAATTTTGGTACAGAGATAGTTGGCAACAATTTTTTTTAAATGTCGGATATGAGGGAAGAAAAGGGAAAACTGGGCGTTGCTATTACAAATCAATAAGGCGCAAGGGGTACTGTGTTATCCCGAATCTAACGCGAGCGAAGCCGCGGGCAAAAGCTAGTACTTTATATATTTTGTTTATTTTATAGACAATAAATATTGAATGGTTTGTAGGTACAACAAAACAGGACTCGATGGTTTGTATAGCAAAGCCTGGAAGAACCAGAAGGCCACGGAAGCTCTCGGGCCTCGGCTGGAGAGGTTCTTAAGCGCATTCTTGGAGATAGTTCAGAAAAGCCACAACACAACAATTTCAGATAAGAATATTTTTTTGATTAATAATTTTTTTGGTGTTTTCAGTAGTCTTTTTATTATTATTGTTTTCTTTCTTTTTTTAAAGACAAAGACGTCACTGCCCCTAAATAATTGAAGCTTCCCTTAGAGAGGCGAAAAATAGAAGGCTTCAAGCCAATAATGTGACTAGGGTTTCTCTGGGTCAGATAACCTTCTATAGATTTTGGAGCTATCGGAAAACAGATCAGAGCGGTGTAGAAACGGAACGTAATCCGTTTTGGTTTACAGTTGAAACTTAGATAACCCTACACTCGCCATGGGAGTCGTAAAAAGGGATTATCCTTCGTGGATGCGTAACATCGGCCACCTGTGCCCTAATCACAGCGATTACTTCGCTCGCCACATGTCTGACCATTCGTTCTAATGGGTTATGAAGAGTTAACATAAACATTTAGAGATATTTTATCGTTGGACTGCTTTTTAATTTGAGTAATTTATTTTGAAAAATATTGGGGAATGCTGGTACAATTTCGTTGGTTATGTAAAATGTTTTAAATTATAAATGCAGCTGTTTTTGAATGACAGACTTTGAAATTGGCTTTCAGTCTAAGTAGATGCATATATACCAGTATTTTATTGTGGTCGTGGTCGATCTGACCTCCACAACTCAGCTAATATGATACCTTTTGGTAAGATTGGTTGTCAGAGGTGTCAAGGGACACCCGGATAGAACGAAGTTATTATTTATTATGTACAAAAAACCTATACACTCAACAAAAATAATCGTTGCTATAGACGAAACGAAAATAACTGGCTTGCTTTCTATGAGAGAGACAGAGAAACACACGCACGCCACACGGCTCACAACTATATCAATAAGTTTCATTACAACTTTTGCTCTTAATTTTTTCCGTCTAGCACCTTTTAGCAACCGCGCGATAAGGTAACTTTGTTCCAATAACAGCTGGTACAAATTCTTATCAAGGTGTTGAGAAAACTTGGTACTTACTGTATGATGAAGTAATTATTTAGCAACGAGCTCCTTCGAGTGTCAGAAAATCTGCACTAATAAGTTTATTAGTGTATATTTTTGGAACTATAAAAAAATACGTTGCCCTTCATTATGAATTTCTTATGTATCGTGGGTGCGTTTACAGACATTTAAACTCACATACACCAACAGCCAGACCCGGAACAACTAACTGTAAGCCACACAAATATTTGTTGTGTGCGGGGATCGAACCCTCGACACGCAGCGCAGCATTCTTCTACTTCTTCTTCTATATCGAGTGGTTAGGTGTCTAACCTGTGGGGCCTTAGTCTGCTATTACAATAGTGTCAGAATGGTCGATCACTGATCGCATAATGGCTAATTTTGAAAAGTTTGGTAATCTGCTACATACTAAACTTGTCAAAATCAACCATTATGCGATCAGTGATCGACCATTCTGACACTATTGTAATAACAGACTAAGGCCCCTGTTGTCAGGGTTTTTTATGTCGCCCATGCTACTCTCATTTGGTTATCGTTGAGAAATATCTATCAGGCATGCTGGCTCACGAATTTTTCTGTTAAATTATTCTGATTTAATAAATTGTACGCACATTTTACGCGATTGTCCAAAAAGTCTGGTTCGACTATAATAAAACATTCCTGCCGTGCTAATAATAATCCTTTACTATCGACAACAATGCGAGTGAAACCAAGGGCAACAACTATAGTTAAAACAGCAGTTTTCACCGGCGTAAATTAATAGGAGATTGTATAATTAAAATAAGGTCTTCCTATTTCCTTATTTTTAACACAAACAATAATATGTGTACACGTATATGTACAGGGAGTGTTTATTGCCTTTTTGACAATTAATACTGGCGGGTCAAAGAAATAAAAGCATCAAATTATTACGTAAACCAAAAAAAGAAGCAGTAAATAAAGATGTCTCCTCTACAAAAACATAAACACCCATTATGACACCAAAAATGGAGAATATTTTTGTCAGCAAACAAGGAAGAAATTCTCATAATACCCACACTTATTCAATATAAGGTGAAACGAAGACCAATCTCACAATAGGCGAGTTACAAAGGAAGGAATCTCTTAAAAGGGAAAAATTACTTTTCTAAATTGGTGCGATGTAAAAGACGTTTTGTCAATATTAAATTTTTTTGTCAGCACTCGACCCGTCGAAGACTCGGGAATTTGGCGGAATTAAAAAGTCGAATGGCTTTTTATTTATGTATTTTAATATTAAAGGTGTTATTTGGGAATTTTTGAAGAGCTGTGGTAAAGTGATTGCGCGATTGGAGGTCCTGGTCGCTTTGTGCCATCGTTCTTTATAGATGACTTATTTGAATATTGGTATTTATCGATGCTCAAAATAGTACTTTGAATTTAAATTTCATGGTTAATGGTTACATATTATCCTGCCGGGGTTGCGGGTGGTTCGAAAGAGATACCGCGGCCCCGGAACGTAAAGGGAAATAAAAGGAACATTGGTGGGTTTTAGTCAGTACATGTCTGACACTCCCCCCGCTCCGCCTAGATCGGTGAAAGTTATTTGATGATACCCATCCCATAAAAAATGGTTTCACATTATAAATAATAAGTTAGAGGAAAGTACACACAAATTAAGTCAGACCGGCGGGCAAGTTGCAAAAAAAACCGAAATTAAATTGCAACTATTTATTAAACTTATTACAATATTACATTAAAATATAGATTGAGGTGACAATTGTTCGAAGTTGGAATCAAAAGTGAGGAAATATGTGGAAATTGGTGCCATCGTCCGGTCGCCGTCGTGTGTCACGTTGTGCGACATCAGCGTTTTCATTCCTGTCGCCTGGCTGATGCAATGTTGATTAGGTATTGCGTGAGTTTCCCTTAATTTGCAGATTCTGTGGAGTATTGGTACTTAACATCTCCCTCCCGAAGATCAGCGACTATTGTTTGACAGGTTCGATAATAGCGCTGATAATCTCGGCTGAGGTGCAGCAGTATGATTGTTAATCTCAGCATAAACTTCGCCGCATTCAATCTCACTGGTTTGATGTTCAGTAATCGCTTTTAGCGAGCGCTGGTTTATGTATCTTCGTATCGCATAGCCAATGCCCAGTGCACTTGCACTTAATAGTACTAAGTATAGCGGTGTGATAGTGTAATACACGCTATGAATATCGGCTTGATTTATTTTCAACGGTGTTTCCATAGATATTTCTTGGGTAGCGACATGGAGGCTGCGGAGATCTGCAGTGTTGAGAGTTAACTTTCGGGCTTCTAGGTTGTAGACGGCTTCGTCTTGGAATGGAATGTTCATAATTTTCAGTACTTGTCCCTTGATACGGTCATCTTTATTTGCCAAGGTGAGCGCTGGGGTTTGTGCAACGCATCCCTTTGGAATGGTGATTAGATAGCTTCCGTGCACGATGTTATATTGTGTTTCAGAGCAAGATAAACGAATCTTCGTGGGTGTAGGAAAGCTCGCTACGTAGTGACGATCGTCGAGTGCTTCCACAGCTTCCGTCTTAAGTTGGGTAGTGGTGAACTGGCAGGATTCGTCAACTTGCTGCGTAGTTATCAGGTGGTGGATGCAGTCCCCTTGATTCCTGTAGCGGTGGTTTATGTTGTCCTCGCAGAGATAGTATTGGCTGGACTTCGGGCATTCTGCCTCTATATACATAAAATCCTTGTCATGAATTGCCAGGAGGGGATAGGAAGGGATTAATACTTTGTTATCTTTATTAGGAATTATGGATAGTTTATATAGTTCATAGGTAGAGGGAAAGACAACCGGGAGTTTGAAAACCAGTATTAAGTTCTGACCACTATAGTAATAACCTAACTTAATGATATCAAAATATTCCCTAAAACTAATATTCAGTACTTGTTCTCTGCCATAGAGAGCAATCAACTGTTCTATCATTCTATTAAACATATTTAACTTAAACATAAGGAAATGCGTGCTCTTCGCACGTATAAAAGCTAGTAAGTTTTCTAATCTAAGTAGTTCGTCGGATAATGTTTCAATATTATCGGCTAGCATTAATAAGAACTGAGCCAGATGGGCATATTTAACCATATCTTGTTCGCTACGTAAATTACCTATTGAAATACTATCTACGGTGTCCTTGATTTTATTTTGGTTTTCTATTAATTTGTGCAGAATATCCGAATTTTCAGACATCCAGTGTTTGTTTAAACTCACACGATTATTCAGTTCTGTGACGATTTTATTATCATTTTCCTGTAAGGTTTTAATAGCGTTATCATAACGAATGGCGTCGCTGTAGTCTAAGTTTCCGGAGATGCTCTTAATAACAGAACCTAATCCGTCTATAAGGCCTCTTTTAACGCGATTAGACTGAAATAATTCGAGTTGCTCGGATAATAATGAAATTTTACTATTAAGATGCTCTATGTGTGGTTCATATAATGATAGCGTCTTATTGTGGAATTCAGGTGAAATATAATCCAGTTGTTTCTTAACTACATTTATATTCTTACGCATGACATCTAAATTAACTGGTTGGATGAATGAATGATAGTGGGAAATCATTTTAGTCTTTCCTAACATGAAAGGTAGTATGCCAGGTTCATTATCCAAACTATTTAATATTATCTCTTCCGCTTGGGCCAGGCTCAGGATCAGTGGAATTATCCTGTAACAATCGGGAACTATTAGGGACCCTTTTCAGGCGGGACTTAGCAACAGGTCCACGTTTCTTTTTAGTATAAATGTGGATCGGTAGGTCGGCTAAAACAGTATCACGCGTAAATCTGGGGGCTAATTTCTGACGGTTGGCCATAGGGTTCCGTACAAAAATTTGCTGATTTGGGCTATACTCTTGCTCGGGCTCCCTATCTTTATTAAGATTTTCGGTAATACGTGTACGGTCATGAAGCGATGACTCATTGATAATTTCGTAGACTTTTTGCATTTTATTACGGTGTTCCTGTGAATATAATTGTAGAATATTATCCGAAACATTAATATCTAACGGATCACGTGGATCTAAGTGGCCGGTGATTATATCTAAAGGTTTGCACTTCGTAAAGCTATGAATGGAGCTATTGTAACCTAAGATCGCATATGGCATTAAGTTAATTACGGATTCCCCACGGTGCTCTAATTTCAACACGCGCAGGTGTTCTAATAATGTGGAATGTAGTCTTTCTACCATGCCATTTTCATTAGGTGTATATGCCAAAATTTTATGATGTTGAATTTTATGTATTCGTACAAATTCTAAAAATAATTGATTAGTAAATTCCGGGCCTCTATCTGTTACAATAGTTAAGGGAATTCCGTGATGGGTACTGAATACTAAAAGGGCTTGAATGACACTGACTGCTGTTGCGTCTTTCAAGTGATAGGCCTGAGCATATTTTGAAAAAGCATCAATGATTGTGAGATACTTATGCGTTTCGACACTTAAAAGATCAAGGTGGACTATCTCAAAGGGTCTGGTTGGAGGTGGTACGATATGAAACTTTTGTTTTATTGGGTTCCTATCGTACTTGGCCTGACCACAAATATTACACTCATTTATGTATTTCAATAAATGCTCTTTCATCTTAGGCCAATAATACTTGCTAGATAAAGACATGTAACACTCGTTAATCCCTCGATGGTTCGTCTTACCTTCGTGGTAATTTCGAATTATCTCTTGTTGTTTTAGGTAATCCTTTACGTTATCTAATTCGACTTTTGTTAATACTAAATCCATGGATGAACTTTTAAATTGATTTTGAATAACGGGAATAATTTCATACATAGCTAATGCGGGTTTAATGAGTATACCGGTCTTTACCTTGGGGTTGACATATTCCTTAACGGCATTTACGATATCTTCTTCGAGATTATTTTTGGAAATTTGAATATGTGTCCTAACATGCGATTCAAAGGGCTTTGAAACAGAAGGGCGGCTCTTTACCTCATCGACAACTGTAAAAATAATTTGCTTATGATATTTATTGAGAGGAAAATCCGTTATAGGTATTTCCAGTATCGGGTTCTCCGCGTCAGTGTGTACCGTAGCTGTCCTTGAGAGATCTAAGGAAGGAGGCTTTTCAGTAGGGTTAGCGATAAGCGAACTAGTCTCTTCATTATGTAACTCAATTCGTGATAACGCGTCCGCATTTGTATTAAATCGACCTTGTTTGTATACTACTGAAAAATCGAACTCACTTAATTTAAGTCGCCAACGTGTGAGGCGCGAGTTGGGTTCTTTGATATTCATAACCCACTGCAAGGGTCTATGGTCCGTTACAATTTTGAATTTCCGACCGAACAAATACGGCCTGAAATATTTTGTGGCCCAGACAATCGCCAGTAACTCCTTCTCGATCGTGCTGTAATTAATTTCACTGCTATTCAAGGTCCGGGAGGCATAAGCAATGGGCTTATCTGAACCTATAGTACCTTGCGATAAAACGGCTCCGATGGCTAAATTCGATGCGTCAGTGGAAAGAATAAATTCTTTAGTAAAGTCCGGGTATTTTAAAATGGGATCATTAACTAATAAAGTTTTACATTTTTCGAAACACTGAATATAATTTTGATCTAGAGTAATTTTCGAGCCTTTCTTCAAACACTGAGTCAAAGGTTTTGTGACTTTCGCAAAATCCGGTATAAATTTCCTATAATAGCCAAGAAGTCCTAGGAATTTTTTAATCTCAGTGGGGGTTTTCGGAAGCGGGTAATTTTTGATTGCCGATATTTTATCCGGGTTTGGCTTTATACCATCACTGCTGATAACATGACCTAGATAGGCTGTCTCGAGTTTGAGGAACTCGGACTTGTCCATCTGTATTTTAAAGTTGGACTGTCGCAATCTGTTAAATACTTTTTCCAGGTTGATCATATGTTCCTGCAGTGACGTAGAGAAAACGATGACGTCATCTAAATAGACCAGGCATATGTTGTTTTGAAGGTCTTTTAGAACATTGTCCATTACCCTTTGGAAAGTGGATGGACTGTTCTTTAATCCCATTGGCATCCTTAAAAACTCAAAGTGGCCATGCTCAACAGTGAACGCGGTTTTGGGGATGTCCTTGGGGTCCATCTCCACCTGATAAAAGCCACTTGCCAAATCTAGGGTTGTGAAGTATTGACAATTACCTAATTTGTCCAAAATGTCCGCAATGTTAGGGATGGGGTATTTGTCATCTAAAGTTTTCTCGTTTAATTTCCGAAAGTCTATTACTACTCGCCATTTAGTCTTACCCGAGGCATCAGCCTTTTTGGGTACAACCCATATAGGTGAGCTCCACGCAGACTCGGATGGTCGGATTATTCCCTGAGCTAACATCTTACTAATTTGTTCTTGGACTTCTTGCCTATGCACAAAAGGATAACGGTAGCTTTTAGTGTGAATCGGTATCTCATCGGTTGTTTTAATAGAATGTTTGATTTGGTTAGTAAACGTTAAGTTCTCGCCCTCTAAATAAAATACGTCCGCATAACGCGCACATAATAATTCCAAGTTAATGCGCTCCTCTTCATTTAAATGACTAGTGCGCAGACGCGATAGTACTTCCTTTACGCGCTGAGGCACTTGTTCGGTACGCTTGCACTCGTGATTATAAAGCTGCGCACACACCGGGCGATCCATAGAAAATATAACGTCGTTTCGAGTGGGGTTATGTATCTCTACTATGCCCCTATGGTTCTTTACAGTAGTTAAGCATTCGCTAATATGACAGTTTGAGATAACTTGCTCCGGAATAATAACTTCCCCGTCTTGAGAATTAATCGGTAACCTAACTAATTTGGAAGAATTGGCAGGTATTATTTCTTCATATAAGTTTGCATTTCGCGAGTCGTAAACCTGTATGGGGTTGGATGCATTCTTAGTAATTAAAGATTTAGTCTTAAAATCAATGGTAGCTTCCCACTTATCTAATAAATTTGATCCGATTAACCCATCGAAATAATCGTGAAACTTATAGACGAATAGTGTGACATCATCCTTATCATTCATTTCTGGGAAACAAGGTATAGTTACTGAGTAATTACTACGCGTCGCCGCGTGCACATTACAAACTTCAAACGGATCATAATTCAATTCAACATTAGGGAAATAAGTTTCTAATGCACTAGGACAAATAAAAGATTCGTTAGCGCCTGTGTCAATTAAAAGCTTTAAAGGGGGGTCCTTGATTTGCAAGTAAGGTAGTGTACGTTGGGTTTGCAGATTGACCTCTATTTTGGTTTGTCTGATTTTCGAGACGTCTGAAAATCCTCGCTATTAGTACCTGAAGGGCTTTCGAGTTTATTAGAGTCCTCGTTGGGGGCAGCATTGCATGTTATTTCCGGTTGTTGGTAGCACACTTGGTCATAATCAGAATAATAGTTCTCAATATAATAGTCATAAGGTTCGTAATAAGAATAACCGCTGTAATAATCGTTATAGTCGTAATAATCGGAACAATCATTAAAATTCATCTCTCTTGTTCTAAAATAGTTGCTAGGCGGGGGATTACCCGACCTAGACCAGTCATGTCCTTTCACAGCGTTACTGGGTGGCAACGGTTTTGACACATAGTGGCTAACACCACTCATAGGTCGTTGCTGTTGGGGGTTGCCTTGCGGTGCCGGGTTACGGGGTGGAAATCTAAATGCATTATTCTGATTATAATTATTGGGTGCAGCACGGAATATTTGTTGAGTGCGTGATGGACCAGGCTGGTTCTGATGGTTAAAATTAGGTCGCCATTGTGGATGTCCCTGTGACATCATCGGCTGTCCGAAAGAACTCCTAGAAGGTCCCGGCATATTAAACATAAACGGTTTAGGTGGCGGAAGATTGAAATTCTGGTTAGGGGGTAGTTTTTGTGACGTGGCTTGTTGAGCTAATTTCTTATCAGGAATTTGGCTGTTACGTTGTTGTAAATAAACTACATTTTGCTCCTCGTGAACATATTCCAACGCCTTTTCGATACTTTCAGGTCTCATGCAACGAATACGCGAGCCCAATGGATCTTTAAGACCGCGTACAAAAGATTGAAGGGTTAACTTTTTGTAAAGGTCCCGCTTCGCTTCGACGGTTGTGGCTATGGTTTCGTGCAGGGTAACATATGTCATGAGTGTACTGAATATGTTCTGACAACGCTCGTAATATTCCTGAGGGCTGTCAGAGCCTTGAGATAATAATGCTAGATCGTTATATAACGCAGTTTCATCCCTTTGGTCCGAAAAATTATTGACAAGAGCTTTACGTATGCCTGACCAATCTGATGGGACACCATTAGAGTTAATCAAACGTGCGGCGGGGCCCGTTACTTTATTTAGTATTCCGTTAATTAGAGCAATCTCATGAAGTTTATTCGGAATGTCAAGTTTCGTTACAAATTCGTCTATTAATTCGTCACACAACCGGATAAATCTCGTTAGAACATTAACATTCCCGTCGAACTCGGGTACTAATCTAAGAGCCTTAAATATGTGGTCCAAATCGGCCATTTTATCTTCACTTAAATTACAACTTGAATTTAATTGTCTATTGAGGTCTAAAGCACTATTTCTATTACTCTGCCTACTCCCTAACCTAACACTCCGCGATTCTCTCGGATGGAAAATTTTGGAAAAGTTTGGAGGATAACTTAAAAGATAAGGAATGAGCAATCCACTAAAAGATTTTAATGTACTCACAGTTTCATTTCGGCCTTCTCGCTCGTATCGATGCTCGGATACCCCTGCTGCTGCTGGTCTCGACGTGTAGATTCGGATCCTCGAACCGCGAACTACCAGGATAATCGTATGGTAGCTTTGTAGGAATCCACGAGGATCCTACCGACTGCGCCAATTAAGTCAGACCGGCGGGCAAGTTGCAAAAAAAACCGAAATTAAATTGCAACTATTTATTAAACTTATTACAATATTACATTAAAATATAGATTGAGGTGACAATTGTTCGAAGTTGGAATCAAAAGTGAGGAAATATGTGGAAATTGGTGCCATCGTCCGGTCGCCGTCGTGTGTCACGTTGTGCGACATCAGCGTTTTCATTCCTGTCGCCTGGCTGATGCAATGTTGATTAGGTATTGCGTGAGTTTCCCTTAATTTGCAGATTCTGTGGAGTATTGGTACTTAACACACAGGGCTACTAACATTATTGTTGCTTATTTCGAGTTTTACACCTGTTGTAATGTATGGGTCAGAATGCTGGGCTGTAAAAAAGGTGGATGAAAAACGATTGCATGTAGCGGATATGAGAATGTTGAGATGGATGTGTGGAGTGACAAGAATGGATAAAGTAAGGAATGAATATATTCGAGGAAGTTTGAAAGTTGCGCCTGTTACAGAAAAATTGAAAGGGAGTTTTTTGTCTTGGTGTGGACATGTGATAAGGAGGGATGAAGGACATGTGACTAAAAGAGTAATGGATCTGAATGTTGATGGACGGAGAGCGAGAGGAAGGCCAAAGAAAAGATGGATGGATTGTGTAAGCAGTGATATGAAGGAGAAAGGAGTAAATGATGACGTCTCATAGGGGAGAATGGAAAAAAATAACGTGTTGCGCCGACCCCAAATAGAATGGGACAAGGGCAGGAAAATGATAATTTCGAGTTTCGGATATTTCGGATGAACTGAAGTTATTGCGGGTGGGTTTTTATGAGCAGACAAAACAGTACTCTTCGGTACTCCTCGGGACTCCTCGGTAAGACTGGTTGTCAGACTTCCAAAGACTACCTGTTACGTACACCCAGGGAATGTGGCCATAAACTGCTCATAACAATCGCATGCCAACGCCACTTAAAAGCAACATAATTCATTATGTTCGTACTCCCACACTATTTATACATACGTTCAGGATTGCATTGCTAATATATTTATGAGTATGCTAAACAAGGTATTATTGAGAACTACCATAGTAATTCGAATGTATGTACATATGTATGCATGGTTACTAATCTTGGTGCGATGCTGCTAATGAATATATATTGCCTCTTCTGAGCATTGAAACATATTATCGTGGTTTGTTGTAAGCTTTCTAATAAGTAAATTTGAATTGGTGACTGTTTTAAGTGTTTTCTACATCATTTTTAAGCCGAGAAGGAAAAGTTATTTGATCATTTCTTATCTGCAAAAAAACCCCTATATCTTATATTGATATAAGGGGATGTGTATTTGTAATAAAAGAAGCATAAAACATTTTAGACCATATTTTTAGTTTATCATTTTTCCAATACATGTCACATCATTGCAAATCTATTCTGTTCTCTATTTAAATAATCTGAATATTCAAACGTCATTTCAAACCAGCCTGTACTCTGTAAACTTTCATTGTATAGGTTTTACAGCAGAGTACAGGCTGGTACGCCATAGAGTTCTAAAGCAAAACGTGAAAATCACCTCGAAAAAAAAAACTCGAAAACTCGTTTAACAGCAATCATGTTTGCGTAGAGTTATTGGGTTTGATGTAGATGTACTGAATTCATACATATCTTTAACCAGATAACGCCTGGAAGTATTGAGTTAAATTAAAAACCAAATACTCAACTCTGTGGTCTCTGTGAAAAAATCAACCATCTAAGTCTACACAGTCAAAAGATATGGCTGTTTATGTAATGTAGTTTATGCGAAACCCTCGGTGCGCGAGTCAGACTCAGTCATAGTATGTAAAAAAAAAGGGATGTGTGTACTTATGTACACGCGTTAGAAGTTATACTTCTTTGGTGTAAAGAAAAAAAACTTTGGTAACCCATCCATTTCCAAACCTTGGTGAGAGTTGCTTAACCAGGCTCCGTGTGCTAACCCATCCATTTCCAAACCTCGGCAAGGGTTGCTTAACCTGGCCCCCTGTGGTAACCCATCCATTTCCAAACCTTGGCAAGGGTTGCTTAACCTGGCCCCAGTGGTAACCCATCCATTTCCAAACCTTGGCAAGGGTTGCTTAACCTGGCCCCCTGTGGTAACCCATCCATTTCCAAACCTCGGCAAGGGTTGCTTAACCTGGCCCCCTGTGGTAACCCATCCATTTCCAAACCTTGGCAAGGGTTGCTTAACCTGGCCTCCTGTGGTAGCCCATCCATTTCCAAACCTTGGCAAGGGTTGCTTAACCTAGCCCCCTGGGGTAACCCATCCATTTCCAAACCTTGGCAACGGTTGCTTAACCTGGCCCCTGTGCTAACCCATCCATTTCCAAACCTTGGCAAGGGTTGCTTAACCTGGCCCACTGTGGTAACCCATCCATTTCCAAACCTCGGCAAGGGTTGCTTAACCTGCCCCCGTGTGGTAACCCATCCATTTCCAAACTTCGGCTATGCAATAGCTTAATAAAAATACCAAAAGAATATTTATTTATATAAAACACGTATTCTAAACATAAAAATACTAGAATATACAACATGGACATAGTTACTAGAACACCTATAACTAACTTCACGATGTCGCTGTGCGCGCGCAAATCACTCTCATCATTTTTCTCCATCGCGCCAAAAGAAGTATAACTTCAAAAAAAATAGATTCACAGCTTTTGGTGACGAGAAAATCATGACCAAACGTATATTCCAAATACTTATTTATCTATATCATTCCATAAGTAAGCGGTGATCTAATAAATTCTCGTTCTATCGTTATAATATGAGTAGAAATCTTTGCCATTCAGCCAAATATTTCTCATAAGGCCCGATATTTCTCATATTAACTAATTACATTATATACTCCTCCTCTCAGACTTAATCAATGCCATTCATACGAAAACTAATTACTTTATTTATCTAATAGATTGGTACTCGTTTCTTTTGATTGATCGTCATTTGTTTTTTGGTAGTTTTCTTCTTTCTTCTCGCCTTTTTAGAGTTGCGTATACCTAGTTTTTTTTTGGAAGTCGGTTTTATTTTTTTTCCTAAAGGATAAAACAATAACATAAATTTCCGAGCCATCTTCAAAAGTGCCGCTACCCAACGAAAATGAACTTATTATGCTACACCTAAGTCGTGAGTTAATTAGCCAAGAATTTTGACGGTCCATCGGCCATCTCCGTGTTTAGTCGGATGTCCTGCCCAAATTCCCTTGAAACGCACCTCCTGGTAAGCGATGTCATAAACTTTAGTTGGATTTTGGTGTAGCGCACAGAATCAAGAAGGGTTATGAGCATAATAAATCGCTTCATGGCCCTTTGTACTACTCAAATTCGGTGGCAAAATAATCAAATGCAACAGTCTGAAATCTATTTTAAAAACCTTCTCCGTACATTTCAATCTAATCACGGTAACTGTCGACCAATTAAAAGCAGTAACTAGAGTAAACACTCCAACATTTTCCACCAATACTTTCATACAGACATCCATACATCGAATTAAGTGCAAAATTAGAGGAATGTCGAAAGTATCTGGCTCGTAGGACTTTGTCACAACGTCATGTTGAAATCACATTGCTGCAACTCTAAATTTAAAAAAAAAAGAACGGAGTGCTCGCATACCACCAAGTGGCCAGTAATATTTTATTTTCAAAAAGTTTGTATTGAACTCTGATTGAAACTTTATTGCTGACAACCAATGGCTGCTCAATGACATTACATTGCAAAATAAAAATAATAGCATTCAGTTAGTTCATTTGAAGCAAAATACCATAAAGTTAATATTTAATTACACATATTTTTACATATTTATTTTATTTATATATTTTTTACATATTTTTCTTAAATTTTTACATATTTCTTATAAAAGTTTCTATAAAACAAAAAACATTTAAAAATAATAAAAAATAGCCCAGCCATGGGACCAGGGTCCAAGCTACCGATAGTCAAGTTTCAAAGAAAGGAACCGCTTAACAATAAAAGCCGTGTCAAGGAGTTCTGTGTCAAGCTTAACAATGTTTATAATTAAACCTGTAAAATAACTACAGTTTTCTTGAACATTCCAACTGACGTGTTTTACACATTCACTGGCAACTAATTAAAACCAATAATCAGAGGAAACAGTCCGACACACTATACATTGAACAAAGCGCAAAATTGAAGTAGAAAATGTCGTAATAATTTCGAACGAAGGTAACCTCGCTATTCTCACGCATCTCATCAATTATGGAGGCGCACAATCAAAGCATTCATTGCTCCGGTTATGTAGTGGGGAAATTTACGAGGTTCGTATTGCTATTTTTGCAGATGCTAGGCACTGTTGATTTTAACAGTAGACAGCTTTTTGGAAATTCGAATTCGAAGTTTTGGACACCCTATAATTATTTTATCATTTTGATACTTGGACATCATTTTTAACCGAATTAAAAAAATGAGGGATTGTAAATTTGACTGCATGGGTTGTCATTATTGTTAAGCTATTGCATGGCTTTTATCGCGGGCTTTGAGCGCGGCGACCGAATCAAGAAATTTCGTAACGAAAAAAACCTAACACTTTCATTACGAATCCAGCGTGTTTGGTAGGGAATCGAATTGTCAATCGACAGTACGCTGGATCAAACCTTTTAAAACATTATATTTAGTTTTTTATTTATTGCATAAGCTGATAAAATGCTATGCAATAGCTTTATCGGTCCCCGAGTGCCACACGTATTTTTTAATATTAAGAAAAAGAAAGCCACATTACATAATTTTTTATACTTCATTGAAAATACACAAAAAATTGTTT
Source organism: Ochropleura leucogaster (assembly GCA_958449745.1). Lineage (NCBI taxonomy): Eukaryota > Metazoa > Arthropoda > Insecta > Lepidoptera > Noctuidae > Ochropleura > Ochropleura leucogaster. Next base: position 8,983,655 of record OY288224.1, on the reverse strand, counting down.
TCAAGGAGATAGCGTAGTACTGTCCAAGATGGTACCGATTGTAATATTTTCGGTAAGCTTGTTCTGTTTCACAATTAGGCAAAGATCTCCCGTATTTCATTTCCAACCCTCTCGATCTTTTCTGGTCAATCATTTAGGAACAAATCCTAATTGCGGGTTGCGATTTTGGCAGCCATTTTTTTTTTGCTGATGGGATATCATCAAATGACTTCCCCAGCTCTGGGCAGACTAAAACCAACTCATATTCCGTCTATTACTCTTCATGTTCCGGGGCCGCGGTATTTCTTTCTAAAAACCCGCAATCCAGGCAGGCGGTAGCCCTGGCAGGCATCTCTGCATTTTAGCAGCTATTGAGTGACGATTCTAGCCCAACTGTCCTGAGCCATCCCATAAACGTGACCTAAATTCATGATAACTACTTAAGGGCCACCTGGTTCCAAATAGTACTAACAAACCGCGACTGATTTGCTAATTAAAACTTTATTTTTTTACACATTTAGGTTTAAAATCCTCTGTTCTCCGCTTAAGGCCATGCATAAATAATTTGTGGAATTTCTATTAATCAACAACAATAACAATTTTTAAATGAAAACATTTAAAAATTGTTATTGTTGTGTCTTTTTTTAATTTTTGTGTTTAAGAAATATTTAAAAATGTAATTTTATGTTAAAAAATAAATAAATGTACGAAAACACTAAAAATACCGCCATTAAAATAACAAACACGAAAATAATTAAAAATAAATATCTAACGGTGTGCAAAACTGAAACAGCGAAATAATTGCATTTCGCCAGCCTAATACAAAATGCATGAGACGGGTGCAATAACTGAAATTGGTGAATCCATATACTGGTATACGTCACACGTGGTGTATAATATTTTGTTTATTTAATATGCTTCATGGCTGGCTGTTGCCTAATATACTCCGTGACACGTTTTATGAGTGGATAGCATCGTCATTCTACTGCCCTTGTCTCAATTGACGGGCCTGTTGGTCTAGCGGTTAGTGGCCCTGACTGCTGAGCCGGAGGTTGTGGGTTCGATTCCCATACAGGACAAACTTTGTGTGATGAGCATGATTGTTTGTTCTGTGTCGGGGTGTGATTTATCTATAATATGTTTGTATTTATCACTACATAGTATAAAACAAAGTCGCTTTCTCTGTCCCTATGTCCCTTTGTATGCTTAAATCTTTGAAACTACGCCACGGATTTTGATGCGGTTTTTTTTTAATAGATAGAGTGATTCAAGAGGAAGGTTTTTATGTATAATACATACATATTATAGTAGAGAAAAGTGGGGATTTTCAAAGATTTGTAACACCCGTGCGAAGCTGGGACGGGTCGCTAGTATATTATATCAGTATGTATATCAGTTGTCTGGTTACCATAACACAAGCTCTGCTTAGCTTGGGATCAGATAGCCGTGTGTGAGTTGTCCCAAGATATTTATTATTTATTTATAATTCAATTTATGTAATATTCGTGAAACTATCTGATTCTGTTCGAGTGTAAAAAACTGAGGAAAAGATTATTTCCGTTTATTAAAAACTAGCTTTTGCGATATCCGCTCCATCCTACCGGGGGAAGTTATATGTTGATTTTTTGATTTCCATCCTCAAAAATAGTATTTGGAGTTGGTGTAGAAAGTTTTCCAGTGTATTTAAACTGTCACTTACGGGGTATCTTCCGTGATTTGTTATTACTGTGAGCTTTCGATATTTTGACGGTGTTGCAAGCGCCATGATTGCTGGATAACTGGAAAATGCAGGTGGCTGGTAAAAAAAGATTAGGTGTAGACAAATCTGTCTACTCTATTATTCCTTTCTGCATTCTCTTCTTTACCTTTTTAACCAACTTCAAAAAGGAGGAGGTTCTCAAATCCACTGTATTTGTATTCCTTCATTTTTTTATAATCTAATCTCGTGAACTTGGCTTACCTTGAATATCACAGTCTTTAGCAGTACCACAGTTTTTTTATTAATTTACCCACAGGTCAATAATGTCTCCTTTGATGATATACAGGATCTCGGCTAAATAATAGATAACAGCTGCACGGTTCGATCTTAAAGGCTTCTGCACACACGCGCGGCGCGGCAAGCGGCGACAAAGCTGTGCCGCAGAGCCTCACACACTGGCGCGGCGCGGCAGGCGTTATTTACTCGATCTTAAGCTATCGAAAAATTCTAACCTATCCTCGAGTGGATGCCGCAGCGCGCGGCGTCGCGCGGCCGTTCACACAGAGCGGCGCGACAGAGTAAGTTTCATACAAAATGTTCTAGGCGTCTTTTGTTTTTCTGCCGCAGAGTTGTCGCGGCGTGTCGCAGCCCGTCGCGCGGATCGAGTTTGCCGCTCGATAGCGAGAGTTGCCGCAAGGCGCGGCGCGCGACAGAAAAACAAAAGACGCCTAGAACATTTTGTATGAAGTGGGCTCTGTCGCAGCTTGCCGCAACTTGCCGCAGCCGCGACAGAGCCGCGGCGCCGCCGCGGCGATCGAGTACTCGATCCTCTATATATCGAAAAGGGGTAGGTTAGGATCCCTACCTAGCCATATTCTCGCTATAAAAACCCTTAATAGGTGTCCGCCACCCTGGGGAGCGCCTGGGCAGAGCAGAGAGGTCTAATAGAATCGTAATAAGGTGTCGTCCTAACTGACTATCGATCGTACGATGACACGATGCGTTAAACCAGAAGACTGTTTATCCTGTTCACAAGTATGGCAAGATTTAGGGCAAAAAAAATCACTTAGATAATCTCGTAATTTTAAAATGCACTTTTTTATTTCTTGACATATTTTCACAAAATTGATTTCAAATTGCAGGTATAGGTATAAAACGTATATTTAAGTTTGTTTCAATTACCTGAGACTAAGCGTTTTCTAGTTATAATGATAAATTGTTCTGTGTTTTAGTAGTCACTTCAGTAAATGATTAAATTTGTTAGCTTTTGTTGTAGAATATTCATATTGTTTAGGTTAGGTATAATATTATTAGTAGTATAATATTATAGTGTGTCGTATAGAGTAAAAAATTACAATGCAGAAATGTTTTTTTAGTAAGTGTTTTCATAGTTTTAATAAGAGATACACGGCTTCAAAATTTTCAATCGTAATCAAATTTGCGACGAAAAACTCACTTTAAATCTTCGAATGTACGTTATATGTCCGAAAAATTGCAATTCTTAAATTCAGTTTGACAAAAACTAGCAAGTCATTTCTAATAAACAGTAAACGCTTTCACAACAAGTTACCAATCCCAGTTTCAGAACTGACCGATGGAAAGTTAGTAACTACATTGAATATGCTTTTTTAATAAAGACACGCTAAGTGTCTTTATTTAAAAAAGCATATTCAAAATTGAGCTCATAAACGGCACAAAGTGGATGTCTCTACGTTTACTCAATCTTATTTTTTCAAATCTATATAATCAGTTTTTTTTTTAACATTATCTATCAAATCACAAATTTATACAACCTTTGTACAGATGGCAACATCTGCGTCACTTGTTTCATATAGTGTTTTATTTCATGAAAAAAATATTTTAAAGAATTATTTGTGAATGAGTCGACATTGTTGACCGTATAGATTCCTAGACGCTTGTTAACTTCTTATACTATTTTACGTTTTGTAAAGTAAGCAATGACTTATTGTCAGGCTAACGCTCTCCTCCATACTTAGGTACCTACTAACGCTGTAACAACTGCATTATAAAACCAAATGATTTCAAACGAATCATACGCGGCTGCTATGTCCCATTATTTTCCAAAAGAGAAATGATTTTAATACGGAACAGTACAAAAAGCAATACAAAAAATAAATACGTATCTACATAAGTCATAGTTGGTAACCTCAATAACATAACTATCCAATGGATTAAAGGACACAGCGATACCCGAGGCAACGACGACGCTGTGGAAGAGCTTGCTAGAAGCGGATTGAACATGGTACCGGTCGGACCCGCACCTATCGTGCCATTACTATTCTGGCAACTAATTAAACTGGTAAGGAAATGCACCAGAGCAACACCACATTCGTAGTTCCTGGATAGCTATAAAATATATGTAGACACCTTTTTGTCATAGGTATCACAGACAACCGTGAAACATTTAGAAAAAAATATTTAGTACTTATTAGTTCCACGATTATTTACAGTTGACAAGTCTGGTCATTAAACAAAAAATGGCAGCATGAGTCAAAAAATTGTCCAAGTGCGTTCCACGTCCAGTGGATGGTTCCGTAGATGTTATGCAGAATATTGTCTCCCCATTTAACTTCTCACTCAGCCGGTGAAGTGGGCCAAAACCAGTCCGAATAACAGAAGTCACATCGAGATACCGCTGTGACTTCTGTTCTGCAGACCCTAAAACGCAGTAACAGCCTTTTTGTAATTTTTTCGTTGAATATTGAACCCATATCAGATTTTTGTTGGGATGCTTTAAACGGTTTAAAAATCAAATTTGTGAAAGCAGTAACTTAACTTTGCATGTCTAAATATATTACAATAGCAACTAAAATACAGTAATAGCAGTTACGTCTACCACGATCCGTCACTTTACCAAGTCAAACGCAGTAAATATCTAAATTACCACAAAAAAACTGTATTCTACACCCAAAAAAATATTGAGGGGTAAAACTTAAAACGCAGTAAGTAGTTTTTGTACCAACAGTGTTAAAACTGCATGGTTGATCACTAGTTTATTTCATATTATGAACTAACCATTTAAACTGCAGTATGCTCATTATTTAATGCAGTATACCTAGTCGATATTTTTCAAAAGATGAAAATAAGATATATGCTAATTAAAACGCAGTATGACACTCTGTTACTGCATTATAATTGGTAACTTGAACGATTTTACTAATTTCACTGCAGTAAAGGTCATATTTTACTGTGTTCTAGTCAGAACTTGTCGCTATCTCTCTCGTTCAATCAGTCGTGCTTGTTTGTCGATTACTGCCCAGGAAGGAAGACGTCTGCGCCACGCCAGTGTAGGCAGCGAAGGCTCGTTGAGGCTCTCCCCCAGTCTGATCTAACGGATTTAGCTACGACTGAAATAGCTTCTGAACATTCATTCAATGATCTTGTGACATAAGAAGATTTATAATGTTCTGAGGTTTTGCCAACATCAACACATATTTTTCAAAACGCGACACTATTAGCTAAAACACCAGTTTTTCAACATTCAGACGACTCGGTAGCAGATAAAAAATATATTTCTGTGCCTTTATTAGAAAGTAGTTCATCAGATCATATGCAAGCAGTCGAAAAAGAAATACTAATAAACGAAAAAGTAAAAAAAGAAAAACCAGAAACATACAAAATATACCTAGTAAAAAGTTAAAAAAAGAACTTAGACAAATATTTTATTAGACCACCGTGTGACCGTGTCACAATCTCAAATAACTTGCGCGGGGGAAGTTATTTGATGATTTGATTTCTGGGCGGAGCGGGGGAGAGTGTCAGACTTGTACTGACTAAAACCCATCCATGTTCCTTCTATTGCCCTTTACGTTCCGGGGCCGCGGTATCTCTTTCGAACAACCCGCAACCCAGGCGGAGACTCTGACAAGCCCCTCTGCTTTGCTGACATCACATTGAGGCGCGCGTGAAACACGAACGCGCCGTCGACACGGCCAGTCGTCAATAGTCGGACGGACGGTGAGCTACCCATTGCTCACCGTCCCGTGGCCCGCATCTACGGTGGCCGGGAGTCGTTCGCGGCACCCGAGGCGTGTCCTGCGGCAGCTGGGTTGGCTTGATGTTCTCTTCCTCAAACGCCCGGCCACCTCCTTTGCTAGCATTACTCCTTGGCAGAAGGAGGTGACCGCTTCCCAATCCCTCTCGCTCCGGACCATGGACTGAACCAGGGCCGGACGCGAGAGATCGCCGCCGCCGATCGCCTCTACAAGGGCACGGCGGTGCTCCGCCCCGCGCTGGGCAGACCGCCACTGTGTGCTCCACCGTGTCCTCCGGGCGATCGTCATAATGGTGACACCCGGGCGTTTCCTCCCGCCCGATTATGTGCAGGAACCTCCCGAAACTTCCGTGTCCGGTGTAAGAGGGTCCCCTCTTTACCGCCACTATTGTGGCGTGCCCTGCACGGGATCGCGACAGTCGCTCTCTCCATGCCACCACGAGGTCGCACTGGAGGTCTGTCCGCTGAGCGGAAATTTGCCGCGGCAGCGGAGTTTCCCCCCGGTGTAGTGCCTACGCGCGCCACTCAAACAGGCGCGCGAGCACTATCGCCTCCAGATCCCACGGAAAACTTATTTGATCGGAGTTTTTAAAAGTGAGTTACATAGCTACTTCAAAATTATATTGAAGTATTTCAACACAACTTGGAACAATTTTTAAACAAAATCAAAGATCAAGATCAAAATTACAAATCAAAATCATTCAATTAAATGACACATTTATATAAAACTAATAAATGTGCTATTTAAAGGAAAGATCTCGTGTGTCTTGCGAAACCGAAAAGGTTTATACCATTTATTTTTATCGAAATGCCTTAATAACCACCTGTGTTTAAAGCACCTTAAAACAATTACCTTACAATATTATAAAATAAACGACAAATTCTAAACATAATGCACTTTTTTCTGTAAATTCCTACCTAAAACATACCCGTTAGTTGGAAGCAATTGTTATATACTACATGTGCAATTGTCCAAGATACAAATTAAAATGCAGTAAAGAAAGTCTTATGCTGCAAGTTAGTCTGCAAAGTAGCAAAGAACTATCTTAATACTTATCTTATCTTAATTTTGTAGTATCAAGTATTTTTATCGCATTTTAATCTGTATATGTGTAACTTTTTGCGTGCAGTAAAAGCTAAGATTTCAGAAAACCCGATTTTAATTAAAATCTGATAAACAAAACTAACATTTGTTTATCATATATGGAAATACTATCTTTGTTGGCACTTAGTCCTCGTAACAACAAAAATATGCACCATACACATAAATAATCCAAGAAAAACAGTGTTAAAAAGTTTTTAAAGGTTTTCCCGAAACTGCTTTTTTCCTCGTACTGCACTTTAGGGCCTGCACGGCAGTGTTTTAGGCGGCTTTAGGCGTTGTCCTAACATGCAGTGATCGTACAAATACGCAATGCGTTCTCACCGTACGATGGAAATGGTCCATGAAGCATTGCCTATGCCCGCGCGATGACTTGCGAGCTTCGATGAGGACACCGCGGAGTGACAGGCACTTGTAAAAAGGTTGTCAAATGAAAGGCGAAAGGACATTGTTCGTGTTTCATACATCGTTGCCTAAGAATTAAATAATGCGTATCTTGGATTGATACGTAATTCAAATCACTGCCCCTACTGAGAATTGCTGAAATTCAAAACGTTTCTAGAAAAACGTTGTGGTGTTTGTGGGCATAGTCGACGAAACGTTTAAAAAGACGTTCTAGGGCCCGCCTGTTCTATCGCGTATTCGTTAAATCGTTTTTCGTCGCAAACTTTATTACGACTGAGAATTTTGCAGCGGTGTTTGTTTTATTTAAACTATGAAAACACAAAATAAACATTTCTGCATTGTCATTTTTACTCTATACGACACATTTGATAATATTATAACTTACTTAAACAATAAGAATATTCTAGATATTCTAGAACAAATACTAACAAATTAAATCATTTACTGAAGACTACTAAAACACAGAACAAATTTTCATTATAACTAGAAAACGCTTAGTCTCAGGTAATTGAAACAAACTTAAATATACGTTTTATACCTATACCTGCAATTTGAAATCAATTTTGTGAAAATACTTATGTCAAGAAATAAAAAAGTGCATTTTAAAATTACGAGATTATCTAAGTGATTTTTTTGCCCTAAATCTTGCCATACTTGTGAACAGGTTGAACAGTCTTCTGGTTTGTATTGTAAACAGATTATACAGTCTCATCATGCGACAAGAACGCATCGTGTCCTCGTACGATCGATAGTCAGTTAGGACGACACCTTAGTACGATTCTATTAGACCTCTCTGCTCTCCCCAGGCGCTCCCCAGGGTGGCGGACACCTATTAGGGCTTTTTCTAGCGAGAATATGGCTAGGTTGGGATCCTAACCTACCCCTTTTCGAGATATATAGTATCGAGTACTCGATCGCCGCGGCGACGCCGCGGCTCTGTCGCAGCTGCGGCAAGTTGCGGCAAGCTGCGACAGAGCCCACTTCATACAAAATGTTCTAGGCGTCTTTTGTTTTTCTGTCGCGCGCCGCGCTTTGCGGCAAACTCTCGCTATCGAGCGGCAAACTCGATCCGCGCGACGGGCTGCGACACGCCGCGACAACTCTGCGGCAGAAAAACAAAAGACGCCTAGAACATTTTGTATGAAACTTACTCTGTCGCGGATCTCTGTGTGAACGGCCGCGCGGCGCCGCGCGCTGCGGCATCCACTCGATGATCGAATACATGATCTTAGCCTATCGAAAAGGGGTAGGTTAGGTTAGGTTAGGATCGTGGTCTATTCTTTTCCTCGTAATGGAAATCTGCACTAGATGTCCTCCACCCTGGGGAGAGCTTGCGTGGTTTAGTGTTTCCTCGTGCACTTACGTCGGGGGTCAGCAGTATTATGCTGTACCCTCCGCTGCTCTGGTGTTTTGACCAGCAGACGTCTGCTGCGGAATGGGTAGGCGCTCGTTATCTCAACGTAATCTAACGGCGTGATCCATCCCGATCTTAGTATTTGAGACAGGTAACAAGCCCGCACCTCGCATGCGTGCACTTGCATATCTACCACTCTCCTGATTAGCGGAGCACTATTTTTGCGAACAATCCCGTGATACCCGTCGGTACGTGTTTGCGTAAACATCTTCGATAGTTGACACCATCTTGAACGGATTACTATGCAGGACGCGCCAGAAATCTGGTAACTTTTTGGTCTAATTAACCCAATTCTTTAGGTTCGTACACCGAGCAGCCCTACAAATCAGTATGCTGTACCGATGGCTCCCTTTCTACAAAAATTACAAAATCGAGTCACTCGGTTTAGCAATCCTGTATTAATGACGTGAAAATGAAAACATGGTTGTACCCATGTATTTATCTGTGTCTGAGGTGCAAGGTCCTAATGATGGTTTCTGTATTAGATACCTACGACCTTTTGTTGTTAGCAGTAGCCATTGTTGCAAGTAGAACATAATTAACAACTCGCAACTCCGGCAGAAAGTGGCCCTGGCAGACCCCTCTGCTTTGCTGATATCTATTTGAGGCGCGCGTGGAACACGAGCGGCGCGTCTTCCGGGGCAGCTGTGTTGATTTGAGTTTCTTTTCCTCAAGCATGACTGCTTGACAGAAGTAGGTGATTGCTTCCTATTCCCTCTCAGAGCAGGACGTGAAAGACCGCCGCCGACCGAGTCTACGAGGACGCAGCTTTGCTCAGGCCTAGCGGGGAAGCCGTTATCCATTTGCAATAAATAAATTTATTACTCTACTCCTTTAAACTTGACAGACAAATGTGTTTGCTTATTCCGCTACTTCTTTTTACCAGCTAATACAATAGAAAATGCCGTAATGCAGTCTTTATGGAGGTCTATTTATTGTTTACTTTGACGTTCAAAACTCGCTGATTATCAGTTTGATTTGATAAATGACTTTTGATTTTGATAATCCAGAAAATAACTTTGTACTACTATCTTGAAACCTGTGATTAGAAAAAAAATAACAGTACGAAAGAAAACGGACGAGAGATGCTTTTTAGGGTTCCATAGCAAATTGGCAAAAGCAGAACCCTTTTAACTAAAAAAGTATTCAATTATTACAAAATCAACTAAATCGTTAGTGGAAACTATTTGTACGAAATAATAAAATTAGATTAGATAAGATTTAGGTGGTTAATTCGATTTTGTTTTTACGATTAACTAAAATTGGTTTAGGAAGTAAGTAAGTTGATATTTTTTAAAGTATGATAGGATTGACATAGTCGCATAACGTGTACAAAAATCAGTTCTTTCATTAATCTTTTCGACGACGAGATTTGTTAAAAAAAAACACAAATTTTAGTTATTTCCATAGCGTCATGTCCTATGGTATTCTGCTGTGGGGCAAAGCCGCTGATATCCAGAATGTATTTGTTCTGCAGAAGCGAGCGGTTCGTGCAATTTACCAGCTAGGTGCCCGGGATTCTCTGAGAGATTTTTTTAAAGAGATTGGTATTCTCACTGTGGCTTCTCAATTCATCTTGGCCAACATTTTATATATTAGGCAAAATATCCATCTATATAGTAAAAACAGTAATATTCACAACATTAACACTAGAAATAAGCATAAACTACGTGCTCCCTTCCACCGGCTTCATAAGGTTCATAATTCATTTGTAGGGCTTGGTATAACTTTTTATAACAAGCTACCTTCTTCTTTGCTAGATTTGCCATTTAATGCATTTAAAGCTAAAGTAAAGTCTAACCTTTGTTTAAAAGCATACTATTCTATTAACGACTATTTAGACGATAAGCATAGTTGGTCACTGTGTTGAACTCAAGACGATTATTATTTTTTTCTCTTCATGTTCTTTCACCAAATTAGCTTATTGATACGTTACATGTCTTCGTCATGTAATTTTATATTTTTACTTTTTTTTCTTTATATACTTGTTTCATTTTGTGTGTTTTTATTTATTGACATGTGGTTAACTAGTGACCTCGAGCATTGACTGAATATATATTTTTTTTTGATACTGTTATTGGTAAATCTTTTTTATGCTTAGCTTATTTCTTTTGCACTAGTCCTAGTTTATCACCTGACACTTCTTCACTGCACATGTAAGCGGGCACACCCATTAGACTGGTGAATTTATTATTTAGACTTGGGTAATTTTTATTTTTATATATAATGGGTGTTTGCTAGCTGACAAGTGACAATGAATGAATAATTTCTTATTTTTATTTTTTTATAATTTCTTGTGATAAACGGAATTGTATAAAATCTGGTTCTTCTAACCTGACAGACAGATGTGTTGCTGGGGAGTTTGTTCCGCCACTTCTTCTTCCCAGCTAAAACACTAGGAAGTGGCGAAGGGCAGGGCGTTTTTGTGGGACTGTCTCTTGTAATCTGACGTTCAAAAAGTGCTGATTATCAGCCTAATTTGAATAAATGACTTTTGATTTTGATTTTGAAATATAACCTTTATTTTGAAGTCAATTTTCTGTACCATGTATTAGAAGTCGGTTGTATTTTTGCAAAAAAGCTTAATATTTCTACTTAATATAACAAATTCGTCCGTCTACAGAACCCTTCACTGTATTTGCAACGCACCTGACTGATATTTGATTTATTACCAAGGAACTTATGAGATAACTGGAATTCCAGTTGTTATGTTAATTTTATCTCAAAAAATGAACTTTATCTCAAAGGCACAAAGTTTATATTATTTTAATTAATTCAAAGGGAAAATATACTAATACCAACTGATAAAGAGTCAAGGTTGGCAGGCGCGTTGTCAGTAAAAAATGATTAAAAAACATTAGTTGTTAATCACTTAGATAACTGGCACAGAATTAAAAACGGGTTATAATAAAATAATAATTTCTCAGAAAATAGTATTCCTTAGTTGCAACTTTTAAAAATGTTGAATTTATATACAGAAACTTTTTATTTATGTTTAGAAACAGTATGATCATAACATTTAAACATCTTTTTAAAATATATTTTCGTATTTTCTGGTTCTAGTGAAAACATCCACTTTCAAAATTGAAAAAATGCGTTAATTATAGAGGTGTAATAGTGAAGATTTTCCTGGATGCGGAATCCTATTTTATTGTTTTTTATTTCTAGTAATTGTAAAACAAAGACAGTGTGTGCATACTAAAAGCTATCTCGCTCGGAACACTCTTTGAGTCACATGTCATCACTGCAGTTTGTTTAAAAGCTCCGTGCTAATTACCTGTCAACCATTTGTCATTCGATGACCAAACTTGTCAAATGTAAAATAATCGCGTAAATAATAAGCACTAAATAACTTGTTCTGCTTTTTTAGGGTTCCGTAGTCAACTAGGAACCCTTATAGTTTCGCCATGTCTGTCTGTCCGTCCGTCCGTCCGTCCGTTCGTCCGTCCGTCCGTCCTCGCTTAATCTCTGTGACCGTTAGCACTAGAAAGCTGAAATTTGGTACCAATATGTATATCAATCACGCCGACAAAGTGGTAAAATAAAAATTGGAAAAATATGTTTTATTAGGGTATCCACCCTATATGTAAAGTGGAAAGTGTTTTTTTTTTTTAATTTCAACCCTAACGTGTGATATATTGTTAGAAAGGTATTTAAAAATGAATAGGGGTTTACTAAAATCATTTTTTGATAATGTCAATAATTACGGAAATAATCGCTCCAAAAGTAAAAAACAATGTGTCCCCCCCCCCTCTAACTTTTGAACCATAAGTTTAGAAAATATGAAAAAAATCTGAAAAGTAGAACTTTATAAGGACTTTCTATGAAAATTATTTTGAACTTGATTGACACAACAGTTTTTGTACAAAAAAGACAAAAAGTTGTACAAAATAATTTCTGGACTAAGTTTGTAGTATAATCGTATATGCAAGCATTTTTTGTAACTTTGTTTACATATTTTATTATCCTGAACGTATCTTTTTTCAAACAAAAAAAGAATTATTGAAATCGGTCCTCGCAATCCAAAATTACCACCCAAATTGCACGTCTTCGTATTAGTATTAATTAGTAACCCAATTCCCCGAGAGATGGCGCTGTAGGTATTTATTACATTGGATCGGGTATTACCGAATTGTTCGGTTGGCCTCATAACTGGGAACACTTATTGTGACGGACGGGAAACTACGGAACCCTACACTGAGCGTGGCCCGACACGCTCTTGGCCGGTTTTTTAATCGATAATAAGTACCAATTATTCCATTTCCATACTCATTCTTAGATCTAATCGGTCTATTAGACAAAATATATATAATATGTAAACGTTGTTTACAAAAAAAATTACTATGAGACCGGTGTACGTATAACTATCCGTCACTCTTACTGGTTATGTACCAAATTTTAGTCAATAGGATAAACAGAAATCCGACAAAAACGAAATTAAAAGCACTTATTAGTAATCACTTATGAGTATTTAAATTATAAGGCTATCAGATGCCATATTTTTATGAAACATATACAAATATGGTATCTGGTATAGAGAAACATGTCTATAGATAGGTAGGGAGATTCACTGTCCTGACATCGCGACAGGCCGTGTCAACGGCGCGTGAACCACGCACCTCAAAGAGATGTCAGCAAAGTAGAGGGGCCTGCCAAGTTATTCGAAAAAATACCTTTCCCCGGCATACAAAGGGCAAAAAAGGAAAATGAACATGTATGGGTTTTATTCAGTAAGATACTCCCCATCGCTCCGCCCAGAGCGGGAGAGATTATTTAATGATTTTACTATCCACAAAAAAAAACGGTGTGTCGCTGTGTCGTGGACACGGCCGTGGGTTTTACGTGAATACGTAAATATGTATTACACAATAATAAACGTGTGTCACAACATATTTGTGTTCAGTGATGGCAACATTTGTCTTTCATCGGGTTCAGGAAGTAAATCATAGAAACAAAAAGTTACCCTTTTATAACAACTTTATTGATGATAGGTGTGCGAAACGAAAAATAAAGTAAACATTTCTGCATTAATCATTCTTTACTCTATACGACACATTTAATAATATTATAGATAACGTAAACAATAAAAAATCCTAGACCAAAAACTAACAAAGATAATAATTTACTAAAAATACTTAAACAAACAACAATTTATCGCTATTTCTAGAAAACTCTTAGTTTTAGGAAATTGAAATAAACTGAAATATACGTTTTATACCTACACCTGCAAAGTGAAATCAAGTTTGTGAAAATATCTTAACAAATAAAAAAGGACAGTTTTAAATTACGAGATTATCGAAGTGAAAATTTTTCGTCCCAAATTTTGCTATACTTGTATAAAGGTTAAATAGTCTTCTACAGTCTCGTCGCAGACAGAACTCATCATGCGACGAGAACGCATCGTGTCATCGTACGATCGATAAACCGTTAGGACGGCACCTTAGTCAGTACGAGTTAATTAGACCCCTCCGCTCTCCCCAAGCGGTCCCCAGGGTGGCGAACACCTATTAAGGGCTTTTATTGCAAGAAAATGGATAGGTTGGGACCCTAACCTACCCCTTTTCGAGAGAAAGAGGATCGAGTAGTCGATCACCGAGTCGATGCCGCAGGCTTGCCGCACCGCACCGCCGTTCACACAGGCGTTGCGACAGAGCTCGCTTCATACAAAATGTTCTAGGCGTCTTTTGTTTTTCTGCCGCAGAGTTGTCGCGGCGTGTCGCAGCTTCAACTTGCTTATCGAAAGGAAAATCTAAAATCTAAAACGCAACGTGTCGCGCCGCGCCTGTGTGAACGGTAGCATGCGTTTTCATAGTAATTGTTCTACGGAGATTTTGTCGCCACTTGCCGCGCCGCGCGTGTGTGCAGAAGCCTTAAAGGTTGGCCTGTAGATGGTGATCATTCGTATATCTCAAGTTTCCTTCATGCTTTTTAAAACACGTCACGCGTCAGTCAAAACGATGTAAATCCCATCACTAAATATGCGTTGATATCTATTATTACACGCACCAAGCTACAGCAACATAATAAGACATCTACGTTTCTTAGAAAGATGTTGACTTCCATCGTAGTAGGCGATAAAATATGTAACAAAAATGTTTCGAACCCCTGACAACTCGCGAAGACCTACAACAGCACCGTATATACAAGAATCAATGTGGTGCTTCATAATTGGAATCTCTGTACCAGAATTTAGTCTAATGTTACGATAAGATTTTTATAATTACGGTTCTTGTTATCTCTTCTATCATAGTGCGTACCTCTCAAAGCATATCCACTCAACAATCACCAGCTTTGCCATGTTCTTCTTATCAGCCTAGCCTTTTCCCAACTTTGTTGGAGTCAGCTTCCAGTCTAACCGGATGCGATGCGTAAAACTGGTTGTCTGACTTTCGGAACACACTATCTGTAACAACTGTCAAAGATCTACAAATGACGGCCGGGACTAACAGCTTGATGTGCTTTCCGAGGCCGAAGGAAACTCGGTTGGTCACCCATCCACAGACCAACCTAGACGAGCACGGCTTAACTTAATCGACCGAAGCGGCTGCTGCTATTTACCCACGAGCTCATTTATACTATAATATATATACTATATAATATTATAAAGCTGAAGAGTTTGTTTGTTTGTTTGAACGCGCTAATCTCAGGAAGTACTGGTTCGAATTGAAAAATTCTTTTAGTGTTAGATAGTCCATTTCTTGAGGAAGGCTATAGGCTATATAACATCACGCTACGACCAACAGGTGCTGAGCAGCGTGGGTGAAACCGCAAGGAACAGCTAGTGTTCTTCTAAAATTTAAATATATTCTTTTGGAAACCTTGCTACTGCATAAAACATTTTAGTATTACATTGCGACGATTTTAACTGAAATTACCAATTTGAATTTTTACTTAATTGAATGGTTCCGCGTTTAATTAATTACATTAGCAAATAAGATGATGTATTCAATCAAATAATTAGAGATAATTTATGCCATTATGAATAAATGTTACGCTGTTGTTATTATTATTTATTTAACTGCTCCTGTTTTACAAATAACTCGTGATTGGATACACAATTTTGGTATTTGTGTGTTTTGTGATAAATTGAGTAGGGATTCATGGAATCTTGTTGGGTTTGTTAATTACGGAAAGTAAACCTGAATGTGAGAGCGAGAGGAAGGCCAAAAAAAAGATGGATGGATTGTGTAAGAAATGATATGAAGGAGAAAGGAGTGAATGATGCCGTGACGTCTGATAGGGGAGAATGGAAGAAGAAAACGTGTTGCGCCGACCCCAAATAGAATGGTACAAGGACAGGAAAATGATGAAACTATTATTGGGAAGATTTGAACCTGTTTAAATTTTTAATAGGTCCCGACTTTAAAATGCTGTAAAAGACATCTTTATTTAAGAATTTGGGTTTTAGTATTTTTTACCTCAAAAGGAAAACCTCAGTTTGTTACTACTTTGTTTGTCTGACTATCTGTCAAGATTCTTTATCTCAGAAATTAAAACCATATACTCATCTCTGAGTCTCGTGTTATGAAGAAGTCAACCCTCGAAGTCTACGCTGTCAAAAGATATGGTTTTTTGTGTCTCAAGTTTGTACGGAACCCTTGGTGCGCGAGTCTGACTCGCACTTGGTCTGTGGTTTTCTGGAACGAAGTTCCTTATAGCGCGTTGCGAAAGGGGGCTAGATGGAAAAAATTAAGACCAAAAGTTGTAACGAAACTTTTTGCTATAGTTGTAAGCCGTGCGGCGTGTGCGTGTTTCTCTGTCTGTCTCTCTCTCTCTCTCTCTTATAGAAAACAAGCCAGTTATTTTCGTTTCGCTTTTCTATTTCGCATTGAACAGTGTGGTGTCGCGACGATTGTTGTTGTTGAGTGTTTACAGGTTTTTTTATACATAATAAATAATAACTTCGTGCCATCCGTGTCCCTTAAATTTTTTAAGTTTTTTAATTATAGTTTTAAACCTAAACATTTTTATTTGGTTTTATAGAACCTATATTTAAAGTTCATACAGCTGTGTGAAATCATACAAACAGATATATTTAAACGAAACAGTAACATCTTGGTATTTTATTTATTTATGTAAAACCAAACGAAAATACTTATTCATGCAGACAGTCACCAAGATTCAAGCCATAAAAATATTTCCATAGGCACGTACGGTTTCTCAGCATAGTAAAATAGTAGGAAAAGATCATAAACGTAACTTTATTATATGTTTTTACTGCCACATCTTTTCTGAATATGCCGCCGTCATATTTATGTATCAGTCTATCGCGCGTCCTTATTCTGGAGATTTTATTCCCATTATTTGGTTTTGATATTTTAGCTTTTGTTTTTTTTTTGTCTTGCTTCTAGAAATATTCGTGTCTGATAACCATGAAGTTTCTTGCCATTCTTTTCCATAGAGATCTACGCTTTGGAATGGGCAACTACAGTACTTCAAATTATTATATCTTGTGACTGGGACTGTAGCAGCATCTTTTTTTTTTGTTTTTTCATTCACAAGTGCCTGTTATGATTTAACTAGCTATTCCACGCGGTTTCACCCGCGCTGCTCAGCACCTGTTGGTCGTAGCGTGATGTTATATAGCCTATAGCCTACCTCAAGAAATGGACTATCCAACACTAAAAGACTTTTCCAATTCCAACCAGTAGCCCCTGAGATTAGCGCGTTCAAACAAACAAACAAACTCTTCAGCTTTATAATATTAGTATAGATTTAAATGAATAAATGCTTTGAGTTTGATGCTTCTTTTATTTCGTGGTTAGTGATGCTCGTGGAAATCGCTGCAGCCCTGCAAGGGGGCGCGGCGGTTGGGGTGTGGACTGGGTCCTTGGTCCTGCTCTATCATCTAGTGTGCCCGTCACAGCGGGCACCATCTTAAGGGGGCCGTAATAACTTGACGGTGGCTTAGTGGCAAGTGCGCCGCACGCAACCTGCCTGTGTGTGGATGTTATATATTTTTCAGTAAGAGCGAAAAATTTTGAAAGAGATACCGCGGCCCCGGAACATAAAGGGCAAAGAAGGAACATGCGTGGGTTTTAGTCAATACAAGTCTGCCACTCCCCCCCGCTCCGACTAGAGCTGGGACTGAATACCATTTAGCATTTTATTGGAAGTTAAGTTATACAGAATGAGTTATGACCTGCAAATGGCAAAAACTTGAAGAAATTAGTATTTTTTATGTTACGCTTGTAAAAACAGATTGAGAATAAAACACAAATTGTAATGTTTCTATCTTTATTTGTCAAAGTTTGCCTTATAATTAATTACATAATCATTTTGTTTATCAGTTTTCTACTATTTGTAAATTGTTTTGTAAAGTAATCCAACTTATACCCAACGTTCAATTGTCTACCGCACTTTATTGCATTATTAAATATTATAAATAAAAATAGTTTTTATTTCAATAAATTATAACTAATTTAATATTTACAAATAATTATTTACAATTTATAATACATTTTATATTTTTTAATCCTATTTAAACATTCGACTAGAAAAACAACTACAAAATAACAATACAAGTATAATTCTGTGCTATTTTATTTTCGATCGTGTTCTTAAAAATCTGTTTAAATGTAATTATTTACAATAAATTATCTAACAATTAAATATAACATTTATATCTGGAAACAATAATTATGTTTCATATTTCTAACAATATAGATAAAGTGTTGCAAACAAAAAACAAATTTCCTATAAAATTTACAAGTCTTTTAGGATTTCAATATTCAAATAAATGACATTTACAAAATTATTTAAATCAAACTTACGTTTAATATAAATAAAATAGAAATTATACTATTCTATTTATTTTCCATTACACAATTTCGTGGAATAGAATTGAAATTACTAGGTAATAATACTTAAAACTTAAATTAAACTGCTAAAAAGATTTTGCGAAGGGAATTCGATGAAAAGTATAATTGCTGGCTTAAACAATAAGAGATTGGCAACAAAAAATATTTCACCGAAAGTTTTTTATAACTATAGTAGTCTTGCTAGTTGAATAATTTGAAAAAAAAACATAAATGGTGGTAACTATATTCCCATTCACTGGGATTAACAGAGTTAGTTATTTTACCTGTCAAATTTTATAGTCCATTTACGTTGTGTTTTTATTATAGGTCTGTCTGCTCTAACCAAAGATAAACAAAAACCTATAAAATTGGTAGAAAGAGTTTTGCCATGATTTTTTTTTGCATTCATCTGTAAAGAGGTCTACGCTTTTTAATTTGTTGGTTTGTTCATTTTTTTTTGCATTGGACCTTTCAAAAATTACTAGGTACCTAGAATAAATGTTTTGATTTTGAATTCATTATTAAATGATGTTTTTTATATAATAAGCCTTATTTGAAAAAAAAAACAACTTTTGATAGTCTTGATTGAAAAAATCGATCCGAAAGGACGATTAGAGAATTATAGAAAACGATCAGGTTGTTTACAGCAACTCCCAGAAATCATTGTGGTCAATTTGAGGATATTACTATTATTGATAATTTTTATTTCATGTTTTAAAACATTTAGTTATTACAACGTATTGTTAAATTAAATTATTACATCACAATATGAGATAGAAATAAATGATTAAAATTAAATTACAATTAACAAAGAGTACAAAATATGACAAAACAATGTTACCAGATGCAGTAAAAATGTTCTGGTAGATCGAAATTTATATAGACGAAAATAAACCTTTAAGATAGTTGTATAAAACAAACGAAAAAGTAATGACAGTTAAAAATTCCACTCTTTGAATTTTACATTCGCTAAATCTTATAAATTATACCACATTTTCCTCAATGGTGAACCTATCTAATATTAAATTAAGTTTTATTTACATTTTTTCGAAATTAGAAGGCCATTCTTGAATAAAATTGTACGTAGAAGGTAATGCTGGGTCAAAGTGTTTGTAGAATTTTCGAGATGGTGCAAACTACTGGTAAATTGTTTTCCAGTTTTAAAAGGTGTAATTT
Source organism: Ochropleura leucogaster (assembly GCA_958449745.1). Lineage (NCBI taxonomy): Eukaryota > Metazoa > Arthropoda > Insecta > Lepidoptera > Noctuidae > Ochropleura > Ochropleura leucogaster. Next base: position 8,964,065 of record OY288224.1, on the reverse strand, counting down.
TAAAATTGTTGTGCTCGGATGATAATCAAATAAAATAAAAAAAAATGCTTGAAACTAGCAAGCAGTTGTAATTTTATTTTATGAAAGCCAATAAAATTTCAGAGAAGAGTTTGCGAGATTTTTTTTTTCCGAAAGAATTGTCCGTTCAAAATAATGATTGTATTTACATGACATTGACATCTTGCACTTCAATTTAATTTGTGAATAAATATTCACAAATTAAATTGAAGTGCAAGATGTCAAAATTGACGTTCAGAAGTTTTATAATGATTTTATTTTTCATAAAAAAATTGTCTACAATTTACAAGATAAAAGAAAATGACGATGAACAGAGGCCCTAACTCCAGCATGCGGTGTTAACGTTAAGAAAATACATCGACTTAAATATAAATAAAAACGGTTTTCATAATATTTAAATATTTTCTTAATTATAAATATTTTTAAAATTATGAAAATATTATAAAATATTTTTCATATATTATAAATGATATTGATAGTGGTTTCTGTACGATTCAAGAATCTTCGAACGGCGCGCTCGCGCCAGAGCCCCAAGTTTTAAGGAATACAACCTCCACTCTATTAGTAAAGTCTCTTATAAAGAAACTGTACTTATGCATATCAGGATAATTCCGGAAATACAGTCAAATTAACAATTTACTTTATATTTTCGTATCTTAGACTAAATCTTATAAACATGAAGGCTATTCTATACACAGTTCAATGAAAAAGGTTTTATTTTAGATAAATATCACGGACGTGAATTACTTTGAAAATGTAAAAAAAAGAAAAAAAAAGTAGTATAAAATCTGTTTTTAAATATGGGGCGACAGTCTGGCTAAGTGGAAAAAAAAATTCTGAATCATCCTTTATCTGCCTAGCTTTTTCTCAACTATGTTGAAATCGGCTTCCAGTCTAACTGGATGTGGCTGAATACCAGTATTTCACATGAAACGACTGCCTATCTAACCTCCATAAACCAGTTACTCTTGGGTAGCAAGACACCCATTACTAAGACTGGTGGTCAAATTTCTGGGCCACTAATTTCATTTATTTATTAAGCCTTTATTGCTGAAACTAAACATAAACAACAATAATTCGATGGGCCTGTTAGTCTAGTGGTTAGTGGCCCTGACTGCTGAGCCGGAGGTCATGGGTTCGATTCCCACCCAGGACAAACTTTGTGTGATGAGCGTGATTGTTTGTTCTGTGTCTGGGTGTGATTTATCTATAATATGTATGTATTTATTAGTTATATAAGTAAGTATATTAGTTGTCTGGTTACCATAACACAAGCTCTGCTTAGCTTGGGATCAGATAGCCGTGTGTGAGCTGTCCCAAGATATAAAAAAAAAAAAATATATCAAACTTATAAACTAACACAAATCTGTTTCTCCGGCTTAGTGATCAGTGTGTCCTGTGACACATAGGCCTTCAGCTTTTTCTACTCTTTACTATCTCTTGCTTTTCTTAACTAGGTAGCTTTTCCGACTTTATTTAATGACTGTCTGCCTTTCCAATGTCCGAGAAAGCAAAAGAATTGTATAAGTTAGCCATAAATAGATCGTAAGTTAGTTAATTAGATTATAAATATAGCTTTTCCTGCACTGGGTGATGTGGTCGCTAAGCGACAAAACACTTTAAATAAATTTAAAAAAATAAAAAAAAATTAATGACTGTCAAAGATCTATAAATGACAGGCGAAACAAGCACGAAACTTGGTATGTAATACGTGGTCTCGTAACCGCAAACCAACCTAAGCAAGCGTGGCGTTACCTGAAGGTAGACCCAAGTAGCTGTTATTATTAAGCCACGAGCTCCTCTTAACAATATAGCGCCCACCCGTCTCTTGCTAGGGCCAGCCCGCGCTGCTGAGCCAGTAAGTTCAAATCAGTTCCCAAATAATATCACTCGGATCCAGCCTGTCTTCCCTGAGCGACGCTCTAACCGAGGCTCGTACCCCACAGGGGCTGCCCTTAGCATGTAGTCGCTTAGTTTGTAAGTTTTTGCCCTGGCTGGAAGTATTAATTTTGAAGGCATCCACAGGATTCGCCCGGTTAAGCAGACGACAACCTTCTATTTGATTTGGTTGAACTGCGAAATGCCATACAAAAAGAAATAACAAAATGTTTCTGTACCTCCTTAGAGAGTCCATGTCCAGAAGTGATCTTAGCAGTTTAATTGAATTGTGATATTCAAAATTCAACCTTATTAGCCAAACAAAAAGTAACTAAAACGTACTTTACAATACCTAACACAAAACGTAATTCCCTGAACCACTGAACATGCTCATTGAACTTAAAACCCCATTGACAAAATCGAAACGAACAGTTCCAAATCAAAGAGTAAGGGACAGGGTATCTAGTAAGTTGAATATTTGATCGGCCATTACAGTTCGTTCGTTAAACTGGAATCATTTAAAACTCATTGGACCGCTCCGGACATATTTAAATCCTTTGGGCTGTTTCTGACAGATTTAAATACATACAAGATGGCGAATTATTTAATCATTTAATGTTGGATGGCATTTAAGCTTAATCATTTCTATAACTAAAAATATGCTCATGGAGCTCGTGGCTAAATAATAGCAGCCGCTCGGGTCGATCTTTAGGTTAAGCTCCGCTTGCCTAGGTTGGTCTGTGGATGGGTGACCACCCGTTTCATACCGACTTTCCTCCATGTCCCGGCTGTCATTAGTAGATCTTTGACAGTTGTTACAGGTAGTCAGTGTTGCGAAAATCTGACAACCAGTCTTACCAAGGCGTATCGCATTATGCAGTACTAACAGGGTTATGGAGGTCAGATAGGCAGTCGTTCCATGTAAAATACTGATATTCAGCTACATCCGGTAAGACTGGAAGCCGACTCCAACGTAGTTGGGAAAAGGCTAGGCAGATGATGATTTCTGTAACTAAAAATCAAGTAAAAATTATGCTGAGTATGCTTAAGTTCTTGTAAAGACTTTAACCCGAGACAAAAATAAATATTTCAAAACGTCTTTGAGACAAAACTTTCTTCGCATTTTACGTGCTCTAACTACTAGAAGAGATTCAATCGTTTCATTTGCGTGCTACAGTGCCGAGATATCAAGAGATTAAAATAAATAATACATTTGTTAATTACCCCAAAATTGTCAAATACAGTCCTCATGTAAGTTGACCAAGATTTCTGTCTGGACCTTAAATAAGAGACTATAACATCTGAGTTTGTTTCGACTGTTTTTTCTTAGAGTAGTGAATTACGAAAAACTAGCCTTATCTAGTTTTTTTTTAAACAAAATATAATTTAATGTACTTACTATGAATACCTCCAAACCCCCCCGTAACAAACAACATAATCAATGAAATTAAATTAAAAAAAAGGATTCATTAAATTAGTCAGCCAGTATTGAAAATTAAACAATGCATCCACCAGAAAAAAATCAACATCATTAATCAAACCAAATATTCCGTAAAACGGCAATCTCCAAAAATTCACCTCCGCAATAATTCATTTCTTACCAAAATCTACTTAAAACTAGTTTATACAAAGAACAACATCGCATGACAATGTTGCCTACAGTACCTTGTGTAATTTTCATCTGAACCCGTCTACAGTGCTTGTGTATAAAGTCGCAAGCGTGCAGTATAGTGAAATTAGTAAGTTAACCGACAATGCGCAGGGTGATGCTGTGTTTGCGTTCCCGTGCTGCATTGCTGCTGGATGCTCGCCTGTTGGAGAAGAAGAATTTTGTATTAGGTTATGGTTATTTTAGAATTTTTTTTATTTATGAAATGACGTCCATTAATGTGTAGTATAACCTGCCGGGGTTGCGGGTTGTTCGAAAGAGATACCGTGGACCCGGACGTATAGGGCAATGGAAGGAACATGGGTAATACTCCCCCCCGCTCCGCCCAGAGCGGGGGAAGTCGTAAGGCTTGTACTGAATAAGACCCATTTATGTTCCTTTTTTCACTCTTTGAGTTCTGGGGCTGCAGTGTCTTTTGCCCCCGAAACTCCGTTCTTCATTCTACTTGGAAGCGACGAAACATATTTTCTTGGAACAGAAATATTGAATTTTCCACATTTTAGTAAAACTCGGAGCTTGATAGAAAGTCGACAACATCTAAACTTTTGCTGAAATTCGCAACGAACGCAACTTCATTTGACTGCAAAGAGATTGAAAAGACTTATAGAACGGACATTCGAAACATTTTCATACGAAAATATTGATCCAGTACAATTTCGATTTTGACACACGAATGCATAGAAGGTACTTGACAAGCAGGAGTGTGACTTTTTTTTTGTACGGATTGTAAATCCATGCAATATCTTCCCCTGCTTTGGGCGGTGCGGGGTTGGGGGGAAGGGAGTGCCTGACTTGTACTGACTAAAACCCACCCTAGTTCTTTCTTTTGCCATTTATGTTCCGGGGCCGCGGTATCTCTTTCGAACAACACGCAACCTCAAGAGTGACACTACACATAACGATCTGTCAAGATGATTGTTGACCAAGATTACGATCTCTTTCGTCTTGTCTAGTCTATGACTCGTAATTATATGAATGTCTTTGTTTCACTGCTCATACTATATTCCATCTCTTTCTTTTGTCACAACTAAGGGTGAATTTCACCGATTTTGTAACATGATCTCGATTAAGGTCGTTTTCGTGATCTAAAGATCAAACACTTTTTACGTTTCCATGGCAAAAGATCATAAAATCAAACACTTTTTACGTTTCCATGGCAAAGAACTCAAAGATCGCAATTTTTTCACAAAAACGTAGTGCGTTTAGCTTTTGCAACAGCGGAAAGCCCTACCTGCCCTACCTACTGCGAATATTATTCTCGAAATCGCCAGAATATCAAAATGCAATTAATTGTCAAACCTGTATTTATAGTTGTGTCATTGTGTTACTTGCTTTTTTCTATTCCTATAAATAACTAAAGTAATGGTGTTAAATGAAAAAGGGAATCGGCATCCGCAAATTGCAACAATTAGACACTTTAAAGTTAGTGAATCAGTATTTTAAAGTTGTTGAATAAAAACGAGTACAGCGAAAAATTGCGGATTTGAAGAAGATTTCACATGAATCATCGTAATATAATCAAACGATGTGATGCGCCTTATACTTTATATTCGCTGATAATAAAATTAAGACGGTTTGGAAAATAATCAATAGTGAAACTAATAGAAATAAAAAATATAATAATGATATAACACTAGAGTCTTCACGTGGTCTTCTAACCACTAAAAACGAAGTTGCTCAAGAATTTGTGGATTTCTTTACTAGTATCCCAATTAAAACTACAGAAACGTTAAATTCCTCACCCTTGCTTTCTGTTGAGTTATTAAGAGCAAACGTTTTACCATGCCCGGCTGAGTTTCAGTTTAAGCATATTAATCCCACTGTAGTCATTAAAGCTTTTAAACAAATAAAAATCAAATTAACCGAAGACCTTTGGGGATTGTCTATTAAAGTTTGTCAAGCTATCATTGAGACTATAGCACCGTACTTAGCCTTTATATTTAATTTGTGTGTGGACCAAGGAGTCTTCCCGGACCTTATGAAATACAGCAAGGTAATACCACTTTTCAAATCTGGGGACAGTAAGGACACCAATAATTATAGACCCGTATCCGTTTTGCCGGTTTTCAGCAAGGTGTTTGAAAAGGTAATGCTTAACCAAATGCTCAACCACTTTAACACCAATAAAATCTTACATGAAAAGCAGTATGGTTTCACCAAAGGACGTTGTACGACTGACGCCGGTGTCACCCTATTAAAACACATATTTACTGCGTGGGAAGAGGCACAGGATGCCATAGGGATCTTTTGTGACCTCTCAAAAGCATTTGATTGCGTGAACCACGAAACCCTTCTCTTAAAACTTGAACATTACGGCCTAGGGAAACTTGCCCTTAGTTTAGTAAAATCGTATTTAAATGATAGACAGCAGCAAGTACAAATAGATGGTGTCAATTCAATGGGTTTAAATGTAAAGATGGGTGTACCACAAGGATCGATATTAGGTCCCTTCCTCTTTTTAGTATATATTAATGATCTACCCCATTTATTTAAAAACCAACCACAAATGGTGTTGTTTGCTGACGATACCTCTTTAATATTTAAGATAAACAGACGTGCCACAAATCTTGACGACGTAAATAATGCCCTAATGCAGGTACATAATTGGTTTACCGCTAATAATTTAGTATTAAATGGGAAAAAAACGAAGTGCATAAGATTTGCTCTACCAAATGTCAAAAACAGTGTGTGTGACATAGTATTGAATCAAGAGAAACTAGAATTCGTCGAAAAAACTGTTTTCTTGGGAATAACACTCGATTCAAAGCTACAATGGGGTCCGCATATAACATCTCTTGCAGGACGCCTTAGTTCAGCAGCATATGCTGTTAGAAAAATCCGTCAGTTTACTGATGTAGATACCGCGAGACTAGTCTATTTTAGTTATTTTCATAGTATAATGTCATACGGTATTTTACTTTGGGGACGGGCTGCAGACATCGAGTCTATATTTATTCTGCAGAAAAGAGCCATCAGGGCCATATATAACCTACGTAGGCGAGATTCTTTAAGGGAACAGTTTAAGGATATTAACATCATGACAGTACCTTGTCAATATATTTATGAAAACATCATGTATGTCAGGAAAAACTTGCATCTTTTTAGTAAAAGAGGTGACAGACACAATTATAATACTAGAAATAGGGACCAATTAGTTCAACCAGGTTTCAGGTTAGCTAAAGTAGACTCATCTTTCATGGGGTACTGTTTAAAATGCTACAATAAAATACCTCCCCACATTCTTCAACTGAATGAAACGAAATTTAAATCTTGTATTAAACGCACACTATGCAGGCAAGCATATTATAAGTTGGGGGATTATATTGATGATAAAAATGCTTGGCTTAATGCTAGTCCTGCTCCACAAGCATAGGGATAAACTCATTGGTTAATATCCGAAGCTATAGTGGAAGCTGCAGAAGATTGTAAGACTATCTTTGCAATGTATAGAATCAATTCTCTAGTATTGTATAATTATTAAGCCCATATGTGAGTGCTATGTATTATCATTGACTTGACGAAGCCCTGGTGGTTGATAGTGTCATGCTCACTTAAATGTCTCACTGATAGTGGCGGGTGTGTCGGGTCATTTAGCTCCCTTCAAAATGGTCGAGCTGAATGGGGCTGATCCATACGTCATGTTCGTGAACGGGCGCTGTCAGTTGGGACTGGTCATTTTTTAGCTACCACGGTTCATTTTTAATCTTATTTAGATTTAAAATTAAATTTTGCTTTTTATTTACTCTGGACGCTCTTACTGTGCACGCCTTTTTACATCGTTCTCACATATTTGTATAATCTCAACATGAATGATGTAAACACGATTTTGTAAAAATATTATAATTTAAAAGAGTGTCCATGGAGTTTCTTGCCCATTCTTCTCCATAGGGATCAACGCTTTGGAATGGGCAACTACAGTACTTTCACAAGTTATTATGCCTTGTGACCGGGACTGTAGATTCATTTTGTTTCTTGACTTTCAAAAGTGCCTGTAATGGTCTAATTGAAATAAATGATTTGATTTGATTTGATTTGACTTATTAATTTGGATGTGGATTAAAAATAAAGTGCTTATTTAAATAAATAGCGTATATTCTTCAGACTACCTATTTAGTTTTCAGTCACCTAGTAGTACAACGAAGAAGCCTAGAAGTTTGTTTTAAAGTTAACGGATGGAGCTGTTTGTAGACCTGTGAATGCACATTTCGTATGAAAAAGGATAAACACGTTCCCATTTCGGAATAAAAATAACTTTATTTAAGAAAATCTTTAACTACACATGAGATAAGTACACATAACATATTGTTTTGAGGAAGTCAGCTTGGTGAACCAATTTTGTGAGTTCACACACGTATTTGCCAGTTAAATTAGATATTCATCACATCATCATCATATCAGCCTTAGGACCTCTACTGCTGGCACTAATTTATCGTTTATAGACTCCAGTACAGGCAGAAGTGTTGGTTTTGTGAAATCCAAATCATGTTATAAATTCCCGAGCATCAAGGTTGATAAAATATTCCTTTCTCTCGTTTATCGATCTTGAGCGACAAACATCCCAAAGCTCACGTGAAGACTTTTTATTTTACACAGCCAATAAAATCCATATTTTCAATAAAATAAACTTACAATAATATACAACAATTATGACAATGACAATAGGCAATTGCGAGATAAAGACAGGTTACAAAATTGTAGCTATCTCGTTCCCTCGCTGTGAACAAATCACGTGATCAGATTTATTAACTAAAGTTAGGATTGATCGCCCCGATTTGTGTCGATCAAGTCGAAAACCAAACTATGAGCTGTCAGTGTATTGACAGTGCCATCACTTTTGTAAAATATTTATTATTAAAAATATTGATATTGTTGGTATTTGGCTACGTAAAGTGGAAAAACTGTTCACGTGAACGTTGCGATGAGGATGTTGGTCGTCCAAGATTGACACGCGAGAGAAAAGAACAGTTTGTCATCCTTGACGACCAGGTATTTATTACACGATTTCATCTCACAAAACCAAGAGGTGAACCTGTATTCTGCAGACGGTAAAATAGATTCGTACAGACATGTAAGTACCAAATAATGATTCATTGTATTCAGCTGTGGACCTGGCGTAAGCTATTAGGTACTGTTTGTTATTTAGAAACCACAGGGTGGCCTTTATTAGTTGAAATGTGCTCCACGTTTCTATGCAATTAGGTGATATTAGTGATGTCTGCCGATTTGCATGGATTCCGCTGCATATAGAATTATATGTAAAGAGTCAGAGCTGTAAGGCTTCATTCCAGCCATTGGTAGTTTGCCTGGATAAGGAACTAAACAGTTAATAACAATAAATCAGTAACGGTCCATTATTTACTAACAACAAAAACATTTTAGTATTTCAAATTAATATAAATATATATTTTCAGAACAGCAGGAATAGTAGCATCAAACTACAGACTGGCTTCGATTGGCATTCAAGGAAACTAACAAAATGTAGGTGTACTGATAAATAAGTTCACTTTAGCCTAACTCGGTGTGATATAATTATACCTACATAAATCATTTGTTATTAAAGATTCTCTTTGTAAAAGTGGTTTTTATTCCTATCTGATTGTGTTTTCCTTGTCCAATGAAATGTGCATTCACAGATTAAAAACAACTTCTTCTATTAAATATATAACAAACTTCTTGGAGGGTTCCAAAAAGTTTGTTACCGTGACGAAAATTATTAAAATTATGACAGAGTTAAAAGCCCCAAAACGACGATAAAGTGAATCACGTCTTTATATGGAACTAGCTTTTGCCCGCGGCTTCGCCCGCGGTAAATTTGGTAGCGCCTTATTGTTTTGTAATAGCAACGCTAAGTTTTCCTGTTTCTTCCCTCTTTCTCCCTCATCACCCACTCTTTTTTTTAAAAAAATTGCCTATGTCCGTCTCCTAGTTCCCAACTATATCTGTATCAAAATTCATCAAAATCGGTGTAACCATTAAAGCGTGAAGAGATAACAAACAAACAAAAAAAACTCACTTTCGCTTTTATAATATTAGTAAGGATGTTATTAGTAGCAGCGTATAGTAGGTAGGTATTTTAATGTAGTTATATGATTTCGATGAGGCTCGGGTCCTTGAGACACTAAATGGAATAAATCAATTTAAAAAGTCCGTCATTTATACTTTTTTGCGTATACGGTCGGAAGATAGTTCAACAATGTATCAATAGATGGCGGGGAACTCTCTACAATATTCTGAAGAAAATACGCTTTGTTTTAAGCTTTTTATCTAAACATTTGCATTAAAAATATAACAATTATTAATAAAACAAGAGTCATTACATCGTTTGATTAGATTACTTTCATGTTCTACATTTTTCGTAGTTCTATCACTGCTCAGGATAGAGCAACCACATATGACCCGTCTCCAAGTTTGCGGTCTCCTGTAGTTCGAATCATTCGGTAGAAACTGTCTCAAATAGCCTTTTTGATATTGCAGGCGCTCTGCTTTGCGCGCGTTTTCTTTCTATCCGGCCCAGTATTACACGTTTTTTCAGACACGCACACATAATAATATGTCTGAAAAATCAGAAAATACGCTCCTGTCGATTGAGGAAAGCAGTTTGGTGATGTTGTTCTCGTGGACGAGTTGGACGAGATGCTCCCATTACGGTCATATCTCGGTCCATGGATTACGTATCAGCTTTCACAAACACCACATCTCAAAAACATCCATTTTTCTGCTTTCACGACTTTTGTTGCACCACATTACAGAGCCAAAAAAGAAATATTGAGAACACCAGTACACGGACCAATAATCCGCCGGATGTCGCGTCTTCCAAATTTTTCCCAGGTTGGACATTGCACTTTTAGCCATACCAGTACGACAGCGAATTGCCTCAAGGCTGCACTCACAAATAAACAGAGTTGAGCTCGTGAGCTCACAACCGATGAACTCATAACCGACCAGAAGATTTGAGCTTGGAAGAAGTACGTTGTTTCATGCGAAATTTTCTTCAGACGTACAGCACCCGCTTTTTGTTCAATCACTTCAAAATTTGGTCCTCCTAAGGTATGCTACGCACAGCGTCCCATATCCACCGGTCAACGACATACCTTTTGCGTAAAGAAATAGGAAAAGCTTGCAGCACATCGCGAAACGAAATATAAAATTGACACAATGATATAAACAATTTTGACACAGTATAAGTCTGGACAGTAAGAAAACTAGGCCTAGTTGTAGAAATAAATACCTACGCTCCACTGCAGCTTTAGCGTTGTCACTCTAAATATTTTTGAAACTGAACTATTTTTAATATCATATCGGATTCTGTGTTCTGTAGTGATAAAAAAATCGAGTTGTTATTTTAACTCGATTTTTTTATCACGAACAAAAACGTAGTTAAAAAATAAAATTTAAGTAAGCAATCTCATGGCTTCGGTTATTACTAGTAAAAAAAGATCGTTTATAACACGGATCAGTTTAATATTAATACAAAACAACTTGTGAGCTTTATCACTATAGCGTAACCTTTTACATTTTTGGCGTGAGCCGCGGATAGATGAAAACGTGTCCTTGGGTATTTGCCGGAAGGGCGTGCGGTGGACGCCGCAAGCGACGCGCGGCATATGTGATGCTAATATTTATCTTGTTCATGTTATTTTCATATGGTTATTGTTTATTTAAGAGCGTGTAAGTATTAGAAGGGCGTGCATCAGGCATAAGAGAATTCTAATATAGAGCCAAGGTAATCCTTTTCTAATTTGAAACGCATAGTACTGGGTTTTAACCCGAAAATGATAGCAATTAAAAAACCACTACATTAAAAAAAGAAATATCTTTATATTACACAGTTACAATTTTTTTACTAAAAATATTTTCGTCTGCTACGACATGTTCGGTATACTTTATTATTAAATTTTATACTTTAATGAATTCTCATTCTTATGAATATCTTCTTCAAATAAACTATTAGGATACAAGGAAAGGGTACTATAAAACCGATTTTGTCTTATTTATGCATTATGATTATGGAGTAAATGCAACCACTCGTCTTGACGCGGCACTCACGACTGACAGCACCGCGATGTCCGCTTAGAGGTCTCGTATTCGCGTGTTAGTGTGAGTGTGCCGTTTCGAACGTTAGTACGTAGTTTCCGTACTGTCCATATTTTTACTGTGATTTTGATAACTTGCAACGTTTTGAAATGCTGACATGTTTCGTTTTATAGACGCAGTAAGTCGCTTTGGTATGTTGCAAATTCTAAACGTTTTTCGTTTTTGTGACAACTATTACGCTGTTTGTCCTCGGAAACTTCATTCTAGAGAACGAAATTCGAAATTCGAAAGGTGAAATCAGTTTTCAGATGTTTTATTTCAACACGTCCCACCATGCTATCATTGGTTCTGGTGAAACCAATCAAGCACTTCGATGTGATTGTGAAGACCCTCAAGGTGGTACCGAGCTCTCAATGGTGCTGGTGGAGCCAATAAAGCGCAAGAAGGTGTGTTATATTATGTGATCTCGATCTCAATAAATTGGTGAAATCGGCCCTAAGTAAGAGACAGCAATGCTCAAAGTTTAGTTAAGTTTCAGTACAACTTGTGTTCTGGAAGGATCCCTGATTGTTGTACTATGTGTGACCCATGCTACTTGTAAGTATGTAGGTCACCCCATATCTTAAACAAGGGTAATGTAAGTGGCAACTTAGAGATTATATCTTATGGGTGGGGTTGGAATTTCTCATGGAGTGGAAACTTGAGACTATGGAGTATAATAAGGCTTAATAATCTGGCACTTGGAAGTTTTAGCGTTTGTTAATTAATATGCTGCGTGGATATATTTTATAGTTTGGATCTTTCTAGCTTTCGTGATTAGTTTTATTTATTGTCCACTAGCTCTGCTCGGCATGCGTTGCAATGCCATTTCTACCCTACCTATCCTACTTACCCTGCCTAAAAACCATCCTTAGACTTCAATAAACATTAAAAAAAAAGAATTGGTAAAATTGGTCCAGGCGTTGTTGAGTTATGCGCTTACCAACACATTTTGAGATTCTTTTTTATGTTATAGATTACCTCAAAAGGAAAAAAAAACGGAACCCTTATAGAATCACTTTGTTGTCCGTCTGTCTGTCAAGGCCCTTTATCTCTGGAACGAAGGTATTGAGTTGAAATTAAAACTATATACTCAATGTGGGGCCATGAATTGCAAAAAATCTATCCTCCAAGTAAACATGCTCAAAAGATATTGCTGATTATGTCGCACGTTTGTACGGGACTCTAGGTTCGCTTTTGGACGGTTTTTTTAAATACTTAATACGATGAGGCGTCCTAGAGTGGAGTAGGCTTGCCCAAAAAAAAAAACGATTCACTCGAATTCATTATCTCAGTAGCCACCTCGTTTCTAGTCATAACCTCCTTCATTAAGTTTATACATCGTGTCGTTGGTCTGGCTCTATGCTTCTCTATTATTTTTTATTTGTCGCCCCTTCAAGTACCAACTTTTTAGCCATACTACACACAGTACTTCAAACAGTCCATCTATAGATTCCTTGCTCTTTTATCTACTCTTATTGCAACCAATTGATTACCTTTACTAACCACAATTCTAAGATTAACGCCTTCTTACAAGAAAAATACAAAAAATACTTATTACTATTTATAATAGTCAACGCTGTTAGCGCAGTGGCTGAGCGATCGACTGTCGATATCAACTGATTCCCACGGAACAAATATTTGTAAGGCCTACAGATCGTTGTTCCGGGTCTGGCTGTTTGTGTATGTGAGTTAAAATGGTTGTAAACGCACCCAAGATATAGGAGAAATTACCAGAGTGGGACAACATTTTTTTTTTATAATTTTAGTATTTCTCACCGTTTATAACATGTACGTTAACCGAAGCTGCATCAGCCATGGTCGGCACACAGCTATAGTTCCCACTGTCTCCTGGAAGCAGCTTCTCCACAGTCAGCCGTGACGTCAGCTGCTCCGTCCATTCTGTCTTCAGTCTCACTCGAGGCTCTTCTTGCAGCTCGTTTTCTTCTAGTTCCTTATACTCTATTATGTTTGATCCTGGGGAGAAAGATTTTTGTTAGATTTCGGTAGGGAAGTTCAGTTTTGTCGTTGTTACTAATAATTTCAAGTTAGGTTCAAGATCTTTGTTGCTTTACCATTATGTACGGTGGCAATTTTGTAATTGAAATCATTTTGTCTTGTTACGATTTTTTATTTTGTTTAATGTTTGTTTTCAATAATTATTGTTAGTTGTTTAGTAGTTTTTTTCCTTCTAAGGGAAGGAGAGATTTTAATTAATAAACTAATTATAAATAAGTAATATTACTAGTGTTATGCGATTATAGAATAGAATAGAATAGAATATACTTTATTGCACACCAAAATCTTAAAACAAAACTATTATACAAAAAGATGTTAAATCTATGGTTACAATGGAAGTCTTATCGCTAATAGCGATATCTTCCAGACAACCTTTGGATGGACTGTTAGAATATAAAAATACAACGGGGGTAGTCAATGGTGTACCTACAGCTAATACTACACAAACAATTTAAAATATTATTATTTATTCAAAATATATAAATACATAAATAAATACACATAATCTATTGATTTAACATGTGTTTTAAAATATTATGTGGCTGACAAATAGGATATGTGTCAAACATTGATTAAGAAAAATTCAATGACATTAAAGGGAAAGAAAATGATTTACAACTAAGGTTTTAAAAGCAACGAGTGACTGAGCTTGTCTTACTGACAACGGCAATTCGTTCCACAAACGGACAGCCTGAACCGTGAAAGACTGGTCATAAAATTTTGTGGAATGTTCAGGCATCAAAAGTCTCAAATTCTCCGATGATCTCAAGTGTCTAATATGTGTGTCATGAAGGAACTTGAAACGTTCTTTGAGATAAGAGGGTGTTGTTGGATTAAAAAGAATACTGTACAGTAATGATAAAATGTGAGCATTCCGGCGAAGGCGGATAGGCAACCACTTGAGCTTAACGCGAAACTCTGAAACATGATCATATTTACGCAAGCCGAATATGAATCTTATACAAAATTTTTGGAGTCGCTCAAGCTTTTCCAGTTGCACTATAGTGAGATCTGGATCGCGATTGTCATTTATAATATAATATTTTTATTTCACATATGCTTACATGGGCACTTATAAAACGTCGATGTCGATCGGGGAAGTCGTATTCAGAACATAGGTAAAATAGTATAATAATGTAATGTTAAAAAAAATGGGAAATAAATATAATATAAGAACTTACCCTTATACCAAAATATCGTGCCCAGGTCGTGAGGACCCTGACTTAGTATGCACGTCAGCGACAGTGAGCTACCCGTCTTCACGTACAAGTCCACTGGACCCAAGATGTGGGCTTTCGCTTCTGTTGACAAATAAACAACAAAATATAATAATAAAAAAAAAACACACACTTTTAGCACGCACTAAAAATTATTTGGATTTAAGTCACGTGACTATTTTTTTTCGTATTTCTCACAGCAAACTCTTTCATTTGATACTCATATCATGGGGGTGGATTTCAAACAGCCAGTCCGCCATTTTGGGGAGACCGCCATATTGGATTTATAATGACGTTTATTAGCTAGTCATGTATTGTTATCCGAATTCAGAGCGTATCCAAAATTTCATCCTAATCGAAGACCAGGAAGTGGGTCAAATTAAGATTTCAAGATTTTCTTACATACATAGTTACAAGTGAAACTAATAAACGCGTGTTAAAAACGAACAGAATTAGTATGACATTCAATTTATCAAAAGAAAAAAAACCGGCACAAAATGAAACGAACGAACGAACCCTTAAAACAAACAAAATTATAATTCAACTTACAAGAACTTCAACTAACGAATACCGACTTAGAACATTAAAATGAATCTAACCACTTGACATGCTGCACAAGTTGGTGCACATCCCCGGGGAAATTACTTGCTAAGATATCCTAACATACGGGACCCTAATGGCATCACTTTGTTGTCCATATGTTTGTCTGTCAAGACCCTTTATCTCAAAAACGCTTCGAGGTACCGAGTTGAAATTAAAACCATATACCATCACTATATATTTAGACGGACCTGTTGGTCTAGTGGTTAGTGGCCCTGACTGCTGAGCCAGAGGTCGTGGGTTCGATTCCCACCCAGGACAAACTTTGTGTGATGAGCATGATTGTTTGTTTTGTGTCTGGGTGTGATTTATCTATAATATGTATGTATTTATAAATTATATAAGTATGTATATCAGTTGTCTGGTTACCATAACACAAGCTCTGCTTAGCTTGGGATCAGATAGCCGTATGTGAGTTGTCGAAAGATATTTATTATTTTATTTATTTATCATTCATATCTGTGGTCCCTTGGAGCTGTGAAAAATCAACCCATTAGGCGCGCGCCCACACGACCAACAGTCGAGGCGCAGTTGACGCGCGGGCGCATTAAGCGCGTCGCCCACAAGATCAACAGTCGAGGTGCAGTTGAGGCGCAGGCACATACGAGGCACGCCGCAACGAGATTTTATTTACAATTGTCGTGTGGGCGACGCGCCTTAAGGCTACGCAGTCAAAAGATAAGGCCGTTTGGGTAGATATACTTATTATTATTTGCATATCGTAATGTGTGAAGATCATACAATAAGCTTAAAGCTTCCACACAATTATTGATCCTGTAGGATAAAGCAAAAATTATAACAGAATTTGTGAAATAAAATTACAACTAGTTTCATTAAAATGTTAAAACATGTCGCAAGTTTGTACGGAACCCTCTGTGAGCGAGTCGAACTCGCACTTAGACGGCTTTATTTTATAAAGTTGATCTTATTCCAGATTGTGAAGGCAGTGGTGTTGCCATAGAATAATCAAGTCTTTCAATGCTAGATAACTAAGTCACTCCCATCTCAAAATGAAATTGAATTAACAATTTAGCTTACAAATCTTATTCACAAGTCTCTAAATATTCATCACAAAATTATTTAATGAATACGTTTAGTTACTCCCCACAGCATATAAAAACAAATATTCAGCTTAAAAAACCCTCGTACATTTATAAAAACCGTATCACACAATTTTGTAACGACTAATTCCAAGTCTCTTTATAAATTAGAAAATTTCCAGACTTTATTTTACGCCATCCTGAATTTAGCTAAAAGCCAAATCTCCCAGCAACATTATCAAGACTGTAACGACATTTAAAATTCAAATTATTCTCCATAATATGAAAAATGTATTCGTGGAATCCACTCAGCTCACACGACTGAAAGTCTTAGTAACAGAAGTGTTCTCCATAACAATAATAATTCTATGAATATATAAATGTGTTGTGTAATAGCTAAGATAAAAAAAAAACTCATTTTCTCGTTTACTGTCCCAATTCTGCTAGAGATGTTGTCTGCTAAGATATTAAAGACACAAGAGCCTATCAAGTACCTTCAAACTGTGATACAGCACGTCTGTACGAGGATGAAAATGCCCCTTAAAACGATGAACAAAAAATTAGGCCAAGATTAAATCTGGCGAAGCCCGAAGGTTGCGCTGAAGCCCTCATTTCACATTGTTATCGCGGGATTCGAAAAGTTCAAGGAGGTTCATGCAAGGAGTTTCTGTAGTCACGGCCACTAAGCAAGAATAAAGAAAATTGGGGGCTGTTAAAAACTTTATGCAGATTAAGAATGTAAATGGAAAGAAATAGCTGGTAAACAACAAATATTTAGCTTTTGTACACGGTATTATTTGTACAGTCGACTTCAGTAACTAAGACAGTAATCGTCTCGGCAAACAATTTTAAATTTGCATAGTAACTGTAACTAGGGACATTGTAGTTGCTTTGTTTACTGCAGCGACAACTAACAATAACTTTAAAGTGAAACAGTTTTCAAGAAAGTTAAGCGAACCCAATTCAGTTATGAACACAGTTGAGAATGTTACAGAAATTGCTTTTTTAACTCTGTTTGAAAATACCTCAGACATGATTGATAGAAATCATTAGGATTCAAAATATCGTGCCTGTAATCCCATGAGAGTTTGGTAGAGGTATATTAACCTAATACAACACCCACATTTTGTTACTTATATTTATGACTCCTGAGCACATGTGACTAAAAGAGTGATAGATCTGAATGTTGATGGACGGAGAGCCATAGAAAGGCTAAAGAATAGATGAACGGATTGACTAAGGAATGATATGAAGAAGAAAGGATTAAATGATGCCGTGACGTCTGATAGGGGAGAATGGAAGAAGAAAACGTGTTGCGCCGACCCCAAATAGAATGGGACACGGGCAGGAAAATGATGATGATTAATGACTCCTGAAAAGGGAAGTAAGTTTACCAGCAACTAGCCACAAACCGGCCAAGTGCAAGTCGGACTCGCACACAGACGGTTCCGTACGAATTTGCGATATAAACGGCCGTATCTGAGGTCTGCGTAGATTTAGAGGGTTGGTTTTAGTATGGCTTCAAAGGACTACAGACTAGACTTTATAGTTTTACTTTTAACTCAATACCTCTTAACTTTCCCGAGATAAAGAGTCTTGACAGACAAACATATGACAATGTGATCCTAAAAACGTTACTTGTGGAACCAAGTTCAATACCGTGCGTTGCGAAAGGGGACTAGATCAAAAGTTGTAACGTAATTTTTTGCTATAGTTGTAAGCAGTGCGGCGAGCGCGTGTTTCTCTGTCTGTCTCTCTCATAGAAAGCAAGCCAGTTATTTTCGTATCGTCTTTCTATTTCTCATTAAGCAGTGTGGTGTCGCGACGATTATTTTTGTTGAAGGTATAAAGGTTTTTTGTACATAATAAATAATAACTTCGTTCCATCCGGGTGTCCCTTGACACCTCTGAAGTTTTTATTTCCTTTTGTGGTATGGAACCCTAAAAAAACAATAACAGTTGCTGGGAACCAAGCTTTCGCGCTTTCAACCAACAAAACAACCATGAATTTAATATTATCGCTTGTTTTATGTATGATATGAACTCTTAACGATTATATTAGTGTAACACCCCAAAGAATAAATTAAATTACGACGCAATTACCAACGTTTTACGTGTAAATAGGTTTCGTTGTGATCTCACGAAATATATTTACGTTATGAACCATGAATAAAGATAATGAAATTCGGCTTTCATATTGTGGAGCCTTAGTTGGAAATATTTTATGAGATTTTGCTTCTAAGATCTTATTGAAACTCTCTTAGATTTTATTTAAGGTCTCTTGAGTTATATGCTACAGTAATTTATTCATATATTCTGTTTTATTTTGTTGCTGCAATAGCACTTTCTCAGACGTCTAAACTATTTACTGCTCTCCAAACTTGATATATTACTTCTAAATATTTTCATCTGTAACATTTTTAGGATTCATTGCCTCAACCAGAAAAAACGGAATCCTTATAGTAGGATTACTTCATTGTCCGTCTATCTGTATCTTATACGCGTGTAGGTATCGAGTTGAAATTCAAACCATATACCCAAGTCTGTCTGTTTAAGGACCGCTTTTTTTTCTTTTTTTTGGGTTGAGAATCATCAAATAACTTCCCTCTCTCTGGACGCAGTGGGAGGGAGTGTCAGACTTGTACTGACTAAAAAACACCCTTGTTCCTTCTATTGCCCTTTACGTTTCGGGGTCGCGGTATCTCTTCTACAACCCGCACCCCAGCATGCACCAGCAGCAGCATACATCTCTTTGAGGCACGCGTGAGACACTGACGCGGCCCTGTCGTCAGTAGACGGACGGACGGTGAGCTACCCATTGCTGTCCACAGACCCGCACCTACGGTGGCCCGGCAGTCGTCTCGCGGCGACCAACGTCCGGGGCGTCTCCCGCGGTGGCTGGGCTGGTTTCAGGTTCTCTCCCTCAAACACCCTGCCACCTCCTTCGCCAGCATGACTGCTTCGCACAAGGAAGTGACCGCTTCCCATACCTTCTCGCTCCGGACCATGGACTGAACCAGGGCCGGACGTGAGAGATCGCTGCCGCCGATAGCCCCCTATCAGCCGCTAAAAATTCAACACTATAAGGTGCGTCGCCCACACGACCAACAGTCGAGGCGCAGTCGGGGCGCTAGCGCGTGAGGCACGTCGCCCACACAATACCTATTTGTAAAGAAAATCTCGTTGCGGCGTACCTCTTATGTGCCTGCGCCTCAAATGCACATCGACTGTTGATCTTGTGGGCGACGCGCCTAATGCGCCCGCGGCTTCGTCGACGTTGTCAAATTTTTGTAGTAGGTTTGTACGGAAATACACGATTCCGACTCATTTCATTCCAAATATAGTTAATATCGGTTACCCTATAATATCGAAAACCACATTTTCAACACCAAATCCATCATCCATTATGCCTTTACCAAAATATCTATATAAATCAAAACTTTCAGTGACAGCCACAATCCCTAAAAACATCTAAGCGTTTGACCCACTTACTTCGTAAATATTCAAGTTTCGGGAGCGTGTTTTGCCGTGTCATTAGAGCGACTTGAGAGCGGCAAGACAGCGACGTATTAAGTGCTCAGAAAGCTAGGAAAATTGCAATGTCAAGTGACTCCGGTACTACCCCTTTGTTGTATGTATGTAGATGGAAAGTTTGCGGTGAAACTTAGACTGCGTTGGTAACGAACGCTCCTATTTCGCTTAGTTTACGCTTCTATCAAGTTATTTGACGCTTTGGTTCTGGATTTGAGATTATTTCGTTAAGGTTTTGGAGTTTTGTTTCAGTAACACAGTTTAGTGTTGATTATTAACTGATCGTCGTAGAAAGCAGAGGAATCTTTTTTGTAATATTGCCTACACACTGTTTAACCTCTCAATTACCGCCATTATTTACGTCAACTATCCGTCAAGCACCGCCGGGCGGGCTCTTATCGTAAGCGTAATCTGATTTTAAAACTTATCTTTACTACAAATACAGTTTAAAATCGGTCGGGGTTTGGTGGCACAAATTTGTATTAGCGGGGTTCAACGGTAATACTTGATTACTGGCACGTGTTTGTGCCACTGGGGCTCTAGAGGATAATACTGAGTAAAACACCATAATTTTTGACTAATTTCTAGAAAAGAGGAGATTTTCAGATCGTGTTTTTATATACACACACAAAGTACAAACATAATATTAAGAAAGCATACTATAAATATATTATCATTATAATGTGCATTATTGATCTCATTTCATGATATTATTATGCATGTACCAAAAATATTACCACGGCCCATAATTTGAATATAGTGAGACTACAATAATTATTGAACTATGTAATTACTTTCTGGCAAATAAATAAATTGAATTTTACATGAAAAGATCAAGTATATTTTTAACTATAAAACAATTTCCAAATAGCCTTTTATCTTAATTCATATTTTTAAGTTTGCAACGTATTAAAGTTAATTTTATATTAAAAAAACAACTTTACTCAAATATTGAAATATACCAAAACGAATCAATACCTGGTACATCACTTTAAGATACTGCATGTTTGAAATTAATGTATGGTGTACTATTTATATTTACTTTTTCTTGTTTATCATGATAGAATTCCTGGATCGATATGATTGTACGATCTCAAGGTCTGGTTAAGGGAAGATGTTCATGTTTTCGGTTAGAGAAGTCCCAGTTTGAAGATATATATACTGATGCCAAGTAATAGAAAACTATGGTAGAACAATACATACTTCGCCATCATCATCATCACAAAAAATAAAGAACAAAGAATTCATGGATGGACAAAGATGAAGAATACGATGTCAATAAATGAAGAGATGATGTTAAGTAATAGAAAACTATAGTAGAAGAAGACATACAGCGCCAACCTAAAATAAATTGGGATAAGGGCATGAGAATCCGGGGTTGCGGGTTGTTGGAAAGAGGTACTGCGGCCCCGGAACATAAATGGCACAAGAAAGAACATGGGTGGGTTTTAGTTAGTACAATTCTAACACTTATCCCTGCTCCGCCCAGTGCGGGGGAAGTTATTTGATGACTTACAATCCGTAAAATTAAGACATAAGAATGTTGAAAACTGACAAATCTAATCATCTAATATATAAAATTCTCGTTTCACAGTTTTCGTTCCCATACTCCTCCGAAACGGCTGGACAGATTTAAGCGTAATTTTGTGTACATATCGGGTAGGTCTGAGAATCGGCCAACATCTATTTTTCATACCCCTAAGTGAGCAGCTGGTGAAACCGCTGGGCACAGCTAGTTGTATATATTATCATGGAGAAACTATTTATTTTTAAGTCTTAGTCATTCGTGATTTATAACTGTAAAAAAAAACCGTGATAAAAAGAACGAAAGCGTGAACCACGTGAACTGTATCGGATTTATTTGATAAAGAATTTAGTTCGAAAGTAGTTACGTGCATCTAATCAATCAGGAAACGCTAGCGTGACGATTTAAATGGCTTTCCGAACGATTGGACTCAAAACGAAACACGAAACATGAAAACAGAAATTTCTAGAAAGAGCGAACCATTTCGTTAACTAAAGAATGGCTCCGGTAGCTTTTGTGTTTTGAAATAAAAACTCCTTTCAACGACTCTGCAATGCGGATGATAAAATTAGACTTCTAACAAGAACGTTGACACCTTTCTGTGGCTGAATACAAACATTTTTGTGTTTTTAGTGCCTTAACCTTTATGAAAGTTTCAATTAACCTCTTCAGTATTAAAGACGCTAATAATGTCGAACGGCAAATTTCGTTACAGCTAATATCTTTCTTTATTGTGTTAGGAGCAGATATTCATTCATGTTTGTCAGACTGTCAGACTTCTAACTTGTATTTAATATAAATTGTTTTTCAGCAAAATTCACAAAAGTTTTGTGAGTGTGTTTTCTAATCCTTACTAATATTACAAAAGCGAAATTGTTACGTCTTCACGCCATTGCTAAACCGATTTTGATGAATTCTGGTACAGAGATATTTGGGACTCTGGAGACGGACATACGCGTTTTTTTGTTTTAACGTTAGTTATGAGGGAGAAAGAGGTAAGAAAAGGGAAAACTTTACTATTTTAGCTTTACTATTACAATCAAATGAGGCGCAAGGGCAAAAACTACAGGTAGCAGGTACCTGCAAATCAGGAAAGGGAAACTGTGTTACCCCAAATTTAATGCGAGCGAAGCCGCTTGCAAAAGCTATAGTGTATTCACGGAGACGAGTTAGTAGAGCGCTATCTCACTCACACAATTTTTTAACTGCAATTGGTCAGTGATAAACGCTAAGGCGGTGTACACAGTGCGAGTACTTTTTAGTCTACTCATACTTCCCGTACTGTGCAGACGTGCTCTTACTTGTGACTGTACGCTCAACTTGTGAACCGGCTGGTGTATTGGATTTTATGATTGATTTAATGGCGGATATCGAATAACCTGCTGAGAAAAAAAAGGCGGGCTTTTTTGTCTACCGAGAAGACTATGATTTTAAATATGCACCACGCAATGAGAATTCGGCCTCCAAGGGTGACCTTCTCAAAGCTGTTGCATCTTCTTTAGGTGTTCACTGGGCTTCTGTTCATAGAATTTTAAAAGAGAAGAATGATAGTGGTGAGCTAAAATCTCCTAAGAAATTGAAGCAACGTTCGTCAATACAATTGTTAACTTTACAAAATGTGCCATCAGAAATATAGTCCACAATTTGTGCACAATGACATACCTACTCTAAGATTTTAAAGAAAATAATATGTTATAAACTTGTATAGGTAGATATTATAATAAAATAAAGAAAATTTTATCATTACCTCTCGATTTTATTTCATTCCTTAATATCCATCAGTTAAATAAAAAAGTAGGTAACCATAAACAGATTCTATAAAATAAATGTCTCTCAATTTATACGACAGACGAAGCCGCACGAATAAACTAAGCGAACTTTTAAGAAGCGCAGTGTGAACGCACATTTACATTTCTAAGGTATTGTTAACGCCCACTAACCCTAAAAATGATTTTTTTGTCTTTGTCATTTGTATGGTAATGTGCGAAAGAGAAGGCGCTATACTAACTCGTCTCCGTGAATACACTATAGTATCTAATATTTTGAAATCCACAGATTCTCAGAAAATTAATCTCTAAAAATTACTTCACAATTTTATTTCCAACTACCAACCAAAGTTACCCTAATATTAATTGGATCTACGATTGAAACTACGTATAACGAAGTTATTTCTTCATTTCTTTCCCAACTTCCAGTCACGTGCAAACCCCAGAAAGATTAGAAAATTAAAGTAATTGCTTTGATTGGACTCAACGTGCCTCGGAAAGTACGTTAAGCCGTTGATCCTGGCTGTCATTTGTAGATCTTCGATAATCGTGACTGGTAGTCATAGACACTATAGTATGTCCATACTATAGTGTCTATGACTACCTAGGCTGCCTAGCAGCATACCGGCCTACTAGATAATGCCATACCAAGGGGTATGGCATTATCTAGTACTAACTAGGCTGGTCTTATAGTCAGTCGCTTCATTCCCAATTGGTATTCAACTATTTAATTAGACTGAAAGTTGAAATACAAGGTGTAATTTGTTTATAGGGTACATTGCATAGTTATAAACCCGGAGGGATGAGAGGGGTCAACATTTGCATAGTTTCTATCCCAAACAGAAAAATCCGTCGGTATTGAAGAAAAGAACTTGAAAGGTCAAGGGATGGAACGAAGTTATTATTTATTATGTACTAAAACCCTGTATGCACTCAACAAAAATAATCATTGCGACAACACACTGTTCAATGCAAAATAGAAATACGAAACAAAAATTAACTGCCTTGCTTTTTTATGAGAGAGAGAGAGACACACAGAAAAATTCCGCATGGCTTACAATTATAGCAAAAAGTGTCTTTACAACTTTTGGTCTTAATTTTTCCGTACAGTCCCCTTTCGCAACGCGCGACATGTAACTTCGTTCCAAAAACATGGTCAAAACGTAAGGAATATCCACTTTTCAGAATTATTATTTATTATTATTATATCATTTATTTCAGAATAATTCCATACAAAATTGTTAGTAAGCCTTAAAACTATGTTAGTAAGTTATAACTTCTTTTGATTTATACAATTTTACATTAAAAAAGTACACAACCTGAGCTGTGTACCTTATTCCAGTGCCGCACTATAGGACAGTCAACTTTATCTACTATGGTGTCCAGAAGTATAAACTGCAAGCAAAATTTTAAGAATCACTAAAACAAATTATTGAGGAGTACAGGATCATTTTTTTTATAAAAAAAAACGATATATTTACTTAACGTTCACACAACGCACTCCAGCGTCTAGTTCTAGTGTACTGTGTTAGAAAAAGCTAGGCAGATGATGATTATAATGATGGACTTACCAACGACATTGAGCTGAAAGGCGAGAGACATCTTCGGTTCGGTGTTGACTTGACACTCGTAGATACCCGCGTCCCTTTCTTGCGGGAATTTTATTTGTAGCGTCCAGTTTTCTGATTTTTCTGGTCTGATCACCTGCGAGCAAAAAAAGGTTTTAAAAATAAAGTCTTTACTTGTTGTGAAAATAATGACTAGGCTTCCTCCCGCGACTTCGTCTGCATAGCATAGTTACTTTGGGCTAACGCTAACTATAACCCGCGTGATGATAAAAAAAAATCTTTCTGTCCCCTTTTCTTCTTTCTTTCTCCCCCTTATGTCATTAAAAAAACAAAAGCTTACGTCCGTTTCCAGAGTCCCAACTATCGATGTACTAAAATTCATAAAAATCGGTTTAGCCATTTAGGCGTGAAGACGTAACAACCAAACAAACAAAGATACAAACTCACTTTCGCTTTTATAATATTAGTGAGGATAATGAGAGGGCCTGTGGGCGGTGAGCAATGGGTAGCTCACCGTCCATCCGTCTATTGACGACAGGCCGTGTCGACGGCGTGTTAGTGTTTCACGCTTGCCTTAAAGAGACGTCAGCAAAGCAGAGGGGCCTGCCAGGGTCACCGCCTGCTGACCCCAAATTTCGAAGGCTATAGAATTCAGCCAAACGACCAACTTTGAATGCTCCATACGTTATACCAACCATGACAAAAAAATAAACAAAGCATGGAACAAAACTTCGAGAACATTATGAGAACATTAAACTTTAGTGCACAGTTATAAATAATTATTGTACTATCCCATCCTAGATTCAATTTGCAGATTGTATCACATTGTATTGAAGTCAAGCGTTATCTGTACTTAATGGGTAAACTTGTATGGACAGTGGATCTTATCGCGAAATAGCAATTAGGACTGTGTTGTATGAGCCAAAGGGGAGTTATTTGATGATTTATAAATAGCTAAACAAGTCAGCAAAGCAGAGGTTGCGGGTTGTTCGAAAGTGGAACGCAAAGAGCAATAGAAGGAACATGGGTGGGTTTTAGTCGGTAAAAGTTTGACACTTCCCTCCAATCCGCCCAGAGTGGGGGAAGTTATTTAATGATTTCCCACACAGCAAAGCAGAGAGGCCTACCGGGACCACTGCCTGTCGGGGTAGCGGGTTGTTTGAAAGAGATACCGCGACCCCGATACACAAAGGGCAAAAGAAGGAACATGGATGGGTTTTAGTCAGTAAAAGTCTGATACACACTTCTGCTCCTCCCAGAGTGGATGAACTGATGATTATCCATCCAAAAAAAGCGTTTAAAGAAGAACGACTAGAAAATTAGAAATCTAAAACGAATTTTGCGTAGAACCGTTCATTTCGTTTGCTAAAACTTTCGCCAAGTCACTCAATGTCATGTCTTTCAAAACGAGTTCACAAACTCTAGTTCCATAAAGAAGACAAAGTTTATTTGAAAGTTTCAGAAGTTTTCTTAAGGAATTGAATTTCCTGTTTGTCGAATTTATCGACAAGACAATTTTGATAAAAGTAAGTTTTTCAAGAACTAGATTTACGGTTTTTTCTATGAAATCTGCTTCAAGTATTCTGGTTTATTATTGGTACTTGAATGCACATATCATTGCGCCGATAATAGCCAAAGGGTTAGGCAGAGCTATCTATACTAATATTATAAAGCTGAAGTTTGTTTGTTTGTTTGTTTGAACGCGCTAATCTCAGGGACTACTGGTTGGAATTGGAAAATTCTTTTAGTGTTGGATAGTCCATTTCTTGAGGAAGGCTATAGGCTATAAAACATCACGCTACGACCAACAGGTGCTGAGCAGCGTGGGTGAAACCGCGAGGAACAGCTAGTATCCAATAATAATACACCTATATTCCGCCAGTTATGTTAAAATGCCATTAGCTGTTGTAATAGCACACAGAAACACACATACAGCGGGCCTATGGACGGTGAGCAATGGGTAGTTCACCGTTCGTCCGTCTATTGACGACAGGCCGTGTTGACGGCGCGTTTGTGTTTCACGCGCGCCTCAAAGAGATGCCAGCAAAGCAGAGGCTTGCCAGGGCCTCCACTTGCCGGGGTTGCGGGTTGTTCGAAAGAGATACCGTGGCCCCGGAATGCAAAGGGCAATAGAAACAACATGGGTGGGTTTTAGTCAGTAAAAGTCTGATACTCCCCCCCGCTCCACCCAGAGCGGGGGTAGTTATATGATGGTTTACCACCCCAAAAAAAAACACACACACCCATCTATAAGTATGTTCTCTTCTTAAATTTTGTTAGACTACGATTCTAAAATTAACTTCAATTTTTTTTATTTGTTGTGTTAATTATCACTATACAAAATAGGGAAGACCGGTATTTTCTACTACGGGCAAGATATGGTACATTCGCAAACATAAGTTGGCATCCTATAGTTTAGTGTTAAGCACATTGCACAGTTTCCAAGTGGAACTGAATTTCCGTTCATTAATTAACATGACAACTGGACAGATTAACGGAAATCAAACCACTTAGTTGTCTGTGGTTTAAATATAACCATGCATTATTTTAGTGGTTTTCAAATCTCATTAGAATATTATAATACAGTGTGCCACCTATTATTTTAACCAACTTCAAAAAGAAGGAGAATCTCTATTAAAAAGTTTAATTTTTGTATACTATATAATGTTATGCAATTTCTTCGTCAATTGTGGGCCTATTTTCAAAATTCTCCCGACAGATTTCCATATCAATTTTATTTATATTGCTTTTGTATTTTATGAGTTTTCTAAATATATTTTCGCTTGATGCATGTAAATGCTTAATTTTTTTTAGTAGTAATGGAAAATGAATATTCCATAAGAATTTGTATGAGACACCATTAATACTACACTTAAAAGGTTGAAAAAAAAAATGTATAAAGCGGTCTTCTACAAAAACACTAAGATTTTAAAATAATGTTACTTTCGGAAGTCGACTTTTGATTAATTCATCCACTTTTAAGTCGTTTTTGGAAGTCAGTTATTATTGTAACACAAGAACATGCATTATACAAATAAACGACTTGTTTAAATGCTTCTGAGAAATTCCTAACTGGTAGTTGGTTAGTAGTTTCGTATGAAGAACTTAGTTCTTGGATAAATGATAAGATTATTGGCAAAGGTAACGATTCCTACAGTCACTGAACTTATACACTGTATGCTACGTGACCAGCTACCCTACCATGACGTGTTATAGAACTTATTCCGCTGAGGGAAAGGGACAGAGCTATACAGGGTGTCTAGCGCTATCTGTTTTACTCAGTGGAATAAGTTCTGCTTTAAGATGTCATAGTAACACGGTGGAGCACACAGTGGCGATCTGCCCGGCTTGGGCGGAGCACCGCCGTGCCCTCGTAGAGGCAATCGGCGGCGGCGATCTCTCGCGTCCGGCCCTGGTCCAGGCCATGGTCCGGAGCGAGAGGGAATGGGAAGCGGTCACCATCTTCTGCGAAGCAGTAATGCTAGCGAAGGAGGTGGCCGGGCGTTTGAGGGAGAGAACATCTGCCCAACCCAGCCACCGCGGGAGACGCCCATGGCGCCGGGCGCCGCGAGACGACTTCCGGCCACCGTAGATGCGGGCCTGTGGGCGGTGAGCAATGGGTAGTTCACCGTCCGTCCGTCGATTGACGACAGGCCGTGTCGACGGCGCGTTCGTGTTTCACGCGCGCCTCAAAGAGAGTCAGCAAAGCAGAGGGGCTTGCCAGAGCCTCTGCCTGCCGGGGTTGCGGGTTGTTCGAAAGAGATACCGCGGCCTCGGAACGTAAAGGGCAAAAGAAGAAACATGGGTGGGTTTTAGTCAGTACAAGTCTGACATGCCCTCCCGCTCCGCCCAGAGCGGGGGAAGTCATTGGACGATTTCCCACCCGAAAAAAAAAAAAAAAAAAGATGTCATAGTAGGCCTACTGTATATTAAAAAAAAAATCATACCTGAAACCGTTGGTCCGATGTATAAGTCAGGATCCCGGCCGTTAATATATGGAGATCCCGCTTCCGTATCCACGAAACCTGGAACGAAGGGAGACTTTAGTACAGTGAAGAGCATTAATATCCGGGGTTACAGGTTGTTCGAAAGAGATACCGCGGCCCCGGAACGTAAAGGGCAATAGAAGGAACATGGATGGGTTTTAGTCAGTACAAGTCTGACACTCCCCCCGCTCTGGAAGTTATTTGATGATTTCCTTCTCCAAAAAAAAAAAAAACAAAAAAAGAGCATTAATATACAAAGCTTTTGGTTAAAGGATTGACACCATTTTTTGACAGAAAAACGTTGCTCTTTCCTGGAGTTTCACACTTTTACCCATTCAAGTTTCTTCTTTTGCCCTTTGAGTTCTGGGGCCGCGGTATCTTTTTCAAATAAAGAAGGAAAAAAGAAAGAAAAACTTTTATTTAATAACCCGCCACTCCGGCACGAAGTTAAGACTTTTGAAGTTTAGACGACACGGTTGGCGCAGTGGCTAAGCGTTTGACTGCTGCGCTACGTGTCTCGGTTTCGATCCCCGCACGGAACAATTTTTTTGTATAACCTACAGATATCTCCTTTCGCACATTCGCTCTATTCTCCTTTCGCAGGTCTGCGGGTAGAAATTTCTTAAGAAATAAGCAATAAATGCTGGCTGCTTGTGTATATGAGTTTAAATGTTTGTAAACGCACCCACGATACAGGAGATATTCCGAGTGTGAGGCAACGTTTGTTTTTGACGCCGAGAAAATGCCAAGTTTTAATAAATGCCGCCAAAAAATATTTCTCAGTTACGCCGGTTTTCTCACAATGTTGTTTCTTTACCAAAAACAAGAAATAATTATACAATACGCACACGAATTACTCCAAGTTGTTCTCTAAGAAAATCACCTTTGAATTTTACAAAGTTATACATCTTTCTCCTCATGACTGTACAAACTTTTACCATTTCTCGTTTCCCTTGACCTACTTTGATTCGGACTTTTCGTCACGGCACTTAATAATTCAACACTCGCAGAATCGTTCATCGTTTTCAAATTACAAATCAAGGGACGTGCTAAAATAATGTCTCCGAGTTTGTTTTTCAAAGAATTCTGTAATTGTTTTTTTTTTGTTCTAGAAGTGTGCCTGACAGATTGTCGTAGTCGAGAAACAAGTAATAAGTTGTGGATTACTTGTATTTAAGATAGAACGTAATTTTAACTTTTTTGCTTAAGGCATTGTTTAGACAAAATCCTATAGAATTTACCTATTTATCGTTGAAGTAAACAAGCCGTGTACACAAATTACCGTACATACTTTCTTGCTTTTGATTTTTTCTTATCCCGATCTGCCTCACTCCAGAGCAATTCCATCCACTGATCACGGTGTTGCACCTTTTGTCACTCATTATCGCAAAAGATCCAGCTAAGGCGTTCCACCATCCTGCCAGGGTTGCGGGCTGTTAGAAAAAAATACCACGGCCCGGGAACATAATGGGCAATAGAAGGAACACCCCCCTATTTAATTGATGATTTCCCATCAACCCCTTGCAGGGCACGCCAAAATAGTGGCGGTAAGTCCCTTCTTTAAGGAGTGGCTGCAGAGGCGCCATTGCATCCTCACCGGTCTTCACCAAACATGAAAGTTTCTGGAGGTTCCTTCACATAATCGGGTGGGAGGAAACACACAGGTGCCACCATTGTGACGATCACCCCGGGAATACCGTGGAAGATACGGTGGCGGTCTGCGCACCTCAGGCAGAGCATTACCGTGCCCTCGTAAAGGCGATCGGCGGTGGCGAGCTTTCGCGTAAACTTTAATGTTTCTAAACACTGCATGGCTGTGTGTTTAAAATCAATTTTTGTGCAGGTCTTGTACGTTAGTTTTATATGTATATACAACTTGGTTAAATAATCAGCTCATATTTTTCCCCGTCACATCATCTAATTTGTATTGAAGCAAGAGAAAAATGTGTGTGGTTTTCGCAAACAACTAGGTTTAATCACTAGCTAGCATTTAGTTTAAATTTAAACAAGAAAAGAAAAAAAACAGTTGTATTCGGATCAATTTCCTCCAACACCCACTTCATTACAAACAGAATTACAAAACAAATACTTGATCAATTCTTAATTAAAAATGAACAATCAATTTCCATTTGCAAGAATAATTTACGAAGCCAACTTCTCGAGGCAGCTTCCAGTTTAGATAGTGATGTTAAAATAGTTTATAATCGATACTTAGCTCGTTGTTGGACTACTGGTATTGTTTGGAAGTGGAACACTCTATATCTAGAAGGCTGTGGCGTCAAGGTTTATTTTTGTATTGAATGTATGTCAAGCGTAACTGGAGACAGTGGTATTAGGTCTTGTGATGCAAAATTCTAGCAGAGTAAAACAACTGCGTCGTTTGTATATAGATCGCCAGGACAGATAGGCAGTCGGCAGACTGTCAGTTTAATGATCTACAAGTTAAGCGGAGCGGATGGACGGCAAATGAAATGTCTTAGCCGAATTTCAATTCTATAAAGTTTACTAGCTTTTGCCCGCGGCTCCGCTCGCGTTAAATTCGTGGTAACACAGTTCCCCTTTCCTGAGTTACAGGGAACTTACTGCCTAACTTCAGTACTTACATACTTAACTTCACAACTATCAAATGATCCTTGTACTATAGAGTGACGTAACCAATGACGCATACAAATTTTAAATTTATGAATTAAAAAGTAATTTTTAAATACTAAACGTAAATTTTCAGCAGGAATATTATGTTTTTTGTAATCCTTACTAATATTATAAAAGCGAAAGTGAGTTTGTTTGTTTGTTACCTCTTCACGCTTTAATGGCTAAACTGATTTTGATGAATTTTTGTACAGAGATAGTTGGGAACCAGGAGACGGACATAGGCTATAATTTTTATTTTTAAAAGTGGGATGTGAGGGAGAAAAAGGGAAGAAAAGGGAAAACTTAGCGTTGCTATTACAAATCAATAAGGCGCAAGGGGAACTGTGTTACCCCAAATTTAACGCGAGCGAAGCCGCGGGCGAATAGAACAGTCTCTCGAAATTTGTCATCATAGTGCGTCAATTTGAGAAACAATTAACTACACTGACCGACCTATGAATATCAATTGTCACAACAACATTATACTATTGCCGACTAGGCCTTAGTGTGTGCCAGTATTGTTGTAAGATAATCGAATATGTAATACCCTAGAGAGCAACAGCTTGTGTTGACATTGCTTTGGTCACGAATTAACTGAAACATATTTAGTTAGGTTCCAGTTAAGCTAGGTACATAACAATAATTTATCTGGTCTAGAAACTAGCCTCATTACAGTACATTCTAGCTGTTGTGTGTTTTATTATTGGGTTGAGTGTCGTGAAAGGTTAAGGCAAGCCCACTTTGTGATGGACGAGGTTGTGGACTCAAGTGCTGATATTAATTTTTCGATTCATATGTCCTTCTTTAAGTTCATTTCGGATATCGGTGAAGGAAAACATTTTGAGGAAACTTGGAGTTATAATTATTATAAGTCTGAAATCGCCAACCCGTCTTGAGCAAGCGTGGCGATCAATGCTCGTGCCGTGGTTGAGAAGAGGACACACAGCTGTTAGTGGGACAGTGAAAGGCTAGTATTGTTTGATAGGTCTGAAAAGCCACATTTGTTGCATTCTAGCTGGCGCCAGCGGCTTCGCCCGCGTGATGATAAAAAAAAGTATCCTAAGTGTTATTCCAGATTATAATCTACCTTAGTGCCAATTTTCATTAAGATCCGTTCAGCCGTTTTGACGTGAAAGAGTAACAAACATCCATCCATACATATTGCAGCCTTAAAATATAAAATAGTACAGTACAGTAATAACTGTAGTAAATCTAATAAATTTAACTACCTAAATGTTTTACCAAAACTGTCCGAAAATAAATTACAAATGAATAGAAAATGAAGCAATGCGCAATGTGTGGAGCCATGTTTTCACACCAAAATTTGTTTTAGCCATCTATAGCCTTAAATGAAACAACAAAGCACACAATACGATTCAATTATGTTGAATTGTTTGTTTAATGTGCTTAAACACAGTCAGGAACATAAGAATCGTTTATCAGTTTTTTTGTAAAGCTTTTATTTAACTTGCAATGTATGTTATATATGTTACGGTGGATTCTTTATACTCAATTTTGAAGTAGATATCTTCAACTGATTGAGCTGAAATTTTGTATACACGTTAAGTTTGGATGACAATGCATGATATG
Organism: Ochropleura leucogaster; assembly: GCA_958449745.1. NCBI lineage: Eukaryota > Metazoa > Arthropoda > Insecta > Lepidoptera > Noctuidae > Ochropleura > Ochropleura leucogaster. The sequence continues at coordinate 8,930,954 of OY288224.1, read as the reverse complement.
TTATGTGACGTCATTCTAAATCCAATATGGCAGACCAACTAAGATGGTGAAGTAGTTATTTTAAATGCAATTCTACAATATGGGTATCAAATGAAAGTGCTTATTGAGAATAACTTGAAAAATAAATTGGCTTTATTCTAAATCCAATGTGACGGATGATCCAAGATGGCGGAATAGTTATTTTTAATACTATAGTGCTACAATATGGGTATCAAATTAAAGGAATGATTGAGAGTAAATCGAAATATTGTGACGTCATTCTAAATCCAATATGAAGGATCATCCAAAATAGAGGAATAGTTATTTTAATTAATTGGCAAACGACCTTGCATCAATAATGCGTTGAATGACATGAACAGACTAAGGGATCTAGGCAATGATAACTAAAACATAAATTATAAGCAAAAAATACTTTATTTGTCCTAAACCACATTCTACATTCTTTCGTTGAGCTCCTTGGGTTATGAGTCGAGCTACACGATAAGTGACAAATGCTTGCACTGACGGGACAGGTCCACTCAATCTGTGTGGTGCTTTCTTAAAAAGACTACTTCAGACACTAATCTGCATAGTCCTCATGTAAGTTGACCAAGATTTTTTTTGTCTGGACTTTAAAAGAGACTGTGACCTCTGAGTTTGTTTCGGCTGTTTCTTCTCAGAGTAGTCGGGTACAAAACACCGTCCTTATCTAGTTTTAAAAAAAGACGTGTAAAAGTGTTTGTGAAAACCTACTTGCAAAATAAACATCATTTATCATTTACATATTTTAAAATTATAATTAAGTAAAGAAAACGAGATTTTTACCGTGAGAATCGTTAAAGATAAATTAAATTGCATACCTATATGTTAAAAAAAAATATCGACACTCCATAGAAAACTAAAAAAATATTAATCATTTTATTGTAATGAAATGTCAATGTCGAAAAGCACGATGCTGTGGCGAAAACAGTATACTACATACTTAGTTATTCCATTCGACCATTGACTCGACCACATCCTTACTGACGCATCTAATTGACATATTATTGCAGCTTCACAACGCTATACCGCAGTATGGGAAAGGGGTCAAGGTCTCCAGCGTTGATGTATCTTATGCCTGTTATGGGTAAGAATACATTACGTTTACAAATTTCGTAACGAAAAAACCTAACACTTCCATTACGAATACGGTCAGTTATTTCAATCACGATTTCCATGTTCTATTAGTGTGTTTGGTAGAGAATTGGATAGTCAATCGACATTAAGCTGGTTCAAACCCAAGATCTTGTTTTTCTTTTTTGATCGGAAGTAGGTACTTTTTAAATATTATATTTAGATTTTTTTTTATTTATTGCATAACTTTTTTTATCTTTTGTTTATTGCATAAGTTGATAAGAAATTTTATTATTATTGTAGTATCAATATTTCTATCGTACTAGTGTGGATATATAAGATGGTGTGAATATATCAAAAAGGAATCACAGGTCAAGTAAATCACAAGTATAGGTTTATTGAAGAACCAAAAAGAAGTCTGTCTACAATGACGTTCAGTTAAGGACTGTCTTCCAGCCTCTTCTTCTATAACTACATTACCTACGTTTTGGGTTTCTCACCCCACTCGGTCATACTGTCAAACAAGCCGCTCTCGACGTTCCCACGCATTTCCCATTCTTACAAATACAATACGGTCAAAACATCTGTACACAGTATGCTTAAAAACTATTTACTTTAATCTTATTTACGAGCCCAAAAACCCTTACCATCATAAAACTAAAGAGATGCAAAAGAATATAAAGAATACAATTAAAATAGCCTACAACTTATTTTTACAACTCCACATTATGCATAGTTACTTTGGGCTAACACTAACTTTAACACGCGTGATGATCGAAAAAAAATATATTATACTCTTCCCTTTCTTCCCTCTTTCTCCCCCTAATTTCACATTAAAAAAATAGCTTATGTCCGTCACCAGAGTCCTAGTCATCTCTGTAGGTACCAAATTACATCAAAATCGATTGGGCTATTTAGGCGTGAAGACGTATCAAACTCACTTTCGCTTTTATAATATTAGTAAGGATTTTATCTGACGCATCTAATTGACACATTATTGCAGTATCACAACGCTATAATACCGCAGTATGGAAAAGGGGTCAAGTTCTCTGGCGTTGATGTCCTTTATGCCCTTTATGTGTCAGGCAGCGCCGCAATGGGACATGACGAGCATATTGTATGGAGTACTATTATTATAAAAAAAAATGTAGCTCATTTTGTAGATGGTAAGATGTTTTTTAGGGTACCTCAAAAGGAAAAAAATGTACCCTAACAGGATTACTTTGCTGTCCGTCTGTCTGTCATGACTCTTTATCTCAAGAACGGTTGGAGGTATTAAGTTGAAATCAAAACCATACTCTAATCTGCAGTTTTTTGTAACTTGTTTTTTCTAGAAAAAAATTGCGCTTCGGCAACTGTCGTCTATCCTACGTTCTACGTATATAGTATGTATTGTATATCTATACTAACATTATAAAGCTGAAGAGTTTGTTTGTTTGTTTGAACGCCCTAATCTCAGGGACTACTTGTTGGAATTGGAAAATTATTTTAGTGTTGGATAGTCCATTTCTCGAGAAAGGCTATAGGCTATATAACATCACGCTACGACAAAAAGGTGCTGAGCAGCGTGGGGAAACCGCGAGGAACAGCTAGTAATTTTATAAATGCGAATGTCACAAACATTCGCATATTCGTATTTTCAAAACAATATGAACTATCTCTACGTTTTCTACCTTCCTATTATTAAAAACGCACAACATTTAACAGTTATAAGATTATTATAAGACTAGCTGGCGCCCACGGCTTCGCCCGCATGATAACGAAAAAAATATCCTATGTGTTATTCTGGATCATAATCTACTTCAGTGCCAAATTTCATTCAGTTTAGCCGTTTTGACGTGAAAGAGTAACAAACATCTATACATCCATCCTCACAAACATTCATTTAAAATATTAGAAGGATATAGTAAGAAGTAAGATTAGTTTTGTGTTAAATATGTACCAATTAAATTCCTTTCTTAAGAGTTGAGGAAAAATATGTAAACTTAGAACAACATGCATAGTGTCCTTTGAAATATTTGTTTAAAGGTTGCTCCACACTATTTTCTCCTGTATCATGGGTGCGCAACTTGCACATACAAACAGTCAGACTCGGAGCAACAACCTGTAGGTCATACAAATATTCCGACGGTCCCTACGTACAGACGCCTGCAGGTCAAGCTACCCGAAACTGTCAATTTTTCCCAATGAACATTGAACCTTACACTTTATAAATAAAGTCGAAAATCTATCACAGAAATCTGACAGATTGTAGTAGCTTGATGTGCAGGCGTTTGTACATAAAGACATGTCATAAAAGGCATTTAGAATATCTATGAGCACATGCTGACATACTATTTTTATATAATTTATTTACCTTATTTTAGAAATCGTATAAGAGAACAAGTCTTATAAATACAACGAATAAGTGTCGTAGAAACGGTAATCTCTCAGTTTTTCTAAGAAAACGTGAAAAAATTAAATATTTATGTGTAAATGGCATCATAAAGCTCTTAAAACTGTTAAAATATTGTAGAAAGAAAATATTTATTATTGCTCATCGAATTATTTCTAGGACGTGTTTAACACAAATTGCGCTCTCCTGTAAACCTCGTTTTTTGATCTAACCTTATGTATATAAAGACCGTCGATTTTTGGAACGAAGTTCCTTATCGCGCTTTGTGAAAGGGGGCTAGACGGAAAAAATTCTTACGAAAAGTTGTCACGACACTTTTTGCTATAGTAAGCTATTGTAAGCTGTGCGGCGTCGCATGTTTCTCTGTCTGTCTGTCTCTCTCTCTCTTATAGAAAGTAAGCCAGATATTTTCATTTCTATAGGAACTTCGTTCCATCCGGGTGTCCCTTGACACCTCTAATTTTGTTTATAACATACAAATAACACAACCATATCCTTACATACTTACATCTACTCATATACAGAATCCAAACAAACAATGTTACTTACAGCTTTGTCCCCAAGTTGTTCAACCCTACAATGCAGGAACGCGGTCTGTCCGACCACGGTGGTGACGTTCCGAGGCACATTATACTCGAAGTACGGAAATGACCCCACGCTGTCCTCCCCGTAGTGCGCTGTGCCTGTGAGCAAAGAAAGGGTTGGGTTAGACGTGGATATATTTTTTAGATTCTTTAAAGTAAAGTGTATTTTGATGTTGTGGTTTTTTAAAACCAGATGCAAAAAAGTTTATTATTTCAACATTTTCAGTTATGGTATGATGATAAAAATCATTTTTTTTAGTATTAATTTTCGATTGTTACTAAAAGAAATCGTCCATATAGACAGCGGTAAGTACAAACAATTGTATATGTATAAACTACCTGAGCAATATAAAACAATTGGACCGGTGGATATGGGACCACCTGGGAAGTAATCCCTATCAAATTAATAAAGAATTTCGCAAATCGGTCCAGAAGTCTTTGAGTGATCGGTGAATATACATTAAAAAAAAACCGATGAATGAGAACCTCCTCCTTTTTTGAAATCCGTTAAAAATATAATCCAAAACGGTAAGTAGTGTAACTATCATAATTAGCTACATTTTTTAATTCTGTCAAAATACATTTAAGGTTTATTAAAACAAAATACAATCATGAAATTCACCACCGATAGTTATGAATTTCATGTTGATTGCATGCACAGGTTAAGAAGTTGAATCATAATTAATTGCATATATGTATATATTTTGTCTGAGTTCATTGCAATAAACAAGCTAATTATGAAAAGAATATTTCAGCAAAACAAAAACTTGCATATATTTTTTTATAGTTCGTACGTTCCATTTAAAAAACGTATATTTTCAAACGTTTTTTGACCCTTGACTTTTTTTGACCCTTAAGAAAAACTGTAGAATCTTACAAAATAACCCATTTTAGCGAACACACTGACAAAGTTATACTGTGTGCCAATATTTTGAAATCGAACTATGTTTCGTCGAATTGACGTTGTTATTGAATCAGACTGTGTACACACAGCGTGTGCAGTTGTGGCAGTTGCAAAATGTTTGTCAGGTGTCAAATACGATGCGTTTTACAAGTGGCACAATGGCGATTAAGGAACAATGGCTTCGAATTATGAGTTGCCAGTAATGAGCTATAACCCGAGGAGGTGGTTTACTTTGTGTAAATTACATTCATCACCTCCATCTTTAATTTTTTTTCGTTATGCGAAATCATCAAATAACTTCCCCCTTTCCGGGAGTTGTTCCCGGAATTTTTTACTGACTTAAACTCATCTCCGTGTCTCGAGGCCCTGGTATTTCTTTCGAGCAACCCACAATCCAGCTTCATCACCTCTTAAAAGATAAAAGAAAACAATATTTTCTTTTTCTTATAACATAAAAAAAACTATTGTAGAAACGTCGTTTGGCACAGTGGTTTCACAACTGCCAAGTGCGTTGCAAGTTGCCGGTGCAATCCCCATACGGAAAAATACTTGTATTATCTACAAGAAGTTGTTAAGATTATGGCTATATGTGTGATTGAGTTTAAGTGATTGTAGACGCACCCACGATATAGGACAATAAATGAAGACATGTTTTTTCATTTTGACAGGAGCCTGTTAGCAATCTGCGGTAACGTTATACAGTTTGCAATTAATTTACATTCTGAGGGTCATCTTGTGCAACCTAGTCAGTCCCATATTGATGATCTAGATTTTTGTTCGCATTTGTGTTAGCAAGAAATGACCAAACAATATTGTTTTCAAGGGCTCTCTTACCTTAAAAAAAAGATGAGTCAGTGCAGTACAAGTCTGACAGTCCTCCGCTCCGCCCAAAGCGGGGGAAGTTATTCAATGATTTTCCACCCGCAAAAAAATGGGGTCTGTTACCTCAAAAAACGATACCTTTATAGGATCACTTTTTTGTTCGTCCGTATGTCAGTCTGTCAGATGTCTGTCAAGACTTTTTAACTCAGGAAATCGAGTTATCGAGTATCGAGCGGAATCGAGTTGAAATTTAAACCATAATATACTTAAATCTGTGGACCCTTGGAGCTGTGAAAAAACAACTCTCTAAGTCGACGCAGTCAAAAGATATAACCGTTTATTTCGCAAAATTTGTCCGACTCGCACTTGACCAGTTTATTTACTGTTTTCTCTTAATTCAATTCACATTACATTATTTTCTTTGGTATAAAGGTATATTTGCTACAATTAAAACTAATAAATTTTATTTTATAAGTAAATTAATCTTGTAGTATTTCTTGAAAATTATGTACGACTAAGTTAGTTTTAAGTTTTTCTTTTGCATACTAAATTGACTTTGCAGCAAAAATTCTCAAATAATCTAATATATAAAATTCTCGTGTCACAGTTTTCGTTCCTATACTCCTCCGAAACGGCTGGACCGATTTAAACGAAATTTCGTGTACATATCGGGTAGGTCTGAGAATCGGCCAACATCTATTTTTCATAACCCCAAGTGAGCAGCGGGTGAAACCGCTGGGCACAGCTAGTAATCTAATAAAATTCAGGCTGGATATCATATTTATTCTTCGTCTGCACATCCGTGAACGCGTTCCTGGGGGTCTACTCTAATTCTACGTAAAACGAAATTGCGGCCGAAACTTCGAACGTTTTCTACCACGGTTTCATTTCATTCATTTCGAAATTTTTGGACGTCCAAAGTTTATTTGACATTAAAATTTTCTAAACCTACTCTAATTCACGCAAAATGATATAGAGTAGGGTTACAAACGTAACTACTTTTTACTTTCGTTCGTTAACGAAGTTACGTTTCGGAGAAAGAGAGTAGACCCCCTGATACGTATCGTGTAGGTACGTTACGTAGACGTGTATCCCTGTATACCGAGCATCGTATCGTGATTGTATTAGGTTGGTCTTGGTTTGAAATGGAATAAACATGTCATACTATATTGGTAATATGTTCTAGCGTGTATTTAGCGCTGCATTCTGGAATAAGATAGCGATGAAAGCGCTTTATGATAAAGTGGAACTTTAACTTCTAGAGCCCCAGCGGCACAAAAACGTGCCACCAAACTCCGACCGATTTAAAACTGTATTTGCAGTAAAGATGAGTCTTAAAATCAGATTACGTTTAAGAGCCCGCCCGGCGGTGCTTGACGGATAGTGGTAAATAATGGCAGTCCTTCAGAGGTTAAAGAATTGCATTTAACAAACAAGTTAACGTTAAGATTAAAATAAACAGTTAAAATCTTGAAAACGTCTCCAGATTTTGACATTGGCTAGATCGATTTGGTCTAGTTTTATGCCGATCATAGAATGTATCATGACTCTCTGTGCTTATACATCTCATCTCTGTGCTTTGACGGGCCTGTTGGTCTACTGGTTAGTGGCCCTGACTGCTGAGCCGGAGGTCGTGGGTTCGATTCCCACCCAGGACAAACTTTGTGTGATGAGCATGATTGTTTGTTCTGTGTCTGGGTGTGATTTATCTATAATATGTATGTATTTATAAATTATATAAGTATGTATATCAGTTGTCTGGTTACCATAACACAAGCTCTGCTTAGTTTGGGATCAGATAGCCGTGTGTGAGTTGTCCTAAGATATTGATATTTTTTGTATTTATATATTATACAGCCTCCTGTGTGAGCGTCCTATAGCACCGTAGAGATATTTTTCTTTTAAGATTCTGTGTCTATTTTCTACAAATTAACATCGTATTTGCATTCTATTTTGCATCTTTTTCCTATATTAATTGTTCCAATTTATCTTCTCTGCAATTCAAAATAGGAAAATAAATGTTGGTAAACTCGCAGCAAGTCGGCTGTAACAATATCCTTACTAATATTATAAAAGCGAAAGTGAGTTTGTTTGTTTGTTTGTTACCTTTTCACGCTTTAATGGCTACACTGATTTTGATGAACTTTGGTACAGAGATTTGGCAACCAGGACATAGGCTAATATTTTTTTGAAAAAAGTGGGATGTAAGGGAGAAAGAGGGAAGAAAAGGGAAAACTTAGCGTTGCTATTACAAACCAATAAGGCGCAAGGGGAACTGTGATACCCCGAATTTAACGCGAGCGAAGCCGCGGGCAAAAGCTAGTAAATAATAATTTCTCGCAAAGGGTCACTTTGACGCACAAAATACGTGTTTAAGTTCGTAGAAATTCGTTGTCGTTTCCAATTTCACATGTTTTAAATTTATTAATGTGAAAACCAGCTGGCGCCCACGGCTTTGCCCGCGTGATATCAAAAAAGAATATCCTAAGTGTTATTCCAGACTATAACTACCTCTTTGTCAAATTTTATCACAATCTGTTAAGACGTTTTTACGAGAAAGAGTTACAAACATCCATATATCCATCCATACATCCTCACAAACATTCGCATTTATAATATCAGTAAGAAGTAAGATAGTGTGTTTGACATGTTTGTATAAATTTATTTATAAATATATTTCATAAAAAAAATGAACCGTTTTTTTTACTTTCAACAGTGCCTGTAACGGTGTAATTGAAATAAACAGTTTAAGTTTTGAGGTTATTACTTACATTGTATGTTTTTGAAGTCGCTTAAAAATATAGCGCTGTACTAAAATAATTTTTTATTTATAATTCAACTACAGCTAAGCAGGTTTTTTTTCTGTTATATATTTTTATCAAATAAATAAATTCTTTAATGTTTTTTTAATATTCCTAAAATATTAACATGCGTACAACATATTATATGACATGTATTTTTCTTGTTATTATTTACAATGGCAAATAAATATAATACAAAAAACAAATGCTAGTATTTCAAAAAAACCATTTGACAAAACTGGCACGGATGTCAAAAGCACGTAGTACGTGCCTTTGGCAGAATATAAAGGAGTAATATAATTATATTTTTGTTTGTGGAAACATCCACTATAGCAGACAAATTCGTTTAAGTCATTAATTAACATACAATTCTACATTAACATTTTTTTCCTTTGCCCAACAGAGCTCACACAGTATGGTAAAAGCTAGGTCAAAATGATCCCTTTTTCGTTTTGGAAATAATCAAATATCTTCCACAGACTACCTATACTTACAGAACTGTCTCTCCTCCTTGAAATCCATCCAAAGGTTGTCTTGAAAAGATCGCTTCGCTATGGACAGACTGTGTCGACGATTCAAAGAGATGTCAGCAAAGCAGAGGGGCCTGCCAGTGCCATCGCCTGCCGGGGTTATTCGAAAGAGATACCGCGGTCCCTGAACACAAAGGGCAAAAGCAGGAACATGGATGGCTTTAAGTCAGTAAAAGTCTGACACTCACTTCCCTTCCGCTCGCCCCGTAATGGGTGAATTTATTTGATGATTTCCAATCGAACAGTGCTTTTGTAGTAACGAGCATTTTTTTTTCTTTTTTCGGGATCCTTACCTCAAATGAAAAACGTTATCTTAATTCGATCACTTTGTTGTCCGTCTGTCAAGACCCTTTATCTCAATAACGCGTAAAGGTATCAAGTTAAAATTAAAACCATATACTCCCGTCAATGGTGCCTTTGTGCTGTGAAAATTTGTAAGAAGTTTGTATGGAAACCTCAGCGCACAAGTCTGACTTAATCTTGGGCAGTTTCTAATAAAAACATCACCTTAAATACAAACATAGAAATGCAACGTGTAATGCAGGTCATAATATCATACCTAGAGATTCTTTTTGCGGCAAACAGAATACAAAATGTCACAATTATTCTAAACAAAAGGTTGTGCCGATTAAGGAATTATTCAGGATGGAACAACATCATACTTCTCCCCTTTTCATCATCCCATATTTTGGGTTTAAAAAAAAAGTTGCCTCACACTAGGAATTTCTCCTATATCGTGGGTGCGTTTACAATCATTTAAACTCACATACACAAACAGCCAGACCCGGAAAAACTGTAGGTCATAGGGGATCGAACCCGCGACACGCAGCGCAGCAGTTGATTGCTCAGCCACTGCGCCAACCGTGCTGTCAATAGACATGGAAATCTACAAAGTAAGATGGTCCGAGAGACCACTCAAGACGCCTTGTGTTCATTATATTACACCTTGTAAAGTTTCACCTTACTTTACGTACATTACAAAATGTAACAGTTTGTCTAAAGCTTCAAAGTCTGACCACCGGTCTAACCTTAGGATATCGGTTTTCCTTCCGTAATTGGATTGCGGAAGGCTAGCACTCCGTCTAAAATATCTAAGGTAAAGTCGGCATAGATACTTTGAGAAATAATCGTTTTTAACTCCAAATACATTATAAAAATATTTTATTTGCAAAACTGGTTCTTTATGTAGAAATTCATGAAAAATAGAAAACATTGAGTTTAACGAGATTTTCCTTACAAATGTCGTGTGGGCGACGCGCCTCGACTGCGCCTCGACTGTTGGTCGTGTGGGCGACTCCTCCAAAAAAAAAATGGTTCACACCAGCATACTCTATCACAAACACAACCAAATTAATTAAGACTAAAAACTTAATCAACTACTATAGTTTGGAAAATTCTTAAACACATAATTTCAACGCTAAATAGAGTCACCACACTTAAGTCAAATATTATGCCCCGGGCGTCGGGCGCCGCGAGACGACTCCCGGCCACCGTAGATGCGGGCCTGTGGACGATGCGCAATAGGAAGCTCACCGTCCGTCCGTCTATTGACGACAGGCCGTGTCGACGGCGCTTTAGTCATATCTCTACTTCCATTATAATTGAATCACCACTTGAGGCGAGAAACTTCCAGTGTTTGTCAAACACTTTTTTGTCAAATGTTTGGAAAATAGCTAAATCTTTACCATGTTTGTTATTTGTATCGAGTTTCCGATATTTCGGCGATGTTGCAAACGCCATGATCACGGATGAACTGAAGTTATTGCGGGTGGATGTTTACGAGCTGACAAAACGATCTACCCTCTTTCTTATTCGTTTTTTGCGTTCGTTACCACTAACACTGTCACTCACAACTCGATTTTAGTCTCGACACACAAAACTCACTATCAATTTGCGATCTTTTTTCCCTACTTTTTGGGTTTTTACACAATTGAACCACTGGATTCCAGGCTCTTGATAATTGAAACCCATCTTCTCGGTTGAAGTTCCTATATTTGGTAATCTCGATTGCTTCTCTTACCAATCTCGGAATATAGTGGCGTTCTGTCGAGATGACCTGAGGATTATGTAACTCAATCCAGTGGTGGAAGCTCGATACAAATAACAAACATGGTAAATATCCCGTTTCAAGTGTTAATTATAATGATAGCTAAATCTTCTTTGCAATATCATTCTTATCCAAAAAACATTACTCTTATAATGCTCGTGTCTTATAATAATAATAATAATGGGCAACCCCAAGTGTCGCGTACGTTGTGATTTGTTCCTCCGAAGAAAAAAATATAAAATAGTGTTCTTGGCCTCAACAAAATATAGATTAATTACCTAAACAAAATCAATAAGCAAAACCTAAAAACATCAACAATAGAAACTTCCGAAACCCTGCCGAAATGAATTATATTTTAAAATTTTTAATGACTGACAGACAATGGCAAGTTGACATTGTCACCTCTCAAAAATGTGAAAAATGGATAATTACAATGTAAAATGATAACACGATTAGCGGCTCGCCGACTTGCACGCCTTCCACCTCCGGACTCGCCGCTCAGCTCCGCCTCGCCGCCGCCGGAACCCAGCCTCATCGTGAGCGCTGTGACACCGGCCGTGGCAGTTGCGTCGAGCTCGAGCGACGAGTATTTTTCCCCGCCCACGACGCCACCACCTGCTCGTCGACGGGGAGGACGCCGGCCACCGGACGGCTTCGGACTTCGAGGCCCACCGGCCTCTGATAGGGTCCCAGCTCCCGGTGGAAGTGAGCAGCGCATGCGATGGACTAGTTCCATTAACGAAAATGTCATGCGCTCATATTATGGGGCTACAGAGGGGGGAAACAACCTGACTGCGTACCGGGTTCGGATGCTCTCTCTGTTTCAGGTGCTTGAGCCAGCTGTCAACGTGTCGGCACAACGACTATCGGATCAGGTGCGGGTAATCCAGCGTAATCGTATGTTGGATGACACCGTACTTGATCGCTTGCGAACTGAAATGCAGAGTAGCCAGGTCATTGCCTCTTCGTCGCAGGCTGTGGTTCCACCACAGTCCCACCAACTAGTTAGTCACGCTGACGAGGTAAGTAATGACATGGCTACTAATGTAAGTACCCAGTGCAATGAGGAAATGAGGAGTGCTTTGGAGGGTGCGATTCGAGAATATCGGTACATATCGCCCGAACTTAGACCACGCTTGCCTCGGTTGCCCATGCATAATAAAAATAGGGCGCTGGTGGCTGTTCTGGATTCGCAGTTGTCAAACTATTTTGACAACTGCGAAAACCTCACTGATGCTCACTCAATACTGTATTGTGCGGCTGTAGCGGCGTGTCGTGTAGCTCATGTAAACTTTCCTGATGACAGAGCTACACGACCGAAACCAGCTGTACCAGTCTGGCAGTACAGGATTGAGCGACGTATTGGTGTGGTCAGAACACTCATTGGCAAACTTATCTGTTTCAGGGGGGGTAACACTCGACCTCGAGTGATGCGCTTTGTGAGGCGGGCATTTGCAGGGACTGATATTAGTCCTTCAGATTACATGTCCCACATCACAGAGCGCATCGACTTCCTGAAGCAGAAAATGTATGCATGGGCAAACCGTATTCGTAGGTATAAGCGGCGGGTGGAACGATACACTTTGAATCGTACATTCCAAAGCGATGAAAGGTGGGTGTATAGAGCATGGGAGCGACCGGACCAAGGTGTGTCTGACACGCACCTACCGGGTGATGACGCCATGTGCTCGTTTTGGCGTAGCATTTGGTCGGTGCCTGTCAGTCATACCGAGGGTGAATGGACTCGGGAAGTCGAGCAAGCGTGCGATCCAATACCAGAAATGGGGGCAATAACAATCAGCCCCCAAGATGTAGCTTGTGCGGTCCGTCCGTTGCCTAATTGGAAATCTCCAGGGCCGGACGGACTGCACAACTTTTGGTTAAAAATGATCCAAAGGTCGCACGCTCGTTTGGCGACCCTTTTCCAGACAACCTTAGAGTCAGGATCGCTACCCAAGTTCTTGACAACTGGAATAACCCACCTGCTCCATAAATCGGGTAGTACGGCGGAACCCAAAAACTATAGACCAATAACGTGTCTTCCTACAATGTATAAAGTTCTTACATCCATTTTGAGGGCTAAAATCTCTAAACACATTGATGACAATTCTATCATGTCTGCTTCTCAGAATGGATGTAGGAACGGGTCCCGTGGTACTAAGGAGCTGCTCCTCATTGATATGGCCATTAGCCAACAGGTTCGCCGTTCCCGAAGGCATCTATCGACATGTTGGATAGACTATAAGAAGGCCTATGACTCCGTGCCACATACATGGCTCATGAGGGTGCTAGAATTGTATAAAGTTGACGCAACTCTACGCACCTTCCTGAACTCGTGTATGAGGCAATGGAATACGGTCCTTCGCTATCCAGGATCTCGGCAGATCCAGAGGAATAGTGAGCCGATAAGGATAGAGCGAGGTATATTCCAGGGCGATAGTTTGAGTCCACTTTGGTTCTGCTTAGCCTTGAATCCTCTAAGCACGTTGCTGGAGGGTTCAGGTCTGGGCTATCGATTGAGGAGAGGTGGTCAGGTTATATCTCACCTCCTTTACATGGATGACCTGAAACTCTTTGCCCCCAACGATTCGCAACTGATGGAACTACTGAAGGTAACTGAAACCTTTAGTAGTGCCATCAGTATGGAATTTGGTGTGGACAAATGTGCGGTCATGCATGTAAAGCGAGGGGAAATTGTGGAATCTGTGGGAACCCAACTGTCGGATTCCGTACACCTTAGATCCCTCTCAGCAAACGAAACCTACAAGTATTTGGGTATGTCGGAAGCGTTGGGTATCAATGTTGCTGACATGAAGCAATCGTTGAAGGAGCGATTCTTTGGCCGCCTGAGAAAAGTATTTAATAGTCTTTTATCAGGTGGAAACAAGGTGCGTGCTTTCAACGGTTGGGTCATGCCGGTTTTGATGTACTCTTTCGGCATACTCAAATGGACTCAAACAGAACTGGACGCCCTAGATAGGAAGGTCCGTACATTGTTAACGGCATTTCGTATGCATCACCCACGTTCTTCGGTTATGAGACTGTATATCCCGCGGAGTTGTGGAGGTCGAGGTTTTTTAAACGCCAAGACTCTCCACAATCGCGAGATATGCAGTCTCAGGGAATATTTCCTAGAAACCGACGTGGGAATGCATCGGGATGTGGTTGCAGTGGACAAAGGCCTCACCCCGCTCTCCTTGGCTAAAGAGAACTGGTGCAAACCTGTAGTGCTTGACACTAACGACCGCAGGGAGGTATGGCAGAGTAAGGAGCTTCACGGACGCTTTTTCCGGGCCCTACATGGACCCGATGTAGATCATTCAGCGTCCGTAGCCTGGCTACGTTCCGGGGATCTCTTTGGAGAAACTGAAGGTTTTGTCTGTGCAATTATGGATGAAGTTATGATGACAAATAACTACCGGAGATTTATTGTGAAGGACGGCACGGTTGACATATGTCGGGCATGCCACCGTCCGGGTGAATCAATTCGACACATTATCTCCGGTTGTTCTCGTCTAGCTAACGGAGAGTACTTGCATAGACACAACCTTGTAGCCAGGATTATCCATCAGCAACTTGCTCTAAAATACAATCTTGTGGAATCGGAAGTGCCGTACTACAGGTATGAGCCCGACCCAGTTCTTGAACATGGCAATATCACATTGTACTGGGATCGATCCATCATCACCGACAGGACTATTGTTGCTAACAAGCCTGATATAGTGGTGGTGGATCGATCAGAGCGGCGCGCAATGATTGTTGACATAACAGTCCCGCATGATGAGAACCTCGTGAAAGCCGAGAAAGATAAGCAAATTAAGTATATTGACTTGGCTCGCGAGGTTGTCGACATGTGGGATGTGGACTCAGCGATCATTGTGCCGATAGTCGTATCTGCCAATGGCTTAATTGCCAAGAGCCTCGACCAATACCTGAGGAGGCTCTCGTTAGGCAGCTGGATCAAGGGCTTGATACAGAAAGCGGTACTCCTGGACACGGCTCGTATTGTTAGGAGGTTCCTTTCTCTGGAGCCCTGACCGCCGGTAGCTTGGACCCTGTTCCCGATATCGGTGGGCTACTATTTTTATATTTTTAAATGTTTTTTTTATGATTTTTAGAAATATTTAAAAATGTAATTATGTGTATGTAAAAATAAATAAATGTACGAAATAATAATAATAAATTTGGTTTATTTATCTCATTTCAATAAAACAGTACATAGTCATAGCATCACTACTTAGAGACTGGTGTCTGTGTTAGGTAAACCTGTATTACAGATCACCAGGCCAACCCTCCGTCGGACATTTAAATATGACAAATGGTACCTTTATTACACGATTAAATAATATAATTAGATTAAAATTAAATTAAATCAAATCAATTCAAAGTTAAATCAGAATTAAGTTAAATCTAAATCAATCCAAATTAAAAATAAAAATTAAATCTAAATCAATCCAAATTAAAATTAAATCAATTAAAAATTTACATAAGATTTACATAATTAAGATTAAATCAAGGAAGGAAGGATTTACATAATTAATATAATATTCCCTTGGTTGTGGGTTTTAGTCAGTATAAGTCTGACACTCCCCTCCCGCTCCCACCCAGAGCAGGGGAAGTTATTTCATAATTAACAACCAGCAAAAAAATAGTCAAATATTATTTAAAACAAAACATTTAGTACTGCCTGCAACTTCGCCGGTTAACTCGTTAGCAATGTATAAAGCAAGTCAAATATTTATACTATTCGTTTGTATAACTTTCATCTACATTTAACTAACCATCTGTTTGTGTCATACGTCGTTTTTCAGTTATTTTCCCGCTGAATATGTTGTGTTAACATAACATTAGTTTGTAATCCCAGATGTATGTGTTACTAGCTTTTGCCCGTGGCTTCGCTCGCGTTAAATTCGGGGTAGCACAGTTCTCGTTTCCTGATTTGCAGGTACCTGCTACCTGTAGTTTTTGCCCTTGCGCCATATGTATTGTAATAGCAAAGCTAAGTTTTTACTTTTCTTCCCTCTTTCTCCCTGATATCACACTTAAAAAAAAATTGCCTATGTACGTCTCCAAAGTCCCATCTATCTCTGTACCAAAATTCATCAAAATCGGTTTTGATTTTTAGGCGCGAAGACATAACAAACAAACAAACTCACTTTCGCTTTAATAATATTAGTAAGGAAGTAATGATTAGTAAGGATATCTCATGTTATGTAATAGTCTCATCTAACACAGTCAATGCCCTGTAAGTCTGACAACCAGTCTAACAATAAATTTGTTTCGGCTATTTCTCTCATTCGGGTACGAAACACTGGCCTCATCTAATTAAGAAAAAAATAACTTAAGTCAAAACCTATTTGCAAAATAAACATCAATATACCAAGGAGTACGGTATCCTGACTGGGTTGTGGGTTGTTCGAAAGAGATACCGCAGCACCGGAATATTAAGGGCAAAAGAATTAACCGAGATGGGTTTTGAGAGAAGTTTCTCCCGGCAATGTCAGAAATAACTGACATAAACCCAACTGTGTTCTTTCTTTTGCCCTTTGTGTTCAGTGGTCGCGGTATCGCTTTAGAATAACTTGCAATCCCGGCAGGCAGTGCTTTGCTTGTGTGTAGTATGTGAGTAGGTATTTGAGTGTGTGTGTGTCCTTATTGCGTGTATAGTGTGAATGTTCAATGTGTTGAAGTAATACGCAATTTTCAGTATCACTACAATACACAGCTAAAATTTAAAGTCATATAAAAGCCAACCTACTCAATAACGAGCAAAAAACATCAAAATTCCCTGAAAATCCGGATATTTCCCATTTTTACCCGTCAAAATAATTTTATTGGATTCGCTCCGAATCAAGTTATGCGTAAATGTGGTAATCCGGCTTGCTGACAAACAACCGAATTAGTTCAAAATAAATTTGATTTATTTTATTGATGAAATAAAGCGTTTTTCGGCAATACAAAATTTATTTTAGTGGCGGCCATTTTGTCAAATTCCCGGATTCGAATAGTGCAGCTTACATTGCATTTAGACCATTGGTTTATCCTACTAAAATGGATGTTTGTTACTCTTTCACGTCAAAACGGCTGAACGGATCTTGATGAAATTTGGCACAGGGGTAATTTATAGTCTGGAATAACACATAGGATAGTTTTTTCGATGATATTACGCGGGTGAAGAAGCGGGCGCCAGCTAGTTGTATTTATAACATATAATCACGCCTGTAAACCCCGAAGGGTCGGGCGGTTCCTAATAATACAACCACTTTTAGCCAGTAATGTTTTAAGTCCCATGTAATAAGGATGATCCTGCGGCGGGCCCGGAACATTAAGGGCAATAGAAGGAACATGGGTGAGTTTTAGTCAGTACAAGTCTGACACTCTCCCCCCCCACCGCACCGGCCAGAGCGGGGGGCAGCAATCGCGCATGCTACAGCAGTCATATATCAGTTATCAATTTATGCACACACAAAATACTTGACAGGGCACTACATTCAGAGAGAAGAATACTGCTTATTTCATAAAAAAAAAACTTCCAGTATACCTGCCAGTTTTTGGTTTGCTCTTGGCCTCAATCTTATCTTAGGACAGAGATGAGATCGAAAATGCCTCGTAAAGTATAGTAAGCCGTTGGTTTCTCCTGCCATTTGTAGATATTTGACAGTCGTTACAGATAGTCAGTTATCCGAAAGTATGACAACCACTCCTACCAAGTGGTATCGTATTACCCAGTTCTACAGCTAAATGCCTATCTGACCTCCACAATCCAGTTAGGTTGTGGAGGTCAGATAGGCATTTAGCTACCTCGAGTAAGAGGGGAAGGCAATCCCAACAGTATTTAGAAAAGACAAAACAAGAAAATTGTTAGTATTTATGAACTGTAGGGTTACCATGACATCTTAAAGAAGTTCTTATTCCTGTGTGAGAAAGAAATGGTGCTAGACACCCTGTAGAGCTCTGTCTCTTTCCCTCAGTGTAGAATATGTTCTTTTTTTAAGACGTCATGGTAGGGCAGCTAGTTTGTAGTAAGTTTTGACGTGTATGCTGCTGTTCTAATATTATGTCTATTGCTGTTACATTCTGGTATTTATTCATCTGTGATTTGAATTCAGAATTGATTGTTTCAGAGCGGTTTTGTGAACTGTGAGCCTTACCCTGTTTTTATGAAGCAAACATTCAATTGTTTTTAAACAAACTTCAGCGGAAACGATGTCATATCTGTATACGGTTTGGGTTTATTTTGGATTTTTAATGGCTTTATGTGGAGGTATGAAAAAGAGATAATATTTGGTTATTGTCAGTTAGATCTGCCCTTTAATGAAGTAATAATAATATAGTTTTAGGATATCATTTTCAGTTTTAAGTGGTCATTTCGAGATATGGAAAGGTTGAACAAATAATAATAAATGTTACTGAACAAGGGAAATACAAAATATAAAATAATATAAAACGGAAATCTTTACTAAATAATATAAAAGCGAAAGTCAGTGTTTGTTTGTTTACTTGTTTGTTTGTTACCGTCTTTACGCCTAAATGGTCAAACGATGGCGCTTTTGATGAATTTTGGTACAGACGTAGTTGGGACCCTAGAGACGGACATAGGTTAAAAAAAGTGAGAAAAGGAAGAGAAAGATTTTTTTTTTCGATCATCACGCGGGTTAAAGTTAGCGTTAGTCCATAGTAACTATGCCATGTGGAAGAAGTCGCGGGCGGAAGCTAGTAATTAATAAATATAAGTTACCAGAAAACATTTAAAATGTAGTAAGCAGTTACACAAGTTAGCAATAACAGGAGGACACTGCATAACTATTTATGCCAAATAATGAATAATACTAGAAAAAAAGGTATTTCATATAACAAAATTTGTTATATTCAATTTTTTTTCTCGTATTATCGATCGGTTAAAAAAAGGTATTTCATACTTATTTTTAACCGACTTAAAAAAAGGAGAAGGACCTGGAAAGTATACTCTATCAAACAAAAAAGCATATTGCAAATCGGTTCATTCGTCTTTGAGTAATTGATGAACATACATAAAAAAAAGAATCCTACAAATTGAGAAACTCATCTGTTTTTGAAGTCGGGTAAAAAGACTAACACGGATGGGCTTTAGAAAAAAAAAGTCGGGTGCTTAGTTTTATAAATTTCCATCCAAAAAAAAAACAAATGTCGTGAGTGAAAGGTCAAACTCATTTTAAAAACATGTTAAAAATAAAGACGAGGGGTATCCAGTCCACCTTATTCTACCTAATGAATTCAATAGAACAATATGTTAGACCTAATGTTTCTATGTGGGAAAATAGATAGCATTACAACGGTTTTAATGTGATTACAAAGGTGAGCACTGTAAGCCTATTAATAGAGTTTCAGTTCCTGTTGCTATCGAATGTCAATAGTTGGATTTACAACTCTGTTATATTGTTTTGTTTAGTTGACTGGGTTTTATTTAAATCCTTACTAATATTATAAAAGCGAAAGTAAGTTTGTTACGTCTTCACGCCTTAATGGCTAAACCGATTTTGTTGAATTTTATTAATTGTCAACAGGCGAATAATATAAGTCAGCTTAAACGTTAAAAAAGTACTTTTATTCTACACAAAAATACCAAAAATCATTCGAATTAAAAAAAAGACTCCTTTTAAATAAAGAACCACTTCACACACTAACGAGAATATCCTCCACGACCTTTTTCAAAAATCGCCGTCAAAGGAATAAAACCTCACATATAAAATTCTCAAGGAAAAACCTTTTTGCATTCGCATCCTCAACGTAATGCGTTTAGATAGCTAGATATTAGTACTTCCTTTAGAACCTAGGCTTACTGTAAAGCTATTAGGTCAAGTGGCGACCGTGTGTGGCTTCAGGCTAAGCCTGTTACATTAATAAGAATCCTGAACCAACTGCAGCCTTAAATGTGGAGATTTGGTGTGAAGATTTAGCAGATGAAATTGGTTTGGTAGAGGTGGATGAAATTTGAGATTATATCCTCTGTACCAGGTTGTACTACTGAATGTAATACCTATATTTATAACAGTTAATAGAGCTAAAGAGTTTGGTTTTTCTTTTGAACGTCCTATTCTTGTGTTTGTTAGTCAGATTTTGAGGTCTGAAAGCTATTTCGTATCACAATGCAATCTTCAGAAGCCGAGCTTAAAGAAAAAAGTCAGAAATGTTAGGTGAAACCGTGGGGCTCATAACTGATAAAAACGTGATGAAAACACGGCTGGCGCAGTGGCTGAGCGATCGACTGCTGCACTGCGTGTCGCGGGTTCGATTCCCGCACGGAACAAATATTTATATGGCCTTCGAATATTTGTTCCGGGTCTGGCTGTTTGTGTAAGTGTTTTCAAATGTTTGTAAGCGCACCCACGATACAGGAGAAATTCCTAATGTGGGGAATGTAAAAAAAAACATATGGAGAAACTCTTCATCTTATGTTTAGGGCCTAACCGGGTGTCAGAGTTTCCATACCACTTATGGGTCTCTGACTTGCATCAACTAGTCCCACTGGTACACTATGAGGCTAACAGTGTTGCTATTGATGGAAATGAATAAACAAAAAAAAAAAGATTTAATAAAATAAAAAAAAATAGGGAAAATGTCATGTTGACTTTTTGTAATTTATGAACTGAATGAACTATTGAATATTTTATTTTACGGATAAAAAATTAAACTAAAATTGTGACAATTTACGATGTAAACAGTTTTCAATACAGTTTTATAATGTAAGTTGATTATACAGATTATACAGTGTGGTGCCTTTTTGCAGGATATTTCCCCAACTCCTATCCTTCCCATCCTACATAACCACTTGCAACTATCAGGGCTTAAACGAAGCAATTGCTGGAAGTAAGAAGGTGGTTACATACTGTTCTTACACAATATGAGAGTCATCGACACGTAAAGCATAAGAACAAATAAATCGTAAAAGATATAATAAAGTAAAAGTTAAGTAAAAAAACGTCATTATTTGCTTATGTTATATAATTTTTTTTACGCACTGTGTCTACATCTCTTTTTGTTAACTCTCCTTTCGCAGGTATGCTGGATGAGATTTATGTAGAAATAAGCATTACCTTTGTACTTATTTTCTGTTCCTGTCTTTTATTTTTCTGTATTCAGTGTGTATGTACATAGATCGTTAAATAAATAAATAAAATTAAGTAAGAAAGTTTATAATAAAAAAAAATTAACAATGAAATTCATTATCTAATAAAAATGAGAACAATGAAAAATATAATCTAATAAAAATGAAAACAATAAAAAGTATAATCTAATAAAAATAAACAACAGATTGAAAAGAAGATAGTATTGTTAAAACAAAACAAATTGGCTTTCATAGGGACGTGTTATCGCAAAAACGAAATGAACTTTTTTTATTACAAAAAAACTTGTATTTTACCACATTTTATGGGCATATTCGTACGTAAAGACTGAGTTAATAAAGTAACAAATTCAGTATTAACATCCTACCCCCACGTTCTAACATTACGTTCAATGTTTTCCAAATCTTTTTACCCCAAAACAGCTTTGATAACCGTTTTTATTCTGATTGTAAGGTTCGTAAAAGTATTGGAAATAAGAAGAGGTTTTGTCCAATATTTTTTTCATACTTATTGTTTGTTTTTTGGGTTCTGTACCTCAAAAGAATAAAACGGATTACTTTGTTATCCGTCTGTATGCAGGCCCTGCATACAGACGGATAACAAAGTAATCCGTTTTTTCTCTTTATCTCAAGAACGTGTGTAGGCATCGATTTAAAACCATATACTCAAGTTTGGCCATTTAGGCGTGAAATCGTAACAAACAAACTTACTTTGGCTGGTATATTGTTTTCTTTCTTTCTTTAAAGACAAAGACGTCACAAACATACGTCATACAGACAGTCAGACGTCACGTCAGACAATGGGAAATCGACAATAAACATCCACCGGCTAGTCTGTAACTCCCCTCAAATCTGCCCAAGATTTGAGGGGAGTTACAGACTTTTACTGACTAAATCCCACCCATGTTCCCTTCTTTTGCCCTTAATGTTCCGGAGCGGCGGCGGTATCTCTTTCTAACAACCCTCAACCACGGGAACTATGCTTACTCGACTATTATAAGCGTTATGTTTTTGATTAAGTCTGATTTTATTGCAAAGAAGATCTTGCTATTTTCCAAACTTTTGACATAAAAGTGTTTGATAAACACTAAAAGTTTTCTCGCCTCGAGTGGTGATTCAATTATAATGGAAGTAGAGATTTCTGTAGAAGATATTTATCTAAGTGAAAGACGCACTTTAAGTTAATGTTATTAAGGATTCTGACAGTAATATCTTACTATTCAATTCTGCCTTCAAGCAACATTTTTGGTGAGTTCTTGCAAAATCGTCTCTCAAAACGTCATGTGCCTTGATAGAACTTTAATTAATCTGTCAGAAACAATTCAAACTTTTAAATGTAAAAAATTCTAAAACCACCAGCAATAAACGGCCATATCTTTGGATTTGATAGACTACAGACTTGAGTATGAGAAAGAATAGAGAGTAGAATGTAAGAGGTTTTAATTTCAAGTCTTTAGTCCACGCTTTTTTGAGATAACGGGTCTTGTCATATGGACAGACAAACGGAGAAGAAAGTGATAAAATAACGGTTCTGTTTTTCCTTCTGAGTTACGGAACTCCTTTCCGGGGTTGCGGGTAAAGGGCTATAGAACGAATATAGATAAGTTATGGTCAGTAAAAGTTTGACACTCCCCCAAGCTCTGGCCAAAGCCAAGCCCAAAATCAAATTATGTGATGATTTCCCATCTATGAAAAAAGTTTGGAAATCTAAAAATTATTTTACGTCGCATCACAGACTGTAGTCACGTAAATGACACAAGAAACATACGCGATTGTAGCGACAGGCAAGTTGCAAGTAATCTGGACCCGAGGTCAACAGAGCATAGCAAATAAAACCGTATAAGTACAAAAAAAACGAACAATATTTGTACAAAGCACTTGTGTTGTGGGAGACGCTCCAGGCGTCGGGCACCGCGAGACGACTCCCGGCCACCGTAGACGCGAGTCTATCGACAGTGAACATAAGGTAACTCACTGTCCTTCCGTCTAGTGACTACAAGCCGTGTTAATGGCGCGTTCGTGTTCCGCGCGCGCTTCAAAGAGGAGTCTGCAGGCCTGCCAGAGTCACCGCCTGCCGGGGTTGCGAGTTGATCGAAAGAGATACCGTGGCTCCGGAACATAAAGTGCAACGGTGGTGTGCATGGGTGGGTTTTATTCAGTAAAAGTCTGACACTCCCTCTCGCTTTGCCCAGAGCGGGGGAAGTTATTTAATGATTTTCCATCCGCAAAAAAGCAGCTACATAGTTTCGTTACTCTTTGAAGGTTCAAAACTCGAATGCAAGAGCTATCAAACGAAATGGTAACCTTACTGGCCGGTCAAGTGAACGGTCAGAAATAGGCGAAAAATGGGCCAATCAATAGTTTGAGAAAGAAACTGTTAATTGTTTACTAGAAATGTTTGTTTTAGGTACACAACTCACGTCTATTCCCCAAAGAGTTGGACAAAGTGGTCTTTGTGTAGTGGGTGTACAATTTATTGGCAAGTCATTTTTCTTTTTGTAATACTTCACGCTTGTTTACTTGAAAGGTAAGGCAGAGAATATGGGTGATGGAATAAAAGCAAAAGCAATATGATTGAAACTATATATTTAAAACCAATAATATTTGGCAACAAATCAAATCAAATCTTTTATTTCAATTAGACCATTACAGGCACTTTTGAATGACAAGAAACAAAATGAATCTACAGTCCCGGTCTCAAGGCATAATAACTTGTGAAAATACTGTAGTTGCCCATTCCAGCGTTGATCTGATATGGAGAAGAATGGGCAAGAAACTCCATGGACACTCTTTTAAATTATAATATTTTAACAATTTCGTATTTAGGTACATCATTCATGTTGAGATTATACAAATATGTGAGAACGATGTAGAAAGACGTGCACAGTATGAGCGCCCGGAGTAAATAAAAAGCAAAATTCAATTTAAAATCTAAATAAATAAAAAATGAACCGTGGTAGCTAAAATATGACCAGTCCCAAATGACAGCATCCGTAAACGCAGCGACAATGATGACCGCGCACAGTATCGACGTGAGAGGAGGGCGCCTACATCTGGCAGGGTATCACCCGCACTTGGTCGATATACCGTCTTGTCGTACTAAGCGCTTTTCCTCAACATTTATTGTGCGCACGGCCAAGGTGTGGAACTCTCTACCGGCTTCTGTGTTCCCTACCACAAACGACCCGTCTGCCTTCAAAACAAGAGTCAATAGGCATCTTCTGGGCTCGCTCGCTCCATCGTAGACCTCATCAGGTGAGATCGAGGTCAAGAGTGAGTTCATACTGAATAAAAAAAAAAAAAACTATAGGCGCTATACGTGCGACATTAGTACAGCGTTGATATGCGTATAAACGTAGGCGTTCATACTTCCCTACAGTGGGTTACTACCGCGCACACCGGCACTCGAACAATTTCACATTTATACCCAGATGCCTTACCACGAGTGCGTTTTTAATCGTGAGTTTTTAATCGAAAATCAATTCAATTATTTTGCAAAAAACAGTCAGTATCTTCTACTTTATCTTGTGGTTAGTGCTTATCCTAGTGTTAGGCGCGTGACCCATACGACCAACACGCGCCCAGGGCCCAGGGTCTCAACTATCTCTGTACCAAAATTCATCAAAATCGGTTTAGCCATTTAGGCGTGAAGACGTAACAAACAAACAAACTCACTTACGCTTTTATAATATAAGAAAGGAAGTAAGGATTAAACAACTCATTGATTGCTGTTTTCTTGTTCATGGAGAATATTGTACTGCAGTTCAATGGACCCTAAAATAGCAGTAGCAATACCTTTTTTATCTATACTAATATTATAAAGCTGAAGAGTTTGTTTGTTTGTTTGAACGCGCTAATCTCGGGGACTACTGGTTGGAATTGGAAAATTCATTTAGTGTTGGATAGTCCATTTCTTGAGGAAGGCTATAGGCTATATAACATCACGCTACGACCAACAAGTGCTGAGCAGCGCGGGTGAAACCGTGGGGATCAGCTAGTAACAAATATTCTTGTTATTTTAGCCTTGAAAATTCACTAGAATATTATACGATGATACATTTCCTTAATTTTTGTACACAGCCTTGCACGACTGACAAGGAATAATATTATGAATATTTTGTCTTCAATACTTCAGCAAAATGGATTATTCGACGGAACATACCAATAGTAGATTCTGGTATTTGCGTGCCATACATTTGAATGCATAATATTGCTCGTCAAACGAATATTTCTGATGGAGAAATTATGCATTCGTGTTCCAAAAGGAAGACAACACAATGATTTATGATACAAAACTTTAGGTCACGGATGTATTGAGAATGAGAATGGGTCGAAATTCTTATTTTTGAGTGACTTATGCGTGTTTGACCCACATACAATAACTTTTAAATAATCATTATATAGGAAGACATTAAATGAAACATAAAACAAAAAAAAATGGTAAAAACAAGCAATATTTGTAGTAAAAAGTGTTTGTTCAAAAAACGTTGCCCCACACTAGGAATTTCTACTGTATCGTGGGTGCGTTTACAAAAAATTAAACTCAGATACACTAACAGCTAGACCCAAAACAACTACCTGTAGGTCATACAAACATTTGTTTCATGCGGGGATCGAACCGCGACACGTAGCGCAGCAGTCGATCGCTCAGCCACTGCGCCAACCATGTTGTCATAAACTTAAATTATTTATTTAACTAAAATTTCTTTTACGAAGCGAAAATCAACGTTTTTAAACATAAACTGCTCGCGCATCGAGGTTTTCGCACTGCGTACTTAACTAAATTCCCGACTTGTATATACAGGGTGTTTGGCGCATGGACCGACAATTTTTTTTGTTGGATTCAGGGAGTCATGTGAAGGTCAAAAAAGCTTTTGTTTTTTTTTATAATTAGTTTTGATTTCGATATTTTTCATAGTTTATTTCATTTTTATGAGTTTGGATACTCTACAAGTATTTTTATAACATCTTATGCTGTACATTTATGATTTATTTAGAGTAACAACACATTAGAGAATGTAATAAAAGTTGTTTGGTCTAAATACGACAATTACAGCTCTGGCTTATAGTAAAACTTAGGACATGGGGTGTAGGTCTGAAAACTAGCTCATGACCCCCTCAAACTCCCAAAAATTTTTGTCGGTCCATGCGCCAAACATCCTGTATACGGGTTGTCCGAACTCCAAAATATTCTTTTTTAATTTTTATAAAAAAAAAAGGTACTGCGGGTTTGTTACTAAAAAAACCTCAATTAAGAACTCAAAGGGCTATGTACAGCAGTAGAACATGGCACAGCTAAAGTGCTGCACGTAAAGAGACACTTATTCAATTACCGAACTGTCCACACCAACGCTCACGTTTATGGAAAGGTCTAGAATTTCTTTTTTTGCCCTGTAAAAATCCATTAGGTCTCTGAGTACAGCAAAAGAATCTTTTTGATAAAAGAGTCCTTTTAGTAAACCTTTCTGATGAGCGTTCGCTGAGAATAATTTAGAAGGTATCGGACCAAGAAGTATTTAATCAAGGAAATGAAAAAGGTTGGTGTTCAGTCGAATTTGAATACATTACTTTACTTGTACCTACATCTATTTTAGTTACCTCCTTTTTAAACTTTTGGATAAGACCTGATCGTTTAGAATTATTTGAGGCGGATTAGGTACATTTTATCTAATATATTATAAAATTTCCGTGTCACAATGTTAGTTACCATACTCCTCCAAAACGGCTCGACCGATTCTCATGAAATTTTGGGTACATACCTATTGGGTAGGTCTGAGAATCGGCTAACATCTTTTTTTAATACCACTAAACGTCAGCGGGTGAAACCGCTGGGCACAGCTAGTAAACTATAAAATACGTATTGAAAAAAAGTGTCGTTCAGAGTTTTGAATATCTTCAAAGGAAATATGTTTTGGGACATACACATGTGAACTCAACAATAAGAAAACCGACTTTCACAAAACCAATCCTTACTAATTAAAAAAGCGAAAGTGAGTTTGTTTGTTACTTCTTCACTCTTTAATGGCTAAACCGATTTTAACGAATTTTGGTACAGAGATAGTTGGGAACCAGGAGACGGACATAGGCTATTTTTTATTAAAAAAGAGTGGGAAATGAGGGAGAAAGAGGGAAGAAACGGGAAAACTTAGCGTTGCTATTACAAATCAATAAACCGCAAAAAAAAAGTTTTTTATTTCTGTTAAGGTTTTTTATTTCAGTTTTTTTAGTTTTGCTATGATGGTACCTCACAAATTCTATCGAGTATTCATTTTAATTGCTACTTTTAAATATTACTTAAATGACAAATAAATTATTGTGTGTCTCTCGGTTGTGCCAAATACGATCATTTCGTTTGAACTCTGCAGAATGAATTAAACCTAAATAATTGAAGCAGACCTTTTTTTCGATGGGACATTTTCTAATGACTAAAACTATATCTCTTCTTTTGCCTTTTGTGTTTCAGGGTAGCGGTATCTCTTTCGAACAGCCCGCAAACTCGGCAGGCAATGGCCCTAACAGACTCGTCTGCTTTGCGAACATCACTTTTGAGAAGCGCGTGGAACAAGAACGCGCCGTCAATACGGCCTGTCGTCACTTTGTTCAACGTCCATAGTACCGCGTCTACGGTGGCCGGGAGTCATCTCGCGACTTCTGACTCCCGCGGTAGCTAGGTCGAGTCTTTTGTTCTTCAAGGAAGACCTTGAGTTTGCTCCTTAAGGCATGTAATATTAAAATTATTATCATCTTATTTCAGTTAATTACAAGGCTAAACAACATTAACCCTTCCATCAACACCATTAAGCCACAAAATTTCAAGGGTATGTAACATACACCTCTATAATTTCCAACGAAAATGTTTGCCCATAAATAAAATTTCCATTAAAACCTTGGTAACAACATAACCTAGTCCTTACCAAGCTCATAAAGCTGTATATTATACACACCCATATGTAATACAGTGTTTGTTCAACGAGCACAACTTTTATAATAAAGAGAATGGAGGACGGCCTATGGAAGCGTAAGTGGCTAGGCTCCCAGAAGAGAACTTCAAATGTACTTGGGTACTTTGTGCTGGGTATATGTTAATGGACGCACCTGCTTGTAGGTAATGTATGGGGTAATTTTGGTGAAGTATATGTAGATTTTCGAGGATTTTTGAGTTTTTTTTTTAACTTTGAACCTCACTAGGAATTACTCCTGTATTGTGGATGCGTTTACAAACAGTTAAACTCACATACACAAACAGACAGATCCAGAACAAATATCTATAGGCCATACGAATATTGTTCCGTGCGGGGATTGAAGCTGCGACACGCAGCGAAGCAGGCGGTCGCTCAGCCACTGCACTAACCGTGTCGTTAATGAATAAAATGAACGAATGATGTTGAAGTTCTGCCTCATTGGTCTAGAAGGCGTAAGGACGACAGCTGCTAGTCATGTTTTCGATGTGAAGGTTGGGTAAAATGTTAGTGAGTTTTTCAGTAACAACAACGTAATCTGGATATGTGCTTGGTTGATGGCAATACATTAAGGTCCAGGTAAGGCAAGATGTCTAGGAAGAAAACTATGGGACTAAAACATGACTGTCAAAATGTGGATGTTAGATACACCTCTGTCTTTGGGTGGAGCACTGCCATGACCTCGTAGAGGCGATCGGCGGCGGCATTCGCTCGCTTCCGGCCCTGGTTCAAGTTCATGGTGCAGAGCGAGAGGGAATGCGAAGCGGTCACCTCCTTCTGCGAAGCAGTCATGCTAGCAAAAGAGATGGCCGCTTCGACGATTGAGGGAGAGAACCTCAAACCAAACCATCTGTCGCGGGAGACGCCCCGGGCGTCGGGCGCCGCGAGACGACTACCGGCCATCGTAGATGCGGGCCTGTCGACAGTGAGCAAGTTGGATAGTTCACCGTCCGGCCGTCTATTGACGAGAGTCCGTATCAACGGCGTGTTAGTGTTCCACGCGCGCCTCAAAGACATGCCAGCAAAACAGAGGGGCCTGCCAATGCGACAGCCTGCCGGGGTTGCGGGTTGTTCGAAAAAGATACCGTGGCTCCGGAACATAAAGGGCAGTATAAGGAACATGGGTGGGTTTTAGCCAGTACAAGTCTGACTCTCCCCCCCGCTCCGCCCAGAGCGGGAGATGTTATTTGATGATTTTATATTTGCAAAAAAAAATACACCTCTGTCTGACCCTTTAGGCAACGCAAACTGTGATGTTACGTAAAATAAAGTAAAACAACTTAAAGAAACTAACCTAAAAATAAACTAAAAAATTGCGTCAAGTATTTCATCCTCAACGCTGTCAGTTGGCAATGTCCGCAAGAGACTGGCCGCATAGCAACGTTGTATGGCAACGCTTAGCTTCTGCCCAAAGTAAAAGCCAGCCCTTCAGTCACGGGAAATGTCAACTACACGACTTAAAGTAAATTGACACTATCTTATAAGCACCAGCTCATATCTTCTCTTACAAAAGAGAGTTATAACATCACAAAGCCCAGCCTGTTGAGCTAACCGATTATGGCAATTACTTTCCAATTAAAGAGAAGCTAACTGCATCGGACAGCTGCCGACTGCGAGACGTACTGGAGAAGACGTGGTAATTACTTCCCCTTAAATAATTGAGTGACGTCACAATCTGTAATTATCGAGACGTCTGAGGGTAACGTTGTTGCTTTGGTAGTATAAGGTAAGCTTAAGATACTTAGAAATGTTTTTAAATTTAAAAGAAAGCGTTTTAGTTGATGTAATGTAGTCCAAGAAATGTTATTTTTACAAGTCGATTCTTAAGAAAGACAAAACTTGGTACAAAATAAGTAAAATAAATAAATAAAATATCTTTATTTCAGACCCGTACGAGGAGAGTACATAATTTGTTAGTGAATTCGTAACAGAATATGCTTATATACTATGTTAGTGTTATTAGTACTTCTTATTTACACAAACCTATGGCTAACTTCATCCAGTGCCCTTGAATGGGGCAGTCGGGCCTACCACATTCATTTTCAGGATGCTGTTACTAGCGTTACGCAAGCGTTGCAGTAAGGAAACCGCTTTCTTGCGCATAATGGCATGGAAGCGATCCGTGTGGGCTGCAGCAAACATTCCTGATGCAAAAAAGCATTAACTATAACTACGCAACCCTTATCTTATGGCATCATTTTGTTGTCCGTCTGTCTGTTTGTCTGTCAAGAGCTTTTATCTCGGGAACGCGTGGAGGTATCGAGTTGAAATTGAAACCATAATACTCAAGTCTGTGAAACCTTGGAGCTGTCAAAAATAATAATTATGTCGCAAATTTGTACGAATTAGGTCGCGGACTTAATTCGTATAAACTTGCGACATAAAGGTCTCTGCACGCAGCCGGCGTGGCGTGACGGGACGGGACGGCGACGCGACGCTGAGCAGTTGTAATGTACTAGATATTACGGACGACGCCACACAGAGCCGTCCCGCTCGACGCGACGGTAACCGTCGCGTCACGCCGCCGCCGCGCCGAGCGGGAATACAAGTCAGAAGCGGCGGGGACGGGCGCGGCGGGACGCGAGCGGCATAGGCAGTATAAAAACAGTATACGGTCGGCGTGAATGGGCGCGACGGGACGGGACGTTATCGCGCCCGCAGTGTGAACGATGCCGCCGCGCCAGCGCCGCGTCGCCGCCCCGTCCCGTCGCGCCCCGTCACGCCACGCCGGCTGTGTGCGGAGAGACCTTAATTATTCCGATTCGAACATGACTTTTTTGAAGGACTTAATGTCATGCCATAAATTATTGTGCTGATGGCTACATGAAATAGTACGAGTAGAAGTAATAACATCACAAGTTTGTTTTTAAAATAAAGTAGTAAACAAAATTGGAACTGACAAATTTGACAAAGCTACGTGTTGCGGGTTTGATCCCCGCATAGAACAAATAGTTGTATAGCCTATAGATAGTTGTTTCAGGTCTTCTGTTTGTATATGTGAGTTTAAATGTTTGTAAACGCACCCAAGACACAGAAAAAATCCTAGTGTGGGGAAAAGGTTTTATTAAAAAAAAAGCTATTTATTTCAATAACTATTTGTATTGTACAAAAGTATTTATTAATGTTATTTAGAACGACATGATATTTATAATTTCTGTAATTATTGTGCAGTATATTTATATGCCGTAAGGTAGAATGTAGCGAAAACCTTCAACCAAACCAAATATTTGAATGTCTATGAAGAAATCCACAAAAAAAAAACAAGAAAGCAATCCATGAAAGAAACTCAACTCTCCAAGTACATACAGGAGCACCATACAAAGATAAGGTACAATGAAACATACACATTTCAACGCACTCAAAATATACAGCCACATAAGGCCCAAATATCTCACACACAGATAACCTTTATATGGATTCCCAGCACACCTTAGGGACCAACCTCGTAACATCAAGCGAGCTCTGACGTATAAATGGGCGAATTTCTATGATCACGACCATTTTTACAGCTTTGCTCCCGACCGTGGAGTTTCAGAAAGAAGATGAGACGCACCGTTTAGTTGTCGTCGTTGTTTGACATATCTTTTGACGTTAACGTCAATTTTAAAGCGTTTGTTTGCACACTACGTTTTGGATTAGAAAGTACGTTTTTGGTCGATGTGTTGTTCCACGGAAAAATCCACAAAACACACAAAAATATCTTGAAAGTGAAGCGCTACTACTAATATCCTTACTAATATTATAAAAGCGAAAGTGAGTTTGTTTGTTTGTTACCTCTTCACGCTTTAATGGCTAAACCGATTTTGATGAATTTTGGTACAGAGATAGTTGGAAACCAGGAGACGGACAAGCTTTAATTAACTTTTATTAAAAAAGTGGGTTATGAAGGAGAACGAGGGAAGAAAAGGAAAAACTTAGCGTTGCTATTACAAATCCATCAGGCGCAAGAGCAAAAACTGCAGGTCTGCTTGGTGTGTTATACCGAATTTAACGCAAGCGAAGCCGCGGGCGAAAGCTAGTAGTTCTATATACTGACAAAAATGTTAACGTATCTATGTATGTATATTCAGGCTAAGGTTGTGTAAGGGTGTTTGTGACCTGCCGTAGTTGCGGGTTGTTCTAAAGAGATACCACAGCGCAAAAAAGGACAAATTAAGAAACATGAGTGGGTTTTAGTCAGTAAAAGTCTGACACTGCCCCCCCCACTTGGCCCAGAGAAGGGAAATTTATTTGATGATTTTATATTTGCAAAAAAAGATACACTTCTATCTGACCCGTCAGGCAACGCAAGACCGCAAGAGGTTTGTTATCTCCGACCATTGGATTGCCACCATGGGATCTGGAGGCCACAGTCCTCGCGCCCCTGTAATAGTGTCAACTTGGTGCGGGGCTGCCACAAAATAGATCTTATATGATTTTAAATAAAAAATAAATATTCAATACACGTCAATTCTTACTATAATATTATAAAAGAAAAAGTGAGTTTGTTTGTTTGAGACGTCTTCACGCCTTACGCCCGGTCCCAATAAACAAAAACGACTCGTTATGCTTACGGATAGTTGTATTTTGACATAAGTCTCATAGAAATGGCTAACCCGATTTTAATTAATCTTAATACAGAGAAAGTTGGGACTCTGGAGACGGACATAGGCTAATTTTGGAGAAAGAGGGAAGAAAAGGGAAAACTTAGCATTGCTTTTGCATTTAATAAGGCGCAATGGCAAAAACTACAGGTAGCAGGTACCTACATATTAGGAAAGAGGAACTGTGTTATCCCGAATTTAACGCGAGCGTAGCTGCGGGCATAAGCTAGTGTACTTATATGAGTTAAGTTCAAGAAGAGGAACTAAAGAATTTTTAATAAATAAATAATAAATATCTAGGGACAACTCACACACGGCTATCTGATCCCAAGCTAAGCAGAGCTTGTGTTATGGTAACCAGACAACAGATATACATACTTATATAATTTATAAATACATACACATTATAGATAAATCACACCCAGACACAGAACAAACAATCATGCTCATCACACAAAGTTTGTCCTGGGTGGGAATCGAACCCACAACCTCCGGCTCAGCAGTCAGGGCCACTAACCACTAGACCAACAGGCCCGTCAAATTTTTGTTCCTTTTTTACATCTGTATTCAGATGAAAAGTAGTAAAGTAAAAAAAAACACGATAAAAATTGCAATTCTCAATGTTTACTTTACATTCATTGCTGTACTAAAGTAAAGTAAAGCAATGAATGTTCAGACTACGAATGCAATACTATCCGCTTGCAATGCAAGACTTGATTCGATCTCCAATTTAAATGCTGATGTCGAGAATCCTTACTTCCTTACTATCCTTTCCTTACTAATATTATAAAAGCGAAAGTGAGTTTGTTTGTTACCTCTTCACGCTTTAATGGCGAAACCGATTTTCATGAATTTTGTTACAGAGATAGTTGGGAACCAGGAGACGGGCATAGGCTAATATTTTTTTGAAAAAAGTGGGATGTGAGGGAGAAAGAGGGAAGAAAAGGGAAAACTTAGCGTTGTTATTACAAATCAATAAGGCGCAAGGGGAACTGTGTTACCCCGAATTTAACGCGAGCGAAGCCGCGGGCAAAAGCTAGTTAAGAGATAAAGGTGAAGTCACGGAAACTCCAGAACATTCCAGAAAAGATAAGAACAATTTTCCTACAATGCCACGAAATCGTGTAGATGGATCCGAAGGTATTTTAAAGGTTTTTGACTTTACCGACCTTGGCATACCAGAATGATTGTCTATTTGAATCTTATTTTCTTTTGTATATTTGGAGGAGCTCGTGGCTAAATAATAGCAGCCGCTCGGGTCGATCTTTAGGTTAAGCTGCGCTTGCCTAGGTTGGTCTGTGGATGGGTGACCACCCGTTACATACCGAGTTTCCTCCGTGCCTCGGAAAGCACGTTAAGCCGTTGGTCCCGGCTGTCATTTGTAGATCTTTGACAGTCGTTACAAGTAGTCAGTGTCCCGAAAGTCTGACAACCAGTCTTACCAAGGGGTATAGTATTACCCAGTATTAGCTGGGTTGTGGAGGTCAGATAGGCAGTCGCTCCATGTAAAATACTGATATTCAGCTGCATCCGGTTAGACTGGAAGCCGACCCCAACATAGTTGGGAAAAGGCTAGGCAGATGATGATGAATCTTATTTTCAATGCAGCGTATACAAGTTGGTCTAGTAGTGAGAACAAAGAGGTTAAAACAAGTTTTTTCCATATAAGTAGGTCATAGCTAAGCAACCGATAAAATGGTCTTCGTGAGTTGTGCTAAAAAGAGGATTATTAATATTTTTTTATTACAAATGGGTTTACTCTTGACCTCAATCTTGTCTAAGCAAAGATTTGAGATTAACGATAGGACGAGTCAAAAACGTCTGTTGATTTTTAATAGAAAACTTTTTTTGGATGGACAAATCATCAAACCAATCTCCCGCTCTGGGCAGAAAGGAAGGGAGCGTCAGACTTTTACTAACTATTATAACCCACCCATGTTCCTTCGGAAGCCGTACGGTCTTCCGAAGCCACGGTATCTCTTTCGAACAAACCGCAACCGCGGCAGGAATTGACTCTGACGAACCCCTCTGGCCCGGCAAGAACTAAGGAATCTGTACTTTCTTACTACAAATACTTCTAAGAAGGCTGAATGAATTAGCTGACTTTTACTGCAGTTTACGAGAACAACAAAGGATGCCTTTTGTTGTAAAACAAGATAACAGCTAGTCATCAGTATTCAAGTGAAACCACAGAATTACATTAGTTTTAACACCATTGGCTCTTTTTATACCCACACTTAACATCCTAATCACTATTATCCGTGTTTACGCCATGGCATAAAATATGTTGAGTCTACTGTCTCTTCGGTGATCGTTTACACATAAAACAAGTTGTGGTTAAGTCGTTTGTGAACAGACTGCCAAAACAAAAATCGGCCAAGAGCGGGTCACTTGATCGAGGTTGCCGTACGATGGGCAGGGCGTTTTTGTGGGGCTGTCTCTTGTAATCTGACGTTCAAAAAGTGCTGATTATCAGTCTAATTTGAATAACAGACTTTTGTAATTGAAGCTTGCGACATAAATAACAGCCATATCTTTTGACTGTGTAGACTTAGAGGGTTCATTTTTCCACAGCACAAAGAGACCACTGGGTTGAGTAGAGTAATTTCAACTCAAAACCTTTACGTGTTGAGGAGCTCGTGGCTAAATAATAGCAGCCGCTCGGGTCGATCTTTATGATAAGCTGCGCTTGCCTAGGTTGGTCTGTTAATGGGTGACCACCGAGTCATCAGTTACATACCGAGTTTCCTTCATGCCTCGGAAAGTACGTTAAGCCGTTAGTCCCGGCTGTCATTTGTAGATCTTTGACACTCGTTACAGGTAGTCAGTGTTCCAAAAAGTCTGACAACCAGTCTTACCAAGGGAAATCGTATTACTCAGTACTAACTGGATTGTGGAGGTCAGAGGCAGTCATTCCATGTAAAATACTGATATTCAGCAGCGTTCGGTTAGACTGGAAGCCGACCCCAACATAGTTGGGAAAAGGCTAGGTAGAAACCTTTACGTGTTTCCAAGATTAAGGGTCTTGACAGACAGATGGGCAATAAGTGATCCAATAAGGGTTATTTTTTTTCTTTTGAGATACGGAACCCTAAAAATAGTCACATTTTTAGGGAGTTTCTTCTGTCACTTAATCTAAAAAATCCCAAAAGGCTGGGCCGTTTTCGAGGACTGTCATGTGTAATTTTTGATCTAATAAATATTATAGTATGCTCAAGTAGGGTTGATATTTTTATTACGCTGGGAGCCGTTGTCAAATTTAATTTGACACAAATGTTCAAATTCGAATGTGTTTTGTTTTGTGCCAACCGTTTTAAAACTTTTTGCCGACGCAAAAAAATGTTAAACTTAATTTTATACAAACTACTAGCTTTCGCCCACGGCTTCGCCCGCGTTAAATTTGGGGTAACACAGTTTCCCTTGCGCCTTATTGATTTGTAATAGCAACACTAAGTTTTCCCCTTTCTTCCCTCTTTCTCCCTCACATCCCACTTTTTTAAAATAAAAATATATTAGCCTATGTCCGTCTCCTGGTTCCCAACTATCTATGTACCAAAATTCATCAAACAAACAAACAAGCAAACAAACTCACTTTCGCTTTTATAATATTATAGTAAGGATAGTTGCAGGTTACAGTGAAGTCATACGGCTTAGGCCTCTCTGCTTTGCTCATATCTCTTTGAGGTGCGTGTGTAACACGAACGCGCCGTCAATGCAGCCTGACGTTACTATACGGACGTTCGGTGAGCTACCCATTGCTCACCGTTCACAGACTTGCGTCTGTGGTAGTCGTCTAGCGGCCGCCGACGACTCTCGTCTGGGTTGGTTTGTGGTTCGCTCAAACATCCAGCCACCTTCTATGCGTAACTGTTTCGCAGAAGAAGCTCCGGACCATGGAATGAAACAATGATGCATTGCTTCTGCGAAGACACAACGGTGTTTCGCTCAGGGCAGATCGCCATAGTGTGCTCCATCATCACTTAGTTGTCCGTCTGTTGATCTGTTTGCCTGTCTGTCAAATTATCTCGGAAACTTAAGTATCATCATTTTCCTGCCCTTGTCCCATTCTATTTGGGGTCGGTGCAACACGTTTTATTCTTCCATTCTCCCCCTTTCTCCTTCATATCATTCCTTACACAATCGATCCATCTTGTCTTTGGCCTCAAGAATAATTAAAGCAATATACGTCTGTGTCTATGGTCCCTTAGAGCTGCGAAAAGATCAACCTTCAAAGTCTTCGCAGTCAAAAGATATGGCCGTTTATGTCACAAGTTTGTACTAAACCCTCGGTGTGCGATACCGACTCACACTTGGCCGGTTTGTATTTAAATATCAATCCATAATCTGCCTTACGGTGTTCTGTTCTTTTATTCTTTGCTTTGGAAACGTCTTTAATAATTTATAGTTCTCTGATCCCTTACCAAGATGAAAAAGTATCGTCATTTATTCATTCTGACTTGATAAGTACGCTAGGGTTGTCAGGTCTAAAATCAGGAAATGTGGTCAAATCAGTTTGTGCAATATGACACCATCTTCAATGAGTTTGAAATTATGTACAAAAAGTGGTCGCAAAAAGTATAAATTATGGACTTTTTGAAACACAATTTAATCACTAAACACACGCACACATTCAATAACTAAATTACACTAACTAAATAAACTTTTTTTTAAATCAGTATTTTTTACAATGAAAAGAAGAAAATTGAAAGCGAATAGAAAAATGTCCGTGCGGAGTTTTCGCGTAAAGAAATGATGCTGGTTGCAGGACTTAAGTCATGTCTATGATAAAAGTACACTGTCACAAGATAATGTCAAGGTGAACCAAAGATGTGTGCAAAATTGCCTGAACTTGGAATCGAACGCAAAACCGCGGCGGCTTATTACCGCCAAACTAACTAGAATTTGCGAAGAAATATGCATTTTATGCGATTTGACAACCCTGATTGCGGTATAGGTAACTCAACTCCGCCATATTCTTTTAGTGTTGTCAAAGGAAATATTTCTTGTAACGTAAATACTGTTTTTCTAGTATCCGTAATATTTTTTTTTCTTTCAAGGAGTTTTGTATATTGACATAACCCAGTTTGTTGGGTAAACAAATAAATGTTATTTCAAATGTTTTGTTCTGGAGAAAATTGCTGCTTCTTTATATTTTTTTTTCCTTAAACGAGTTTCTTTTGTATTTAATTGAGTCTATTCTTTGACGTGAAATCCTAATTATATTAGGTGTAATATTATATTTTCATTTATGAGTTTGGTACCTTTATGGTTCGTGTTCCATTTTGAAACTCACCTTATTTTTTTTTCTTTAATAAACCTTTTTCAGGTATTTAATATAATATCTTTTTTTTATTATCTACGTTCACCGATTACTCCGTCAACTGTACGAGCTTTTCACTCGTACAGTTGACGTTTTTTTTATTTATGGGACATCATAAAATAACTTCCGATTTATTTTGCCCTTTGTGTCCCGGGGCACACCCGGCAATGCAAGTCTTATAGCAGTTCTTATTCCTGTGTGAGAAAGAGATGGTGCTAGACACCTTGTATAGCTCTGTTTCTTTCCCTCAGTGGAATAAGTTCTGCTTTAAGACGTCATGACCCTACCATGACGTCTTAAAGCAGAACTTAATCCACACTAATAGAAGAACTAATATGCCAAACAAAAGACAGATTATTTTCTCCTCTTTTAAACGAACACAAAAAGTTTTCTAAGGACATTTAGAGCTTAAATATCTCACAATCTAATCAAGAAGACTAGACTTTAAAGTGTAAGGCCATTTTGTAGTAATGCCCTAAATGAAAAGATGGCTGAATTTGAGACCATTAGGACCTTAAATTGCTTTCAAAAGTAATTGCTGGAGGTAAAGATTTTAGGCCAAGTTCACTTGCTATTAAAATAGTGTGTTCTTTGTGAACAGGGAAAAGCAAATTGGGCTTTATTAAAATTTAAATAAAGTACAGTTCGTATAACACGAAAATAATGGATTTTTTTACGTAATTGAGCTGAGTTTTATAATCATATCTGCTAGATGTTGCAACATAATAAAAAAGATAAGTGCGAGTCGGACTGGACCCACGAGAGATTTCCATACCATCCTTACTAATAGTATAATAGCAAAAGTGAGTTTGTTTGTTACGTCTTCACGCCTAAATGGCTAAATAAAGATTTTGATGAATTTTGGTACAGAGATAGTTGGGACTGGAGACGAACATAAGCCAAAAAAAGTGTTTTTGGAACGAACGTAAAAGGGGGTAGACGGAAAAAAATCTTACGAAAAGTTGTCACGACACTTTTTACTATAGTAAGCTATTGTAAGCTGTGCGGCGTCGCATGTTTCTCTGTCTGTCTGTCTCTCTCTCTCTCTCTTATAGAAAGCAAGCCAGATATTTTCATTTCTATAGGAACTTCGTTCCATCCGGGTGTCCCTTGACACCTCTAATTTTTTTTTCAATAATCACGCGGGTTAAAGTTTATAGTATTAGTAAGGATACATCAGAATAACAAATGAATACAACATTGGATATTTTATCACCACGAGAGAGAAACCGCGGGGCGTAGCTTGTACCCAATAAATTCCACAATCACCAACCCTTTTGCTCCAACACTGCTCAACTTATGAAGCGTCACTTTCAATCAAAAGCACGTGCATCCCAGACACATGAGTTTCAAGTTGACAATACCCTTCAACATCCACGACAGCAAAATTGTCATTGACACCTCTATTTCGAAGCAATAAAGTTGGTTTTAGGTTGGAGTTGATACTGACGTGCGGTTGTGTGACGTAAGGCCTAAGAACCCGTTCGTGATCGACACAATAACCCTTTTTGCTCGAGTGGGGTTGTAAGCAGCTTATTGGAGTACTCTAGGGTGTATGTAGATTGTTTATTTATTTATGCACACACAAAATACTTGACAGGACATAACATTAAGACAGAAGAGCGCAAAGGAACCGCTTTACTATTATTATAAAAGCGAAAGTGAGTTTGTTTGTTACGTCTTCACGCCTAAATGGCTACACCGATTTTGATAAATTTTGGTACAGAGATAGTTGGGACCCTGGAGATGGACATAGGCTATTTTTTTTAAAGTGTGATATGGGGGAGAAAGAGGGAAGAAACGGGAAAACTTAGCGTTGCTATTACAAATCTATAAGGCGCTACAGAATTTAACGCGAGCGAAGCCGCGGACAAAAGCTAGTTAATATTATAAAAGCGAAAGTGAGTTTGTTTGTTAAGTCTTCACGCCTAAATGGTTAAACCGATTTTCATAAATTTTTTGACAGAGATAGTTGGGACCCTGGAGACGGACATAGGCTAATTTAGGCGTGGCGATTTGGACTCATACTTGCTGGATTTGGCAGAGTAGGGTTAACACCGATAGAGATGTAAAGGAATTAAGGAGGCTTTTTCCTAGCAGTGGAATGAAAAAAGAAAAAAAAAATGTTTTTATTAAATCCAAAATAATTGCAAGCAAAATCCCAGTACATATCTAGTTCTTGTTTACTAATAAAGGTTTCTTTAATTATAATTTTTCCGCCCACCATTAAAATAATTGTGATATTTCTAAAACAATTTGCCGGCAAAGCGTTTGAAATCCGAAACATTTATCAAAATATTGCAAGTCAACATAAAATTCTTGAACGAATCAACTCTTGTTTGAAAATCTTATAATTAGTTGAGTTTCTTCAACTTTCTAAGTCGTCTTTCCTAAATATTGCTTATACAAGGATTAAAATGAGTATGGAAATGGCAAGGCCAAAAATAAAATAATAAATAAAATATATACAGGATCTGACGGGCCTGTTGGTCTAGTGGTTAGTGGCCCTGACTGCTGAGCCGGAGGTCGTGGGTTCGATTCCCACCCAGGACAAACTTTGTGTGATGAGCATGATTGTTTGTTCTGTGTCTGGGTGTGATTTATCTATAAAATGTATGTATTTGTAAATTATATAAGTATGTATATCAGTTGTCTGGTTACCATAACACAAGCTCTGCTTAGCTTAGGATCAGATAGCCGTGTGTGAGTTGTCCCAAGATATTTATTGTTTATTTATTTATCTCACTAAAATTAAGGATGCAATCATTATAATGCCATAGTCCAGGTAATTCAAACTTTTTTACACTGAGAATGTCGGTCCATTAATTTACGGTTAAAAAGTTAAGAGCAATTTCTGTGTTTGATAAAGTTTACCGTTTTTTTTTCTTTCAATTTATACCTAAACTACATCACAATAATGTTCAAAATGGGCAATTAATGCCTTTGAAACAAAGGAACCAGTTGGAACTGCTCGACACTCGGGTTGATATCTTAGTATTCTGCGTAGATAGAACACACAAAAATTGGTCATAAGTTTTTATACAAAAAATAAAAAGCATAAAATTAGTTTTTTTTAGATATAGGGTATCATGAAATAACTTAACCGGTATAACCGTTCTGGGCGAAGTGGGAGGGAGTGTCAGACTTTTACTGACTAAAACCGATCCATGTTCTTTCTTCTGCCCTTTGTGTTCCGGGGTCACGGTATCTCTTTCGAACAACCCGCAACACCAGCAGCCAGCGACTTTGACGGGCCCCTTTTCTTTACTGTCATTTCTTTGAGGCACGCGTGGAATACATACGTGCCATCGACATAGCCTGTCATCACTGGATGGACGGACGGTGAGCTAATCATAGCGTCTACGGTGGCCTGGAGCCGTCTCGCGGCGCCTGACGCTACCTCAAACCAAATATTCAAATAATAAATCCTTCTTATTAAGAAGCCATCATAATCTGTTAAACTTTTTAAAAGTAAATAAAAGCTTTTACCCAGTTCAATCGTTACTTATAATTAGAGAACTGATTTCCATTCATTTT
Source organism: Ochropleura leucogaster (assembly GCA_958449745.1). Classification (NCBI taxonomy): domain Eukaryota; kingdom Metazoa; phylum Arthropoda; class Insecta; order Lepidoptera; family Noctuidae; genus Ochropleura; species Ochropleura leucogaster. The sequence continues at coordinate 8,889,278 of OY288224.1, read as the reverse complement.
TTATTTAGCCTTTGTAATGGATTTCTCTTTAAAAATTCAATGAAATCTGTTTACTTATAATTGAACCTTCGTTCATTTGAAAGTTCTTAATAATTCATTTCATGATCGCTTTGTGCGAGTCTAAAACATTTTTTGCTTTATCAACTAGAAATTATTCTTACAATTTTCCTTCATTAATTATTCTTATAAATATTTTTATTTAATAAATTAGACGTTTGTTATTATTTTCGCTGTTCAAATTCATTGTAAGGAAAAATATTAATTTGACACAATGGTATTCTTAAATGCTACCTTCCTTAGTTTGGCGGCCGCAAGCGCGTCTGCTGAGCTCGTAGTCCTGGTTCGATTTTCAGTGATATTGGGTGTTTTTCCATTAAGAATTTCATGGTAGCAGTTAGGAAGTTGGCGATAAGATACCCCCGTGCCTCGGAAAGAATGTTAAGCCGTTGGTCCCGCACCAGATCTCTTAACAGTCGTGTGGAAGTGCCGTCCCATCGAACTGAGAAAGAGTGAGGGAACAGAGAGTGCTCCTGTACCTGTGTACACACTTGTACACTACCATCACGGTAAAAAGAGAACTAGGTAGGTCCGATATACAAGTAATGTTGAAAAAAATCTTGATTTTAGAAGTCGGTAACGTACTGTAAATCTTTAACACAAAAATATAAAGTACCTAATTCATTTCCAAGCTTTCACCAAGGCAAGGGATTTATGTAATATGCTCATGAATCCGGAAATCAGAGATGCGTGTTTTGCAAGCCATTTTTACTTTTCTTGCTAATGGGCCATCATCAAATAACTTCAATTTTGAACTGTCGAAACATTGACAACAATAAAATGAAGCTACAATCGTAAGGCATAATAACTGTGAAAGTACTGTAATTCCCCATTCCAAAGTACACTTTGGAATGCCTTGCACTTTGATCTTTATTAGGAAGAATGGGCAAATCATCTATAGGTAGAATTAAAATCGTAAAAATATGCTTGTGTAAGGGACTGAGGCAAGTCTATTTCCTGCTGGGGTTTCGGGTTGTTCGAAAAAGATACCGCGACCCTGGAAAATAAAAGGCAAAAGAAGGAAAATGGTTGGTTTTTAGCCATTAAAAGTCTGAACCTGACTAAAAACCACCCATGTTTTGAACAACCCGGGGTTGCCCCAGTAGGTGGTGGCGCTCGGAGGCCCCTTTGTTTTGCTGACATCTCTTTGAGGTTCGCGTGGAACACGATGCAGTTGCTATTTGTACTGTAACTCACACGTTCACATAAATTCAATTAACTAAACGTGATCATGAAAACAAGAATCGAAACAGAGAATCCGTTCAAAAAACTGAGCTCAAATTCTAACTGTTTTCTCTCTACCGCTTCCATTTTCCACTATCCGTGCCCCTTTACTAATGAAACACATTAATAACAGCTGGCTCACTAAAATGTCTTTTGTTTCTTGCGATTTCGGAAATTGTACCCCTCTTTTGTTTTGGCACATTCGGTTAATAACTCGGTATGTAGGCGAAATATTGTATAGTACCGGTATAGGCTTATGTTCCTTAATAAGGGCCCGTATTGTTTACAAATGTGGGTGAAATGGCCAAATATGTGTCAGTTTATATTTAGGTGTTTTGGTGTCGAATGTTGAAATAGAATTTACGTATATTTTATGTGGAATTGTACCGGTCAAACCTAATTTTCAGGTGAACGAGATTAAACTAGTGCAGGGCGTGTTTTATTTAACTGGTTTAACTTGAAAATAAAATCCTATAAAATAGGGCAAATTCAAAATCTGCCTAGGTAGATATTTTTTCTTATTGATATTGGTTTTACAGTACAAAAAAACCTAGTACTTTCATTGCTGAAGCTCCTTATCTGACCTTCACAACCCAGGAAATGGATGGAAGACTGGTTGCTGTTTCTAGGTTGACTACCCGTAACGACTGTCAAAGATTTAGAATCCACAATCAGTTTGTTCAAACACGCTTCTAAAAACTCTAAACATATTTACGCATGTAATTCTCTATAGATCAAGCAGTGGTGATCCACACATTCTCATTTATCTCTTTCATGAGATATTTCTAATGGAAAAATCACAATGTTGTCGTATTTTACCCAAAGGTTAACTGGTAGAGAATGCCTTATGGCATTATGTCCGCCTATGTATCACTGTTGTACATGAAGTTTAAATAAATAAAAATCCAATATTACTTGCTGGACGCGAGAATAATAACTAGAACCACTTAAAAGAAACCTCAGAAAAGCAGCGGGGCCTGCCAGGGCCATCGCCTGCCAGGGTTTTTCTTTTCGGGTTGTTCGAAAGAGATACCGCGACCCCGGAATATACAGGGCAAAAGAAAGAACATGGTTGGGTTTTAGTCAGTGCAAGTGTGACTCTCACATTTTATTTTATTTGATTAGATGATTTTCATTCGCAAAAAAAAAAACAATAATTCTCAACATTTGTAATGAAGTAACTGAACACAAGGCCCTAATTGACACAATATTCCTTTTAATACCTACAAAACAATGCTATATCCTATTAGGAAAGTTCGTTTAATTCCAAAAGGTCCCTAATTAAGGGTCATTTGGAAAGATCCCAATTATTAGAAGAAAAATTGATATCGTAAACGCGTCTGGCCTTCTTGATTATTTTATTGTTGTAATTATCCGTTTCTGTTTCGCCTTTGTTTAATCATTTGGCTTCCTTATTTTCGTTTTTATTTATGGATGCGATTTTGTGTTCATTTTTGCGTTTTCAGTTTGTTATAAGGGTGAGTTTTGTTTGGAAGCATGAATAAGGGAGTATTGTTAAGTGTGTTATCTACTACGTTGAGATTGCTAAGTTTACATAAGTAACTTAAAGAGTTCCAGTAAGCGTTAGTATTAATTATATATATACTTTCATCAGTATTTCCGTAAGTAATATTAGAAATAGACACAGTATCTCTGAAATAAATACTTTACCAATACATAAGTATATAAGTAGCCGTTTAAAAAAGTGTTATTATTATTGTTGTTTATAATAATTGACATTAGTGCCGATAGTCGTTACAGCCAAAGGTTTAATTGCCAAGAGCCTCGACCAACACCTGAGGAGGCTCTCGTTAGGCAGCTGGATCAAAGGCTTGATACCGTATTGTTAGGAGGTTCCTTTCCCTGGAGCCCTGACAGCTTGGACCCTGTTCCCGATGCCGGAAAGTTACTATTTTTTTTTGTATTTTAAAGGTTTTTTAAAAGAAATATCTATAAATATAAAAGATATGTAAGAAAATGAATAAACGAAATATAAATTGACATTACGCTTTAATTTTTCTCAAGGATTAGGCCAAAAAGCTCCTAATAATACATTTACATTTCACCACTGATGTTTAAGTCACATTTAATAGAGCACGAGTAGATAGCCAAACAATAAATATTTGTCACAATAAAATCAATGTCACAAAAGTATTAAAAACAGTCAATATATGCCATCAAAACAAACAACAAAAAAATTCCCATCACGAACTCAAAACGCCAATACACCAATAAAAATCGTTCATAAAATAACTTTTAATTGAAAAACAATTCTACTAAACTTGTTTGTGGCACACCATCCTAACAATAGGAATCCAAGTTGAAACCAACAAACGAATGCGACAAACAATATACAAACGTTGGTAGTAAAATATTTGGAACAAGGCTCTTCGTATATTGTGGTACGAGTGAATCTATTTGAACAAAATAATCACATTAGTTGGGCAAACATATGTAGTGGTGCACAAATACTGTTATGTAGCACTCTATACTTTATTTGTTGATAGATACGATTTGATATCCACTGTGTTTTTTTTTTGTTTTTTGCTAGTAGTTTTCATATTGTTTTATGAACGTTTTCCGATTCTTAGGATTCTGTTGATATAGGTTCGTTTATGACGACAAAAACTTTTTTGAAAAAAGGTTTTCATTTCAGTATTTTTATAGTTATGGTATAACGATATATCACATTATTTTCATTTTCCATTTTTACTAAAAGATTAGCAGATCATTCATCCAACATAGAAAAAAAAAGTATGTATTATACACGATAACTTATACGCTATCTAAACAATGTTAATAAAATTAATATGGAACCACTTGGAAAGTACCTATAATTATTCTATCAAACAAAAAAATAATTTTGCAAATCGGTCCAAGCGTCTTTGAGTAAATGGTGAACAAAACAAAAAGATACTGAGGAATTGAGAACTTCTCCTTTTACAAAAAAAAACGACTTTCAAAAACCACAGACAGCGGGAGAAGTCATCTGATGATTTCACTTCTGATAAAAGAAGGCATTCGTTAAGAATGAATTCTAGATGATGGTGAAACTTGCCCTTTATTACATAGGAATTTGCATAAATATGGGTGTGGTTGTTAGGCCCTTTCTTATATTTTTGCGGTAGGAAACTCATCAAATAACTTCCCCCTTTTGTACGGAGCGGGGCCTCTATCACTTTCCTTCATTGCTGTCACCTGTTTCAGCCGCGCATAGGGTATAAACGTGCCGGTGACACGTCCTGTCATCATTAGATGGCCGGACGGTAAACCCATTGGTCATGGCTGGGAGTAGTCTTACAGCGGCCAACGCTCGGAGCATCTCCCGCAGCGGTTGGTTTGAGGTTCTCTCCCTCAAACGTCCGAAGAAGCAGTTATGCTAGCGAAGGAGGTTGCTCCTTCGCTAGCATAACTGCTTCTTAGGCTTTGTCAATGACTAACGTTAAAGGATTATGTTATAGCATCTTATTCGTAAACCTTACCCTGGCTGGAGGTCTTAATGTTTAAGGCATCCACAGGATTCGCCCGGTTAAGCAGACGACAACCTCCTTGGTTGAACTGCGAGATGCCATTCATAAAAAAAAAAACGCAAACCATACCAAATCAATCAATCGCTCAGCCGTACTATCAAAATACATCCATAAGTATACTTGACTAAGATTCAAGACCTTTTATCATTTCGTATTCTACACATCAAACCAATGGCGTGTCATAAGCATCATGTTTGGTAGGATTAGTGATCGTACGAGAGATTAATCTGAAGGCATGTCGGTCTGTCTGTCCTTCTGATATAGGTATTAAGTAATCCTTTTGGAGCCCTCCTTCCTCTCTCATTCATATTTGATGTATATCATACGCGTTTGGACTATTATGTTTGAGTTGTAACTTGTAAATAATATGTTTTTTTTTTCAACTTTTATCACGAACGTTTCTGGAGTTTACTCCTTAAGAATCGATTTTCATATATAAGGCACCCGGTATGAAAAAAATCCGAGGGGTAAAACCTACTAAAGTAACGAAAATGTGTCACGTTTTTGGTTCGCACCTTTAGTGCGCAACTTTCTAATTTGGCTGTGAGTGTATTAAGACGTACATATGTATAGGCTGTATGTATAGGCGACTATACCTATATACTATATGTTATTGGGCTTGTTTGTTTCTATCAGTGTCGATGTATTTATATTGCTATTTTTTTTCATTAATTTCACTCTTCGGTCGACAGACTCATAAGTGAGTGGACGTGTGTCGGTGCCCAGCAGTCTTTAGTGATTTGAAATTGTCTGATTGGTCGGTGGTCGTAATTTACAATTCCTTGTCACTCGCGTTGAATTCTTACCTGTTGTTGCCTCCTACTGGGCGGTCCTAGAAAGAGATACAAACATTTCTAACAATTCCGATATTCTAAAGTGATTGTGATTTGCCGGGGTTTGAACTCGCGACGGAGAAGTGCGACACAGCGATCCGAGCGCGCTGCCACTGCGCCACCAAGCAAGTAGCGGTGAGCGGTGAATTTAATTAGTGCTACCAACGTGTGCTACGCGCTACGGCGTCACCGGCCAGTGCTACGACGAGCTACGGGCCGTCTACGAAAATTGTATCGGCTACGCCAGCTTTGTACGGTCTTGTAGCTGCGAAGAGCGTCATCGTCCTACCATTCATCAAGTACGAGTATAGCGGCGCGCCTATTACCGATTACAGATAAGTTTAGTTAAATCTTATAAGAATTAGAGGATGGCTAGTCTACAGCGAACTCCTCCAAAAACTCCAAATACTCCCCTAGCTCAGACTCAGTCTGAGCCCGACATCAATTCGGCGATTGAAAAAAGCGACTATGTCACTAATAGGAGTAAACGACCAAGACCTGATCACTCGCCTCGAGGTCAGCAGGATATACAGGACCTACTTACTAATTGGAAAAAAGACCAAGACACCCGTATAGCCAAGATGCTGGAAAATCAAACGAGTTTCATGTCAAAATTAGCTACCGACATAAGTGAGATCAAAGCCCAAAATACAAAAATTCAGGCGTCTAACGCATAAATCTGTAAAACCAATTCAGAGATTGAGCGATCAATGTTCTTCATGAACCAACAATTTGAAGAGTTAAAGAAAGAAGTTGAAGAGCTTAAGAAGGAACGGCTGGAACAGCGTTGCTATATTGAAGGTCTTGAGAAGAAAATAATTGACGTCCAGTACAAGTCTAGGTCGTCAGGAATCGAAATAAGAAATATTCCACACACCGATAATGAAACCACAACCGGCCTAATAAAAACAGTCTGCAACATAGGCAAACTAGCTGGATTGTCTATATCGGAAACCGAACTCCGTGATATATATCGCCTCCCGGGAAAAAATACTAAGGGTACGGTGCTCCCCACCATACGCCCAATTGTTGCCGAGTTTACAACGGTGCAAACAAAACTGAATGTATTGTCTGCCATTCGTTCTTACAACAGTAAAAAAACAAAGGACAACAAATTAAATACGGAACTGATTGGTATACCAGGGAAACGACAGGCGGTCTATGTTGCTGAACAACTGTCTTCTGCCTCAAAAAAGCTATTTTACTTAGCGCGGGAATTTGCGAAGAAAAATGGATATACATACTGTTGGGTCAGCAATGGAAACGTTTTTCTTCGCAAGCAAACGGGTGATAAACAACTATTGATAAATTCAGACAAATGTCTCCAAGATCTCACCAGCAAGTGACTAGTTAAATCTGAGTCCTGCCGTTACTTGGAAACCTTAAGTTATTTTTTTTTTTTTTGTATTACTTTTTAATTACTCTATTAACCTTCAACTGTACACTCTGTTACAATTCATGCACTAAAGAACACATCTCACACAGAAGAAACTCCATTTGCTCACGAAAAATTAACATCAAGCATACATACATGTCTCCCCTCACAACTACATTAAATATATATCAACGCGATGACTCTGTTAAATACCGGAACTCACTCAAAATGTCTCTCGTTTTAATTGTTTATAAATACTTCCATGGCTAACATTAACCAAATAAATCAGGACCTTGATAATCTTGACCTAATAAACTCTTTCGCGTGTGACCCAAACGAGTGTATTAAACATATTAACAACGCCGACAGTAGTATAAAGTTATTGCATTTAAATATTCGTAGCGTCAACAAAAATTTTGATGGCCTTCTAACACTGATGTGCCTAATTAATATTGATTTTGATCTAGTTGTTTTGACTGAGTGTTGGTTGAAAAAAGTGACTAACCTCCCCGTCCTCAATGGTTACCAGTCACACTCGACAAAAAACAATGCAAATCAAAACGATGGGGTCATAATCTACACAAAAATAGGACTAAACATCAAGATATGGGAACCAAATATAAATTTTGCAAATAGTCTTGTGTGTCAAATTGATAACAAGCTCACGGTTGTAGCAATATATCGCTCTCCATCAAATAATACTAAAGATCATTTCGATGCATTTTTGACTAGTCTGAATGATATCTATGACGAAATATCATACTCGCCTAATGTCTCAACTGTGGGTGATCTAAACATTGACATAAAATTAGGCAATAGAAATGACCGCGCACTAGAATACCTAATCCTAAACGCGTCTCATGGACTACTACCTACCCACCTCCTACCAACTCGATTAGAAAACTGCCTAGATCACACCTTACTAAAAACAAAGTCAATGGCCACCACGTTAGTATTGGAGTCACACATTACTGACCACAAACCGACTATACTTTCAATTGCAAATACGAACCCGTCACGGAACAAAAGCTTATGTGTATCCCGATTAAATCATGAAGCCATTAAGATAGAGTTAGAAAACACAGACTTCTCAAATATATACCAAATTAAAGACGCAAACACTGCCATGACTACACTTATTACAATTATATCAACAGCAATATCCAAACATACAAGACATATTAATGTACCGAGAAAACAAAGATCTTTAAAACCATGGATAACTCCAGGGCTTCTAAAATGCATCAAGCACAGAGACAAACTGCATGTGAAATCAAAGAAGTCACCACAAAATTTAATACTACATGTAACCTACACACGATATCGGAACTTTTGCAATATGCTACTGCGTAAACTCAAGAGGGCTCATGAGAAAAGTGAACTTGAAAAATCGAGAAATAATCCTAAAGCCTTGTGGAAAACCATTAAGGAAATAACCAACTCTGGTAAAATATACTCGAGTCCGGATGAACTGCTCAAAATGTGTGAGAGTCCCGCGTTATCCCTCAACAATATCTGCTCTTTTTTCAGCAATATAGGTAAAAACATGGCCACAAAAATAATCGACGACCCAAGTAAAGCGTACCTTAACCGAGAGACTACTAATCTTAGTACTAATTGGACACGGAAACCGCTTGTGAATTCATTGGCTATACAAAAAGTTGACGAATGTGACATAGATACTATTATATTACAGATGCGTCATGACTGCGCCGTAGGTTGGGATGGAATATCTTCCTCACTCCTTAAGACATGTCGTCATATTCTAGTATCGCCGATAACATATATCTGCAATCTATGTATAGAGACAGGAGTTTTTCCAGATTCTCTTAAAAGGGCCATTGTCTATCCTATTTTCAAGGGCGGAAACAGAAGCTGTGTCGAAAATTATAGGCCCATTTCAGTACTTTCGTCACTTTCCAAAATCCTCGAGAAGGTTCTCAACCAAAACCTAAGAAGCTTTCTCAATAAATACAGTATTATAGCGGATAATCAGTATGGTTTCCGGTCCGGAGTCTCCACTGAAGACGCAGTACTGGCTCTAACGCAATCTATTGCGAAGAGACTGGACGGCAGGAAAAAGTGTCTTGGTATATTCTTGGACTTGTCGAAGGCCTTTGACACAGTTTCTGTTCCTAAACTAATTTCAAAGCTTGAGTGCCTAGGTGTACGTGGCATATCTTTAGAAATTTTCAAAGATTACCTAAGACATCGCACTCAGCAGGTAAAGATTGGCTCTACATACAGTGACGAACAGCTTGTGCCATACGGTGTCCCCCAAGGAAGCATTCTAGGCCCCACACTTTTTCAAATTTATGTAGATGACCTTTGTAGAATGTCAATACCAGGTTGTGAAATCTATGTATATGCAGACGACACAGCAATCTTGGTTGAGGGGCTCACGTGGGAGGATGTGAAAAAGAAGGCGGAATTTGCACTGTCTTCAGTGATGAACTGGCTTAACATCAACTTACTGACACTAAACGTAAATAAAACCTATTACCTTCCCTTTGCAATCCGGTGCAACGCTAAACCCACTAGTGATTTTATGATAGTGGCTCACTCGTGCCAGAATCAGTTAATGCCGTGCTCATGCCCTTCTATTGCTAGAGCTGATAGTGTTAAATACTTGGGTGTGCATATAGACACTGGACTAAAATGGGACAAACAAATAGAAACTATAACTACCCGAACACTTCGTCTTATTCACATATTTAAATCACTCAGAGAATCTGCTGGTATTGACATTCTCAAGATGGTATACTTTACTCTGTGCCAATCGGTTATTGGATACTGCATAACCGTATGGGGTGGCGCAGCAAAAACCTATCTTTTAAAAGCAGAAAGGTCTCAAAGGGCTGTGCTTAAAGTTATGCTAAAAAAACCTTACCGATACCCCACAATGCAACTTTACGCCGATTGCCAAGTGCTGACGGTTCGGCAGCTGTTTGTTCTCCAATCTGTCTTGAGGGTACATGCCCGCTTGCCTCCACCCGACCCAAGGAAGCGTACATTTATTCCCCCTGGTGTACAGCATAAGACTTCCTTCGCAAGACGCCAATACTATGTCTTAAGCCACCAAGTTTTCGGAAAAATACAAAAGGAACTAGACATAATAAAACTTAGTAAATTTAATGTCAAATTTAAAACTTCCAACTGGCTGATGGAGCAGGACTACATTAAAACAGAATCTTTAGTATCAAACATCGCTTGATCTGATATGATATGTTATGTATGATATAATTAACGCCTCAAACAGTAAACTCCACAAATACACATACAAACGCAGACACACGCACACACACACACACGCACACACACATTTACACATTCGGTTTACACTTCCACTCCGTTCTCACACACAACAAACACCCTCATATTCCTATTAATACTAATTTCAAAGCGCAATTACAATGTTAAATCGACACTTTTCCACTTCAGACATTACACGTTTGATTGAATCATCTTGGCCGATCACTGTCTCTTAAGATACAGGTCTCCTAGTTTAAGAGGCAGAGTTCATAATTTTAAGTATGCATAGACTAATTTATGTACCATAGTTATCTTTGCTCAAAAACATGATAATATGCCTATAGTATTGTATATTCCTTTATTTCAAACTGTTGTCTGTGTCTATTATTTGGATAAATAAACATTTTATTATTTATTATTTCCTTTATTTACATAACATCTTACAATTATATTTTTAAATATTTCTTAGAAATAAAAAATAAATAAAAAACATTTAAAAATATAAAAATAGGTTTCCGCCGGTAGCGGGAGCAGGGTCCAAGCTACCGGTGGTTAGGGCTCCAGAGACAGGAACCTCCTCACAATGCGGGCCGTGTCGAGGAGTACTGCCTTCTGAATCAGGCCCTTGATCCAACCACCTAAGGAGAGCTTCGACAGATGTTCGTCGAAGCTCTTGGCAATTAAGCCATTGGCCGTTATGACAATCGGCACAATGATAGCCGAGTTTACATTCCACATGTCAACAACCTCGTGTGCCAAGTCAAGATATTTTAGTTGTTTTTCTTTCTCAGCTTTCACGAGGTTTTCGTCATGTGGAATGGTAACATCGATTATCATTACGCGGCGCGCTGATCGGTCTATCACCACTATGTCAGGCTTATTGGCGACAATAGTCCTGTCAGTAATGATAGACCGATCCCAGTACAGCGTGACATGGTCTTTCTCGAGAACTGGGTCGGGCACATACTTGTAGTACGGTACCTCAGATTCAACAAGATTATATTTCAAGGCAAGTTGCTGATGAATAATCCTAGCTACTTGGTTGTGTCTATGCAAGTACTCGCTGTTAGCTAGACGAGAACAACCAGAAATAATATGTCTGATGGACTCACCAGGACGATGGCATGCCCGACACACGTCAACCGTCCCATCCTTCATAATATATTTCCGGTAGTTGTTCGTCAACATAACTTCGTCCATAATCGCACAGACAAAACCTTCAGTTTCCCCAAATAAGTCACCGAATCGTAGCCAGGACACGGACGCCAGAAAATCTACATCGGGCCCATAAAGAGCCTTGTAGAAGCGCCCGTGAAGCTCCTTACCTTGCCATACTTCCTTGCGGTCATCGGTAGTAAGTACTACAGGTTTGCGCCAATTCTCTTTAGCCATGGACAACGGGGTGAGTCCCTTGTCCACTGCGACTACATCTCGGTGCATACCCACGTCGGCTTTTGAGAAATATTCCCTGAGACTGCACACCTCTCGGTTGTGGAGGGTCTTTGCGTTTAAAAAGCCTCGACCCCCACACTTCCGTGGGATGTACAGTCTCATCACCGATGATCGTGGGTGATGCATCCGATTTGCAGTCAGCAATGTACGGACTCTCCTATCCAGGGCATCGAGTTCAGTCTGCGTCCATTTGAGTATGCCGAAAGAGTACATTAAAACCGGCATGACCCAACTGTTGAAGGCGCGCACCTTGTTCCCGCCGGAAAGAAGGCTTTTTAATACCTTCTTCAGGCGACCAAAGAAACGCTCCCTCAACAGTTGCTTCATGTCAGCCACGTTAATGCCTAACGCTTCCGACATACCCAAATACTTATAGCTTTCGGATGAGGAAAGGGATCTGAGGTGTATGGAATCCGAGAGTTGAATTCCCTCGGATTCCATAATCTCTCCTCGTTTAACATACATGACTGCACATTTGTCCACACCAAATTCCATCCTGATGGCGTTACTAAAAGTTTCAGTTACTTTCAGTAGCTCCATCAGTCGCAATTTGTTGGGGGCAAAGAGTTTCAGATCATCCATGTAAAGGAGGTGAGATATGACCTGACCACCTCTTCTCAACCGATAACCTAGACCTGAATCCTCCAGCAATGTGCTAAGAGGATTCAGGGCCAGACAGAACCAAAGTGGACTCAAACTGTCGCCCTGAAATATTCCCCGTTTAATCCAAACAGGCTCATCATTCCCCTGGATTTGTCGACATCCTGGATATCGAAGTACCGTCCTCCATTGTCCCATACACGACTCAAGAAAGGCGCGTAGGGTTGCATCTATCTTGTACAACTCCAGCACCCTCTTGAGCCATGTATGTGGCACTGAGTCGTAGGCCTTCTTATAATCAGTCCAACATGTCGACAAATCCTTGCGGGATCGACGAACCTGTTGGCTAATGGCCATGTCAATGAGGAGTAGCTCTTTAGTACCGCGAGACCCGTTCCTACATCCATTCTGAGAGGCAGACATAATTGAATTTTTGTCAATGTGTGAATTAATTTTCGCTCTCAAAATGGACGTAAGAAGTTTATAGACCGTCGATAAACACGTGATCGGCCTATAATTCTTGGGTTCCGCGGGACTACCTGACTTATAGAGCAGGTGGGTAACGCCTGTTGTTAAAAACTGTGGCAGAGACCCGGACTCAAGGCAAGACTGAAATTGTGATGCCAGGCGAGTGTGTGAACTACTGAGCCACTTGAGCCAAAAGTTGTGCAGTCCATCCGGTCCTGGAGACTTCCAGTTCGGTAACGGACGAACTGCACTGGCTATGTCTATAGATGTTATTAAAATAGGCTCCATTTCTGGAATAGTTTCACACACGCGCTCAACATCACGCATCCAGTCAGCCTCAGTATGACAGACAGGCACCGACCAGATGCTGTGCCAGAAAGAACTCGTGGCTACATCATCCGGGCGGCACACGTCAGTCACACTTTGTTCGGGTCGCTCCCAAGCTCTGTATACCCACCTCTCATCGCTCCGGAACATGCGATTCTGCGAATACCGATCAACCCGCCGCTTATACCGCCGAATACGGTTTGCCCATGCATAAACTTTCTGCTTCAGGAAGTCGATGCGCTCTGTGGTACGAGACATGTATTCTTGAGGACTGATTCCAGTCCCCGAGAATGCCCGTCTCACAAAGCGCATCACACGTGGTCTTGTATTGCCCTCCCTGAAGCAGTATAGTTTACCGATGAGTACCCTGGCCTCGTCGATACGCCGCTCGATCCTGCACTGCCAGGCTGGTAAGGATGGTTTTGGTCGAGTAGCTACGTCACAATTTGGAAATTTGACGTTAGCTACACGACATACCGCAACAGCCCCACAGTACAGGATCGAGTGTGTATCAACGAGATGCTCGCTACTCTCGAATAAATTCTTGAGCTGCGAGTTCAGGGCACACACCAGCGCCCTATTTTTTTTATTCATGGGTAACCGTGGTAATCGAGGTCTAAGTTCGGCTGGAGTGGATCGATAGTCGCGAAGCGCATCCTCCAGTGCGCTCCTCAATCGGTCGTTGCACTGGCTACTTACCGTAGCAACCCTATCATCCTCCTCTACGACAGTGGGATTGGACCGCGGCTGCGTCACATCAATTGCTGACGCTTGCACCGCGGTTTGTGGCGTTGTCAAGATGACACGATTGCTCAGTACTTCTGAGCGCAGCCTATCAAGTGCAGCATCGTCCAACAAGTGATTGCGTTGGATGACCCGCACCTGATCCGACAGTCGTTGGGCCGAAACATTGATGGTTGGTTCTAGGTCCTGGAACAGAGACAGCATCCTAACACGGTACGCAGTGAGGTTAGTTCCCCCCTCTGTAGACCCATAATATGCGCGCATGACATTCGCGTTGATTGACGAAGTCCATCGCATGCGCGACACATTTCCACCGGCAGCGGGGACCCTGATCGGGGCCTGTTGGCCCCTAGATCCCAAGCTCGCTGGCGGCCGTCCTCTTCCTCGTCGTTGTCTTGTTGGTGGTGGTGGTGGTGACGACGGCGGGGAGAAAAACTCGTCGCTCGAGCTCGACGCAACTGCAGCGACCGGCGACACGGCGCTCACGCGTGTAGCGCGTCCCGGCGGCTGCGAGGCGGAGCTGAGCGACGAGCCCGGAGATGGTGGGAGTGCCTCTAGGTTCTTGGCCCGGCGTCTGGTCAGCATCGACGTCAATTATTTAGAGAATCTTGATTCTTGACAAACGGTTTTTTCTGGTAATTTTTACACATAGTTCAAGAAGGTGTTGTGGAGTTAGTGGATTCATATTTTTCTTATTTTGTTATTGTTTGTTGCTGATTTAATAATTATGTTTTCGACTAGAGATAGTAGAAAAAATAAAATTGTTTAGTTTTGTAAAATACGTCCTGTCAATTTGACGGTCGGGCCACAGATTACGTGTTCATTATATTATTATAATTTGTGAATTTACCCTTTCACATGATATTAATCTTTTTTCGGTTGAATAAACTCTTTTTGCGTATGGTTAGATACTCATACTTAAGGAGTAAACTCCAGTCGTGCGTCGGAGCTGACACACACTTTTTTATTTATTTAAGGTGACGTTTATTGATTCTGACTTTTTGGTAGTTATTTGAGATCAACGTTACCTTTTTTTTTCTATTCTCCCCTGTTATCTGTCGCAATACATGCACTAAACATTTTAGGCATAAAAACCGGGCAAGTGTGAGTCGGACTCGCAAACCAAGAGTTCCGTACGTGCGACATATGTGGCCATGTCTTTTGATTGCGTAGACTAAGCGATAAAAGTTTTCCACAACTCCAAGGGACCACAAACTTGAGTATATGGTTAATTTTAACTCGATAACTTCCCTCGTTCCCGAGATAATGGATTTTGATAGACAGTCAGACTGACTAACTTAAGTGATTTCTTAATTTTTTATGTTAAATAAATATATTATTACTAGCTTCCGCCCGCGATTTCGTCCACGTAGCATAGTTACTTTGGGCTAAAGTTTATTTTAACCTGCGTGATGATCGAAAAAAAAAAATCTTTCTCTCCCCTTTTCTCCCCTCTTTAAACCCTCTTTTTTAGCATTATGTCCGTCTCCAGGTCCTATTTTTGTACCAAAATTCATAATTTGATGGATTTTGGTACAAAAATAGTTAATCAATAATAAGTTTAGCGCTTAAGGCGTGAAGACGTAACAAACAAGTAAACGCACTTTATCTTTTATAATATTAGTAAGGATTATATTTCTCTAATGGCGAGTATTAGAAAAATATATGTCTTTTATACAATCCTTGTGATTGTCTTCCATAATCCAAGTCATCCAATCACAAACAACTGTCCAAAGACTTGGCAGCAGATCAGCATCCACTTGAAATTCACAAACTAAGACAAGTGTAAGTACCTCACAAAGATCTTCTCTATTAAACCGAGGTAAGCAACTGTTGTATGATTAAACAGCAAGTTCTCAACGTGAGGTGCCAAATTAGTTGGTCGCTTCCACAAACTTATCCTGGACAATGCCAAGTTTACCTAGAGCTTCCAATTATTCTCAACTATTGCGCTAAGTTCTGTGATATCTTAGTTTATAGTAAACCAGAGCGTTTGTGTATTTCGGGTCTGAACGTGGAATGCTTATTGATGATCGGTATGAACTCGGTGGCCGAGTTTGCCCTTCATCGGTAAGTTAATGGGTTCTATCTTTGCATAGAAATAGTTTTTAAGGTTCACTTAAAGAGGAAGTTCAAATAAAACCAACCCAGTCGCCGCGGGAGGCGCTGCGGCCATCATACGAGTAGATACGGGCCTGTGGACGGTGAGCAATGGGTAGCTCAACGTCCGTCCGTCTACTGACGACAAGCCGTGTCGATGGCGCGTTTGTATTTTATGCGCGTCTCAAAGAGATGTCTGCTAAGCAGAGGGGCCTATCACGGCTAGCGCCTGCTGGGGTTGCGGGTTGTTCGATAGACATAGCACGGCCCTTGAACACTAAAGGGCTAAAGAAGGAACATTGTTTATTAAGGTTTTAGTCTGTAAAAGTCTGACACTTCCTTGT
Source organism: Ochropleura leucogaster (assembly GCA_958449745.1). NCBI lineage: Eukaryota > Metazoa > Arthropoda > Insecta > Lepidoptera > Noctuidae > Ochropleura > Ochropleura leucogaster. The sequence goes on along the minus strand of OY288224.1, from coordinate 8,872,972 downwards.
GCTCCACTCAAAGTGGGAGAAATTATTTACTGTAGTAGTAAATAATTTCTCCCACTTTGAGTGGCAGGAGCAGGCACGAGGGATCACCACGTTTACTCAAATAGGTTTACAATTTCAGACTTACAATGCGAAGTACAACTTTCTATAAGCTGTTTGCGTCTACCGATATTAAATATGATGAATTAAGGAATCGTTGAAAAAGTCACATTGGTTGAACCCGTCATACCCTTCACCGTCTATGACCGTTAAATTAAGTACGAATTTCACGTTAACTAAAACACGTATTGCTAATAGCAACGGCCTGACCCACTTTAGAAACTCACAAATTTTCCCCAAAAGACCATCAATTCTGTTCACAGAACGCGAAACACAAATTCACAATATCAAAGTCTATAATGTCCCTGAGTTTACGGGCCCATACCCAACAGTTTATGGTAGCCTAGTACGTTAGCCCACTAAATCTAACTTATGATCTAATTAATGAGGTATTAGGGAACATTAATTAAGACGTTTCCGATGATCCAAAGCAAATGGATTTGACGTGTTTACACTAGTTAAGTGGCTATTGGAATGTGGTTCGAGATATTGGTAGTTACCTATGTGTTCATGGTGAACTTGATAATTAGATAGTTAATTAACTGAGTGTAGTGAGCAGGTGTACACCTGGGACCATCACTGTCATCGTCTTCCAGATCTTATCCTATGTTGAGGAAAAAGGTTTTAATGTTTGTAAACGCACGTACTATACAGGAGAAATTCCTGATGTGGGGAAACGTATAAAAAAAAACGATTAATCTATCATATGGGCGTAGTTAAAACTACATAATTATCATTGTTTGGTTTAATGGAGTCAAACCTGACAGCCGCTTACCTACCTCCCACGTCAAAAGGGAAGAGCATAAACAATAGTTAATGGCGATACATTACAATTCGGGTTGGGAAACATGATTTTTTCCATTCTCCTCCGATTCTTAACTCAGATCAGCGACTTTTTTTTTAGTAAATATCAAACATTTAAACTCACATACAGCCAGACCTGAAACAACAACTTGTAGGTCATAAAAATATTTGTTCCTTGCGGGGATCAAAATCGCGAAACGCAGCGCAGCAACCGTGCCGTCAAATTATCAAATAGTGTGAGGCACACTATCATCGTTTCTTTGGTTTCCTCACCCTTTCCATCCTTGACCATATGATTGCTAAAACTGTTGCCCTATCCTACGAGTTTAATACTTATTTGCATTTGAGCAAGGTATTTTTTACAGAGAGAGAAGATAAAAAAACACATTTTTCATCCACCTCATAGTCTAATACTGATATCTTTTTTTAAGTAGATACGAGAAATCAAACTCAGCCATGTTTCTTTATTTGCCTTTATGTTCCAGGGCCGATATCTTTTTCAAACAACACCAAGTTATTCAAGATAATTGTGTCTATTAAACACACCGTATTCTTCATTTATAAAACTAGTTAATAGCTCTTAATAGTCATTATTATCCTTTGCTTCCAACTCAAGGTTTCCTACTTTCTTAGGCAGTACACTAATTATTATATCGATAATCGTCTTCACTTCCAGAAGCTATTATGGAAAAGCAGTTTCAGAATTGAAATATTTTAAAGACTATCCTTTTATGTTCGTGAAATCTGCTATCTTTAGTATTAAGCGTTTTAAAGATGTTAATAAGGTTTATAATAGTTTAGTTAATTTTACTCAATAGTTAGTAGGTAATCTTGGAGTTAAACTGAAAGTGGGCAGGCAGAGAGGGGACAAAATGGACGGTTTAGGCGCAGTGAGAAGCTAATCTTTAGGTATTCGCGGAGGTGAAGCCAGCTGCAGACTGGGCGTGAACTGACACAAGTATACGACTGTAGTGCATCAACATAATAGAAATAAGGTCGAAAATATTTCGGTGTTTGATTTTCTTTGAATATCATTTCCGCCAAAATCTTAGTCATTTTGCAATTTTAATTGAATATTTAAAAAATACAGTTACGTGTTTCAAAGGTTTTAGATATGTGTGAAATTTCTTTTGTTATAATTATAAAACATATGATATATATATATATTATGTCGTTGAAAAATTGAAAATTTGGAGACGAAAATTTTTTTTTCCTGGTCTTTTTAAACATTTTTTTTTTATAGTACTAGACCCCTTTTTTAAACTGTTTTTGTTTAAGTCTTTTTGTTATGTATTTGATTATACACCGTATTTTTTTTTGGCTTCTGGTACAAACCACAAGTAAAAAAATACAGTGTTAGCGTAAGTTAGCGATATCTGTACATACAGATACGGCTAACTTTGTGATGAAAATTCAGACGTTTTACAAAGTGTACGCTGTGTACAGCGCCTTAAGAGCGGACTTAGCCTAAGTACGGTGCCTTAAGACTAGGACATAGCCAAAGAAAAAATCCACCGTGGTGAAGATGGTGTAACGATTTGATCATGTTCGCTGGGGAGTGGGACACAGTAGAAGCTACGAAGAAAAAAATTAGAATAACGTGATAAATATATGATTTAACAAAAGCCAATTTCACCACGACTTCGCATTTAAATTGTCAAAAAGTACATATGTCACTTACCAATTGGTATCAGAAGACCAGTTCCTGTAATAAGAAATGTTTAGAATCTAGTTCAAATCTCAACCTTGTCATAAAAACAATGTCGCAAAACTTGTCAAAAATTTTGTAAATGTTCTGTGAAAAAAACTGCCAGGAGCGAGTGAATACTTCTACGTGTTCTCGAGATTAAGAGTTTTGACAGATATACAGAAAACAGAGTCATCCTATAAGGGCTCCGTTATTTCCGTTTGACGTACCGAACCCTAACTAACATGAAATTATCCCCCGTAACATTTTTATCATCATCATCCACAGCCCAATTTCTCCACTCAAGCAAAAGAGACCTATGCCTAGGCATAGGTCTCTTTTGCTTGAGTCAAGCTGCGCCTTCTTAGGCCTGCCTCATCCACGTTATTTCCGTGATGGCAATAATGTTATCTGCCCTAAGTCAATCTTAGGTAGAATTTCATAATTTCTTTTTAATTCAAAATCTTTAGGGTGAAAGCGCCAGTTATTTACATTTTGCCGGTTAGAATCTCAATTTTGAATAAAATATGATTCGCGATCGTTTATGTATTTAAAAAATTAAAACCATTGAAACAAAAGTTTGTTAATATGAGGGTACGTTCAATGTATCCCAATGTATAATATATTAACAAACTTACAACTTGATATTAAACTGAAATATGCAATATTTTGTGTGTAACACATGTTTTACTTAGGCATATACTAGAACACATTGTTAATATAAAAACGAAAACACCCACCTTGACTCTCGTTAAAAAACCCCAGAACCATGATGACGATGACGGCAATACCGATCTTGAGTCGGTAACTGAAGCCCAACGCATGCATATCGACCCTCCAGTACAAGCCCGGCATTACTCAACCTCGCCGCATCCATTCGTTGTACAGTTTTGTACCTCCACGATGTTCCTGTTCTTTGTTACTCGAATGCATCATCTGGAACAAAAAAAGAATGGTATAAGAGTCACAGTATAAAAGGTAACCAGTAAACCAATACATAACCTATAAACCCTGAAAAGTTAGATAGAGGTGTACCTACGTTTTGTAGAAACACATCACACCATTTTCTTTTTTATGAATTTAAACGTACAATATAAAAAAACAACTTATGTAGATTTAAATTAATAATAGAAATATGTCCGGCGTCAAAAACCTCGTCTTCATCAGTGTCAATAAAAAAATGCCCAGAAGGCGAATATTTTGAGCAAAAAAATTGCCAGCCCTCCTGGGCACTGGTCATTCCACCAATCATATTTATGTCCCATGTTATAGGGGCGACCCTATTGACATTATCCAGGCACAAATCTAGACTCCGGGCGCTGGCTGAGGAAATCCTAATAGCAACTTCCAAAATCACTTTGCCCAACCAACAACCTCTAGACCAACAAGTTGCTAAACTTTTTCTTAACACACATTAAATTTTAATGTGCGTTAAGAAAAAGTTCATACGCAATAGTAACTTGTTCCCTAAAGTATATTTGTGAGTGACTCGCTTCGACCATTTGTTCCTAGTTGATATACTGTTTGTTAGTATTCATATGTCTACTATGTAACAGCGGTGCTAATTAAAAGAGAATGTGTGGCTGTAGATAATGTATGAACAAAAGTCGGTTCGTGTTGATCCCAAAGGATTAAGTCGAGCAAACGCGACTGTAATGCTGAGTGAAATATTTGAGGTAAACTGTAATGAACTGGTAACGTAAACCTGTCTCTGGTGAGAATTTAAAATTTTCAAGTTCGTTTAAAGCTTTTATGTTTAAAAAGAGCTCGTGGCTAAATAATAGCAACCGCTCGGGTCAATCTTTAGGTTAAGGCGCGCTTGCCTAGGTTGGTCTATGGATGGGTGACCACCCGTTATATACCGAGTTTCCTCCGTGCCTCGGAAAGCACGTTAAGCCGTTAATCCTGGCTGTCATTTGTAGATCTTTGACAGTCGTTACAGGTAGTCCGTGTCCCGAAGTCTGACAACCAGTCTTACCATGGGGTATCGTATTACCCAGTACTAACTGGGTTGTGGAGGTCAGATAGGCAGTCGTTCCATGTAAAATTCTGATATTCAGCTGAATATCAGAATTTTACATGGAACGACTGCCTATAAACTAATGATATAAACTAATACTTATCTTTAGAAGATTTTTCAGGACGTTTTAAGTACAAAAATGTTAGAGCATTTCACAGCAACCAAAGTTTACCATGTGGAAGGAAAAAGTGTGGAAGCAAGAAATGTCTGCCAACTGTTACAATGTTTACGCCTCAAAAAACACAATGGAATTCTACATCTGCACTATTTTCTAACGCTTGCCTTTTAAAAAAAAGGCTTTTTTGGTTAGAATGTGTTATTCAAAATATTATTCAGTCTCCTTTTTTTTGGGGTTGGGAAATCATCAAATAACTTCCCCTGCTCTGGGCAGAGAGTGTCAGACTTGTACTGACTAAAACCCACCCATGTTCCTTCTACTGCCCTTTATGTTCCGGGGCCGCGGTATCTCTTTCGAATAACCCGCAACCCCGGTTGTTCTGTAACCTGGATTTAATAATAAAAGTGTGACCATGAGGTTATGGGTTCGATTCATAGGATGGGAAGTGTGTTTGGAGGTATCTTCTTTAATAATAATATTTGCTTTTTATATAATTATGTGTTCGATATGCTTAGTAGCAATGTAAAATGAATACCTGATTATAAATTCGTGTAAGATACCATCTTACCACAAATAAAAAGGCTGAAATTAAAAAAGACAGACGGAAAATAAAAAAAACTTCCGGTAATCGGTAGCAAAAAAAAAGCTATGAATCGAACAACATTTTTTTTAGGCTTTTCTTAAAGTATCTCTTAGTTTTAGTCCTTATTTTGGTTTTGTGGTCCGTGGATAGGGTTGCCCTTATAACATGTGCATTCAAAATAACTGGTGAAATGTAAGTTTAATGTAGAAAAACCTCTGCCTGGACCTTCATGGATTACAGGCGTGTCGTTATATGATCTCTTACTGGACCTTCGGGGATTATACGATCTCATAAACCTAAATGAATCATCCCAAAGTTATTTCTTCTAGAACTCGCATTTGTTCCTTGACCTACAACCAAAACTTTTCAGTCTTTCGATAATGCCTTTCATTTATTTAATTAAATAAACAGCCTAAGTTTGGTCCTGTATTCAAAGAGTATTTTGTTGAACTACTAAACAGAGCTTTGTCATAATTATCAACTAAAACTTCAAAAGATTAAAACGTTACAAAGTTACAAATTAATGACAAAGTTTGTATTTGATAAAATATTTAGCGGAAATACAACCTCTTTCATTTATTTCATGAATATTTATGAATTTATCTTTGCGTCAAATTGTATATACTGTGAATTATGATGGATACTATGATGTGTTAAAAACAATATTGTGATGGATACTTTGATGTGATGAATACAATAATGTGATGGGTACTATTATGTGATGTATACTATGATAATATGTTGGACGCTATGATGTGATGAAATCTATGATGTGATTGGAACTGTGATGAGATGTGTGAGAGAAGTTCATCTATACTAATATTATAAAGCTGAAGAGTTTGTTTGTTTGTTTGTTTGAACGCGCTAATCTCAGGGACTACTGGTTGCAATTGGCAAATTCTTTTAGTGTTGGATAGTTCATTTCTTGAGGAAGGCTATAGGCTATATAACATCACGCTACGACCAACAGGTGCTGAGCAGCGTGGGTGAAACCGCGGGGAACAGCTAGTAGTTAAATAATAGCAGCCGCTCGGGTCGATCAGGTTAAGCAGCGCTGGCCTAGGTTGATTTGTGAAAGAGCTTGTTCTTCGTGCCTCGAAAAACATGTAAAGCTGTTGGTCCCAGCTGTCATTTGTAGATCTTTAACAGTCGTTACAGGTAGTGTCCCAAAAGTCTGACAATCACTCTTACCAAAGGATATCGGATTAGAGGAGCCTGCCAGACCCACCTCCGCCCGGTGTTGCAGGTAATTCGAAAAGGATACCGCGCCTCGAAACACAAAATCGCAAAAAAAATAACGGAACACACTCTTTCCCTTAATGATTTCTCATCTCATCATTATCAGTTTGACGGGCCTGTTGGTCTAGTGGTTAGTGGCCCTGACTGCTGAGCCGGAGGTCGTGGGTTCGATTCCCACCCAGGACAAACTTTGTGTGATGAGCATGATTGTTTGTTCTGTGTCTGGGTGTGATTTATCTATAATATGTATGTATATAAAACCACACAATCAATGAACAAACATTTATAAATTATATAAGTAAGTATATCAGTTGTCTGGTTACCATAACACAAGCTCTGCTTAGCTTGGGATCAGATAGCCGTGTGTGAGTTGTCCCAACATATTTATTATTTATTTTATTATCTAAAAAAACAGTGGTATCGTATTACCCAGTACACTGGAAAGTGATAGGAAGAAGTCACAACAACATACCAGCTGATAAGTGTTTACTCCCATTATAAATAAAAGTTTGGTCAACTTACATGAGGAATATGCAAATTAGGATCTGAAACGGATTTTTAAAGAAAGTGACATACACATTTGAGTGGACCTGTCCAGTCAGTGTATGCATCTGTCAGTTATCGTGTAGATTCGTGGCGATTATTTCTTCGTTGTGAGATACTCACAATTTTGATCATGTTAAAAAGTTCAGCTGCAATTTTATTTAAAAAATTAAATATAAAAAATAAAAGTAAGTAAGTACAATATTATTTATATATGATATTATTAATAACATATAGGTATAAAGATCTATTCTAACACACAGTAATCAAAAAGTTACCAACTTATATCTTCACGACACAAATCTAAGTGAGCAGCGGGTGAAACCGCTGGGCACAGCTAGTAAAATATAAAAGTTTGGTCAACTTACATGAGGACTATGCAAATTAGGATCTGAAACGGATTTTTAAAGAAAGTGACATACACATTTGAGTGGACCTGTACAGTCAGTGCATGCATCTGTCAGTTATCGTGTAGATTCGTGTCGATTATTTCTTCGTTGTGAGATACTCACAATTTTAATCATGTTAAAAAGTTCAGCTGCAATTTCAGCAAGTTTTAACTTTTTTCTTTTTAATTTATCAGTCTAGGTAGAACGAAGTTTCTTCCTTTTTTAAACCCAGTTTAATGAGCGGAGGCAAAGCTGCTTCGCTTAGCTCAGCTCCACTCACCTCGTTCTGCAAAAGGTAGGTATACCGTGATAGTCTTTACAATCGAATCCTAAAACTTAGTTGAATAGATTCTGTTTGTAGTAATCAGTTTTTTTTTAAAGTCGCGCAGTTTTTCTTTGTTAATTATTGTCTGTTTTTGCCCTTTGTAAACATCCCTTTGTGCCTAATGGGTTAATTTTGTTACGTCTTCTGCTGGTATAGAGGAATGTGGTAATTATGATTTTTCCACCCGTCCGTTGAGCGATGCTGGAGGCGGGCAGGAAAAGGACAGATTGGATCAGAACAAGGTAATTTGAGGGTTCAAACGAATTCAATTCTTTGAGTTTATACTGAAAATTATGGAAGCACATATTTTACCACGTTTCTGTTGATGGTCTTTGCAAACAAACAGTCCAGACAAATATTAAGGTCACAACATACTTATCTATAATAACATTCCCTTATGAAAATTTAAGGTTACTTGAAAGCTGAGGTAGGTCCCTGGATATGAAAGGTATAAGAGACCTAATAGATTTTAGGAAATTGGCACGGTTATCTAGAAAACGTCAAATCTTTCGTTTTATTAATAAGATGCTAATCGATAATCATAGTTCCGAATAAGAATTATTAATATATTTTTTTAGATAAAATGACGTTAGCTTGCTAGAGACATTTTCGCGTTCGCGTTGCAAAGAAAAACGTGCTAACAATTCGACGGTGCGGCTGGCGCAGTGGCTGAGCGATCGACTGTCACGGATTCGATTCCCGTACGGAAAAAAATATTTGTATGGCCAGCAGATAATTCTTTCGGGTCTGGCTGTTTGTGTATGTGAGTTTGAATGTTTGTAAACGCACTTACAATACAGGAGAAATTCCTAGTGTGGGGCATCGATTATCCTTACCAATATTAAAAAAGCGAAAGTGTTTTCTTTTTGTTTTTTACGACTTGACGCCTACATGGCTAAACCGATTTTGATGAATTTTGGTACAGAGTTAGTTGGGACCCTGCAGACGGACACAGGCTATTTTTTTTTTAAAAAGGGAGTAGTTAGGAAGAAAGAGGGAAGAAAACGGAAAACTTAGCATTGCTATTACAAGCAATAAGGCGCTAAGGCAAAAACTACAAGTAGTAGGTACCTGCAAATTGGGAAAAGGGATCTGTGTTACCCCGAATTATACACGAGCGAAGCCGCGGGCAAAAGCTACTTTTACGTTTTGGCATAGCCTGTAAAACAAATATTAGGGTCGGCATGAAGTTCAACCCGATTTAACTGAACATCAATATTTTTTTTTTGTAATTCTGGTGAAAACCTAGTTTGGGAGCTATTGGTTCACAAAATCTGTACAATAAACTTAAGATGTCCACTGTACTGAATTAATATTTACTGAATTAATAAAAAATAAAAGTAAGTAAGTACAATATTATTTATATTTGATATTATTAATAACATATATAAACATCTATCACACAGTAATCAACAAGTTACCAACTTATATCTTCACGACACAAATTACTAGAGAGTCTAGAAAGTAGAGCACAAACTCCCACAATCTCAATACACGTAATATCATGCAACTAAGGAACTAATTATGAACTTTAAACATTGAGGGAGTTTCTAATAGTTATTTGATATAGGAAGTCAAAGCTTAGAGCATTGAAGAGAAACTTAATAAAAAAACTTTAAGCTAACTAGATTTCCTAAAAAAAAAGTGTGTGTCAGCTCCGACGCACGACTGGAGTTTACTCCTTAAGTACGAGTATCAAACCATACGCAAAAAGAGTTTATTAAACTGAAAAAAAAAAAAAACATATGAAAGGGTAAATTCACAAATTAATGAAAAACAAGCCCAATACCATATTAGTATATACGTATAGTCGCCTATACAGCATACCATATGTACGTCTTAATACACTCACAGCCAAATTAGAAAGTTGCGCACTAAAGGTGCGCACCAAAGACGTGACACATTTTCGTTACTTTAGTAGGTTTTACCCCTCGGATTTTTCTCATACCAAGCGCCTTATACATGAAAATCGATTCTTAAGGAGTAAACTCCAAAAACCAAGCAAGTGCGAGTTGGACTCGAACACCGAGGGTTCTATACAGCAGAGGGGCCTGCCAGGGCCACCGCCTGCCGGAGTTGCGGGCTGTTCGAAAGAGATACCGCGGCCCGTAACGTAAAGGGCAATAGAAGGAACATGGGTGGGTTTTAGTCAGTAGTGTACAAGTCTGACACTCCCCCCCGCCCTGCCCAGAGCCATAGAAGTTATTTGAAAATTTCTATCCACAATAAAAAAATAACTTTTTAATTTTTTAATTAACTTGTGACATAAACGGTATACCTTTTAACTGAGAGACATTATTTTTCCATCGGACCATAGACCTTAGTATATCATTTTGATTTCAACTTCACGTTCAAATAAAAATCGGCCCAGTCGCTTAGTCTGTATAGTACTTCAAAAGAACATACATACATACATAGACTGATGAACACATTACTCAGTCGGATAAAAAACGGAATGCTTATTAGATCACTTTGTTGTTCATTTGTCTGTCAAGGCCTTTTATCTTGGGAACGCGTGGAAGTATCACGTTGAAATCTTACTAATATGTATCATAAATGCGAATGTTTGTGAGGATGGATGGATTCATGGATATTTAGATGTTTGTTACTCTTTCATGTCACAAAGGCTGAACGGCTCTTGACGAAATTTCGCATAGAGGTAGATTATAGTCTGCAATAACACATGGGTTTTTTTTCGATTATAGCGCGGGCAAAGCCGCGGGCACCTGCTTGTAACAATATATAACCCTTTAAGACTAACTCGCTCTTGGCCGGTTTTACAAAGCAGACTTGTTAGTATTAGAATATTTGCTTATTAAAAAAGCACTCTTATTAAAAAGTACATAGATACGATATTACGATCCAACTAATTTGCTAACAACAACTTCAATACAGGTTCATAACAGGTTTAATACTGTCTGTATTAAACCATCACATTAAAATTTCTGTCCATCAAAATTATCTGCCCTTTACAAAATATAATCGGAAAAACGTATTCTGAAGCAACTCCGGCCTCTAATCTTAGAACTTTTCAATTAGTAAGTTCACTGTTTCAGAGAGTGGTTCCATCTTTATTTCAACCTTTAAAACAGTCTTTTAAAATCGTCACCGTACAAGTTTTAATGTGTCTCCCGGATTCTCTTTGTGGGATGCTTCGGTGTGCAAACAAAAAAATTGGTCAAGAGCTACCTCTGTGAATATTTTACAGCTTCCGTCTCTAAGTAACGTCTATTTTTGTTTTTTAAGGTGCAGAGTTTTTTAACTGTTTGTGGGTTTCGAGAATGCTATTTTTTGTGGGTCGTTAGGTTCGGTAAACGTTTGGTATACGTTTGGTATACGTTATACGCGGTAATACTAAACGTTTTCCGAACCATTGTAGGTAGTGTTTGAAGGACTTGTCTTAAATAATTAAAACAAATAATTATCTTGGGACAACTCACACACGGCTATCTGATCCCAAGCTAAGCAGAGCTTGTGTTATGGTAACCAGACAACTGATATACATACTTATATAATTTATAAATACATAGATACATATTATAAATAAATCACACCCAGACACAGAACAAACAATCATGCTCATCACACAAAGTTTGTCCTGGGTGGGAATCGAACCCGTGACCTCCGGCTCAGCAGTCAGGGCCACTAACCACTAGACCAACAGGCCCGTCAAATAAGATTTTTTTAAGTCTTGTTTAAAAATTAGGAGCTCGTAGGTAAATAATAGCACCCGCTCGGGTCGATCTTTAGTTAAAGCCGCGCTTGCGTAGGTTGGTCTGTGGATAGGTGACCACCCGTTATATACCGAGTTTCCATGTTAAGCTGTTGGTCCCGGCTGTCAATTGTAGATCTTTGACAGTCGTAACAGGTAGTCAGTGTCTTTAAAGTCTGATAACCAGTCTTATCAAGGGACATTGCATTACCCAGTGCTAACTGGGTTGTGGAGGTCAAATAGGCAGTCGCTCCATGTAAAATACTGATATTTAGCTGCATCCTGTAAGACTGGAAGCCAACCCCAACATAGTTGGAAAAAGGCTAGGCTGATGATGATAAGTCTTGTTTAAAATAAAAATGTTTTATTTTTCCTTTAAGTGACAACACAAGGTTCCTATAAAACAACCAGGGAACCCTAACATCGTTAGACGCGGACATCCTGTGGAAACGATGGTAATTCCCATCGGGGAATTCTGTTTTATGTTCCATTCTTAAGAAAACGAGTTTATCTCTTAGTTTGTATGGAAGGCGGAAGGTGGAAAGTTTTGATAGTTTCTGTGGTAAACACTTTTAGTTATTAGGAAACTGGTAACATTGTGTGGGGAGTTTTATTAAAGTGAGTAAGGAGGTTTATTGCTTGTCATATTGTTTACTGAGGCCAGGAACGATAAGGTTAAGAGGTACGTAAATTCGTTAATATTTTACAGCAACCCATGCGGGTTGCTGTAAAAAGAATACCAATAAAACGCGCGAAAGAATATCATTAAAATTAGAGACGGGAATTAACGTAAATGATGTCGGAATATGCAACAGCATTCTGGCTTACCTGCAATCGAAGAAAGACAGAATGTTATACAAACTTGTGAAAATAGGACTTAAGGCATTAGTGATGCCGTGTCGATGGCGCGTTCGTGTTTCACGCGCGCCTCAAAGAGATGTCAGCAAAGCAGAGGGGCTTGCCAGAGCCTCCGCTTGCCGGGGTTGCGGGTTGTTCGAAAGAGCAATAGAAGGAACATGGGTGGGTTTTAGTCAGTACAAGTCTGACATGCCCCCCCGCTCCGCCCAGAGCGGGGGAAGTTATTGGATGATTTCCCACCCGAAAAAAAAAGGCATTAGTGATCCAAGCTACACCCGAAACAACTATCTGCAGGATATACAAATATTATTCCGTGAGGGAATCAAACCCGCGACATGCAACGCAGCAGTCGACCGCAGACCTGCGCCAACCATGCCGTCAAATTGTCAATTGACGGGCCTGTTGGTCTAGTGGTTAGTGGCCCTGACTGCTGAGCTGGAGGTCGTGGGTTCGATTCCCACCCAGGACAAACTTTGTGTGATGAGCATGATTGTTTGATCTGTGTCTGGGTGTGATTTATCTATAATATGTATGTATTTATAAATTATTTAAGTATGTATATCAGTTGTCTGGTTACCATAACACAAGCTCTGCTTATCTTGGGATCAGATAGCCGTGTGTGAGCTGTCTCAAGATATTTATATTTATAATTGTCAGCACATCAAAATTTTATCTTGACAAAAAACATGCTTCAAATAACAGCGCATTTAATAAAGGGGTCTCTTCTCCAGTGAAAAATATCAACGAAAAAATCTCATAAAGGTTGTTAGATATTTTTATTTTCTTCAACACAAAAATGGATGCGAACAGCGAGGAGCATTGCTCACATTTCTGTGTATTTTCGTATCAAAACAGTGTTTGTGCTGTTATTACTTGCCTTGGTTATGCTCTATTTGCTGAGTGAGTGTAGTTTAAAATTATAAATGTTTGTTTTTCAGTAAGACTCGGTGGAAGTGATATTGATAATTTTGTTTGTTTTGAAAACGGGAGGTTTTATTTTAAAAAAGCTGTTAATGCTATGTCAAACTTGTTTAATTTTGTTCGAGAACATTTTTTTGACGTGTGATAGTAGTTTGTATATTAAATACTAGAAAAATCTTATTAAACAATTATAATAGATTTTATAATAATACATTTTTTATGTACAATTTGTCCAATAAATAGATTTAATGTCATTTTGAACATTTGTCACAAATTTTCATTTTTAAAATGTTAATCTATAGTAAAATTCACATTCGATTTGACATTTTTCTATATTAATAAATTTAAATATAATTTGTAATTTTTTCAATTTATATTTTAATAACTGTGACACTTAATTTGTAAATTGTAAATAGATTTCTATAATATAAAAAATTGAATGCAATGGCTCACTCCTATTTCTCTATCTGTATTTTAATGTAACCCACATTCGTTGCAAATAAATAAATGATTTGATTTGTATTAGCACTGACTTAACAGTGACGAAGGCATATCGTAATCCGGGGTTGCAGGTTACGATATCCCTAATATTATAATACCGGGGCCTCGGAACGTAAAGGGCACTAAAAGGAACATGGGTGGGTTTTAGTCAGTACAAGTCTGACATGCCCCCCGCTCCGCCCAGAGCGGGGGAAGTCATTAGGTGATTTCCCACCCGAAAAAAAAAAGAAGGGATATCGTAATACCTAGTACCAACTGGGTTCTGGTATTTTTGTACAGTTGTGTTTACATTAATTGGTGTGCAAAAAAGTATAGGTATTTTATTGTATAGCCAGTCGTTTTCTATAAAGCATTAGTATTTGTATCTAATTTGACTGACAGATTACCCAACATAGTTGAGAAAAGGCTAGGCAGATCAATTCCAGTTTAAATCAGATATATCCAGTAAAATGGATCAGAGAGAGAGTTCAGAATTTTGGTACAGAGATAGTTGGGACCCTGGAGATGGACAAAAGCTATTTTAAAAAAAAGATTGAGATATGAGGGAGAAAGATGGAGAAAAAGGGAAAACTTAACATTGCTATTACAATAAATAAGGCGCAAGTGCAAGAACTACAGGTAGCAGATACCTGCAAATCAGAAAAGGGGAACTGTGTTACACCGAATTTAACGCGTGCAAAAGCTAGTAATATTATTAATTCATTTACCTTTTTAACACGTAAAGTCAACACCGTAAAATGAAACGTATCTTGCAATTCGGTAACCAATGTACAGAAAAAACACTGGCAGCGTATACCAAACCAAACTGTGCAATCGATGTTTCAAACCTCTGACCTATGTTCCAAACATGAAAAAAAAAAACGACAGCAACAAACTAGTCAGTTGATTGCTGCAACCACCTATATGGACGAGATCTTCTTTTGTTTCGTTTCAAGTTACATGATGGCTGCCGGCAGTTGTGGCGTATTGTTTTTATTTTATAGCATGGAAACATTATAACCACGTCTAGTATTATATTGCTTTTGCTGTAGCATAGTGCGTGTGATATTAGATGAAAAGTGTTGAAAATAGTGGCATAGTTTCTTTGGATTAAAGCTAACTTTAAACCGCGCGATGATCGAAAAAAAATTTTTTTTTTCGATCATCGCGCGAAAGAGGGAAAGAGGGAAGAAAAATGAAAATTTTTCTTCCCTCTTTCTCTCTCTTTTTTATTTTTTTTAGCCTATGTCCGTCTCCAGGGACCTAACTATCTCTGTACCAAAATTCATCAAAATCGGTTTGGCCATTTAGGCGTGACCAGGTAACAAACAAATAAACAAACTCATTTTCACTTTTATAATATTAGTAAGGATAAGGATTTTAGCACTGTGCTTTGCAAAATATCGGAAACTCTCATAAACTATACTTATGTTATATAATTATATCTTAATATAATACATCTCTGGATCTACTCAACCGATTTAGGAAAATCAGTAAAAGTCTGACACTCGGCCCCTTCCCTGCTGAGCAGGGGAAGTTATTTGATGATTTCCCATCCAAAATAACAAAGAAGCTAAGTCTAACTAAACAATGTGATAAATAAATAACGTTATAAACTATAAGGTTTTATCGCGATAATTTAATCCGATATTTCATGATTTTTAAGCACTAGCGCTAAATTTGTTTAACTAAACTTATTCAAGGACTGCTCTTTAAGATCTACTTAAGTTGATTTGAAATTTCTTTTCACTTATCGCATTACTCTTAAGTTGGACTAAAATCTTATTTATGAATTTAGAGTTCAAGCGCTTGGGGGAGTTAACAAAGTAAGTGTCTATATTAGCATTGCTTTTTTAGGGTTTCGCACCCGAAGGGCTAAATGGGACCCTATTACTAATACCGCTGTAAGTCCGTTTGTCACTAGGCTGAATCTGCTGAACCGTGATAGTAAGATAGTTAAAAATTTTCACAGATAATATATTTTTGTTGCCGCTACAACAAAATATACTAAAAAAAACAAAATAGAATAAATATTTAAGAGCATCCCGTACAAAAAACATGTTTTTAACGTTTTTATAGATTAATAGCTTTTGCCCGCGGCTTCGCTCGCATTAAATTCGGGGTAACACAGTTTCCTGATTAACAGGTAGGAGTTGTTACAGGTCTGGCTGCTTGTGTATTTGAAATTAAATGTTTGTAAAAAACAAAGAACATTGCCCCATACAAGGAATTCCTAGTATAGAACAAAATATTTTTTAAGAAAAAAAAAAGAACTGTAAAACACCACTACCAAGGTCATCATACAGATCCAGCCTGTCCCTTGTTGTCCTCCCTCCGCGACGCCCTAAGCCGAGGCTCGTACCCCACAAGGGGTGTCTTTAGCGTGTAGTCGCTTAGTTTGTAAGTTTTTTCCCTAGTTGGAGGTCTTAATTTTTAAGGCATCCACAGAATTCGTCCAGTTAAGCAAACGACAACTTCCTAGGTTGAACTGCGAGATGCCATTCAGAAAAAAAAATACCAAGGTCAGTGTATCTCCTTCAAGGGGCCCCCGGCATTTCCACTCACATCACATCTGCCATTCATTCGTTCATTCATTTCAATCAACTTCTACAAATTGGTTAATAACGAAAAAAAAAAAAGCAAATACGTTTCGTATTTTCTGTATTACTCCAAGACCCGGAAAGATACAGCGAATAAACAAAAGAAAATCGTTGAGCTTCCATCTTGCTTTATACTTCAATCTTGTTTTTAGGATTCCACACTGGAGAATCAAAAACGAAATGGAACTACTTAGGCAGTAGGTACGGATGTAGTATAGTTTATATATTAATTTAGTTCAGTATGGATATATGTAGTATAGTATCCATGGAGTTTCTTGCCCATTCTTCTCTATAGACATCAACGCTTTGGAATGGGCAACTACAGTACTTTCACAAGTTATTATGTCTTGTGACCGGGACTGTACCTTGTATGTTTTGGCCTTCAAAAGTGCCTGTAATGGTCTCATTGAAATAAATGAATTTGATTTGATTTGAGTACCATACAATGTTTAGAACAAAATTGTGTAAAACACAATATTCTCGTGTCGATGTCTGCTACTAAGCTCCTCTGAAACGGCTAGCTAAATTTGTATGAAATTTTATGTACATATCGGGTAGATTAAAAATCGGCCAACATATATTTTTCTTTTCCCTAATAAGAGTGATAAGAGTGGCCTATGCAGCGAGTGAAACCGCTAGGCACAGCGAGTTTCTCTATATTTGTTCAATGCATAATAAATGGAAACTTCAAAATCTCGCTCAAACCTTTTTTTTCATAATGAACACGGATAGATAATAACTTCACAGAATTGCAAAGAATTTCAATTACAGTTTTTTTTTTAAACAAACTAGAACTACAGAACCAACAATAATTCCCATCAACACCCACTTGGCTTTCATTCCCCGCTTTACTCCAGTAGCATATAATGAGAAATAAAGAAAAAAAGCGAAAGCAGACAGCGAGGGGTTTATGCATGGTGTAATTTACGAATATGGAAAGTTTAGCCTTTGATACTTATTGTTCAAACTTGACTCTTTATTGCAGATTAAGTTTCGTATTAAAATTGTTATTTTTCGCGTTAAATTTGGGGTAACACAATTCCTCTTTCTTGATGAGCAGGTATCTGCTACCTGTAGTTTCGCTCTTGCGCCTTATTGATTTTAAGTTTTCCTTTTACTTCTCTCTTTCTCTCCCTTTTTTATTTTTTTTAGCCTATGTCCGTCTCCAGGGTCCCAACTATCTCTGTACTAAAATTCATCAAAATCAGTTTAGCCGTTAAGGCGCGAAGACGTAACAAACAAACAAACTCACTTTTGCTTTTATAATAAACTAGCTTTTGCCCGCGGCTTCGCCCGCGTTAAATTTGGAGTAACACAGTTCCCCTTGCGCCTTATTGATTTGTAATAGCAACGCTAAGTTTTCCCTTCTCTTCCCTCTTTCTCCCTCACATCCCACTTTTTTCAAAAAAATATTAGCCTATGTCCGTCTCCTGGTTCCCAACTATATCTGTACCAAAATTTATCCAAATCGGTTCAGCCATTAAAGCGTGAAGAGGTAACAAACAAACAAACAAACAAACTCACATTCGCTTTTATAATATTATATATAAAGTAAGGATGATAAATGATGTTTATTTTGCAAGTAGGTTTTCACAAACACTTTTACACGTCATTTTTTTTAAAAACTAGATGAGGCCGGTGTTTCGTATCCGACTACTTTGAGAAGAAACAGCCAAAACAAACTCAGAATATAGTAATAATATAGTAAGGATAATAACTTAAATATTCTACTTTGTTGTTTTTTAACCGATCGCAGAAAAAGAGGAGGTTCTCAATTGGACTGTGTTTTTTACTGATTTTATTTTTTTGATGAGTGTTACCTCAGAATTTTTTGACTGGGTGAACTGATTCTGTTGCAAAAAAAATCTACAAATCAAAGACTGATGATGATTTCCCGTCCGGAAAAAAAGAAAACCCAGCAGATAATGGCAAGGTAGGTTTGGTAGGCGCCTCTGCTTTGCTGACATTTCTTTGAGATGATAGAACGACAAATGAGACAGACGAACGGTGTGCTATCCGTTGCTCACCGTCAACTAAAATACCATCAAACACAAATCTCAATTCCCTTCGAGAAGAAAAATAATCCCGAAAAAGAAGCAAATAACATGGTAGCACGGTAGTCATAAATTTTCTATCCACATCTTAGCCTGTTGGATACACAAAACGTTATTGGAACGGATCGGGTAAGCCGCTCTTAAGGAATCTCGAGAATTTATTCATGATGTTCGCACAAAGGGTAAAAGAAAAAATGTTTTTCGCCTCATACGACGGACATAGAACAAAAAGTTGTCAGACAGATTCTTACGTCATGAAATATTGATTGTTTAGACAAGATATTTTTCTCGCTTGTTTGTGTGTGATGGAACAAATCTCACGCAAGTGAGAATTGAGTGTGCTTGGGTGAGATTCCTATTGTTTTCGTAATAAGACTTTGGGTTTAGATGGATTTTGGTGAAATGAAAGAAAATATTGTTTGGATCAGGTGTTTTTGATCTTAGGTTATACGGAAAAATGATTCTTGTGAGTAGATAAATCTAGGCTGTTTGCATAGTATTATAGTGGCCAAATTTATTTTATGTAGTGTTTTTAAGTGCCACAATGTATGAGAAACTCTTTGCTCAAAGCACACAAAAAAGAAACAAAGAAATTATTTTCTTTTATTTTTAGGGTTATGTACTTCAAAAGAAAATACGTAAACCGTATAGGATCACTTTGTTGTCTATCTGTCAAGACCTCTTGAGGACGCCTATGAAGTTATGATAGCGAGGTATAAACATCTTTTGAATGCGTTGACATAGAGGCTTGATTTTTTAAGGCAAAGGCTCATAGACTTATGTATATTATATTAATTTGAACAGGATACCTCCACGCGTTCCCGAGATGGACAGACAACCGGAGAACAAAGTGATAAACCCTTTATCCTACTTCCTACTATTATTATAAATGCAAAAGTTTGTGAGTATGGATGTATGTTTGATCCTCTTTCACGAAAAATCTTCTGAACGGGTCTTGATGACATTTGGCACAGAGGTAGATTATGGTCTGAAATAACACATAGGATACTTTTTTTACCATCACGCAGGCAAAGCCGCGGGCGCACAGCTAGTAATATTATGAATGCGAATGTTTGTGAGGACGTATGGATGTTTGTTACTCTTTCACGTCGAAACGGCTGAACGAATCTTAATGAAATTTGGAACAGAGGTAAATTTATAGTCTGGAATAACACATAGGATACTCTTTTTTCGATATCGCGCGGGCAAAGCCGCGGGCGCCAGCTAGTGATCCTACAAAAGCTGAACCCAGTTCCTTTTTGAGATACGGAACTCTTAAACATGCTTAAAATCCTTACTAATATTATAAAAGCGAAAGTGAGTTTGTTTGTTTGTTTGTTACCTCTTCACGCTTTAATGGCTTCACTGATTTTGATGAATTTTGGTACAGAGATAGTTAGGAACCAGGAAGCGGACATAGGCTAAATTTTTAAAAAAAGTGAGATGTAAGGGAGAAAGAGGGAAGAAAAGGGAAAACTTAGCGTTGCTATTACAAATCAATAAGGCGCAAAGGGAACTGTGTTACCCCGAATTTAACGCTAGCGAAGCCGCGGGCAAAAGCTAGTTAAATATACAGTGCTCCTAGAATGATTCAACTGTTAACACAAACCCCCTAATCATAACCACGTCCTTAACCTTTCTTTTGCCCATCTCAAATGATTCCTCTTAGGATCGCAAAGTTGGGATCCCTCTACATGCAATAGAAATTTTACCATATCCGGGATAAAGGAAGTTTCCGTGCGCCTGCATTAATGAGGGACTATATCTTAGAGCGAAGAGGATATCTGGGATAAGATAGGAGAGATATTCGTTTTCTTGATCACCTAGTTCTGTTATGAACATATTTTTAATACAGTTTTCTTAGCGCTTAATTATCTGGTTCAACAAACTTACAAGAATATTTTTTTTGGAACGAAGTTCCTTATCGCGCGTTGTGAAAGGGGGCTAGACGGAAAAAATTCTAACGAAAAGTTGTCACGACACTTTTTGCTATAGTAAGCTATTGTAAGCTGTGCGGCGTCGCATGTTTCTCTGTCTGTCTGTCTGTCTCTCTCTCTTATAGAAAGCAAGCCACATATTTTCATTTCTATAGGAACTTCGTTCCATTCGGGTGTCTCTTGACACCTCTAATTTTTTCACTTAGCCCATGGACACTTGTTACCTACATTAAGATTCTCCTGTATCGTGGATGTGTTTACGGACATTTAAACTTACATACACAATAATAATAATTACACAAAATATAAAATTCTTTGTATAATCAATTCCTAAACAGCATATAAATGAACCCAAAGGTTCGTATTTATTTAGTTTAATTTAAAGGTTTTGTCAAACACCATATTGTGTGATTTTCACGCCCTTAAAACCAATTCGATTCGATACGGCATCAATTATGCAAGCAAGCTTGTCCCCAGTTGGCCCAAGTGGTGACCGAATTGTAAAATATATCCGATTTAATCGTGTTTTCGGATATATAACAATTTTAATAGACTTTCTTTAATTTAAGGCTGTCAAAATATAACAAATGTTGAAATTTTTTGACACATAGTTTTTCTCTTTTAACACTCTTATAAAATATTAGCTTCACTTGTAACAATGTATGTAAGAAAATCTTGGAATCTTAATTTGGCCCACTTCTCGGTCTTCGATTAGGATGAAATTTTTGTACGCTCTGATTTCTGATGACAATACATGACTTGCTAAGAAACGTCATTACAAATCCAATATGGCGGCTTCCCCAAGATGGCGGACTGGCTGTTAGAAATCCACCCTCATGATATGGATTTCAAATGAAAGGGTTTGCTGTCAGGAATACAAAAAAAAATAGTCACGTGACTTGAAAAAGCGTGTTTTTTAGTTTTTTGAACTAATCCTTACTAATATTATAAAAGCGAAAGTGAGTTTGTTTGTTTGTTACCTCTTCACGTTTTAATGGCTAAACCGATTTTGATGACTTTTGGTACCTACAGAGAACCTTTGGTAGTTGGGAACTAGGAGACGGATATAGGCTATTTTTTTTAAAAAAGCGTGCGATATGAGGGAGAAAGAAGGAAAAAACGGGAAACTTAGCGTTGCTATTACAAATAAATAAGGCGCTACCGAATTCAACGCTAGTAATTTAAAGCTAGTTATATTTTAAAATTAATTTAGTTTTATTGTTTTGTCTTGTGCGTGTCTAATAAACAGTTTTTCTAATCGATACTTCTATGCTTTCCTGAGATAAAGAACCTTGACAGACAGACTGACAGTCGTACAACAAAGTGATCTAATAAGGGTTCCGTATCTATACTAATATTATAAAGCTAAAGAGTTTGTTTGTTTGTTTGAACGCGCTAATCTCAGGGACTACTGGTTGGAATTGGAAAATTCTTTTAGTGTTAGATAGTCCATTTCTTGAGGAAGGCTATAGGCTATATAACATCACGCTACGACCAACAGGTGCTGAGCAGCGCGGGTGAAACCGTGGGGAACAGTAAAATAATAAAACCATGCCACAAAAATCAAAAGTGTCCAACACGCTATAAGATAAACGAGTACGATTATATCCTGCTATTTAACGTACATCCAGCAATATATAAATACATATTTGGACACACTCCAAATAGGTTTCGGGGTAGCGTGTCCATTTTATTTACAGCGCGGCATATATTAGGAATATACTCCTGAATTTCAACGAGTAGTATGTAAAATTATTTACGTGTGATGCTTTTGGCTTCTTTGAGTGTTATCTAGTGTTTTAATTAGGTAGAAATGAGTGGGTTGTGGTATTTTTATTTGAATATGGTGGAGCTTAAATTAGTCGACGGCGCGTTCGTGTTTCACATGCGCCTCAAAGAGATGTTGGCGAAGCAGAGGAGCCTACTAGGCTACCGCTTGCCGGGGTTACGGGTTGTCCGAAAAAAATACCGCCGCCTAAAGCGGGGCAAAGGGCAAAAGCATTATGCGATCTAATGTACCATACTTTAGATCGCATATTGCCTTTTTATATAATGTTAGCATTGTGCTACAGATAAATAAATAAATAAATATCTTGGGACAACTCACACACGGCTCTCATCTCTCATCTGATCCCAAGCTAAGCAGAGCTTATGTTATGGTAACCAGACAACTGATATACATACTTATATAATTTATAAATACATACATATTATAGATAAATCACACCCAGACACAGAACAAACAATCTTGCTCATCACACAAAGTTTGTCCTGGGTGGGAATCGAGCCCACGATCTCCGGCTCAGCAGTCAGGGCTACTAACCACTAGAGCAAGAGGCCCGTGATTACATGAAAGTACTTATAACAGCCACATCATTTGACTGAGTAGATTTAAAGGGCTAATTATTTCACAGCACAGCTTCCATGGGGATTACTGGGAGTGGAGTATATGGTTTTTGACTCGATACCTTCACGAGTTCCCAAAATAAATGGTCTTGAAAGACCGATACACGGTTCCCCAAAAACCAGTGTTAATGCAAAAGTAATGCCATGTTACGCAATCGTATTTATTGGATTTGTGATGATCAGTTTTGATCTAAAATTAATTAAAAAAATCAGAACTTATTTTTGGTCATAGAAAATGATATAGCTATGGCGGATAAAAACAGCAACTTACTTGCAATAAACAAATAAATTAGTTGTTAATGTCACAAGGTATGTCGACCGGTTTACCCTTTGGGCTATTTACAAACTACAAACAATCATAAAAATATAAACAAGTATGAAAATGGTAATATGATTGACTTGACTTATTTATTTAATGGCGTTTGTGGAAGGAGACACC
The DNA here is from genome assembly GCA_958449745.1 of Ochropleura leucogaster. Lineage (NCBI taxonomy): Eukaryota > Metazoa > Arthropoda > Insecta > Lepidoptera > Noctuidae > Ochropleura > Ochropleura leucogaster. Next base: position 8,849,761 of record OY288224.1, on the reverse strand, counting down.
ACAATTTTGCCAATATCAGGAGGTAATATGATTACAGAGCGTCAAAAAAAGTGGTACATATTGCTGTCAATAAGACAAGTCTAGCCAGAAGGCTGGCAGCAGTACCACGGTGGATGGCAATGCTAATTCTTTACCCACAAAAAACGACAGCCCTACTAACGTGGAGAGTCGACGAACATTTTTATAACTTTTTTTTTGCTGAGTTATAATCGTCATAATTATAACCCCCACTCTGATCGGAGCGGGGGGAGTGGCCGACTTGTACTGACTAATACCCACCCATGTTCCTTCTATTGCTCCGTTCCGGGGCCGCTGAATCTCTTTCGAACAACCCGCAACCCCGGAACATTTTTTATACTTTTGGGTTAAATAACATAACATTGTGCTAGTGTACAAAAAGAAAAAGAAAACAACTTTTTTTTTTCGTATCCTCTTGACATTCATTTAAGGCAAAATATTATCCACAAACAATATATTACGTAACTCACAAATATGTCAACTGGGTTATTCGTGACCAAACATGGTAATTCATTGCATTACTGAAACCCATATTTTCATACTGTACTATGATATACGGAGTCATCACCCTGACGTATGTTTTTATGTCATAATTCTTAAGTAATTTATTTCATAACAATACCTATAATTGTGTTGAAAATATAAAAATTATCCTCAGTAATATTATAAAAGCGAAAGTGAGTTTGTTTGTTACCTATTCACGCTTTAATGGCTTAACCGATTTTGATGGATTTTGGTACAGAGATAGTTGGGAACCAGGAGACGGACATAGGCATTTTATTTTTTAAAAAAGGAGTGGCATATGAGTGGCAAAAGCCAGTAAAACAATAAATTAAAAATTGACATTCATTAAAATACATTCAGAATTTCAATAATAACAATGAGAGTGAATGTAGGTACAACCAATTATAAATCCTTACTATTAAAGGCATCCTACACATGTAATAATCTATACTAATATTATAAAGCTGAAGAATTTGTTTGTTTGTTTGAACGCGCTAATCTCAGGAACTACTGGTTGGAATTGGAAAATTCTTTTAGTGTTGGATAGTCCATTTTTGGAGGAAGGCTATAGGCTATATAACATCACGCTACGACCAACAGGTGCTGAGCAGCGCGGGTGAAACCGTGGGGAACAGCTAGTTCTTTCATAAATGCAGTCTCATCAGTCTTATGCACGCGTGGTTACTTGGCAAAGTGTTAATCAGGGATTTGGAAGCTAATCTTCACTTTTGGAAGTGTGCCCACTGTCCAGTAAGTAAGCTATGCCAATTCACCTGATGGTTTCAACTTGGTGCCAATTAAAAACACCTGAACGTTTAGGCAAAGTGGTATTGAATCCTTATCTTACTAATATTATAAAAGGGAAAGTGAGTTTGGTTGTTGGTTACGTCTTCACGCCTAAATGGCCCAACTGATTTTGATGAATTTTGGTACAGCGATAGTTGAGACCCTGGAGACGGACATTTTTTTTTAAAGATTGAGATATGAGGGAGAAAGAGGGAAGAAAAAGGAAAACTTAGTTTTGCTATTACAATAAAATGGCGCAAGGGCAAAAATTAAGGCGCAAGGGAAAGAAAGAATTTTGTTTTCAATCATCACGCGTGTTAAAGTTAACGTAAAGGTAAAGTTAGCCCAAAGTAACAACCCCACGCAGACGAAGTCGCGGGCGGAAGCTAGTCAAAAAACCATATAACAAAGGTATAAATGGACCCTTCATGAAGTCATGGGCGAAGCATTCTGTACTTTATCGGGATTGCGGGTTGTTCGAAGAGATACCACAGCCCCGAAACACAAAAGCTAAAAGAAGGAGCATTGATGGGTTTAGTCAGTAAAAAATTGACACTCCCCCCTTTTGCCAAGAGCAGGGGAAGTTATTTTATAATTTTTCATCTGAAACAAAGCATTCTATAATTCAAACTATGCAATCTCTAAGCAAAAATGTTGAAATAGACGTTTTTTGGTATGAAAAATATTTTTTTACAGTAGGACTTAATGTAAATCCCTTAAAACATTGAGCTGGTAGATGCATGGAACAGCTCCCCTACCATGACGTGTTAAAGCAGAACTTATTCCGCTGAGGGAAAGGGACAGAGCTATACAGGTTGTCTAGCACCATCTCTTTCATTCAGTGGAAAAAGTTCTGCTTTAAGATGTCATAGTAGGCCTACTGAACGGCTGCCATGGAGGTATTTGTAGCAGTTGTCACGTTAAAAACATGTATTTACAAAAAAAAACAACCAATTCAAAATCGCGCACCGCTGGTTCTGTGCAAACTTCTGACATAAGCCGCCATATCTTTTGATTGCGTTGACTTGGAGAGTCGATTTCAACTAGATAGCTTCTCGCGTTCCTGAGATAAAGGGTTTTGACATGCATACATGCAAGAAAGTGATCTTAGAAGGTTTCTGCTATCGGAAAGAGACAGAGCTATACAGGATGTCTAGCACCATCTCTTTCACTCAGTGGAATAAGTTCTGGTTTAAGATGTCATAGTAGGCCTACTGTTTCTCTTTTTGAGTAGCGGATAACACATAAGCTAACGAATTTGACTGAAAGCTAACCAATCAGAGACTAGATCAAACTCAGACGTACCAGAAGTTAATAAAACAAAGCAAGCCCTATAGCCAAACAGCAGACGACAATCGTTTTCGCTCACCAGTCACTAGAACATTTTCAACTTTATACCATAACGCATATAGTTGAAAATCTATTAAAGACTGCTGAGCGATAACCAACGAAACAAAAACAATATGTAAACGTCAATAAATTTCAACTATATGCGCTAGGGCAGGGTGGCGAACCTTGATGAACCAACGTGCCATTTTTCCTAAATAAATGTTGAATGACGCCACAGACGTGCCATCAAATAATTTTGACTAAGTGATTGTATTAGGAAAATAATTACTATTAATTCGAAACTTTTTTTACTGACTAGTAGAGTCATCGCCAAACGGTTTCTAAGCGAATTAATTTTATTCATCTCTGAATATAATGAATCGCTCCGGCGAGTTAAAAAATGATAGTAAGATAAAAATATGATTAAATTGTTTGCGTGCCCAATTCGTTTCGTCGCGTGCCGTCTTTGGCACGCGTGCCATTGGTTCGCCATCTCTGCGCTAGGGTATAAAGTTGAAAATGTATTAGTGACTACTGAGCGATAATGACTGTCGTCTGCTGCCGACTGCTATTTGGCTATAGGACCATAGGACCAGCTACCCTACCATGACGTGTTAAAGCAGAACTTATTCCGCTGAGGGAAAGGGACAGAGCTATACAGGGTGTCTAGCACCATCTCTTTAACTCAGTGGGATAAGTTCTGCTTTAAGATGTCATAGTAGGCCTACTGGACCTATTACGACTCGCCAAAAACAGTCGAACATCGGACTACATTCCCGTCAAACTCAATCCATCACTGCAAACAGTACCGACGTCTGACGACAGAAAAATTAAGCATCCGAATCGTTTTTTAAACGTACGAGCCCCCATCAATCATTCTGCGTTCCGTAATTTTTCACTGTCTGTTTAAAAATGGGGCAGCCTGTAGCTTAAGATCTGCATATAGGTTGGTAGACGTGTTTATTTCGAACTTGCTGTACCCGCGGTTTCACCCACTTAGACTGAAATATATACATATAAACATTCCTCTTGAATCACTTCATACATCTGTAGGAAAAACGGAAACCTTATAGGATAATTTTGCTGCCCGTTTGTCTGCCTGACTGTATGTCAGTCGATACCCGTTATCTCAAAAACGCGTAAAGGTATCGTTAAAATGATAACCATATTAGCTTTTGCCCGCAACTTCGCATGCGTTAAATTCGGGATAGCACAGTACCGCCTTATTGATTTGTAATAGCAACGCTAAGTTTTCTCTTTTCATACCTCTTTTCCGTCACATCCCATATTTTTTTTTAATTAGTTACCATATTCTCAAGTCTGTTGTTCCTCTATGCTGTGAAAAAATCTACTTTCTTAATGTACGCAGTCAATAGATACGGTTGTTTATGTCGCAACTTTATGCATGATGCATAAAAGTATATTTTACTTGGCGCCAATCATTTATAATTAAATCCCCAAACTTATTAAAGAATTACCAAATTGTGTTTTTAAAATACAATTTAAAAAATTCTTTTTAACCAAACATTATTACACGTTATTACAGCCTTTCAGAATTTTTAAATGATTGAAAAACAAATGCAATTACGACATTTCTTCTACGCACAATGGTCCACTGCAAGGACTAAGTGCGGAAACCGGGCCCCCCAAGGAGCGGGGCCCACATAAAGAAGAAGAAGAAGACGACATTTCTTGTAAATTTGAGTTACGTTTTTTTATATATACTAGCTTTCGCCCGCGGCTTCGCCCGCGTTAAATTTGGGGTAAAACAGTTTCCCTTGCGCCTTATTGATTTGTAATAGCAACGCTAAGTTTTCCCTTTTCTTCCCTCTTTCTCCCTCACATCCCACTTTTTTTAAATAAAAATTAGCCGTTGTCCGTCTCCTGGTTCCCAACTATTTCTGTACCAAAATATATCAAAATCGGTAGCGTGAAGAGGTAACAAACAAACAAACATACAAACTCACTTTCGCTTTTATAATATTAGTAAGGATATCTTTTTTGTAAATTTTATGTCTAATTTTAACTTCTACGCATAGTCGCCACACATCTAGCAACTTTGCAAATTTTATCATCTTTATAAAACTCATGTTTTACAAAGTAATTATAAGTTTAACTTTATACGCAACATTTGGTACGCGAGTCTGACCCGCATTTGGCATGTTTTTGGTTCATGGAAAACATTGTAAGGAAACTTGTTCATATATGTCACAACATACCAATCATCGTTAGGACCTAAAGTAGTATAATAAGTGACTGAGCGAAATCCTAATAAATACCACTTTGGTACAAAAGCAGGATAAAGTGCAAATTCTCCTTATTAAATCGTAATAACGTAGAAATTTTCTCCCTAAAAGAGGTAATATCAAATAATCAAAGCAATATTTCATGACGCGGTCTCGCGCTTACGTGAAATTACAATTTCGTGTTTGGCATCAAAGGATATACAAAGTATGTAATACAACAACATTTTGTTGGTGTGTATAATATTGTATATCGTTGAATCGAGTTATACATAAGAAAATATTGAAGAAAATCTTTTTGCTAAATTGGCGTAGTGATTGGATTTAACACTATCCCGCTTCACACTTGTTTTTGCCAACCTCACGCCAGATTGCCCCGGCAAGGTAGCAGGGTTTTATAGTAGGCGCACGTTAATCTTACCTAGGAGTGTTTTGTTATCCAGTAACCTGGTTATGGAGGTCAGATAGCTGTTAAAGTGTTAGTGTTGGTATTGAAAGTAGAACCCGACATAGTTTGGAAAAAACTGAACATGAAGACAAAGTTATGTGATCCATCATACTCATATCCTACTAATATTATAAATTTGAGGATGGATGGATGGATATATGGATGTTTGTTATCGTTCACGTCAACGTTCAACGGCTGAAGTAATCTTGATGAAATTTGGCGCAGAGGTAGATTATAGTCTGGAATCACGCGGGCCAGCTACTATTTAATATAGTCCTACTAACTGTTTTCGGCCAGGGCAGCCAATCTCAGCAGAGACTATCAATCAAAACCAAAATATTTTGGAGTTTACTCCTTAAGAATCGATTTTCATATATAAGGCGCCCGGTATGCGAAAAATCCGAGGGGTAAAACCTACTAACAAGTAACGAAAATGTGTCACGTTTTTGATGCGCACCTTTAGTGCGCAACTTTCTAATTTGGCTGTGAGTGTATTAAGACGTACACGTACATATGGTATGCTGTATAGGCGACTATACCTATATACTATATTCTTAGAGGAAAACCCCTCTCAACCTAGTACATCTGCGCGATGACGTCAGGTGGAAGGGATAGCGACATGAGAACGGACCAGCGCCGTGCGGCACTTCACTTTTGCGTCGGCGCTCGGACGAGACGGTTGTGTGGTGGTGCTCTCAAGTGCTATTTGTATTATTGGTGACAGTTAACTTTGATTTCAGTTATTTGTGCTAATTTTGTTACTTTTAGTTCTGATATAGGTTATTTTGTGATTTTGTTCATGTTAAGATTATTTGAATAATTAAAGAGAGGTTAGGATAGTTAGTGTGTTTCTTTTTAAAAACTTAATTTGATAAGACGTTTGTAAGATCAGAAGTGGGATCATTTACGCGACTTTGATAGTTCTCCATCCTTTTATTTTAAAACCACGTGGTCGATCAATTTGTTTCTAGTAGTTTAGTGCTTTGTTCTTTTTGGAAATAGTTGCGGTTAGTAATTATGTCGAGTAGTGATTATTCTGGTGGTGGAACGCCACCCAAGCGTCGAAGTAGGAGTCGTGATAGTAGAAAACGTAGACATGGTTCACATAAACGTCGCGACCGCCGTTCAAAACGACGCGATCCGTTAGATCAGATTTTGCAAAGACTGAATGCACTTGAGGAGCGCCTGCCGATAACGGCGACTAATTTGACCGCTCCGTCTCGTCCTTGCGTTAGAGGCAGCCCCTCATCCGTGGTCTTGGACGTCACCGAGACTGCTGCTGAGGGTGGTGTGGCGACGCCCTCTACAAGCCGACCTGCGGAAACACCGCGCGATACCAGCAGCGTGGCGGATGGGATTGTCGGTGCACTCTCTTCTTTGTTACAAGTAAGATCTAAGCATTACTACATTTCAAATTTCGATCCAAGTGTGAATGATTTCGATGTGTGGTGTGCGGAGGTGGACCGTGGCCGAAACTTGAACGGTTGGGATGATCATGAGTGTTTTGGGCGTATTGGTGGTTGCCTACGTGGTGACGCCAAAATGTGGTTGAACCATTGGGTGACAAGCGATCGCTCGTGGTCGAATTTTAAAGCCGAGTTTCGATCGTTGTGTCCACGTGAGGTCGATATGGCAACTGTGCTGTATGACGTCATGAGCACAACGTCTAACAAGTTCACCACGTATGCAGAGTACGCACGAATGTCCCTACTACGGTTAAATATTGTACGAGGGCTTTCGGATGAGCTCAAAAGCGCCATAGTAGTTCGTGGCATCTCCGATCCTCAAGTGAAAGCCGCGGCTACCAATGCCAAACTGCAGCCGAAAGATTTGGTCGAATTTTTGTCCGTGTACGTTAAACCTAAGAACACACACAGTGCTACCGGTAATCCCATACGCTCGTCAGCTGCTGAAACGTCCAATCCTCGTAAACGCGAAGCGTTTAGGAGAGGACAGGTGACATGTTTCTCGTGTGGCAAACACGGTCACAAACAGGCTGATTGTTCAAAAAAATCTAAAGTCGATTCAGCTAATTTTAATTCTAAATCTACCTCCTCTGAGACTTTGAATGTAAAAGATACAAAGTCTAATTCAAAACCAGTCAAAGTGATTTGCACCTATTGTAAGAAAACCGGTCATCTCGTTGATTCGTGTTATTTAAAGCAACGTATGGATTCTAAGTCCAATGATAAAAGTAGTAGTGACGTAAATTTTTGCTCCGCGTCGATCCCGGACGAAACAACGTGATGACGGCGATTATTCAAAAACTACCCGTAGATGTTTTAATCGATTCTGGGTCTAATATTTCACTTATTTGTAGATCAGTTTTAAAGCATTTTAGTTTTAATCAATTGCCAACCTATCATAGATTGCGAGGTATCGGTAGTCAAGATATCGAGTCTACTTCTTTTGTTAAGACAATAATTGAGTTCCCTGAATTATCATTAGAGGCGGATCTCTATGTAGTACCACCAGATTGCATTCGGGCACCTGTCTTGGTAGGGACTGACATTTTAAATCGCGATGGTGTCACCTACATTAGGACGAGTAACTCTCAACGATTGATGAGAGTTGATCATGTGTCATCTGTGGAGCTGGCTGACCAAGTGAAGACACCCTTAGTTGGTGATGACAAGAAACGTTTGTTATCTTTGATTGACGAGTTTTCTGAAACGTTCACCACTGGCACAGCGACCTCCACAGTAAACACTGGGAGCATGGAGATTAGGCTTAACAGTGACAGTCCGATAAGTTATAGACCGTACAAGCTTTCTGCAGACGAGAAGTTACGCGTTCGCGGCATAATTGGTGATCTTTTGAGTAAGGGCATCATACGAGAATCCCAATCAGACTATGCAAGTCCTATCATCCTCGTAAAGAAAAAGAACGGGGAGGATAGGATGTGCGTAGACTACAGAGCCTTAAACGCTGTCACTGTTAAGGAGAGATTTCCATTGCCACTGATCGATGACCACATCGATAAATTAGGCAACTTCAAGTATTTTACCAGTCTTGACATGGCTACTGGCTTTCATCAAGTACCAATGAAAGACGATGCCAGTATTAGTAAAACTGCCTTTGTGACGCCTGAAGGGCATTATGAGTATTTGAAAATGCCCTATGGGCTGGCTAACGCCCCTGTCGTGTATCAGCGTATTATCACAAAGACACTCAAGCATCTTATAGACACTGGCCATGTATTGACCTATATTGATGACGTACTGATCATGTCCAATTCAATCGACGAAGGCCTAAAGGTATTGCGAGAGGTTTTAAAAACCCTTTCAGCGGCAGGTTTCTCGGTCAATCTGAAGAAATGTACGTTTTTAGATACGGAGGTTGAATACTTAGGACGGCTGATTGGTCATGGTCAGGTACGGCCGAGTCCGAGTAAAACTGATGCTCTAGTTAAGTCCCCGAAACCCACAAATGTAAAAGAGGTGCGTCAGTTCTTGGGGCTGGCAGGTTATTTCCGCAGATACATTGCTGGATATGCCTCAAAGACTGCTTGTATTGCCAAGCTACTGAGAAAAGGCGTGCCTTTTACTTGGGGACCGGAACAAGATGTCGCTCGCGACTATATCATTAAGTGCTTAACTGAGGAGCCAGTTTTAGCAATTTTCAATCCCAGTCTGCCTACAGAACTACATACCGATGCTAGTTCGATAGGATTCGGGGCTATTTTGCTTCAGGAACATGAAGGAAAACGTAAGCGAGTTGTAGGGTATTACAGTAAGTCCACCCAGGGAGCGGAATCAAAATATCACAGCTACGAATTAGAGACCTTAGCTGTGGTACGTGCTTTACAACACTTTCGGCATTATTTGATCGGGATAAAATTCAAAATTGTTACTGATTGCAATTCTTTAAAATTAACTGAACGCAAAAAGGATTTACTGCCTCGTGTAGCTCGCTGGTGGGTCTACATGCAAGATTTTCAGTTTTCTTTGGAGTACCGAAAGGGTTGCAACATGCAACATGCTGACTTTCTCAGCAGACAGCCTGCTCACGTGTTCCAAATCCAGAATCCACGAAACTGGGCGAAAATTGCTCAAACTGCCGACTTGGAGACTCAGGATCTAATGCAGAAGGTTCGAGAAGGCCAGTTAGATAGCAGTCGATTTTTTATTAAAAATGACTTGCTGTACTATAAGTACACGCCTACTGGTGAAGACTCGCGCCTTCTGTGTTTCATACCGAAAGGGCATAGGCTTAGTCTTTTAAGAGTCTTCCATGACGATCACGATCACATAGGCGTCGATAAGACTGTTGATTTGATACTGCGTCACTTTTGGTTCCCTGGCCTTAGACATTTTGTTAAAAAGTATGTTGGCCATTGTATAGTTTGCTTAGCACATAAGAAAGTACCCCGAGCACCTCACCAACCAATCGAGTCTTGGACAAAACCGGACATTCCCTTTTCCGTGTTACATGCCGATGTTCTTGGGCCGTTAACAGAGTCCAACGGTTATAAATACATCCTCATAGCTGTAGACTCATTTTCAAAATTTTGCTTATTGTACGCGTTATACCGGCAAGACGCGGATGAATCGAAAAGGGCGTTTTCCAATGCCGTCTCACTGTTTGGCACTCCGTCAACTATAGTGTGTGACAGAGCTAGGATGTTTGAAAGTGCTGCGTTTCAAGAGTGGGTAAGTGAGCTTGGGTCCTCTATACACTTTATAACACCTGAGATGCATCGCGAGAACGGCCAAGTCGAACGGTACTGCCGCACAGTCCTCAACATGCTGCGCATAGAGGTAAACAGCAAGGGTGCTTCTTGGTCCAACGCCTTATGGAAAGTGCAGCTAACCCTTAACATCACAAAGCAGGCAACAACGCGCACCTCTGCCCTGCAGCTGCTGACTGGTGTTGAAGGAACCACTCCGGTCCTACGATCGCTGGTCCGAGACATTGCGCTGAGTGACTCTCATCCGAACCGAGAAGCCCTGCAGACTCTGAGGAGACAGAGGGTCTCGGAACTGCTTGCTGCCAACCAGCAACGACAGGACGCCTACGTTAATGAGGGTCGTCGACAGCCCCGTACTTTTTCTGTTGGCAGTTTTGTGTTCGTCGGCAAGAGTTCACAAAGTACCGGCAAACTAGATTCCGGGATGCGTGGTCCGTACAAAGTTGTCCGGGCATTGCCTCATCACCGTTACGAGCTTGAGTTGTTGGCAGGCTCATACGGAAAGAAGACTCAGAGCGCCGCAGAACATATGGTTCAGTGGCGGGGTGAGTGGACCCCGGATGCATGCGAGGCATTCTTCGGGACTGGTGAGTGAGCTGTATTGTCCTGGTGTCCATGAGTGGCAGCCAGAGTGTCACGCAGGTGACTTTTGTGTTGTTTACCTGGTACCCTTGAGGGGTAGCCAGAACGTCACGTAGGTGACCATGTGAGTGATTACCTGGTGCCCGTGTGGGGTAGCCAGGATGTCACGCTGGTGTCCTGATACTCCTCGATGCGGAGGTTTATCAGAGGGCCTCGGAAGTGGCTTCTTGATTTGTTGTTTTATGTGTTGTCCTGGCGGTTGCCAGAGGGCCACTTTCGAGAGCTTCTTGTTTCACTTTTGCTCATATCTTGTTTGCTGACATCGTTCATGAGTAGAGCTCCTCATTGATGATGCCATCTTGCTTTGGTTACCCTTTGTAAGGGGATTGCTTGAGTGCACGCTTGCTGTCCGTTTGCAATGAGTATCCAAAGCCAAAATAATACGTCACTACAATGTTGTTTCAACATTTCAGAAAAAAATGATGTTGATGAAGAACCATCAAATGAGGATGGACTACAAAGGGGTGCTGCTGCAGAAGTCCAAGCTGACGAGGCCGTGCAGCTGTCAGGAACGGCCGTCTTAGAGGAAAACCCCTCTCAACCTAGTACATCTGCGCGATGACGTCAGGTGGAAGGGATAGCGACATGAGAACGGACCAGCGCCGTGCGGCACTTCACTTTTGCGTCGGCGCTCGGACGAGACGGTTGTGTGGTGGTGCTCTCAAGTGCTATTTGTATTATTGGTGACAGTTAACTTTGATTTCAGTTATTTGTGCTAATTTTGTTACTTTTAGTTCTGATATAGGTTATTTTGTGATTTTGTTCATGTTAAGATTATTTGAATAATTAAAGAGAGGTTAGGATAGTTAGTGTGTTTCTTTTTAAAAACTTAATTTGATAAGACGTTTGTAAGAATATGTTATTGGGCTTGTTTGTTTCTATCAGTGTCGATGTATTTATTTATTTGTATTTATTATTAATTTGTGAATTTACCCTTTCATATGATATTAATCTTTTTTCAGTTGAATAAACTCTTTTTGCGTATGGTTAGATACTCGTACTTAAGGAGTAAACTCCAGTCGTGCGTCGGAGCTGACACACACACTTTTTTATTTTACATAGGCCTACATGGGTACCTATAAAACGTAGAGAAAAGGTGCACGGTTCGGTTTGGTTGTTTCTTATGGAGAAGAACCGGCAAGAAACTCCATGGTTACTCATCGGCACAGGGAATATACACAAGTGTGTGCGCGTGAAGCACAGCTGAACTCTCTCCTTCATTCACGAAGACAGATTAGACGGCAATCCAACACGACCGGAGTGAGATCAGGCGCAGGAAGAACGGCTTAACGAGCTTTCCGAGCCACATCATCTTATCGCCTTCTTCAATTTTGAAACTCCGGGGTTCCTACTTTAAAACTTCTTATAGAAAACCCATTACCACACTTTTAAGGCATTTTTTTTTGAGCGATAATATTGATTGGTAGAAAAATTCTTGGTAATCCAATCGGTTATTGAAAAAATAAGTTTATGAACGCAACGATTGCATGATTTTTAATATAATGCTGGAAGGTTCTATTTTTTTTATAATTTGAACGAATTATTTATTTGAATTTCTCTATGCGCACAAATTTGTTAAGCTACTGCATAGCTTCTATCGCGGGCCTTGAGCGTGGAGACCAAATTCAGAAAATCCGTAACGAAAATAACCTAACACTTTCATTACGAATACGCTCAGTTATTTCAATCCTCGATTACTATCTTCCGTCAGCGTGTTTGGTTCTTTTTGCGACTTCTTTTTCATTGAAAGTACTTTTATAATATTATATTTAGATATTTTTATTTTCTTATTTATTGAATAAGTTGTTAAAAAATACTGTGCAATAGGTTTACCGCGGCAGTCCCCAAGTGCCACACGTATTTTCTTTTCACTGTATTTCTATTTCATTAATATTTTTAAACCCGCAAACGAAAGTAAAATATATTATATTATGAGGAATTGAATTTGCTTAGTGTGTGAGAATGTGCTTTTCTGTTCGTGTCCTTGGGTCGGATTTTATTTGATATGGGTAATTTACTCATAATTTATCTCTTTTATGTAATATTTTCTAGTAAGGGTAGAAAAGATCAAAAGGAAAACCGAGAATTATTTTATTAGAATATAGTGTAATAACTTACTGAAACAAACTGTTAATTCTTGCCTGTTCTTCATCATAGAGATCTATGCTTTGAAATGGACAAATACAATACTTTTACAGGTATAATGCCCCGGTTTTTAGGGTTCCGCGCCTCAAAAGGAAAAATGGAACCCTTATAGGCTCACTTTGTTGTGCGTCTGACTGTCTGTCAAAACCCTATATCTCGAGAAATGTAAAAATCAACCCTCAAGTCTACGTCATCAGAAGAGATGGCTACATTTTTTTTAATAACTTTGCACCCCCCTCTCCCCCACCCGCCTTAGGTATTTCTCGTGTATCGTAGGTGCGTTTATAATACCTGAAAGTCATACAAATATAGACTTGCAGCGCAAGACTCGATCGCCACTGCGCCAACCGAGCAGTCGAGTTTTTGTTGCAAATTTGTATGGAACCCTCAGTGCGCGAGTCCAACTCGCGTTTGGCCTGTTTTTATCGTATACTAGCATTTGCCCGCAGCTTCGCTCGCGTTAAATTCGGGACAACACAGTTCCCCTTTTCTGATTTGCAGGTACCTGCTACCTTCAGTTTTTGCCCTTGCGCCTTATGGATTTGTAATAGCAAAGCTAAGTTTTCCCTTTTCTTCTCTCTTTCTCCCTCATATATCACTATTAAAAAAAAAGTGTCTCATCCCTTTTTTTTTAAATAGCCTATGTATGTCTCCTGGATCTCAACTATCTCTATACCAAAATTCATCATAATCGGCTTAGTCATTAAGGCGTGAAGAGGTAACAAACAAACAAACTAACTTCTGCTTTTAAAATATTAGTAAGGATACAATCATGCTGTTTGTTTAATACTGGAAGGGAACAAAATAGATCCCCAACATACTTTTCGAATAGGATTTCAAATTGAGACGGTTAATTATTTTTTATTCTCGACGTAACGGAATTGAGGGTTCACTGTTGAAAGGAATTTAATATGAGATTTGGTATTTTGAAATGAGCAGTTTTTCTATCCTAATATAGCTGAGCTGGCTGAGCGATCGACCGCCGCCCGCGCTGTCGCGGGTTCGATCCCCGCACGGGGCAACTATTTGTATGGCCTACAGACAGTTGTTCCGGGTCTGGATGTTTGTGATGTGAGTTTAAATTTTTGTAAACGCATTCACGATACAGGAGAAATCCTTGTGTCCCAACGTTATTTTTTTAAACAGGCAGAAAAGCAATTATCAACTACAACAGCGAGATTTATAACTCAAAAAGTTTTTCAATAAAATAGACCAAGTACATCATTAGAAAAATAATGAAGTTATAAAACAAAGCAAAAAAGTGCGCCAGGCGCCGTGAAAAAAAAAATACGAATTAACCGTGTCTGAAGATCTGTAGGAAATAAAAACAAATCAACAACAGTCTTTCCTTCTGTTAGTCGCTTTATGTTTTTCATCCAACCAAAAAGGTTGACGCTGTAGAAAAATAGCCGGACTATGAATAAGTGCCGTGCCTATTCCGACTTTTTGCAGCGATGCAGTCATTACTGCATCGCTGCAAAAACGGTCATGGTGTTGTAGCCAGCTACCCTAAAACACGTATCTACGATTGTGTATCGCTAATATGCTGTTGCCTCTCGGCCACGATGCTGTCTTGCACACGCGTTGCGAAAGGGGGCTAGACGGGAAAACGACACATTTTGCTATAATTGTAAGCCGTGCGCGTCTGTCTCTCTCTCATAGAAAGCAAGCCAGTTATTTTCGTTTCGTCTTTATATTTGAACAGTGTGGTGTCGCGACGATTATTTTAATGAGTGTATACAGGATTATTGTACACAATAAATAATAACCTCGTTCCCTCCGGGTGTCCCTGGACACCTCTTAAGTTTTTTTGGAACGCACGGTTTCATTGGATCACCACAAAAGCGAGATAAAATCGCAAAAAAAAAACATCATATAGGCAAAGGACATTTAAAATCCTAACTGCCTGCACTAAAATCAAAGCGGTCACTGCTTTGATTTTAGTGCAGGCAGTCAGTTCTATCAAATCACATTCATTGATACCATACAGGGAGTGAAACAATTGCTGTCACAACCATAGACTTTACGCCATACAAAATCCAATGTTCTCTAAAACCTTTTGTTATATTTTGAAATGGTGATGGATGCGGGAAGATTAGCACAAGTGGTTATTTTTTTCGTGATTTATTTGTTGTTGAGTTTGGAGTTATTTTTAACCGACTTTTACAAAAAGAGAAGGTTAACAACTCTCTCCATTGTTTTTTTTTGTAGGTTTGTTATGAGGTTTCTACATCAATTTCTGACCGATTTTCAATCTTATTTTATGGACGCAAGTGTATAGTACCGAGGTGGGCCAATTTCAATTTTATAAGTTATCTTCTATGAGACATATTTTTTCACATAATATTTTTTGCCACTACTGAAAATTCTGAGATTGCTACAATGTTTTTTCATTGTAGCAAAAAAAACCTTATTTCTAAAAAAACTGAAAAAGTAAAAAAAATACATTAATTTTATAAACTCGGTGAGAAAAAAAATATGGTGTAAAAAAATATTTTCTGTGTATATTGTTTTTTTTTGAAAATCGATTATTTTCTTTACTTACTTATGTAGTACTTTCGATAAGTAGTTTCGATAGTTACCAAAACCTAGTTTAGTTAAACCTTTAACTAAACTAGGGTTTGGTAACTTTTTATTGCAAAAAGTGTACACAGCCTTGTTATAACAGCTATAATAGCTTAAAAATGAACACCAGTAAAAGGTTACTATTTATATTAAATATTTTTGATAGTTCGGTTGGCACAGTGGTTGACTGATTGGCTGTTGCGCTGCGTATCGTTGCGCGTTGGTTTGATTCAAGCACGAAATAAATATTTGCATTCTTTTGTAGGCTGTTTGTGTATATGAGTTTAAATGTTTGCAAACGCTCAAAGAAAAATTCCGAGAGCCAGTTACGCATTAAAAAAAATATATAAAAACTCTGCTACAGACTAAATTAAAATTTTAAAAGAATTTGCAAATTGCTATTGCACAGGCCTTACTTTCAAAAATATTTCGTTTCAATTACTGACTTTCCTAGGCAAGTAATAACGTTAAAAATAAACAAATTGGAGTTTATTTTCGTCAATTTTTTTAATTATGATAGCACAATTTGTAGTATTACTCACCACAATTTTGTGTATCATCTATCCCAAAAAAATATTAATGTATACATAAAATGGGTTCGCAAACTCCATTTTTAGGGTTCCGCACTTCAAAAAGAAAAACGTCACCCTTATTGGAGTCAAGTATCTTTATCTCGGGAACGCGTGCAGATATCGAGTAGAAATTAATGGATAGATAGATGTATGGATCTATGTACGGATGTTTGTTACTTTTTGACGTCAAAACGGCTGAACGAATCTTGATGAATTAGGCACAGGTTTATTATAGTCTCGAATAGCACATATTTATGATGAATATTGTGGTCACTTTGGAGTTGAAAGGTCAAAAGCGTTTGCTAGAGGACATTTATTTTGGCCATTTATGTGTACAGACATCAATAATTGTTCAGTCCTGTCATACTTGCCTGTCTCATAGAAGTTCAAATACAACAGAACCACTTCATCCACATGATGTTTTTTTTAAAGACTGATTATAATTTGATTATAAAAGAGTAATGGATCTGAATGTTGATGGACGGAGAGCGAGAGGAAGGCCAAAGATAAGATGGATGGATTGTGTAAGGAATGATATGAAGGAAAAAGGAGTAAATGATGCCGTGACGTCTGATAGGGGAGAATGGGAGAAGAAAACGTGTTGCGCCGACCCCAAATAGAATGGGACAAATGCAGGAAAATGATGACTGATTATAATTTGCATAGGTACTCCGTTTTAAATAATTAGGTATCAATATTAAAGTAAATATTCCCCAAACAAACATATTGAATAATAAAATTTGAGCCTGATTTCAGTACATTATTAATCGTATTAACATGCAAAATTTTGTAAGGTGTCGCTTTTGCGTATTAACTTGACATCAAACATATTTTGAAAATGAATTTTTAATGGAAATATTAATGTTTTAATGCCACCTCATGCACTTGGCTTCAGCCATGGAGCTTAGTTCTTTTTTTTATGTTGCCCCACACTAGAAATTTCCCCTGCATTGTGCGTGCGTTTACAAACATGTAAACTCACATTCACGAACAGTCAGACCTGGAACAACTATCTGTAGGTCATACAAATATTTGTTCCGTGCGGGAATCGAACCCGCGACACACAGCGCAGCAGTCAATCGCTCAGCCACTCGTGTCGTCGTTATTGTCCGTTACGATAGTACTTCAGGAATAAAAGTATTTATTTATTTATGCACACACAAAACATTATAAAAAAAGTACATAAGAAAAAAAGCACAAAGGTACTGCTTATTTCATAAAGAAATCTTTTCCAGCAGCTGATCTGCGATAGGAAAGATTCAAAAAAATAAACATGTAGATACAGAGTGTAAAAATAACAACTAAGCACTTACTTAAATAAACAAAACATTATGAATATAGAAAAACTTACATACTGATAAAATAATAAATATATGTTTACATATATGCAATCCAAAATACTTAATACAATATATCTAAATTATATGCAAAATATCAAAGTGTAGAGGAGAAGTAATGTGTCAATTTAAGTTTTAACTAAACAGTTTAAAAAAAAAGGAAAGAAAA
The DNA here is from genome assembly GCA_958449745.1 of Ochropleura leucogaster. Classification (NCBI taxonomy): domain Eukaryota; kingdom Metazoa; phylum Arthropoda; class Insecta; order Lepidoptera; family Noctuidae; genus Ochropleura; species Ochropleura leucogaster. Next base: position 8,832,313 of record OY288224.1, on the reverse strand, counting down.
AAGAACGGAATGTGTGCTAGTGCCAATCCTAAATCTATTAAGTAGTGATCATCTTTTACATGAGCATTTATTAAAACATTTTAAACCATCACAGCAAGCTTGTTTTTGAGCCTTATCACTTACAAACTGAGCTACGCTGCGACTACGGCGTAGCTACAGTGCTATGCATTGCTGCCTATGCCTACGTTTTTAGTTTATTTAACTGTATTCTGTCATTTACAAACCTTTTACTTAAAATAACAAACCGCTCGAACTGATAATCCTTATCCTTACTAATATTATAAAAGCGAAAGTGAGTTTGTTTGTTTGTTACATCTTCACGCTTTAATGGCTAAACCGATTTTGATGAATTTTAGTACATAGATAGTTGGAAACCAGGAGACGGACATAGGCTAATATTTAAAAAAAAAAGTAGAATGTGAGGGAGAAAGAGGGAAGAAAAGGGAAAACTTAGCGTTGCTATTACAAATCAATAAGGTGCAAGGGGAACTGTGTTATCCCGAATTTAACGCGAGCGAAGCCGCGGGAAAAAGCTAGTATTTTATAATTATACCTTATCAGTTTGTTTGGTAACATAAATTGTCTACGATGTGGCTACGGCGTAGCAACTGCTACGCCGTAGCAATTCGCTACGCTTACGTCGCGGTTGGATTGTTTCTTTGTGAACGTGTGGGTTTTCTTAGCAATTGTGGTTTTTAATGTAGATAATTATGGAATTTAAAATATTAATCAGATAACTACGTGGTAAACCACTAAATTCACACATTACATTTCCACCCTATACTTAAGGCTTTTCACAATTTTATGACGTCATAAAGAGCAACATTTAAAGGTTTAAACCATGAGACAGTAAGCACCGATAAAACCATTGTTACGGCTGTATAAAACTCGACAGATACTCAGTTCACTCATTTCATTCGTTCGTAAACGAAACGATTCGAATTGAATGAGAGCATATTCATTTTATTTTCATTGTCTGTTTGTGAGATGTGCCTTATTATTTTTGAGTGAGTGAGTTTTTTATGTTTTTTTTTCTAAAAGAGTGAAGGAACTGAACAACTGTTATAAATATACAATTCGTTTGACAGTTTCACATCCGATTGAAAACAATCAAATTCAAATGTAGTTTTTTAATATTTTTTTCGGCGCATTTGATAGAAAAACCAAACTCTGAAAATAAAAACGAGATTGATGATAATTGCAGTCTTTTCCAACATATTACCGAATAAATCCGATGCCGCACCCTTACAATGACGTGATAAAGAATTTTCTTATTTTATAATATTACTAGTTTTATTTTAGCAATTAATTTTAATGTGTTTTCACGTGTAAACGAATGAAAAATTTGTAATTGGAATAATACTGATTTATACAAACAAATTCACCAGCCCAGGTTTGAACCTACAACCTCACTTAAACTGCTCTCTTCTCTTTAAAGACATAACCAGCTACCTAGTATTTTCCTAACTATTAAATGGGGTCGGCTTCAAGTCTAAGTCTACCATCAACCAGGCACAATATCCAGAATAATTAACCTAAATCTGTGGCTGCTACTATAAAATCTCTGAGAGAATACCCAACAACAAATTACACGATCCAAGAATTTAGCCTTGGCCCTACATGCTCAGCAGTCGGCAACTGCAAGACCATCGTCATTGTTCCTGCCCTTGTACCAATCTATTTCGGGTCGGTGCAACACGTTTTCTTTTTTTTATACGTTGCCCTACACTAGGAGGAGGAGCTCGTGGCTGAATAATAGCAGCCACTCGGGTCTATTTTTAGGTAAAGCCGCGCTTGCCTAGGTTGGTCTGTGGATGGGTGACCATCCGTTACATACCAAGTTACCTACGTGCCTCGGAAAGCACTTTAAGCAGTTGGTCCCGGCTGTCATTTGTAGATCTTTGACAGTCGTTACAGGTAGTTAGTGTCACGAAAGTCTGACAACCAGTCTTACCAAGGGGTATCGCATTAACTAGTACTTACTGGGTTGTGGAGGTCATATAGGCAGTCGCTCCATGTAAAATACTGATATTCAGCTGCATCCGGTTAGCCTGGACGCCGACCCCAACATAGTTGGGAAAAGGCTAGGTGATGATGAGGAGGAGGAGGTGGATGATGACACAAACAGCCAGACCTGGAAAGACTATCTGTAGACCATACAAATATTTGTTCCTAGCAGTCATTGAACCCGCGATACGCAGCGCAGCAATCAATCGCTCAGCCGCTGAGCCAACCTCGTTGTGTTGTGTTCTTCCTCTATTCTTTCCTCTCAGACGTCACGGCATCATTCACAAGCACTCACACAAGACCAACCAGGCAAAAGGCGCTTTACTAATATATAAAACACAAAAATCACGTAATAAAACACACAAAACGCAAATAATCTCAGTGACGCACCCGTTTCAAAATTAACACAATTTCAAAAATAAATATCACTCAAAACACATTGAATGAAAAGTTAAACTTTGTAACTGAAGTCGGTTTCCGCCACTCCATTCGACTTTTGTTACGATTTCAATAGTGAATGCTGTTCTGTTGAACTGGAAATTCTAATCGGCTTACGTTGATGTTTTTGCAACGACTTGTTATTCTACGGTTTGGGGTCAGCAGAGTTTCAGCTTTAGGTTTTTGAAGATAACGTGATTTATTTTGTGGTTGAAGGAATTCGAGTTATTGTTGACAGAGTCAAGTTATTTGTATGGATGTTGATGAAAGCACTGTATCTAGAACTTTATTGATACCAATTTGTATTTTGTAACATAGTCATCATTTCAATTGGCTGTTTGTTGTGTATGTAAGTTTAAATGTTTGTAAACGCACCTACGATACAGGAGAAATTCCTAGTGTGGGATGTTTAAAAAAAAAAATTGTATCATTATCAATCTGTATCACAGTACCAACTTAGAGGGGGTTTTTAAAACACCTTTAAGAGAGATATCCTTACTTCCTTACTAATATTATAAAAGCGAAAGTGAGTTTGTTTGTTTGTTTGTTTGTTACCTCTTCACGCTTTAATGGCTAAACCGATTTTGATGAATTTTGGTACAGAGATAGTTGGGAACCAGGAGACGGACATAGGCTAATATTTTTTTTTAAAAGTGGGATGTGAGGGAGAAAGAGGGAAGAAAAGGGAAAACTTAGCGTTGCTATTACAAATCAATAAGGCGCAAGGGGAACTGTGTTATCCCAAATTTAACGCGGGCAAAGCCGCGGGCGAAAGCTAGTATATTACACATATGACACATACATACTTGAGTATAGGTATAGGGTTTAATTTCAACTCGATACCTCCACGCGTTCCCGAGATTAAGGGTTTTAACTGACAGATCGACAACAAACTGATCCTATAATACTAAAGTTTTTTTCCTTTTGACGTACAGAACCCTAAAAATTATAAACAGTAAGATTGTTTAACGTCTTAAAATTATTTTGTGAGACAATCTTTCACATGACAGGCTACCCACAGCTCACACCCTAAAACCACCCTTAATAACACCATACATTACTCTTACTTTCCCATAACCAACACATTAAAGGATTACACGGCATGCACGGGCACCTGCTACCACTAATAACTTGATTAATTGGGACCCGAAATCAATCAAATTGTGTGATTATGAAACAGTACATAATTGTTATGAAGGAGAGATAAAGTGATGGACTTAGTTAATTGTGTAGGAGTTATGTGATTTATAAGTGCAATTACTCGAGACACGTATCAATTATAGCTGTTCCTCGCGGTTTCACCACCGCTGCTCAGCACCTGTTGGTCGTAGCGTGATGTTATATAGTGTATAGCCTTTCTCAAGAAATGGACTATCCAACACTAAAAGAATTTTCCAATTCCAACCAGTAGTCCCTGAGATTAGCGCGTTCAAACAAACAAACTCTGCAGCTTTATAATATAACTAGTTGTTCCACGCGGTTTCACCCACGCTGCTCAGCACCTGTTGGTTGTAGCGTGATGTTATATAGCCTATAGCCTTCCTCTCAAGAAATGGACTATCCAACACTAAAAGAATTTTCCAATTCCAACCAGTAGTCCCTGAGATTAGGGCGTTCAAACAAACAAACAAACAAACTCTTCGGCTTTATAATGTTAGTATAGATAATAAAATAATAAAAAATAATATATATATTTAAAAGAGGCGTAAATCTTTTAAAATCATTTATTCATAGAAGCACTCATCAATAACAATAGGTACCGTCTATCAGCACAACACACTGAGACGAGATTAACAATATAGGGCTTTCGCGCACAACCCGAGAGTCGCGGAGACACTTTTTCCGTCTGACCTCGTTGGCGATCGGGGGTTCTCTCTCAGAGTCCGCGGCCTGCGCGGGCGCGTTGCCGCCCGCGTGCGGTGGAGGAGGGGTGTGTCCTGTGTGTCACGTGGCATGGCACAGCGTAGCAACAGCAGCTTATAAACCATAGCCTACTTAATATTATTCTCCGCGTTATATCCTCCCCCTCTAGCCTAACTAAGTGTCCCACAGTTGGGCTAGTCTAAATACCTACGTGGCCTGCCCCGTTTGCGTTTTTCGCGAACAGGAGGCTCTACTTGGCCGGTGAAGGGCGTGAGGTGCGAAACGTGATATTTTCCTACGTTCGTTCCGGTCTGTATGTTGTCCAGACCATAAGTGGTTGGGCTAACAACTTTCCCTATTTTATATGGGCCGTCGCGACGTGGGATAAACTTCGCGGTTTGTCCGCGGCTGGCGTCGTTAGGTCCCTGCGTTTTCAATAAAACTAGGTCGCCTACCTTATACTCTGGTGGCGGTCTCCTTTTTTGGTCAGCATTCTCCTTCTGGATGGCCTGCGCCCTCTCGTGAACGTCCCTGGCCTCGTCCAGAGTAGCAGCCATTTTCTTCAGGAAAGGAGTAATGCCGGGCACGAATTTATCGCGTGTCTTCAGTAGTCCTACTGGTTTGCGGTTGTCGGCTTTATATCTAGCACGAACGCGGCTTAGTGTGCGCTCTACACCGAAATGGCCGGCTGTCGGCGCGTCGTGTAGATCAGTCGTGACTTGCCTGCGTTCATGTTCGGGAACAACTAGGCAGCAGTTCTCCCCGCCGTCTGACTCCAAGTTGTACCTGTATAGGACACCGTCGAAAATTGTGTACCCGCGGTCAGACCATGGTCTCCCCCTAGAGGGTTCGTCGGACTCCATATCCTCGATAATTTTTCGAACCTCTGGGTCCAACAGCTGATTGTTGCGGATATCGCCACTATTCCTCTTTGGCATATCGATAACTATCATGCATAACTTACACTCGTCCTGGCCGTCTGAACAAACGGGTCGCGACAGCGTTTCTGCCACGTTCGAGCGACGGGGTGTGTATTCTATGTTGAGATCGATCTCTTCGATGACGTCATCTCGCAGCGGCTTATCGAGCTCCTTCTGCAAGGCATCATTTTTATCTTGCGTCATCCTGTACGGTGGACAAACAATAGGTTTTTGTTGCGGACTCACCTTTATGGGATGCGTTGCGACCTCCGTTTCCGGTCCGTCGTGTGCAAACTGCGGCGCGCAGTCGTCGACGAACGCGTTATGCGTACGCCGCTGCTCGGGGGTTAACCTATAACCTTCATCCGATCGCAGCGATAAGACCTTAATAGAGGCGGCGCTCAATAGCTCCGCGTCGGCACAATCAAGTGTATAAGTGTAAACAAAATGGTAACAATGCTTCGGATTGTCCGAGAATGACCATGAGCGTCGGGCGACGTCTATCACCATGCCGGCCCGAGCTATGAAATCTACACCTAAAAGCGTTCTTATATTACTACCCGGTAATACTAAGAATTGACACGTTACCTTTCGGGTTTCAATAATAATATTTACCTCAGCCGATAACAGGTCTCTCCACCTTTGTGTACCATCAGCCAGGCGTACTAAACGTTTTGTTTTGTTAAAATGAACTCCAGAGTCTACTAAAACTCGGTACAATAGAGGGCTCGCAATACTGTGCGAAGCGCCGGTATCTACAATCGCGACGCCGCTACGGCCCATAACACTAATATTTACCATCGGGTGATTGTCGCGCGTCCTCATATTCGTTATATGGACGCACGTATCAGTATCACTCGTACTAGCGCTATTGTTGCCCTCAACGTCAACATTGTTGAAGGATGTTTTTAATTCAGGACTGGACGCGGGTTTTGTGCAAACGTCACATTTCGACCTCACGACTCCTAGCTTACCGCAACCATAACAACGTAATTCCTTACGGTCGCTATTATTCTTATTGGTGGTCGATTTTTCGCGATTTCGACACTCGTCGCTAACGTGCCCAAAACCTCTACAATAACTGCAACGTGGTCTATTTCTACTGCTGCTACGCGGTATCTCCGTACCCGTGTTAGAAGAAATCGACTGCGTGAGATTGCGGTCGGTGGTAGTCACCGCCGATGTTTTGGTTTGCGGGGTCGAATTACTATCAACATTCAAATGTACCCTTGACGCTTTGAATGTGTCTTCCGCGATTCTCGCCTTAAACAATAGATCATCTATGCTACGTACACTGTCTCGCGGCACTCTTTTCACAACGCGGCGGTGTAATAACCCGTAGCAAATGTCAATCTGCACCGTTTCATCGAGCTTATATGGTAGTTTAGCGATTAACGCGCGCACTTTACACAAAAATGACTCCGCACGTTCCTCTTCTTGCTCCTTGGCGAATATCTGCCGTAGGGTAAGGTGTGCGGGCTGTGCCACGCCGTACGTCGCGCGGAGACGTGCGATTGCGTCCGACCACGTAGTCGCCGACGCCTTGACGCCACGCCACCACACGGCCGCTTCGCCCTCCAGTAACATCGGCAACCCACGTAGGGCATGCTCGTCACTTACGGCTGCGCATTCTTTGTAGACCTCGACGGCGTCCAGGAACGCTTCTAGGACCTCTGCGTCTTGAGATGCTCCGTTGAATCGCGCCGTGCACCTCATGAAGTTCGCTTCGATGTACGGTGATGCTATTGCAGCGACAGTTCCACTGGTCGCGTTGGTTGTTGGAGGAACCCCGACTGGGGTGGAAGCCTTAAATTCATTGGATGTCATTAGCGAGTTGATGAGACTTCTGTTGGCTTCCACTTGCGCACGCGTGATTGTCTCGATCAGCGTGGATAGGAAACCCGAGGGAATCTGGGGAGCTGAATTATGCGTCGACCTCGAGCCGGCGCTCGCGGCTTCGTCCGCGTGGCCGTGCTCGGGGCTGCTCTCCTCCTCTTCAGTGAGCGTGACATGGTCGTCCTCCTCTCCTCGTTGTTGACGGAGCGCTTCTCCTCTCGTTGTCGGCATCTTCACACTAGTGATGACGACGGCACGGTAGAACGTCCGTACGTTTCCTAACGGGTGAGTAGGTAGGTACACTACACGTAGTCACGTAAACACTGGATTTTCCCACTTGTCACGGTTCGGCCACTAGCTTGGGCGCCAGTTTAAAAGACGTAAATACTTTTAAAGTCATTTATTCATAGAAGCACTCATCAATAACAATAGGTACCGTCTATCAGCACAACACACTGAGACGAGACTAACAATATAGGGCTTTCGCGCACAACCCGAGAGTCGCGGAGACACTTTTTCCGTCTGACCTCGTTGGCGATCGGGGGTTCTCTCTCAGAGTCCGCGGCCTGCGCGGGCGCGTTGCCGCCCGCGTGCGGTGGAGGAGGGGTGTGTCCTGTGTGTCACGTGGCATGGCACAGCGTAGCAACAGCAGCTTATAAACCATAGCCTACTTAATATTATTCTCCGCGTTATATATATTATATAAGTATAGATGTTAATAAATACGATCTTTGTACCGATAGTCGTATCTGCCCTTGGGGTCCTTGACAAGAGCTTCGAACTATACCTAAGATGGCTGTCGTTAGGCAATTGGATCAAGGCCTTTTTTAGCGCATGGGAATTCATGAAATAACTTCCACTGCTCTAGGTGGAGCGGGGAGAGTGACAGACTTGTACCGACTAAAACAAACCCATGTTCTTTCTTTTGCCCTTTATGTTCAGGGGCTGCGGTATTTATTTCGAACAACCCACTGCAATGGCAGCCCCCTTTGCTTTACTGATATCTTTTTGAGGATCAAATTTGTAGATTAAGAGCTTGATACAGAGAGCTGTACTCCTGGAGACGGCTCGTATTGTTTCGTGGATCCTTTCTCTAGAGTGTGCCAAATAAACTTATTTCTTTCTTTCTTTTTGTTTTTGAACCCGCAATTTGAAATCGCAGAATGTAGCTTATAGCAAAATAACTAACAAGTAACATGAACAAGTATTACGAATTATTATCATACTCAATGTGGCGAAGTAGTCGATTGCCTTAGACACTATCCTTACTATAGTGAGTTTGTTTGTTTGTTAACTCTTCACGCTTTAATGGCTAAACCTAAAACATTGTGATGAATTTTGGTACATAGATAGTTGGGAACCAGGAGACGGACATAGGCTAATTTGTATTTGAAAAAAGTGGGATGTGAGGGAGAAAGAGGGAAGAAAAGGGAAAACTTAGCGTTGCTATTACAAATCAATGAGGCGCAAGGGGAACTGTGTTACCCCAAATTTAACGCGGGCGAAGCCGCGGGCGAAAGCTAGTTGTCTATAATTATGTCATCGCGCGGCGTCATTTAATCGAGCAATGACGCAAAGGCGACTCCACATTTACTGTTTTTTAAGGCAGCATGTGCAAGAGAACAAGCAGAGTGGAGGACAGACTTTATGGGTTTATGGACTTAAATATGTTTAAAATACAATAAATCAACAATAAATAAGTATAACTGAATCGAATTGTCATCAAAACTTAACATGTATGCAACACTTTAATCGTATACCGGGAAAAGAGTCAAATTTAACTTTCAAGATTTTACATAGTAAGTTCTATTACTAGCAAAGCTAATGAAAAAATAAATACTATTTGTGTTAAATTAATCGGTTATTTCACTTTTTATAAAATTGCATACCTCAAAATTAAGTAGTTGCCTCATGTATATATGAGGCGACTAGATGTAGTCCATGAAGCACTATTATCCTTAAAATCTACACTCCAATTACACAGATACCAAATAGAGCAATTTACGTTTACCATAGCAATCGATGCAGATAGTTTACACAGCCAACAATATTGCAGATATAATAGAATTGACGGGCCTGTTGGTCCAGTGGTTAGTGGCCCTGACTGCTGAGCCGGAGGTCGTGGGTTCGATTCCCACCCAGGACAAACTTTGTGTGATGAGCATGATTGTTTGTTCTGTGTATGGGTGTGATTTATCTATAATATGTATGTGTTTATAAATTATATAAGTATGTATATCAGTTGTCTGGTTACCATAACACAAGCTCTGCTTAGCTTGGGACCAGATAGCCGTGTTTGAGTTGACCCAAGATATTTAAAAAAAAGAATAGATTAAAATTCAATGCTCAGTCGTGTCATAGTTTCATTGAAGACCTGTTATCTTTTGCGAACGCCATTTACAGACACATTGCATAAACGTACCCATACATTAATCATACATTTTAACCTAAATTTCGAAAATGGCTATGTATTTTTAGAGCCCAAAGACTTTAATAGTTTCCACTATAAAAGGGTGAAAGGTATGTCGACTAACGATGTTGGTTTAACGTTAACTATGTAATTTTAGGAAACTAATGGGATGAAGGAAACTAGGCCTGAAATGTTACTACCTTACGATGTAGGCTTAAAATAGGCATGTTAAAGGCAACTCGACCGTGTGTTAATAATTTCCTTAGCAATATTTTATCTAGTTAGAGTATTTAAAGCTTGTTTTGTTAATTTTATACTGTTTGATTCTGAGATGAGCACGAACGCATAGAGCGAAGAATGAGTCTGTAGTTTATAAAAAAAAAACGATGCCCCTGTACAAGGAATTTCTCTTGTATCGTGGGTGCGTTTACAAACATTTAAACTCACATACATAAACAGCCAGACACGGAACAACTAACTGTAGGCCGTATTTGTTCCGTGCGAAGTTCAAATCCGCAATTCAATCTATGATAAATATTTTTCAATAAGGATGCGAAGGGTGGGGGCGTTTTTGTGGTACTGTCTCTTGTAATGTGACGGTCAAAAATATGTACATTATATTATACATTTTATTTTGTTTTATTTTTTTAATAAAAAAAATACTGGATAAAGTAGAATCTTAACTCTTGACATAAGGATTGGCCTAGACAACCACACAATAGATTTGAGTAGAAAATATGAAAGAATATAAATAAGCCTATAAACTACATTTGTAACAAAGGCCTTTTATAGATGTGAGATAAACACCTGTAATCCAACACACGAGTTGGTAGATCTCATGTTTTTGTTGTAAGATTAGCTGATTTCCTCACGAAGTTTTCCTTCACCATCTTGAAAGCAGTGTTATTGAAATAAAATAAACTAAAAATACTGTTTTTATTTTGCAGATAGGAAATCTTCAGTGGTCAGACTTTTCGCGAGACGACTGCCACCGCAGATGCGGGCCTGTGAACGGTGAGCAATGGGTAGCTCACCATCCGTCCATCTATTGACGACAGGCCGTGACGACGGCGTGTTAGTGTTCCACGCGCGCCTCAAAGAGATGTCAGCTAAGCAGAGGGGCCTGCCAGGGCCACCGCCTACCGAGGTAGCGGATAACGGGTCGAAAGAGATACACTATATTTCTTTCGAACGACCCTGGCCTGTTGTCGCTGGACGGACGAACGGTGAGCTACCGATTGCTCACCATCAACAGACCCGCATCTACAGTGGGACGAAGTCCGGAGACTTCATCCAACTGTAGATGCACTGTCACTGTAGATACGGGTCTGTGAAAATGCTCCGGCATTTCCCTCGGCAACGCTACTGCCCGGATTCGAATCCACAATTTGCAAAGAGTTCGTTCAAAGCTGCTTTAAGAAGATGCAACTTAGAAAACCACAGCTGGGACGAAACCCCACATCGTGTCCCAATGGTCTTACAGTGACGTAAGCTAGCCTCGACCTTCACCTGTCCAGAATCTCCTTGAGCCTTTCAATTTAACTGAGAGATTGTGTCATATAAAATGTACGAGATAAGGGCTTAGACACACTTTTGTGTTATTCTTTAATTCCCACGCCAGTAACTGAGTATGATTCTTAGCTAGAGAGTCTATTTTGTTTTGACAATGTTTTTAGGGTAACGTACCTCAAAATGAGAAAACGGGACCCTTTATTGGATCACTTTATTGTTCGTCTGTCAAGACCCTTTTTTTGGGGTTGAGAAATCTTCAAATAACTTCCCTTGATCTGGGCAGAGCGGGGGGAGTGTCTGACTTGTACTGACTAAAACCCACTCATGTTCCTTCTATTGCCCTTTACGTACCGGGGCCGCGGTATCTCTTTCGAACAACCCGCAACCCCGGTCTGTCAAGATCCTGTATCTCGGGTACGCGTGTATGTATAGAATTGAAATTAAAACCATCAAGTTAACTCTGCGGTTCCTTAGAGGTGAAAAAAAAATAACTCTACTCTGATACGCCTGCTATTATTTAGCCACGAGTACAGCTTCAGACTACAAACTATGTAAACAAGTATGAAAAACTGCGCCAGCTATGCACGCTAAACTATACTTACTTAGCTTAGCTATAGGTCTGCAACTCGTATAACTGTCATTAAAGCCGTATCTAGTCGATGCTGACTCAAAGGTGTTTGTCAGGGTACTCTCATTTTGCAGATTATCTAACAAAACAAATGACTACGCATACCTGCCTGCCTAAGTGCGTCTCCAAGCGTTATCAAGGTTAATACCACTTCCTAAAGGCCAAACATACTATAAAGTATAATGTTACTGTAAACTCGCTCATTACCATTACAGCCAACGAGCCCATTCCACTAATTTACTTGGCAAAATTCTTGGCAGTGCACTTAGGAATACTTTGCTTCGTCCTTCAAAACAGGGAAACAACATTTAGTTTGTGTTTTGTGTACCTAAGCACATGGCCACAACTTACGAGACTCAGGATTTACGTCGCAATGACTACGGAATAAACTTATTGATTAGAGTATACCACTAATCACCGCTATGCGGTACCTACGTCAAAAAAACAAATGAAGAACGTGAATGAGGTTATTTTGCAGATGGGAGATCATCAAATATTTTCCCCCACTCTGGGCAGAAGGAAAGAGAGTGTTAGACTTTTACTGACTAAAACCTTCCTTGGCTCTTTGTGTTTCGGAGCGGCCAGCAGGCCAGTGGCCCTGGTGGGCCTGTCCGGGCTAAAGACCCCTGGACAGATTCCACTCGATTATGTACAGGAACCTCCCGGAACTTCCGTGTCCAGTGAGGAACTGCGTCAGGCGGTAGTTGAGGACATCTTGGTGCGTCTCCAGCCACTCCTTAAAGAGGGGAATCATCATTACTATTGTGGCTAGCCTTGCACGGGTTTGCGACAGTCTCTCTCTCCATAATACCAAAAGAACGCCCAGATGGTGCGAGCTGAGTGGCGTTTTGTCGCGGCCGCGGAGTTTTCTCCTGGTGTAGTGCCTTCGTGCGCAACTTGCATATACCAGTACTATTGCTTCCAGATCGGCGTCCAGCAAGGAAGCATTCTGCATACGTTTGACGCAATACTCGTATCGCTTGAATGTGTATCTTGTGGCCGAGCAGTTACGGCTATTCCTCATTGTATGTCGTCTGTCACGTTCACACAGTGCTAGTTCTTAACACCGTGACATTTACGTAATCAAGGTCATGTTCACAGTCGTTAAAGCGGGTAGAGGAAATTCAGAATGTTTTTTTAACGTGCGTGCTTTTATTCACAAGCAAGGATACCTCAGTAGTAGAGATGATGTTGAGATTTTTCTTTATCTAAGCAAACAGTACCACGTCGTCGTCAGAGGATCTTAGAAAGTCCAAAAATATCCTGCTAATCAAAATTTCAGCATTATATCAGTTTTAAACCATCCATTGTCAGAGGGACCTGCCAGGGCCACCGTCTGTCGGGTTTGCGGGTTGTTCGCAAGTAATACCGCGGCCCCAGAACATACAGGACAAAAGAAGAAACGTAGGTAGGTTTTAAATAGTCCAACACTCCCCCCCGCTTCGCCCAGAGGAGGGATGCTATTTGGTGACCATCCGTTAAAAAAAAAGTAATATGTAAATAGGTTTCGTTTGCTGGTTATAAACTTTTCATATTAGTCTTTCTCATGTAATCCGTAACAACATTGTTTTTTCTGTGAGTTTTTGTCCTCATAATATCAATTGTTCTGTAAGCAATGTACCCACAGCCTCATGGGAAATTCTTCGAACTGTTTTGATTATCTCAGTTCTCTTGAGATATCTTTATTTCTGACTAGCAGTTGCTCGCGGTTTCTTCCGTGTACCTACACGCCTAAGTGTATAGTAAAAGAACATAGAACCGAGATTAAAAGTATCTATGTGAAAGGAATTTTATCAAAATTCGTTGTTCAGTTTTTGCGTGAAGGGTAAGAAATATGAATCTTTTATTTGCTAATGCAAAGAAATGTATAAAAAGTTTAAAAAATAACTTGAGAAGTTTCAAGGGACAGCCGAATGGACACTCAACAAAAATAATCGTCGCGACACTACACTATTCAATGCAAAATCGAAAGACGATACCAAAATAACTGGCTTGCTTCCTATGAGAGAGAGAGAGAGAGACAAACAGAGAAAAAAGATTTCATGATACTGATGAGTGATGGATTCAAATGTTGCTGTATGGAGAGGGAGAGGAAGGCCAAAGAAAACATGGATGGATTGTGTAAAGAAAGATATACATACGTTAAGGAGAAATAAGGACATGATGCCGTGACGTCTCACAGGAGAGTATGGAAAGAAAAAACGTGTTTAGCTGACCCCAAATAAAATAGAACAAGGGCAGAAAAATTATAAGGAGGATTCTATCGAGCAGGGAATCTCAAACCACAGATAATAATTGTGAACAATAAACCAAAATTGTACGGAACAAACCTTCTGACACCTCCATACTCTATACCATAATAATGGCTCTTAACTGTTGTGTGGTGAATTTTATAGAGGGTGAATAATGCATAGGAGCGTTCAGCTAAAGTGACGTGAAGGGGACATGCGGGGACGTGATGTCACAGAAATTAGGCTAATATTTGCGTGCTACATGATATATTGTTGGATTGCTCACGTTCAGCGGTTATGAGAACTGTGGGCAATGAAATTGAAAGGAGTTTGGATACGAGAAATAAAAAAAAAACATTGGCTTCGAACAAATTTAACCATATCTGTTGTATTACAACCATATTATCTGTTGTACTTTTTGTTTGGGGATAGGATGTCATCAAATAACTTCCACCGCTTTGAGTGGAGCGGGGGGAGTCTCAGACTTGTACTGACCAAAACCCACCCATGTTTTTTCTACTGTCCTTTATGTTTCAAAGCCATGGTATTGACTGTAGACTTTGAGGTTTAGTTTTTTTTTGCACAAACTTGGTCCCACACTAGGAATTTCTCCTGTACCGTGGATGCGTGGACAAAAATTTTAATTCACGTACACACTCAGCCAGACCCGGAACAACTACATGTAAGCCATATAAATATTTGTTTCTTAAGGGAAACGAATCCGCGACACACAGCAGTCACCCGTTCAGCCGTTCGATGAGTTTATGGTTTTAATTTCACAAGTTTTAAATCATATTTCAACGTAACATGTCATATATTTCCTACGTTATTCTCTAATATTCTTTCAATTAATTCTTACTACTTGAGTATTCGAACGTCATAGCAAAGCCAGCCTGTCTCTACAATACTGACTTACCACTATCAAAACCCAGTCCCAAGGACCAGCAACACCACCGAAACAGACCCACCTATCCGAGAGCGTCATTAATCACGGCCATCTACTTCACTTAGCAACTAACACGGCGTTCATCGCGTATAACTCGACATTAACCCACGTTAATAGTGTATTATACTCATCTGCATAATAAGGCCGTTACCAAATACAGATGGTTATTTTGGCAAAACGAGCTTAGGGTTACGGCCCTGGACGATGCGATATGCGTCAAGCAAAAACGCGCGCGCGGCACTTGTTTTCTGAATCTGTGACTCTAGCCCTCATCTTCGAATATATAAAATTCTCGTGTCACAGTTTTCGTTCCCATACTCCTCCGAAACGGCTGGACCGATTTAAACGAAATATTGTGTACATATTGGGTAGGTCTGAGAATCGGCCAACATCTATTTGTCATAGCCCTAAGTGGGCAGCGAGTGAAACCGCTAGGCACAGCTAGTAATATCTAAAACTATTATTTTATTATTATTAGTATTAGACAGAAATTACTGGCCAGGTAACAAAATAATCCACCGGTCACCTCCTTCTGCGAAGCAGTAATGCTAGCAAAGGAGGTGGCCGGGTGTTTGAGGGAGAGAACATCAAGCCAACCCAGCCGCCGCAGGAGACGCCCCGGGCGCCGGGCGCCGTGAGACTACTCCCGGGCACCGTAGATGTGGGTCTGTGGACGGTGAGCAATGGGTAGCTCATCGTCCGTTCGGCTATTCATGACAGGCCGTGTCGACAGCGCGTAAGAGTGCCACGTGTGCGTCAAATAGACATCAGCAAAGCAGAGGAGCCTGCTAGGGCCACCGCCTGCCAAGGTTGCGGGTTGTTCAAAAGAGATACTGCGGCTCCGAAACATAAAGGGCAATAGAAGGAACATGGGTGGGTTTTACCCCCCACTCCGCCCGCAGCGTTTTTTTTTAACTTTTTCGTGTGGTTAGTTCTTAACCTAGTGTCAGAGATTCTATGCCGCCCATGGGCCTCTAATTTAGTTAACAAGCCGTCGAGAAATGACTCTATGGCATGCTGGTTTCTCTCACCGAATCAGGTGATAATTTTACAATACGCACATAAATCCGAAAAATCAGAGGTTTGTGCCTTTTTTCTTTCGGGTGGGAATCATCCTATGACTTCCCCCGCTCTGGGCGGAGCGGGGGGGCATGTCAGACTTGTACTGACTAAAACCCACCCATGTTTCTTCTATTGCCCTTTACGTTCCGGGGCCGCGGTATCTCTTTCGAACAACCCGCAACCCCGGCAGGTGGAGGCTCTGGCAAGCCCCTCTGCTTTGCTGACTCTCTTTGCGGCGCGCGTGAAACACGAACGCGCCGTCGACACGGCCTGTCGTCAATCGACGGACGGACGGTGAACTACCCGAGGTTCGTGCCTTGGGTTCGAACTCAGGACCTTCGATTTGGCAATCCAACGGTCACACCCCTAGGCTATCGCTGCCATAATGATTGTTGATTAAAAACCACTCCTCTCACAAATTGAACCTGTTCACTCGCAGCCTTAGTTCGCATAAATTCCCAACATGTTGCATCGATGACGTCAGAGCGTCAGTTTACGCGAAGTAGCTGTTTAATATGCTGTTTCAATACTGCACTCTGGACATATTAGTCTCAAATAGATTGTTCTAGAATGCTATTCGGAATTGAGGTCATTGGTCTTGCGTCATAAGTAGGAACGTGGAGACTTTATGTGTGGGTAGTTGAGGGAGAATAACAAATAAAATGTTTTAACCCTCTATACCTTTGTGTAGTCTGTACAAACATACGGTACAAACGCCTCATAATCCTTGCTTATGACTATAAAAGCAAAAGTGATTTTGTTTGTTTGTTATCTCTTCACGCCTTAATGGCTCAACCGATTTTGATGAATTTTGGTACAGAGATAGTTAGCACCCTGGAGACGGATATAGGCTAACTTTAAAAAAAAATAGAGAGAAATGAGGGACAAAGAGTGAAGAAAAAGGAAAACTTAGCATTGCTATTACTATTTATAAGGCGCAAGGATAAAAACTACAGGCAGCAGGCACCTGCAAATCAGGAAAGGGTAACTGTGTTACCCCGAATTTAACGCGAGCGATCATAGTCTACTATGATGTTATTTTAAATTAGCTTTTGCCCTCGGCTTTTTGTACTAGTTTGTTAGTGTGGACTGTCTACAGTCCACATTAACAAACTAGTACAAAAAGTACGACTCTTGACCTCAGTGTTGCCTAAAAGCAACACTCCCTTTTTTAACCGACTTCAAAAAAAGGAGGCGGGTCTCGATTCGTCGGAATCTTTTTTTTGTGTATGTTTACCGATTATTTAAAGACGGCCAGACCGATTTGCAAAATTATTTTTTGTTTGTCCCAGGTCCCATGTCAATTTTATTTATATTGCTTTGGCAGTTTATGAGTTAACTTCTATATAATAGTACAGACGCCTGCCCATCAAGCTACTACAATTTGTCAGATTTCTTTGATAGATTTTCGACTTTATTTCTGAAGTATTAGGTTTAAGGTTCATTGGGAAAAATTGACAGTTTCGGGTAGCTTGACCTGCAGGCGTCTGTATATATTATGCTTTTAATGTATTTGGATGGTATGCTTAGATCTCTCAAGAGCAATAGAAATTGAAGACTCAATATAATAATATCTTGTGTAAGTTAACATCATATTTTTTAAAGATTGTCTGGCAGTTTGAGTACTATTATAGGCGAACTACACAAATGTCCTTTTTTGGTATTGTTCGTCATGTCGTTGAGCTCCTTGGGTTATGAGTAAAGCTACATGATAATTGACGAACGCTTGCACTGACTGGACAGGTCCACTCAATCTGTGTGGTGCTTTCTTAAAAAGACCATTTCAGACACTTATCTGCATAGTCCTCATGTACATAAGTTGACCAAGATTTTTGTCTGGACCTTAAAAGAGCCTATGACCTCTGAGTTTGTTTCGGTTGTTTCTTCTCAGAGAAGTCGGGTACGGAACACCGGCCTCATCTATTTTTTAGAACAGATGTTTAAAAGTGTTTGTTAGAAACTACTTGCAAAATAAACATAAGTTATCATTTACCACGTTTTCCGTCTTTTTAGTGTTTTTTGGTAGTCAGTTTTTTTTTATAATGTAGAAATCATTAGAGAGGAGCTCGTGGCTAAATAATAGCAGCCGTTCAGGTCTATATGATAAACCGCGATTGCCTAGGTTGGTCTGTAGATGGGTGACCACCCGTTACATACCAAGTTACCTCCATGCCTCGGAAAGCACGTTAAGCTGTTGGTCCCGGCTGTCATTTGTAGATCTTTGACAGTCATTACAGCTAGTCAGTGTCCCGAAAGCCTGACAACCAGTCTTACCAAGGGGTATCGCATTACCCAGTACTAACTGGGTTATGGAGGTCAGATAGGCAGTCGATTCATGTAAAATACTGGTATTCAGCTGCATCTGATAAGACTGGAAACCGACCCCAACAAGTTGGGAAAAGGCTAGGCATATGATGTAGGAAACATTAGAAAAAAAAATTAGAGGTGTCAAGGGACACCCGGATGGAACGAAGTTCCTATAGAAATGAAAATATCTGGCTTGCTTTCTATAAGAGAGAGAGAGACAGACAGACAGACAGAGAAACATGCAACGCCGCACAGCTTACAATATCTTACTATAGCAAAAAGTGTCGTGATAACTTTTCGTAAGAATTTTTTCCGTCTAGCCCCCTTTCACAACGCGCGATAAGGAACTTCGTTCCAAAAACCTGCCAGAGAACAATTGACACACAACCACCACAATTCCCACCTTATCTCCTCAACAGAACAGTATAATGACCATGATTTATGCCCAAGCGAGTCGCCGAAATCAATACCGGTGTTTGTCGGAACGCACACTGAATATCGAATGAGGACATTTTTATCAATGTAATGTTTAGCCGGATTTGATTTCGAATTGGCCGTGGTTTTGCTGAAATGTAAGCTGATTTATTTCAGTGGATCAGGCAGGAAATGGTTAGCGAATTTTTATGTTTTCCATATCGATTTGGTTGCCAAGGAACCTTGGGAAGTAACCTCAATTATTGGTTTTTTGTAAAGCCTTATATAGCCGTTTTCTGTGGACGAAGGGTAGGGGTAGGTCAGCAGAAAAATTGATATAATTCAAGAATGTATTTATATATATTTTAAAATGTTGCCTCACACAAGGAATTTCTCCTGTAACGTGTGTGCGTTTACAAACATTTAAACTCACATAAAAAAACAACAACTATCTGTAAGCCATACAAATATAGGGCACGCTACAATAGTGGCGGTAAGTCCCCTCTTTGAGGAGTGGCTGGAGAGGCGTCATGGCGTCCTCACCTACCGCCTGACGCAGGTCCTCACCGGACACGGAAGTTTCGGGAGGTTCCTGCACATCATCGGGCGGGAGGAAGCGCCCGGGTGTCACCATTGTGACGATCGCCCGGAGGACACGGTGGAGCACACAGTGGCGATCTGCCCGGCTTGGGCGGAGCACCGCCGTGCCCTCGTAGAGGCGATCGGCGGCGGCGATCTCTCGCGTCCGGCCCTGGTTCAGGCCATGGTCCGGAGCGAGAGGGAATGGGAAGCGGTCACCACCTTCTGCGAAGCAGTAATGCTAGCGAAGGAGGTGGCCGGGCGTTTGAGGGAGAGAACATCTGCCCAACCCAGCCGCCGCGGGAGACGCCCATGGCGCCGGGCGCCGCGAGACGACTTCCGGCCACCGTAGATGCGGGCCTGTGGGCGGTGAGCAATGGGTAGTTCACCGTCCGTCCGTCGATTGACGACAGGCCGTGTCAACGGCGCGTTCGTGTTTCACGCGCGCCTCAAAGAGAGTCAGCAAAGCAGAGGGGCTTGCCAGAGCCTCTGCCTGCCGGGGTTGCGGGTTGTTCGAAAGAGATACCGCGGCCTCGGAACGTAAAGGGCAAAAGAAGAAACATGGGTGGGTTTTAGTCAGTACAAGTCTGACATGCCCTCCCGCTCCGCCCAGAGCGGGGGAAGTCATTGGATGATTTCCCACCCGAAAAAAAAAAAAAAAAGCCATACAAATATTTGTGCCGTGCGGGGATTGAACCCGCGACACGCAGCAGTCGATCACTCAGCCACTGCGCCAACCGTGTCGTCTATATATTTTAAAATTGAAATAATTTTTTTTCTAAATCTAATATTATGTTTGTTTTTCTGTATTGATAAAGTTATTTAGGTTGCTATATAAGTTCTTGATCCACTCCACTTCACTCCACTCCACTCCATCCTAGATTGAAGTTCCCCCCAATCACATAGATCATCTGTATCTCTGCAGTCGTATACTAATGCAGTTTCCGTGACAAATCGATAGCTTCTAATCCTGGCCATAGAAGATTGACGGGCGGTAACATCAGTTTGCACAGTGAACTATTTCGAGTAGCCAGGTACGAACATAAATACCTTACTCCTACGCACATTTATAAAGCGATTGACTTGTGAAATAACGATTGGTGCTACAGAAAAGGTGCATATTATATTATTTTGGTTTATTAATAGTTATTTGTTATACAAGAGTGCAAAGTTGCTTTTTAACCGCGTGTTCAATTTTGATGACCGAGCAAGCGAAGGATTCTAAAATTAAATCACGAGCGCAGCGAGTGATTCAAAATTAGAATCCTGAGCGTTAGCGAGGGAATCAAAAGAGCACGAGGTGAAAAATCTTTGCGCTCGAGTGCAACACGTAACTTTTCATTCCACCTCAGCGAGGAAATGACTAAATGCAAAAAAAAGACGTTTACAATCATAAGCCAATCAAAAGGTATTAATTACTACATTATGACAGGTAAGTATTACAGAATAATCTTTAAATTATAACAAAACTAGCTTTTGCCCGCGGCTTCGCTCACGTTAAATTCGGGGTAACACAGTTCTCCTTGTGCCTTATCGATTTGTAATAGCAACGCTACGTTTTCTCTTTTCTTCCCTCTTTTTCCCTCATATCCCACTTTAAAAAAAAATAGCCTATGTCCGTCTCCTGGTTCCCAACTATCTCTGTACCAAAATTCATCAAAAACGGTGTAGCCATTAAAGCGTGAAGAGGTAACAAACAAACAAACAAACTCACTTTCGCTTTTATTATATTATATATTAAGTAAGGAAATAGTAAGGATAATATTTTTTACTTGTTTTCAAGTTTCTTGTTTTTAATTTATGGTTTTGATTCCCTCGCTAACGCTCAGGATTCTAATTTTGAACCACTCGCTGCGCTCGTGATTCAATTTTGGAATCCTTCGCTTGCTCGGTCATCAAAATAGAACACGCTGTTAAAAAGCAACTTGCACTCTTGTATAACAAATAACTATTATTTTTGTGTGGGTACACACGACGGCAGGTCAACCTTTTCTAAATTATTATAACCTGATCTCTCTACTACGCATCGCACACCGTAGCAGAGAGATCAGGTTAAAATGGTTAAGTGTAGGTGGATGTGCCGTCGTATGTACGACATCTCGCAGTTCAGCCTAGATTCAGATCAGCTAATATTGTCGTCTGTTGAACAGGACAATCCTGTGGATGCTTTTGACAGTAAAGCCTTCACCCAGAGAGAACTACATGCCTTTTTTTGCGGGTGCGAAATTAAATCAAATAATTTCCCCCGCTCTGGGAAGAGGAGGGGGGAGTGTAAGACTTGTACTGCAAAACCCAGCCATGTTCCTTCTATTGCCCTTTATATTCCGAGGCCGCGGTATCTCTTTTGAACAACCCGCAACCCCGGCAGGCATGTCTTTAAGTCTCACACTCTAACGAGTGAAATGTGGGACACTACATTTACGGATAGTTCTGCATAAAATTTTGAAGATTATAGAAGTGTTCTTATAAGGAACTAGGTAGGTGATAGTGCCCTATTTTGTTAATTAAGATCAGTTCAATGAATTCTCTGCAGTAGTCCGCATGCAGTATTCGCGCTATGGGCCGAGTCATGTTCCGGGTCCGCGGTATCTCTTTCGAACAACTAGCAACCTCGGCAGGAGCCACAGGTTCTGAATTTGGACCATCCGTTACATATCGAGTTTTCTCCGTGCGTCGGAAAGCACGCTAAGCCGTTGGTCCGGGCTGTCATTCATAGATCTTCGGCAATCGTTAAAGGTAGTCAGTGCTCCGAAAGTCTGACAACCAGTCTTACCAAGGGGTATCGCATTACCCAGTACTAACTGGGTTGTGGAGGTCAGATAGGCAGTCGCTCCATGTAAAATACTGATATTCAGCTGCATTCGGTTAGACGGGGAGTCAACCCCAACATAGTTGGGAAAAGGCTAGGCAGATGATGATGAAGTTACACAAAACAAACAATTGCAGCGAGAACTATACCTATCGTGTTTAGAAACCGCTTGTTATGCTATTCAAATTGGCACCCTAAACAGTTTGAGATAAATGTGAGAGTCTTAAATCAAAGTCCTCTTGTCTAACTTTATCTAGCTTCGGAGAATGTTCCAGATTACGTCAGATTATTGAATCAACAGTGAAACACCACGATAATTCGTTTCAATAGAGTTCAAATTCGCGATACTACTTTATTGTGGATTTAGAAGGATTAAGGTTGAAGTGAAACGGTGTTTATAAATAGAAAATTCCATGTTTGTCACTGTCATTGTTATTATTTAGGGTTTTTTTTGGGATGGGAAAACATCAAATAACTTCCCCCGCTCTGGGCGGAGCGGGGGGGAGTGGCAGTCTTGTACTGACGTGGGTTTTACCCACCCATATTCCTTCTATTGCCCTTTACGTTCCAGGGCCACAACCCGCAACCCCGGCAGGCAGTGGCCCTGACAGGCCCCTAAATAATAACAGTTGCTTGGGTCAATCTTCAGGTTAAGCACGTGCCTCGCGAGATGCCTCCCAACCACTGCAGATCGATCTGTGGACGGTGGGCAATGGGTAGCTCACCGTTCGTCCGTCTATTGACGAGAGGCCGTGTCTACGGCGTTTTGATGTTCCACGCGTGCCTCAAAGAGATGTCAGCAAAGCAGAAGGGCCTGTCGGGGTTGCGGGTTTGTCGAAAGAAATACCGCGGCCCAGAAACAGAAAGGACAAAAGAAAAAAACATTGGATGCGTTTAAGTTAGTAACACATAACATTAGTCTGACGTTACCCCTCCCCGTTCCGCCCAAAATGGGGGAAGATATTTTATAATTTCTAATCCGAAATAAAACCGCTCATACTTAGGTTCATCCAAGCATCAAACTTTTTCATTACATTAATACCCATAGTTGTTAATATTATAGAACACAACACATCACCTGTCAAAAAAACTTCAAACTTTTCTTTAAAAACTCCGTAGCTAATTAAAACAAACTTAACACGAACAAAACGGATGAACATACTGATATTAAGTTCAAAGACTTTGAATGTATTGTTCGTCGACTTTGACGTATCAACAATAGAGGTCTATTTCAGTGAGCTTGCAAGCGTATGACGTTGAATTGAAAGAATCTTCAGCTCAATCTTAGAACTAAGCTTGAAAACAAAAGAAACATGTTCTTTTGTTTCTGTTGGTACCTACGTCTTTCATTGAAGTCTGCTATGCTATGTATGTAATGATTGAACGAACAATAGATGAAAAAAATATTAATTATATTTTGATAATTACGGGTAATTATTTTCCAATAATTTGTCACAGGTCCGCGAACATAAAACAATGATGGATTCAGAGCGACTGGTATTAGCTGGAATTTTTTTTTTCTTTCCGGGGTAACTAATCCGGGGTAACACAGTTCCCCTTTCCTGATTTGCAGGTACCTGCTACCTGTAGTTTTTGCCTTTGCGCCTTACTCATTGTAATAGCAAAGCTAAGTTTATAATGTTTTCCCCTCTTTCTGCCTGACTTCTCACTTTAATAAAAAAAAAAGTGATAAGAAAGAAAAAAATAGCCTATTTGTTACGTCTTCACGCCTATATGGTTAAACCTATTTTAATGATTTTTCAAGGTCTAGAACAGAATAAAAATGATTGCAATGACAGGGATCAAAAGGTTTGGCTTCACTAAGAGTCTTTTTAACCCCTGACGCAAAAAGAAAGATATTATAAGTTTGACGTCGATATTATTTATTCGTGTTTTGGAAACAAATTAAATAAGGAAAATCAATCTAGGTGATTCTATATAACAATAACCTTCGGTATAAAAGAAATCACTACAGATACGTAAACGCAAAGTATAAAATAGCTTAAGAAAATACATTTTTTAAATTTCATTGTTCGTTATTTTATTAGGCTATTGCATAGCTTCTATCACGGGCCTTGAGCGTGGAGACCGAATCCAAAAATTTCGTAACGAAAACACCTAACATTACGAATACAGTCAGTTATTTCTATCGCGATTCCAATGTTCAATTAGCGTGTTTGGTAGAGCGGTCGATAATCAATATTACACTGGATCAAATCCAAGATCTAATTTTTCTTATTGCGACTTCTTTTCGTTGGAAGTACTTTTTAAATACTATATTTTGATTTTTTTAAATATATTGCATAAGTTTTTTTGTTTATTGCATAAGGTGATAAAAAAATGCTATGCAAAATGCTTTACCGCGGCAGTCCCTGAGTGCCATACGTATTTTGTTTTCAAACTGTCAAACAATAGTTACGGTAAACAAAAGTAGCTTTGTGACGGTCAGGCGTACTGTCTTACCTTACCAATAGGATCCACTGGACCCTTTTGTCTATCGAACCCAAAAAAAATCACAACGTCATTCTCACTCACAAACAGGGTGAGGTCTTCAGAACGGGACAAATTTTGTCACGCATCGTCACGTGATACGCTAATGGAACGTCATACCGATTGAGAGAGGTATTTTGACGTAGGTGGGCTTGTGAGATATTATACGCGAATGTTTGTGACAACAATCTCACGTAAGGGCCACGTTCCATAGCTGCCCAAGGCTACGCTACACACGTGTTTGTAGCGTCACTTTGTGGTTCTATAACCCCGGACTTACATGAAATGAAGCGCATTCTTTTATGTTGCAAAATACCCTTTTTTCGATTTAGAAAAAATGTGTATAAGATTAATAAGTATTAATCCTTACTGACCTTAGTTCATTATATATATATCTTAATATACATAATATCATTATTTAAATCAAGTGTCACGTTGTTTGTTCGCGATTCCTAAACTACTGAACTGATTTTAAATTAAATTTGCACACCGTGTGCAGCTTGATCCAACTTGAAAGATAGGGTAGGTAGGCTAGATAGGGTAGGTAAGAAGGGTAGAAAATTGCATTGCAGGGCACAGCTAGTAATATTTATTTATTTATTTAACACTTCAAGCACAAAGTACAGAGGCGGACTTAATGCCATAGGCATTTTCTACCAGTCAACCTTTGGGTGATGCAGAGACAAACAGTGGTAGGTGTAAAACAAAAAAAAATATGAATTATTAATACCTATATAGATATATAAAACACTATAAATATAAAACAATAAAATAAAATAAAAATAAAATATAATATTATAAAAGTGAGTTTGTTTGTTACGTCTTCTATGATTTTGATGAACTTTGATGTAGAGATAGTTTCAACACTGGAGATGGACATGGGCTATAGGACATAGTAAAAAAAGTAATAAATGGGGGAGAAAGAGGAAAGAAAAGAGAGAAAAACACATTTTTTTTCGATCATCACGTGGGTTAAAGTTAGCGATAGCCCAAAGTAACTATGCCACGCGGACGAAGTCGCACGTGGAAGCTATTCTCGTATGCGTGCACAGCACAGCCCTATCCTGCAGTAACAGTGGAGCACCACCTTATCCAGGTGTGTAAGAAATCTCGTCCATACATTACGTAGAGTAAAGGTTAATGTATGTCTGTTTAAGATGTCAGTCCTGTTGTTGACAATATGTGACAGGTTTTCGGATTATGTGACCTATTTTTGATGTTATTGACTCCTTAGACAACCTTTTTAAATCCTTTTGAAAAGCTTGTATAAGTACTAGCTTGAGGCCCGAGATGTAAGCGTTACGCCAATATCTTGATATTTGAATAGGAAATATGACTACTATTAGCATTTAAGACCATAGTCCATTCCAGACCATAATCTACCTTTTTGAGGAGCTCGTGGCTAAATAATAGCAGCCGCTCAGTTCGATCTTTAGGTTAAGCCGTGCTTGCCTTGCTAGATCTTTGACAGTCGTTACAGTAGTCAGTGTCCCGAAAGACTGACAACCAGTCTTACCAAGGGGTATCATATTACCCAGTATTAACTGAGTTATGGAGGTCAGATAGGCAATCGCTCCAAGTAAAATACTGGTATTCAGCTGCATCCGGTAAGACTGGAAGCTGGCCCCAACATAGTTGGGAAAAGGCTAGGCAGATAATGAATGTACCTTTTTGCCAAATTTATCAAGATCCTTTCAGCCGTTTTGACGTGAAAGAGTAACATACATCCCCTGAAAGTCCCGCTGCAGTAGTTAGCTGTTATTAATTAGCTACGAGCTTTTCTCTTCTTTAAATATAGATAATAATATCCTTACTATCCTTATCCTTACTAATATTATGAAAGTGAAAGTGAGTTTGTTTCTTTGTTTGGTACCTCTTCACGCTTTAATGGCTACACCGATTTTGATGAATTTTGGTACAAAGATAGTTGGAAACCAGGAAACGGACATAGGCAAAATTTTTTTTTAGGAAAACGTGGGATCTGAGGGAGAAAGAGGGAAGAAAAGGGAGACCTTAGCGTTGCTATTACAAATCAATAAGGCGCAAGAGGAACTGTGTTACCCCGAATATAACGCGAGCTAAGCCGCGGGCAAAAGCTAGTTATGTATAATAGTATGTAATAATTGAACAATAATATTGTTCAAAGATCTGGAATATTCTGAATTGGTAACAAGACGCGGCTAGTAGTTCGTTAACAGTCGGCCAAGCATTAGTAATTCGTTAAGTTGACCACAAAGACAAGTTTGAACATCTCCCGAACTATGAAAGGGTCAACTAACTAACTTAATGATTTCTGTAACAGATGGTTTGTTCATTAGAAATAAATAGCACTGAAGAATTAAAATAAATAAATATCTTGGGACAACTCACACACGGCTATCTGATCCCAAGCTAAGCAGAGCTTGTGTTATGGTAACCAGACAACTGATATACATACTTATATAATTTATAAACACATACATATTATAGATAAATCACACCCAGACACAGAACAAACAATCATGCTCATCACACAAAGTTTGTCCTGGGTCGGAATCGAACCCACGACCTCCGGCTCAGCAGTTAGGGCCACTAACCACTAGACCAACAGGCCCGTCCGCATTAAAATGAATATAACAATTCTTCATTCTTTAGATCCCTTAAAGATTGCGCAGAAGTTTACCTAACAGTAAACCCACAGTTTTATGGTTCTGTACCTCAAAAGGAAAACGCGAAACTCTTATTGGATTTACTTTTTTGTCGTCTGTCTATCTATCTGTCTGTCTGTCTGTCAGGCTGTCAGACTGTCTCTCAAAACCCTTTATCGCAAGTGCGCGTAGTGTCGAAAGAAAGAAAACATATTTATTTGTAACACGCCACAAATGCATACAGTATTAGAAAAACAAAGAACAAAATAATAAAAAATTTGCATTGAATAAAATTCTTTCTTTCCTTTTTTATTTCTGTATGTGAGTTTAAATGTTTGGAAACGCGCTCACGAAACAGGAGAAATTCCTAGTGTAGGGCAACGTTATTAAAAAAAAATTTAGAGGTGTCAAGGGTCACCCGGATGGAACGAAGCTCCTATAGAAATGAAAATATCTGGCTTGCTTTCTATAAGAGAGAGAGAGACAGACAGACAGACAGAGAAACATGCGATGCCGCACAGCTTACAATAGCTTACTATAGCAAAAAGTGTCGTGACAACTTTTCGTAAGAATTTTTTCCGTCTAGCCCCCTTTCAGAACGCTTTGGAACTTCGTTCCAAAAAACAGCGAAATCCGTTCAGTAGTTTTGTAGTTACAGAACCGTTTACCATCAAAATTACTTTTGAGAATATTAATCAGTTTCTATTTTGTCTTATATAACTACTAGTTTTACTAGTTAACCCTAATAGCTGAGGTATCACAAAACCGTGGCGATTGGATATTCTGCCATGCAATAAAACCCTTGACACATTTTCAGCCCCGACACCACAAATTCCTCTCACAAAATTCAACTTTGTCACCGTCGGATACTGTTCAAAATTGGCTGTGGGTTCAGTAACCAAATTCCAAACACGAATACCGTTGGCTTTTTTCGTTAATTTTGTACGTTTGTGGTGTACGGAAACAGGATCATATCTGGCTTTTAGCCATTTATATTCTCATGTTTTATTGTGGATATTGTTAAAACATGAGAAAATATTTGTGTTAACAGACGTTTTATTTTGAAACGATATGTTTGTGTTTAAAAATGTTTCCTGTGAGGTAGTTTTACAGTGACGATTTCCTGTGAAATTGAGCGTCGCGGAAGTCATATAAATAACATTTTAATGTATGATGAATTTACAGACATCTTTATAAGTAGGTACTGAGCTGAGATTCCTGTACACTGCTTCCCGTTACTTGGTGTACTATATTACTCCCAGTACTATCTCCGTGAATAAAAAAAAATGTAGGTATTTTTTTTTAAATGCATTTTTAATATTTTTGTTAATTCTAATTGTGACTTTATTCATTTTTATTGATTTTCATGTTTTATGTACAACCGATAACTTTTATGCGTGGTGTTAACAACTGTTAGTATAAGTTATTAATAAATAAATATAAAAGAATAAAGAGGGAGGGATGGGAAACAAAAATAGTTATTTATAATTGTTACTCATAGCAATATCATGTTTTATTGTCTTTATGATAGGTGTCAAATTACTAATAAAAAACTAAATATACTAATATCGATGCAATGTTTTTTTTGTTTAAACGTTGAGGGGCATTCCTAGTAAACTCAGTAGTACTCAGTAATACCAGCGTATTCAGCTGCATCTGGTAGACTAGAAACCGATCTTAACATATTTGGAAAAGGCAAGTTGATGAGTGAAACGAGGAAGTCCCAACATCATCCTGAAGATGTTATTATATTGGACACGCAAAGTGTCCAAGGACTTTTTGGTATGATTAACCCATAGTCCACCCGTGTACAGTCCCTGACAGTAAGCTTTAAAAAGCGTGACCTTGACTTGGTCCGTACAGCGGGCGAATCTACGAGCCAACATGTTGCCACGGACTGAGAGAGCCCTACGTTCCCTTTCTATATCGACATCATCTTTAAGGTCGTCGGTAAGATAATGTCCCAGGTATTTAAATTGTGACACCCTTTGTACACTAACACCATTTAAAGTTATGGGTGGAACAGATTCAAGACACTTACCAGCGGCTTTAAAAACCATGTACTGACTCTTACTTACATTGTAAACAAGACCGTGAGACCTGGCGTAGGCTTCGCAAACTTTCAACATCTCCCCGAGAGCCCCTGCAGTAGGACTCAGCAGCACCATGTCATCCGCGTAGCTAATGTTATTAGTACTAACACCACCCACCCGGCAACCGACACGCATGCTGCTGAGTTCCACTATGAGGTCATTTACATACAGGCTGAAGAGCTTTGGAGAAGATAACCCCCCTGCCTCACGCCGCACTCCAGCCCGTACGAATCGGAGAGAGAGAGCCCGACCATCTCACATGGTTAGATTGGTTATTGTACCAATATTTAAATATATTTATCATCTCCACCGGTACACCACTGTTCCCCAGCTTTCTCCAATCACTTCGTAAGACACGAGGTCAAAGGCCTTGGAGAGATTCAGAAAACAGCCATATACCGGCGTCTTTCGGTCTGTGTAGTACTGGACAGTGTGCTTGAGACTTAATATTGCGCTCTCAGTGGATAGGCCGGACCGAAACCCAAACTGAGCATCGTGTAGTTTGATCCACTTTTCCAAGCAAGAATCAAACAAACTATCCAGCACCTTGGCTCGCGAGGGAGATCGGGCGGTAATTGTTCTTATCCGTGATGTCTCCCGTCCTGTTCTTAACTATGGGCACAACTGTGGTTTTCATTAAGTCAGCTGGAAGGTACGCGTGACTGATGCACATAGAGAACAACAGGGACAAGACCCTCGGAAGGTGCACCCCAGCAAATTTCAGATGTTCGACGCTGAGCCCATCATGCCCAGGAGATTTGCCCTTGGTCATTCCTTTAATTAGAGCACTAACCTGACTTGCTGTAAAACGCAACAAAGGCTCCTCTCGCTGGAAGCAGGGCGCAGCGTTAACCATCGTATCGGGAACACCGAGCGGTGAACGAACTATGAAATGGTCCCTAAACATATTAGCAATGTCACCCGGCTCGCTCACGCCGCCGCCAACACTTGCCGGGAGGCCAGGCCTAACATCGAGCTTTCTGGTTGCTTTCCAAAACTGGCTAAAGTTTTTATTGGCCTGACAATTCGCTATCACATCCATTTTTATTGGGTCCTGGTTTTTCCGACACCACTTAGGCTTGCCTTTAAAAAAATTACGTAACTCGCGCATTTGTTCGTACACAATGCCCACCGATGGTCGATTATATCCACGACTTAAACCTAAGCCTGGCGTCCCAATGAGCTTCCTTTACATGCTGGTTCCAGCCACACAGAATCCTTTTTTACGTTTACCATTACGACCACCCTTGGTCATGATAGCCGCAATTATCAAGACCTGCACAATTCTGTCATACAATGAATCTAAGATTACTTTGTGGGCACTGAGATCGCACGTCCCGTAGCTGCAGGTAGTAAATCCTGTTGGAAAGTCAATGACTCGCAAACCTTCCTGACATAAGTCATGATATTTACAGATTTGCAATTCATGTCTCTCCCCAAAGAACAGCATTCTTGGGCATATCACAGTAGCCTAGTTTTGGTCTTATTACATCTAGATCACATTCGATTTTTGTTTCAGCATTTTTAGTTATGGTATCTGACATATTTTTTTTTATCAAGGATTAATTTTATATTGTTACTAAAATGTTCGCAGATCATCCATATTAAAAAATATGTATTTAGCGGAGAGGATGCCACAAATGAAAGTCTTAGCCGAATTTCAATTAAAGTAAACAGTTTATTCGTAACAGACACACACGATACATAATATATTTACTATGAGCGAGCGAGAGCCGCAGAGATATAGTGTTTTCGCGCGTTCTTTCGTGACGTGCGCGTGACCCGTCGTCAACTGAACTGTCGCGGGCGCGGGGCGCGTGCGGTGAGCCGCGCGGGGCGCGGGGCGCGGGGTATGCCGCGAGCGTCTGAGGTACCTACTTACCTAGCGCTTACCTACGCGGCGTTACAGTCTCCCCCTCTAACCTGACTCTTGCGTCCTCGCGGTCGGGTTAGCCTTCCGAGGCCTCCCCCTTCTACGTTTCTCTTGTACAGGTTCGGTTGGGATGCGGCCAACAAAAGGCGTTAGCACTGAGCAATGATATTTTCCTAACACTGTACCATCTCTAATACGTTCTAATACGTAAGCAGTTGGGCTAGCAATAGCTTGCACACGATATGGGCCGTCGCGGCGTGGAATGAACTTGGGCGTTTGACCTTTATTGGTGTCATTTAAGCCCTGCGTTTTCAGGAGAACCAAATCTCCAACCTTATAGTCTGGAGCTGGGCGACGATGTTCATCAGCATACTGTTTATGTACCTTTTGGGCAGCTTCGTGGACATCACGAGCGTCGACGAGCACCGAGGAAACCTTTTTCAGGTAAGTAGTGATGTCACCTATGTAATTATCGTTATCGATAATGTTACGCATTTCTGATAAGACGTCAGCAGGTGCACGCATTTCTCGTGCACAACTTAGGTAGGCGGGCGAGTAACCTGTACCCGATGTGACTGCTGAGTTCATGGCGAATCGTATGGAAGGCAAGTGAATATCCCAAGTTGCGTGATCTTTACCTACCAGGATCGCCAGCTGTGGTTTGAGGTCGCGGTTCTTCCTCTCGACCGGATTCGCTTCGGGGTGATAGTAGCAGGTAAGTGACTGTATAATACCCATAGCATGGCAAGTCTGCTGCATGACTTCACTGATGAACTGGACACCATTATCACTAACGAGCCGCCGAGGGACACCATACCTCAAGAATACTTCCGAGACCAGAACCTTTGCACATTCTTCGCTTGTAGCTTTTGTGAGAGCAAACAACTCTACCCAGCGAGTGCAGGTATCTTCGATTATCAATATCCACTTATTACCTGTGGCAGTCTCGGGAAGTGGTCCGAAGAGATCCACGGACAAAACTTCAAATCGACGCGCCGAAGCAGGCGTCTGCAATAATCCACCTGGTTTCCTAGTGTCAGCCTTATATTTTTGACACTGTGCACAGTTTTTAACATACTGCGTAACATACGAACGCATCCCAGGCCAGTAATACTTACTAGTTAAGCGTTGCAAAGTACGCTCCGCACCCAGATGACCGGCAGTCGGTGCGTCGTGGTAGTCTGTCAAGACTTTCATGCGCTCTTGTTCTGGAACTACCAGACTGGCGTCATCATTAACTTCGTTCTCAGGTCCATAACGGTAAAGCACACCTTCGGCAAGTACGTACCCTTTATCGGCCCATGGTCTCCCCCTGAACGGATCGTCGGACTCCAGTGCTTCGACGATTTTACGCACCTCGGGGTCTAACATCTGGCCCTCTCGGACATCTCTGGGCCGGTGTGATGGCATGTCAGCGACGGCGTAACACAAGTCACACTCGGAACCTTCAGTGCACGTGGGACGCGACAGCGTGTCAGCTAGAACGTTTGCTTTACCTGGTGTATATTCAATTTTGAGATTATACTCTTGGAGGGTGAGTGCCCATCGAGCTAATCGCCCGCTTGGCGATTTCATGCTCATTAGCCACCTGAGCGGCTGATGGTCGGACCTTACAACCACTTCCGCTCCGTCAATGTACCCCCGAAACTTTGAGACCGCCCACACAACAGCTAAGGCCTCTCTTTCGGTCGTGCTATAGTTTTTCTCAGCCGCAGTTAGCAGTCTGCTGGCGTACTCGATTGGGCGCTCATCGCTTCCCTCCCCCTGGAGGAGAGCTGCCCCGAGAGCATACCCACTGCTGTCAGTTCTGAGGACAAAAGGAATTGTCGCATCAGCCTGACGCAAGATAGGGGCCGTCGACAACAGCTGTTTGATTTGTTCAAAAGCTTTCTGCTGCTCAGTACCCCATTGCCATGTACTTGCCTTCTTCAACAACGTCGTTAATGGTTTAGCGACCTCTGCATAACTAGGTATGAATCGCCTAAACCAACTGGAGGTTTGAAGGAAACACTTAAGGTGTTTTATGTTCTTAGGGGTCGGCATATCCATAATTGCCGAAGTTTTGCCAGGGTCCACGTGTATGCCACCTGGCATGATAATGTGGCCGAGGTATTTCACTGATTCCCTGGCAAAATGGCTTTTCTCACGGTTGACTCGCAAGTCAAACATTGCGAGTCGGTCGAATACAGCCTTGAGATCTTCGAGGTGTCTCTCGAATGACTCGTCCGACAAGACCAAGAGATCATCCAAATACGCCTCCAAAGTGACTCCTGGTAAATTAGACTTAAACCGGTCGATCAGCCGCTGGAAAGTAGCACCGGAATTACGCAATCCCATGGGCATACGTTTGAACCTGTAAGTGCCTAGCGGCGTCGTAAACGCAGTCTTGTCTCTGTCATCAGGATCTACGCTTACCTGAAAATACCCTGCCCTGAGATCTAGGCTGGTCATGTACTTCGAGGTTTTAGCAGAATGCAAAAGGTCTTCGATCCTAGGGAGCGGATAACGGTCGGGCTCGGTGACTGCGTTGAGCTTCCGATAGTCAACGCATACCCTGAAACCGCCGTTCTTCTTCTTTACAAGAACGACGTTCGACGCCCATGGAGACTCGCACTCTTCTATGACGTCGGCACGGATCATCTCGTGCAATTCCTTCTCGAGTGCTTCCCGCTTAGGCGGAGATAACCTATATGGCGGCGATGCTAATGGCTCTTGATTCGGCTTTACCTTAATATGGTGAGTAGCAAACTCCGTAGCTGGCCCTTCGCGCGCAAACCGCGGCGCGTGCTTGCTGATGAAGCGGTTGAGTGTGTCCCGCTGCTCGTCAGTCAGATTGGGACCTTCATCCGGACGTAAATGCAGCTCGGCAAAATCGGCTCGTGTTTGTACTTGACTAATTGTGTTAAGGGTGTAGGTATTTACGAAATCATAAAAACGACCAGGATCATCTCTAAATGACCACTTACCCTGGGCAACGTCCAATATCATATCTGCCCTTGACAGAAAATCAACCCCAAGTAAGGTCTGCGTATCACTGTCTGGTAACACTAAAAAGTCGCAAGATACTACACGGCCCTCAACTGACACAGGTACCTTGGCGGTTAGTAGGTCCATAGAAGTTCGAGACCCGTCAGCTAACCGTACTATACGTTTGGTGTCATTAAACTCGACACCCGAATCTAGCAAAATCCGATACAATAAAGTGCTCGCTAAACTGTGGGTAGCACCCGTGTCTACAATGGCTACCCCATTACGACCCATAACATCGATGCTCACCATCGGGTGCGCTATGTGCGATTCTATGTTAGCCCAACGTACATACCTATCAGAACAACTACCCGTTTCGGAGTCACCAAGAAAAGTGGCGCTATTGAACGACGGTTTGTCGTCTTTCTTAGTCGACGTTGATGCTGGATTGCAAACATCACATTTAGAGCGAACTACACCCGGTTGACCGCATCCGTAACACCGTATTGAGTTGCTAACCTTAGACTCTATTTTATTTGACTTCCGGCAATCAGTTGAAACGTGGCCGTATGCCTTACATAGCGAACACCGAACGCGAGAACGTTTCGAGTTTTCGTTCGAGTTTGAAGTGACTTTCGCACCGGTAGTTGCGCTCGAACTCGTAGTAACGCTAGGCTCAGGCGACTTCGTGTCGCGCGGTGTAGGTATATTCGAATTTACAAGCGCGGGAGTTAATGTCGACCCTTTAATCTCGGCGATGGAGTCTTCTGTGAGTCTCGCTCTCTCTAACAATCGATCTACATCATTAGGTACACTTTCTCGCGACAATCGTTTACGAATACGACGATGCAATAAACCGTAAATAATATCGACTTGCATCGCAGTCGGGACACTGTATGGCAACTTTACTAACAGAGACCGTAGTCGTGACACAAACACATCAGCACGTTCACTTTCGTGCTGTTCACTAGCAAACATTTCACGCAATACCTTGTAGCCTGGTTGCTGGACGCCGTAGGTAGCGCGCAGACGCGCCAGCGCGTCTGGCCACGTGGCGACGCCGGCGCGGGCGCCTCGCCACCACACTGCCGCGTCGCTTGTCAGCAACATGGATAGGCCCCGTAACGCGTGCTCATCGGACACGTCGGTGCACTCTTTAAATACCTCTACTCCGTCGATGAACGCCTCCAGTACGTCGGGGTCGCGTGACCGGCCGTCGAATCTCGCGGTGCACTTAGCAAAGTTGCCGCCGAGCGCGGCAGCAGCATTCCCGTCGACTGTTGGGGTAGACGCCGTCGGTGTAGACGCAAGCGGGTTCCACTGGCTATTGTTGTGTAGCGAACGCAGGGTTTCAACTAAGGTGCGATTGGTTTCCGCCTGCGTTCGAGCAAATGTTTCCATGATGGTCGTCAGTAGTCTCTCGGTATCGAAAGCGTGGGGCGCTCCAGTACGGGCCCCGTCAGGAGTTGATATAGGAGAGGCGCCCTCCCGGGCGCGCATCTCTGAGGTCACGTCGTCGTCGGCCGCGGCGAGCACGTGTGTAGGAGAGGCGCCGCCTCGGGCGCGCGTCTCCTGTGATTTTGCCGCCAATTTGACGCTTTCATCACTACTGCTGTGGTCGCACGTGTGTTCTTCCGGCTCGCGGTCCAAGACCGCGGGATTAGCTCGAGTCGATCTCGGCATGACAAGCACTAATCGTTTTGGCACTGAGTTCACAAGTTCACTAGTAGGTAACTTGGCCCCACGTTGGGCGCCATTTTAGCGGAGAGGATGCCACAAATGAAAGTCTTAGCCGAATTTCAATTAAAGTAAACAGTTTATTCGTAACAGACACACACGATACATAATATATTTACTATGAGCGAGCGAGAGCCGCAGAGATATAGTGTTTTCGCGCGTTCTTTCGTGACGTGCGCGTGACCCGTCGTCAACTGAACTGTCGCGGGCGCGGGGCGCGTGCGGTGAGCCGCGCGGGGCGCGGGGCGCGGGGTATGCCGCGAGCGTCTGAGGTACCTACTTACCTAGCGCTTACCTACGCGGCGTTACATGTATTATAATACGATAACTCATGTGGGCTACCCAAGTAATACAAATTAAATTAAAATGGGACCACCTCAGAGGACTTCTGAGGTGTATAATTAGCATATTATCATTTTAAACAAAAAGAATTATGAAAATCACAGTTTGCGGAGTAATCGGTTAAACATAGAACCTCCTCCTTTTTTGAAGTCGGCTAAAAGTACGGATCCTACCCCAAAATTGTGTCACACAGGGAATATTATAATAATTACGCTATAAATCTAAGTAGGCCCTGATAGTAATGTCGCAAAGATACCTCCTCATTATGTATGATCTAAGAGTCGGTGAAACATGGAACGAAATTTTAACATGAAATAATATGAAATGTAGTGTTAGGGTTGGCAGTGTTCTGCCGAGCATTAAAGGCAAAAAAAGAACATGGATGGGTTTAAGTCAGAAAAAATCTGACCCTCCCCCCACTCCGCTTAGAGCGGGGGAAGCTATTTGACATTTTCCACCATCCGACAAAAAAAAACAACTGCCAAGAGCGAATAAAACTCGCACACGGAGGGTTTCGTACAAACTTGCGACAAAAACGGCCATAACTTTTGCCTGCGTTGACTTATGCCCCGTTCCAATAAACGACTCGTTTTGCTTACGGACAGTTGTATTTTGACATACGTTCTATGAGACTTATGTCAAAATTTAACTATCCGTTAGAGGGCTGATTTTTGTGTTGCAAAAAGAAACTATAGAGTTGAGTATATGGTTTAATTTCATATACTCTTGTGATAATTACATTCTTGGGATAAAGGGTCTTGACAGACAGGGTAAGATAGTATCCTGTCGGAATTCCGGGTTGTTCGAAAGAGATACCGCGGCCCCGGAACATAAAGGGCAAAAGAAAGAACATGGGTGGGGTTCAGTCACTATCATTTGTAGATCTTTAACAATTGTTGCAGTAAGACTATTGCCTGCAAGTCTGACGACTAGTCGTATAAAGGAGTGTCGTATTACTAAGTACAAAGGGAGGGTTTCGGAGTCAAATAAGCAGTTGAAAATGATTATGAATGATTTCGGAGAAAAGAGCTTGTCGAGGGAACTATGGGAGGCTTTAGATCATTGGCCTGCATGGGCTTAATTAAATAAATGGAACAGATCGAAACTATATTAAGCATTGAAAGATGAACCAAAACCATCAAATCTATAAAGTACTAGCTTTCGCCCGCGGCTTCGCTTGCGTTTAATGCGGAGTAACACAGTTCCCCTTTCCTGATTTGTAGGTATCTACTACTTGTAGTTTTTGCCTTAGCGCCCTATTTATTGTAATAGCAAAGCTAAGTTTTCCCTTTTCTTCCCTCTTTCTCTCGCATTTCTCACTTTAAAAAAAAAGTTAGCCTATGTTCGTCTACAATCAATCCAAGTCCAAGTCCAAAAGATTGTAGTCCAAGTCTACAATCCCAACTATCTCTGTACCAAAATTCACCAAAATCGGTTTAGCCATGTAGGCGTGAAGACGTAACAAACAAACAAACTCACTTTCGCTTTTATAATATTAGTAAGGATTAGAACAGAATCTGTAATTGGATTACGATCTATCAAAATTTAACTCGTAAGTTTCCCAGACATGTTCTAGAACATTCAATTAGTCTAACTAATATTATAAATGCTTATGTTTGTGCGGATGGATGAATGGATGTTTGTTACTCTTTCACGTCAAAACGGCTGAACAGATCTTGATGAAATTTGTTGCTAGCGTGACTGCTGAGTATAAGGCCCTGGGTCTAATTCCCTAGTCGGGCAAAGTACCATTAGGTTATTATGACAAGAATTTTTCAGTAACAACCACAGAATCCAGATTACTGCCCGGTTGATGGTAATAGGCTCTCACCCTATTACATTAGACTTAAACATGACTAAAATGTGGGTGTACTATGAGGTGTAGGTACTTCTGTCGTACCCTTTTTTTTTCGGGTGGGAAATCATCAAATGACTTCCACCGCTCTGGGCGGAGAGGGGGGGCATGTCAGACTTTTACTGACTAAAACCCACCCATGTTCCTTCTGTTGCCCTTTACGTTCCGGGGCCGAGGTATCTCTTTCGAACAACCCGCAACCCCGGCAGGCGGAGGCTCTGGCAAGCCCCTCTGCTTTGCTGACATCTTTTTGAGGCGCGCGTGAAACACGAACGCGCCGTTGACACGGCCTATCGTCAATCGACGGATGGACGATGAGCTATATTTCTGCCGTACCCTTATGAAGGACACAGGCGTGATGTTAAATTGAGTAGTTAACTACAGCACTTAAAAAAAACAATATGCCTTGTGACCGGGACTGTAGATTCATCATTTTGTTTCTTGACCTAAAAAGAATGTAAAAAATTAAATTAAATTCCAAAAAAAAAACCAAAAAAAGTCAAAAATAAAAACTTTACTTGTGGAAGTCGTTGACTTTTGCTGGTTTCGTTGACATTTTTGCCATTCAGCATTTTTAGTTATGATATAATGATATATCACATATTTTTTATCGAGTATTCATTTTCCATTGTTACTAAAATATTAGCAAATAATCATAATATAGAAAAAAAAAGTATTATAGACGATAACGCATAAACTACCTAAGCAATACAAATAAAATTGATACGAAATAACCTGGAAAGTACACATATCCAAAAAAAATATTGCGAACCAGTTCAGGCGTCTTTGAGTAATCGGTAAATATACATACAAAAACCAACGAACATCCTTCTTTTTTTAAATCGGTTAAAAAAATCCTGTTATGGTCTAATTGGAAGAAATGCTTTGAGTTTGAGTAACAAGTTCCCATCTATCAAGAATAAATTATATCCAAAAGAATAACACCTCTTTTTCCCCTAGCCTTTTTTTTCTTACAAAATTTCGACGGACTGTTCAATTTTTCACGCTATATTAGGCAACCCTAGTCTGACCTTTCTAATTTGGTAGTCGTTTCAACCCTCCTTTATACATTTAGAACTAGTTTCTCAGTTCTCACACGTAATTCAACCCGTACTGCTATTTACTTAGCCTTTCGTGCGTTAAAATTAAGTTCTTGTGCGTAGTTTCCCTTTTTATCTACTTGGTCTATGTTTACTTCAAACTATTTAGACTTTGTATTTAGTTCAGGAGTTATTTCGCTGGGCTCAGGATTTAGGTCATACATTTTTGAGGTTTCGCTGCCAAATCGCCAAAAAGGAACCCTATTTTTTGAAGATGGGAAATCATCTAATAAGCACCGGAGAGTGTCAGACTTTCTACTGACTAAAACCGATCCATGTTCCTTATATCGTCCTTTCGTATCATCTTATCGTTTCGGGGACGCGGTATGTCCTTCGAACAACTCGCAACCCCGGCAGGCGGTGGCCCTGGCAGGCCCCTCTGGTTTGCTGACATCTTTTTGGCGTCTGCGTGGAACACTAACGTGCCATCGACATAGCCTGTCGTCACTGGACGGACGGACGGTGAGCTACCCTTTGCTCACCGTCCACAGGCCCGAAAACCCTTGAAGTTTCATTTTCTCCATGAATGTCTGTCACAGTTATTTCATTCCAAGACTACTGTCACTACAAAGTTAAAATTTAGAGAATCGCCTTCAAAAATCGTTACACAAATTACGATATTGAATTACTAGCTTCCGCCCATGACTTCGTCCGCGTGGCATAGTTACTTTGGACTGATGCGTCTCCACGATTTCAGCTATCTCTGTGCCAAAATTCATCAAAATCGGTTTAGCCATTTCGGCGTAAAGACGTAACAAACAAACTCACTTTCGCTTTTATATTATTGTGGTAAGGATTCAAAAGGGGTTGGCCTTTACACATGTAACCAAGGTCAAAAAATACATAACGGTTTTATTTTTAAGTCAATGGTGAATGAGACATATTTTAAGTCGTCAAAAAAATATAGTAAGTATTCTTTATATGTTTTTGACGACTAAAAATGCAATAATTTTGGTTTTTACTAACAGACTATGATAAACAAATTTAACTTTTGCTGTTGAGTGTAAATTTTCATAAGCATAAGCGTTCTAAATATTGTTATTATATTGTTTGGTACTACAGAACTGAAGTAAGAGTCCGTTGTTTGGCCTGTTTCTATGTATCTAGAGTAAGTAGAGTAGTCTTACTCACTTATTTATTTATTTTTAATCAAGACCTTAGTTTATTCTCTGCCTAATTAGCCAATCTGTATTCATGAAAACTTTAGCACCTAGTCGGAGCAAAAGAGATTGCATAAAGGTTTTTTGACAGTTTTTCTTGGATACAAAAATGTTGGCACCGAAATTCAGAAACCCACTTTTGATCTTTTAAAGGCCTTTAAAAATAATATTTTCCTCTTCAGAGTGTTACTTAAAGAACACAAGACCTCTAGTGTGATGTCGGAGAGAAATGCATTGATTCTGTTTTTAACCGACCTAAAAAAAGGAGGAGGTTCTGTGTTTGACCGTTTTTTATATTACCTATATTTATTTATGATCAGGTGATTTATTTTTAAATTAATAATGGAAAACGAATACTTAATAAAAAATTGTGTAAGATATTATCAGTATACCACGACTAAAAACTGCTAAAATTAAAAAAACACTAAAAACTGTAAAATATTTTTACTTCCGGAAATTGAGGGCAAAATATCAACGGAACAAACAAGAGTCACCAAGTTCTGAAAGTAAAATTATTTTCCACTATTTGGTTTTTTATGTATTTTTACCGACATTATTAATAAAATGAAAATAAAACCAACATAAAAAAAAAAAACTAAAAAGATATCGTGTAAATTTCGTTGGCCATGCTAAGGAGTGGGAGGGAGTATCAGAATTTTACTGATTAAACCTATCCATGTTCCTTCTTTAGCTCATGTTCCAGGGCCGGGGTATCTTTTTCCCCCAGGTTTGTATTGTATATTTGTTAGGGCCATGGAGTCCGAGTGCCCATGTAGTATTTCGAGAAATCGCCAAGCGGTTGGTCGATTCTTCTCGTGACCAGAGGGCTGGCTTGTTTTTTGCACAAAAAATAAGCATTGCCATCCAACGCGGTAATGCTGCCAGCCTTCTGGGCACTTTACCTGTTGACGGCGATACGGACGAATTTTTTGACGCCCTGTAATTTTCTATTTTTTACTTGTATATTTATATTTTTTTATTAAATTAGTTTGTGTATATTTATAGGTT
The DNA here is from genome assembly GCA_958449745.1 of Ochropleura leucogaster. Classification (NCBI taxonomy): domain Eukaryota; kingdom Metazoa; phylum Arthropoda; class Insecta; order Lepidoptera; family Noctuidae; genus Ochropleura; species Ochropleura leucogaster. The sequence continues at coordinate 8,791,099 of OY288224.1, read as the reverse complement.
GTATATATTTAGTAATTAATTTAATTATTATATGATGAAAAAAAAAATTAAATAACTTCATAACTCCATATTTGTTTGTAAGGATTGATGAAAACGATCTTTAAAGGACAGTCGGAACCAACGGCTTAACGTGCTTTCCAAGGCACGAAGGGAACTCGATATGTAAAGATTCCAACCACAGACCGACCTTTTCAAGTGCGGTTTAACCACAAAGATTTGACCCATGTGGTTTATTATTTAACCAAAAGCTCCTCGAACAATTAATTAAAGAGATTATAATAACATCTTTTTTTAAGAACGTTGCCCTACACTAGTACTTTCTCTTGCATCGTGGGTGCGTTTACAAACATTTAAACTCACATACACAAACAGCCAAACCCGAACATCTATCAGTCTGTAGGCCATACAAATATTTGTTCCGTGCGGGGATCGAACACGCAGCGCATCAGTCAATTGTTCAGCCACTGCGTTAAACGTGCCGTCAAACTGATTTAAGCCTTAAGTTTTAATAGATACTAACTCTGCTATTAACAAAACGAAACTTAAATGACTATTGTATTAAAATAAATGTGTTTTCAGTAACAGAGGCAGATTGTTAATGCACATCATCATCTGCCTAGCCTTTTCCCAACTATGTTGGGGTCGGCTTCCAGTCTAACCGGATGCAGCTGAACATCAGTATTTTACATGGAGCGACTGCCTATCTGACCTCCACAACCCAGTTAATACTGGTTAATACGATACCCCTTAGTAAGACTGGTTGTCAGACTTTCGGCACACTGACTACTTGTAACGACTGTCAAAGATCTACAAATGACAGCCGGGACCAACGGCTTAACGTGCTTTCCGAGGCACGGAGGAAACTCGGTATGTAACGGGTGGTCACCCATCCACAGACCAACCTAGGCAAGCGCAGCTTAACCTAAAGATTGACCCAGATTGTTAATGCACGCTGTTGATAATACATTCACAGGCTCTACGAAATTAGGCCGTGCCGATGACGCGTTCGTGTTCCACACTTGCTTCAAAGTGATTTCAGCAAAGCACAAGGGACCACTAGGGCCACCGCCTGTTGGGGCTGCAGGTTTTCTGAAAGAAATATGGCCCGGAACACAAAGGGCAAAATAAAGAACATGGATGGCGCTCCTCAAAATGGCAAAAAAATTACACGATATCGTACAAGCACTTAATTCACATATATCTTGAGACGAAGCGTAATCAATTCTTTTTTAATTAATATTAACAAGAATATTAACAGAATAAAAGAGAGAGAATTCATCGACATGTACCTAAACTAAATTTTTTTTCGTAGTACTAGACCACTTTTGTAAACTGTTTTAGTTTAAGTCTTTTCTTTATGTAAAAGTTTAAAATTTACTTTTATATTTAAGTAATTTTTTTTTCTTTATGACATACGCTGTATTTTTTGTAGTATGTACAGATACGGCTAACATTGCGACGAAAATCTAGACGTTTCACAAAGTATGTGCTTTGTACATCGCCTTGATTAAAGTTACATTAGGTTGTTATGTATTGATTACAGAACTAGAGATACTGGTATATCTGCGGGCAACAGATTATACAGGAAATCTTGAATTTGATATAGTGTGGTTAATCCGGTACCTAATATACATATAAATGGTCTAGAACACGTAGTGCAGGATAAGCTACTTAATGTTAATATAGCAAGCGTTGATTAACTTTAGTGTGTTCATCTAAATTTATACCTAGAGGGATATATTGAAGTGTACTTATTAGTACTAGACACTATGTTTGCCAATGAGATACTCCTGATTGACTGAAAGCCCACTTTGGCCTTCTTTTGCAGATGGGAAATCTCCCCGTCAGACTTCTACTGACTAAAACCCTGGGTGTGTTTTAGTCAGTAAAATTCTGACGGGGAGGTTTCCCATCTGTTCCTTCTATTGCTTTTTATTGCCGCGTTATCTCTTTCGAACAACTCGCAACCCCGGAAAAGTTCGGCCTGTTTTTTGGATGGGAAATCATCAACTAACATCGCCCGCTCTGGGCGGAGTGGGGGGAAGTGTCCGACTTTAGCCAAAACAGAGGCCCATGAACTGCATATAAATTCTAATACCAAGTTAATCACTAAACAAACGATAAAGAAAATAACAAACCATTCAGCTGATCTCATCAATACAAAACTAGAACAGGACCAAGCTCAGCTAAATTCACCTGAATAACATTAAGCGAAAATGAACCTTAATGACGAAGAAAAACGCTAAGACGAGCAAGAAGATAGCTTAACCCCTAAAGAAAAACTAGAACGCTCTAATGGCTTTAAACTAACTCAAGTTACAGAAGTCAACTGAGCGGATTAAGATACAAACGTACCTCTAACGTCTTTGTGAGGTCGTAAATCCAGTGGTGACTTAACACTGACCAACAAACTCGTTGCTAGTATATTTTAACTGTATGCGGTTAAGCGGTTGAACCGTATAACAGACTATTATACTATTTGAAGTTAGGAAAGCGAGTCAATGAGCGAGTTTTGCCAGGACTATACTATGTGTCAGATCACGTACTAGCGATATTCTATGTACTTAAGTATACAATAAACATAAAAAAAAAACAAAAAAAAAATCACAAAATAGTTTACAAAACTTTTGTTGATTTGCATTTTTTTTCGTACTTTAATTTTGTTGTCTAAAGTTACGAAAATGTAAGCTCATAATTTCTTAATTTAAACGATAGACAATATTGTTGCCCTCTGAATAAACCTATTTTGGTCACAGTACCAAAACTTTGAGAGATATGATTATTTTTTGTACACGCATAGAGAATTTATCATTTGAGCATTTATATCAAAACTAGCTGTTCCACACGGTTTCACCTGCGCTGCTCAGCTCCTGTTGGTCGTAGCGTGATGTTATATAGCCTATAGCCTTCCTCAAGAAATGGACTATCCAACACTAAAAGAATTTTCCAATTCCAACCAGTAGCCCCTGAGATTAGCGCGTTCAAATAAACAAACAAACAAACAAACTCTTCAGCTTTATAATATTAGTATAGATGGCTGCCAAAAAGCGGGGAAGTGAATTAGACCCAAGTGTGTATCGTAATAGTATATTAAAACACTCGTTACATAAGTATCTAGAATATCGCTAGTCCATGACCGGACTCATTGTATATTGAAGTCGCGATGGCCCAGATGTATAGAGCCTCATCTCTCACACAGAAAGGTCGCGGCTTCAAATATGTGCAAGTACCAGTGTGACTTTTTCAATTCACATGTAATCACGACGGCACATCATCTAATACAAAACCATTTTAACCTGATCTCTCTACTACTGTGTGCGACGGATCACAGTACTGTACAGTAACAGTAGAGAGATCAGGTTATACTAGTTAAGAATACATTGACCTGCCGTCCTGTGAACTTTCTAAACTTATATTTTTAAATAGTTGTTACAGGTAGCCAGTGTCCCGAAAGTCTGACAATTAGTCTTAAAGTGAGTATATGTTTGTTACTTCTTCACGCCTTAATAGCCAAACTGATTTTGATGAATTTTGGTACAGAGATATTGGGACCCTGGGGACGGACAAAGGCTAAAAAAATGAGAAAAGAGGGAAAGGGGGAAGAAAAGGGTAGATAAAGGTATTTTTTTTTTCGATCATCACGCGGTTTAAAGTTAGCGTTAGCCCAAAGTAACTATGCCACGCGGACGAAGTCGCGGGCGTTAGCTAGTTCACAATATAACTGCGTCTATGACGATTTATCTTGTAATTATTCTAAAGCTGCCATTTTGGATTCCCTGAACATCATATCACATTACAATCATCCCAAACTTAAAGAAGAGTTCATGGGTAGAAGTTTGGGACGACAACGCAGCAATTAAATAAATAAATAAATATTTTGGGACAACTCACACACGGCTATCTGAGCTCAAGCTAAGCAGAGCTTGTGTTATGGTAACCAGACAACTGATATACATACTTATATAATTTATAAAAACATACATTATTATAGAAAAATCACACCCAGACACAGAACAAACAATCATGCTCATCACACAAAGTTTGTCCTGGGTGGGAATCGAACCCACGACCTACGGCTCAGCAGTCAGGGCCACTAACCACTGGACCAACAGGCCCCAAAAAATACGTTACAGAGGAAGAACAGGGGTTGTTTTTGCAATCTATCCTTCTTTCAATTAAGCTAATTGGTCGGAAAACAGAGGAAAATTTATAAGTGGTTGGGAACAAACTAATTTATTTAAAGGGTCTCGAATTTTTATCCAAATATAGCACGGGAGAGAACATAATTTAATTTTGTGATATTTTGTCCGATTGTAATTTTAGATTAATTATATTTTGTTGTGCGACCTTTTAATTAAATTTACGAAATTATTTATAAAAGGTAGAAAATAATACTTCCCTGTCGATGAATAGTCGTAATTTATGAATTCAATTACTGATTTCGAAGGAATTATAAAAACTCTTGACGATTTTCGAGACCAAAGGACTGCGGAATGTTCAAAACAGATACCGCGGCCCCGGAACATAAAGGGCAAAAGAAAGAACATGGGTGGGATTTAGTCAGTAAATTTCTGTACACTACAGTCTGTACAGAAAAGTCAGTTGACGATTGCTTATCCATCCAATTTTTTGTTTGTTTATCTGTCTGTCTATTTTTCAAGTTCCTTCAACTCGAGAACGCGTGTTCAAATTAAAACTATATACTCAAGTATGTGATCACTTTCCCCTACCTAGGCCTCACCAAGAATGATTTTTTCCCGTCTCAATTTCCACGTCCTTGTACCAGTATTATTTTTATTATAACAAAGTCCTTACTAATATTATAAAAACGGAAGTGAGTTTGTTTGTTTCGTCTTCACGCATAAATGGCTTAACCGATTTTGATAAATTTTGGTACAGATAGTTGGGACCCTAGAGACGAACATAGCCTATTTAAAAAAAACAGATTGAGTTATGAGGTAGAAAGGGGAAGAAAAGGGTAAACTTAGCATTGCTATTACAAGAAATAAGGCGCAAGGGCAAAAATACATGTAGCATGTACCTGTAAATCAGGAAAGGGGAGTTCCCCTTTGGGGTAACACAGTTGTGTTACCCCGAATTTAAAGCGACCAAAGCCGCGGGCAAAAGCTAGTTATAATATATAAGAATAATGCACAAACATGAATACTGTTATTTAATTACTTCGATATTCCTGTAATTTTATGAATTTTGACAAGCCTGTGTACTTATTGGACATTTGTTATTTTGTTTCAATCACATTTATTTAACAATATTGATTAATAATTATAATTGTCATTCAATAAATAAGTACAGGCACGAAGAATAAATAGTACTAAGTATTGCATTTTAAGACCAGTAAGCACCATATTTCAGGCAAATAAATTATTTAACATCCTTCATTAATATTCTACATTTTATAATCACACTTTTAAATATTAAAAAAAATAGGTTTCCACCAGTATCGGGAGCAAGGACCAAACTACCGTTGGTTAGGGCTACAGAGACAGGAACGTCCTAACGATACGAGCCGTGTCTAGGAGTACCGTTTTCTGTATCAAACCCTTGATCCAGAAATTAGGCTTTTGGCATCCTTGCATAAAATCTGTCGACTAAAAAATCAGAAACTTTTGTTTTTTTTTTGTACGAGCTAAAAACTCTTTGCTTTTGTCTCCATTTTTTTTATAGCCTGGTACCTGGGCTTTCACTAAAACTCTGCCTAACATCTCAGTTAGGCTTTGATAAATCATTTTAAATGAACCTACCAAGATCGCCTTTGTTAAGTCTTGTAACCCGATGATAATCTCAAAGAAAATTATTCCGTCTTTTTTAAGCGTTAAACGAATTACAACAGGATAATATTCATTCAGGGTTTTTATACAAAACTTCTAACAATATATTCTCAACTTAGTTAAAATGAAAGCGATTTCAGGAAACTTTCTTCTCTATGTTATCGGTTAAAGAATCGGGGAGAAGAATTTGTACGATCATTATTAATATTTCAACGAGTGAAAGTAGCGTTTGTGACAAAAGGGGGATCTTGTTTGTTTCGGAGGTTCGCTGGGGAAAGTTTTATGGGTTTAACGAAACGGGCATTTTTCTTGAAGAGTTTTGGTTGTCAAATTGTTTTTTTTTGGAGTTTACTCCTTAAGAATCGATTTTCATATATAAGGCGCCGGGTATGTGAAAAATCCGAGGGGTAAAACCTACTAAAGAAACAAAAATGTGTCACGTTTTTGGTGCGCACCTTTAGTGCGCAACTTTCTAATTTGGCTTTGAGTGTATTAAGACGTACATATGGTATGCTGTATAGGCGACTATACCTATATACTATATGTTATTGGGCTTGTTTGTTTCTATCAGTGTCGATATTGCAATTTTTTTTCATTAATTTGTGAATTTACCCTTTCATATGATATTCATCTTTTTTCAGTTGAATAAACTCTTTTTGCGTATGGTTAGATACTCGTACTTAAAGAGTATTGTTTTTTTGTAAAGAAGTATGTTGGATCTCGTATAATGTCAAATAATTTGACCGAATATTTATCGACTGAAGTTTTGGTGAAAAATTATAAATTATGTTTATTTTGCAAGTAGGTTTTCACAAACAGTTTTACACGTCTTTTTTAAAAACTAGATGAGGCCGGTATTTCGTATCCGACTACTCTGAACTGGAGCAGTCACTTAGACAATAAACTAAACAGAGCCTGTATCACCTTTTGGCAGTGCAAAGGGATGATAGGTAATGTAGGTGGGGGCTGTCTCCCAAAATCATCCTCTGGCTTTACTGCGCGGTAATCCGACCTATGGTCACGTACGGGGCCGTGGTATGGTGGCCCCGCACCAGACTGGTGACAGCCTCAGCTAAACTTCAACGTATGCAGAGGCTTGCCTGCACGGCGATCACTGGCTGCATGAGGACTACTCCAACTGCAGCCCTTGAAGCCATGCTAGAACGTCCACCGCTCCACCTGTTCATTCAGCAGGAGGCAACGACGGCGGCATTACGTCTCAAAACACTTCATCTATGGGGTAAGAAATATACACAGCATACCAAGGTACTGGAGGAGTTCTACAACGAGTTCCCAATAGCCAAAGCTATAAACGATCGGATACCTAAACAATTCGTATTCGATAAGAAATACAAAATCCAGCTCCATGAAGACCACCGTTGCGAAGGGCTATGCCCCGCAGAGGTAAGAATCTTCACAGACGGATCCAAAACAGGTACTGGCACGGGAGCCGGAGTCTTCTCAGAGGACCTCAACATCCACATAGCCGTACCTCTGGGGGTCCACAACACGGTGTTTCAGGCAGAATGCATGGGCATCTCCCTAGCCGCTTCAACCATCATGGCAAGGAAGGTTGAGGGCCACTCTATACGCATACTTTCGGACAGCATGGCTGTACTGCAAGCACTAAACAGCCAAACAGTCAATTGTGGGCTAATACATGAGTGTCACCAGCGCCTAAATAAGGTTGGTAATCTCAACAAAATAACTATCCAATGGATCAAAGGACACAGCGACTCCCGAGGCAACGACGCTGCAGACGAACTTGCTAGAAGGGGATCGAGCATGGTACCAGTGGGCCCCGCACCTATCGTGCCACTACCATTTGGGTACCTTCGTACACTGGTAAGGAAACGCACCAAAAAACTACACCACAAACTGTGGCTGGACCACGGTGAGTGCAGGCAGGCCAAGGAAGCTCTTCCTAGTATCGACGGCCGCTTCACTAAACAGGCGGTTCGGATGACAAAACCACAGCTGCGCACAATTACAGCAGCCGTTACTGGCCACGGCTCTTTTAATAAACACCTCTTTGTCTTAGGAGTCACAGACAGCCCACTGTGCCGAGCCTGCATGGAGGTAGACGAAACAGCAGCCCACGTGCTTCTGAACTGCCCAGAGGTTGCCCCATACAGGGCAAAGTACTTCGGTAACCCAGGTACTCTTCGCGAGATCGTCAGCAACACTAAGGCGCTGCTGACGTTTCTCGTGGAGCTGGGGTGGATCGAATAATATTCCCACCCATACGCAAAATACGCGCCTCAGACGTGGAGTTGCGGATACCAGCCCGTTATACAATACAATACAATACAATCCGACTACTCTGAGAAGAAACAGCCGAAACAAACTCAGAGGTCATGGTCTCTTTTAAGGTCCAGACAAAAAATCTTGGTCAACTTACATGAGGACTATGCAGACTAGTGTCTGAAATAGTCTTTTTAAGAGAGCACCACACATAACAGATAGAGTGGACTTGTCCAGTCAGGTGGAAATGGATATCGATCTTTTACTCGATCAAGAATGCAATAAACAATTGAGTATCGAGTGAGTCGTAGTTTCATGTTTACGAGCGCCAGAAACGGTTGTAACCCCTCAGTGAAAATTTAAATTTTACGATTCATTCGAATGGCAATGGCAGTCATCGCCACATTAATATCGAATGGATGTTCGTAAATTTACGAAGGACTTCATTAACAGGCAGCAGTGGTGGCCAAGTCGTACTGCCTCCTAACTTACTGAGCTTGAAGAATCAAATCAAATCAAAAGCATTTATTTCAAGTAGGCCGGTTACAGGCATTTTTAACCATCGATACAAAGATAACAATACGATTGACGGGCCTGTTGGTCTAGTGGTTAGTGACCCTGACTGCTGAGCCGGAGGTCGTGGGTTCGATTCCCACCCAGGACAAACATAAATTATATAAGTATGTATATCAGTTGTCTGGTTAATATAACACAAGCTCTGCTTAGCCCACCGTGGGATCTAGAGGCGATAGTCCTCGCGCGCCTGTTTGAGTGGCGCGCGGAGGCACACCGGGGGGAAAACCCGCTGCCGCGGCAAGTTGTTGCTCGGCGGGCAGACCTTCGGTGCGATCTCATGGTGGCATGGAGAGAGCGACTGTCGCAACCCCGTGCAGGGCACGCCACAATAGTGGCGATAAGTCCCCTCTTTGAGGAGTGGCTGGAGAGGCGTCATGGCGTCCTCACCTACCGCCTGACGCAGGTCCTCACCGGACACGGAAGTTTCGGGAGGTTCCTGCACATCATCGGGCGGGAGGAAGCGCCCGGGTGTCACCATTGTGACGATCGCCCGGAGGACACGGTGGAGCACACAGTGGCGATCTGCCCAGCGTGGGCGGAGCACCGCCGTGCCCTCGTAGAGGCGATCGGCGGCGGCGATCTCTCGCGTCCGGCCCTGGTTCAGGCCATGGTCCGGAGTGAGAGGGAATGGGAAGCGGTCACCACCTTCTGCGAAGCAGTAATGCTAGCAAAGGAGGTGGCCGGGCGTCTGAGGGAGAGAACATCTGCCCAACCCAGCCGCCGCGAAAGACGCCCATGGCGCCGGGCGCCGCGAGACGACTTCCGGCCACCGTAGATGCGAGCCTGTGGGCGGTGAGCAATGGGTAGTTCACCGTCCGTCCGTCGATTGACGACAAGCCGTGTCGACGTCGCGTTCGTGTTTCACGGGCGCCTCAAAGAGAGTCAGCAAAGCAGAGGGGCTTGCCAGAGCCTCTGCCTGCCGGGGTTGCGGGTTGTTCGAAAGAGATACCGCGGCCTCGGAACGTAAAGGGCAAAAGAAGAAACATGGGTGGGTTTTAGTCAGTATATATTAGTCTGACATGCCCTCCCGCTCCGCCCAGAGCGGGGGAAGTCATTGGATGATGTCCCACCCGAAAAAAAAAAAAAAAAAAGCTCTGCTTAGCTTGGGATCAGATAGCCGTGTGAGAGTTGTCCCAAGATATTTATTATTATTATTTTTTTTATTCGTACATTTATTTATTTTTACATACATATAATTACATTTTTAAATATTTCTTAAAATCATAAAAAAAACATTTAAAAATATTAAAATAGTAGCCCACCGGTATCGGGAACAGGGTCCAAGCTACCGCGGCCGGCGGTCAGGGCTCCAGAGAAAGGAACCTCCTAACAATACGAGCCGTGTCCAGGAGTACCGCTTTCTGTATCAAGCCCTTGATCCAGCTGCCTAACGAGAGCCTCCTCAGGTATTGGTCGAGGCTCTTGGCAATGAAGCCATTGGCAGATTTATTATTATTATTTATTAAAGATAACAATAATGATTAATGGATCACTTTTGTCCGTCTGTCTGTCAAAACCTTTTTCTTGGGAACTCGTGAAAGTATTGAGTTGATATTAAAACCATATACTCAAGTTTATGGTAGAGGAGCTCGTAGCTACATAATAGCAGCCGCTCGGGTCAATCTTTAGGTTAAGCCGCGCCTGCCTAGGTTGGTCTGTGGATGGGGTGACCACCCGTTACATACCGAGTTTCCTCCGTGCCTCGGAAAGTACGTTAAGCCGTTGATCCCGGCTGTCATTTGTAGATCTTTGTCAGTCGTTACAGGTAGTCAGTGTCCCGAAAGTCTGACAACTAATCTTACCAAGGGGTATCGTATTACCCAGTACTAACTGGGTTGTAGAGTTCAGATAGGCAGTCGCTCCATATAAAATACTGATATTAAGCTGCATCCGGTTAGACTGCAAGCCAACCTCAACATAGTTAGGAAAAGGCTAGACAAATGATGATGATTCAAGACTATGGTCGCAAGTTTGTACTGAATCCTCGGTGGCAGAGTCTGACTCGCTTTTAGTTTTTTTTTTATTTATTCAACACTTTAAGCACAAAGTACACATGCGCACTTAATGCAATAGACACTGTCTACCAGTCAACCTTTGGGTGATACAGAGACCAACAGTAATAAGTTATATGCATGGTACGGCCATTTCGCGTTTATATTGCAAGTTTGACTCGCACTTAGCCGTGTTTTTTTGTTATAGTTTTTTTTTTAAACCTTGCCTTTCACTAGGAATTTCTCCTGTACCTTGGGTGCGTTAACAAACATTTAAACTCACATAATTACAAACAGCCAGACCCGGAACAACTATTTGTTGGCCATACAAGTTTTTGTTCCGAGCGTGGTTGGAACCGCGACAAGCAACGCGGCTGTTGATCAGCTACTGCACCAACCGTTTCATTCCATTTCATTCGTTTTGTACTACCGTTTTTAAATGGGATCATTCACACAGCAGTAATTGGAGCGGGGCGAAAAGACCACGCCCACAATACATTAGAAAGTCTTACCCCCGAATACTGAAACGTCACTCAAAATGTGAGGGCTGCTTAACATTTGAGCAGCTCTTAAACTTTAGATTTTGTATGGTCAAACGTCACTTCTGAGTCTCTGTTAAACTTAAGTGAGACTTACATTTTGAGTGACGTTTCAGTATTCGGGGGTATGAGTAGGACAAAATTGAAGGACTTCATGAAAAACTCGAATGAAGACATGACACAGGAAATAAATTTGTTAGCGACCTATTAAAAATAAAAACAAAGTACTACTTATATGAAACTATATTCTTGCTAACATTATAAAAGCGAGAGTGAGTTTGTTAGTTACCCCTTCACGCTTGAATGGCTGAACCGATTTTGACGAATTTAGGTACAGAGATAGTTGGGAACCAGGAGACGGACATAAGCTAAGAAAAGTGGGATGTGAGGGAGAAAGAGAAAAGAAAAGGGAAAACTTAGCGTTGCTATTACAACTCAATTAGGCGCAAGAGGAACTGTGTTACCCCCAATTTAACGCGAGCGAAGCCGCGGACAAAAGCTAGTAGGTTTATAAACCTAGTATCAAAACATTCCCCACTTCATTCCTACAACGTTACACAAAGACGTGCGTAAGTCCGAAGTACCTACATTGCAACAATAACGCCAAGAAAGATAAATAGGTCACTATTTTTCTCAACACTACACTGACACTATTCTTTGCTAGACAGCTGAGTGTAAACACGACTATTCCACAAGATTTATTTGACAGAACAAGCACACACAAAAACTATACTAACTAGATAAGACTTCAGTCTTAATTAAAGGTTCACTCCACGATTATAGCCAAGTCTACTAATAGTAAAAATCTTCGTCGAATCGACTTACTCTTCGATAAAAATCGACTAACAAAAATATAATTTTCTAGGAGAAAGTAAAAGATGTATCATCTGCCTTTTCAAGTATGTTGGAGTCGGTTTCCAGTCTAACCGCATGCATTTGAATGATGTATATTCACGGAGGAACTACTTCCACAAACGAGTAAGCGTATTATGAAACCTTGATAGTCAGACTGATGTCAAACTTTCGGGTTACTGACTACTTGTAACGACTGTCAAAGATTTACAAATGACAGCCGGGACCAATGGCTTTATATGTTTTCCGAGGCATGGAAGAAACATAGTACGCCCGGTGGTCACCCATCCACAGACCAACCCAGGCAAGCACAGCTTGACTTGAAGATTGATCCTGACTGTTTTTATTCAGCTACAAGCTCCTCCAATCAAAAGACTACTCCACAATTATGGTCAAGTCGACAAAAGTTCGACGTAAATCGACGTCAAAATGTCGTCAACGCAAAAATGTTATTTTCGTCGAGAAATTTTCTTGTTTTCGACCAAGTTTCGTTTGTTATATGTGTTTGTTTTGCTTTCTGTTGTAATTTATTTGAACTACGGTGCTGTTACACGTAGTAATGACGTATATAGCACACTTCAGGGCTAGTAGAGATAGTCTAATAAAATAAATATATAGCTTTCTCAACGGTGTAAAATGTTTATGTGTTGTTTTATTTTGTTTTGATATCGATAATGAAGGTAATATTGTGGTAATAAGTTTGGGTAATAGGTCCTTTTTTAGTAGTTTTGCTGTTTTTATGTCCTTAAGTTTAAATTGTTTCTAGTCTTGTGTGTATTGTTTTTGGAGAAGAATAGAGAAAAAGAAAATTAAATAAATAGAACTCTCATCCTCAGTTTTGCCGAAATAATTAAAGTATTTTTTTTGTTTCTTAAAATATTAAAACCCAGAAATACGTGTATTTTAATTTATTTTGTAAACATGCCCAATCCAAATTATCAAATACTAGACGTTCCTCGCGGTTTTACCCACGCTGCTCAGCACTTGTTGGTCGTAGCGTGATGTTATATAGCCTATAGCCTTCCTCAAGAAATGGACTATCCAACACCAAAAGAATTTTTCAATTCGTATCAGTACTTCCTGAGATTAGCGCGTTCAAACAAACAAAGAAACTCTTCAGCTTTATAATATTAGTATAGACAGCCCTGTTTAAGTAAGTTTTGTGAATGATAGAGGGTTGTAATTAACACTTGAAACGGGATATTTACTATGTTTATTGGCAGACGTCTGGTCGTAAAGATCCACCCGGCAAAAACTTCAGTTTATCCGTGATCATGGCGTTTGCAACATCGCCGAAATATCGGAAACTCGATATAAATAATAAACATGGTAAATATACCGTTTCAAGTGTTAATTACAACATTAAGTAACCATGTCAGTTTAAAGACTGATAGAGGGTTATATGTAAACTAGCTTTCGCCCGCTTCTTCGCTCGCGTTAAATTCGGTATAACACACCAAACATACCTGCAGATTTTGCTCTTGCGCCTGATTGATTTGTAATAGCAACGCTAAGTTTTCCCTTTTTGTCTCTCGTTCTCCCTCATATCCCACTTTTTTTTAGTAAAAATTAGCATATGTCCGTCTCCTGGTTCCCAACTATCTTTGTACCAAAATTCATTAAAATCGGTTTGGCCATTAAAGCGTGAAGAGGTTACAAACAAACAAACTCACTTTCGCTTTTATAATAATACTAGCTTTTGCCCGCGGCTTCGCTCGCGTTAAATTTGGGGTAACACAGTTCCCTTTGCGCCTTATTGATTTGTAATAGCAACGCTAAATTTTTCCTTTTCTTCCCTCTTTCTCCCTCTCATCCCACTTTTTTCAAAAAAATATTAGCCTATGTCCGTCTCCTGGTTCCCAACTATCTATGTACCAAAATTCATCACAATCGGTTTAGCCATTAAAGCGTGAAAGGTAACAAACAAACAAACAAACTCACTTTCGCGTTTATAATAATACAGTCTTCATAATTAAAATTAACAATACCATGTACCAAACTTAGACAACTTACTTGTATGATTCTCGTTTACAAGTCATGTTATCTCCCTTTCAAGAGTAGGTAATCCCTTACAAGTTAAATTGTACTCTCATATCTAAGATGGCTCAGTTCTGCGTCTTCTTGAATAATTGTGTAAGTTTCGATAGCCGTGTTTTGTTTAAGTGAAACAAGTTTTGAACTATTGCAATCTCTAAATGTTCTGTTTTATGCTTCGTGTCTGCTAAGTAGAGATTTGGTTGCTAGGTTAGTTTTGGTTTTCTGAATTATGTCACGTTTAAGTTAAATAGTGTTCATATCCTTTAAAAGTTGTGGCGATATAAGCAGAAGACATTTTTAATATAATTATTATTATGTTGGTAAAGGAGAGACGAGTTCTATATTTTATACATCATTTGTATTGACAAAAATATGTCCAAACAAAAGAAAATAACTATTATTTTTACAAAACGTGTTTTCTGTTACTATGTACAAAAGAAAACATGTTACTGGGAGCTTGATCCCTACTTAAACAAAAGACGAACAATCCTTCCAAATATCCAAACAAAAAACTCTCTCAATCGAATCTCGATACACAAAAAAACGGCTATGTGCGAGTTGTCCATACGCACGACGACATATCAACCTATATAAAACCATTTCAACCTGATCTCTCAACTACGGTGTGCGATTTGTAGTAGAGAGATCAGCCACCCTACCAAGACGTCTTAAAGTAGAACTTATTCCACTAAGGAAAGAGACAGAGCTATACAGGGTGTCTATCACCATCTCTTTCTCACACTGGAATAAAAGAAGAGTTTAGAATAGGTTGACCTACCGTCGTATGACTTGCGACATAAACGGCCATATATTTTGAAGCGTAGACTTAGAGAGTTTTTTTTTTTTTTGACAACTCACACACGGCTATCTGATCCCAAGCTAAGCAAAGCTTGTGTTATGGTAACCAGACGACTGATATACATACTTATATAATTTACAAATACATACATATTATAGATAAATCACACCCAGACACAGAACAAACAATCATGCTCACATCACACAAAGTTTGTCCTGGGTGGGAATCGAACCCATGACCTCCGGCTCAGCAGTCAGGGCCACTAACCACTATACCAACAGGCCCGTCTCAGAGATGATTCATACACACTTCCAAGAGTTCACAGACTTGAGTTCACAGACAAACAGACAGACAGATAGACGGTCAACAAAGTCATCCTATAAGGAATCCATTTTTTTCCTTTTGAGACACGGAACCCTAAAAGGAAAAACAAATTAAAGAAAAATGTTATAAGGTAAAGAAAAACATTAAATATTTACAAAGAAACATTCGTATTTCAAACGGAGGGATATACGATTGGAACATTGGTGTGTTCTAGAATCAAAATACGAAGGCATGTGATATCTACCAGTTTGGGCTCAAGATGGCGTTGTAGGCAATACGTAGACCCTCTCACAGGAGAGGAAGCCTGTATCTCCAAATATGGAACATTATAGCCATATCCATTTATTTCCGCACTATAAATTTATGTGCTATATGTTTAACAAAAGGCTTAAAACAAAAGAACATTTATGGAACCTCTTAGGCCACAGCAATAAATAATTAAATCTTAAATTAAGAAAAATATCAAAACAATTATTTGTTATTTACAGATTACTAGGTTCCGCCCGCGACTTCGCCCGCGTGGCAAAGTTACTTTGGGCTAAATCTAACTTTAACCGGCGGGATGATAAAAAAATTCTCTTCCCTTTTCTTTCCTCTTTCTTCTCATATCTCACTTTTTTTTACACTACAAACTATTTCCGTCTTCAGGTTCCCTGCTATTTCTGTACCAAAATTCATCAAAATCGGAACAATTACCTGTAGTACATGAGTTATACAAATATTTGTATCGCTTGGGGATTAAACCAGCTACACGCAGCGCAGCAGTCGATCGCTCAGCCACTACGGCGCTAATTGTGCCGTATATAGGCAGATTTTTATATCTTACCATGGTACAAAATAAGCCATACTCAACAGAGTTTGAAATCAAAAGACCTATTCAGGATTACTTACTGTTGAAAATATAATGAAGCTATTAAAAACATTAAACCCGAGACCGCTAGTAAGTCCTTTCATAGGAGTAACCAAATACAAGGGCTTTAAGTAAAATTATACAAAATTAAATTTAGTTTAGCCCCGGTTAGAAGGGACAACCTAAACAAACTTACAGATCGTGTGTGGTGTGTAGTGTGAGCAAGAGCGAATGGAAAGACTAAACTATGTTTTTTTTTTTTTTAAATATTGAAATTTGTCATTGTAAATTACATGCATAAACAAGTACATTTTTTTGAACCGACTTCCAAAAAAAGCAAGAGATTCTCAATTTAACTATTTTTGTTTATATTTTTGTTACACGAAAACCGACTTCCACAAAAAGTAGGAGATTCTCAATTTGACTATTTTTGTTAAACGAAAACCGACTTCCAAAAAAAGTAGGAGATTTTCAATTTGACTGTTTTTATTTGTATTTTTGCTTCACGAAAACCGAGTTCCACAAAAAGTAGGAGATTCTCAATTTGACTATTTTTGTTAAACGAAAACCGACTTCCAAAAAAAGTAGGAGTTTCTCAATTTGACTATTTTTGTTACACGATTTCTTCGTCGATTGTAAATCGATTTTCAAAATTATTTTTATTATCTGTAGGTAATACTCATGACATTACATTAATTTGTGTAATACATATTTTTTCTTCTGAATTAAACCTATTTTTCTCTTTTGATAGTTTTTTTTTGGAAATCGGTTTTTATGCAAACAAGGTTTTTAATACAACAACTTTTAGCATAAACTAAGTAGTGTTATGTTTATTTATTTATCACTAGCTGGCGCCCGCCTATATGTTATTTCAGACTATAATCTACCTATGTGTCAAATTTCATCAAGATACGTTCAGCCGTTTTGACGAGAAAGAGTAACAAACATCCATCCATCCTCACGAAAAATTGCATTTATAATATTAGTAGGATATAATATAAGAAATCCATAAATATGCATTCACGTATTCATATCTTTAGAGAATTTTTGCAGTATCATTCACTTCTCACATTGTCTTAAGTCTACTTGAGTTTACGTCTACATTGTACCCTTTTTTTTTTTTTTTTTTCGGGTGGGAAATCATCCAATGACTTCCCCCGCTCTGGGTGGAGCGGGGGGGCATGTCAGACTTGTACTGACTAAAACCCACCCATGTTTCTTCTATTGCCCTTTACGTTCCGAGGCCGCGGTATCTCTTTCGAACAACCCGCAACCCCGGCAGGCAGAGGCTCTGGCAAGCCCCTCTGCTTTGCTGACTCTCTTTGAGGCGCGCGTGAAACACGAACGCGCCGTCGACACGGCCTGTCGTCAATCGACGGACGGACGGTGAACTACCCATTGCTCACCGCCCACAGGCCCGCATCTACGGTGGCCGGAAGTCGTCTCGCGGCGCCCGGCGCCATGGGCGTCTCCCGCGGCGGCTGGGTTGGGCAGATGTTCTTTCCCTCAAACGCCCGGCCACCTCCTTCGCTAACATTACTGCTTCGCAGAAGGTGGTGACCGCTTCCCATTCCCTCTCGCTCCGGACCATGGCCTGAACCAGGGCCGGACGCGAGAGATCGCCGCCGCCGATCGCCTCTACGAGGGCACGGCGGTGCTCCGCCCAAGCCGGGCAGATCGCCACTGTGTGCTCCACCGTGTCCTCCGGGCGATCGTCACAATGGTGACACCCGGGCGCTTCCTCCCGCCCGATGATGTGCAGGAACCTCCCGAAACTTCCGTGTCCGGTGAGGACCTGCGTCAGGCGGTAGGTGAGGACGCCATGACGCCTCTCCATCCACTCCTCAAAGAGGGGACTTACCGCCACTATTGTAGCGTGCCCTGCACGGGGTTGCGACAGTCGCTCTCTCCATGCCACCATGAGATCGCACCGGAGGTCTGCCCGCCGAGCGGCAACTTGCCGCGGCAGTGGGTTTTCCCCCCGGTGTAGTGCCTCCGCGCGCCACTCAAACAGGCGCGCGAGGACTATCGCCTCCAGATCCCACGGTGGCAGTCCGGCAAGGAGGCTTGCTGCCTCGCCGGAGATCGTGCGGTAGCCCCGGACAAGCCGTATGGCCACCACCCTTTGGGGCGCGTTCAGATAGTGGGCGGCGCGCCGCCCTAAAGAACGCGCCCATACTGGGGCCCCGTAAAGGGCCATGGACCGCACGACTCCGGCATAGAGCCTACGGCAGGAGGCGTTTGGCCCCTTGAGGTTGGGCAGGAGCCGCTTGAAAGCAGCCCCCGTCCGCTCGAGCTTGGGAGCCAAACGTCGGAAGTGTTCGACGAAGTTCCACCGGCTGTCGAGGACGATTCCCAGGTACTTCATCGTCGACCCGACGCCGATGCGAACCCCTCCTACCGTCAACTGGGATCCCGACGGTGGCGTGTTTCCGCGGCCATGAAAAACCATGGCCTCGGATTTGTGCAAGGCCACCTCGAGACCCAGTAGCCGGATCCTCTCCGCGACTATCGCAACTCCGCGTGTCACATTGTCGGCCGCCGCCTGGTGCGACCCCCCCTGAGCCAGGACGAGCGTGTCGTCAGCGTAACAAACTACACTGACGCCGCTGGGGAGGTCGGCGCGCAGCACCCAGTCGTAACCGATGTCCCACAGGAGCGGCCCCAAGACCGATCCCTGTGGGACACCGCACGACATCTCTCGCCGGTTCCACTCTCCAGAGCGACCGGGGTATATGACGGCCCTGTCCGTCAGATATGCCCCGACCACACGACGAAGATAGGTCGGCATCCGGTGGTATTGGAGTGCCTCCCTGATGCAGCCCCAAGGCATGGTGTTAAACGCGTTAGCGATGTCCAGAGACACCGCCACGACAACCCCACCCCTGGACACTGCAGCCCCCGTCGTAAGGGCTCTCACGCGCATGATGGCGTCCACCGTCGAGCGCCCCTTGCGGAAACCATACTGGTGATCCGCAAGATCCGGCCCCGTCCCCACAAGGTGCCCGACGAGGCGGTTTGCAATTACTCTTTCAAAGAGCTTGCCCACCTCGTCGAGCAGCACAATGGGCCGGAATGCGGACGGAGAGTCCGCAGGGCGCCCCGGCTTCTGAATGAGGACCAGCTTCCCCGTCTTCCAACGAAGTGGGAACTGGCCTCTCTCCAAGCATGCGCTTAGGAGCCCTAGTAGTCGGGGCCCGAGAGCCTCCAGGGCCAGGACCCAGGCTTTGCCATGCAAGCCGTCGGGTCCCGGGGCGGTGTTTTTGGCTTTCAGCCTGCCCACCGCCGCTCTCAGATCCACCCCAGTCACCTCCGGAACGTCGTCGTCGTCGTTGTCCTCGTGGTCCGCTTGTGGCACCGCAAGCGGCGGAGCCATGGGCGGAGGAGCATGCTCCCCTCGCGAAGGGAACAGAGCGCTCACCACATCCTCAACTAGTTGGGGCCGGAGACTCTGCGTCAGCGGGGGGGCCCTGGTGCGGAGTTTATCCCGCACCATCTTGTATGGGCGCCCCCACGGATCCCCGTCCAGAGACTCCAGCATCTCCTCGCGGGCCAGATCCTTGGCCCGCAAGACACCTTCTAGGAGGGCGGTCTTCGCCGCTCTGTACCCCTCATACAGCTCCGCCTCGATGGCTGCCGCATCTGGTGTTCTGATGCGGAGCCTGCGGTGCCTGGCGTACCGGTGTCGCGCAGCGACGCATGCCTCTCGCAGTGCCGTCAGCTCGCGCGACCACCAGTACACCTGACGCCGGGCGCTTCCAGGCCGGACTCGGGGCATTGCCACGTCACAGATCTCAGACATGGCCTCCTGGAACCAGTCCGCCTCGTGGTTAGTGTCGGCAGGCCTGTCCGGTGATGACACCCAGGCCTGCACGATCGAGGCTTCCAGGAGGAGCTCCCGGTCCAGCTGTTTCAGCGCCCAACGCGGACCACTCGGGGCCTGTAGGACCGGCGCGCTGGAGGTCTGGGTGGAGACGTCGAGCCGGATATACCGGTGATCGGAGTAGGTCTCCACCTCCTCCATGACGCGCCAGTCGACGACACGCGGCGACAGAGCGGGGCTCGCGAACGAAATGTCCACCACAGACTCGCCCCGCATCCGCACACACGTGGGGACAGAACCCCGATTTAGGACGACCAGGCCTGTCTCCAGTGCCCAGTCCTCCACCATCCTTCCCCGCACATCCGTGTAGCGAGAACCCCAAGCCAAGTTCTTGGCGTTGAAGTCCCCGAGCACTAGCACGGGGAGGGAGGGGTTACCGACGACGACGGTCAACTCTCTGAGGGAGTTGTGGAACTCGGACATTGTACCCTTGATGTGTCTTCAAATTAATTTTAATATCTTCCCGAATCTATGATAAACATAGAATAGATAGGAACAGAAGGCAAACATTGCACAATGAGTGAAACCGCATTTTAAGATCTAAACTGATAAATAAACTCTCGACAATACTACTTAACTTAACTTGACGTTGTTTTTGGAACGAAGTTCCTTATCGCGCGTTGTGAAAGGGGGCTAGACGGAAAAAAATCTTACGAAAAGTTGTCACGACACTTTTTGCTATTGTAAGCTGTGCGGCGTCGCATGTTTCTCTGTCTGTCTGTCTGTCTCTCTCTCTCTCTCTCTTATAGAAAGCAAGCCGGATATTTTTATTTCTATAGGAACTTCGTTCCATCCGGGTGTCCCTTGACACCTCTAAATATTTTTTTTTAAACTTTGTTCTGCGTGTACAATTTAGCATTTAGTAGGATAGTATGCAATTGATTGATTGTATAAAAACCACAAAAACTATTTGAGATTTAAAAATAGACACATATGTGTACGGTGCGGGGGCTATCACAAACAAATGAACGTTGACTGGGCTTCCACTCGTTGTACGTCTATGTTTTGTACCTACTTAACTCTCGCATTAACCTAGGTATATAAAATACACCCTTAATAGAAAATTACGATAGATTAACGAGTAAAAACAGTGCCACGCTTACACAGACGTGTATGCACGGCGATCACTAAAAAATGACGGTCGCAAGCACTAGCTGGTATCTTTGCGTCTGTTTTGTTAAATAATGTTTATTTTGCAAGTCGGTTTTTACAAACACTTTTACAAGTCATTTTATTTAATACTAGATGAGGCTGGTGCTTCGTACCCGACTACTCTGAGATGAAACAGCTGAAACAAACTCAGAGGTCAAAGTCTCTTTTAAGGACCAGACAAAAATCTTGGTCAACTCACATGAGGACTATGCAGTATCTGAGATAGACTTTTGAAGAAAGCACCATACACATTTGAGTTTACCTGTCAAGTCAGTGCAATCAATTGTCAGTCATCGTTTAGCTCGACTTGTAACTCAAGGAGCTCAACAACACGACGAACAATACCAAAAAAAGGGACATTTGTGTAGGTCGCTTATAATTCGCGTCTTTGCTTAAAGCAAACCTTCTGAATATATTTATTCTGTGTGAGGCAAGTTAGAACGTCTTCCCCAAAACTAAGAGTACATCTTTATTAATTACATGTTTGAATTATTACCGGATATCTTCTTCGCATAATTTTAAGGGCTTATGAAGTGCGTGATTCCTGTTTTTGACGGCTGATCGTGGCGGGATTTTACTTTGAAAGGAAAAGATTAAGGTAGTATTAGGTAAGGATTTTGTGATTTGTTTGAAGTTGTAGTGTAAACGCAAAGTGTAAAGTGTCGAAAGTTGGTTGTTATTCTTGTAATTGTGACCTTACCTATGGGCCATTTGGTCGCTTTTCCAATAAAACTGAAGTTACAGAAGCTTTTTGTTTTTCATGTACATACCTGAAAAAAAAAGAAAATTCACTTTAAAGACAAACTTTTACTTACGTAATACAATTAACAAAACTTTGAAACAAAATTTGGATTTCGTTTTCCACACTGATTGGAGCAATTTTCTAGAAATGACCTTTTTCCTACGCGATATTTTTAACGACTTGTTAGAATTTCTCGAGTAACGAGTCCAATCAAGATTACTAGAATATTCTAAATTGCTTAAAACCAGTTTTTTTTTCGTAACCTTCAGAATTACGAAACTACCAAAAGTTTTCTTTCTTATGATATCGTCTAGAACTTTCTTTAGTTTGTTAAAACTTTCCACTTTCTCCGATGTTTTCATAGAAAATTCGAGAATATCGAAAAACTGTACCTGTTCTAATAGGTACCATAGCGAAAGTTTGCGATCGCTGATGCTTATCGCTTAACTCGAACCAAACTCGAAGTTCGTAACGCAACTTTATTAAATTACCCGTCTTGGGAAGTGTATAAATTGTCGAATTTATCGCTTGGGTTCTCCGTGTGTAGGCTACGGGCGATGACGCTGGTGGACAGTCATTAGTAGTGGTTTAGTTGTACACAATGTTGTGTTTTTTTTTTATGGATTATACGATGGGTGTAGCTTTAGATTATTTTTTCTTTTTCAAATTTGTCATAAAATTTGTTTTTATTTATTCGTCCACAATCCTTACTAATATTATAAAAACGAAAGTAAGTTTGTTTGTTTGTTTGTTAGCTCTTCGTGCTTTAACGGCTAAACCGATTTTGATGAATTTTGGTACAGAGATAGTTAGGAACCATTGTTTTTTAAATTGAGATGTGAGGGAGAAAGAAGGAAGAAAAGGGAACACTAAGCGTTGCTATTACAAATCAATAAGGCGCAAGGCCAAGGTAACAGATACCTGCAAATCAGGAAAGGGGAACTGTATTACCCCAAATTTAACGCGAGCGAAGCCGCGGGCAAAGGATAGTTTATTTATAATTTGGGTCTCACTGTTTGTGTATGCGAGTGTAAATGTTTGTAAACGCACCCACGATACAATTTAAACTACTAGTCATCGTGTTTTTTTTAAACCTTACGTTTATATAAACCTTATGTTTCGTGTATGTGAGTTTCTAAACGCACAGGTGAAATTACTTGTGCAGGCAAGATTTAACAAAAAAATACCTATCAACATTTACAAAAATAATCCCACATTTACACGTCACGTAAAATTCCTACGATACTAATCTAGGTATCCAGATCCTCAGATTAACTGAACTCTAAACTGAGTTTTCCAAACAGGAGGTTAACCGATCGTGATAATGCAGGGAAAAGCTAATGTGTAATGGAGTTCTGACACAAAGCCATTGGTCTGAAAGGAAAACCACCACACTAGCTTGCTGGGTGACATAACAAAGGTCATTATCGTCAACATCATTGGCTAGTCGGATTACATCGGCGTCTGTGGTTTCGAAATGATGGTTGGTAAAGGATGTTTTAAGAGCCATGGAAGTGTTTATTTTCAAACATGCTCTTTCAAAATGTTTGAATTTTTGTTGGTTTTTAGGATTCTGTACCTCAAAGGGAAAAAAACGGAACCTTTAAAATTCAATCCATTCAGTGACTTAAATAACTTATGCTAGTTACATTGAGAAGCATCATTTTGATCAATTAATTTGCTTGTGTTAGAATGTTCATAAGATCAGTAGTCACCATAGTAGATAGTAACCCTTTTTTTTTGGGGTGGGAAATCATCAAATAACTTCCCCCGCTCTGGGCAGAGCGGGAGGAGTGCCAGACTTGTACTGACTAAAACCAACCTATGTTCCTTCATTTGCCCATTACGTTCTGGGGCCGTGGTATCTTTTTCGAACAACCCGTAGCCCCGCCAGATTATAAGATAACTTTTTTGTCCGTCCGTCTAGCTGTCTGTCTGACTGGCAAGACCCTTTGTCTTGGGAAAGCGTTAAGGTATTGAATTGAAATTAAAGCTATATTTTTATATCTGTAGTCTATTGGAACTGTGAAAAAATCAAACCTTTAAGTCTACGTAGTCAAAAATGTGGCCGTTTATGTCGCAAGTTTATAAAAAACCTTCCCTCGCACTTGACCGATATTTCTTTATCGGGTTGTAATGAAGCTACGTTACATCTGCCTATTCGCGAGTGGAAAAGCTTGAGATAGTATATGATATTGTGTTTGAGTATACAATTGATATGTTTTTTGTGACTCTTTTTGCCGAATTTGAAGATACATTTTTAAGCTATTGCATAGCTTCTATCGCGGGCCTTGAGCGTGGGCACCGCATAAAGAAATTTCGTAACGAAAACACCTAACATAACCAATAGGGTCAGTTATTTCCATCGCGGTTCCAATGTTCAGTTAGCGTGTTTGGTAGAGAATCGGTTTGTCATTCAATATTACGCTGGATCAAACCCAAGATCTATGTTTTTTTGCGACTTCTTTTTATTGGAAGTACTTTTTAAAGGATGGTATT
The DNA here is from genome assembly GCA_958449745.1 of Ochropleura leucogaster. Lineage (NCBI taxonomy): Eukaryota > Metazoa > Arthropoda > Insecta > Lepidoptera > Noctuidae > Ochropleura > Ochropleura leucogaster. The sequence continues at coordinate 8,766,822 of OY288224.1, read as the reverse complement.
TAAAAGTACTTCAATTTATTCCCATTTCGTTTACCTAATTTTGCCTGTGTTGCACCAAATATACTGAATGTGCACCAAAATATGTTAATTAAAATATGTCATAACGAGCATCAGGAAAAATACAGCACTACAATAAAAAAGTGTTATATCTTTATCCATTTTCTATTAATGCAAGTCGTTACTGGCATAGGGGGTCGCAGTTTTAACCTAACCAAACCTTCGCATTTTTTTAGCATTCAGGAAAGAATATTTGGTGCACGATCAGTATTTTTGGTGAACACAATTTTTTTTCCCCTTTTTAAATATTATATTTAGATTTTTTTATATAGGTTCCTATTGCATAAGTTTTATGGTCTGGTAATAACACATAGGATACTTTTTTTCGATACCACGCGGGCGAAGCCGCAGGTACCAGCTAGCCTTATTATTAGGCGAAGTCAAATGTCAATGTCATGAATGTCAAATAAAATACTGTCAATAACAAAATAAATCATTCAAAACACTGTGTAATGTATAGCAAATAGCAGAGGGGCCTGCCAGGGACAACGCCTGCCGATGTTGCGGTTTGTTCGAAAGAGATACTGTGGGCCCGGAATATAAAGAGCAATGCAAGGAACATGGGTAAGTTTTAGTAAGTACTAGCCTGACACTCCCCCCCGCTCCGCCCAGAGCAGGGGAAGTTATTTGATGACTTCCCACCGCAAAAAAATGTAAGTATAGCAAAATATCAATAAAGGGGTTTGCTAAAAATACCAGGAAGTGTTTTATTTTTAGGTTTTTTAGATCGTAATTTTTGTTTTATTAGAAACAACCAATTGTAATGAACATCCCCCAACTCGTATAAAACCAAGGCTATAGCTTTCAGATGGCAGTAAATATAAAAGGGAAACATGAGCCACCGGCGGTTGCCAAGTGGAGCAAGCTACTAGCCAAGTTTCGTGAACAGCTGATTTAAGTTCACTATATACTTTTTGTTGTAATCCTTTTTGCTTTAGTAGACGAAATATTTGGGTGGTGTAGCTTGATTTGTTGGTAGTGATCTCATTTTACCTGTACAGAACGGTAGAGATAAGTCTGACAAGTGAAAACTAGTCTTCTTTAGTGGTATCTTATAACCCAGTACTATTTTGTGTGTGGAAGTTACATAGACAGTCGGTACATATAGATATACGGTTGGAATGGAATCCGGCCCCAACATAGTAGACGGGCCTGTTGGTCTAGTGGTAAGTGGCTCTGACTGCTGAGCCGGAGGTCGTGGGTTCGATTCCCACCCAGGACAAACTTTATGTGATGAGCATGATTGTTTGTTCTGTGTCTGGGTGTGATTTATCTATAATATGTATATGTATGTATTTATAATTTATATAAGTATGTATATCAGTTGTCTGGTTACCATAACACAAGCTCTGCTTAGCTTGGGATCAGATAGCCGTGTGTGAGTTGATATCCAAAATAAATCGTGGGGAAAAATCAAATAAAATCAAAGTTTCTTATTGATGGCAAAAGTAAATATTTATCTCCGTAAGTTTATTGATAAACTTCGTTGGATTCACGTGAAAATTTGTCACTGCCAATCTCAGCTCTATAACACCCTCGCCCAGCGGCTCGGGCGTTATATCCGCGTCGGATGCAATGACAAAGTTTCCTCACTTTAAACAAAACGTACTATTTCTTTCTTTCAGCGAGTCTATCATTTAATGATTCACTGAATAAACACTGGCCATTAAGACTAGAGTAAACACTCCGAACACACTGTAACCTTTTCACATATTTAAAAGAAAAAAAAACTCCCACATTAAATGCGAGTTTTCAAAAATAATTCTATTTGAAAACTCTTCTAGCATGTCGCCAGTCATAATATATCTCGAAAAATGTCATAAGTTTCTGCAAAACCCAAGTTATTGTAATAGATCGTACTCTAAATTCTAGCTATCAAGCCTTTGACCTGTTCTTTGCGAATAGTGGAAGAAATGGACCGTATTCTTTTGTTTTCTTTCTAGAATTGTAATGTGTATTTCCCTGGAGGTATGATTTTATGTCTACCTAGACATGTACTGCTTGTATTACTGTCTCATATTATGAGAATGTTGTTTAAACTATTTTATGCTATATGCCGACACGGTTGGCGCAGTGGCTGAGCGATCGACTGCTGCCCTGCGTGTTGCAGGTGCGATCCCAAACGGAACATAAATATTTGTATGGCCTACAGATAATTGTTCCGGGTCTGGCTGTTTGTGTATGTGAGTTTAAATATTTGTTAACGCGCCCACGATGGCACCACCACGTGGCAACGTTTTTTTTTTTTATAAAATGCGATGACTAATAGGGTACCCATCAATATAAATTTATTGATATGGGACCACCTGGAAAGTATACCCTATCAAACATAAAAAGAATTTTGCAAATCGGTTCAGGCGTCTTTGAGTACCTAATTGGTGAACATACATAAAAAAATAATAAAAAATGATTCCGACGAATTGAGAACCTCCTTCTTTTTTTGAAGTCGGTTAAAATTACAAAGCACTTTGCCGAATCTAGGAATCAAAAACAGGACCTTGTGTTTAGCAATCGCGCTTGCTACCACCGGACCAATAAATTATGTTTGTTTTTCGGATTGGAAAATCATCAAATAACTTGTCCCTATATTACAGGCAGAGTGAAAGAGAGCGTCAGACTTGTACTGACTTTAACCGATTTATGCATCTTTTTACTCTGTTTTCCGGGGCCGCTGTACCTCTTTCAAAGTAGCAGGAATATACCAGAATATTTTGTAGAAGAAAACCTAAAACTCCATTCCATTTCACCTTAAAAACGGCACCCACACCTTTACTTATCCACCCAACAGTTTTGATCCTATAACTGACTAGCTGGTCCCCACGGTTTCACCCGCGCTGCTCAGCACCTGTTGGTCAATGTTATATAACCTATAGCCTTCCTCAAGAAATGGACTATCCAACACTAAAAGAATTTTCCAATTTCAACCAGTAGTCCCTGAGATTAGCGCGTTCAAACAAAGAAACAAACTCTTCAGCTTTATAATATTAGTATAGATGGTATAGATTGAAGCCATTTGTCAACCCATCTTATATAATTGCAAATATGTTAATATTAATACCGTGTTGCATAGATCATTAATTAAGATAATTACTGTTCTGTGTAGGCGTGTGTTACCTGATTTCAATAGTTATTGTGGTATTCAGTCCGGTGAATTAATTTTGGTGGAATTGATAGCAATGTCATATTTCAATGTATACTGTTTGGGCTGTAGCATAATCCACTCTGGAACGTTACTACGACTTACAAACATGACTGAATATAGCAAGAAAGGGCACTTCAATACGGGCCTGTTGGTCTAGTGGTTAGTGGCCTTGACTGCTGAGCCGGAGGTCGTGGGTCCGATTCCCACCCAGGACAAACTTAGTGTTATAAGCATGATGGTTTGTTCTGTGTCTGGGTGTGATTTATCTATAATATGTATGTATTTATAACTTATATAAGTATGTATATCAGTTGTCTGATTACCATAACACAAGCTCTGCTTAGCTTGGGATCAGATAGCCGTGTGTAAATTGTCCCAAGATATTTATTAATATTATTACTAACATCTGTTTAGGATTTGGTAAGTAAGGAGACGATCGTTTTTTTTTTGCGGGTGGTTTAGTTTCAAATAACGAAGAGGGGGGGGGGAGTTACAGACTTGTACTGACTAAAACCCACCCATGTTCTTTCTATTGCCCTCTATGTTTCGGGGCCGCGGTATCTCTTTAGAATAACCCGCAAACCCGGCAGGCCCAGACAGGCGCTTCTGCTTTACTGACATCAATTTGAGGCGAGTTTGAAACGCGCCAACGACCTATCGGCACTAGATGGACGGACGGTGAGCTACCGATTGCTCACCGTCCGCAGGCCCGCATCTGCGGTGGCCGGGAGTCGCCCGGATTCTGACCTTACAAAACCAGGTATCAGGAATGCGAAAATCTTCACCTCCACTTTTTCTACCAACTCCTTCAATATATCCCAATACATTAACACTGGAATTCCTCTCCTTATCACATAACCATATATAAAACCGTGTCTTTGTAGTTAGAGAGACAAAAACAAATTTATCGCAAGTTCACAATGATTTTGACGTGGGTATCTGATAGGGGTTCCGTAAACACCCTTATATTAATTGATGTAATTTATATGTGTTCAACATTCGGGGGCTCAGAACCGACGTTATTGCTTCGTTTAAACTGTTCCTATCTTGTTTTGTGTTGAATTTTGAACGTTTGTGTTTGTTTAGTGCGTTGAAGGAGTTTGTTTGAATTTCAGGCTCCAGTTGTGTCGCTGGTGGGCTCGATCAAATGAAACTCCTTCTTTGGTATGAAAACTGTATATTTGACTGAGTGGAGTACAAATAAAAATGGCCGACATATGCGCAAGATAATTGACGGCGAGTGAGTGTCCCTCGGTATGGTCGAAGGCCAAGCGTTGGGTGGGCGTTAAGAAGTCGAAGGATCCCATTAGCCGGCGCGATACCGATGTAAAGATCCAAAACAATTTGGTTTTTTCATAACATTCTTGGTTAATTCAAGGCTTTGTTGATTTAAGCAAGACAGAATTGCAAGAAGCGCTCGTCAATGACTTCGTCAAAGATTTCCAAGACCTACCCTTCATCAATACAGAAAACATGATTATCATGAAACAGGAACGAATCCTACATCATACTAATATGTATGAATGGATAATTTTTACTCTTTCACGCACATGTATATATTAAAGGATTACAATCACACAGATAGTTTTAAACCTGAATTAACAGTTTTTATTCTGGTACTACGATTCCTTTGGACAATAAACCAAAATAAAGGCGGTCGCAGTCGCTGGCATAAGTTTTAAAAACATTGACTAAGTAAGTAACCATTCGAATATATTTCTATTCGAACTGCCGAGTTTGCGGGTTGTTCGAAAAAGATACCACGGCCCCGGAACATGAAGGGCAAAAAACGGAACATGGATGGGTTTAAGTCAATAAGTCTAACACTTCTCCCCCGCTCCGCCCAGAGCAGAAGAAGTCATTGGTCTCGTGTTTGCAAGCGCGATTGCTGAACAAGGGGTCTTGTGTTCGATTAGTTGTGTCTATGTTCGGAAAACTGCTATGTATCTTTCCATCAGGAATTCTCAGTAGCGGTCATGGAATCTAAAATTATGCCTCGTTGAGCGGGTGAAGTAGTTATTTTATGATTTTCCATCCGTAAAGCAGAAAAAACCGTTCGAAAACATTAAACTAGTATAGTTACTTAACAACTAGTAGCCTATCCCTAAGACCCAGCTAATTTAATTATTCATACCAAGTTTAATGGACCAACTTAGTTCTAAAACAAAGAAGTAAGAAGTGATTAACATAAAATTAACTTGAAAAATATTCATTATAATGACCGAAAAATAATGAGAGCACGCACCGACTACCAGCAATCAAAGTCTGGCTTACAAACGAATGAAAACAAAGAATTTTGCGAACCGACAAAGCTGGGCCATTAATCAACAAAACTACTCCGCAATTTAATAAATCATGAAGAAAAGAAATGAAAATGTAAATCACGAACTGGTATTTAGGGTTGTCGTCCACGGCGACTTTTGGTGCTGTCGCGCGTTTTTTAAACAACACGATTCAGGCGTCTTTAGTCGCATTTGTAACATGTGTCGTTTGAGAAGCGCGCTTTAGCATCGCTACTGTATCGTCATCAAGATCAAATAAACCCTCAAGGAACGGAATGGAAGTGAGTGTCAGACTTGTACTGACTATAACCCATCCATGTTTCTTCTTTGACTATGTTCCAGGACCACGGTATCTCTTTCAAACCAACCCGGCAGGTTGTTAGGTGCTTGAGTTATAAATTAATGGCAATCCAAAAGGAAAGTTCTCCTTATCCTCTGTGTATTTTAAAAATGTATTAATCGAAATATGATAGAGTAAATTTCGAACGGGCCCGTATCTTCGTTGACGTACTTAGGAGACCCCTTGTATGTATCGATGTACACCTTCAACTGTTTTTGACGACATTCGTGGTAAGGAGTACGAAGTATGGAGTTTCACGCATTGCAACAACATTACGTTTGCAACACGACTATACTGTGCCAGTATCGCAAAAGTAGCTATTGTATACAAAATCCTGGTTACGTTGGCGAAGGTACACAAACCACAACATCGCCACTGTCGCGTTGCTGCAAAAAGTCACCGTGTGTTAAAGGCCTTAGAGAGCATAATAATTAAAAGAGGTTTTTACCTTGCCTACGCTTTTCAATCTATCGTTTCAGTATCCTTTTCGCAATTTATAGTGTAAATTGCTTTTTGTGATTCATTTTCGTGGGTATGTAATTTATATGCCCGTAAACCCGGGTATAAATTCTCAATAAAATTAACAGCTCACACGATTTTAGGACTGATCGTAAGAATAAATCGAATGATTTAAATTCAACGGTGAAAGATCGAATATGAGAAATATTCTTGATACCTTTTGAAGGATTCTTCACTTGTAACAAAGAAGAAAATTTTAATTTAGTTTTAAAATCAAACAGACTCTAAACGTGATTTCATGTTTAATACGGGCCTGTCGGACGGGCCTGTTGATCTAGTGGTTAGTGGCCCTGACTGCTGAGCTGGAGGTCGTGGGTTTGATTCCCACCCAGGACAAACTTTGTGTGATGAGCATGATTGTTTGTACTGTGACTGGGTGTGATTTATCTATAACATGTATGTATTTATAAATTATATAAGTATGTACCTATATCAGTTGTCTGGTTACCATAACACCAGCTCTGCTTAGCTTGGGATCAGATAGGCGTGTGTGAGTTGTCCCAAGATATTTATTTAATTTATTTATTAATAAAAAAAAAGCTAGCTTGCTTGATTAAAATTCACATCTCTACTTTCTGCTTTTCTGTCTTTACGCCGCATGTCTTCTTTCATACTACTCTATTCCTTGCCTTCTCATTAGTTACTTCTTTTCTAGACAGAGTCCGTCTATCGACCATTTTTAAAGGGTATGGTACATCAAAAGGAAAAAACGAAACCCTGATTGTATCATTCTGTTATCCGTCTATATATCTGTCTGTCTGTCTATCAAGACCCTATATTTTGGGAATGCGTTAAAGAATTCAGTTAAAATTAAAACCATTATATTAAAATCTGTGGTCCATTAAAATTGTGGAAAAATCATATTTATAAGTCGCACGCAGTCAAAAGATATGGCCGTTTATGTCGCAAGCTTGTACGGAACCCACGGTGTGCCTGGTTATTTTTTCTTTAAAAACTATTATTGTAATGAATGTAAAAGTAATTTTGAAAACGGATTACAATGCATATTGAGTACATTTTAACCCAATAGATTTTCAGTTGGCACGGGAGGGGTAATCGCAAAACAATAAATTAAAATAATTTAGTAGATTAGACTCTTTGAGGTTCCTCCGTGTCTCAAAAGCCACGTTAAGCCTTTGGCCCCAGAGGGGCCTGCCAAAACCTCCGCCTGCCGGGGTTATGGGTTGTTCGAAAGAGATACCGCGGCCCCGCAACAGAAAGGGCAAAAGAAGAAACATGGGTGGGTTTTACTCAGTAAAATTCTGACCCTCCCCCCCGCTCTCTAGCGGGGGAAATTATTCAAAGATTTTACATCCGCAAAAAAGGTAAGACTACCGAAGCTAAAAATACCAAAGAAAATACCTGAACTAATAAACTAAAGGTCTGACCATCGTAAACTTAACCTTTAACATAAATCAATCACTAGCCATTGAACTATCAGCTCCAGCGTTCCCAGAACCAGCAATAAATTCAGATCCGTACTTAACATTTACCTCAAAAGGCTATGAGCAGTTGCAAGAAGTAAAGTCTATAATAAAGACGACAAATCCAAAGGCTGTAGGTAGCAGTGGTTTGGACGCTTGCCAAATCATTTCGCTACATTTTCCCTGCGTAACATTGTGTGGTATAAGTCATGAGTTTTCGTGTTCTAGAATATTTATATTTATTAATAGCTGCGCCCCGCGGTTTTACACGCATGGTCATAGAATATACAATATCTATTTTTGTAATAGGATTGTAGCCTATGTGTTATTCTGATGCATAAGCTATATTATTGTAAAGTTTCATTAAAATCCATTCAGTAGTTTTTGCGTGGAAAGTCACAAACATCCATACAAACTTTTAAGTTTATGATATTACTAGCTTTTGCCCGCGGCTTCGTTCGCATTTAATTCAAGGTAACACAGTTCCCCTTTCCTGATTTCCAGGTACCTGCTACTTGTAGTTTATGTCCTAGTACCTTATTTATTGTAATAGCAAAGCTAAGTTTTTTGTTTTATTTTAAACAAAAGTCCTAGCCTATGTCAGCCTCCAGAGTCCCAACCATTTCTGTACCAAAATTCATCAAAATTGGTTTAGCCATGTGGGGAAGAAAAAAATAAAAATATTTTTTTTTCGATCATCACGCGTGTTAAAGTTAGTGTAAGACCAAAGTAACTATGCCACGCAGACGAAGTTCTGTGAGTGTGTATGTCACTGAACTTCTCTCAAACGACTGGACCGATTTTGATGCATTTTTTGTGTGTGTTCAAGGGGATCTGGGAATGGTTTAGATTCACAATTTTGTCCGGTAGATGGCGCTGCATCACATATTTTTGTAAATACATAGCGAAGCACGTACCGGGCCGCTAGTATTATTATATTATTATAACGTAATCTATTTTCTCCTATTTCAGTGTCATCTACCTAGCCTTTACCCAACAGAATACCATGATTTTACGCGACTGAGAATTTCTTCTATTTAATCACCTTCATTCGTATCTTTGTCTTTAATCGATTCGATCTAAACAAGTTTTTATTTTTTCACATTTTCAAGAATTTAATTTCGAACCATGAATCTTTTGATTCTTTCATTTTGTTCGAATTCAAATCCGTGCTTCATTGTTGTTTATTTCATTTCTTCTTTTTTTTTTTGTAAATGGAATTTGATTAAAAACTTCGTTGTCTGACTTGCCCCACCCATCTATAAAGGCACGTGCCGAATCAAATCAATCGTCCTCTTAAACCCGTGTTCGACCCTTGTCTTCTACAGCCGTAAGCCAGCGCTCGTTCCCGAGAGAGACACCGTGCAGTAAACAACTGTCAATGCATTTTTAGTTGAAAGCTGATTGGCTTTTCGATTTTCTAGAAGCAAAAATAAAGCCACAGATAGCATAAAAAACTAAAAATGCTTTTTATTTGACACTAGCTGTTCCCCACGGTTTCACCCGCGCTGCTCAGCACCTGTTGGTTGTAGCGTGATGTTATATAGCCTATAGCCTTCCTCAAGAAATGGACTATCCAACACTAAAAGAATTTTCTAATTTCCAACCAGTAGTCCCTGAGATTAGCGCGTTCAAACAAACAAACTAACTCTTCAGCTTTATAATATTAGTATAGATTTTTGCTGACTTCAGTTTAAGTATGGCCATATGCGCTGAATTTATATTTCAATATGTAAAATGAATAGTTTAACTAGGTGAAACTTTTTATAGCAGGAATAAGTTAATCGTTGACACGGTTGGCGCAGTGGCTAAGCGATCGACTGCTGCGCGGCGTGTCGCGGGTCCGATTCCCGCACGGAACAAATAATTTTATGGCCTACAGATAATTGTTCCGGGTCCGGCAGTTTGTTTTTGTGAATTTAAATGTTTGTACACGCACCCACGATACAGGAAAAATTCTTAGTGTGGGGCAACGTTTTAAAAAAAATACTTACTACACTTATAGATACACCTCCACACGTATACGCATGATTATATATACGCATGATACCTTTGGGCGCATATCTATACTAATATTACAAAGCTGAAGAGTTTGTTTGTTTGTTTGTTTGAACGCGCTAATCTCAGGGACTACTGGTTGGAATTGGAAAATTCTTTTAGTGTTGGATAGTCCATTTCTTGAGGAAGGCTATAGGCTATATAACATCACGCTACGACCAACAGGTGTTGAGCAGCGTTGGTGAAACCACGTGGAACAGCTAGTCTCTACATATACGTTTCCATTTGCATTGTTAGAATTACAGTTAGTCCCGTGTTGTGTTGAGTTCTCAAAAAAACGAAACCCTTATTGAATCACTTTTTTTTTGTCCGGTTCTCTGTCTGTCTGTCAAGACCTTTTATCTCAAGAATGCATAAAGTTCTCGAGTTAAAATCAAAACCAGATACTTAAGTCTGTGATTTTTTTATGTTGGGGAAAAATCAACCCTCTAAAACTACTTAGTCAAAAGTTATGGCAGTTTTTGTACAGAACCCTCGGTGCGCTAGTCTGAATAGCTCTTGGCCGTTTTTTTTTTTTTTTAAGAAACTTTACCAAATACCCAAGCCGTAAAACAGGTAAGAATTTTAATCGAATGGTGTACGAAGAAATGTCAAATCTTATTATTTACACCACACAAACAGAGAAACTGGATGATAGTAGAAATAAAATGAGAATATTTTAATATAAGAAACTTTAATTAACTTGCAAAATATTTTGCACTGGTTTTGATTGTTTAAAAACTCTTTCGAAGTTGTTATAAGAAAATTTTGAACAAATTAAGGGTTACTGACGAAGGCGCTTTGGCGCCAGACAAAAATACAAGATAATTTTATTCTTAAATTCTTCTTCCAAGCTTATTGTGCTGTGCTGGCTGGTTTTGGAAAACCTCAAGCTGCGTAAATGTATGATAAAAAATATAGGTGGCCATTTTGAATTAGGATTGACTTTTTAGCTTTTTTTTTCTTACAAAAAACGTTGCCCCACACTAGGAATTTCTCCTGTATCGTGGGTGCGTTTACAAACATTTAATCTCACATACACAAACAGCCAGACCCGAAACAACTATTTTGTAGGCCATACAAATGTTTGTTCCGTGTAGGAATCAAACTCGCGGCACGCGGCGCAGCAGCTAATCGCTCAGCCACTGCGCCAACCGTGCCAACATGCTATAGGTATATAGCATGCTATATAGCTTAACAGGTATTGGTACCGATTCTAATGAACCACCGGATTAAACTAGACTAATATTTAAATGAGTTACCCAATTTCATCTAATTTTATTCCACGCTATTTTAGTCGAAATTAAAAGTAGTCCGATTAAGCTCTACAAACTCTTTTTTTTGTGAAAAACGTCAATTTCAGAATAGCAAAATTGCATTTTTTTTTAAATTGTGTGACTAAATTATCATTAATACTTAAAAATTAAAATATGGGTAAGTTTTGTCACTTTAAACTATTTCAGAAGAGAAAGTGTCGTTGCACAGGAATAAACAAATTTTAATGATTTTTAGAGTAGTTCTAGTTTAGTTTGTGACATCTTAATCGACACCACAGTTTAATCGGAAACTAACAAGTAAGTTAAATTTAACTATTAAAATTTCATACAGTTCGATAGTTACAGGTCAACTTAAAAAAACTTTTTAGTAAAAAAATAAAACCGACTTCTAAAAAAAACTAAAAACTGGAAAATAACTTTATTTCCGGAAGTCGGTGGCTTTTGTTGGTTTCGTTGACTTTATTGGCCACCGACTTCCGGAAATAAAGTTATTTTCCAGTTTTTAGTTTTTTTTAGAAGTCGGTTTTATTTTTTTACTAAAAAGTTTTTATTTCAACATTTTTAGTTATAGTATTATGATATAATACGCAAACACGGTTAAAAAGTTTTTATTTTTAGCTTTAGTCCCGTCTTAGATACAATTTTTAGTTCCACATCAAGCTATAGATTAAATACTACGTATCTATATTATGCTTTAGTATTAAACCAATTCAGAAATCATATGCATCATCCCCTAGGGGATACAGCTGATACTTGATCTGATGTTTATGTTTCTTAATGACTAGGTGAGGGGTGGGGAGGGGATACGGTCACCCTGCTCCCACTCGCCTGCCTACCCTGGCGAAACCCATACTTATACATGTGATTGCAGCAATCACGGCAGATTTGCTGTCATTTATTAAAGAGTGCCGTTGTATATCACTGAAGATCTATCACCAAATTACTGCGATGACCTTCCAAACCATAGTAGTACCTACATACCATTTTTTGATCATTTGTCTTGGACAGCTTCTAAAATATAATCGACGAATGAGTATATCATCAACGTACACGAAGTCAATCTAATACGTATTATTAAAGATAACTCAAAAACTACTTGTCGGATCTTGATATTTTTTTTATGGGACCAAACGACAACCACCAGCTTTCGAATAAAAAAAGAATCATCAAAATCGGTTCACTCAGACCTGAGTTATGAGGTAACAAACACAAAAAAAAAAAAAAAAAAAAAAAAACATACAGACGAATTGAGAACCTCCTCCTTTTTTTGAAGTCGGTTAAAAAATAAAAAGAAGTAAAATATAAAATAATCTAATATATAAAATTCCCTTGTTACAGTGTTAGTTACCATACTCCTCCGAAACGGCTGGATCAAAATCAATCAAAGTCAATGGAAATTTTGTGTGCATATCAGATAGGTCTGAGAATTCTCCAACATCTATTTTTTATACCCTTCTCTAGAAAAGGAGCTGAACAGCAGGTGATGCCACTGGGCACAGCTAGTAATAATTTATTTATTGACAAAATAAAATCAGTACATTAAATAAATATTCCTTGGGTCTTGAGTTACAACAATAGATTTCGTTTAAACCAAGATAAGCCCTTATTCAAGGTAAAGATGGACGAGGAAAATCAAATGTAAAGGATGATAAAAATAATGGACCATTACAGTAATCTGAGCTCAACAGCTTTTGGGAAATCGTTGAGTTTACTGTCTGAAAGGAACGAGTTCCATATTTAAAAATTACAGACACTACTCACAGTAAAAGAAGTGGTATAAGGGCAAGAGAATTATGGTTATCGTAATAGTACAGACGCCTGCAGGTCAAGCTACCCGAAACTGTCAATTTTTCCCAATGAACCTTGAACCTTAATACTTTAGAAATAAAGTCGAAAATCTATCAAAGACATCTTACAGATTGTAGTAGCTTGATGTGCAGGCGTCTGTACCATTAACATTATTTACGAATGTACAGTGAAGTGCCAATTATTGGGTAACCCCCTTTTTTTCGGACGGAAAAACATCAGACAACTCTGCTCAGGGCGGAACGGACAGAAGTGTCAGATTTTTCTGACTAAAATGAGTCCATGTTCTTTTTTTTTGCCTTTAATATTCAAGAGCCGCGGTTTCCAAACAACCTTAGCAGGAAGTGGCCGTCTGCTTTGCTGACATCTCTTTAAGGCACGTGTGGACCATAATCGCCTAAAAGTTAACACAACAGGGATACCCGAATGATGCAGCCCACTGTACAAGAATGACGATCATCATCAGTGTCAGCATTCTCCTGCCCTTATCCCATTTATGGCAAAGGGACCTTCCAGAGCTACTGCGTGCCGGGGTTGCGGGTTGTTCGAAAAACATAGTCTTTGTTGACAGCTCTTTGAGACGCGCGGAACACTAACGCACCATCAACTCGACCCTTTTTCTCAAGAACGAGAAGGTAGAGGTATCGGGTTTAAATTAAAACCATATTACTTAAGTTTGTGGTCCCTTGGAGCTATGCAAAAATCAACTTTCCGATAAAGATATAGCCGTTTATATGACAAGTTTGTACGGAAAGCTCGGTGCCCGATTCCGATTCTCAAATAAAAAATGGTACATATCAGCAGAATTGAGTAAGACATTCTATCCGAAATTAATGACTGTTCAAAAAAGCATTTAACATTGTGAAGCCTATCTGTCTAGTCCATCTCACACAAACACACGTTAAAGATAAAAACTGCTCCCCACGCATTAGCAGTATGACTGGGAGAATTCCAGCGATCAATAATGACGACGCAAAAACGATGCCCTTATTAATACCGCAGAACAAAAGGCGGTAGGGTAGATAATGCCATATAGATAGGTAGATGCAGAAGGTTGACTACATACAACCTGCCAAAACACACGCACACAGACAAGTTCACGTACAATGAGTGCAAGCGTACTGGAATGTCATTCCATCGGTTATTTTTTGATGTTACATGTCACTTACAGGTCAACTTATGAGTCAGAGGTTGTCTTGCGGCACCGAGAAAGAGGGAACTGCTCTCCATCTCCTCTCGCTCTGATCTACGGACTGAACCAGGGCCAGACGCGAGAGGTCGCCGCGAAGTTGAGGTTGTCAACAAAGCAAACTTGTGCGTGCCTTGAGAGCAAGCCAGTTTTTAAACAGAATGACTACACGTTTAGGACACATCTTGGCTTAGTTAGGGTGTTATCGAGAATGTTCTCAATCGGAACGAGAGTGATTCGACTGAAATCGGAGCATAAATTTTATAGAGCCATTTAGTGAGAGATCTTAAATAGTTATTTAGCTCATGTTTTCTCTTAGACGTGTTTCTCTGAGAATCTTGTATTTTTTTTTTTACAGTGGTGAACGAAGTAACGGTTATTTTCAGTACAGGCTTAGTTATATTTATCGATCTCCGACTCACTTAAACTACGTGCACTAGAGTGTCTTAGAAAAATGAACCCTGAAGTCTATAAGCAATAATGTTCATTTTACATTAATTCACAATCGAAATCTAAAAACCCGCGATTGTCACTTGTTTTAGATCACCGTACGTACGCGTCTATGTGTGGGTGTCTGTCCTTGGATGTTGTATGCAGCCAGCCTTCTGTACGTGTCTATTTTGTGGTAGTTAATATAAGAATAACCCATAGATCGAGTGTTTTGGTCCATTGATTGCCCTTTCCTTAGTTGGTTATTGTGGTACCTCTGCCACAATTGAAATTCAAATTCGGAACTCGCACCGCTGTTGTTTACACTTAGAATAAAAAAGTTTGGTTTGGTATTAATTTGGGAATGTTAGACTTTGTGTCCTTCTGCAGCAAACAACATGTTGTAACGTAAACGAACTTTGTATGTCAAGAGAAGGTATATCTCTTCCTACTAATATTATAAACGCGAAAGTTTGTGAGTATGGATGTATGTTTGATCTTCTTTCACGAAAAAACTTTTAAACCGATCTTGATGAAATTTGGCACTAAAGTAGATTTTAGTACTTAGTCTAAAATAATACATAGGCTACTTTTTTATCTCATGTGGGTGAAGTCACGGGCGCCAGCTAGTCCTTACTAGTATATACATATAATATTATAAAAGCGAAAGTAAGTTTGTTTGTTACCTCTTCACGCTTTAATAGCTAAACCGATTTTGATGAATTTTTGTACAGATATAGTTGGGACCCTGAAGACGGACATAGGCTATCTTTTCAAAAAAGATTGAGATATGTGGGAGACAGAGGGAAAAAAGGGAAAACTTAGCATTGCTATTACAATAAATAAGGCACTAGGGCAAAAACTACAGGTGGCAGGTACCTGTAAATCAGGAAAGGGGAACTGTGTAACCCCAAATTTAATGCGAGCGAAGCCGCGGGAAAAAGCTAGTAATATATAAAAATAACAAAACATAATACCTCCTCTTCCCATATTTCGCCAGATGAGTTCCAATGAAGACGATTCTTTTGACAGCAACCAAAACCAATTTCAGAAATGCGATTGCTAACTAAGAAATAACTAATAGGAAATTAAATTAGTTCACTGAAGTGTAAATGAGATATAAAATAATATATCTAACGACAGTCAGGATAAGATTCTTATTTTTTTGTGGTTAATGCTTAATTAAAGTTTTTATGTCATACTAGCTAATCACGCGGCTTTTCCCGCGTGATTTCGAAAAAAATGTTTCCTATGTGTTATTCCAGTCTATAATCTATAATCTACCTCTGTGCCAAATTTCATCAATATCCGTTTAGCTGTTTTGACGTGAAAGACTAACAAACATCGATACATCCATCCATCCTCACAAACATTCGCACTTAAAATATTAGTAGGATATAAATTGGCTTTACATGCCATCCAAAAAAAATGTTGATAGGCCGTGTTCGCGTTCCAAGCACGCCTCAAAAAGATATCAGAACAGCAGAGGGGCCTTCCAGGGTCACTGTCAGCCGGCGTGGCGGGTTTTTCAAGAGAACATAATTATATAGCTTTTAGTCAGTAAAAGTGTGACACTCCCCCGCTCCACCTTAAGCGAGGGAAGTTATTTGATGATTTCCCGTCCGAAAAATATACATAAAAAAACACGCATAGTTCGTTTCATAGCTAAGTCTTCATTTGCCGTGGAAGATAATATTTATATACAACTAGCTGTGCCCAGCGGTTTCACCCGCTGCTCATTTATGGGTATGAAAAATAGATGTTGGCCGATTCTCAGATCTACCCGATATGTACATAAAATTTCGTTTAAATCGGTCCAGCCGTTTCGGAGGAGTATGGAAACGAAAACTGTGACACGAGAATTTTATATATTAGATGAGCATATGAATCAGAAACATCAGAGGTTCTTGTCTTGAGTTTGTACTCATGACCGTTTGTTCTTGGCAGTCAGACGGTCATAGCATTAATCTATCTGAAAAAACAATAATCTGATATAATTTGTGTCCACATGGGATGACAAACTAATAATGCTTTACTAATTAAACGAATACTGCTCATTACAGAAACTGATAAGTCAGCATACCAATAATTTGACGACACGTTAGGCGCAGTTGCTGAGCGATCGACTGCAGCGCTGTGTACCGCGGGTTAGATGGCACGGAACAAACTTTTGTATGACCTTTTTTATGTAAAAAAAACGTTTCCCCACACTAGGAATTTCTCCTGTATTGTGGGTGCGTTTACAAAGATATAAACTCACATACACAAACAGCTAGACCAGAAACAACTATCTGTAGGCCATACGAATATTTGTTCCGTGCGGGAATCGTACGACACGCAGCGCAGCAGTCGATCGCTCAGCCGCTGCGCCAGCCGTGTCGTCATGACCTACAGGTAATTGTTCCGGGTCTGGCTGTTTGTGTATATGAGTTTAAATGTTTGTAAACGTACCCACGATACAGGAGAAATTCCTAGTGTGAGCAACGTTTTTAATTTAAGGTCAATTTTTATTTTTTTATTTAAGGTTTCTCATTAATGAAAATGTGACTAATTAAAAGAAAACTTTAACTCCACTTTGTCAAGCTAAAGTAATGTAATTGCCAAATTACAAAACGATGTTCGGAGTAATTTCCAGAAAATAGACTTAGAACCAATGAAAATAGTTTGGCTTAATGCCAGCAGTACAAGTAAATATTATATTGATTATTTATATTGAGGAAACAAAGATATATAAAAAGCTGCTGAGCGATCCACTGCTGCGTTGCATGTCACTGGTTTGATTCCCACACGGAACAAAAATTTGTATGGCTTACAGATAGTCGTTCTGGGTCTGGCGTATGTGAGTTTAAATGTTTACAATCTCACCCATGATACATAAGAAATTCATATTGGGAAACACCAGTCTTAAAAAAAAGGTTTTTTTAATAAATCGAGCCACACACTTTTCAGTAGCAACCACGTTGTTAGCTGACAATCTGAATTATGGCAAAGGGCTCCCCCCTTTTTAACCAACTTCAAAAAAAGGAGGAGGTTCTCAATTTGTCGAAATCTTTTTATTTCATTAGATCTATTTATTTATTTTTAGATTTTAATAAAAACAGGAAAACGCAAGAACACTGAAGGCAGTTGCAAAATTCAACATGAAAAGGGAAAATGAAAATACGACACAGAGCGCGTGCGAAAAGTTTTTAATAAGATCTCCGGCTTCTTTGAAGATGTAAGGTACTTGTTCAAGATTAAAATTCGATGAGATTATTACTTGGTACGAATCATCAATATTTTGGACCGACATTCTCGCACGATTGAAAATAAATATTTTTCAAAAAAAATGTTTGAAGTCGACCCTTTTAATCTATTTGGCGCAGTTTTTTTTATATATTTATTTATAGAAATTTTATAAAACAAATTGTAGAACTGTGTTCACAGAAAACTCGTAAAGATGCTTTTAACCAGAATATGTTTTGAATCTTACATAAAAAACCGGACAAGAGCGATTCAGACTAGCGCACTGAGTGTTCCGTACAAACATGCATCATTCATTACCTAAACGCGTACCTGAGGAAAAGACTTTTCTTTTTTTTACCTTCACGTGTTCTCAAGATGAAAAAAAGGGTCCTGACAGACAGACGGACAACAAAGTGATTCAATAAGGGTTCCGTTTTTCCCTTCTGAGGTACGCAACCTTGAAAACAACCAGATGCATAACATGTCATGCACTCATTATTTTTGCCATACCAACATTTAGAGTTTTACT
Source organism: Ochropleura leucogaster (assembly GCA_958449745.1). Lineage (NCBI taxonomy): Eukaryota > Metazoa > Arthropoda > Insecta > Lepidoptera > Noctuidae > Ochropleura > Ochropleura leucogaster. Next base: position 8,748,566 of record OY288224.1, on the reverse strand, counting down.
TAAGGAGATAAATGTTGCTGCACATAAATTGGGATAAGACTGGAAGATTGAGGACTCATCAAATAACTCCGCCTGGAGCGGGGGAGTGGAAAAAAAACGTACAACAAACACACCCATGTTACTTCTATAGCCTTTTATGTTCCGGGGCCGCGGTATCTCTTTCGAACAACCCGCAACCCCGGTTGACGATGGCTTGTGACCACAAAATAGAAGAGAAAACAAATGTGTCGCCTCGAAATTGCTTCAAATGTTATGTCCGTTTTTTTTTTAACTTACATAAATGGTCTGTGGCTACTAGAATCTGCCATGTTTATTAGTCAAACCAGAAAGCACTGTATTAAACAACAGCCATCCTAAATTCCACAACCAAAACTGTTTATGTATTACCTAGAGCATCGACACATGAGCTCTTTTCAACCTTAATACTCAGAGCATAAGGGTGAAAATTGGGCAGGCGGTGGTGTCTTCGATGGTATGAGTACCTATTGAGGAAAATTTTATAGCCTCTAGCTTTGTATCTACAAAAAGCTGTTGCTTAAGCGTAATTCCTAAACCAAACGTGATACAAAAAAAAAGCTTTTTAAAAGTGCGACAATCTTGACGTTCACTCCCATCGGAATTCCGTTCACGCCATAAGGAAAAAACGTCCAAAATTACTCTTTCGCAACTAAATCTTTTATGTAAATTTCTATTGCTTTTCGCACCAAAATCTTTCCCCGGAGATAACTAAGATACCTTCAGCTACGTAAGGCTGGAGGCACACTGCGAGGACGTTCGCTTGGTTCCGCTTTCTGTGTAGTAAAGTGACTCACTTACTGTTATTTTGTTAAGTGCCATAGTCTTGATTTTGGCCACCGTGGTTGCCGAATGCAGCAGCTTAGCGGTTGCTTCTGTGGCAACCACGGTTACAAAACCACTTGAGAGGGTAGTTCAAAGCGTGATGCATAGGTTAGTTATAAATTGTGGCAATTGTCCTGCATTCTCAATATTAACTTCCCAGATTTTTAATATAGTTATTGAAAGAAAAAAAATTAAGTTTATAAAAATGCCTCTAAACTCCAATTTTCATACAGGAGTTCGGTTTTTTCATAAATACGTTATTAATTTATAAGGTAAACTTGTTAAATATAACGCGTAGACTCATTTCCTTTTAGGCCGCAGGTTATCAAATCGTCACCTTTATAAAATATGCGTCCTTCATCTTGTAGACACGCCGTGATGAGTCATTTACGAATTTATTTATTTTTATAAAACAGAAGAGCACAAAAATACTGGTTATTTCAGAAAACATTCGTTACGGCAGACCTGTGTGAGGAAAAAAAGTGCTTTAAATTAAGCAAGAGCAAACTCAATAAAATTAATTACCAACAATTTGATGAGTTAGCAGTTATATTTTTCATGCCAAATGGTAGAATGTACCTGGAACAAAAATAATTAAAATGAGTTACGAAGTCTATAAGAAATCACATGGAACTAAGGTAATATAATTTGTGTGAGTTACGATAAATAATCGTTTTCCAGTCTAGCCTGACAAAGCTGAATACCAGTATTTTACATGTAGCGACTGCTGTACAAACTGGGTTGTGGAGGTCAGATATTTTGACGACACGGTTGGCGCAGTGGCTGAGCGTTCGACTGCTGAGCTGCGTGTCGCGGGTTCGATCCCCGCACAGAACAAATATACCTATGTATGATTTCAGTTTGTAGTTGTTTCGGGTCTGGTTGTTTGTGTATGTGAGTTTAAATGTTTGTAAACGCACCCACGTTACAGGAGAAATTCCTAGTGTGGGGTAAAGTTTTCTTAATCAAAAAGAAACAAAATAAAAAAAGAAAGTGAAAACTCTTGTGTCGTGAAAAGTCTTTCAAGGGTTTTCGTATCTAACCTCCAAAAGTCTGACAAGAAATCCCTTGTCAGATTTTTGACCCACTGTAAAGACTGTCAAAGATCTACAAATGATAGTGAGAATAGCGGCTTTTTTTTCTGGTGGGAAATCATCCAATGACTGTCCCCGCTCTAGGCGGAGCGAGGGACTTGTACTGACTAAAACCCATCCATGTTTCTTCTGTTGCCCTTTACGTTCCGGGGCCGCGGTATCTCTTTCGAACAACCCGCAACCCCGGCAGGCGGAGGCTCTGGCAAGCCCCTCTGCTTGTGACAACAGTGAGAACAGCGGCTTAACGCGCTCTCCGAGGCATCGAGGTAACTCGGTATGCAATGTAATCTACCTGTCGCAGCCACGACGTGTTAGCTATTTTTATTTTGTCCGTATACATGTTTTGGAAATGTTTGTGATGCTTTGCATGTTTAATGTTTATTTTTTGTTATTTTACGTACTCGTCATAAAATGCGATATTATTTTTGTTCTTTAATAAAACGTTGCCCACACTAGGATTTTTTCCTGTATCGAGGGTACGTTTACAAACATTGAAACTCATACACAAACAGCCAGACCCAAAACAATTACCTTTAGGCCATACAAATATTTCAAGATTACAAATCGAATCCTCGACACGCAGTGCAGCAGTCGATCGCTCGGCCACTGCGCCAACCATGTCGTCGTTTCTTTCTTTCAATGGGTGGCCACCCATCCACGGACATACCTTAGCAAGCACGACTTAACTTAACGACCAGGATGGCTGTTATAAGGGTATGAACTATATTAACTGAGTAAGTAATATACGCATATAGGGGACGATAAAGCCATTAAACTACACTACAAAGAGAAACGATTTGTTTTTTGTTTGTAATGGATAAACTCCAAAACGAATAGACCGATTTTAACCATTTTTTCACAAATAGGAAGCTACATTATCAGGACATACACACGCACACACATAACATAGGATATACAAGATTACGCTACTACCCACGGGAGCGGGGCTAAAGAAGCTGGTGAAACCGCGCGAGGCAGCTACTAAATACATAAAATGCAATAAAAGAAACATTGCATTCTTCTCTACTTAGTACAAAGCGACCTGTGTGAGTACGCCCTTAGAATTTTTCGCCAAGCATTAATCCAGTTTTTATTACAATTCGTAGAGCTATCAAAGGTAGAAGATTAAATTGCTTGTGTGACGACTAGCAACTTTATTGGCCAATAAATTTGGACGGAGATATTTTTATTAAGAGCGCAAATATTAAAGAGATTACCTTGTAGGTTGTAAACGTGGATTGGTTTGGAATAGTCTTGGTTATCAAGTCAATCTAATAGTTTTTATTTTTTTTACACGCCTTTACTAGCTTGGCATTTGTTAGGCACAAGTCCACCTTAAGTTTGACTCGTAGAAAATGCCCAAGGCCTTTCTTTTTGGGTTGTGAAATCATCAAATCACTTCCTCCGCTTAGGGCGGAGGAAGTGATGATAGAAGGAACATGGGTGGGTTTTAGCCAGTACAAGTCTGACCCCCCCGCTGCGCCTAGAGCGGGGGAAGTAATTATTTGATGAAGCGCATAAAAGGGTCATCGTTCTAGGCCTGCCGAGGTTGTGGGTTGTTCGAATTAGTAAAGGGAAAAAGAAGGAACATGGGTGGGATTTAGACAGTACTAGTCCGACAGTCCCCCAAAAAAAGCCTCTGTGGCTGCTATAACGAAAAACTCAAAAACACTTTCCGAACTCATAAATCGAACCCAAGTCCTCGCATGCTACAGTTTACACACCTGAGGTCCTTAGTTCAAAGCCAACAAGGCATTTCCTACTCTTTTAATACAAATACTTTTATTTAATAATAGCTGTTCCACGCGGTTTCACCCCCCCTGCTCAGCACCTGTTGGTCGTAGCGTGATGTTATATAGCCTATAGCCTTCCTCAAGAAATGGACTATCCAACACTAAAAGAATTTTCCAATTCCAACCAGTAGTCCCTGAGATTAGCGCGTTCAAACAAACTCTTCAGCTTTATAATATTAGTATAGATTGTTGTGCGCTACGCAAGACCAATCAGTCTATCTTCAAAACACAGATACTCCATGTGGACTGCTACATAGAATTCATTGAACTGAACGTAATTAGCGAAATAGGGCACTATCACTAGGAACTAGATGTTACTGATGCAACTATGTGCGTCTGATTAGCTTATGTATCTTTTATCAATAAACTAGGTACCGGTCCTTCGAGATAATCAAGGACCTTTGAGATAAAAATTAGGCAATAGAAGTAGCGAGTAGTTGTAAGAATTATATTTTGCCCGCGGCTTTGCTCGTGATAAATTCGGTATAACACAGTACATGCTACCTGCAGTTTTTGCTCTTGCGCCTTATTCATTTGTAATAGCAACGCTAAGTTTTCTATTTACTTCCCTCGTTCTCCCTCATATCCCGCTTTTTTTTTAAAAGCCTTAGCTTAGCTTTAGCCTATGTTCGTCTCCTGGTTCCCAACTATCTCTGTACCAAAATTCATTAAAATCGGTTTAGCCATTACGGCGTGAAGAGGTAATAAACAAACGAACTCACTATCGCTTTTATAATATTAAGTAAGGAAGTAAGGATTATTGAGAAGATAATATGACATAATACTTTTAAGAACACTTCTATAATCTTCAAAAAATTATGCAGAACTATACGTGAATGTAGTGTCCCACATTTTACCTTATGAGACTTACCCCCGAATACTGAAACGTCACTTAAAATTTGAGGGCTGCTTAACATTTGAGCAGCTCTTAAACTTTAGATTTTGTATCGTCAAGCGTCACTTTTGAGTATCTGTTAAATTTAAGTCGTACTTAAATTTTGAGTGACGTTTCAGTATTCGGGGGATAAAATCAAAATCATTTATTTCAATTAGACCATAAAGGCACTTTTGAATGTCAAAAAAAAAAACAAAATGTTAAAGCTACAGTCCCGGTCACAAGACATAATAACTTGTGAAAGTATTGTAGTTGCCCATTCCAAAGCGTTGATCTCTGTGGAGAAGAATGGGCAAGAAACTCCATTATTGACACTATTTTAAATTTGAATAATATTCAAATCATATCAATGTCAATCATAATTGACAAAGATATATTAAAGCTCATTAAAGTTACGTGTGACGTCACTTGTTGCGAAAAAATGCAGCATCGCGTGACGTTTTTACAAGTCCCTTATTGGAACGAAGTTCCTTATCGCGCGTTGTGAAAGGGGGCTAGACGGAAAAAAATCTTACGAAAAGTTGTCACGACACTTTTTGCTATAGTAAGCTATTGTAAGCTGTGCGGCGTCGCATGTTTCTCTGTCTGTCTGTCTGTCTCTCTCTCTCTTATAGAAAGCAAGCCAGATATTTTTATTTCTATAGGAACTTCGTTCCATCCGGGTGTCCCTTGACACCTCTAAATTTTCTTTTTTTTTGCATAATCTAAAAGACGGACTATATAGAATATACTCTAGAAACTACCCTATTATGAAATAGTTTTAACGCTAAATCATTTTTTAAGGGTTACCTATCTCAAAAAGAATATAATGGCACAACTTGTGACCCACGGATGCGCCTCAAGTTAAAGGGGGAAATATATAAAGTCCGTGATTAGACCTGTTGTACTGTACGGGTCAGAAAGCTGGGCTAAATAATAAAAAAAATGGAATCTAGCCTATTCTCTCTATAATATTATTCCATGATGACATAGTTTCAGTCCTAAACGTAGCTTCACCTAAGTTTCTTAATGGAAGCTTCTAAATTGCTTTCTAATACTCGCTGTGGCACGTAGTTCCAAAGTAAACGAGATCAATACAACTAATGAAGGCAATATAGGAAGGCTTGTTATAAACCTGCTAAGGTCAAACCGACACTGAATAGAAAACCATGACGCTCGTAGTCCTCAGAGAGATAGGCAGAGGTAATGTTTCAGAAGGTATGAAGAGTGAAAAATATACATGACTAGCTGGCGCCCGCGGCTACACTCGCGTGATGATAAAAAAAGAGGGTCTCATGTGGTATTCCAGACTATAATCTACCTCTGTGCCAAATTTCATTTAGATGAGTTCTGCCGTTTTGACGTGAAAGAGTAACAAACATCCACACATGCTCATAAACATTCGCATTTATAATATTACTAGCTTTCGCCCACAGCTTCGCTCGCGTAACTATAAACAGCTACCCAACCAAGACGTCTTAAACAACAAAGAACTTATTCCAGTGAGGGAAAGAGACAGAGCTATGCAGGGTGTCTAGCACCATCTCTTTCCCACACAGAAAAATGTACCTACTGCTATAAGATGTCATGGTAACCCTACAGATCCTAAACTGTTATAAAGTGTTCCGTTATTGAAAATCAAATACAATATGATTTACATTGAAAACAACTAAATCCCCTTTTTCTTTGCACTATGATATTTATTCATATAGTTCCAATGCACAAACAGATTCGGAACTACCCTTTGTAGGTTAAGCAAATGTTTGTTCCAAAGTGCCAATTGAGTAGTCGAATGTTGGACTGTAACTGGGGCAGCAGTAAGCTTGAGATTAGAGGCTGTTGAAATTCAAAACTTGCCGGAATCTTAGCTCCGTACACAGAATAGTGCAGAAGGTTTCGCATACATGGACATACTTCACGTACGGTAAGTACTGACAGTAAATACGCTTTTTGTTTTTTTTTTGCGCATTAGAAATCATCAAATAATTTCCTCCGCTCTGGGTGGAGAAGGGGGAGTGTCAGACTGTTACTAACTAAAACCCACCTATGTTCCTTTTATTGCATTTTAAGTTCCGGAGCCGCGGAATCTCCTTTAAACAACCCGTTTGCCCAAACCCTGGAGTCCGTTTAATGTAGCAGTTTTGTACACGGTGTATACTAGTTCCTTATTTTTTGTAGAAATTTGTAGAAAATTTCAAAGAACAAATGACAGTTTTCTTAAAATAAAAAAACAATAATAACGTTACGCACCCCCACGCTGGGAATTTCTCAAATATCTTTTGTTTTTAGTGCAAATAGTTGTTAACTTGATTTGATTTGGCATGTTTTAATTAAACTTTTATAATTTAGGAATGTTATTTATTTCAAAAGAACATTTGTTAAGTTGCTTTTCATAATCAGTAGTGAACATTCTAATTTGATTAAATTTATACGAACATATAAAACACAGTATCAATTTGATAAAAAAAAAATTTGAGGTGTCAAGGGACACCCGGATGGAACGCAGTTCCTGTAGAAATGAAAATATCTGGCTTGTTTTCTATAAGAGAGAGAGACAGACAGACAGACAGTAAAACATGCGACGCCGCACAGCTTACAATAACTTACTATAGCTAAAAGTGTCGTGACAACTTTTCGTAAGAATTTTTTCCGTCTAGCCCCCTTTCACAACGCGCGATAAGGAACTTCGTTCCAAAAAGAACGATGTATTTATTTATTCAGTTTATTACATTCAAAATACTAAAATAATCGTTACTCGGCTTTTATGTAACAAAAAAAAAATAGATTTTTATCTCAATAAATATTTGATTTACAATATGCTAAAAACGTCAATTTCATAATAGTGAGATAGTCATTTTCTCTAAATTCAGATACTAAACTATAATAACTAAGCAAGATAGCCAGTTTCTCTAAATTGGTGGAATAAACTAATATTAATGCTGTCAAACTATAATATATAATTGTACCATTTTAAGAAATTTCAGAAGAGCAAACGTCGTTTGACAGCAATGAACACATTTTTGTGTTTTTTTTTTGAGTAGTTTTATTTTAATTTGTGACAACAGAATCACCTTTATCATTGAAAACATATGGTCCCCCCACACCCTGCTAGAACAAACTTCTACACTATCCTGCTTACATAATTCATAGGAGTTTTGTGTCCGGGGCTGCGGGTCCGGTGGAACGTACCGTCGAAACGACCAGTACTACACACTTGAACTTTTTGTAGAATAAACGTAGGTACTAAACGGTTTATTCCGTCCATTTTAACATACGTCTTATTAAAGTACACAAAAAATAAACTTAAGAGGTGTCAAGGGACACCCGGATGGAACGAAGTTATTATTTATTATGTACATAAAACCTGTATGCACTGACTAAAAATAATCGTCGCGACACCACACTGTTCAATGCGAAGAAGAAAGACGAAACGAAAATAACTAACTTGCTTTCCATGAGAGAGAGAGAGAGAGACTGAGAAACACGCGCAAGCTGCACGGCTTACAAAAATAGAAAAAAGTGTCGCTACAACTTTTGGTCTTATTTTTTCGTCTAGCCCAATTTCAAAACGCGCGATAAGGAACTTCGTTCCAAAAACCTTTAAAAAATACAACAACAATAAAAAAAAATTGCCGATATGACAAACAGGGTTCAAGCTGTGGAAAGGGATCCAGGGTAAGGAATCTTCTAACAATATGAATCCAAGAGTACTGTTTTCTGTATAAGGCGAGTATAAGGGCCTCCTAAGGTATACAGATACCCTGCCGGGGTTGCGGGTTGCTCGAAAGAGATACCGCGGTCCCGGAACGTAAAGGGCAATAGAAGGAACATGGGTGGGTTTTAGTCAGTACAAGTCTGACGCTCCCCCCGCTTCGCCCAGAGCAGGGGAAGTTATTTGATGATTTCTCACCCCAAAAACAAAATGGGTATACAGGTACGACTATCGACACAATGATCACTGAGTCCACAATCCACGTGTCGACAGTTTAATAGTTTTTTATTATTATTTGTTTGCGTATATCAAACAGTTAATAAAACTTTCAACGTTCACTTCTGACAGTTTTTCTCGGGGAAGCTTGTTAGTCTTGTTTAAAAAAGTCGAGATATTTTCGTCTAGGTTTATTTTACGATTTAACTAGCTTTTGCCGCGGTTTCGCTCGCGTTAAATTCGGTATAACACAAATCTGCTACCTACAGTTTTTGCTCTTGCGCCTTATTGGTTTGTAATAGCAACACTAAGTTTTCCCTTTTCTTCCCTCGTTCTCCCTCACATCCCACTTTTTTTGGAACGAAGTTCCTTATCGCGCGTTGGGAAAGGGGGCTAGACGGAAAAAAATCTTACAAAAAGTTGTCACGACACTTTTTGCTATAGTAAGCTATTGTAAGAGATAGTTGGGAACCAGGAGACGGACATAAGCTAATATTTTTTTGAAAAATGTGGGATTTGAGGAAGAAAGAGGGAAGAAAAGGGAAAACTTGGCGTTGCTATTACAAATTAATAAGGCGCAAGGGGAAATGTGTTACCCCAAATTTAACGCGGACAAAGCCGCGGGCGAAAGCTAGTCTAATATATAAAATTCTCGTGTCATAATTTTCGTTCCCATACTCCTACGAAACGGCTCGACCGATTTAAACGAAATTTTGTGTACATATCGAGTAGGTCTGAGAATCGGCTAACATCTATTTTTATAGCCCTAAGTGTGCAATGGGTGAAACCGCTGGGCACAGCTAGTAATATTATAAAAGTGAAAGTGAGTTTGTTTGTTTGTTACTTCTTCACGCCAAAATGACAAAACCGATTGTGATAAATTTTGGTACAGAGATAGTTGGGACCCTGGAAACGGACATAGGCTAATACAATTGAGAAGAAAAAGAAAAAGGAAAGAAAAGGGCAGACAAAGTTATTTTTTTTTCGATCATCACGCGGTTTAAAGTTAGCATTAGCCCAAAGTAACTATGCCACGCGGACGAAGTCGCTGGCGGAAGCTAGTTAATAAATAAAGAAACGGCCACGGGTAGTAAATGAATAAAGATATGGCCGTTGCCGGGTTGATTTTTTCACATCTTCAAGAGACCACAGATTTAAGTGGTATGGTTGATACACAAACACACACACACTTATTCTAACCACATTTATACTCAAAATTTTCCTTACGACGTTTTGTTCATGGATCCACATCACATTCCCCAATCACTACACAATTTGTTAGTCACCAGTGCCACTTTCAGATAACGAGTGTATTTCGATTTACACAATCTTCAGCGAACTTGGGAACAATGCCATCTGATACAAGTTGATTCATGAAAACAACAATCAAATTTATCAAAACATCATCGTGTTTACACAAATAGCTGGTTCTTGTTCGGAAAACGCTCTGATATTTACTTAGATATGCATACGAAAACTTTTACGAGAATACTTTTTGTTGATAAAAACGGAAGATGGGGCAACTTCCATTTGGAAGTCGAAAGTAAAAAGGGCGGGGAATGTTAACAAACTATCTATTTATCATTTGCGCAATGCGGAATTTAATGAAAAATAGTTTCGGGTGAATAAAATGGGAAGAAATGAGGTGTGTAATGAGATATGGAAGAGAAAGAATTGCTGCATTTAGAGGTATGAAGAACAGGGTGTAAAGTTCTTCATCCTCTATGGAAAAAGGAGGATCCTCCGACCAGACGGGTGTTGTGTCTGGTGGGCCACTGCCCGACAGTTGTTTGTCGGGCGCTCGTATATGTATATGCTAACTTCGCGTACAACTTTGCTTGCGCGATGTAGGAATCTTGCCGTTAGTTCTTCAGTGGCTGGATAGATGGCGCTGTATGCCACTTGCATCTTTGTGTCGCTACACTGCACAAAACCTAAATAAATTGGGCTAAAGACTGGAGAATGTAAAGCAGAGGAGCCAACCAGGGCCACTGTTAACCGAGTTCCAGATTGTTCGAAAGAGCTACCGCGGCCCCGGTACAAAAAGGGGAGGAAGAAATAATATGGATGAGTTTAACTGAGTAAAACTCTGACACTCCCCCTTGCTATGCTCAAGGCCAAAAGGATGATGAAAGTTTGAACGAAGAATTGTCTTCTTAGAATCAAAGGCCGGTTTAAAGTACTTCGGTAATCAAAATAGTCTCCGCGAAGTTGTCAGTAACACCAGGTGGTAATGGCCTTTGTCCAGAGCTGGGCTGGATTGTATAATATTCGGGGCTGTCTTCTCATACTTAAGTACTAACGCTGTAACAACAATATTTTAAAACCATGTGATTTTAAACCAGAAGCCGTGAAGGTTTTTCTTCATAGGTGCGTCCTTTTCTTTTATTTTGTAAATTCTAATACATATTTTGATTTACACCCATACGCAAATACGTGCATTGCATTGTGTAGAATTGCAGATACCACCCCGTTATATAATACAATACAAATGGGCAAATATTTTCTTGAGAGTAAGTTGGCCAATATCATCTTAGAACATGTATTTTATGCACAGTCATCATCTCCTAAAGGGGTTAAAGGCAGCGGTAATTCGTGCGGAAGAGCGACGTTTTTGCCGATGGTATCTAATTTTATGATCAGGAGCACTGTTAGTATTTCACAGGAGTAGATCGTGGCTAAATAATAGCATCTGCTCAAGTCAATCTCTAGGTTAAACCGCGCTTGCCTAGGTTGGTCTGTCAATGGGTGACTACCCGTTACATACCAAGTTTCCTCCGTGCCTCGGAAAGCACGTTAAGCTGTTGGTCCCGGTTGTCATTTGTAGATCTTAGACAGTCGTTACAGGTAGTCAGTGTCCCGAAAGTCTGACAACCAGTCTTACCAAGGAGTATCGTATTATCCAGTACTAATTGGATTATGGAGGTCAGACAGGCAGTCACTCCATGTAAAATACTGGTATTCAGCTGCATCCTGTAACACTGGAAGCCGACCCCAACATAGTTGGGAAAACCACTGTATTCCACAAATTTTTAAATAACTGCCGATCTTGTCAAAATATTGTGTGCAGAAAGTCATGATTTTCCAGCCCTTGTCCCATTCTATTTGGGGTCTGTGCAACAAGTTTTTATCTTCCATTCTCCCCTATCAAACGTCACGGCATCATTTAATCCTTCTTGTCTTCTTTATGTCTTTCATTACACAATCCATCCATCTTGTCTTTTGTCTTCCTCATCGTCTCCATCCGTCAACATTTAGATCACTCTTTTAGTCACATGTGATTCGTCCCGCCTTATTACATGGCCATACAAAGACAAACGACTCTATGTGTGCAGTAAGTAGTAAAACCTTATTACTGTTTTATATTTATCATCATTTTCCTGCCCTTGTTCCATTCTATTCAGGTCGGCGCAACACGTTTTTCTCATCCATTCTTCTCTATCAAACGTAACGGCATCATTTACTCCTTTCTCCTTCATATCATTCCTTACACAATCCATCCATCTTTTCTTCAGCCTTCTTCTCGCTCTCCGTCCACCAACAATCAGATCCATCGCTTTTAGTAACATGTGCTTCGTTTATTATATTCATGTTTATTTATAATTTGAAAATGATATAACAGTGGAATACTAGCTAAGAACAAAGATATAATCCAAATTAATTTTCCATTAATCCCGACGAAATAATCCATTAATCAATATTGAGTTAATTTAATATTCGCATCGCGATCTGATCGAAGTTCACCACAATTACAACATTCAGTGGTTTTAGTTATCATCAAGTTCCTCTCCAACTGAACCCACAGAATTAGTTTTAAATAGGTCATGCCCGTGACGCGGTAGTGCCCGCTTTTTTTTCGCCGATGGGAAATCATCGGGGAGAGTACAAGTCTAGCACTTCCCCCGCTCCGCCCAGAGAGGGGAAAGTTATTTGATAATAAATATCTTGGGACAACTCACACACGGCTATCTGATCCCAAGCTAAGCAGAGCTTGTGTTATGGTAACGAGACAACTGATATACATACTTATATAATTTATAAATACATACATACTATAGATAAATCACACCCAGACACAGAACAAGCAATCATGCTCATCACACAAAGTTTCTCCTGGGTGGCAATCTAACCCACAACCTCCGGCTTAGCAGTCAGGGCCACTAACCGCTAGACCTACAGGCCCTTTGATGATTTCCCACCCCAAAAAAGGGCGCATCGTTACTCATTCCATAACAAAAATGTCAATTATTCCACGTACTTACCTGAAAATTCAACTGCACAAACAAACAAAGATCACTACTACTTCCATTCCACGAAATTGCAACAAAACATCCCCATTTGCTTCCCCATTCAAATTATTATTCGAAAATGCGAGTGTAATTCTAAATCCTTTTAATTGGAGTGGAATTTAGTTTTCTATTTCTGTAATTTTGGTTAGGTACAATTTCATTCCAATATCTGCTTCGATATTAAGTTTTGATCAACATTCCATTTGTTTCTAACTACACTAAGTTATGCATTCATTAATGCATGAACGAAAGTGCATTGGAAATTCAACGTTTTGCTGTGTGTGTTAGAGTGCAAACTCGAGCAGCATTGCATTTTAATGCATTCACACTGCGTAGAATATTATGGACGCCAGCTTTAAATCTATAAGGGCTCGTTCCTAAACAATTGATAAATGTTATTATTCTGTAGCTGACTTTTTAAATGACACTGACGTATAAACTGTATAATTTAATTCATTGACATCCCTTATTATCTAAGTAAGTACTAGTTTTATTTTATTTTTAGGGTTCTGTCCCTGAAAAGGAAAAAAAAACTGAACCCTTATTTGATCACTTTGTTGTCTATTAGTTTTTCTTTGTGTGAAAAATACTAAAATGCAAAAAAACACGATTTCCGAAAAAAAAAATACTTGAGAGGTGTCAGAGGATACCCGGATATATAGTATACACTCAACAAAAATAATCGTCTCGACACCACACTGTTCAATGCAAAATAGAAAGACGAAACGAAAATAACCGGCTTGCTTTCTATAAGAAAGAGAGAGACAGATATACAGAGAAACACGCGTACGCCACAGGGCTTACAACTATAGCAAAAAGTGTCGTTACAAGTTTTGGTCTTAAGCAAATAAGTGTCGTGACAACTTTTGGTCATAATTTTTTCCATCTAGCCCCCTTTCGCAACGCGAGATAAGGAACTTTATTAAAAAAAAACTAATAAGTGGAAAATGCTTTCAAATCAAATCGTATTCCTTGTCAGGAATACGAAAAAAAAACGTAGTTATATCGAAAAAAAAATATAAATAAAAGGTTTGCTGTTGCGAACCATTTCATTTGATACCCATATCATGGGAGTGGATTTCAAATAGCCAGTCCGCCATCTTGGGGAGGCTGCCATATTGGATTTGTAATGACGTTTCTTTGCTGACTAGCTCACACACGACACACCCTCTTCCCTGTCTTCGACTAGGATAAAATTTTGCACACGCTCTGATTTCTGATGACAATACATGACTATGTGTGAGAACGTGTGCAAAATTTCATCCTAATCGAAGACAGGTAAGCGGGTCAAATTAAGATTCCAAGATTTTCTTACATACAGTACGGCCAACAAGAAGCGATACCAATTGTAAACAAAACCCATGCTAAAGCCCCATCTAAAATGGCCGCCATAATGGTGGCGAACCCGTCTTAACGTTGTCATGTTTTTGCCGAGAGAACGAGACATTACGACAAAGGCTCAAGATGGAAAGAGCTAAATATTAGATTGTCAACGCCACAGTTGTTCTTTATCTAAATGACCTTCGTATCGCTTCTCGTTGGCCGTTCTGTACATAGTTACAACTGAAGCCAATATAAGCGTGTTAAAAATAATACCAAACATTACCCAGTAAGACGGTCGTTAGTCAGTACTTGAGTGGACGTTAGACGGTCTATCAAAATAATTAGGTGACGTCTTTAGGACGCGCTTCCGGCCGCTTGGGGCTAATTTGTCTTCTTAGCGAGACGAACGCCCTTGACAAGTCGCTCCCGGGACTGTTATCAGTTTGAGTGACACAGCCGTTGTGCAAAACGTTCGTGTTGGGATTATTTTGGGAATTATTTAATTTACGTAGTTAATGCCGTTAAGTTTGGATATAGGCGGAACTTTTTTAGGGATGGAATAGCATTAAATTACTACCCCCGTTTTGGGCGGAGCAGAGGAGTGTCAGACTTTTATTGACTAAAACCCAACCATGCCATGTTGGTGTTGTAGTAAGTGGCAAAAAAAAATTAATAAACATAATCTTCGTCTCTTATAAATATAAAACTTTTGCGCCACAGTTTAAGTTCAAACACTCCATCGAAATGATATGACGGATTTTTATGATATGTTTTATATGTGAATTCGGTAGGTCTAAAATGTACCACATTGTTACGCCAGCCATCCTACTACTATTGTAAATGCGAATGTTTCTGAGAATTAGTAGATAGATATATGAATGTATGTATGTATGGATTTTTGTTACTCTTTCACATCGAAACGGTTGAACGGATCTTGATGAAATTCTCCACAGAGGTAGATTATGGTCTAGAAGACACTTTTTATAAGAAACAACACAGCTCACATGCTATAATCAATACTAACAAACAAGGTCATTGTAATTTTCCTAGCCATAATTATCTTTAACACACAGTCGTTTATTTCTAATACCTAATTAACGTGGTTTGAAATCATTATGTTTTAATGAAACAAAACATGGCCGACCGAGGTCTGCTGATTTGAAACCTAGAACGATCGATTTTTCAAAGCCGTACACCGCGATATTGCTGCTTTCAACGAAATTTGTGAAGCAGTTTTTGATAAAGTGGTTAAAGATACTGCTAATATAATACTAGAAAATTGATTCTATACATTGCAAAGTTAGTCTTACAATCAACTCGATATCAGTCACTCGAATAAAAATTAAAAACTTAATAATCTTTCTCCCCTTATCACAAGCTACTTCAGGTTGACAAAACTTCTTTTCATTCTCCCTACTACGTAAAAGGCTACGCGCTTGCTACGACGTAGGTCTTATCACTGCTACGTGCTACGACGCGTAGCAACTAATCAAACCGATAGCATTGTTTCATAAGTTTAATATCCATTGCTTACATAATTATTGAAGTATTTTTAATGCTTTTGTGTTAATTACAAGTAAACTACATAGTTTTACCAGAGAATATAGTGTCTATGATAAATTGTGTGTTTTTTTGGAGTTTACTCCTTAAGAATCAATTTTCATATAGGTATAAGGCGCCCGGTATGAGAAAAATCCGAGGGGTAAAACCTACTAAAGTAACGAAAATGTGTCACGTTTTTGGTGCGCACCTTTAGTGCGCAACTTTCTAATTTGGCTGTGAGTGTATTAAGACGTACATATGGTATACTGTATAAGCGACTATACCTGTATACTATATGTTATTGGGCGTGTTTGATTCTATCAGTGTCGATGTATTTATATTGCTATTTTTTTTTCATTAATTTGTGATTTTACCCTTTCATATGATATTAATCTTTTTTCAGTTGAATAAACTGTTTTTGCGTATGGTTAGATACTCGTACTTAAGGAGTAAACTCCAGAGCTGACACACACACTATTTTTTAACTACAAAGGCTTGCGTTGCGGTGCAATCTCGCCTGATGAGAAGCAAATATGGTAAAACACGCTGTGTTTAGAAGAAACCGATTTACTCAACCTTAAAGAGTCACCAACTATGTTATAAAAATAGTTGATAACACAACGGTGAAGTCGTATCATCTAAACTAATATTATAAATGCGAAAGTAACTCTGTCTGTCTGTCTGTCTGTCTCTTCTTCACGCCAAAACCAGTGAACCGATTTTAAGGAAATTTGGTACAGATATAGTCTGGGACCCGAGAAAGGACATAGGATAGTTTTCATCCCGGAAATCCCCCGGGAACGGGAACTATTAATCCACGCGTACGAAGTCGCGGGCAAAAGCTAGTCATTAATATAATTTTTCTTAAAAAAAAATCGCTTTCTTATAGAAAGGATACTAATATAATGCATTAGAGAATATTTTTTGTTAGATACCAAAAGAAATTCTAAACGTACAACGTAGAAAAAAGTAAAAAATAAAATGATGGCCGACCTACTTTCGGACGCTCTATTCAATGTAGGATATACTAATGATGGACCACCTGAACTTTTATCGAAACCTAATTCAAGCACGTACAGCTTTTTTGGGACTAAGCTTTTAGGATAAAGTTCAAACATGGTCCTCCTTTTGATTATTTTTTTTATATAGATAGACTAGCTTTTGCCCGAAGCTTCGCTCGCGTTAACTTCGGTAGCGCCTTATTGATTTGTAAAAGCTAGAACGCTAAGTTTTCCCGTTTCGTCCCTCATTCCCACTATATTTAAAAAAAATAGCCTATGTCCGTCTCCTGGTTCCCAACTATCTATGTACCAAAATTCATCACAATCGGTTTAGCCATTAAAGCGTGAAGAGCTAACAAACAAACAAACTCACTTTCGCTTTTATAATATAAGTAAGGAATAGTAAGGATTTGGGAAAATAAACAGTTCTACATGAAATCTTTTACTAACTCATCATCTGCCTAGCCTTTTCCCAACTATGTTGGGGTCGGCTTCCAGTCTAACCGGATGCAGCTGAATATTAGTATTTTACATGGAGCGATTGCCTATCTGACCTCCACAACCAAGTTAATACTGGGTAATACAATACCTCTAGGTGTCAGATTTTCGGAACATTGACTACCAGTAACGACTGTCAAAGATCTACAAATTAAAGTCGGGACCAACGGCTTAACGTGCTTTCCGAGGCACGGAGGAAACTCGGTATTTAAAGAGTGGTCACCCATCCACAGACCAACCTAGGCAAGCGTGACTTAACCTAAAGATCGACCCAAGCGGCTACTATTTATTTAGCCACGAGCTCCTCCTTAGCTCGAAATCTTTACTAACTACCTACGACATTTTCCACAACATATGTTAAAAGTTATAAATGCGCGAAATATAGAGATTAATAGAATATTCTTTATTATGGCCCATACAAATTACAAGAATAACAGTATACAACATATAAATAGGGTGACACAATGGGCGGTCTTATCGCTAAAACCAATCTTTTCAAGACAACCTTTGGATCGTTTTAAAGGAGGAGAGACAGTATTGTAGGAAGTCTGTGGTGTTTCATTTTACGAAACGAATAGCTACATTTATAAAAACAAATACTTATACATATATAGTATGCATATAAAATAAAAATCATGAAGAGCAAAGAAATATTTAATACTAGCTTTTCGCATTCGCGCTTTGCTCGCATTAAATTCAGGGTAACAAAGTTCCCCTTTCCAGATTTGCAGGTACCTGCTACCTGTAGTTTTTGCCCTTGCGCCTCGTAAATGTAATAGCAAAGCTAAGTTTTCCCTTTCCTTCCCTCACCCACCCTCATTCCTCACTTAAAAATAAATACTTTACGGCCGTTTCCAGGCTCTCAACTATCTCTGCACCAAAATTCATCAAAATCGGTTTAGCCATTTAGGCGTGAAGACGTAATAAACTCACTTACGCTTTTATAATATAAGTAGGGATGAGGATTGTTTATTGCTTTTTGATCATAGTTCTAAAAGTAGACGTATCATATATTTATTAATTAATTTTATTCAGGAACAATTAAAATTGTAAATGAATATTTTAACATGAAACAGAATATTGAATGAGTATACAGTTAACAATTAAATAGTAAAAAAAATAAAAATAAAATAAAATTGACAAACCAATAATGTAAATGTCATGCACACATAATTAATAAAAACACAATTTCAATAAATTAATTTAAAAAATTAATCAAAAACAATTAATAAAAGGCAAACATAAATTATTATATCAAAAAAGAAAAAAATAATTACATATCAGTTTTGAGCACATTACATTTCGTACAGTACAGATACCAAATACCCCTTAATGCTTCACAAAACAATAATTCCAAAATCAATTTCGACCAATGTCTAGCTTTGTAAACTTCAATATAGTAATATCCAACGAATCTCAAAGGAGATAGAATAGATTTTTATCTTATTGACAGCACGTGAGATTGTGTCAATAAATATCATTGTGATCCGAAAGAAAAAATATCGATATGTTAGGATATTACAAAGAAAAATAAATAGGATTGTATATTTCTGAAGTCATTTCGTGTCGAAAATTGCGTTTTGTTGATTTTTATGACTTTTTGTTCAGAAATTGCTATTTTTGTATCTGATTTCGGTAAATTCTACAAACCAAAGGGCATTGGCAGTTTAAAGCAAATTGGTATGTTTTTATTATTTTATTTAGACCTACAATAGATAAAAATAAGTTAGTTATTGTGTTTAGTCAGTTTTTTTTAAGATTTGTCGGTCTGAATAAAAAAAAACATTCACCATTTCGACAGTTGCCAAAGTTTTGAAAAACAATGCATTCGTATAGCCCATAGTCCTTTTTTAACGACTTTGTAGTTATTTTTGTGACATTGACGTGTGTGAGTTGTCCTAAGATATTTATATATTTATTTATATTTATTGTAGCACTCCAATGCCTTCATAAAAACACAATTAAACCATCAACCTCAGGCTTTTTAATCCTACCTCAAAAAGAAAAAAAAAATCTTAATCTAACACCTTTACGTAAATAAATAAGTATAATATTTATAATATTCTCTGTAATCTCATTTCTTTTGGCCATAAACGTCAAGATAAAAACGTAGACTAAAGTCAAGTTTACGGTATATTATTATTTTGTTACATTTTTTATCTCAGCTTTACGAAACGGTCAATGATTGTTTTCATAGAATTTTTTAATACTCGTTTTTGTTCTTTATGACTCTCGTTAATTCTGAGTTGATCTTGTGGTGGCTATAACTCTAAAAATGATCGGGAAGTTTATTTTTATGAAGTTTGCGATTCTCTTTTAAGTTGATTTTCCAGTTAAAATATTTATTTACTAGCTTTTGCCCGCGGCTTTGCTTGCGTAAAATTTAGAGTAACACAATTTTCCTTAGCCTATATCCGTCTCCAAGGTCTCAACTACCTCTGCACCAAAATTCATCAAAATTGGTTTAGCCATTTAGGCGTGAAGACTTAACAAACAAACTCACTTTCGCTTTTATAATATTAGTAAGGATTAAATTTTATAAAACTATATCAGGCTTGGAATTCCCTGCTGCGGTTGCGAGTTATTCGAAAAAGATACCGTGGCCCCAAAAAACAAAGGGCAAAAGAAGGAACATGGATGGGTTTTAGTAATAAAAGTCTGACACTGCCCTTCGGCTTTGCGTAGGGCGGGGGTAGTTATTTGAAGACTTGCCATCCAAAAAAATACCTGTAACCCCCGAAGGTTAGCGAAGGGTTGTTCATCCAAATTTTATTACCCGGCGAAACAAAAAAAGAAAAGGTTTTCAATTCGATATGTATTTAACAATTTTTTTATCAGTTATATTAGAGTTTACAATCTTGCATTCCACGTCCCGCATTTCCGCTATCCCGCTTGCAGAGTTCATTTTCTCGCAAAAAAATAATAGAAAAAAAGCTTGCGGGATAGCAAGCCCTAAAGTCCCTGTTAAATAAAAACAAATTATCGTCAAAATAAAATACCTCTGAGCCTATCCGAAGTGCTTCTCAAAAATACCTGATTAAAAAGTAAATTTCACGTTTTTATATATATAAATTAAATTAATATTTCGATTTAAATTACATGATTCCTTAACAAATGTTTTGGGTATTTGATGGCACGGCGCTTCCACTTACCGTGATGCAATTTATGCAATTGATAACAAAAATAGAGATGAATGAAAAAAAAGGGCACTTGTGTGATGTGTGCGAGTGGTTATGAGTGTGCGTGAGTTAGCGTGAGTGTGCATGATTGAGCTTAAGTGTGCGTGAAATTATGTATGCAATTTATCTCGATAGTCCGTCTACAGTTTTAAATTTCAAGTTTTGTTTAGTTATTGATTTCGGTTTCGGTTAGCCCTGCGACAATATCTTAAGATCGGATAAAGCTTTGTTTGTTATTAAAACTATAAATCAAAATAATTGTTTTGAATAATGTAACAGTGCGAACTCAAGAATACAAGCTTTCATTATTTCTCCATTTATCAAAAACGTTGAGTTTCTCGTAAGATATTCACCTCATTATTTCAGCTACACCACGACTTATAAATAACTTAGCATTTATTTTCATTTATCAAAAAGTCGCATAAATTAAACGATAAATATTTTTACTTCAAAGATATTTTAGCGTCTTGTCTCAAACAAGCAAAGAAATATGTAAAAACCTTTTATTTCGAACTGTTTTTATTTTTTATTTACTACTAGCTGGCGCTCGCAGCTTCACCCGCGTCATAACGAATAAACAAGCATCTTGTGCATTATTTCAGACTATAATCTACATCTGTGCCAAATTTCTTCAAGATCGGTACAGCTGTTTGGACGTAAAAGAGTAACAAACATCCATATATCCATCCATTCATTCTCACAAACATTCGCATTTATAATATTAGTAGGATTAAGGTCAAGGTATATCGTATAGCTTAGTGTTGACTAGGTTGTGGAGGTCAAATAGGTAGTCGATTCATGTAAAATACTGGTATTCAGCTTTATCCAGTGATTTTTTTTTATTGACAACACGGTTGGCGCAGTAGGGATTGACTGTCATATAGAATGACAGGGAGAGGAGTAGTCCACTCCTCCCCTTTACCTGAGAAGGGGTTTGCCGCAAGCAAACCGTCACTGCTGGGGTGATTGTGTAGAATGCAAATGTGTCTCCGCACCCCAGCCAGAAGTGACGAGAAGGAACACCGTGTAGGTTTATTCAATAGGAGTCTGACAGACCCGATAGACATCCATTTCCACACAAAAAAAAAGTTGATTCCCGCATGGAACAAATATTTGGATGGCCTACAGATAGTTGTTCCGAGTCTGGCTGTTAGTGTATGTGAGTTTAAATGTTTGTAAACGCACCCATGGTACAGGAGAAATTCCTTGTGTAGGGCAACGTTTTTTTTTTAAGAAAAGATCTATTTATCCTTTTTAATAAAGTAAGTACTATCTTCCATTTTATTCTTCTTTTTTGATCTTCATTTGATGATCGACTTTAGCATAGTATTATTGTTCACCTAGACCATAGATCGATTTTTTGCAATTTGTCTATTCTTAAATCAAACTTAATCATTTCAGCGGCAGTTCTCTGTAATTCTGATCAACATTCCTTTGTTATTTTTAAGGCGATGCATATTTTTCTATCAGAAGCTGCACTTTACTCAAAGTTGAACATAAAACAAAAAGTCTTCTCATTACGTTTCAGTAAGCAAGAACGTTTTGTTTCATTCCTCTGAGTAAGACAAGCAGTTTTTCAAGCTGGTTGGTCACAAAAGAATCATCGTGAATTAATAATAACAGTTCTTCCATTAGCTTGCTTTTCTAGTCGTTGAACATAACAATGAATATTTCCTTCATTTGATTCTTAAAGCTTTTAAATGTACAGAGAAATGCCAATTAAAAATAATTGTGCATTGTTCTTTATGAAGGTTTAAGAGCTTTAGAACTTGCGAACTGCGTTAGGAATCCTAAAAGCGAAAATGAGTTTCTTTGTTTGTTACGTCTTGACGCCAAAATGGCTAAGCCGATTTGGATGAATTTTGATACAGAGATAGTTGGGACCTCGGAGACAGACATAGGTTTTTTTTATAAGATTGAGATATAAGGAAGAAAGAGGGAAAATAGGGGATAACTTAGCATTCCTATTACAATAAATAAGGCGCTGTAAAGGAACTGTGTTACCCCAAAATTAACGCAAGCGAAACCGCGGGCAAAAGCTAGTATTATAAAAATAAGGATGCTGGATCAAAGGTTTGATACAAAAAGAATTGCTGCACACGGCTCATATCGTTAGGAGGTTCCTGTCTCTGAAGCCCTGTGTGTACTGACCAAAACCCATCCATGTTCCTTCTATTGCCCTTAATGTTCCGGGGCCGCGCAACCCCGGTAGGACTTTAATATGTCTGAAATAGCCAACCCGTCTTGAGCAAGCGTGATGATCAATGCTGGTGCCTTCTCTGTATGAGAAAAGGCCTTTCCCCAGCACACAAAAAAAAACCTAGTAACCAATTAATAGTACCGTCGACGCATTACAAAAAACCTCAATTTCCTTTAAATTCTTTATCTTACTTCAAAAAAAGTCAGCCAAAGGACAAGTCTAACTTAATAAAATACCTAAATCTTATTACCGAACATCAATACATTCAAAAAGAAAGATTTATCCAGTCCTTTTTGCGAAGCAGACGACCTTGAACACCGGATAAGCGTTAACACTGTATCCCCGACTTATGATTGGAAATGGCTTTCAATCGAAAAAAAAAAAACTAAATTGTATGATCTCTGGTCGAAACGCGAAAAATCTCGAAGGATAGAAACTCATTTATATTTTTTACGACTTGCCAGGACATCGCTATATCTAGATCTGTATGTTTAATGATAGATGGCTGATAATTTATTGGATTCGCGAAGATGAGATGGTATTGGAAATCTATTTTTGTGTCACAAGACTTAAAGGTCGTTGCTATGTCTGTAATGGTTATGACAGAGCAAATTGCTGAGTACTATCCGTTTTCAAGCGCCGCTCGCTTTTATAAATAATAAATAAATAAATATCTTGGGACAACTCACACACGGCTATCTGATCCCAAGCTAAGCAGAGCTTGTGTTATGGTAACCAGACAACTGATATACATACTTATATAATTTATAAATACATACATATTATAGATAAATCACACCCAGACACAGAACAAACAATCATGCTCATCACACAAAGTTTGTCCGGGGTGGGAATCGAACCCACGACCTCCGGCTCAGCAGTCAGGGTCACTAACCACTAGACCAACAGGCCCGTCATGTTTATGAGCTTTAAAGAAATCTAACCATTTTCGGGGTTTCGTTTGATAGATAGATAGAATATTCTTTATTATGTACACCATATAAGTAACAAGAATAACAATAGACAAACTTATAAATAGGGTGACACAATGGGCGGTCTTATCGCTAAAAGCGATCTTTTCAAGACAACCTTTGGATGGATTTAAGAAGAGGAAAAACGAGCGGACGTTACGGACGCAACGGAGTTTGAGCTGAATGTGCACATGTTTAGTTTGCATGACAATTATATACATTACTAGCTTTCGCCCGCGGCTTCGCCCGCGTTAAATTTGGGGTAACACAGTTCCCCTTGAGCCTTATTGATTTGTAATAGCAACGCTAAGTTTTCCCTTTTCTTCCCTCTTTCTCCCTCACATCCCACTTTTTTCAAAAAAATATTAGCCTATGTCCTTCTCCTGGTTACAAACTATGTCTGTACCAAAATTCATCAAATCGGTTTAGCCATTAAAGCGTGAAGAGGTAACAAACAAACAAATAAACAAACAAACAAACAAACTCACTTTCGCTTTTATAATATTAGTAAGGATATATAAAGTATAGATTGTAGGTAACTGTACTTTGTCATCCGAATTAAATCAGCTGTTTCATACACATTAGGGCCTATGCACACCACGTTTTTTAAACGCGCCGTCGACGCGCGTTTGTAGCGATACAGACGCGATACGCACGCAAGTCAGACGCAGCCTGTAGACCTTTGCACACCTGTATAAATACAGACGCGCGTGTGTAGCGATACAGACGCGATGCAAACGCGCGTTAGAAAACGTGGTGTGCATAGGCCCTTAATCTTGTAGCTATTGCAGTTCTAAAGGACATAGAGGCCCTAGCTCAAGTTTGCGGCATTGACGTAACAAAATAACTAAATTTTAATCTCAAACCCAAAGCATTTATTTCAATAAGACCATTACAGGCACTTTTGAATGTCATAAAAACAAAAAAGATGCTGCTACAGTCCCAGTCACAAGAGATAATAACTTGTGAAAGTAATGTAGTTGCCCATTTGAAAGTGTAGATCTCTATGGAGAAGAATGGGCAAAAAACTTCGTGAATACTCTTTTAAATCATAATATTTTTACAAATCATTCATGTTGAGATTATACATCTATGTAAAAACGATGAAGAAAAACGAGCTCATTAAGAGCGTCCAGAGTAGAAGCAAAAACAAGAGTTAATTAATAAAATTAAAAATAACACGCTTCACATGTTAGTTATATTTTTTAAAATTTCATAATGTACTACTCTAAGTAAAAAATGTTGAGTGTGCTTATTGCAAAGAATATAACTTAAATGCAAAAATATATTTGTATTTTTTTTTTACTTTCTGTTACGTCACCGCCAAACTCGTGCTGGGGCTACAGCTGTTTTTTTTAAATAACTTATTGAAAGAGATATAAGTGGGGGGGAGTGGTCAGATCGATATACCAAAAACGTGGTAACCCTGTACCCTTTATAAAAGATGGCCGCGATCCGTGGTTCAACATCATATCTATTGAAACCTTGTTAACAGTTTTAACGAAAGTACTGGCCATTTAGTTGCGCATTTTTTAAATGGTGAAAACACTGTTCAATTATCATGTCTATTACTAACACAATACTATCTTCTCTTTAAAAAATAGTTTTTTTTTGCCTAGTTTGTCTCCTTACTTCTTATTAGTATTGCATGGAATACTTTCTCAGTTATTTCGGGGTCGCCTTATTTTAGACAGATTTCAAAAAAAGGAGAGGCTTCTCAATTCTTTGGTTTTTTTTATGTATTTCACCGACTACTCAAAGACGCCTGGACCGATTTACAAAATTCATTTTTTGTTTAATAAGGTATACTGCCGAGATGGTCCCATATAAATTTTATTTACATTGTTTAGGTAGTTTATGAGTTATCGTCTGTAATACATATTTTTCTGTATGTCTTTTATGGATGATCTGCCAATCTTTTAGTAACAATAGAGAATGATAATTATATCATTATCATTCTCCATTGTTAAACCATAACCGAAAATACTGAAACAAAAACCTTTTTTGATAAAAATAAAACCGACTTCGGTGATTTTTGTTGTTTTTGTTGACATTTTTGCCACCAACTTCCGGAAGCAACTAAATACCAGTATTTTAAATGCATATAGGTCCTACAATCTGTCTCCACAATTCAGTTAATGATTAATTATTTTTACAATTAAAAATATTGGTCCTACGGAAATATATTCATCCTTCATCAAAAAATATCTACCTACTTACTCCCTGATGTGCTTAAGTGGGGACGAGGACTGTCCTCTCCCCTATATCCAATGTATGAGTGTTTTTCATTTATTTGTCCACTCCATCACTTTGGACAAGTTGACAGCTTGAATTGAGTGGACTGAGATTGTCCCCAATTTATTAAATTAAGTATGTAGTTTATTAGGATAATGAATTCTGAGGGGAAGCGAAGATATTTGGCGAGGGGAGGGGACTGGTAATGTTGGATAGATTATAATAATTAGTAGGCTAAACATCCACACGCAATAACTTCGTGTGGAATATCGGAAATTCCAAATAAATAGAAAACATGGTATGTACACCATTTCAAATGTTATAAATAACATTTTTCTCATGAATTTTTCACTAAATTCACACGCATTTTTCATAATAATAATATTAAAAACGTTGCCCCATATTAGATTTTTCTCCTGTATCGTGGGTACGTTTACAAACATTTAAACTCACATATACAAACAGCCAGCCCCGAAACAACTACTTGCAGGTCATACAAATATTTGTTCCGTGCGGGGATCGAACCCGCGACACGTGGCGCAGCAGTCAATCGCTCAGCTACTGTGCAAACCTTGCCTTCAAAACTGTTTTATAATAATTACCTTTTTTCTGTACAAATCCAAATTAATTTGGATAAATACAAACTTTCTTGAACTCGACATCTCAGCAGACATCTTTTAGTTAATATCTTTCTTTATTTCTTCCTTCAATACTTTTAACAAATACCGACTCTATTTTTACTTTTAAAACTAGGTCACTTTAAAACCCTGAATAACTTGAGTCGTCAACAAAATGTTGGGTGATTTTTCGTAAATTTAAAAGCAACTCTATTTTATATGTCCGTTAGTCCAGCGCGGTCCAACGTCGGCTTAGCCAAGATTTCGACCAAAGCTATAAACCAAATTTTATCCCGATCCTTTGAGAAATACGGCTTCCATTTCGCGGGTGAATTTCTTTATGTCCAATATTTCCTACCTTATGGTGCTGTGGACTCGACTTAGGGAGTTAAGCTGTGCCAAAGGGGCAAACAGGGAGGTATTAGAGATCGTCTTTTGTTTTTGAGGTACTAAGTTTGTATTAAAACAAAGATAAATATTGTACTTGTGTAAATGCTTTATTTAATCGCAATGTAAAATGGATTTGTAAAATTGTAATGGTATTTGATTCCTAAATAGCTGAACAGGTAATTAACAAAATAATTTATAAGGAGCAGACAGGGAAGGATTGACATGGTTGGCCGAAATACGAGTTTTATTTAACAAAAGAACGCAACTAACATTCTTTTACAAAAAAAATAAAGACGGAATATCAGGAAAAATTTATATTAATTGAAAAAAATGCTATTTTTAACATGATTTGTTTCAACACACTTATTTTAAATTAGATTTTTGTAAAAGTCATTTTAGACAGTAAGTTTAATTTAAAACTCTGGCTGACTAATGTATTCTCTTATGCTTATTTTGACTCGATTCGATTGATTATGTTGTATTGTGATATGGGTTTTAAGTAACACGCAATTTTTTTTAATCCATTAAACGTCGTAGTATTAACCATGTCTAGTTACCGAATAGTCAAAAAAACAAATCTAAGAACATTGAAAATGTCACTGCAAATTCTTTTGTTCAGAAAACTGCAAAAATTCTCAAAAAAACATTATAGAACCTCTTTTCATTACCCTCACACGTTCCTTTCAACATTAACATCCAGTTAAAAAATAATGGCGTACATAATTTTGAAAGCTCCGACTGCAGAACTAAATTTCCTGCTACTAAATCAAATTCTTGCTCCTAAATGTGAACTTCATGCATTTACATACATAGTATTTCCTCCTACGCCACTTGAGATTTTGGCGTTCCACGTCTTTTGTAATTGTTGTGGAAATTCTGACAATTTTGGAGCTGAAGTGGCTTTGTCATAACTGAAGTTATAACATAACGTCATGTCTGTGTTTATTGTAGTGTGCATTCCATGTTCTATACACAACATTGTATTTTTTATTTTTGTTCTTTAGATTTTTTTTCTTGATGCTGTGTGCACTTGAGGAAAGAGTCCAATAAATGCATTTTCTTTCTTTATTCTTTACTAGCTTCCGCCAGGGACTTCGTCCGCTTGGCATAGTTACTTAGGGCTAACGATAACTTTAACCCGCGTGATGATCGATAAAAAAAAATCTGTTTCTCCTCTTTTCTTCCCTCTTTCTCCTTCTTTTCTCACTTTCTTAGCCTATGTCCGTCTTCAGGGTCCCAACTATCTCTGTGCCAAAATTTATCAAAATCGGTTTGGCTATTTAGGCGTGAAAACGTTCCAAACAAACGCTTTTTCGCTGTTATAATATAAGTAAGGATTAAGTCTAAAATAAATTTGCATAAAACTACAAAGAATATTTTTTGGTGCTACGGATCAATTTTGTGTGCGAGTTTGACTCGCACTTGGCTGGGTTTTGAAGTATTCATAAAACAGTGTACTCATAATTGGTTCTCATAAAATAATGCCCAAACGTGAACGTAAATGTATCCTTAACCTAACCCATTTCACTCCATTACCCTTTTGAGTATCGACTAAAATAGCACACTCTTGTTACAAAATATATCCTATATCGATTAATTGAAACTGTGTTCTTTATCTAAATCTAAACTAATATTATAAATGCGAAAGTAACTCTGTCTGTCTGTTTGTCTGTCTGTCTGTCTCTTCTTCACACCTAAACCACTGAACCGATTTTAAAGAAATTTGGTACAGATATAGTCTGGGACCCGAGAAAGGACATAGGATAGTTTTCATCCCGGGAATCCCCCGGGAACGGGAACTATTAATCCACGCGTATGAAGTCGCGGGCAAAAGCTAGTTTTCTAAAAATATAAAAAAAAGTTGTTCGTAATTTAGAATATCTCCTGTATCGTGGGTGCGTTTACAGACATTTAAACACAAACAGCCAGACCCGAAACAACTACCTATAGGTCATACAAATATTTGTTTCGAGTGAGGATTGATCCAGCGACAAAATCACAATCAAATCAAAATCAAAATATTTTTATTTCACATAGGCCTACATGGGCACTTATAATAAGTATAATCTTTATTACACAAGAAGTATTTACATTGTTTGTGAAGTCCCTGCCTCCTGTGCTAGGTGAAAGACCTGTGTTACAGGAGCCAGTGCCTTCTCCCAAAGGAGATTTTACAGAGTTATGTGCAACAAGATTAACAAAACAATATTATTCAAAATTAATAAAAATAAATTAAAGACAATAAAATAGGATATAAATTAAAGGCGGTTAAAATTATCCTGTTATTACTTTGAAGTGTTAGTATGTATGTGTATGTGGAGTACTTATAAAACGTCGAGAAAAAATGCACGGTTCGGGTTGGTCGTTTCCTATGGAGAAGAACCGGCAAGAAACTCCATGGTTACTCGGACACGTAGCGCAGAAGTCTACCCCCCTTTCGCAACGCGCCATAAGGAATTTCGTTCCAAAACTACTAAATAGTGGAAAATTCGTTGACTTCCGGAAGTCGGTGACTTTTGTTTGATTCATCTTAGTACATTTTTTTTTATACAAACCGACTCAACGTGTCAAAGTGCTTGTAAAACCTGAATTTGAAAAATAAACACCATTTGTCTAGTCTTTTTAATAATGTTGGGAACGGCTTCCAAGCTAATAAACTGGGTGCAGCTGAATACCAGTATATTACATGAAGCTAACACCGTTGTAAAAAGATGATGGCGTGTCAGCATGCGCGGTAGGAGGGTTGTTCTAAGTGCACCGGACGTACTTAAGTATCGTCGCTCGCTGAGAGTTTTTGCTGCATCGCACTAAGTTTTAAAGGCAATATGACTTACTAGCTTTTGCCCGTGGCTTCGCTCGTATTAAATTCGGGGTAACACAGTTCCCTTTTCCTGATTTGCAGGTACTTGCTATCTGTAGTTTTTGCTCTTGCGCCTTTTTTACTGTAAAAGCTAAGTCTTCCCTCTTTCTCAGCCATCTCTCACTATATTTAAGCCTATGTCCGTCTCCAGAGTCCCAACTATCTCTGTGCTGAAATTCATCAAAATTGGTTCGGCCATTTCAGCGTGAAGACGTAACAAATAATCACACTCACTATCGCTTTTATAATATTAGTAAGGATTATCAGAAGGACACGGTATTTTATTCAGACTATCACTTGTTGTCAAAAAGTTCGGTTGAAGTAATTTGGAAATCATCAAATAACTTCTCCCGCTCTGGATGGAATTGGAACAACAATCTGTGGGCCATACAAATATTTGTTCCAAGCGGGGATCAAAACAGCAGTCGACCAATCAACCACTGCGCTAACCGTCTCATCAACTTTACATCCTTTTTACGAAAGTGAAATCGTAAAATAAGTGTCAGACTTGTACTGACTTGAATCCATCCATGTTTCTTTTTTGCCCTTTATGTTCCCGGGCCGCGGTATCTCTTTCGAACAACCCGCAACCCCGGCAGAATTCAGACGATGACTTAGGTGATGCTTTTTATCTTCTAGTACCTATGTTCCTGAGAGATAATTTCTTCTTTGTCCAGGCGGTTTACATTTTAGGTAAAAGCTCGCGAACACTTTCGGAAGGTTGCAGACTCGTATCAAAATTTATTTTATGCCACTTTTTCTTCATATTGTGTAGTTTTACTTGTCTTTACCTTTATAAATTGTCGATGTCAATATGTATTATATTTTTTTTCGGTTTTTTTTTTCTATTATCTTTTTACCTTTGCATCACCCTAAGATTAACAGGTAGAAAATACCCAAGGCATGAAGTTTTAATAAATAATCAATTTCTGGCCTATAACAGGATATACTTACTATAATAAAAGTGAAATAAAATTGTTCTATTCCAAAATACAAAATTACTTCGATAAATTTTAAACTTCATCATTTCTTATCGCCGGTCATTAGTACGGATATTAAATGAATTGTGATTGCGCCAATCAAAACAATACGCGGATTACAAGTCTGTCCAGCAGAGGTGTAATGATTTAACCACTCTGCACGACAGGATTTTGACACATGACACATCAGCTGAATCGGTGGGGTAACGCGAATTGTCATGAAATTCAAGAATTTTCATCAATTTACAGCATTCAATTTTGTTATTAAAAATAAGTTACCGGGGCTGTTTCATATGATAAGTTTGAGGTTTATATTTCCAAAAACCTCATAAGGTCGATAAAACGGCGTCAATCTATTGTAAAATGTGTGTAAAATACATATAATTACACCCTTCCAAAAATTAGGTACTTTAAAAACGCTGGAAATAATGCACATACACAAGACAACCCTTTGATAATAAAATCGGAAATCCAAAATAAAAACAGTGACATTCCATCTGCATTCTTATTTTTGCCATTTTACATATAATTCAAAATAAAACACAATACAAATCTCGACAAAAATTACTAAAAACTGTGTTGCAACATGACATTTCTTAGTGCTGACCGTAAATCTAAGTTTCATCATTACGATTAAAAAGTTGCATTCAACCTAATCGATAATCGTAATGGAGTAAAGTTTAAAAAAAAATTGGGACCATTGAAGAATTTACCTATGGAGAGCATATTATTCTACTATTGATATTATAGTTGTTCAAATATCTATGATATCGATAAGAAAAGAAAGACAACAACATTTTGTCACATGCTTTTTTGTTATGCTATAATTATTTTCTTATGCGCCAAGATTTGAGGTACATTTTGCTGTCAAACGGTTTCACGGTAAAAGATTTTGGCTGTTTTCTTGAATGACGATGAATGAAAATGGCGGCCATTTTTGTAGGAGGTCATGCTAATTCTGTAGGTAACTAGTCAGACACCCCAGCCGGCACAACCATACCGTACCGCACCTAGAAAGCCATGCCTCCGCAGTAGAGCCTTGTTTTAGACGGACAGGGACTCCGCACACATCGGGGCCCTAAAATATTGATATAGACACCCGACGCCCGATGCCTGTAGCGTCTCCCGCGGTGGCTGGCTTGGTTTGAGGAGCGCCTCACTTCCCCTGCTCTAGACGAAGCCCCCCCCGCTTCGTCTAGAGTGAGTGTCAGGGTTATGCAATAGAAGGAGCATGGGTGGGTTTTAGTCAGTACTAGTCTGACACTCCCCCCCGTTCTGCCCAGAGCGGGGGAAGTTATTTGACGATTTCCCGCCCAAAAAAAACCCCGGTACACGACATCAAGAAAAATCCAGGTTCAAAATGGACTCATTTTGAACCAGGAGTTTTCTTGGTGTCGTGTTTCCATCTCAATTGTGCTCTTCCTCTATAGGCCATTTTTACCCCAAGGCTTCCACTCCATGAACACTTTGGCCTACGAGCCATGTTTTAGGAAAGAATGAATACGCTTTTTAAATAACCAATCCAACCAAACAATTTTGTCGAACAAAAAATGTAATTTATCATAGCTGATTTTTATAATGTGCTTACCAAGATCATAATTGGTGCGTTCTATATTCAACCTTATTTATTTCTATTTGCAATTCACATTCAAATAGTAGGTACAAAACCAAATTATTAATAAAATAGCAAATAAACATTTTAATATAAATTTGAACAGCGAGCGCATTCCTTTTTTGAATTTTTATCTGAAAATAAAATTGGCGCGAGTTTAGCCATAGATCAGTTTGTACTGTTTGTTGTTGAATCGGTTTTAGTGGCGTAAAAATATTATAATCAATATTTATAGTATTTTACACGTGTAATACGTGTAAAATACTATAAATATTGATTATTATAATTAGTTTTTATTTTCATCTATCAATTTCTGATATTCCTTAATTTAATTTATCGAGTTGATTGATTTACAAGAAAATAATCGATTGAAATAATCGCATTTACACATCACAAAATTAAAAAAAAAGAAATGGACGTCAATTTCGAAAGTGAATTTAGTAGTGGTTATGAATATTCCGTGGTATTGGTCCTATTATTGCAAATTACGATAAGATCTGGGCATTGTCATGTTATCTATAATATTTGAAATGATATTTGTGTCAGTTGTTATAGAATCTATTCGTGAATATATGATATAATGTGGAATTAAAAATGTAAACAAGCACGATTGGCGCGAAACTTCGACTTTAGATTTCAAAATGTATATCATTACCACTACTAATTTAAGTTCAATTACGAATGATTTCTTTACGTAATAAAAGGACACGTTAATCATGCCCAATAATATGGAGTTTAAATGTCCGAAAACCTATTTTTTTTATGATTTTTAGCGTCGACCTACACTGCCATCAAAATGGCGATGATCGTAATTTACGCATTTGGATTTTATAAGACTTAATTAAGAAACTTCCTCAATAATTAAAGAACTTCTAATGACGTTTACATATGAGTTTTTTATTCTACTATCTTAATGAATGCACACCCATATTATTTATTAACCAGAAAATAAAATATTTACAAAAATAATGAGGAGGTCATATGACTTAAATGTCCGACCCCTTTCGGGGCCAGTACCGAGCCAGTGGAGGTTTGAATGTCGAGCCTCCGAAGGGGTCCGTACCGAACTATACGGTTAAGCTCGTATCGAGGACAACATTCAGTGTCTAATCGCAGTGGAGTTGAAACCTTCCCGGAACTGTGCCAGATTCATTTCAAGTAATTTGTTGATTTAAATAAACTGAAAAGCCAGAAATTCATTTTTGACTACATGATTTCCGGAACTGAATTAAACCTGATTTTCCGACAAATTCATTTATTTTTCACATTGAAAATATCTAGGATTTTTTTCTATCAAAAACATGCGAAACTTATAACACTTTTACTATTAAGAGTCCCATTAATATTCCGCCATGGACTGTAACGAAGTTTCCAAAAATTACCATGTAAAAGTAATTTTTCTCACCGACATTCAATTAAAACGAAAATGTATTTAATTTCCTTTCTCCATTTAACTTTTTCCAAGTATTTCGGAAACGTTTTTGTTTTAAATTTAAGAGAAAATTTCAGCAGAGATGTTTGTCATTTTCGGAGCGAAAAGGACGATTCTGTTTTTATTGGCGCTACGTTTCCTGGTACAAAAAAACATGAATTGTTTGTTTTTCAGAATTGAAATATTTTTTTGTTGAAGTTAATTGAAATTAGACTATAATTTTGGCGCTACTAATTATATGTATCAATAGACTTTATTGATAATATTCTGAGGAAAGATCATCTGCGTTTTGGTCTTTAAGATAATGTTTCCTTTTCTCGAAAGATGGAGTATGGAGTTTCATAAATTATCCCGAATGTGTCGAGTTGATACGAATGTTCACACCTCGTGGATGCAAAAAAAAGTATCGTCTCGTGACTTGTTTATTGTTTTTTTTTGGATAGGAAATGTGAAATTATCAAATCTTCAAAAACGGAGGATCGTCAGACTTTTACTGACTAAACCCACCCATGTTCCTTCTTTTGCCTTTTGTGTTCCGGAGTGTTTCGAACAACCCGTAACAACGATAGTTGGTGGTCCTAGCAGGCTCCTGTCCTTTTTTGACCTCTCTTTGAAGCGCGCGTCGAACACGCGCGTGTCCATCTGCGGTGGCCGGGAGTCACTTCGCGGCGCCCGACACCCGACACGTCTTCCGTGATATTTGTTTATGGCTTCAAATTCAATTCAGATGCATATCTAACATTTAGTGCATTATTGATCTTTTCTCGGTAATTTGTTGACAGAGTAGTATATATCTATGTATTGACCTTTTTTGCGGATAGAAAACCACCAAATAACTCCCCCCCGCACTGAGCGGAGTTGGGGCCAGAGACAGACTTGTACTGTCTAGAACCCACTCATTCCTTCTACAGCCCTTTATGTTCCGGGGTATCTCTTTCGAACAACCCACAACCCCGGCAGGCGGTGGCCCTGGCAGGCCGCCCTGCTTTGCTGATATCTCTTTGAGGCCCGCGTGGTATACTAATGCGCCGTCGACACGGCCTGTCGTCAATAGACGGACGGACGGTGTCATGTCCTTTATATTGACCTTGAACTGTCAAACCGTCACCCTATCATGTCACCGAAATTAATTCTGAAGTAAAACTTACATTTTACTAATAACATGTCAAGTGACATTATTAAACTCGTTTATAAAAGACTGAGTATTAAATTTGAAGTCCTTGAGAGTATTATTAATTTCAGAAACGTTATTTTGTGCTTAGTTTTATAAATTTTGTTTGTAAATACGTGGATATTAACTCATGCTTTTCTAAGCAGAAACAACAAAAGAGTTTTGTTTTTGTGTATGTTTGAATAAAGTGTCAATTGTTCTTCTTGTACAACGGATGGAGGGGCGGTATTTTAATGAGTAGACTAGTTACAGTGTAACATTAATTCATGAAAAGTTTTTGATGTTATAGGTACCTCCCTTTAAAAACTTTGAGATTCTACAACTCTCATGAGCTTCTGACTTTCTTAAGTATGCTGGTTTCACTCACGATGTTTTTTACCGATTTAAAAAAGAGGAGGTTTGTTGCGCGATTTTTCCGCCGATTTTTTTTATCGGTAGAACATATGTACTCCCGAAGGGGTCCCACATGATTTAATTCCATATTGCTTGGTTAATTTTAAGGTATCCATATATCTATATCTATTCTATAATACATACTTTATCGACTGACTATATTATATGGACGATATCTCTTAGTAGCTATGAAAAATGAATACCCTCTATAAGAATGTATGAGATACCATCATATCACAACTAAAATGGCGGAAGTAAAAAACTTCCGAAAAAAACCACTAAAAATTAATTTAATTTCGGCAATCGGTGGACAATAAAACCTATGAACGATAGTCACCGACTTCCGAAAATAAATTACTTCTATCTTTTTAATGTTTTGTTTTCTTCTGTAATAACAAATTACAAGAACATTTTAACTGAAAACATTTATGACATTTCCTTAACATAAAAAATAAACTAACTCAAACTAAATAAACCAAACGACTATTTCCACACGGTTCAAGAAATTAAAAGCAAACACACGACTACTCTTAAAAGATAAAGGAAGGGGACACACAATGCCACTTCAATATTTAAAGTGGATATCTTGTACGAGTTTGGCCGTATTGTTTTCGGTACAATAGTAAGACTATCATCTCTGCGACTTATGCCTTCCTGGTATCTCTTATGTACAGTATCAAAATTTGGGCCCAAACGGGGAAGTTGAAGATATAGTATATCTATATATACATACTAGCTGTGACAAGCGGTTTCACCCACCACTCAGCTCCTTACTATTGTAGTGTGATGTTATACAGCCGATAGCTATGTATACAGACCAAATTGTTAGAAAGAATACCACTGTGAATTTCATGCAATCCTAGTAGTTTTATCTAAACGCCAGGGTGCCACCAAAACACTCGAAAAAATTCACTCAAATCGGTTCAGCCGGATAGATGGATGGATGTATGTATGGATGGATGTTCGTTATTCTTTCACGTCAAAACTGCTGAACGGATCATGATAAAATTTGCCACTACTATACTTTTTTTTTCGATCACCACGCTGGCGAAGCCGCGGGCGCCAGCTGGTATATTATAAAGTAATTAATTTGGGCTTCTTTGCAATCCCGACTTCAATCCACGTCAACAATACAGATCCATCTGACAGACAGTTAATCCAACCGTACTTTAGACGCATTTTTACGAAGCAGTAATGCTAGTGAAGGAGGAGGCCGGGCGTTTGAGGGAGAGAACCTCAAACCAACACAGCCGCCGCGGGAGACGCCCCGGGCGCCGGGCGCCGCGAGACGACTCCCGGCCACCGTAGATGCGGGCCTGTGGACGGTGAGCAATGGGTAGCTCACCGTCCGTCCGTCAATTGACGACAGGCCGTGTCGACGGCGCGTTCGTGTTTCACGCGCGCCTCAAAGAGATGTCAGAAAAGCAGAGGGGCTTGCCAGAGCCTCCACCTACCGGGGTTGCGCGTTGTAGAAGGAACACGGGTGGGTTTTAGTCAGTACAAGTCTGAGATGCCTCCCTGCCCATAGCGGGGAAAGTCATTTGATGATTTCCCACCCGAAAAAAAAGACGCATTTTTACGAACAAAAACGTACGAACTCGTGTCGTGCGACAAACGCACGAACGATCCCTTTTTCCTCCAAGTACTATTATGGAAGTTTGCACATTCGGTACGACTAAGCCGTGCGTATTGAACTTGTTTGGTACATTTTGCTTGGCCGTGCGTAGAAAATACAAAATGGACAAGGGGAATGTCGCCTTGACAGAAAAATACGCAATCGTTTTGCGCACACAATTTGTGTGACGAATGTCGTATCTGTATTCGATTAAGAATTGTATCCAATTTGCCTGATCATCATCTGCCTAGCCTTTTCCCAACTATGTTGGGGTCGGCTTCCAGTCTAACCGGATGCAGCTGAATATCAGTATTTTACATGGAGCGACTGCCTATCTGACCTCCACAACCCAGTTAATACTGGGTAATACGATACCCCTTGGTAAGACTGGTTGTCAGACTTTCGGAACACTGACTACCTGTAACGACTGTGAAAGATCTTACAAATGACAGCCGGGACCAACGGCTTAACGTGCTTTCCGAGGCACGGAGGAAACTCGGTATGTAACGGGTGGTCACCCATCCACAGACCAACCTAGGTAAGCGCGGCTTAACCTAAAGATCGACCCAAGTGGCTGCTATTATTTAGCCACGAGCTCCTGCCAATCCAATTTGCCTGATGTTGGATAAGAATTGAAATCGTACACATAGAAATACTTTTTTCTCATTTAGGACAAAACTGTTTGCGGTTCTATAACACTCTCGCCTGGCGGCTCGTGCGTTAAATCCGTCTCGTCTGCAATGACAAAGTTTCCTTAATTAAATCAAAATGTACTGTAAGAGGTTTTATATAACCTAAGCAATGCTGGCTGATAGAGCATAACGTTCTAATACTCATGTCGTTTTTAAAGAAAGAATAGGTTTATCTCTCTGAAGTATGAGATGTAAATTGGAATGATTTAAAAATATAATCCTTAAACGATTTTTTGCGCTTTATTTAATTAGATAAAAACCCAGTTACTACAGTACCTACTATTTCGAATCGGCATTATCTTACTAGTTGATGCTAATAAGGAGGAAAAAATGCAAATAATATTGGTACTTATTGCATTAGTAATTAATGTTTTTTGTTTAATGCATTTAGTTTTATTTCATTTTTAAGTATGATATATATAAAATATAAAAAAAATTGAGTAAACGAATAATATTATTGCAATATAGTTATTTTTTGCGGATGTGAAATTATCAAATAAGTTACTCAGCTGGAGCGGGCCCCTCCACTCCGCCGCTTAAGTGTGTAGGGAACTCTCCGTGCGCGTCCGCACACCAGGGGTTTTGACCCCTGAAACCCAGTACTAACTGGGTTGTGGAGGTCAAATAGGCAGTCGATTCATGTAAAATACTAGTATTTAGCTGTATCCGGTAAGACTGGAAGCCGACCCCAAAATAGTTAAATAAAGGTTAGGCAGATTATTATGAACCTTGAACAATGCGAAAACGAAGTATCTCTAAACTTCAGTTAGAAACAAACGTGCTTTCAATATCTTAGTAACCTTTTATATTCATAAGTATTACGAAATTGAGCCTTTAAGCAAAGTTTATCTAGCCAACATAGACACACTAATATTCAATACACTTACACAAAATACCAGTGTTCTTTGAAAGGCAAACTTTTCTAAGACTCGTATTAGCAAGTCTAATACGAATAGTTTGATGTAGGATAACGATCTTGTTAAATTCAAAGGTCAAGCTTGGATTCGAGTAGCATACGTTGAAGGAAATAGCATAGTTCAAGAGGAGACTGGGAGATTACTAATCGTTTTCATATCTCACTTAAATATTTGTGTAGTGGTTTTTAGGATTCCGTCCCTCAAAAGAAAGAACGAGGAGCTCGTGGCTAAATAATAGCAGCCGCTTGGGTCGATCTTTAGGTTAAGCTGCGCTTGCTTAGGTTGTTCTGTTGATTGGTGACCCGTTACATACCGAGTTACCTCCGTGCCTCGGAAAGCACGTTAAGCCGTTGGTCCCAATTGTCATTTGTAGATCTTTGACAGTCGTTACAGGTAGTCAGTGTTCCGAAAGTTTGACAACCAGTCTTACCAAGGGGTATCGCATTACCCAGTACTAACTGGGTTGTGGAGGTAAATCGAATCGCTCCATGTAAAATACTGATATTCAGCTGCATTCGGTAATACTGGAAGCCGACCCCAACATAGTTGGGAAAAGGCTAGGCAGATAATGACCTCAAAAGAAAGAACGAAACCATTTTTTTTTTCGGGTGGGAAATCATCAAATGACTTCCCCCGCTCTGGGCGGAGCGGGGGGGCATGTCAGACTTGTACTGACTAAAACCCACCCATGTTCCTTCTATTGCCCTTTAAGTTCCGGGGCCGCGGTATCTCTTTCGAACAACCCGCAATCCCGGCAGACGGAGGCCCTGGCAAGCCCCTTTGCTTTGCTGACATCTCTTTGAGGCGCGCGTGAAACACGAACGCGCCGTCGACACGGCCTGTCGTCAATCGACGGACGGACGGTGAACTACCCATTGCTCACCGTCCACAGGCCCGCAACGAAACCCTTATTAGATCACTTGGTTGTCCGTTTCTGTGTCTGTCAAGACCCTTTATCTCCGAAACGCGTGGAGGTAACTAGTTGAAACGAAACGAAATTATGAAATAGTGTGTTAATGTAGATTGCTCAATTAAAATGGCTTCTATTAATATCAGTGAATAGACGGCAGGTAGATTAATAGTAATTTTCTTAATTGGATTCTGGTCACTTATTGAATGTTTAATGAAAATACGAGCTATGCCAAGCGATTTCAGTTGGTGCTCTCCACCAAATTTGACGTTAGGTAAATTCCACTTAATATTGGCTTTGCCATTCAACGTGGCAATGCTACTACACGGTTGTCGCAGTAGTTCGGTGATTAACTGCTACGCCTCTTGTCATGGGTTCGATTCCCGCACGGAACAAATATTTGTGTGACAGTTAGTTGTTCGAGGTCTGGCTGTTTGTGTGTTTTAAATGCAAAAACACCTACGATACATGAGCAATTCCTAGTGTAGATAGACGTTTAAAAATGCTGCCTGTCTTTTGGGCACACGGTACGCCTGCAGAACATCTCTTGTCGCACTTTCCGTGCCCAAGAATTACACGAAACACAATTCGCAGCTCAGCCCCACTGAAAATTCCTCCCTATTAAAACATTTACGAGGTTGACCTACATAATTTTCATCACAACCTTTGTTCAGCAGTCAAAATATTTTTTTTTTCGGACAATGTTTATCTACCGTGTTTGTTCGTAAAACTGTAGACATTGGCGGTCGTTTACTTTCGTCTTTATTTTTTGAGTGATAAGGTTGAAAACTGGTTGTAGAGTGTACCTTGGAACAGGATTTTCATGCTTAATTTTGCTCCTATAAGCTGGGTAAGGTGGAGTATTGTTCAAGATTGGGTTTTGATCTGCGAAATTAGGAAAGGTTTTGTCAGGTCGTGGTTTTTAATGCTGGAGGTAGATTAAAGGTTTCTGTTTTAATTGGCAAGGGATTTATGGTTTAGTAGATAGCACTTAGTACTTTACATTTTTTTTTCAGTTATATTATTAAAAATTATGTAATGGACGAAACACATGAGACTAAAACAGTGTTGGATCTGAATGTTGATGGACGGAGAGCGAGAGGAAGGCCAAAGAAAAGGTGGATGGACTGTGAAACGAATGATCTGAGGGAAAAAAAGTAAATGATGCCGTGACGTCTGATAGGGGAGAATGGAAGAAGAAAACGTGTGCTAAATAGAATGGGACAAGGGCAGGAAAAGGATGACGATGATGGAGATTATATAGAACTAGCTTTTGCCTGCGGCTTCGCTCGCGTTTAATTCGGGGTAACACAGTTCCCCTTGCGCCTTATTGATTTGTAATAGCAACGCTACGTTTTCCCTTTTCTTCTCTCTTTCTCCCTCACATCCCACTTTTTTCAAAAAAAATATTAGCCTATGTCCGTCTCCTGGTTCCCAACTGCCTCTGTACCAAAATTCATCAAAATCGGTTTAGCCATTAAAGCGTGAAGAGGTTACAAACAAATAAACAAACAAACTCACTTTCGCTTTTATAATATTAGTAAGGATTTGAAACGTTATGAAATTAAACGCACAGCTTCAAATATTAAATGATCTAGAAGCATATTTTAAACAAGTTTTCTGTATTAATAAAGCTTATGTAGTATTTTTGATATTTAATCCCTTTTTTCTGGATGGGATAAAATAACTTTGTCTGACACTTTCTCCTTCTTCATGCAGAGCGGGAGTAAGTGCCAGACTTTTACTGACCAAAACTCATGCATTTTCCTTCTTTTAACCTTTGTGTTCCGGGGCTGTGGCATCTCTTTCGAATAACCGGCCGTTGTGGCCACGACATTGTAATGGTCGCGTCTTCTGTCTGACGAGTGGCTGTCACCACAGACAACACAAGTAATTACGTATCTTTATGCCAGGCAGCACAAATTTTGGTTAAGGCAACTTAGATTAAGACGCTGGCTAGCGATTCTTCGTACACGTGTTGCTCAGACGCCCGTCCTTTTCTTAATATGGCCGCCTGGTTACCATCGACGCGACGGCAACGCTGCGCTAGAGTGACAACCTGCCACTCTTAACGTTCTTGACATTGACATGCCATGACGTGCCGACATATTTATAGTGTCAAGTTAAATTATTGGGTTGTTTTATTTTAGTTTTTGTCTTTTTGATTTATTTTCTATTATTTTTTTATTAATTTAATTATTTAAAACATTTATGTATGCTGTTTTGACTTCCGTACGTTTTACTCACGGGTTGACCACTGAAAACTAGCGCTGTGCTGTGGGCTCCCATGGCACAGCATCATGCTGAGTGGTGACCGATCTGTCGCAGTCACGACGTGCAAGCTATTTTTATTTTGTCGCATACCTATATGTATTTGTAAATGTTTGTGATACTTTGCATGTTGAATGTACTTTTTTTTTTGTTATTTTGTTGCTCGTGGTAATTTGCGACTAATAAATGTTTTTCTTTCTTCCTTTTTTTTCTTTCCATGCCACAGCCGACGGTTCAAATCGTGCGCGTTTGTCTTGAGGTTACCTGTTAAGTCACATCGCACGTGTCATCAAAGTGGCTATTTTTTGTCAATGAAAACATTATTATCTGTAGTAACTAATTAAAAAATAAAAACTGTTTCGTAATTACCTATATGACTTTCAAAATACTATGTTAGAGAAAATGTTAATCAAGATAGTAGATGAAAATTGCGTTTTAATTTTGCTAAGTGTATGCATTTCATTGCTAGTGACCAACTCCTCATCTCTACAGTCTAACTTTTGTTCCAATGATATTTTATTTTAGTTTTTAACCAAAATATTTGATGGTTCTACTGCTAAGCTGCTCTCCATTTTTTCTTCCCAACCTCTTCAACCTGAGCTATCTCTGGCTATATTGGCCACGCACACAAGATCAGATAAATAAATACACCTTCGTCAAGATCTACCTTGAATTTCAGATGTGAAATCATCAAATAACTTCCCCCGCTATGGGTGGTGCAGGGGGGAGTTTCAGACCCCACTTCAGCTTAGCTTTCCAGTAATTCCAGGTTCGAATATCCATACTAATATTATAAAAGCGAAAGTGAGTTTGTTACGTATTCACTCCTAAATGGCTAAACCGATTTTGATGAATTTTGGTACAGAGATAGTCAGGACCCTGGAGACGGATATAGACTAATTTAAAAAAAATGAGAAATGAGGTGGAAAGAGGGAAGAAAAGGGAAAACTTAGCTTTGCTATTACAATAAATAAGGTGCAAGTGAAAAAAAATACAGGTAGCAGGTACCTGCAAATCAGGAAAGGGTAACTGTGTTACCCCGAATTTAACGCAAGTGAAGCCGTGGACAAAAGCAAGATATATAAAATATGATTATTTTATCAAGATTATCGTTTGCAGCCAGCAGACAAATTGAATTAACTAACGGATCGTATGAAAGATCGACATCAGGGTTTATCAAGTTAGAGCTTAGCTTTTAACTTAATAGAGTTGTGACTTGTTATCAATTCGATACATCGGTTTAGATGGCTAAGTTGTTCTAAGTTACCTGTTATTTATTTAATCTTTGATATTGTGTTTGGCTTAAGGCTTAATTAAAGGAGTATCTAGGTGTCCAGCGGTTTCACGTGCTTATCATTAGGGGTATGAAAAATAGATCGTAGCCGATTTTCAAACTTACTGAATATGCATTAAAATTTTCATATGAATCGGTCGAGCCGTTTAGGAGGAGAACGAACATTGTGACACGAGAATTGAAGAAGGTCAAAGAAAAGATGAATGGATTGTGTAATGAATCATATGAAGGAGAAATAAGTAAATGATGCCATGACGTCTGATAGGGGAGAATGGGTGAAGAAATCGTGTTGCGCTGACCCCAAATAAAATAGGACAAAGGCAGGAAAATGATGAAAACATAGATACAATGTCTTATACATTGTAGCTATGGTTGCTCAGGACCTGTATGCTCTTCTGTCTTAATGTCATGTCCTATCATGTATGTTGTGTATGTATCTAATATATAAAATTCTCGTGTCACAGTTTTCGTTCCCACACTCCTCCGAAACGGCTGGACCGATTCAAACGAAATTTTGTGTACATATCGGGTAGGTCTGAGAATCGGCCAACATTTATTTTTCATACCCCTAAGTGAGCAGCAGGTGTAACCGCTGGGCACAGCTATAAATATATACAAATAAAACATGACAGTGAAAAAACCGGCAAAGTTCCGTACAAAGTTGCGA
This sequence comes from Ochropleura leucogaster, assembly GCA_958449745.1. Taxonomy (NCBI): domain Eukaryota; kingdom Metazoa; phylum Arthropoda; class Insecta; order Lepidoptera; family Noctuidae; genus Ochropleura; species Ochropleura leucogaster. The sequence goes on along the minus strand of OY288224.1, from coordinate 8,704,978 downwards.
CATAAACAGTCATATCTTTTGACTGCGTAAACTTAGATAGTTGTTTTTTTCACAGTTCTAAAAAACCACAAAGTTGATTATATGGTTTTATTTTCAACTTGATAGCTCCACGCGTTTTTGAAATAAAGAGTCTTTATAGACAAACAAACAGACGAACAATAAAGTGATCTAATAAGGATTAAGGTTTTTTTTTGAGGTGCGAAACCCCAAAATAAAGAAATATGTGGTTTTACACAAATATTGGTAAAAAAAAGGAATTATTAAAGTTTCGCTAGCAGAAACTGAACAAAACAACTATTTTCATTATTTAAAATCCAAAAATATCCCCTTTAACTCGCTTTCAGAGTAAAAGCTCGCTAAATAATTTTGTTACGCTAAAACTTGTTTAGTTAACATGCCACTTAAATGGACTTTTTTTTTTTTTTTTTTTTTTTTTTTCGGGTGGGAAATCATCCAATGACTTCCCCCGCTCTGGGTGGAGCGGGGGGGCATGTCAGACTTGTACTGACTAAAACCCACCCATGTTTCTTCTATTGCCCTTTACGTTCCGAGGCCGCGGTATCTCTTTCGAACAACCCGCAACCCCGGCAGGCAGAGGCTCTGGCAAGCCCCTCTGCTTTGCTGACTCTCTTTGAGGCGCGCGTGAAACACGAACGCGCCGTCGACACGGCCTGTCGTCAATCGACGGACGGACGGTGAACTACCCATTGCTCACCGCCCACAGGCCCGCATCTACGGTGGCCGGAAGTCGTCTCGCGGCGCCCGGCGCCATGGGCGTCTCCCGCGGCGGCTGGGTTGGGCAGATGTTCTTTCCCTCAAACGCCCGGCCACCTCCTTCGCTAACATTACTGCTTCGCAGAAGGTGGTGACCGCTTCCCATTCCCTCTCGCTCCGGACCATGGCCTGAACCAGGGCCGGACGCGAGAGATCGCCGCCGCCGATCGCCGCTTAAATGGACTTAAGTGTGATTTTCCTGTGCAAGCAACATTATTCCGAGCACAGCTTAGTTTTGTGTTCAAAAACGAGTTATTTGCCAATTACATTTACCTCTTGTTGCTTTCTTAATTCCTAGTAGTTTCTGTTGTTAATTGAAAATATATTGTGTTGTGAATAAAAAGAATTGGGAACAAAACTTAAATGGAGCATCGTGTTTGAAAATAGAATAGGATTACCCTTTTGTTTTTTTTTGTTGGTAGGAATCTTGGGAGGCTAAAGTAACACTGATCGATTTGAAATACGCATAATCGAATTATATTAAAATACTAGCTGTTTCACGCGGTTTCACCCACGCTGCTCAGCACCCGTTGGTCGTAGCGTGATGTTATATAGCCTATAGCCTTCCTCAAGAAATGGACTATCCAACACTAAAAGAATTTTCCAATTCCAACCAGTAGTCCCTGAGGTTAGCGCGTTCAAACAAACAAACAAACAAACTTTTCAGCTTTATAATATTAGTATAGATAGTATAGCTGGCGCCCGCTAGCCCGTGGCTTCGCCCGCATGATATAAAAAAAAACATATGTTTTATTTCAGAAGATCCGTTCGTCCGTTTTAGTTTAGGAGTTCTCCAGTTCCAATTCAGTCAAGGCAACTCATCACTACATAGTATAAAACAAAGGCTTAGCTTGACTTAAATTCGAGGTAACATAGTTCCTCTTTCCTGATTAACAGGTACCTGCTACCAGTAGTTTTTGCCCTAGCGCCTTATTTATTGTAATAGCAATACTAAGTTTTCCATTTTCTTCCCTCTTTCTCCCTCACATCTCAATCTTATTCTAAAAAAATGCCTATGTCCGTCTCCAGGGTCCCACTTATCTCTGTATCAAAATTCATCTAAATCGGTTCAACCATTTAGGCGTGAAGACGTAACAAACAAACTAACTCACTTTCGCTTTTATAGTAATTATTAAGTAAGGATTACCCATGTTTGGAAAAATAAATGATTAGATTTGATTTGTTTTAATTAAGTGGAAGATTTTCAGCAAGTACCACGAATAGGTTTAAGCTACCCTCACTGTTTATTCTCATTGGAATAGTAGCAAGGGTAATGGTAATATTAGCCATTTTCCGACGAGTTTCTAAGTCAAATTAATTGACTTGAAAATAATGCTAACAAATTATAATTGTTTCTTGTCAAATTATATAAGTTTTGATTGAGATTTTCGGCACATTGTTTTATGGATATTTCGAGAAATATTGAAGAATAATTGATTAATTAAAACTGATTGGGTAGTAAAAACAACTCTGTTCAATATATCCGTGAAGCAGATATCCTTCAAAATCGGGAAGACACTTTCTTTTTCGGGTGGAAAATTTTCAAATAACTTTTCAAAGTCTGACTAAAACCCACCCATGTTCCTTCTATTGCCCTTTACGTTCCGGGGCCGCGGTATTCCTTTCGAACAACCCGCAACACCGGCAGCCGGAGGCTCTGGCAAGCCCATCTGCTTTAATGACATCTCTTTGAGGCGCGCGTGAAACACGAACGCGCCGTCAACACGGCCTGTCGTCAATAGACGGATGGACAGTGAGCTACCCATTGCTCACTGTCCACAGGTCCGCATCTACGGTGGCCGGGAGTCGTCTCGCAGTGGCTGGGTTGGCTTGATGAACGGGAAGACACTGACTACTGTAATACAGGTCTCACCTCTCCACCTCACACAAGATCTGTTTAGCCGTTTTGACGTGAAAGAGTAACAAACATTCATATTTATTCAAACATACATTAACATTATTCATACTAGGAGGATTAATACTGAAGACTTCATAAACCAAATGATGATAATTAAGATTATTTCTACCCTCAATCAATTTTTTTAATGCTCTTCGTCGTTGCGACTTATAAATATTATTTCTTTCTTTCTTTCTAATTGCATTGTTTAAGTGTCTTTAAATTGTTCATACTATTATGTATTTAATTAAATGTAAAATGCTAAAGTTGATACATAGACGGGTTGTTGTACATTCGTCACAAAGTAAATTCGTCACGAAAAAAAGTATGTGTAAATTTGCCACAATTCTAATTTATTTTCAATATATTAATTTTGTTTATTGTAAATTCGTCACATAGGTTTTATTCGCACCGATAGCAAAAAAATAAACAAGAAGTAGAATAAAATGTTGCATATTTTTCAAAATCACAACAAGTTTAATAATTAACCTCACATCCACTTAGCAACAATCACAGTTCTCGAGTGAACGATTTGCCTAAAACTTAAAAATAATAAGATAAACAATAGAAAAAAAATCATAACAATAATCATCTTTTTTTTTAATTTAACATAACATTTTTAAAGAATCTCAGATCTCGACTTGCTGGCTTGCTTACAACAATATACCTAAATAAATATAATAACCTAACATCTACGTAAAAATCATAGTTCTCAAATGGCTGGTATGCCCGTAACATTACAAATAATAAGAAAAACAGTTAAAGTCAAAATCTAAATATTTTTATTTCACATAGGCCTACATGGGCACTTATAAAACGTCGAGAAAAGATGAAAGTCTTTACTTAACCTAGTCCAAAATAGTTTTCAATTCTTTGTCATATGCTAAGGATCGACGTGTTCTCATCTTTAAGGATATATCAAATTTAAAATTCTTTAATTTCCAATCAATATATTACATGCGCTAAAAACTTGCTTGCTATCGCTACTTAAAGAAAAAAATATGAACCTGTGACGAGTTTACACATGTTTTTTATACATGTGACGAATTTACTTTTAATGTATGGATTTTTCAAAATATGACGAATTTACTTTGTGACGAATGTACAATAACCCACATAGACATAGGACATTAATATCCTCCTGACAAAAAACCTTTAAAAAAAAACTATAAATCTAACGCGTTGTCTCGGGTCTCAGCTAGTCTAGAATATATTATAACGAGTGTGGTAAAGTAATTATATTAGATTGCGTTCGCAAGTAGACTTAACAGATCTTACTCGGAGATTCTAAGAAAGGCGCCTTTGTTAGTAGAATGTTCTAGAATTATTTTCTTGAGGTATTCAACACACACGCTGTGAAACTTAATTATTATTAAGGACTAGCTTTTGCCCGCGGCTTCGTTCGCGTTTAATTCGGGATGACACAGTTCCCTTTGCGCCTTATTGATTTGTAATAGCAACGCTAAGTTTTCCCTTTTCTTCCCTCTTTCTCCCTCACATCCCACTTTTTTCAAAAAAATATTAGCCCAGGTCCGTCTCCTGGTTCCCAACTATCTCTGTACCAAAATTCATCAAAATCGGTTAAGCAATTAAAGAGTGAAGAGGTAACAAACAAACAAACTTACTTTCGCTTTTATAATATTAGTAAGGATTAACATAATTATGTTTCATTTGTAATTAAATTTCATTTGGAATTTTTATTTCAGTTTCACCTCTGGTATTAGAAAGATCAGCAATTGTAAATATTTATTTGAAGAGAAATATTTGCTAAAATATTATTTAATGAAGTCATTTGAAACCCTGAATATAATTTAATTATATAGGATTACAAGATACTCAATTATATTCAAAAAAATAATTTTGAAAGTATAATATCAATTTCTATATTTATATCAGCTGGAGTTTCAGATTTACATATATGTAGGATGTATTGTTTTTATCCTACTAATATTATAAATGCGAAAGTTTGTGAGTATGGATGTATGTTTGATACTCTTTCACAAAAAAAAAAAAAAACTACTGATCGGTCTTGATGAAATGGGGCACAGAGTTAGATTATAGACTGGGATAACACATAGGATACTTTTCTTCGACCATCACGCCGGCAAAGCCGCGGGCTCCAGATAGTACTATTATACAATTTGACGTATAAGTCTTTAGGTATTCGCGAAGGTGAGGCTAGCTGCAGACTGGGCGTGGACTGACACAAGTATACGACAGTAGTGCATCGAAAGAATAGAAATAAGGTCGAAAATATTTCGGCAGTCCGCCAGAAAGTAAGTCGTTTTGCAGTTTTAATTGAGTATTAAAAAATAAACAGTTCCGTGATTTAAAATAAGTAGTAGATAATTATGTCTCTAGTCTATAAAATTTCCTTTGTTATAGATATAAAGAATTTGATGGGGCTGTCGCTAAACATTTATAATTTCGAGACGAAAAATTTTTTCGTCGTAATTTTTTTTTCATTTTTTTATCGTACTACTAGACCACTTTTGTAAACCGTTTGTATTTAAGTCTTTTCTTTATGTATTTGACTATACACTGTATTTTTTGGCTTATGCTATGTACAAATAGGGCTAACTTTGCAACGAAAATCTAAACGTTGTACAAAGTGATTATACTACTACTAGCAATTAGCAGGACGGGCCTGTTGGTCTAGTGGTTAGTGGCCCTGACTGCTGAGCCGGAGGTCGTGGGTTCGATTCCCACCCAGGACAAACTTTGTGTGATGAGCATGATTGTTTGTTCTGTGTCTGGGTGTGATTTATCTATTATATGTATGTATTTATAAATTATATAAGTATGTATGTCAGTTGTCTGGTTACCATAACACAAGCTCTGCTTAGCTTGGGATCAGATAGCCGTATGTGAGTTGTCCCAAGATATTAAAAAAAAAAAAAAATCATGCAGTCCATCCATAGGTTGCCTGATCGTTATCAGCTATAAGAGTTTTATTGCCAAAAATTTACTAATTTCGAAAATATAATTTTGGTATTAATAAAGTATATTCGATTTATATTTATAAGATTATTGTATGTATCTAATAAAAGAAAGTCTATTCAATATATATAATATCGAAAATGTGAACGAGTGATGATATTATATCATTCTGAACAAAAATAAATTCGTTCCATAAGAACCTTTCAATAAAGATACCATGAGGATTTCATTCGTTCCCCTCGGTCCGTTTTGAATCACAAAAACTCTTCAATCAAGAAGCTAATTCCGAAAAAGAGGTTTCATAACAACACTTCACTTTCAATCGAAATCTCTACAGATTTCCCAAAATCAAATGGAGTAAATAAACAATTCTTACCAATATTATTTAAAAAGCGAAAGTGAGTTTATTGGTTTGTTACGTCTTCACGCCTAAATGGCCAAATAGATTTTGATGAATTTTGGAGATAGTTGAGTCCCTGGAGACGGACAAAGGCTAAAAAAAGGAGAAAAGGGGAGAAAGAGGTAAGAAAGAGAGAAGAAAAGGGTAGACAAAGTTTTTTTTTTCGATCATCACGCGGTTTAAAGTTAGCCCAAAGTACCTATGCCACGCGGACGAAGTCGCGGACAGAAGCTAGTAATAGGATACAGTTTTCTTTTACTGCACACCAAAAATTTAAACATAACTGTTTTAAACAAATAGCTCATTCTAAGGCATCAATGACGGTTAATTTATCACTGATGACGATATCTTCCGGACAGCCTTTTGGATGGAAAAATCCAATATGGCGGACTTCGACATGACAATAAGGGGTTTGGTACGAGATGAGTATGGGTGATACTAGAAAGCGTGTTTTTTTTTAACTGCAATATTTACAGACTGGCAACTATACCGAGAAAGCCGTGCACCATTTTTTTTTGCGGATGGGATAACATCAAATAACTTCCCCTACTCTGGGCGGAGCGGAGGGGAGTATCAGACTGAAGAAGTGGAACAAATCAGTTTTATGGTTCCGTACCTCAAAAGGCGAAAACGAAAACGTTATAGTAAAAAATGATATAAAATGGTTGTCCAACCCATTATCACGTGGGTGTGTGGAGGTTTCAACTTAAAATAAAACCATAAAACCATATTTTGAAGTGGTCCCTTGGAGCTGTGAAAAAATCAAAACCATCAAAAAGTCTACGCAATCAAAAAATATGGCCCTTTATGTCACAATGTACGAAATGACCGGTTTTTATTGGTTTGGTTTGGTTTAATAATGGCAAAGATTCATCTCCTAGTTTTCTCCAAAATTTAGCAAATTCTTAAGCTTTCTTAAGCTTCTGCTTTACACAAATTTAAAACATCACGTCAAATGCAATTTAAAGTGCTTAAGAATTTTGCAAGGACTTAATTCCTTTACGGCCCATTTTCTGTGTTCAATGAGGTATTCAAATCGTTTGTCTCTTTAGCATTAATTTAATAAAAGAACGGCCATTGGTTCTGAGTGCCATCATAAAAATATTGGAGGTGCTTAAGTGATAAAAGAATTTTTGGTCAATAAAATCAATGATCAGTGTTTTAATTTGAAAAAAAAAACAGGCGAAGTACCAAACATAATCAGCCTTCAACTGTTACTCTGCTGTCTTCTCGGTATGAGAAGGAGAGGGTTGTAAGTTTACAACAGGGAAGAAAGTCGTTTTCTCCCTGTTTTTGTTCTACCTGGGATCTGCGCAACACGTTTTCTTCTTCCATTCCCCCTTGTCAGACGTCACGGCATCATTTACTTCTTCCCCTTTCTAAACCTTTTCCCAACTATGTTGAGGTCAGCTTCCAGTCCTACCAGATGCAGCTGAGTACCAATATTTTACATGGAGCGACTGCTTTATGACCTCCACAACCCAGTTAGTACTAGGTAATACGATATCCCTTGGTATGACTAGTTTTAAAACTTTCGTGACATTGATTACCTTTATCGACTGTCTAAGATCTACAAATGACAGCCGGGGTCAACGGCTTAACGTGCTTTCTGAGGCACGGAGGAAACTCGGTACGTAAGGGGAACATGGGTGGGTTTTAGTCTGTACAAGTCTTACACTCCCACCCGCTCCGCCCAGAGCGGGAGAAGTTTTATGATTTATATGAAAAAAGGGGTCCCATCCACAGACTAACCTAGGCAAACGCGTCTTAACCTTAAGATCGACCTGAGTGGCTGCTTGTAGCCAAGAACGAGCTCTTCAAAAGACAAACCTTATCATTGACAAAAATATTGTTAACCACACTCTAATAAAACCTTATCTACTGAAACGAAGACTCAGATTTTATGGAAGACATTTGCATTTTTGATGTGAACTGAGCTTAATATAAGTTAATTTTATTAAGAGCTGAGAACAACGTAAATATTTATTATGTTCTTCCAGCAATCAGGCTTCTGAGTGTCCCAGATTACTTGCACTGTTGATTTAATCCTCCACTGTATTCTTAAGCTTTTCTTTGTCATTTCATTTAAATTTTCTCTGTGAGAAACGCTGGGCAAAGAGGAGTTTAACCCTTTTGCTAAGGAAGTTATATCTAATGGCAAACGTTGGTAAGTTGAGCGCCAGATTTTTTAATAAACTGTGGGATGAGAGTTCTTGTTTATTGTTAAATACTGGGAAATGATGGTTTCATTTAGACGTTGATGCGGTTTGAGAGTTTTGTTTGCTTAACTGTTTTTTTTTTCTGTAGAGTCATGTTATTTTCCACATTTTTTTAGGGTTTTGTACAGACGCCTGCACATCAAGCTACTACAATCTGTCAGATTTCTTTGATAGATTTTCGACTTTAATTCTAAAGTATAAGGTCCAAGGTTCATTGGGAAAAATTTACAGTTTCGGGTAGCTTGACCTGCAGGCGTCTGCAGGTCAAGCTACCTCAAAAGTAATAAACGAAACCCTAAGAGTTTCACTTCGTTGTCCGTATATTTGTCTGTCTAGTCAAGAACCTTTATATCAGGAACGCAAGGAGGTATCGAGTTGAAATTGAACCATATACTCAAGTCTGTGGTCGCTTTGTGCTGTGTTGGCAGCACACAACACAACCTTTGTCTATGCAGGCAAAAATATGGCCGCTTATGTCTCAAGTTCGTAAAGAAACTCTCGGTGTGCGATTCTGCCTCGCACTCACTCAATTAACTACTTTTTTATTTTTTGTTTTGATTTTCATCTCATTCCTCCCATTTATCGTTTATTTGGTGTTCTTCTCTCTCTCTATCCATCATTGTATTTATCGATCTTTGGGTCGCTTCAGTTCAATCCGTCCCTATCACAGGTTCCATACACAGGCACAGCCTGCCAGGGTTGCTCCTATTTCGAAAGAGATACCGAGGCCCCGGAACATAGAAAGCAAAAGAAGGATCTGGAAAACGAACCCAATTAGGTTTTCAGTAAAAGTCTGTCAATTTCCCCCGCTCCGCCCAGAAAGGGGGAAGTTATTTGGTGATTTCCGATCCGTAAAAAATGGTACATACCTAGACAGGCTGTACACGACTGTGTTGTATGTTTCCGAATCCGAAACAGGCACTTGATTTGAGTATACCCCAAAACAATGCTAACAGGCTTAACGATAAAAACTTCAAAATATCCTATTAAAACTTCTAACAAGATCTCAGCTACTTTCAGAACATTATTATTGTCAATATAAAACTTAAGTCCACAGAGTGACAGATTACCGTTCATAAATATTACGAAAACTCATTTCCGAAAATGAAATTGTCTCTTAAAGAAACCACATTAGTACCAGAACATTCATTTCCACACTAAAAACTTTAATCGTTCGCCGAAAACTTTAAATAAAGTGCTGTTTTATCTCACCAAACTTTAGCTTGGCCTGACTTTCGGCTTTCGGCTTAGTATTCAGCCAAAAATAGTTGCTGAATTGCAAATCTGGGATGTTGGCCTATCTTTAGAATGTGCTAGGGTTTGTTCAGACGTACCACTTACTGCAGTAGCAAAAAAAAACATATTGTTTTCGTCGTTATCCGTTGTGTGGTTTGTGAGCGAGACGATTCCTGGCCACCGTAGATGCGGGTCAGTGGACGGTGAGCAATGGGCAGTTCACCGTCCGACCTAATGACGACAGGCCGTGCCGACGCCGGCGCGTTCGTGTTTCACTCAAAGAGATGTCAGAAAAGCAGAGGGTATTGCTAGATCCACCGCCTGCCGGGGTTGCGGATTGTTCGAAAGAGATACCGCGGCTTCGGAATATAAAATGCATAAAAGTTGACAGCAACATTTTAGTCGTTGAAAATAGTTGCTCGTGTGATTAATCCCTTAATGGCTAGCTCATTTAACTGGGTCACAGTTATTGATTTTGTTAAGCGAAATAAACTAGCAATTAATATTTATAAGGAGAAAGATCCTGATAGCAATGGAGTAGCGATGCTGCGAAGGTAGGAAGCAATTAAAAACTCATTATGGCGTCGCTATGTTAGTAGCAAGCCTGATGGCTTTCGATAGCATCCCCAGCATGGTCGATGAGAATACTCTGGAACAAGAAGGAGTGATTCTAGAAAGTTCTCGAAATTTCGAAAAGTTGTTCGAGCGGGGAGAGTTTTAGTGCCTTATTTGCATATCTTAACTGTGAATCTGGACGTTTAAAATCGGTGTTTCGCATTTCGGAATTAAGATCCTATACAAGCAGCAATGAAAGTTATAACGTAAAGTTTATCTTTGTCTTAAGTCAATGAGACTATTATTACTAACTAGCTTTTGCCCGCGGCTTCGCTCGCGTTAAATTCGGGGTAACACAGTTTCCCTTGCGCCTTATTGATTTGTTATAGCAACGCTAAGTTTTCCCGTTTCGTCCCTCTTTCTCCCTCGTATCCCACTCTTTTAAAAAAATGCCTATGTCCATCTCCTGGTTCCCAACTATTTGTATACCAAAATTCATCAAAATCATCAAACAAACAAACTCACTTTCGCTTTTATAATATTAGTAAGGATATATATTCTGAAATCGGCAGCCTACGTAGTCATTCCTAACCATCTTGTTGCTCATGGGTTTCTCATTAGGCTTTATAGTACTGAATAAAGTGATAGTTACCAGGATGGCCACCAATCGGTTCACTTTTAAGTAAGAACTCGGGAACATTTACTTAAGAAGCTGGCAGATTTGTCTCCAAATTAAATCGTTGTTAGTTTTTCCGAAAAATCCGAGGTGATTAGGGTTCGAACTCATGGCTTGGCAGTTTAAGTGTCACAGGTTGTTCATCAAAACTCCAGGTAACCCTGTTGCATAGGCAGGGGTGGATGCAGTGGGGGAAATGCCCCTGAATCCAAAACTCATCAAAAATTTAAATTGTATAAATGACCATGGAGTTTCTTGCCCATTCTTCTCCATAGAGATCTACGCTTTGGAATGGGCAACTATAGTACTTTCACAGTTATTATGCCTTGTGACTGGGACTGTAGCTTAATTTTTATTGTTGTCGATGTTTCGACAGTTCAAAAGTGCCTGTAACTGGCCTACTTGAAATAAATGATTTTGATTTTGATTTTGACTTGTAAATTTACATCTACATTTCCTAAATCCCAATGTTAAGTGATTTTTATTTCAGTAAAATAGTAAACACTACCTGGCACCCGTGGCTTCACCAGCGTGATATCATAAACAAAGTATCGCATGTATTATTCCAGATAATAATCTACCTCCGTGCCAATTTTCATCAAGATTTGTTCAGCCGGTTTGACGTGAAAGAGTAACAAATATCCATCCTCACAAAAAATCGCATTTATATATGTAGGACAAATAATATTTTTATACATACTTAATTGAATTGCCTATAATTACACAAAAATCCTCTATCAGCGCCCTAGCGCAAATATATGTTTTTTTTTTTAATAAATTAGTATCTTTGACCTATCAAAGATACTAATTTAACCAATTCAAATAGCAATATATACTAACATCGTAGAATATTTTATATAAAATACTCTTTGTTAGTACAATCATCCCAGTACAGGAGCTTTTCAAACATTACCAAGCACCTTTTAAACATTCTAGCATCCTTGTGAAGAACAAACTCCTTAGCGACACTTTCCCAAGGTAATTTTATTGGTAACAAAAGCTGCTAGTACAAGCAAGTTTCTTAACAAGTTAAATAAAGCTACCGTTTTTTAACAGACTTAAAAAAATGGAGGAGGTTCTCAATTCATTTTTTTTTGTATTTTACAAATGGTAGCCAGGACCAACGGCATGTTGCACTTTTTTTTTTTTAAATTTACCCGCACTAGGATATTCTCCTGTCAATTCGACAGTATTTTTAAATTTTACAAATGGTAGCCAGGACCAACAGCATGTTGTCCTTTTTTTTTCAAGAAAAACTTTACCCGTACTACGAATTTTTCCTGTACCATGGGTGCGTTTACAAACATTTAAAATTAAATACAAAAACAGCCAAACTCGGCACAACTATTTGTAGGCCGTACAAATATTTTTTCCGTTCGGGAATCGAACCGATTGCTCAGCCACTTCGCCAACCGTGTCATTAATCTGAAGCACATACTTCTTTCACTTCGTATTTCAAGAAACTTTAATCCGAAAATCCAAAATAACAAATTTGCAACACCGACACAAGTGTACAAAAACAAAATATATATCTCATCAGTTATTCATAAGGTACTGTATTACGTAAAGCTATGATAAATAAAATATCGTATTGAAGTTACAAAGTAGGTTAAAGGAAAAGGATATTAAAGTTAGGGTTGCTTAGAACCAGACGACAATTTGATTCCATATTTAGGTATAAGATGAAAAAATATACTTCTTGGAAGTTATTTACTAACTTTGGGAATTCTGTTATGTATATACCTACATTTATCGGTATACTAAGTTTTGCTCTTTGATCGTCGTTGCGGACTTTGAGAAGCTTTTAGTTAATTTTCACACGTGTTTATTTAAACTTCATGTACAATTTGTGGTACATAGGCGGACTCATTGCCTTAAGGCATTTTCTACAAAAATTATGGGTAAAGGACGGGTGACCACCTATTAGATACCAAGTTTTCTCTGTGCCTCGGAACGCATGACAAACCGGTTACGCTAGCGACCACTGAAGTAGGAACTAGGCAGTATGGGCCAATTAATTACGATAAAACCCAGTCAAATGTCATCATATCTATCTTTTATTCTTTCCTGAAATTTTGGAAGAATTTAAGACATTTAACTGGTTGCGTGTAACCGGGTTACATATGACCCAGAAGTAAGAGCTTCGCTTCTTATGCACGGCATTCCAAATCCGGGACTTTGTGACTTTTTAAATTCATGTGTACTTTATAAGCCTATCTAAAACACCAGAGAACCTGCTGGGGTTGCGGGTTGTTTGAAAGAGATACCGTGGCCCCGGAAAGTAAAGGACAATAGAAGGATTAAGGGTGGGTTTTAGTCAGTAAAAGTCTGACATGCCCCCCAGAGCGGGGAAGTCATTTGATGATTTCCCACCCGGAAAAAGAAAAAAAAACAGGAACATGTCTGGGTTTTGGCACTCTCGCCGCTCCGCCCAAAGCGGGGGAAGTTATTTGATGATTTCCTACCCGCAAAAGACACCACAGGGAAAAAAACGTCTTTAGGAGACCTAGACTTAATAAAGAGGCTTTAGCCAGCAATGATTCAGTAATTGACTACATTACATCCGTTACATACCGAGTTTCCTCCGTGCCTCGGAAAGCACGCTAAGCCGTTGGTCCCGGCTGTCATTTGTAGATCTTTGACAGTCGTTACAGGTAGTCAGTGTTCCGAAAGTCTGACAACCAGTCCTACCTAGGGATATCGTATTACACAGTACTAACTGGGTTGTGGAGGTCAGATAGACAGTCGCTCCATGTAAAATACTGATAATCAGCTGCATCCGGTTAGACTGGAAGCCGACCCAACATAGTTGGGAAAAGGCTAGGCAGATGATGATTCAGTAATTGACTAGTATTATTAACAGGTTAATCAAATAGTGCTTATGAAACATATTGACGACACGGTTGGCGCAGTGGCTGAGCGATCGACTGCTGCGCTGCGTGTCGCGGGTTCGATTCTCGCACGGAACAAATATTTGTTTGGCCTACAGATAGTTGTTCCGAGTCTGGCTGTTTGTGTATGTGAGTTTAAATGTCTGTAAACGCTTCCACGATACAGGAGAAATTTCTAGTGTGGGGCAATGTCTTTTATATACATATATATTCAAACTTATGATATGAACTAAAAATTCACTTCACAAGTAAACCTCAAATTGCCACCAACCCACAGACAACCATTTTGATAGCTGTTTTTTTCACGTTTGTTTGAAAAAACTTTTGCCCTGCAGTGATACAAAAACGGCACTGAAAAAATATGGAAACTGAAATGTCTGTAAATTTTGGTACAGAAAGAAAACATATACGGTAAAACGCTGTGGTTTCAAGCAAAATTTAGAAATGCAATTTTAACGGTCATAATTATTTACTTTTTCATAAATAAGTAACATGTTTTAATCTATAATAATATTATAAAGCTGAAGAGTTTGTTTGTTTGAACGCGCTAATCTCAGGGACTACTGGAATTAGAAAATTCTTTTAGTGTTGGATAGTCCATTTTTTGAGGAAGGTTATAGGCTATATAACATCACGCTACGACCAGCAGGTGCTGAGCAGCGTGGGTGAAACCGCGTGGAACAGCTAGTTAAATTTAAAACTGGACCGAAGCGATTCTTGCTGAAACAAAACAACTACGAGCGAGTCAGACAAGCGCACCGAGGGTTCCGTACAAACTTTTGACATATCTTTTGACTGCGTAGACTTAGAAGGCTGTTTTTTTCACAGTAGGAAAGGAGCTAATTTCAACTTGATACCTTCTCGCGTTCCCGAGATAAAGGGTCTTGACAGACACACGTTTTAAAAAAATAAATAATTTTAAATAAACACTCTTTCCTTTCTTTTAATATAGTTGAGAAAAGGCTAACCAGATGATGACAAAATTATGTCAAGATTTGTAAGACGTGACTTTCAAAACGGTATAAAAAACATCGTGAGGAAACCGACATCCGACGATATATATATATGTATTATACATAATATTAAAAATGCGAATGTCTGTGAAGATGTAGAGGTGTGGATGTTAGTTACTCTTTCGCGTCAAAACGGCTGAACGGATCTTGATGAAATTTGGCACAGAGGTAGATTATAATTTAGAAAAAAATCCTATATATCCTATGTGTTAACATAGGATATATAGAATTTTTTGTTCAATATCACGCGGGCGCAGCTGTGGGCGCCAGCTAGTTTCCTAATAAAGCTTAAAATTCATGTGCACAACATGTGAAGTCCATCAAAACGCGGTGGGTTGGTAATGACCTACTCCCTCCTATGTAATTGGGGCCGAACCTATTAACATCAATCGGACACAAATTTTGAATTCGTGTCTGCTACTGAAATAGCCCTGTCATTGCCAGTCATTTACCAAAGAATTCTAGCCTTCAATTTTACATAAATACTATAATTAAGTACAATCAATGGTTTAAATTTCAACTAACTGTCAGTTAAAAATACACTTACAAGAAGGAAAATGTGTTTACTATCGAAATTTAGTGACCTTTGTTTGATTCATCGATTTTTTTGCAACTGACTTTCATTTTTTCATTTCATTTTTTATATTTGTGTATCTCATACAAATTCTTATCGAGTATTCATTTTCCAATGTATATACAGTACAGGGTGCAACTTTTACAGATTTTAGTCGGCTCGATAACCGTGTGCGGCAAGCGAATTTAAAAAAAATCTTGGAATGCCGTTTTCTTTCTTTTCAAAAATAAAGAAATCTTTTCAATCAATAAAATTTTCTATCTAAAGTATTAAAAGTACTTCCGCTTCAGGTGGCACTACAAAATTCCACCCTGTATAGCTTTTATACGAACTTTTGTTACCATATTTATCAGCAAATAAACGTTTGACTTTTCCACCCTGTATATAAGATATAAGCGTATTCTATATGGTTATATATTTTAGTAGCAATGGAAAATAATCACATTATATATTAACAAATAAAAAAATTGAAAGCAATATAAATAAAATATTGAATATTGAAAATTAAATTTAATTGACTCAGATGAGAACAATACGTCATAACATACTTAAAAAAAAAACAGTGAAATTGAGAACATCCTTTTTTAAAGTCATTTAATAAAGGCTACTAATAACTAGTTATTTTTCTAATGACGTTAAGAAAAATAACTAGTATTTTTAACCGACTTTCCACTCACGGGACTTTTAATGAACTTATTACCAATAAATAACGTATGAATTCCAAGAAAAAATGGCCGCAACGTTTACCAACAGCCACAATTGTAGAAAATTATACTACCCTATACCTGCCAGCAATTTGTGATCTATTTATAGAAAGGCTCTTTTCCTTAGTGACGTAATAGATAAAGGATTATTAAGGGTCAGTGGGATCGTGATATTAATTTATGATGTCATGTTTCGGTACCCTACTATTAAGGAAATAGGGAACAATATTGCTTGATATAATAAATTGATGGTTAATGGATTTTGGCTCATCAGAAAGGATGATTCGGACAGTATATTTTTCATCAACTAGAAAAGGGGTGATGATCTTTTAATGGTTGAGCAGAATTTCATGAAACAGCCAATAAGACACCTTACAAAAAAAAACTGATCGAAATCAATACACCCGTTCAGTAGCAACGGTGTCACAGAAATACACACTTAAAAATTAAAGATTTGTTTGGTCGAGGGTAAAATATGATAAATATGCTGAACGTCAAATGACAGTATTACCTTCTCTTTACGACTAATTCTACCCACGTTAAAAGTACCAATACCATAAGATACTAGGAGAACCTGAAGTAGTTCACGAGAAGACACTAACAGCGCAAAAGAATTTAATCTATACTAGTACTATAACAGATTTTTTTTTGGGGTGGGAAATCATCAAATAATCATCATCTACTTTTACTGACTAAAACCCACCCATGTTCCTTCTATTACCCTTTACGTTCCGGGGCCGCGGTATCTCTTTCGAACAACTTGCAACCCTGGCAGGCGGAGGCCCTGGCAAGCCCCACTGCTTTTGCTGTTTAGGCTGTTTCTTCTAAAAGTAGTCAAGTAGTAAGAAACACCAGGCATATCTATTTAAAAAAAAAAACAACGTCTAAAAGTGTTTGTAGAAACCTACTTGCAAAATAAACATCATTATTTTAATCATAGCAACACAGATTTTATTCATCCATTTGCCAAACGAAAAATGAATAAAATATTAGTCAAGTTACGCAAAGAAACTTTGAACGGGACAAATTCGAATCATAGAAAGACAATCTGAACTCGCTTCGTTTACTTGTTAAATATGATTTGATGTAAAAGAATATAGGATATATTACTTTGCTCAGCACTCCTACGCCCGCGGCTTCGTTCGCAATGAGAACTGGGGCATGGAATGGAATAAAAACGGTTATTGCTCGGGGTTTGAGAAATCTTGTAGCTTATTTAGTATTTCCTCAATTTCTGTAATACAGTTGGTCTTTTTCTTTCAAAAGACTGCAATGTGGAGGTTTCTTGCCAGATGTTCTTCTACGAAAGGAATGGACGATTAAACTTCTTGAACAGCCTCTTATGCGTCATAAGGGCCTAAATCGGTTGCTTTACGTAAAAAATAAAGTATTTCGATTGCATTGGGTTGCTGGTAGTTCGAAAGAGATACCGCGGCGCCGGAGCATAGAGGACAAATGTGGGAACATGGATCAGTAAAAATCTGACACTCCCCACACACTCACCAGAGCGAGGGAAGTTATTTGATGATTTGCCATTCGCACGAAAAAGGTTTTTGATTGTGTTATCAAATATTTATTGCCCGTTGTATAAGTATTTGGTTATTTAGCAGAACTATAATAGAACTTGTTTAAGTCTAAAGAAATGTGATTAAACGAGTTATAAATATGAATAAACGAGTATGTGCTGGTATCGAGAAAGAGAGAAGAAAATCATAGAAAAAAAGGAATGGAAACGAGTAAATTAGTAGGTATTGGTTTTTACATTAGGAATTTCTCAGTAGCAGCCACAGAGTCTACATATAAAATGAAAATAGAGTCTTTGAACATAGCAGTAAGCTGTTATACAGTCGTGTGAGCTCTTCTACAGAGATATCCATGCAATTTGCAGGGCGCTTGCGAGATCGGCTCTTCAAATTGAGTGTGAAAATGGAACGCTCGTGTCTGTGTGCAGTTTCATTGCTCACTAGACCACAATAACGAAATTTCCTTACGTAGGTACCTATAGTGATGTAGGTGTAGTATCTATGAAATGTATTTCGTAAGGATCCTATAGTTTATCGCCGGAGGATGTCGACTAAATAATAGCATCTGCTCGGATCGATCTTTAGATTAATTGGCGCTTGCCTAGGTTAGTCTGTGGATGAGTGACCACCCGTTATTTACCGAGTTTCCTCCGTGCTTCGAAAAATACGTTAAACTGTTGGTTCTGTCATTTGCAGATTTTAGGCGGTTGTAACGGATAGTCAGTGTCCTAAAAGTCAAGGTCAAGGTACCTTTTTACCCCTTACTAAATGGGTTGTGGAGGTCAAATAGGCAGTCGCTTCATGTAAAATATTTTTCTGTTGATGCATCTGGTTAGACTGGAAGCCGACCCCAACATATGTAGTTGGGAAAAGGCTAGGCAGATGATATATAATATGGTTGTTGTTGAGAACAAAAATATATTTTGTTTAGCACTAACAAATATAGCTACTTAGACCATTGGTTTTATTAAATAAAATCCACTCGTTCTAAAGATTAATTGCCTTTTATGTCAGTGCAATCAAAGCAACAACATAATTAGTCCAAAAAAACAACTTCTAAAGAAGCCAGAGAGGGAACAGGAAAAATAATTTCCAATTTCGCTCCAATTACGGGCAAAATTATTAAAATTATTTTGTATAGCCACGCCTATTTTATCACAAAGTGAAGGCAGGGTTTCAGGCCGTGCCAATATTCCATTGGCACTTCGCCGCTTCGTAACATGTTGAGTTTAAATTGCAATAGTAAGTAGTGACAAATTGCTAGTGGGACACCCACAAAACTGCAGGCAGTGCGTCATAGATTGTTGGACATCCTACATAATAATATTATAAATGCGAAAGTTTTTCAGGATGTATGTTTGATCCTCTTTCACGAAAAAACTACTAAATAGATCTTGATGAAATTTGGCACAGAGTTCGATTATAGTCTAGGATCAGACAAACCATACGTTTTTTTTTATAATCGCGCTGGCGAAGCCGCGGGGCGCAGCTAGTAAAACATAACATTTTACCTATAATTTTTAAAAACTTATGGACAATTAAAAACTGTACAGCGACAGAACTTTGGGCATTTCCCACAAGTCCACCTTAAGGGTGATGCAGAGACAATCTACATAATCCCCACAGAGTTAGACAGAGATAAAACTAATAGTAGCTCCATGGTTGCGGGTTGATCGAAAGTGAAACAGCGGCCCCAGAACTCAAAGTACAAAAAAAGAAACATGGATGGGTTTTATTTAGTAAAAGGCTGTAAAAGAGAGTGAGAGACATCTTTTGAGTGTACATGGTGTGACTAGACAAACGAATAAAATCACTTCATTTCATTTATTATTAAGGCACAAGTTGTTTATTATTATATCAAACATCTATATATCAAATTTCATAAAAACACTCATACAAAATTTCTCCTTTGTAATATAAGTGTGAAAATCTCTTAAGACGCACTTAAACATTACCTTGAAAAACGTATTGAAGCTTCACTAACAAAAAACTACACCGAGAATAATGTTTTACATTAAGTAAATGAAGCTCGAGCGATAGACGAAGCAAAACCACTTAGTGATATGAAACCTTAAGTAACAGATAGCTGAGATAAAGGCCGAATTGAGGCAGAATATAAGATAAACGGAGACGAACTTCTGACGTCACCGGGGCCAGATGAAATTAGAACTGATGTGAGGGTCAAGGATGAGCGTGGACGGTTTAGGTTGAAAGGGTATGAAAATCAGTGTGTACTGTAGAGGTTTAATAACATTAATCAAACCTCCAAATGTGCAGGCTTTTTTTGTGGATGGGAAATCATCAGGTGACTTCCCCGCTCTGGGCTGAGTGGGGGGAGTGACAGTCTTATACTGACTAAAACTCCTTTTTTCCCTTTACGTTCCGGGGCCGCGGTATCTCTTACGAAAAACCCGCAAACCCGGCAGGCGGTGACCTTAGCAGGCACTTCTCTGCTTTAGTAACATCTCTTTGAAGTGCAAGTGGTACACTAACGCGCCATCAATACTGCTTGTCGTCACTGGACAGACGGACTGTGACCTACCCATTGCTCACTGTCCACAGACCTACAATTATTTTGAGGTTCGAATATTTAGGTCGTATAAATGGAGAATTAATAAATATAGAAGAGAATAACTAAGGATTAATGTGGCATGTATTGCTGAAATGATAAATCCTTATCCTTACTAATATTATAAAAGCGAAAGGGAGTTGGTTTGTTTGTTACCTTTTCACGCTTTAATGGCTAAACTGATTTTGATGTATTTTGGTACAGAGATAGTTGGGAACCAGGAGACGAACATAAATTTTATTTTAAAAAAGTGGGATATGAAGGAGAACGAAGGAAGAAAAGGGAAAACTTAGCGTTGCTATTAAGCAAAAACTGCAGATAGCAGGTAGGTACTGTGTTATACCGAATTTAACGCGAGCGAAACCGCGGGCAAAAGCTAGTAATATATAGTCTTAAAAATGTTTTATTCTTCTTTACTACAAATGTCACCCAGAACCAACGGCTTGACGTACTTTCCGAGGTACGCCGCAAACTTTCTATGTAACATTTATTTTATTTCAGTCTTCGCAGGTGAAACTGTGGGGCGAATCTAGTAAATTAGAAATATCAAAACAATTTTACAATATTGACTATAGAAACGTTAGAATATCTGATTCTAACGTTTCTATAGTCAATATTGTAAAATTGTAGTAGTTGTACACTTAACATAACTAGATATGTTTGGTAAGATTCAATTCAGATTACCAAAAAGTTTTATTATCCGTAATCTAGCCTTACTAAGAAGTCCACTTAACTACATCTATCCCAAAAGACTAAAGTGTTCTAGAAAAATCCATATAATCTAGTCATCTAGCCTTTGACAAAACATATTATTACATTATATTCTATCTTTCAAAGGGTCTTCGTTTGTAGGCCAAAATATAGATATCGCGTTTGGGATTTTCTTATCTTACTTCGAATTTGGTGTGGTCATATAATGCTGGCAGCCTAGAAACACATTGTAGGTTTTAGTTGTTTTTTTTTTAGAGAATTATACTGAGATACGTTTCTCGTGAGTTTGCAAGTCATTCTTATCATATCTGTCCATTGACAAACGATTTTAAAGAGTTCCGTTTTCGAAAAAAAGAACCCTTATAGGATCACTTGGTTGTCATCTGAATATCTGTCAAGTGCCTATATCTCCGCAGTGCCTTGAGGAATCAAGTTTAAATTTAAACCATATGGTTTGATTTAAGTATATACTCCCACGCTCTGAGCGGGGGGTCAGTTAAAACCCACCGTTATTCTTTTATTTTCCTTTCATGTTCAGGAACCGGGATAAGTTATTTGATGATTTCCCATACGCAGAAAAAAGAACCTTAAGTCAATTCATCAATGACTTCATTCCAGAAAATTCTGAATAGTCACTTTCTAATACAGTTACTCGTACAGTCTGTTTATATTCCGATGTTACGAGTGACTTGGCTTGGAGTGGCTTGTATCCATTCACTCGGCGAATCAAACACCAAAAGCCTTTGACATAAACGCTTTAAGCAATGTGGCCAGATATATAGATATCTGGGCACATTGGGCACATTGCGTCAACGATAGTACATAGGTATTGCTGTATACACTTTTACTTCTAGTATTTGACTAGCAATCTTTCGCTCACGCGCGCCTCAAAGAGATATCAACAAAGCAATGGAGTCCATCTTTTCCTTTTAAGGTCTAAGTTGGTCCGGTACGAGGTCAAAATGCCTCCATCTCAACAAGAAGAAGCTTACAACACTTCGAATGAAGTTCAAGTTAAGCTAAAGCGCCTAAGTGTTATAAACAAGTTGACTTTGCTTTTAACATTCATATCATCAAAAAATCTAAAAGGCCTCTGGGCGGAGCAGGTAGGGAGTGTCAGACTTGTACTGACTAAAACCCACTCATGTTCCTTCTATTGCCCTTTACTTTCCGAGGCCGCGGTATCTCTTTCGAACAACCCGCAACTCCTGCAGGACCCGCAACCCAGGCAGGGAAAGATGGACCCCTTATAAGATCACTTTGTTTTCCGTCTGTCTGTCAATCAGTCAAGGCGGGATCTCGGGAAAGCGAAAAGGTACGGAGTTAAAACTAAAGCTACATTCTGAAATTTGTAGTCCTTTGAAGCTGTGAATACAGTCAAAAGACTTTGCCAGTTATTTCGCAAGTTTGTGCGGTAACCTCGGTGCTCGAGTCCGACTCACATGAAAAACTGCTGAACGGATTTGGATAAAATTTGGCACACAAATAGTTTCAAACCTGGATTACCACATAAACGGTGACCTTCTAGATTTGTAGACGCTTGTTAACTACAGTTAACTTCTTATTTTATTTTTAGGATTTGTAAAGTAAGCAATGACTCATTGTCGGGCCTACGCTGCCTTCTCATACTTAAGTACTAACGTTGTAACAACAACATTGTAAAACCAAATGATTTTATAAGAGTAACCATAGAGTTTCTTGGCGGTTTTTTCCATAGGAAACGACCAACCCAAACCGTTCACCGTTTTTGGAAGTTTTGTAAATGCCCATGTGGCTATGTGAAATAAAAATATTTTGATTTTAAGACACTCAACCTCACACAGAAGAAGCCGTAAGCATCACCTAATGCTAAAATACGGATCAAAGTCATTTGCACAAGATAAGCAGTTGCGAAGTTTGGTGCCATCCAAGATAAGGAAAATCACAACTTTGTAACTGTCAGATTAGGGGACGACTGTAAGGATTTAGTAAGAATGGGCATTTAGCTCGTTACATAATAATTTGTGTTTTGTGTTTTTACTATCTTCTTAGAATCCTTACTTCCTTACTAATATTATAAAAGCGAAAGTGAGTTTGTTTGTTTGTTACCTCTTCACGCTTTAATGGCTGACTCGATTTTGATGAATTTTGGTACAGAGATAGTTGAGAACCAGGAGACGGACATAGGCTAATTTTTTTTATTTTTTTTTGTATTAGTGGGATGTGAGGGAGAAAGAGGGAAGAAAATGGAAAACGTTGTACAAATCAATAAGGCGCAAGGGGAACTGCGTTACCCTGAATTTAACGCGAGCTAAGCCGCGGGCAATAGCTAGTATAACAATAAATCTCTAAATGCATCAGTAAGGTAAGCGCATTACTCAATAATGCCTGGACCAAATTTAACTATTCTTTTTTAAAATATTCGTTGAAGTCCAAGAATGGTTTTTACGGCGAGACAAAAACGATAGCGTAAGTAGGGTTGGTAGGGTAGAAAAATTGCATTGCAACGCATGCCGGGGCTTGGGCACAGCTAGTAATATCATAACAGCGAAAGTGAGTTTGTTTGTTTGTTACGTCTTCACACCTAAATGCCCAAAACGATTTTGGTGACGATACAGTTGAGACCCTGGAGACGGACATAGGCTATTTAAAAAAAGTCTGATAAAGGGCAGAAAGATAAATTGTTAAATTTGTTTTTGACCATCACGCGGGTTAAAGTTAACGTTAGCCCAAGGTGCCCAACTATGCCACGCGACACCTAGTATATTATAATATTGTAACAATCTGTATTATTTTCCTGCCAGTGTTGTTGGTTTTTGTAAGAGATACCGCGGGCCAGGGATATAGGACATGGAAAGAAACTTGCATGGGTTTCAGTTTTACTTTTCAGTACAAGTCTGACGCTCCCTCCCGCTGTAACCAGAACTGGGGAAGTTATGAAGTTATGCTACCATGGCACAGCATCATGCTAAGTGTTGACTTACCTGTGTCGTAGTCACGACTTATAAGGTATTTTTATTTTGTTCCTTATATGTAAAAGCTTGTGCTGCTTGCTTTTTTTTTTATTTATTTATTTATTTTTTTGTTATTTTATGTGCCTGTCGTAATTTGCGACAATCTTCTTATCTTATGATTAGCAATCCGCAAAAAAATGTGTAATATTTCCGTCCCAAAAAATGAAAACATTCGAAATACAATGCAAATAAGTGACAACTGCTTAGTAACCAACCCAACATGCTAAAGTCAACTGCGAAAAATGAGGTCAATGGGTCCCTAGGCTTTGGACTAGCTAGCTGTCACTATAAATATAATGACGGGTGTCTTTGCTTTATTATGTTACCGAAAATATCTCTGCAAGTACCAAGCACCCTGTCGTTTAGCGTCGGGGGTTAAATAATACAAGTACGACACAAGTTGATGTACATGTAATTGGTACATAGAAAATTAATTACAATAATAGTGTACGAATGATGGGTAAGGTACATTCAATAAAAAAATTGAACCCTGACTCTAAACTAGGATGGTCCTGTATCTTAGGAGGCATGAAGCATGGAGGAAACTACTAACTTAAACCGTGCACCTTTTTTCGGTGTTTCATATTTGCCCGAGTAGGATTGTAGGTCTATTTGAAATAAAAATAATTTTGATTTTGACGCAGTGTATTCGTATAAAATAAAGAATGAGCAAATTATGAGCATGCAAGCAGGTACTCGACTTGGATAGTCACATACCAGATGTAGACGACTAAGTAAGGAATATAAATTTTATTAGTTTCATGTTCGTAGTCCATAGTCCGCAATAATGATTTTCCCGACATGAGAAATTTACTTAGGGTCTTATTCTCAGCAGTCATCAAAATACATAACGATCATTACTATTATCTTTTATAACAACATAACTAGAAAACAACATGGAAACATTATGGACAAAAAAAGCCCAATTATGAGATAAATAAGATATTATCAGAAAATATGAAAAAATCAATTTTATGCTGTTAGCCTTTCTTTAAAAAGTCCTTTCTCCTTTCTAAGCTTTATATTTAACAGCATAATATCCAATAATCATCTAGACGATTTATTAACCAGAACATTATCACTTCAAAAACAACAAGTCGATGAAAGTCTTTGAACCGAACCAAAGTCTTTGAACCGTGCCAAAGTCTTTGAGGCACGAAAGACTTTCAGGGAAATAATTTGCACAAACGTTTGTGAATGTGATACACAAAGCAAACCAACTTTTAGGTACTTCTGAAGTAATGAAGTATCAGAACTTTATAATTTCGAAACATACTCGTGTATGTATCCAAAAATAAAACGAGGTCTTTGACTTACCTACCTTTGTGCTAAAGATGACTACTGATAAGAAACTCTATGCTCATGTGTATTTGAGTCGAAATATTATTGGCAATATTTTAATTGACAACTTAGCAAAGGTGAAATGAGGATGATTTTATTAAAATTGGTACTCCTCTGCCCACACATTTCAGACACCAATCACCGAATGCGGGGGTTGCGGGTTGTTCGAAAGAGATACCGCGCTCCCGGAACATAAAGGGCATAAGAAGGAACATAGGTTTTGTTTTAGTACAGAGGTAATTATTTAAAAAAAGGTTTTTTTTTTTTAATACACAGATCTTTAAGTCACAGGAATAAATAAGCAGCTCATTATACAGACGTCAGTGACTGTTTGTGTCAAAACCAAGTAAAACTTTGCCCGACCTAGACATTGAACCTAGCACCACATGATAAGCGGTTACAGTTGTGATCACTGGGCCAATGAGACATTCTAATGAGTACTTGTAGGAATTATAGTAATCTGTGACCTCCGAAAATCTTTCCAAGTTAGTAACTCCATTTAATCGTCTACAATTGGAACATCATTGCCAACAACGTGGCAATGATGATTCTGCGATGTAGATGAAGATACATGTATTTGATTTCCCCTTTTTGTTAATTTTTTAGTTAGTTACACTAAATTATTAACATACAAACTGGCGAACGCGGCTTCGCCCGCGTCATATCAAAAAAATGCGTCCTCGTATCCTGTGTGTTATTTCAGACCATAATCTACCTCCGTGCCCAATTTCATTAAGATCCGTTCATCCGATTTGCCTTAATAGAGTAACAAACATCCATACATCCATCCTCACAAACATTCGCATTTATAATATCAGTAGGAAGTAAGACATTGTATGTTTACCTTTGAAATTAATTAAAAAAAAACTGCAAATATCTGTGAACTCCGGAAATCTTTTAAAGTCTCTCTCTCCTCCGTTTAATCGTCTACAATTCAATTTTTGTAACCACTATAATGTATTAAGTTTTACTAAAGAATATGCGAGCAAAGCCAATCTAGACTTACAGTTGCTTTTCAATTTAAAATCGTTGAAGGTAAGGTAGGTATTGGCGTAACAACCCAACGGCTTATGGCTTACGCTCGAGGTATTGTGGAATCTCGATGTTTCAAAATCCTTTCCGAATCCATCACGTACTGGCAACTATGGCATTGTTACTAACCGACCGCTAGATCTGTGAGGTATCTGGTAACCGAAGAATGTGGATTTATGATAGGGTCTTATTTAGGTACGTTTAGGGTCGAGATTCCAGGTAAATATCTGGGGTAAAATATTCAGTAAATAACTTAGGTGTAGAACTTTCCATTATATACCTAACCTTTGTCAAAAACAAATCAAACAATTTTTGAATGACGAAAATTGAAATATATGGGTAAATTGTACTATATGACAAAATAATCAATATAGTTATAGATTATTTTATATTAAAAGTGTAAAACTTTCAATACACATAAGTACTGAAATAATTGATTAGTTCACATAGTCGTAAATTCCTAAAAAATAATCGGCAATGAATTAAAGTTATCCTTTACACATTACACAAAGACCAGCCTTCCTATTCCACTGAGGGAAAGAGATAGAGCTATACAGGGTGTCTAGCACCATTTCTTTCCCTCAGTGGAATAAGTTCTGCTTTAAGACGTCATGGTAAGCCTACAGAAACTAAATCAAAATCGAATCGAATCGAAACCAGTCTTGCTTGGAGTCGCTACGCTGTTGTGAAGCAGAACATCGGGCATCTGGCTAGACGCGAACATGGCCAATGGAGTAAAGTTGTGACTGGTGGCAAGGTTGTGTCTAAGAAGCCAGGGCCATCCAAAAACGGGTTGGGTTGACAATATAGTCAAAATCGCGGTAAACAGAGATGAGTGTCAGCAGAAATGGGAGATGGTAGATGAACGGTGATGATAATGAAACCACGAAATAATCCAAGCCATACAAAACAACGTTATCCTACGTTGGTTAACGCAAACCGAGAAAAAAAAAAGAAAATAAATATCTTGGGACAACTCACACGCGGCTATCTAATCCCAAGCTAAGCAGAGCTTGTGTTATAGTAACCAGACAACTGATATACATACTTATATAATTTATAAATACATACATATTATAGATAAATCACACCCAGACACAAAACAAACAATCATGCTCATCACACAAAGTTTGTCCTGGGTGGGAATCGAATCGATTTCCGGCTCAGCAGTCAGGGCCACTAACCACTAGACCAGGCCCGTCAAATCGAGGTCAAAATCGTATTCAAAAGTCTTCTTTGCCAAAAGTATAAATTTTTTTCATTACTAGAAGTATTAATGTCCCATATTAACATTTTAAGAGTATAATCAAGTTCATTTTTGGCAACGATGTCCGTCGCCCGGTCAGAGATCTTGGTATCTTAACGTCAAATACGAAATTAGTTTTCAGTCTTTAAAATTATATGTGAGACTAGAGAATGCCCGCAGTTTTATTGGCATTATGAGTCATTAATTGCTTAGCTTTTTTCCAAATATGTTGGTCAGGTTAGACTAAGCTGACACAGTCTAACCTGATGCATATAAGGGCTGATAATCAACTCTTTTTGAATGTCCCATTACAAGAGACAGTCCCACAAAACGCCGGGTTTTGCCCTTACGCCTTATTTATTGTAATAGCAATGCTAAGTTTTCCCTTTTCTCCCATATTTCTCTTTTTTATAAAAAAATATCAAAATTTATCGAAATTGGTTCAGCCATTTAAGCGTAAAGACGTGACAAACAAACAAACTCACTTTCGCTTTGATAATATTAGTGTAGGGGTTTTGTTCGAGTATTTTATAAGAGTATTTTGTACGAGTATTTTATACGAGTACTAGCTTTCCCCCGCGGCTTCGCCCGCGTTAAATTTCGGGTAACACAGTTCCCCTTGCGCCTTATTGATTTGTAATAGCAACGCTAAGTTTTCCCCTTTCTTCCCTCTTCCTCCCTCACATCCCACTTTTTTTTAATAAAAGCCCATGCCCGTCTCCTGGTTCCCAACTATCTATATGTATACCAAAATTCATCACAATCGGTTTAGCCATTAAAGCTTGAAGAGGTAACAAACAAACTCACACTCGCTTTTATAATATTAGTAAGGATTCTTTCTGACACCTATCTGAATCATGACAATTTTTGGTAAGATTATTTGGTATTTATTAGGATTCGATCCGAACTGTTAATAGTGTTAATTTTGTTATCAGAAACTAAACAAAAACTACTCTAAAAATCACTAAAACTTAATTTATTCCCGTTTTCTCTAGTTTGTCAGTTTAGTTAATCAATTTAGTGAAAACGGCAATCTCGCTTTTCTGAAATTGACGTTTTTCACAAAAAAAATAGAGGTTGTCAAGCTA
Organism: Ochropleura leucogaster; assembly: GCA_958449745.1. Lineage (NCBI taxonomy): Eukaryota > Metazoa > Arthropoda > Insecta > Lepidoptera > Noctuidae > Ochropleura > Ochropleura leucogaster. The sequence goes on along the minus strand of OY288224.1, from coordinate 8,676,596 downwards.
AATCGGACGATCTTTAATCGCGACTAAAATGGTGTCGAATATAATTAAATGTGATTAAGTAAGTCATTTTAATATTAGTCTAGTTTAATATGGTGGTTTATTAGAATTGGCACGAATTATGGTTATCTTTCATTTAAATTGAACGAATATTTTACCATTTATGTGTGTCAGTGAATATTGCGGGTTGTTCGAAAGAGATACCGCGGCCCCGGAACGTAAAGAGCAATAGAAGGAACATGCGTGGGTTTTAGTGAGTACAAGCCTGACACTCTCCCCCGCTCCGCCCAGAGGCGTTAAAGGTTGACTGGTAGAGAATGCCTTATGGCATTAAGTCCGCCTATGTACCACTATAATATTGTACATGAAGTTTAAATAAATAAGTGCCTAGGCTTTTATAATAATTAATTATGACTCAAGTTCATAAACCTTTTTCGAAAAACTCAATGGTTTTAGAAATATAAAGAATATTGAAATACTAGCTTTTCGGTAACACAGTTTTCCTGATTTGCAGGTACCTGCTACTTGTAGTTTTTGCTCTAGCTTATTTATTGTAATAATAAAGCTAAGTTTTCCTTTTTATTCCCTCTTTCTCCCTCATTTCCCAAAGTTCATAATAAAAAAAAACCTATGTCCGTTTCCGGGGTCCCAACTATCTCTGTATCAAAATTCATCAAAATCAGTTTTGCTATTAAGACGTGAAGACAAAACAAACAAACAAACTCGCTTTCGCTTTTATAATATTAAGATAGTAAGGATTAAGAAATGTCATATTTATTTGATTTAAAAAAATAAGGTTCAGTCTCTTAAAGGTACCAGAGATATTGGTAGCCAAATTATGAGGTAATAGAGAAGAGGGTCTCCGGTGTATTAGCTAGGTTACGAGGTAACCTGTATTAGGGTTCACTAGCATAGCTATTCACAAAAAATCCAATCGTAACCGTAATCGACAATCGACACAAGTCTATGTTCTCGTAATCCAGTCGTCAAACCGGCACACACTTCACAGATCCGTGTGGAGTTTTTTTTAAACATTGCAAGGTATGTTCTATTCTAAGCTATTCACAAACAATCCAATCGTAACCGCAATCGACAATCGACACTAGTTTATGTTCTCGTAATCCAGTCGTCAAACCGGCACACACTTCACAGATCCATGTGGAGTTTTTTTTAAACATTGCAAGGTATGTTCTATTCTAAGCTATTCACAAACAATCCAATCGTAACCGTAATCGACCATCGACACTAGTTTATGTACTCGTAATCTAGTCGTCAAACCGGCACACACTTCACAGATCCGTGTGGAGTTTTTTTTTAAACATTGCAAGGTATGTTCTATTCTAAGCTATTTACAAACAATCTAATCGTAACCGCAATCGACAATCGACACTAGTTTATGTACTCGTAATCTAGTCGTCAAACCGGCACACACTTCACAGATCCGTGTGGAGTTTTTTTTTAAACATTGCAAGGTATGTTCTATTCTAAGCTATTCACAAACAATCCAATCGTAACCGTTATCGACAATCGACACTAGTTTATGTTCTCGTAATCCAGTCGTTAAACCGGCACACACTTCACAGATCCGTGTGGAGTTTTTTTTTTTAAACATTGCAAGGTATGTTCTATTCTAAGCTATTTACAAACAATCTAATCGTAACCGCAATCGACAATCGACACTAGTTTATGTACTCGTAATCTAGTCGTCAAACCGGCACACACTTCACAGATCCGTGTGGAGTTTTTTTTAAACATTGCAAGGTATGTTCTATTCTAAGCTATTCACAAACAATCCAATCGTAAACGTTATCGACAATCGACACTAGTTTATGTACTCGAAATCCAGCCGTCAAACCGGCACACACTTCACAGATCCGTGTGGAGTTTTTTTTTAAACATTGCAAGGTATGTTCTATTCTAAGCTATTCACAAACAATCCAATCGTAACCGTAATCGACAATCGACACTAGTTTATGTTCTCGTAATCCAGTCGTCAAACCGGCACACACTTCACAGATCCGTGTGGGGTTTTTTTTAAACATTGCAAGGTATTTTTAACATGGTACGTTACGTAATGGTAACAAATAGAAATTTGTGGTAGAAAAATTAAAGCATATTATTTTTACCAGCTATATGTTTTCTTTGTCGGTATAAATGACGTCTTCATATCGTGACACGGTTGTGTGGACATGTCAAAATTAGCCGTTTTCGGATCTGTGAGGACTTTTTTCGATTATGATCACGGCACGATTGCAATCGAGTGATTGTGATTAGCTATGCAGCCCAAGTTCCCATGACAGGGATACAAGTTTTCAGAGAGACTGCCTGCAACTATATTAAGTTGTTTATAGACTTAATCCATTAACGTAGGCTTCATTATGGAGGTAGTAGTCGTTGCAGATGACAGAAGACCAAATTGTATTGACACGATTTAAAAAGCTTTTAAATACTGATTCATCGAGAGATGGCTATTATGAAAAAGCCGAGTTTATTTACAGCGTAAAAAAACTGAAATAAAGGCAAATAGTCAAGTTCTAGTGCTGTTTCTGTTTGTGAGTTTAAATGTTTGTAAACGCAACCACGATACAGGAGAAATTCCTAGTGTGGGGCAACGTTTTTATCCAGAAAAAAAAAGGGGTTGATGATTGTCACAAATTCCGTAAACGACCAAATACTTGAATGTATTTTTATATAATTTATTATCCATTTATCACTTATAAGTTCACGAACCTACCTAGTCATTTGCCTTGCGTTTTTGTATAGATAATTGGGTAGTTGACACCATTAACCAATAATTTAAAATGACATTTTTTCTGAAAGAACACCTTATTCTAGACCTGAGAACTCCATTCATTTCAAAATAACTTTAAAATTCGATTTTTAGTTGCTTTTAAATCAATAAATAGTTGCATCATTGACTTGACAACTTAGGTGACGTCATCGGTTGCGAGTCTCATACAAAATCTATGGGGAAGCGCGTTTTGACAGCTCATAAAAAGTATATCAATTGATTGGTGGTGTCAACTACCCTATTAAAGAATAACATATTTCTCTAAGTATTCTTTTAAAATAGTCATTGCCCTTTAATTTGATATCTTTAAACTATGGCGTCGTACAGTTGTCATGTTTTATTTTATCATCACCTATCTGAGAACACTCGGGTTAACAAGACAACAATATCATTATAATATTAATACGTTCAGTGGTTTGGAAGATATGAGTTACTAGCTTTCGCCCGCGGCTTCGCCCGCGTTAAATTTGGGGTAACACAGTTCCCCTTGCGCCTTATTGATTTGTAATAGCAACGCTAAGTTTTCCCTTTTCTTCCCTCTTTCTCCCTCACATCCCACTTTTTTAAATTAAAAATTAACCTATGTCCGTCTCCTGGTTCCCAATTATCTATGTACTAAAATTCATCACAATCGGTTTAGCCATTAAAGCGTGAAGAGGTAACAAACAAACTCACTTTCGCTTTTATAATATTAGTAAGGATTAAGAAAATCACATACATACAAGATACGCGCGATAAACATAACCCTTTCTTGGCAGTCGGGAAATAAGTTTTAACCTTTCGAATAGTTTTGTGTGACTCGTGATGAAAGTCCTTCTAGAATTACGAGACATTTTGAAAGCTGTTGCCACTTTTCAAGACCCTATGGACAAGACGAAGCGGTGGAGAACCATAACGGTAGGCGAACCTGAAAATGTTCTTTGAGGATATGTGTACAGCTTCAGGTAGTCTTAATAGCCCAGGTTGAACATATCTGGCAATAAGCCAGGACAAGAATTCAACAAGATAGGTCATCATCTTCAGCATCAATAGACAGAGTTTAAAGAAGATACGAGGCTAGGAGAACGAAATATATTTGTATTTTATATATCTACTAGCTGTGCCCAGCGGTTTCACCCGCTGCTCACTTAGGGGGTATGAAAAATAGATGTTGGCCGATTCTCAGACCTACCCGATATGTACACAAAATTTCGTTTAAATCGGTCCAGCCGTTTCGGAGGAGTATGGGAACGAAAACTGTGACACGAGAATTTTATATATTAGATTAGATAGAAGGAGATGTAGTATTATATAAGTTATTATTTTTTTTTGTTTTACACCTACCACTTTTATGAGTCTTACTCTGCATCACCCAAAGGTTGACTGGTAGAAAATGCCTATGGTATAAAGACCGCATATTCTATACTTTGTATTTGAAGTGTAAAATAAATAAATATAATGAACTTTGTTGATTTAAAAATCCTTACAAATATTATAAAAGCGAAAGTATGTTGTTTGTTTGTTACCTCTTCTCGCTTTAATGGCTAAACCGATCTTGATGAATTTTGGTACAGAGATAGTTGGGAACCAGGAGACGGACATAGGCAATTTTTTTTTAAAGTGGTTTGTGCGGGAGAAAGAGGGAAGAAAAGGGAAAACCTAGCGTTGCTATTACAAATCAAAAAGGCGCTGACTGTGTTACCCCGAATTTAACGCGTGCGAAGCAGCGGGCAAAAGCTAGTACATTATATCTTAAAAAGGATCTGGTCTCCACAGTAGGGTTGGCCATGTCCAAATTCTAGAGATCGTTAACAAAATCGTTATATATTTGCTAGAACCAACTGGCTGCTATCGTAAAATCATATTTTCTTTCGATTGTATCTTATTAATATTATAAAAGTGAAATTTTGTGAGGTTGTATGTAAGTATGTTTGTTGCTCTTTCACATAAAAACTACAGAATGGATTTTGATGAAACTTCTCAATAATATAGCTTACATATCAGAATAACACATAGGCTATAATTCATAAAGACATATTGTATATTCTATCACCACGCGAGTGAAACTACGGGACTCAGCTAGTCTTGAATATTTTTGTTCGTACTTAAAATCCTTTAAACTCTTTAAACAGTTCTATTATAAAAGCGAAACTTTGTGAGTATGTATGTTTGTTGCTCTTTCACTCAAAAACAACTGAAAAGATTTTGATGAAACTTCTCAATAATATAGCTTATATATCAGAATAACACATAGGCTACAATTCATAAAGATATATTGCATATTCTATCACCACGCGAGTGAAACTGCAGAGCGCAGCTAGTCTGACTACTTAAAATCTACAAAAGCCATTAAGTGTTATCGATAGAAACAACCAATAAACACGAGAACTATAAAAAAACGATCCCAAGAATCGTTATGTCGACGGTTGCGACAAAATTAAAGTGAGTAGTAATTCATTGAACCAATCCTATGCAGTCAGCACTTCAGGTGAAATATTGCCGACTGTAAAAAATCGATGAAAGCTTAATAAGTTCTTGAAACGTTTTAGCATTCTGCTACAACCGCACCCATTAGTTATAACGTCTGTTCTTCGAAAGTGCTGTAAATTGCTTGTAAAATCGCCGGAACAAGCATTTCAAACATCATTTTTTGAAGAAAATTCTGGAGTTTTTACGGGAAAATGTTTCAATTTTAGAATGCTGTTGAATGTTTAGTTAAATTTGTATTCGTTTCTCCAATATTCGTAACAATGATGTTTTTATTTAATATTTTCTTAAAACGCTTATGAATTTTATTAAGTTTGTGCACATTAAATCTAACCGAAATCTTCATGTTATTATTTTTAAACCGGTAATATTTTTAAATACTGTAAAATACCTGAAAATATATAAAACGAATTAAAAGGGACAATAATAATTCCTAGATGTTTTTAATTAATAAAAATTAAAATAACACCCTTACCTGATAAATCCAGAAAAAGAAACAAGTCACTTTATATGATAAAACTTTCCTGTTTATTAATAATTTCCACTAAAACAGTAAACCTCACTTAACACTTCACAAAAACTATTAGCCGAACAAAGTTTTTAACTACACGAAGTTCGTCACAAACTTTTACCGGCCACCCTTATTTTATGTCAGAAATCTTATCACTTTCTTTATATCCCGATATTTTACGAGCCGCGACGTCACATTTCGTTGCACTCGGCGTACGTCATCTGTCAAATAACGCAACAGCACGTCTGCCCAGCACGACACCTTACGGGAAACTAACTAACGAACACAGCATCGCCAGGGTAAGGGTTTCAATGTGTGCGTGGAAGTCCGTAAGCAGTGTACCCTGTACACACAGCGGTTTTGATGTGTGAGTGCCTCCTAGACTCGCGTCAGTGATTTGAGTCCCGGTACAATTTTGTCTAAGTGTGCGTCTCCGATCACCTACGACTATGCTTGTGTGTGTGCACGGTACAGCCGGGAAAAACGGACTGTACCCCACGGCGCATGCCCAAAAAGGTCTGAAAAATAAAATTGTGTTTCGCGCTATTTAAATACTGATGCGAGAGACAGATTATGAAACCAGTGTGCTTTTACAAAGGGGTAATTTGAGTGAATGGGGGGTTTTTCATTAAATTCGTTTTGTAAATGTCTTTATGTTCGTCTATAGGTATTTTATTTGGTGTTTAAGACATTTTTTTGTTTGGAACGTGTAGATGAGATACGTTACTGTATTTAGATTTGGGACACTGTGATTGGTAGAAATAATCTTATAGCCTGTATTGTATACATTTTAATGAAAGCTGAAGTTGGACATATTTTTTGTTTTTGTTTTAATAAAACGTTGCCCCACAATATAAATTTCTCCTGTCTCGTGGGTGCATTTACAAACTTTAAACTCACAACACAAACAGCCAAACCTGGAACAACTATCTGTAGGCCATAACAATATTTGTTTGCGCGACACGCAGTGCAGCCGTCGGTGTCAACTATGTATTTTTTTACGTATTCGCAATGCAATAATCCAATACTAATCCATGCTATAATATTAAAAATGTGTATATATTTCTGTCTGTTTGTTACCTCCACACTTAACGGTTTATTGGATCGTATTGACATCAAGAAGAAGATAATGAAATAAAAATGTATAAATTCTGATTCTTCAATTTCTGCCAGCATTAACTGTAATAAAATGTAGACGATAGTGTCTGAGAGAAAAATATGTGTGTGTGACTTAGCCTATTATAAACTTACACATTTAAGTAAATATTAATAAATTCTTACTAATATTATAAAAGTGAAAGTGAGTTTGTTTTTGTTTGTTTGTTACCTCTTCACTCCTAAATGACTAAACCGATTTTGTTGAATTTTGGTACAAAGATAGTTGGGATCCTGAAGACGGACATAATACAGAAATAGTTGGGATCCTGGAGACGGACATAGGCAAGTTTTTTTTTAAAAAGCGAGTAAAAATAAGGGGAAATAAGGGAAAACTTAGCATTGCTATTACAACAAATAAGGCGCTAGGGCAAAAACTACAGGTTAATTTTTAATGTATATTATGTGTTTTTACATTTAAGTATTTTTTTTAAATGTAGCTATTAATTTTGAAAAATGTTACACCACAGACTACCTACAGTACTGTTTGTCCTCCTTTAAATCCATCCAAAGGTTGTCTTGAAAAGATCGCTTTTAGCGATAAGACCGCCCATTGTGTCACTCTATTTATAAGTTGTTTTATGTTATTCTTGTTATTTGTATGGAGTACATAATAAAGAATATTCTATATTTCTATCTATCAATTAATTCTAAATCAAACCCTTGATTCAGCTGCTTAAATGTTCTCAAATATTGATCGGGGCTCTTGGCAATTAAGCTATTGGTTAAACTACTGTAGGCACAAATTATTGTTGAGTTCACATCCCACATAATCGTCCCACACAACCTTGCGAACCAAGTCAAGAAGCTTTATTTGCTTAAATCTTTCTCGGATTCTCTCACGACAAGGTCCTCGTCATGCGTAACTGGAAAAATCAAAAATATAAAATTCTCGTGTCACAATTTTCGTTCCCATACTCCTCCGAAACGGCTGGAGAAATTTAAACGAAATTTTGTGTGCATATCGGGTAGGTCTGAGAATTGGCTAACATATATTTTTCATGCCCCTAACCGAGCAGCGGGTGAACCTGCTGGGCACAGCTAGTCTAATATATAAAATTCTCGTGTCACAATTTTCTTTCCTATACTCCTCCGAAACGGCTGGACCGATTTAAACGAAATTTTGTGTACATATCGGGTAGGTCTGAGAATCGGCCAACATCTATTTTTCATACTGCCAAGTGAGCAGCGGGTGAAACCGCTGGGCACAGCTAGTCTAATATATAAATTTTTATTTAATATATAAATTACCCATACTCCTTCAAAACGGCTTGACCGATACTTATGAATCTTTTTATGCATATTCAGTAAGTCTGAGAATTCGCTACTATATATCTTTCAAACCCCTAAGTGAGAAGGAGACCTAAGCAGCCGGTGGAACCGCTGGGTACAGTTAGTATAATTTTAAACTCTACCAATATTATAAATGCGAATGCGATGGTCGGGTAAGAGTCAGACTTGTCCTGACTTTAGTCAGTACAAGTCTGACTCATGACTCATGTACTATTTTATTTATTTATTTATTCAGGAACAATTTAAATTGTATATGAATATTTTAACATGAAACAGAAACAGAATATGGAATTAGTATACAGTTAACAATTAAATAGTAAAAAAAATAAAAATTACACGTTATTAAAAAAAAAAAAAATTGACAAACCAATAATGTAAATGTCATGCACACATAATTAATAAATATTATTGTTGCACTTTACGTTCCGGGGCCTCAGTATCTCTTTTGAACAACCCGCAACCCCGAAGGAATGTCTTCTTCTCTAACCTTAAATCCAAGTTCTGATAAAGCTTTTGTTACTAATCTATTAAAACCTCATTTTCTTTATCCACAGATTAAATAACCTTGATTACCCGCCATTATTTGCTCATTAAAACCTTGGGGAGGCATACCATCGAACAATTCTCAGTGGGATTCATGATAAATCATGTTATTACGGGCTATCAAACGATACGTTAAATAAACAAGGAAAAGAAACGAATGCACGAAACTACAAAAGGTCACTGTGATAAAGGAAAAAAACGACTAAGAACGATCCAAGCTGTAAACTTGCGATGTAAACAGCCATATCTTTTGACTGTGAAGAATAAAAAAAAATACAGCACAAAGGGACCACAGAGTTGAGCATATTATTGAGGTTTAAATTCCATCTCGATATCTTCGCGCGTTCTCCAGGCGTGTGCCTGGGAAGTATGTACAGTTGATCCGTGCGATGTACACACGCCAGTAGGTCAAGCTACCCGAAACTGTCAATTTTTCCCAATGAACCTTGAACCTAATACTTTAGAAATAAAGTCGAAAATCTATCAAAGAAATCTGACAGATTGTAGCAGCTTTATGTGCAGGCGTCTGTACAGTCGATGCAGTACCCAAGTCCGGTCCACAGCGGGCACTACCGGCACCTTCAATGTGGCTGTCGGTCTGCACCAAGGCTCTTAGCCCTTACCTCTTCCTGCTGGTTACGCTCTCACGTCGGACATCCAGGAAGAGGCTCCCTGATGCATGCTGTTTGCCGATGACTTTGTGTGAGCGAGAGGAAGGCCAAAAAAAAGATGGATGGATTGTGTAAGGAATGATATGAAGGAGAAAGGAGTAAATGATGCCGTGACATCTGATAGGGGAGAATGGAAGAAAAAAACGTGTTGCGCCGACCCCAAATAGAATGGGACAAGGGCAAGAAAATTATGATGATCTTCGCCCGGTCTCGAGATAAAGGTTCTGTTTTTTTTCTTTTCCGATATAGAGCCCTAAAAACATAGTTTTAATATTTCCTAAAGAGGTAAGCAGGCACGTTTATCATTTTGTGATTGTTTATTGCGACTTCTAGAAGGTGGTCCGGCGTGTAAGGTTAATTAGCCAAGATGTGAATATTTTGATAATTTCCTATAGTATTTAAACCCATATTAAAATATTTTTTTATTAAGTGCAATGTATGGGTATTAGAAGCAAATTAAAATAGTAGTTATTCTTGTCGAATATTAAAACAATTATTCTGTGCCAAAGCATATCAAGATCTGTTCAGCCGTTTTGACGTGAAAGAGTAACAAATATCCATAAATCCATACATTCATCCATCTTTACAAACATTCGCATTTATAATATTACTGGCTTTTGCCCGCGCCTTTGCTCGCATTAAATTCGGACTAATACATTTCCCCGTTATTGATTTACAGGTACCTGCTACCTATAGTTTTTGTCCTTGCGCCATATTTTTTGTAATAGCAATGCTAGGTTTTCCTTTTTCTCCCCTCTTTCTTCCTCATATCTCAATATTTAAAAAAAAAACTGCTTATGTCCGTCTCTAGGGTCCAAACTATCTCTGTACCAAAATTCATCAAAATCGGTTTAGCCATTTAGGCGTGAAGACGTAACAAACTCACTTTCGCTTTTATAATATTAGTAAGGATAGTAGGAAGTAGGATTAATAAGTTTCTAAAAACGTGTCTTATACAACGACAGTCCACACATACTACACAGTCTACTTTTGACATATCATTCGAAAAATATAATTTATAAATAATAAATAAGTTCGTACAATGTAAAAAGTACTGTCATATGCCAGAGCATCGAATATTTTTCCAGTTGATAGATTAATAAATTCATTCGCCCGGGATTTAATAACGTTCATTTTAATTTAACCTCTTTTAATGTATTTTGTCGTTCTCAGTTGTATGGTTTACAACCAAATTAACTTATTTCCGAAGGGCTTTTCGCAGAATTCGGAATACCACCTCTTCAAGCATTGTAATTGCGAATATTTTGGAATTAGATGCCGTTCCAGTTAGATAATAATTGTTGTTCTATCTCGTAAGACTACAAGAAAAAGGAAGAAGAAATCGAGCAGTGTGGGGTACTATGACATCATAAAGCTGCATTTACAATTTTTGCGCTAGCAGAACAACTCAAAATATAGTAACTTTGTGTAGTGTCTGGGTCACCAAGATACAGGCCGTGCCTAGTTTGGGACTCGCTGATAATCCTGTAAGTTTTCTGTTACGCCTGACTTAAAAATTATGTGCTTATGCTAACGAACAATGTGTACGCTAAATAAATGAATTTTTAATTTTGATTTGGACTTATACCATTGAAGGAAAGAGACAGAGGTATGCAGGGTGTCTAGCGCCATCTCTTTTTCACACCGGCATGAGTACCGCTTTAAGACGCGATGGTAGCCCTACATTCTTTTGACTGCGTAGACTTTGAAAGTTTTTTTACAGCTCTAAGAAACAACTTGAGTATGTTTTAAATATTTAAAAATTTTAATTAAATTAAAAAACTCGACACCTCCACACATTCTCAAGATCAATGGTGTTGAATCTTATTGTTTTGTTTGAATATAAGGTTTTCCTGTTTTTTTTATAATGCCCAATAAACGCAATTTTATTTCTTTTCAGCGTTCCGCACCTGAAAAGGAAAAACAGAACCCTTTTTTTTTTGGGGTGGGAAATCATCAAATAACTTCCCCCGCTCAGCTTTAGACATTTACTGGCTAAAACCCACCTATGTTCTTTCTACTGCCCTTAACGTTCCGGGGCCACGGTACCTCTTGCGAACAACCCGCTACCCCGGCAAGCGGAGGCTCTGGCAAGCCCCTCTGCTTTGCTGACATTTCTTTGAAGCACGCGTGGAACACTAACGCGCCGTCGACCCGGCCTGTCGTCAATAGACGGAGGAAGGGTGAGCTACCCATTGCTCACCGTCCACAGGCCCGAAAACAGAACCCGGGTTTGTTTTCCGTCTGTCTGTCTATCACGACCTTTTGTATTGATATGACTTCTGAGAAGAAAAAGAGAGGAATTTGGAAGAAGAAGACATACAGCGTCGACTCTGGATTAATTTTGAAGAGGGCAGGAGAATAATGTTAGGAAAAATATCGTACTCTAACGCTATTAAATACTTAAACGTTTTTTGCAGAATGTACTATTTCAATACCTTTTTTTACGGATAGTATATAATTAGTAAGTATCAATTAACTTCAGGGAGTGTTCGATTTATACGGACTAAAACCCACTTTTGTACCTTCTATTGCCCTTCATGTATAGATGCCGCGATATCTCTTTCGAACAACCCGCAACTCTGGAACAACCCACAACTCCGGTATAACCTGCAACCTCGGTATTTCCACACCTTTGTGGGACCTTTAGTGCTACAATAGGTTGATGTTACGTGAACTATGAACAGACTATTGATGATAGGTATGTTAACTTCTAAAGCAATACTCCAACATACAATTAAATACCTAGAATTGTTAATAATACATACCCAATTACCGCTTTGGTGCTCAAAATTATCAGGGCATGTAAGAAATTGTTTGGTACCGTTTTCAATTATACTATATACTATTCCAATTTAAGTTCACATCACACTTAAAGCATTGAATGGAATTGAATGATGAATCAGTTAAAACCAACATGATTCATCGCACTTTTCTCATTGTTTTATAAGTGCCCATGTAGCACTGTGCTCAATAAAATATTTCAATATTTTGTAGTCCCATTTAATAGGGTTGAAGTATTTGTAAGCTTTTAATCGGGCATAAAATTAGACACAAGGCAGCTATTGAACCTGGGGCTTATTCGTCAACTCGCGCCTCATAAACTCGCGACTGCGCGCGAGTTAGCACCTTCTGATTTTACCTCGCGACCGAGTGAGCATCTGACGTATTTACAGTCATCTACACATTTATATTTCTAAGACACTATACAATTTGAGGGTCAAAAGATCGTCGAACGTATGTATTTATCTATCTCAAAAACAACTTTTTTTAAATTTTAAACTCAAACCGTACAGCGCCCAATACAAACAAAGTAGGTTTATTAAAACTATTTTGTAGATGACCATACCAGTTTTCACTCGATCGCGAGTTGACTACAACAAAAATAGGTAAAATCGGAAGGAGCTAACTCGCGCGCAGTCGTGAGCTTATGAGGCGCGAGTTGACGAATAAGCCGAACCTGGTTGCGGGTTGCTCAAAAGAGAAACCGCGGCTCAGAAACACGAAGGTTAAATAAAAGAGCAAGGATGCGTTTCAGCCCGTAAAAGTCTCCGACCGCTCAGTACAGAGCGCAAGAAGATATTTAATGATCTTCGATCCGAAAAAAGCATTAATCTAGTGCTATCCTTACTAATATTATAAAAGCGAAAGTGAGTTGGTTTGTTTGTTACCTCTTCACGCTTTAATGGCTAAACCGATTGTGATGAATTTTGGTACACAGATAGTTGGGAACCAGGAGACGGACATAGGCTAATTTTTATTTTTAAAAAGTGGGATGTGAGGGAGAAAGAGGGAAGAAGAGGGAAAACTTAGCGTTGCTATTACAAATCAATAAGGCGCAAGGGGAACTGTGTTACCCCAAATTTAACGCGGGCGAAGCGGCGGGCGAAAGCTAGTTCTCTATAATTACAGCCTTGGGCACAGCAACGACTTCAGACGTCTCGCTCTCTATGAAACTTGACGCTGCGACAGCTTTCAGTTCGACGCTGTATTCATATGTACGACAGCTCGAAATCGGTGAAGAAAAATAACACAAAAGCATCATCATCTTCCTGCCCATGTCATTTGAAGTCAGCGTAATACGTTTTTAGGGTTCAGTTTGGCAAAACGGAACCCAACACCTTCTTTTCCTGACCCAAAAATTACTTGCGAACAACTTTACCAACGAGGCGGTCATTGAAATGAATAATTATTTATATCAAAATATTTCCACACGTACAGAATAGACAATAATTGTAATTTTTTTTTTGTTACTCAGATATACAACGGTATCAATTAAACAAAACACGATTCACAAACAATACGTAGAAATCAATCTAATTTAAAAAACAATTCATGCATAATATTTTTGTTTTCATTCCATTTTTCGGTATCAAATAAATTTTGTTTTAGGTTATGGATAAAACACACACACAGTTGGTAACACTGTTTGTGATCAGCGGAACGCTCTTAAAAGTGTTCTTTGGTTTTCCCATTAGATTTTTTTTTAAAGAACGGTACCCCACACTAGGATTTTGCCTGTATCGTGGGTGCATTTACAAACATTTAAACTCACATACACAAACAGCCAGACCCGAAACAACTTGTAATTATAATTTTAACTCGATACCTCCACTCGTTCCTGAGACAAAGGGAAGATAGGGATTAAGGAAAAGGGAATTAAAGATAGAGTCAGACAGACAGACAGACGGACAATAAAGTGATTAAACTCAAAGCATTTATTTCAATTAGACCATTAGAGGCACTTTTGAATGTCATAAAAACAAAAAAGATGCCACTACAGTCCCAGTCACAAGACATAATAACTTGCGAAAGCACTGTAGACGCCTAAAAGTGATCCAAAAAGGGTTCCATTTTTTCTTTTAGAGGCACGGAATCCTAAAAATCAAATAATAATATAAATATGAGCTTGAAAAACTTAGAAAAAAAACTTAAACTGATAGTACAAAATAAATAAAAGTACCAGGAAAGCATGACAGCCGAGGAGGAATGTATGTTCAGTAGTAGTAGTAGATTCAGTTAAACATAGCCGTGTCCTGGTGTACCGCTTTCTGCATCAAACCCTTGATCCAGCCATCTAACGAGAGCCTCCTCAGGTGTTGATCGAGGCTTTTGGCAATAAGCCATTGGCTGTAACGACTATCGGCACATTGATCACTGAGTCCACAGCCCACATGTCGACAACCTCGCGAGCCTAGTCAATATACTTAATTTAAAAAGTATTTATAAATGAGCTTAAAAAACTAGGTCAACGAAAACTAAACTAATAAAACAAAATAAAAAGTACTAGGACAGCAAGACAGTAGAGGAGGAATGTAAACTCAGAAGCTCGAGTAAAGTTATACATGGCTCTTTGTAACTTGGAGGCAGATAATACATTGGTCTGTAGGGAATGCCTTAATTACGAAGTGTGGTAACAATGTAGGAGTAAATTCCGATACATCATCATCAATTTCAAGGCTAATATTTGAACATCTTAAAATAATTCTGTTGGTGTTGCCAACTTCGAAAATTTTGATTCAGCTCGGTGGTTTCTGTAACAGTAAGCAAAGAGGATGAATAAGTGTAATAATTGTTTTTTTTTTCTGCTTTTGAAGAGCCTGTGGCTAAATAAAAACTGTTGCTCAGGTCAATTTTTAATTCGAAGTTATTTTATGACTTACGAATATCGTAATTACGTACCATCTGCAAAAACAGGTATGGTAATAATAGTACACCTATATTCTGTTAAAAAAAAGTATTTAATAGTATTAAGGTGCGAGCTTTATGCTAACATCATAATTCTCCTATCCTCTTTGAAGTTATTTGATGATATATACCCAGTTGGCACTGGGTTATGTGAAGTCTGTTAAGTAGTTGTTCCATGTAAAATACTGGTATTCATGGAACACAGCTTCACACAGTTGGGAAAAGAATAAGCAGAGAATAATATAATTATTCTACTTTTGGTGGTCTAAAAAGTAATGATAAGAATAGATTAAATATTTCACTGACGATGCCGTGTTGGTAGTACCCAATAAGGTTAGGGACCTGGGTCCTATTGGATTAGGGTTTGATTTACAAATTGAGCAAGGCGTTGCGTTTTTCCTATCAAAAAGCTCATAAGTCACAGAGCCTTTGACTTCGTTTACTTGACTGGTCCGGGCGATCCTACTGCCAATAGTCCTTTATTACATATAGTTGTAACCTAACTGGGTATATATAAATACTAGTTTCCGGTCACGACTTCGCCCACGTTAGCCCAAAGTAAATATGCCATAGTTACTTTGGGCTAACGCTAACTTTTACCTGCGTAATGATCGAAAAAAAATAAAGAAGAGAAGAAGAAAAAGAATTACTTCTTGCCCACGTCCGTCTTCAGGGTCCCAACTATCTCTGTACCAAAATTCATCAAAATTGGTTTAGCCATTTTTGGCGTGAAGACGTAACAAATAAACTCACTTTCGCTTTTATAATATTTGTAAGGATTCTATTAGCTACACCTCTGCCTCGTCTTTCAGGATTAAGGCCGTGATAATTATATAATCTTGATAACAGAAAGACTAAACAACTTAAAAAGATCAAGATTTTTGAGAAAAATCCATCAAGCTTCAAATAAGACCTTGTTTATTTGTTGTTAAATTAACATTAAATACTTTCATTGTTTTTTGCAAGTCTGGCATTCTTTTTTTAAGTTAAAATTCGAAAAATTCGTACTTCGAGATTATTCTATTTACAGAAACAAGGTCACGACTTTCACTCAATGTGGGAAGGCTGAAACTTTCTAGAGCAGTCGATAAAGGCATTCAGTTGCCTAAAATTCCAACAAAGGGTTATATTGCCCAGTGCTGACTGGGTTCTACAGTTCAAAAAAAACACTCTTTTAAATTATAATATTATTACAAAATCGTATTCGTATCTCAACGGACAGCGCCGGTTCACGAACATGACGTATGGATCAGCCCCATTTAGCTCAACCAGTTTGAAGGGAGCTAAGTGACCCGACACACACGATACCATCACACTTTCAACCACCATGTATTATCATTGACTTCGTCAAGTCAATGATAATACATAGCACTCACATATGGGCTTAATAAATACAATACTAGAGAATTGATTCTTTACATTGCAAAGATAGACTTACAATCTTTTTTTTTTTTTTTTTTTTTTTTTTTTTTTTTTTTTTTTTTTTATTATCTTACAATCTTCTGCAGCTTCCACAATAACTTCAGATGCTCATTAGTGAGGTAACCCCTATGGTTGTGGAGCAGGACTAGCGTTGAGCCAAGCATTTGTATCTTCAATATAGTCCCCCAACTTATAATATTATGTTTTTTTGGGTGGGAAATCATTAAATAACTTCCCTCGCTCTGGGTGGAGCGGGGGGGCGTGTCAGACCTTTACTGACTAAAACCCACCCATGTTTCTTTTATTGCCTTTTACGTTCCGGGGCCGCGGTATCTCTTTCGAACAACCCGCAACCGGACTTATAATATGCTTACCCAAGCTTCTACTTACATAGTTCGAATTAAAATGTTTATCAAGTTATCTTATTCTTTTCAAAATAAAGTTGTATTGTCGTATGTTAGTAGTATTTATGCGAAACTCTCGAGAAGGCCATGGTCTAGCTGTAAAACAGACTGTCTCCTACACACTAGGAGCTTCACTTAGACTCCAGAAGTTAGTCGTTACCCTTTATAGAAAAATAAAACTTGCTTACCATAATATTTTAGGTAAATTAAAAAATTGTGAAATGTCACTAACATAGTTTCAAGTATTACTAACATTATTGAGTCATGGTTACTCACATAATTTTTTTTTTATTATTGCTAGCTTTTGCCCGCGGCTTCGCTCGCGTTAAATCCGGGGTAACACAGTTCCCCTTGCGTCTTATTGATTTATAATAGCAACGCTAAGTTTTCCCTTTTCTTCCCTCTTTCCCCCTCACACCCCATTTTTTTTCAAAAATATATTAACCTATGTCCGTCTCCTGGTTCCCAACTATCTCTGTACCAAAATTCATCAAAATCAGTTTAGCCATTAAAGCGTGAAGAGGTAACAAACAAACAAACTCACTTTCGCTTTTATAATATTAGTAAGGATTATATTAATATAACTCTTTTTTTGCAATTATATATCATCAATTAACTTGTCCCCGCTCTGAGCGAAACGGGAACAAAGTGTTAAAGTTTTACTGAGTAAAACTCATCCATGTTCCTTCTTTTGGGTGTCGTGTTTCAGGACCGTGGTATCTCTTTCGCACAACCCACAACCCCGACAGTCAGCTCTGGGAAGGTCCTCTATTTGCCATAGAACTTTAATGTCCTATTTGCGTCTCCATAATAAAAAAAGATTGATGCAACCATAAAAAGCCTATTGGAGTTTACTCCTTAAGAATCGATTTTCATATATAAGGCGCCCGGTATGAGAAAAATCCGAGGGGTAAAACCTACTAAAGTAACGAAAATGTGTCACGTTTTTGGTGCGCACCTTTAATGCGCAACTTTCTAATTTAGCTGTCAGTGTATTAAGACGTACATATGGTATGCTGTATAGGCGACTATACCTATATACCATATGTTATTGGGCTTGTTTGTTTCTATCAGTGTCGATGTATTTATATTGCATTTTTTTTTCATTAATTTGTGAATTTACCCTTTCATAATGATATTAATCTTTTTTCAGTTGAATAAACTCTTTTTACGTATAGTTAGATACTCGTACTTAAGGAGTAAACTCCAGTCGTGCGTCGGAGCTGACACACACACTTTTTATTTAAGTTTGATCACTTATGTTATACAGGTTGATCTAGAAGCTGCCAAACACTGAGTGGCATTGAAGACAAAAACCTCTTGAAAGTTTGGAGTGTTAGTATTGGCCTAAATGGAAACGGGTAGCGGTTTTTATTCGATAGTTTGTTTTGGTATAAAATCAAATTGATTAGTTTGTTTGATTCCGTTTTTGCAGTAGAACTTTTTGGAAAAATAAACGTAGAGTAAGTTATTGGCCATACTAAAAGGTAAACACGGTTTTTTTTATTTTTTCGGATTTAAAATAAATAAATAAATATCTTAGGACAACTCACACACAGCTATCTGATCCCAAGCTAAGCAGAGCTTGTGTTATGGTAACCAGACATTCCAGACAACTGATATACATACTTATATAATTTATAAATTCATAAATATTGTAGTTAAATCACACCCAGACACAGAACAAACAATCATGCTCATCACACAAAGTTTGTCCTGGGTGGAAATCGAACCCACGACCTCCGGCTCAGCGGTCAGGGCTACTAACCACTAGACCAACAGGCCCATCAAATCATCGAATTACTTCTCCCACTCGTGGCGAAGAGGAGGGGAGTGTGGGTATTACCCTTTATGTTCCAGGGCCACGGTATCTCTTTCGGACAACCCCACAGCCCCGGTAGTTCATACAATACAGGCATATCTAATTGATGGAGCGGTTGAAGCAGTGGCCATATCGCGAGCACATAACAAATACATATTTTGTATGACATTATAAATTATTTGTTTAATTGTGAAACGGCTTAAGAAAAACGGAGTCGAACTCGCACACCTGGGGTTTAGTACAAACTTTTTTTTTGTGATGACTACTACGGTTTTTGGAATTTTTCCATATACTGGTACTCTAGTTGACTTTTTCAAAGCTCCAAGGGACCACAGATTTGAGGCATAATTATATTTTTAATTTTAACACTATATATCTCCACGCTTTCTCTAGTTAAAGGGTCTTTTTTTTTGCGAATGGGAAATCATTAAATAACTTTCTCCGCTCTGGACGGAGCGGGGGGGAGTGTCAGACTTGTAATGACAAAAGCCCACCCATGTTTCTTCTATTGTCCTTTATGTCCCGGGGCCGTGGTATCTCTTCGAACAACTTGCAACCCCGGCAGGCGGTGGTCCTGGCAGGCCCCTTTGAATACTAAATACATATACATATATACTAAATACTCTTATAGTCTTAACAGACAGACGGATTGTACTGAGGTACTAAACCCTAATAATGCTTAAACCTTCCTTTTTCAAATTTTCTATTGAATTGCTATCGCTACCTCTTAAAACTCGAACTCTAACAAACAATGCCAATCTGAATCTAAACTAACGAGTGGTTTGCTTCAATCTACGATAGCTATTGTCCAGCACGAGTGCTCCGTTTACATTATAAAATAACATGGCTCCAAGTGTTTTTCGTTCAATTTTGTTCATTCTACGTCAATGTCGACATTGTTTATAAAGTATGGAGACTTAATATTAGTTTTTTTTTATATAAAACGTTGCCCCACACTAGGAATTTCTTCTGTATCGTGGGTGCGTTTACAAACATTTAAAATCACATACACAAACAGCCAGACCCGAAACAACTATCTGCAGGTCATACAAATTTGTTCCGTGCGGGAATTGAACCCGCGACACGCAGCGTAGCAGTCGATCGCTCAGCCACTGCGCCAACCGTGCTGTCGAAGTTTTTATGGCTTGTTCTAATATGACGAGGTCAATTTCAAGATGAGTTGACCTAAATTTGTGTCATATCAATTGTTTTTTCTTAACACAATTTTGTAAAATTGGTAGGTCAAGTTAACGTAATTTTTCGTGTCAAATCGAATACACTCATTGTTATAACGTTTTTGTATAATGTATAATATTTTGTGTTCGTTTAATGAAATCATATGAATACGCAGAACGATTTTTATATTCGTGAGAATCA
Organism: Ochropleura leucogaster; assembly: GCA_958449745.1. Lineage (NCBI taxonomy): Eukaryota > Metazoa > Arthropoda > Insecta > Lepidoptera > Noctuidae > Ochropleura > Ochropleura leucogaster. The sequence continues at coordinate 8,656,456 of OY288224.1, read as the reverse complement.
TAACACAAATAATATTTTTATCATGCTTTTCTTTACTTTATCAGTAAATGTGTTAAAAATATTTGAAAATAAATTTAACTAACCGCCCCGTTTTCAATTGAGCCAAAATTTTTTACACGTGTAAACGGTGGTAAACTAGCTTCCGCCCGCGGCTTCGCTCGCGTTAAATTCGGCGTAACACGGTTCCCTTTTCCTTATTTGCAGGTACCTTCCACCTTTAGTTTTTGCCCTAGCGCCTTATTTATTGTAATAGCAATGCTAAGTTTTCCCTTTTTTTCCCTCCTTGTCCCTAATTTTTCACTCTTTTTTTAAAACAAAAATCGGTTTAGCCATTTAGGCGTGAAGACGTAACAAAGAAACAAATGAACTCACTTTTGCTTTTATAATATTAGTAAGGATAAGGATTGAGTAACATCAATCGAAATCCAATATGGCGGATTTTCAAAGATCAACGATACGGTTGGCGCATTGACTAAGCGATCGACTGCTGCGCTGCGTATCGCGGGTTCGATCCCCCAGGTCTGGCTGTTTGTGTATGTGAGTTTAAGTGTTTGTAAGTGCTCCCACGATACTGTAGAAATTCCTAGTGTGGCAACGTTTTTATCAAAAAACCGGCCAAGAGCGTGTCGGGCCACGCTCAGTGTAGGGTTCCGTAGTTTGCCGTCCGTCACAATAAGTGTTCCCACTTATGAGTTTATTATTTGTTTGACGTTGAACACTAGAGAATTGTATTTTATTATTATCCAAGTATGGGAATAGTGCGTTAACGTAAACGTGCTGCGAATGACTTAAACTATTAAGTATATAAACTTTCATAGACCCGTAATATTCCATTGGTGTAATAAATGAAAATCCAATGCCCCACAAACCCGACTTCTCTCTCCGCCATATATAATTTATAAATGACACTCAGGCTCTATTAGTTCCGGGTAAAGAAAAAGAGACACTTCTCTAGGCCGAAACGATGTGTGTTGGCCTGTTGGGATAACAAATCATGAAAGACGCGCACAGCGTCGTCCTCAACACGATTATCACTGTTCAAAATATACGAGAACATTTTAATACCGGACAAATCAAAATCAAACCTCGACAACAAATTAGATTATGCACTTATAAATAAAATTACGAATATATTTAAGAGCAACTTACTTTACTACGGTAGGTCATGAAAGCACGGAATATCTTAACATCACTTTTAAAAAATGACGTCATTACACAGCGCCATCTATCGAACCATTTATGAACTGGTTTTTACCTTAACATTTGTTGGTGTTAAAAAAATGAATTTTAGTTTTGTTCTAAATTGCCTTAGCATGTTCATAATAGAAGTTTTATGTAGTTATAAGATACCGCCAATGCCAAGGAGAGACCAACCGAACAATTCGGTAATACCCGATCCAATGTAATAAGTACCTACAACGCCATCTCTCGGGGAATTGGGTTACTAATTAATAATTTTGGATTACGAGAACCGATTTCAATAATTCTTTTTTTGTTTGAAAAAAGATACGTTCAGGATAATAAAATATGTAAACGAAGTTAAAAAAAAATGCTTGCATATACGATTATACTACAAACTTAGTCCAGAAATTATTTTGTACAACTTTTTTTTTTATACAAAAACTGTTATGTCAATCGAGTTCAAAATAATTTTCATAGAAAGTCCTTATAAAGTTCTACTTTTCAGATTTTTTTAATATTTTTTAAACTTATGGTTCAAAAGTTAGAGGGGGGGGGACACATTGTTTTTTACTTTTGGAGCGATTATTTCCGAAATTATTGACATTATCAAAAAATGATTTTAGTAAACCCCTATTCATTTTTAAATACCTTTCTAACAATATATCACACGTTAGGGTTGAAATTAAAAAAAAAAAACGCTTTCCACTTTACATATAGGGTGGCTACCCTAATAAAACATTTTTTTCCAATTTTTATTTTACCACTTTGTTGGCGTGATTTATATACATATTGGTACCAAATTTCAACTTTCTAGTGCTAAAGGTCACAGAGATTAAGCGAGGACGGACGGACGGACGGACGGACGGACGGACAGACAGACATGGCGAAACTATAAGGGTTCCTAGTTGACTACGGAACCCTAAAAAAGATGGTATCGTTAATTTTTTTTACCAACCTGAAAAAAAGAGGAGGTTCTACATTCAGCCTTTTTTTCTGAAGAAACTTTTCAACGTTTCTACATCGATTACTCAACCAACTGTGAACCAATTTTCATAATTGTTTTATTTGTTCAAAAGGTAGTCCCATATCAATTTTATTTATATTGCTTACGTAGTTTATGAGTTATCGTCTAAAGTAAATTTTTCTACGTCCATATGGGTGATCTACCTTTAAGTATGGAAACTGAATACTCTATAAAAAGTTGTTTGAGATATCAGCGTTTTTTAATTAAAAATGCTGGCATAATTTTTTTTTTGCAAAAGAAATACTGACTTCCAAAACAAAACTAGAAAGTGGAAAATTGCTTTACTTACTGGAAGTTGGTGACATTTGTTTGTTTATTTGACTTTTTTGTCACCGACTTTCGGAAGAAAAGATATCTTCCACTTTATAGTTTATTAAGGGTATCAAACGACAAGGTATGCTTAGAAAAGTATGAGTTAGCGTGTTATATTTTTAATATTCTTCAATAACAAATAATAAAAAAAGAATTGTGTGGTTGTATGAAACCACGGTGAAAGTGAAACTTTTTTTTTACATTTTAGACATTTAGTCGTCTCTACTCCGCGGCCGATCGTCACGCGACACGTAACACACACGAAAATGTTTGAGACGAAGTAATAAAAGATTCACTTTAAAAATTGCTTAACGTTTGCTGTTAACGTTTACTCAGAAAACTAAAAGTCAATCAAACTATACTCAGAGGGGCTTGCCAGGGCTTCACCTGCAGGGGTTGCGGGTTGTTCGTAAGAGATACCGCGGCCCCGGAACATAAAAAGCAACAGATGGAACATGGATGTGTTTTAGTCAGTACAAGTCTGACATTCGCCGCGCTCCGCCCAGAGCGGGGAAAGTTATTTGTTAATCTATACTTCTAAACTATACTATATATACTATATATCTGTACTACCTATACTAATATTATAAAGCTGAGGAGTTTGTTTGTTTGAACGCGCTAATCTCAGGGACTACTGGTTGGAATTGGAAAATTCTTTTAGTGTTGGATAGTCCATTTCTTGAGGAAGGCTATAGGCTATATAACATCACGCTACGACCAACAGGTGCTGAGCAGCGCGGGTGAAACCGTGGGGATTAGCTAGTTTACCATAATTTACCATTACCAAAAAAAAGTCAAACTATGGTCTTTGTATAGAGGTATGTTATCCACATTTGCTTCTCCAATTTGTCCGTACCAATTCGTCCGTACCTTTACAACCAATCGCTGTATCCTTACATTTGTCAGTCTGTAGAAGCTTAGTAACGTGTAACTGTTGCTTCTATTACTACTGTTTGATATCCGATATTGCTATGGCGTCTCTTGTGTCTATTCTCTGCAAATACCTTTGTGGTCTCTATAACACAAGCAAGCCAGTGCTTCGTTCAGTTTATACGCCTCTGGAAATATAAATGATTTTTAGGGTTTTGTATCTCAAAAGGAAAAAGAGCAAGTTAGACTTAGAGAGACTCAGAGGGTTCCGTAAAGGAACATGGGTGGGTTTTAGTCAGTAAAAGTCTGACATAAGAGCGGGGGAAGTTATTTGATGATTTCCCGCCCCAAAAAAAAAGGGCTTCGTACAAGCTTGCGACATAATTCTTACTAATATTATAAAAGCGAAAGTGAGTTTGTTTGTTACGTCTTCACGCCTAAATGGCTAAACCGATTTTGATGAATTTTGGTAGAGATAGTTGTGACTCTGGAGACGGACTTATGCTATTTAAAAAAAATAGAGGGAGAAAGTGGGAAGAAAACGGAAAACTTAGCATTGCTATTACAATAAATAAGTCGCAAGGGCAAACACTACAGGTAGCAGGTACCTGTGAATCAGGGAAGAGGAACTGTGTTACCCCGAATTTAAAGCGTGCGAAGCCGCGGGCAAAAGCTAGACAACCATATTTTTTGACTGGGTGGACTTAGGGGGTTGATTGTTACACAGCATAAAGATATCACATACTTAAGTAATTGGTTTAAATTTCAACTCGATACCTCCACGGGTTCTTGAAAAAATGAACCCTTATATCACTTTGATGTCCGTCTGTGTGTCTGGCTGTCTGTCAATACCCTTCATCTTAAAAGCGCGTAGAGGTATTGAGTTGAAATTTAAAACAAGTACTTAAGTGTTATAGTCCCTTGGAGCTGTGGAAAAACCGTCTTAGTCTACACAGTCAAAAGATATGGCCGTTTATGTCGCAAGCTGGTACGGAACACTCGGTAAGCGAATTCAACTCGCATTAGGCTGTTTTTTTATTTTAAATAAACATAGTCAATTAGGCTACAACATCATTTGGACAAACGAAAACACACTGGGACTAACAAATTCATTATGAAATCTACTTCCATACAGTTTATTATTCAAATGACAAATAAACCACATTAGAAAGTGATAGAAAAAGAAATCACATAAACAAACACGTTTTCACTAAAATATATTCTCCAGAAACTTGTCAAAAATACACAGTTAAATTACAGTCTAGTCAGTTATTCATTACCCATAATCTAACCTTATGTCTACAGGATAAAAAGTTACTGTGGCAAAAAATCTAAAAGAGAATAACAATGCATCATCATCATTTTCCTGCCCTTGTCCCATTCTATTTGGGGTCGGCGCAACACGTTTTCTTCTTCCATTCTCCCCTATCAGACGTCACGGCATCATTTACTCCTTTCTCCTTCATATCATTCCTTACACAGTCCATCCATCTTATCTTTGGCCTTCCTCTCGCTCTCCGTCCATCAACATTTAGATCCATCAGTCTTTTAGTCACATGTCCTTCATCTCTTCAGTAATAACAATGCAAGGACAATAAAAATGTGATCGTTCTTACAAAAATATGGTAATTACCCCCAGGTTTCTACACCTCACTAATCAACCCCACATTATAAATTGACGTATCACACAGAAATAGGTGCTCTTTACCCGACACATTAAATTAAATACAGGCTTATGACAACATTAATGTAACATAATATTCAACACCCGTATAATTAAAAAAAAAATAAGCCATAAAAAGTTCCATACGTATAATTTTTACCGCCACCAAAGAACATTAATGAGCCATATCTGATTTGAAATAGCACCTAACGCCTCCGTAGTGTATATTATTCCATATAATATTCACGATGTAATGGTATGACCCATATTATGAACTAGGGACCTAACTTTTATATTACGCTCATTACAAACTGTCTGAGTGTGAAATGACATTGAATATTTTTGTGTGTACTTTTGATGTCAGCAAAGCAGAGGGGACTGCCAGGGACATTGCCTCCGGGGTTGAGGGTTGTTTGAAAGAGATAGTGCAACCACGGAGCTCAAAGGGCAAAAAAAGGATTATAGATGGGTTTTAGTAAGTCAGTAAAAACCTAACACTCCCTTCAAAATCCACCCTGAGCGGAAGAACTTATTTCATGACTTGCTTTTGCTCCCGGGTCCACTTGCGTTAAATATCTTTGCCCTTGCGCCTTATTTATTGTAATAGCAAAGCGTAAGTTTTCTCTTTTCTTACCTCTTTCTTCCTCATTTCTCAATTTAAAGCCAATTCAATTCTCAATTTAAGCCGCGGGCAAAAGCTAGTACGAATATATTTTCGTGGCAGCAGTTCGCCAGTGCGTTGTGCTACTCCTGTAAAGTGAAATGGTTAGTACAAAATATACGAAAGAGGTAAGTGCACTGAGAAAAATGTCATTTTGGCATAATCTTAAAATATCGTGACGTTGGTTTAAAATAGATGCGTTGTCCTAAAATATGTTGATAATAAGTAAATATTACGCTATAACTGAAATGTGTTAAGATGGAATCGAATCAATTCGATTTTAGGACAACGCATCTATTTTAAACCAACGTCACGATATTTTAAGAATATGCAAAAATTACATTTTTCTCAGTGTGAGACAGAATGCTTCCAGCCTTCTGGGCACTTTTGACTGCGATGCGGACGAATTTTTTGACGCCCTATAATATACCATTTTTTACTTGTACATTTTTAAGCTATTACATAGCTTCTATCGCGGGTCTTGAGCGTGGAGACCGAATCCAGAAATTTCGTAACGAAAAATCCTAACAAGAAATTTCATTACGAATACGGTCAGTTATTTCTATCACGATTCCAATGTTCTATTAGCGTGATTGGTAGAGAATCGGTTAGTCAAACGACATTACTCTGGATCAAAACCAAGGTCTTGTTTTTTTTTTTTTGCTACTTTTTTCATTGGAAGTACTTTTTAATTATTATATTTAGATTTTTTACTTATTTATTGCATAGGTTGATAAAAAATGCTATGCAGTAACTTTACCGCGGTAGTCCCCGAGTGCCACACATATTTTTTTATTATTATTTTGTGTCTATTTTTTAGTTCAAATACTTAGTTAGTTCTGTTTAATTGAATAAAAGAACTTCTCATCCTAATCTATGCCATCTTTAATGTATAACATCATCCTCAAGAGAACATATCTCAAGAATCCAGGTGTACTCACTTATCGTAACTCCGTATTCCAGTAATAAACCACCATCATAATCAACTTTTACATCCACTCTACGATTCATGTTTTCATCATTAAATAATCCTCCATTCGCTTCGGTCGAAACTTTTTTATCGTCAAACTTGCAATCCTCAATTTTGAATGCATTTTACTACACCTGTCAACTTTGAAATGGCTCGTAAAATGTTTACCTGTTCATTACGATCCCTGTGGGATTGTGGGAGTCAACTTGAAAAATATTTTGAATCAAACGAATCATGAAAATGGGCCACAGTTTACTAAATGCGATTGTTTTTTGATGAAAGTTTGGTAATTGAAAGAAAGAAAAAATATTTATGCAACACAATTATTGTTTTAAAAAGTTTTTTAATACGGTTTTATTAATTTCACCTGTCTATCAAACCATGTAATGAAATCTTCGAACTCAAATTCACTCAAAGTCACTTCCCGGTATTTGATTAAGTTGAAGTTTTGCATACTTGTTTAACTTGGATGACAATGCATAATGCAAATATAGCTGGATAGAATTATGTGTTTTATTTTTCTGATTACTAATCCGAAAAAAGATCTATATCACTATGTACCTTTCATCATCAAAAAACTTCTCCTGCTCTGGGCAGAGCAGAAGGGAGGCTAGTATTTAGTAAATCCCATACATGGTCCTTCTTTTCTCCATTTGTTTCGGGGTCGAGGTATGTTTTTCGAACCAACCAGTAACCCAGGCAGTGGCCCTGGCAAGCTTCTCTGCTTTGCTGACATTCTATTTAAGGTTCTAAAGTCAATGCTGTATTTTTTTATTAACTATAATATTCAATTGTGTTACATATTTGAGATAAATAACTATGGCAAGAAAAAGTGAGATTTCTTCAGAAAAGGATGGGTTTTAGATAGCTAATGTTAGAGATGTAAGGAAGAATTTTGTATATATAGTATAACTAGCTTTCGCCCTCGGCTTCGCCCGCGTTAAATTTGGGGTAACACATTTCCGCTTGCGCCTTATTGATTTGTAATAGCAACGCTAACTTTTCCCTTTTCTTCCCTCTTTCTCCCTCACATCCCACTTTTTTATATAAAAATTTGCATATGTCCGTCTCCTGGTTCCCAACTATCTCTGTACCATTCAAGTTCAATTCATTCAAGCGTGAAGAGGTAACAAACAAACAAACAAACTCACTTACGCTTTTATAATATTAGTAAGGATATTGTTATTGTAACATATAACTAATTGTCACAGAATTTTAGATTTGAATGATTATACTTAAGCCATAAATAATATTGCTTGTAAATAATCCTTACTAATATTATAAAAGCGAAAGTGAGTTTGTTTGTTTGTTACAATCTTCACACCTAAATGGCTAAACCGATTTTGATGAATTTTGGTCGAGAGATAGTTGGGACCCTAGAGACAAACATGGGCAATTTTTGAGAAAGAGGGAAGAAAACGGAAAACTTAGTATTGCTATTACAATAAATAACGAGCAAGGGCAAAAAATACAGGTAGCAGGTAACTGTGTTACCTAGAATTTAACGCAAAGCAAAGCCACGGGCAAAAGCTAGTTATTTATAACATCAAATTCCAAAATCATCCCCTCATTTTATTATTAAATTAATACAAGAATGCCCCTTGTACAGCCAATCTCTAAATGGATTTCAATGACTAAGGACACAAACCTCCCCTTCATTTTAATCCACTTCACCAAACATGGGATAAATAAATCAAGTAAAGCACCAATCCACGTAACGCCTTTAATTTGATTAAATCATTTGAAAATCCAGTCAATCTTTGAAGGAAATGAAGTTGAAAGGCTCATCATATCGAAAGTATAAAACAAGCCAACAATCGACGACGGACAATACCTGGCAACGAATCACGGAATAGCGCTATTTGTAAATAATCAACACATTTATATTCGAAGGGAGGCCCAACCCTGGCTGCCGATCCGAAGTGCGAAGGGAGTGAATACGGCATTCAGTCGTCGAAGAATTGTTGTTTGAGAGGAATTTTCGGTATCCCGGAAGGCTTTCTGGGAATTTACTTAATCAACTGATGAATTTTTGGGGAGATAGTTCTTGCTTGTGGAGTTTTCCGATTTTTTTTTTTGAGATTTTAGTGGGGACAGCTTTAACAGACAATTTAATTTGACTTTTAAATGTAGATCTTGCCATCATAATAAAAAAAAAAAACTTGAGAGGTTTCAGGAGACACCCGGATGGAACGAAGTTATTATTTATTATGTACAAAAAACCTGTATAGACTCAACAAAAATAATCGTCGCGACACCACACTATTCAGTGCAAAATAAAAAGACGAAACGAAAATAACTGGCTTGCTTTCTATGACAGAGAGAGAGAGAGAGAGAGAAACGCGCACGCCGCACGGCTTATAACTCAAGCAAATAGTGTCGTTACAGCTTTTGGTGTTAATTTTTCCGTCTAGCCCCCTTTCGCAACGCGCGATAAGAAACTTAGTTCCAATAAAGAAAAACATTTTGCAGAAACATAGTCGATCTTTGAAGTTTAATCGCACTTGCCAAGGTCGGTCTGTGAATTGGTGACCAACCAATACATTTAGTTTTCTCCATGCCTAAGAATGCACGTAAACTGATCTCAGCTGTCAGTTTTGGATCTCTAAACGTCACGCCGCCGGGTCGTCTGTATGATAACGATTATTCATTTTCGGTACCGTATTACCACTGGGTAATGTAGATGTGGAGATCAGATAGGCAGAAAATCATGAAAAATACTGATGTTCAGTTGTTTGTAGTAGTAGGTAGTACAGGAAAAGGCTAGACAGATGATGGTGATTGTCGTTTTCCATAAAACTCACTCGAGAAGTCACGGCTCTTCTTTTTATTCAATTAGTTTAACATTAAACACTTGGAAACTAAATTACGGGATACCTTAATTACAGCAACGAAATGTTTCCTGGGCTAATCTTCACATTTCTATTCAATGTAACGATTGCTCCCGAAGGATTTGGATAAAAGGGACGAATTAGGGACTGTGTGGACACAGTGTCTTTCCAACAGTATTACACTGTGTTTGTTTAAGACTTGACGAAATAATTTATTGATCTAACTGTGTTATTCATAGCAAATTATGCTGGTGTCGTTAGTAACGATTTCTGATATCTGGTATCCTATGCATATTTTTGCCATTAAACCAAAGGCCAAGAGGAAGTATAAATGGACATTTGAGTTTTTTGAACGTCAGTACTAACACGTTTGAAGACGTAAGACACCGCCTACTAGAACCTTAAACCAAGCAAGCCACCGTGGTAGACGCTCCGGGCATTAGGCGCCTCGAGACAACTCCAGGCCTCCGTAGATGCGGTTCTGTGGACGGTGAGCAATGAGTAGCTCACCGTCCGTCCGTCTAGTGACGACAGGCCGTGTCGACGGTTCATTTGTGTTCCAAGCGATGGGGTCAACCAGAACTACCACCTGGCGGGGTTACGGGTTGTTCGAAAAAGATACCGCGGCCCCGCAACATAAACGGCGAAAGAAGGAACATGGGAGGGGTTTAAGTCAGTATAAGTCTGACTCTCATTCCCGCTACGCCCCGAGCGGCGAATGTTGTTTAAAGATTTTATGTTGTATTATCATTATTTTCAATAAGTAGTAGACAACACAATATGATTATATTTCCACTATAAAAGAATTGCTGTATTTCTGTTTCGCGGTAGAAATAGTTATGGTATTAGTACTTTCAGAAAATTCCTTCACAAAGAGCTTAAACTACCAGACTGCCGTAGTTTAAAATGTTGAAAATATTCCATCTTGTCCGAAAATTTCGGTACATATAACGATGGAATCTGTTTTAATAGATTCATGAATTTCGGAAGCAGATAATTTTATTTGTAAACCGGTTTATATTGGATTAACTTGTTATTGGGGAATTTGAATGAATCCGTTATTAATGTGAAGTAATCACTGGAAGAATTTTGTTCCGTTCAATGCTTTACTTTGTTGTTTTCAAAAATATAGCTTTAAATTAAGTTCAAAAACTTCAAAGGTATTTCATTTTAAGTTTATATTTGTGCTTTTTGATGAAAAACAGTGACACAGAATGTGTAATATAATTCCCGTGTCGAACAAAGTGTTTTTGAGTTTTTTAATTAGGGTTTTACTAAGGCTGGGTTGGTTTGATGTTCTCTCCCTCAAACGCCCGGCCACCTCCTTTGCTAGCATGACTGCTTCGCAGAAGGAGGTGACCGCTTCCAATTCCCTCTCGCTCCGGACCATGGCCTGAACCAGGAGGACGCGAGAGATCGCCGCCGCCGTTCGCCTTCACGAGGGCACGGCGGTGCTCCGCCCAAACTGGGCAGACTGCCATTGTGTGCTCCACCGTGTCCTCCGGGCGATCGTCACAATGGTGACACCCGGGCGCTTCCTCCCGCCCGATGATGTGCAGGAACCTCCCGAAACTTCCGTGTCCGGTGAGGACCTGCGTCAGGCGGTAGGTGAGGACGCCATGACGCCTCTCCAGCCACTCCTCAAAGAGGGGACTTACCGCCACTATCGTGGCGTGCCCTACTATTATAGGCCTTACACAGTCTTAAACAAAAATCCTCCCATACCATATCCAAAAGAGAACCCACACATCCCTAGCGTGTGTCAATATCAAAGGCAAGCAGGTAGCGTGATAACAGCCTGTTACGTATACAATTATAATAATAACCCGGTATTCCGTCGCCTAATTAAATACAATTCTAGTTTTGACTACGTTGCTACGTCATAAGTGTGTTTAGGAGATCGTGGCTTAGATTGTATGGAAACAATTGCGTTTTTATGTTAATTTTTGTATTATTTCTGGGTCTAATTGAAACTGTTTGATAAGATTTGCATTTTCATAATGAGTCGCACTAATGTGGTGGTTGAAAACAGAATTATAATCAAGACTAGCTGGCGCCTGTGGCTTCGCCCTCGTGACATCGAAAAAAAAGTATCCTATGTGCTATTTCAGACTACAATCTTCTTCTGTGCCAAATGTCATCAAGATCCGTTTAGCCGTTTTGATGTGAAAGAGTAACAAACATCCATACATCCTCACAAACATTCGCATTTATAATATAACTAGCTGTGCCCAGCGGTTCCACCCGCTGCTCACTTAGGGGTATGAAAAATAGATGTTGGCCGATTCTCAGACCTACCCGACATGTACACAAAATTTCGTTTAAATCGGTCCAGCCGTTTCGAAGGAGTATGGGAACGAAAACTGTGACACGAGAATTTTATATATTAATTAGACTAGCTGTGCCCAGCGGTTTCACCCGCTGCTCACTTAGGGGTATGCAAAATAGATGTTAGCCGATTCTCAGACCTACCCAATATGCACACAAAATTTCGTTCAAATCGGTCCAGCCGTTTTGGAGTAGTATGGCAACGAAAACTGTGACACGAGAATTTTATATATTAGATAATAGTAAGATAACGCTGTTTCTTCTCAGGATATAAAAAAAAATACGTGTAAAAGTGTTTGGAAAACCCACTTGCAAAAAAATCAAACGATCGACTGCTACACTGCGTGTCGCTTCGATCCTCGCACGGAACTAATCTTTGTAAAACCTTACAGTTAGTTGTTTCGAGTCTGACTGTTTGTGTATGTGAGTTTAAATGTTTGTAAACGCACCCACGATACAGGAGAAATTGCTTATGTGAGGCAAAGTGTTTATTGTTAAAAAAAATATCTATATTTGCGATTGCGTTTATTTAAAAAAAAAATATTTATCAATGCTCTACTTGCAATAAAAGTATTATAATTTTGCCTTAGACACGTGTAAACTCAACAAAAGCGGAATTTATTGTAATTTATATCAATACTGGCCAGCAATTATAACGTAAAGGCCGCCACGACGTCGCTCTATTGGAAATGCTCACTAATCGACACATTCGACGGCAAAGGATTTGCAATGCACTGCCAATTTAACGTCACTGAAGCGATGTTAACACTTGTCATGTAATTTGCAGCATCATCTATGCGGTGATCCTAATAATAATGATAATGAAGAAATAAATGGCAACCCCAAGTGTCGCGTACGTTGTGATTTGTTCCTCCGAAGAAAAAAATATAAAATAGTGTTCTTGGCCTCAACAAAATATAAATTAATTACCTAAACAAAATCAATAAGCAAAACCTAAAAACATCAACAATAGAAACTTCCGAAAAACGCCGAAATGAATTATATTTTAAAATTTTTAATGACTGACAGACAATGGCAAGTTGACATTGTCACCTCTCAAAAATGTGAAAAATGGATAATTACAATGTAAAATGATAACACGATTAGCGGCTCGCCGACTTGCACGCCTTCCACCTCCGGACTCGCCGCTCAGCTCCGCCTCGCCGCCGCCGGAACCCAGCCTCATCGTGAGCGCTGTGACACCGGCCGTGGCAGTTGCGTCGAGCTCGAGCGACGAGTATTTTTCCCCGCCCACGACGCCACCACCTGCTCGTCGACGGGGAGGACGCCGGCCACCGGACGGCTTAGGACTTCGAGGCCCACCGGCCTCTGATAGGGTCCTAGCTCCCGGTGGAAGTGTGCAGCGCATGCGATGGACTAGTTCCATTAACGAAAATGTCATGCGCTCATATTATGGGGCTACAGAGGGGGGAAACAACCTGACTGCGTACCGGATTCGGATGCTCTCTCTGTTTCAGGTGCTTGAGCCAGCTGTCAACGTGTCGGCACAACGACTATCGGATCAGGTGCGGGTAATCCAGCGTAATCGTATGTTGGATGACACCGTACTTGATCGCTTGCGAACCGAAATGCAGAGTAGCCAGGTCATTGCCTCTTCGTCGCAGGCTGTGGTTCCACCACAGTCCCACCAACTAGTTAGTCACGCTGACGAGGTAAGTAATGACATGGCTACTAATGTAAGTACCCAGTGCAATGAGGAAATGAGGAGTGCTTTGGAGGGTGCGATTCGAGAATATCGGTACATATCGCCCGAACTTAGACCACGCTTGCCTCGGTTGCCCATGCATAATAAAAATAGGGCGCTGGTGGCTGTTCTGGATTCGCAGTTGTCAAACTATTTTGACAACTGCGAAAACCTCACTGATGCTCACTCAATACTGTATTGTGCGGCTGTAGCGGCGTGTCGTGTAGCTCATGTAAACTTTCCTGATGACAGAGCTACACGACCGAAACCAGCTGTACCAGTCTGGCAGTACAGGATTGAGCGACGTATTGGTGTGGTCAGAACACTCATTGGCAAACTTATCTGTTTCAGGGGGGGTAACACTCGACCTCGAGTGATGCGCTTTGTGAGGCGGACATTTGCAGGGACTGATATTAGTCCTTCAGATTACATGTCCCACATCACAGAGCGCATCGACTTCCTGAAGCAGAAAATGTATGCATGGGCAAACCGTATTCGTAGGTATAAGCGGCGGGTGGAACGATACACTTTGAATCGTACATTCCAAAGCGATGAAAGGTGGGTGTATAGAACATGGGAGCGACCGGACCAAGGTGTGTCTGACACGCACCTACCGGATGATGACGCCATGTGCTCGTTTTGGCGTAGCATTTGGTCGGTGCCTGTCAGTCATACCGAGGGTGAATGGACTCGGGAAGTCGAGCAAGCGTGCGATCCAATAGCAGAAATGGGGGCAATAACAATCAGCCCCCAAGATGTAGCTTGTGCGGTCCGTCCGTTGCCTAATTGGAAATCTCCAGGGCCGGACAGACTGCACAACTTTTGGTTAAAAATGATCCAAAGGTCGCACGCTCGTTTGGCGACCCTTTTCCAGACAACCTTAGAGTCAGGATCGCTACCCAAGTTCTTGACAACTGGAATAACCCACCTGCTCCATAAATCAGGTAGTACGGCGGAACCCAAAAACTATAGACCAATAACGTGTCTTCCTACAATGTATAAAGTTCTTACATCCATTTTGAGGGCTAAAATCTCTAAACACATTGATGACAATTCTATCATGTCTGCTTCTCAGAATGGATGTAGGAACGGGTCCCGTGGTACTAAGGAGCTGCTCCTCATTGATATGGCCGTTAGCCAACAGGTTCGCCGTTCCCGAAGGCATCTATCGACATGTTGGATAGACTATAAGAAGGCCTATGACTCCGTGCCACATACATGGCTCATGAGGGTGCTAGAATTGTATAAAGTTGATGCAACTCTGCGCACCTTCCTGAACTCGTGTATGAGGCAATGGAATACGGTCCTTCGCTATCCAGGATCTCGGCAGATCCAGAGGAATAGTGAGCCGATAAGGATAGAGCGAGGTATATTCCAGGGCGATAGTTTGAGTCCACTTTGGTTCTGCTTAGCCTTGAATCCTCTAAGCACGTTGCTGGAGGGTTCAGGTCTGGGCTATCGATTGAGGAGAAGTGGTCAGGTTATATCTCACCTCCTTTACATGGATGACCTGAAACTCTTTGCCCCCAACGATTCGCAACTGATGGAACTACTGAAGGTAACTGAAACCTTTAGTAGTGCCATCAGTATGGAATTTGGTGTGGACAAATGTGCGGTCATGCATGTAAAGCGAGGGGAAATTGTGGAATCTGTGGGAACCCAACTCTCGGATTCCATACACCTTAGATTCCTCTCAGCAAACGAAACCTACAAGTATTTGGGTATGTCGGAAGCGTTGGGTATCAATGTTGCTGACATGAAGCAATCGTTGAAGGAGCGCTTCTTTGGCCGCCTGAGAAAAGTATTTAATAGTCTTTTATCAGGTGGAAACAAGGTGCGTGCTTTCAACGGTTGGGTCATGCCGGTTTTGATGTACTCTTTCGGCATACTCAAATGGACTCAAACAGAACTGGACGCCCTGGATAGGAAGGTCCGTACATTGTTAACGGCATTTCGTATGCATCACCCACGTTCTTCGGTTATGAGACTGTATATCCCGCGGAGTTGTGGAAGTCGAGGTTTTTTAAACGCCAAGACTCTCCACAATCGCGAGATATGCAGTCTCAGGGAATATTTCCTAGAAACCGACGTGGGAATGCATCGGGATGTGGTTGCAGTGGACAAAGGCCTCACCCCGCTCTCCTTGGCTAAAGAGAACTGGTGCAAACCTGTAGTGCTTGACACTAACGACCGCAGGGAGGTATGGCAGAGTAAGGAGCTTCACGGACGCTTTTTTCGGGCCCTACATGGACCCGATGTAGATCATTCAGCGTCCGTAGCCTGGCTACGTTTCGGGGATCTCTTTGGAGAAACTGAAGGTTTTGTCTGTGCAATTATGGATGAAGTTATGATGACAAATAACTACCGGAGATTTATTGTGAAGGACGGCACGGTTGACATATGTCGGGCATGCCACCGTCCGGGTGAATCAATTCGACACATTATCTCCGGTTGTTCTCGTCTAGCTAACGGAGAGTACTTGCATAGACACAACCTTGTAGCCAGGATTATCCATCAGCAACTTGCTCTAAAATACAATCTTGTGGAATCGGAAGTGCCTTACTACAGGTATGAGCCCGACCCAGTTCTTGAACATGGCAATATCACATTGTACTGGGATCGATCCATCATCACTGACAGGACTATTGTTGCTAACAAGCCTGATATAGTGGTGGTGGATCGATCAGAGCGGCGCGCAATGATTGTTGACATAACAGTCCCGCATGATGAGAACCTCGTGAAAGTCGAGAAAGATAAGCAAATTAAGTATATTGACTTGGCTCGCGAGGTTGTCGACATGTGGGATGTGGACTCAGCGATCATTGTGCCGATAGTCGTATCTGCCAATGGCTTAATTGCCAAGAGCCTCGACCAATACCTGAGGAGGCTCTCGTTAGGCAGCTGGATCAAGGGCTTGATACAGAAAGCGGTACTCCTGGACACGGCTCGTATTGTTAGGAGGTTCCTTTCTCTGGAGCCCTGACCGCCGGTAGCTTGGACCCTGTTCCCGACACCGGTGGGCTACTATTTTTATATTTTTAAATGTTTTTTTTATGATTTTTAGAAATATTTAAAAATGTAATTATAATAATATGTATGTAAAAATAAATAAATGTACGAAATGATAATGATGACACGGTTGAGCGACTACTGCACTGCGTGTCGCAGGTTCGATTCCCGCGCGAAACAAATATATGTATGGCCTATAGATAGCAGCTGTTCCGGGTCTGGCTGTTTGTGTATATAAGTTTAAACGCACCCACGATACAGGAGAAATTCCTTGCGAGGGGCTATTTTTTTTTGTTAAATTATAATCTTATATTTTATGGGCACATACTTATTATAATTTGGATTTTGTTAAGTTGTAAATACATAGGTTTTGTCAAAAAAACAAATTTATATTTAAGGTAAAGATTGTTACTTAATGTTTATATTAGTCTTCAACTCTTTAATAGAACGCTCTCGATTAAGTCCGCAATATTATCTATCAGTGCGCTTAAATTTTAAGCCCCACTCGGGTATATTTGCAGACGTTCGGTTGACTTTCATCCTCTTGATTTTGATTTTCGTTAAAGGTTTGCAACACTTTCAACTAATACACCTTTTAAACAAAGAGAACTTCATCAAAATCAGTTGATCCATTCGGGAGCTACAATGCCACAAACAGACCCACCAACGCACAAACAGACAGACACGTGAAACGTATAACAATCCGTCGTTTTTTTGCAACGGGGGTTAATAAATTATCAAGTCACTTTTTTGTTTGTTTTTACTTTTCGAAGTATTATGCCAAGATAAATTAAAATAACTTAAAGAAACTAACAAATAAATAAACTAAAGACCCTTTCCGCGTTGCCACGTTGTATGGCAACTCTTAGCCTCTGGCCAAAGTAAAAGCTACCCTTTGAAAATCAGTCCACAGTCGAGGACGGACCACTCTGCCAGAAACCACATTAACCTAAATAAATTAATAATTAAAACACCCACTAAACTTTAAAACAACCCTTTCCTCTCATTTGCTAATAAAACACCCAATTACATTTGGCGAATGTTGAATTTTATCATCCTTAATTCCACTGAGACATGTACTAAAATCCACATTTTCCCATTCATAAATAAGTTTGGTAACAAAATTAATCACCCCTTCAGTTCAGCACAAAATGGTTACAAGCAGAAGGTCAGTTTAAAACAAGGAGCAATAGAAGGAACACTGACAACCCCCCCCCCCCCTTTCGAGAAAGTTATTTGATGATTTTCCATCCACAAAAAAAGAAGTAAGAACACCGTGCCTAGGTTGGTCTCTGTATAGTGACTAGCTTTTGCCCGCGGCTTCGCTCGCGTTAAATTCGGGGTAACACAGTTCCCCTTGCGCCTTGTTGATTTGTAATAGCAACGCTAAGTTTTCCCTTTTCTTCCCTCTTTCTCCCTCACATCCCACTTTTTTCAAAAAAATATTTGTGAATTTATTGAGGACTAGCTTTTGCCCGCGGCTTCGCTCGCGATAAATTCGGTATAACACAGTACCTGCTACCTGCAGTTTTTCTCCTTGCGCCTTATTGATTTGTAATAGCAACGCTAAGTTTTCCCTTTTCTTCCCTCGTTCTCCCTCATATCCCACTATAAAAAAAAAATATGAAAAATTGCCTATGTCCGTCTCCTGGTTCCCAACTATCTCTGTACCAAAATTCATAAAAATCGGTTTAGCCATAAAAGCGTGAAGAGGTAACAAACAAACTCACTTTCGCTTTTATAATATTATATGATATATTTATAACATATATAATGTATATCAGTAAGGATCACCTGACAATTTTCCTCCGAAAACCTTGAAAATCTGTCATTTGTTGAACTTTGACAGTTATAGATAGTCAGTGTCCTGGATATCTGACAACCAGTCTTAGCAATGGATATCGTATTACCCAGTACTAACTAGGTTGTGGAGGTCAGATAGGCAGTCGCTCTATAAAATGTGATGACCCCAATAGTTGGAAAATGGTTAAGCAGATAATGATGATTGCGCACGCACTTGCTGTATGTAAAGCGTGTTTTTGTGAGCGTACGATTTCCCTCGTTGTATTGAGCTGACCTTCTATGCCAATTTACTTTGTGACTTAATTCTAAACTAATTAGGTGGAATTCACCTTCACGCGTCGATAAACTTGATGGAACGGGTATATGCTTTGGGCTTTCATTGCCTAAAACTATAATGATATTAGAGTTTTTGTTTATAAGGGTGAGTTTGAAGACCAAAACAATAGCACTACAAACAAACAATATAGCACTAGCTATTGACCGGGACCTTGTTTGTACTTGCAAAAGAAACTTAAAACGCAAAAGGAAATCTCTCAGCAATAATTACACCAACAATTTGTGAAGATCTAATAATTTTTCTGGTTGCGTACCTCAATAGGGAAAACGGAACCCTTATAAGATCACATTGTCGTCCGTCTGTCTGTCTGTCAAGGCTCGGGAACGAGTGGAGATACAGCTTCAGAATTATTATATTCACCATATATATAAATTTGTGGACAAGCTATGAAAAAAACAACCCTCACGTCTACGCAGTCTTAAAGATATAGCTGTTAATATAGTAAGTTTGTACAGGACTTTTAGTGCGTGAATCCGACTCCGACTTGGCCGGTTTATTTGTGGTGTGATTTATCCATAATATTATGTATGTATTTATAAATTATATAAGTACTAGCTGTTCCCCACGGTTTCACCCGCGCTGCTCAGCACCTATTGGTCGTAGCGTGATGTTATATAGCCTATAGCCTTCCTCAAGAAATGGACTATCCAACACTAAAAGAATTTTCCAATTCCAATCAGAAGTCCCTGTGATTAGCGCGTTCAAACAAACAAACAAACAATTCAGCTTTATAATATTAGTATAGATATAAATTTGTGTCTAAAGATATAGCTGTTAATATAGTAAGTTCTTATAGGACTTTCAGTGCGTGAATCCGACTCGGACTTGGCCGGTTTATTTTTTTAAGTTACCAAGGTATTTTCCAAAAAAAGAAAACAGAAAAAAAATGTGTTGAGGTGCTATAATAAACCTTATTTCTTTTGTGTCGGTTTCGTGACGGGCCTGTTGGTCTAGTGGTTAGTGGCCCTGACTGCTGAGCCGGAGGTCGTGGGTTCGATTCCCACCCAGGACAAACTTTGTGTGATGAGCATGATTGTTTGTTCTGTGTCTGGGTGTGATTTATCTATAATATGTATGTATTTATAAATTATATATTATGTATATCAGTTGTCTGGTTACCATAACACAAGCTCTGCTTAGCTTGGGATCAGATAGCCGTGTGTGAGTTGTCCCAAGATAATTTATTATTTATTTATTTTTCTAAGTTACCGAGGTATTTTCCGAATAAAGAAAACAGAAAAAAAAATGTGTTGAAGTGCTAAAATAAACCTTATTGGTGAATTCACTAATGCCGTATTTGACAAAACACCATAAAAATATTCGAACAAAGAACTCCTGTTTCGTGTAGGCGACACAACACGAAATACGTACCACACTAAGCGTTGTAGTGCGGAAAAAACTAAATGGGAAATCAATAAAACACTGAAATTAATTGCAATATCAGCAGCCAATCACAAACTAATTCTAACCACAGCTTTATTATTATACTAGCTTTTGTCCGCAGCTTCGCTCGCGTTAAACTCGGGGTGACACAGTTACCGTTGTAGTTTTTGCCCTTGCGCCTTATTGATTCTAATAACAAAGGTAAGTTTTCCCTTTTATCTTTCTCCCTCATTTACCACTTTAAAAAAAACCTATGTCTATGTCCGTCAGTAGGGTCACAACTATATCTGTACCAAAATTAGTTTAGTCATGTAGGCGTGAAGAGGTAACAAACAAACTCACTTTCGCTTTTATAATATTAGTAAGGATGCCTGAATGAAATGGCAACTGGTTAGAAACAAAATATATGATTTTACTAGTTTGAATAATAATTTGAAATTGTTGACCGCAATAATGTGAGCAAATATTGTGTTTTATATGACTAGTTGTGCCCTAGGACTTTTCACATGAATAGTTTTTAGGCTTCAAAAACTTTTCTAATTTATACATACAGACGATCATAATCTGACTGTCACTTTTTTCCTATGGGAGTTGACCCTTTTTAGAGTTCCGTAGACCCAAAGAAAAAAAAACGGATACCATTTAACTCACTTGATTGTCAATCTAAAGAAAAAGAAAGAAAGAAAAACTTTTATATGGGACTCGCACAAAACAAGTAAAACAATAATAAAAAAAACTGTCTGTCTGTCAGGCAAAACCTTTTATCTCGGAAACGTGTGAAGGTAACGAGTTGAAATTAAAATACTCAAGTATGTGGTCCCTTGAAGCTGTGTAAAATCTAGCTTGTAAGTCTAGGCAGTCAAAAATATGGCCGTTTATGTAGCCAGTTTGTACGGTACTTTCAGTGTGTAAGTTCAACACCCAAAAGGACAGTTTTTTTTATAAACTAAGATCAACTTCTACGATATTAAGATCCTACTTTTACTCTTTATGTTCAGTTGGCAGTGGAGTGACCCTGGCTGGCCACTCCACTGCCAACTGCTGGCTCTAATTTGCTGACATCTCTTTAAGGCGCGCGTGGAACAGGAACGCGTCGTCGACACAGCCTGTCGTCACTAGATGAACGGACGGTGAGCTACCCATTGCTCACTATCGCGGTGGAAACCCTCACTACATGTATTTACATCCACATTCGAACAAAGCCTGTAGAGACTTTAATCTTGTGTGAATTCGGCTTTAAGAGAATTGAAATAGAATACATATTTATTTGTTTGAATTATTTATTGTCTAGTAGCTATAAATTGCGGTTTTGGGTATGCACAGGTTGTTAGAATATTTTGGGTGGAATTTAATATCGTTTATGAGCCAATGTTTTAGCATAAATACGTTATTGTTAGTTCGAATAGTTTTTTTTTTCAAAAATATAAGCTTTAATATCTTTTTTAGGGTTCCGTAGTCAACTAGGAACCCTTATAGTTTCGCCATGTCTGTCTGTCCGTCCGTCCGTCCGTCCGTCCTCGCTTAATCTCTGTGACCGTTAGCACTAGAAAGCTGAAATTTGGTACCAATATGTATATCAATCACGCCGACAAAGTGGTAAAATAAAAATTTGAAAAAAAAAATTATTAGGGTAGCCACCCTATATGTAAAGTGGGAAGTGTTTTTTTTTTTTTTAATTTCAACCCTAACGTGTGATATATTGTTGGAAAGGTATTTAAAAATAAATAGGGGTTTACTAAGATCATTTTTTGATAATGTCAATAATTTCGGAAATAATCGCTCCAAAAGTAAAAAACTATGTGTCCCCCCCCTCTAACTTTTGAACCATAAGTTTAGAAAATATGAAAAAAATCTGAAAAGTAGAACTTTATAAGGACTTTCTATGAAAATCATTTTAAACTTGATTGACACAACAGTTTTTGTACAAAAAAGACAAAAAGTTGTACAAAATTAATTTCTGGACTAAGTTTGTAGTATAATCGTATATGCAAGCATTTTTTGTAACTTTGTTTACATATTTTATTATCCTGAACGTATCTTTTTTCAAACAAAAAAAGAATTATTGAAATCGGTTCTCGCAATCCAAAATTACCACCGAAATTGCACGTCTTTGTATTAATTAGTAACCCAATTCCCCAAAAGATGGCGCTGTCGGTACTTATTACATTGGATCGGGTATTACCGAATTGTTCGGTTGACCTCATAACTGGGAACACTTATTGTGACGGACGGGAAACTACGGAACCCTACACTGAGCGTGGCCCGACACGCTCTTGGCCGATTTTTTTTTAAATACGTAGTGTAAAAGGACACTTCATAAAAATGACAATCTAGGATTTTGTACATCAAAGAGAGCCACAAGGGCCTGCTGGGTTTGCGGGTTGTTCGAAAGAGATACCGCGGTTCCGAAACGTAAAGGGCAATAGAAGGAACATGGGTGGGTTTAAGTCAGTACAAGTCTGACACTCCCCCTCGCCCCGCCCTGAGCGGGGGAAGTTATTTGATGATTTCCCATCCGCAAAAAAAGGGTGAATAGGTACCCGTTAAAAGCCTTGGAAATACTTATTCACCTCATCATTAAAAAAAAAATGTCACCATAAAAACTGAAGGTGGTTAATCGGATTTGAACTCCATACATCCTACGTTCCATTATTCCATTTGACAGGGCAAAATAGGCTTGATTTGCCAAGCCAATTTGTATGGCTGGCTATAAGTAATTGTAACGTCTTTAGACTCGCAAATCCAAAATCCGAACCCAATCTGTTTATAATCTATACTAATATTATAAAGCTGAAGAGTTTGTTTGTTTGTTTGTTTCTTTGAACGCGCTAATCTCAGGAACTACTGGTTGGAATTGGAAAATTCTTTTAGTGTTAAATAGTCCATTTCTTGAGGAAGGCTATAGGCTATATAACATCACGCTACGACCAACGGGTGCTGAGCAGCGTGGGTGAAACCGCGTGGAACAGCTAGTCTGTCTATAATAATGACATTTGGTTCAGTGGGACTTCTAAACCCGTGTTTTTTTTTACCATGGGATATGATCAAATAACTTCCCCGTTCTGGGCGGGGGAGAACGTTAGACTTCTACGGACTAAAACCCATTCATACACTTTTTGTGTTCCGGTAACGCGTTTAGTTGTGGAATGATCTCATGCAATTTTTTATGCAGTATTAATTTTTTATAGCTAATCATTACTAATATTAGAAAAACGAGTGGCTAAATGGCCAAAATTCATCAAAAACCAATTTTGATGGATCTATACTTATATTATAAAGCTGAAGAGTTTGTTTGTTTGAACGCGCTAATCTCAGGGACTTCTGGTTGGAATTGGAAAATTCTTTTAGTGTTGGATAGTCCATTTCTTGAGGAAGGCTATAGGCTATATATAACATCACGCTACGACTAACAGGTGCTGAGCAGCGTGGGTGAAACCGCGTGGAACAGCTAGTTTTGGTATAAAGATAGTTGGTACCCTGGAGACGGACATAGGCTATTTTTTTTAAGTGATTAATTAGGGAGAAAGAGGGACGAAAAAAGAAAACTTAGGTTTGCTATCACAATAAATTAGGCACAAGAGCAAAAACTACAGGCAGCAGGTACCTGCAAATCAGGGAACTGTGTTACCCCAAATTTAACGCGAGCAAAGCCGCGAACAAAAGCTATTATACCATATTTTGCTTATAGTATACTTCCATTATAGTAAAAAAAAATGTAACACACGATAACTTATGAACTACCAAAGCAATGTATATAGATTTGACCCTTTGTAAGTATAGCCTTTAATTGATATCGCATTTTTTTTTCCCTTTTGAGATACGGAACCCGTAAAATACGTATCTCTATCTCCGTCTAAACCCTAGAGTATGTTGCGGGTTGTTCGAAAGTTGCGGGTTGTTCGAAAGAGATACCGTGGCCTCGGAACGTAAAGGGCAAAAGAAGAAACATGGGTGGGTTTTAGTCAATACAAGTCTGACATGCCCCCCCGCTCCGCCCAGAGCGGAAGTCATTGGATGATTTCCCACCCGAAAAAAAAAATAATAATAACCCTAGAGTATAATCCTACGCCCGGCACAGTAATTCATTACCATTGACATTTCTATTGTAGAGGGAAAACCTGCGAAGGTCACAACTTTATGGAATGTCGCCGAAACCATAAACTTAGCGGCTTCTACTCGACGACCTTTTATGTTCGTGTAATAACGTTAAAAAGCCACAGAAATGTGCCCCTATACAAGGGTGTTGGATAATAATGTATGCTGGTTTAAAATTTGGGGCGGTAGTGTTAGAGACGGTTTTGACGATAGTGTAGTTTCTGGTATTAAGGTTGCACGTACAGTACGGCCAACGAGAAGCGATACCAAATGTAAACAAAACCCATGCTAAAACCCCATCTAAAATGGCCGCCCGAATGTTGGCGAACCCGTCTTAACGTATGTTTTTGCCGGGAGAATGAGACATTACGACAAAGGCACAAGATGGAAAGAGCTAAATATTAGATTGTCAATGCCACAGTTGTTTTTTAGGTTAATGACCTTTCATATCGCTTCTGGTTGGCCGTACTATAGTTCAAATCAGAAATATTTATTCGTGAAACATAGTTACAGTGGGTGGTACGTACAGTGGGTAAAAGTGAGCTATACATGCATACAAAAATAATGAAATACAAATTACCTTTCGCGCGTTAAGGAACTTTGTTCCAAAAATGTGGGTGTACTCTTTGGCATACCTTAGCCTAACCATTCACAGGCATCCTTACTAATATTATAAAAGCGATAGTGAGTTTGTTTGTTACCTCTTCACGCTTTAATGGCTAAACCGATTTTGGTGAATTTTGGTACAGAGATAGATGGGAACCAGGAGACGGATATAGGCTAATATTTTTTTGAAAAAGTGGGATGTGAGGGAGAAAGAGGGAAGAAAAGGGAAAACTTAGCGTTGCTATTACAAATCAATAAGGCGCAAGGGGAATTGTGTTACCCCAAATTTAACGCGGGCGAAGCCGCGGGCCAAAGCTAGTGATGTAATATTTATGAGTGTTCAAAAAAATGCTAGAGTTGCAAGACCCGCGGTCACAACAACTCAACCCTTGAATCGCTCCGCTAGTCACCCTCGCCATGCGAGACGAAGTCATAAAGAGAAATTGACGGCTCGCATTATACGCTTGCTGTAAAACGGCGATTTCAGATGCACCTGTTTTTGTTATAAGCCAGTTTAGTGTTGAGAACACGTTTTTATTTCATAATTTTGCACGTCATTGGTTTTATTTTGGAATTTTCATTTCGGTAATTTAGTAAGGGTGTTTGGTATAAGGAAATTGTTTGTTATGTTCAGGGGTGTACGCGGGGTTGTAGGATGTTCGAAAGAAATACCACGACTCCTTAACAAAGGGGAAAAAAATTACATGGATGGGTTTTAGTCAGTAAAAGTCTAACACTCCCTTCAGCTCCACCTAGAGCGGGAGAAGATAATATATTTGATTGATTTCCCATCCAAAAAAAAACCCTTTTCTACCCTCTTTCTCCCTCATTAGTCACTTTAAAAAGGATGGTATTTAAAAGTACTTCAATTTATTCCCATTTCGTTTACCTAATTTTGCCTGTGTTGCACCAAATATACTGAATGTGCACCAAAATATGTCATAACGAGCATCAGGAAAAAGAAAGTACTACAATAAAAAAGTGTTAAATCTTTATCCATTTTCTATTAATGCAAGTCGTTACTGGCGTAGGGGGTCGCAGTTTTAACCTAACCTAACCTACGCATTTTTTTAGCATTCAGGAAAGAATATTTGGTGCACGATCAGTATTTTTGGTGAACACAAAATTTTTTCCCCTTTAAAAAAAGTGTTAAAGCCTATCCGTCTCCAGGGTGCCAACTATCTCTGTATCAAAATCGGTTTAGCCATGTAGGTGTGAAGACGTAACAAACAAACTTACTTTCGCTTTTATAATGTTACTAGCTTTTCCCCGCAACTTCGCTCGCGTTAAATTCGAGGTAACACAGTTCCCCTTGCGCCTTATGGATTTGTAATAGCAACGCTAAGTTTTCCCTTTTCTTGCCTCTTTCTCCCTCACATCCCACTTTTTTTGAAAACAAATATATTCGTACTAGCCTATGACCGTCTCCTGGTTCCCAATTATCTCTGTACCAAAATTCATCAAAATCTGTTTAACCATGTAGGCGTGAAGACGTAACAAACAAACTCACTTTCGCTTTTATAATATTAGTAAGGATTAATTTTCTTCGTATAAAATCCGAATTACAGCAAAAATTAAGGAAATAGGCACTCTCAATATTAACCTTTACACAGCATAGTAATGCAAGGACACATGCTCAAAGGAAATCGAAAACGGTTTCTTCTCGAGAAGGCCATAATAATAATTAGAACTCCCTTAATACATTATGTATTTGTGTTATATACCTACTCTGACTTTGTAAGGTAAAAAGCAGTATCTCCAGAAATTTATTTTAAGATGGAGTTCAAGTTTGATTGCGGAATTAAATTTTTGTTTGTTTTTTATGACATAGTCTTTTTTTTTTATTTTTATTTAAATGATCATATTTTGTGCAACATACACTATAATGTTGCAATTACAATTTGCAACATATGACCTGCAAATTGCAAAAAAAAGTTCAAATTTCGCTAGTGAAATCATAACTCCAAGAATTAAAAAAAAAACTTCTTTTCTTCTACTACAATTTACGCCTCTTTTCTACGTAAAGTGCAGAACTCTATCTGCTAGGATTCATACATCCTTTATTCGAATTATCCACGTTCAAAAATCGCGCCATACACGCACGCTTTGAAACACTATTGTAGTAAATAAGAGAACTCTGTTTTCATTTTTTTTTCTCAAAATACATATTTGTTGACTTAGCACTTTTTGGCTAAGGAGGCAGTACTCCGCTCCACACATTGCTGCATTTTCCTTATCAAAACCTTCTTCCTCTCATTCACGATATTGAAATAAAACGAGTATTATTATATGAACTACGGTTTGTTTTTGTAACTTGATATTTTTGTTTATATCACTCCCACCAATACGATATTGTTCTTGTAAAAACAATTTGGTATTTGAAGGTTATTGCGTGTGTTTTGATAACAAGATTGTTCTAGGCTTTACACGAGTCTATGTTGAACAGAATTCATATACGCATATTCCATAATATGATTTTTTCAATTCGTTTGGTACTTTTTAAGTTCATCTTGGACATCCCAGACATCGTGAGGAAACCTGGGGCCTTAGTCTGCTATTACTAGTGTCAGAATGGTCGATCACTGATCGCATAATGGTTAATTTTGACAAGTTTGGTAATCTGCTACATACTAAACTTGTCAAAATCAACCATTATGCGATCAGTGATCGACCATTCTGACACTATTCTAATAGCAGACTTAGGCCCCTGAACTTCTAATTAATGATTCTCAAACCGCCGATCCGTCTTGAGCAAGTGTGGTGATCAATGGTCGTGTCTTCTTTGTTTGAGAAGAGGCCTGTGCCTAGCAGTGGGAGGGAATCCTATTTTAACAAAATGGCGAAGAGTATTTTCGCGATCTTGACCCAGACATATTTGGCATTTAAGATGATCCCTGGTAAGACCGTCGGCTTGGGTACTAACTGAGCCTAGTACTGTAACAGAGTGGGTATTCTACCTCCTCTGTTGCCCAACCTCTTTTCTTCTGGATAAACATCGGTGTTAAAATTTTTGAATATTCATATTTCGAATTTCATTATGTCATTTGCGTCATCTTCAACTCTATTTTGGTTAGTACAATTTTATCACGGCTAGCAGCTGCACCTTTTCTGAAATATCTTATTTTTAAAAGCTGCTTTTAAAGTAAACTTAGTTATGTGTTGTGCTACGTTATTCTTTCAACTCGAATGAAGTTTTAAAATATTGCTGTGATACTAGAGCTGTTCAGGGGAGTACACGAGGTTGCGGATTGTTGGAAAGAAATAGCACGAATCCTTTACACAAAGCGGAAAAAAATTACATAGATGGGTTTTAGTCAGTAAAAGTCTGACACCCCCCCCCCCCCCCCCGGGGAAGTTACTTGATAATTTCCCACCCGAAAAAACCTAAAATAATTATCTGCTCTGGGGTCCATCTTCTTTAGGGCTGTACAAATAAACGAAATAACAAACCTGTAGTGGCGTCGTAGGTATAGGCGTAACATTTTTGCAAAGGAAAAAGCTTATATTGCCTTAAGTGTGTGAGAAAGTTAGGTAATTGGCATTTTTAGGGTTCCGAACAAATCAAATCATTTATTTCAATTAGACCATTACAGGCACTTTTGAATGTCATGAAAACAAAAAAAAAATTATGCTGCTACAGTCGCAGTCACAAGACATAATAACTTGTGAAAGTACTGTAGTTGCCCATTTCAAAGCGTAGAGATCTCTATGGAGAAGAATGGGCAAGAAACTCCATGGACACTCTTTTAAATGATAATATTTTTACGAAATCATGGATACATCCCACAATGATAAAACCGCACCCTATTACTAAACCTCCGCTATCTGTCCGTATATGCTTCTATCCGTCCGTCCGTCTGTCCGTCTGTCCATCACTCTGTCCGTCAGTCCATCTGCTGGTCTGTCGGTCAGTCCGTCTGTCATCATCAGGCTGTATCTCGTGAACAGTGATAGTAAGACAAATAAAATTAATAGATACCTATGCTGTAATTTTCACAGAGAAAAGAAATTTCACAAAGAAACTCACGTGATGGTCGTCTAAAAATATCTTTCTCTCCCATTTTCGTTTTTTTTTATCTTGTGTCTGTCTCCAGGGTCCCAACTATCGCTGTGCCAAAATTCATCAAAATTTGTTTAGCCATTAAAGCGTGAAGACGTAACAAATAAACAAACTCACTTTCGCTTTTATAATAGGTATTAATAAGGTTTCCCTTCACGCGCAAGTCCAACTCGCACTTGGTAGGTTCTTCTAAATCAACGTTATTTTATCCACCAGCTACATGATTATACTGATGTCTTTCTAAGAACTAAATCGCCTCCAGTTTTACAAAATATTAACATTATGTGATGTTTTGAATTTATTGAAAGCGATTTAGTTTCGCATTATACTTGACGTAGTGGTACTAATCTCCTAATACGATATACACAATGGCCTTCGAACGACCAATGCTTGTCATATTAACTCTACTAGACCGAGTGCGTGCCATCGAAATCAATCATCGAACAAAAGTCTGCGTCACTGGTTACCGGGCGGTAGTGTAATGCTAGACACCAGTGGCGTGCCTGTAGGTCAATATTCCGGCCAGTCCATAAGGCAAGCAGATTGTTTGGAAGCCATTTTAAGCAAGTCAAGCTTTTAAGCTTGTATGAAAGTAACGCCACTGCTAGATACTGGGGTGGCCGATGGAGTAAGGCTTAGATCTAATACTATGGACACTTTTAACCGGCCATGTCTTGCTACATCGTTCTCACATAGTATACCATATCAACAGGAATGATGTAATCAAGGATTTGTAACAATTTTCTGATATAAAAGAGTGTCTATCTATGGAGTTTCTTGCCTATTTTTCTCCATAGAGACCTACGCTTTGGAATGGGCAACAACAGTACTTTCACAGTTATAATGCTTTGTGACTGGGACTGTTGCTTCATTTGATTGTTGTCAATATTTCGACAGTTCAAAAGTGCATGTAACTGACCTAATTGAAATAAATAAATGATTTTGATTTGATTGTAGGCCAAGGTTTGACCTAAGAAATCATCGAGTAACCGCCCCGCTTTGAACGGAATGTGTTAGAGAGTCAGGTTTTTACTGACTAAAACCCATCCATGTTCCTTATTTTGCCCTTTGTGCTCCGAGGCCGCCGGATATCTTTTGACTAAGGCGCGTCGCCCACACGACCAAGAGTCGAGGCGCAGACGAGGCGCGGGCGCGTTAGGCGCGTTGCCCACACGACATTTGTAAAGAAAGTCTCGTTGCGGCGTGACACTAATGTGAGGTTTTTTTTACAAATGTCGTGTGGGCGACGCGCCTAACGCGCCCGCGCCTCGTCTGCGCCTCGACTCTTGATTGTGTGGGCAACGCGCCTAACGCGCCCGCGCCTCGTCTGCGTCTCGACTCTTGGTCGTGTGGGCAACGCGCCTAATGCGCCCGCGCCTCGTCTGCGCCTCGACTCTTGGTCGTGTGGGCAACGCGCCTAATGCGCCCGCGCCTCGTCTGCGCCTCGACTCTTGGTCGTGTGGGCAACGCGCCTTACAACTCCTGACCACTACTGTGACTGCTGTTGCCTGCTCTAGCTTACCCTTAAAAACGTTTTGATACCATTAAACGTTTTATTGACTTTGCACAACAAAATTAAACTTTAATAATTTTCATATTACATGGTCATTCTCATTATATTAAAATATGTTAAAATTTGAAACTAGCATCACACGCTGGCTTGATTGAAAAATAATTCGAGTTACTGATATTTAGCGCGTTGAAAATCGAACAGCAATTTCGGCTACCATCCGCAACTACGCCACACAAAGTTACTATACAATCCAGAAACTAACCAGCTATTGAATATGGACTGTATTGTAATGATGTAAGAGTCGTGTGTCGGTGAATTCAGAGTTTCTTAGCCGCAAATGCTTTGTCTTACCAAAATGATGAAGCAAAAGTTTGATGGAGGTTTATCTTTCGCACTACAAAAGTTGGTACCGTCGTAACTTGTGATCCTAAATAAGTATTAGAACTTAATAATAATAAAAGCGTTAGAATTAAACAGGTACCTAACAAAACAGAACCCTACCGTAATAGTTATAGTGTTTTGTTTTGCATAATCAGCCTCGTCCGTCAAGTGGGTTGCAAGAGCTACTGCTAAGCATGAAATCAGTGGGATGAACAAAAGGTTATTGGGTTCCATACCTCAAAAAAAAACATCGGAACCCTTATAGGGTAACTTTGTTGTTCGTCTGTCTTTCTGTCTGTCAAGACACTTTATCTTAGTAAAGCGTGGATAGGTATGGAGTCGAAATTAAAACCGTAGGCTAAGTTCATGGTTCCTTAAAGCAATGAAAAAATTGACCCTTTCAGTCTATCCTCCTTTATCCTATCATGTATGTTATATTATATTTTTTATTAATTTCGTTTATACATTTTCTTAAATATTTCTTATATTTTTACATATTTTTTATTTAACAAAAAACAATAAAACAACGTTTAAAAAAGATATAAATATGATTATATTTTGTCCCTTGGTAAGACTGGTTATCAGTTATATTTATGGATTCTTCATTTTTTGAAGTTATACTTCTTTTGGCGCGATGGAGAAAAATGATGAGAGTGATTTGCGCGCGCACAGCGACATCGTGAAGTTAGTTATAGGTGTTCTAGTAACTATGTTCATGTTGTATATTCTAGTATTTTAATATTTAGAACACGTGTTTCATAATAAATAAATATTCTTTTGGTGTGTTTTATTAAGCTCAAATCAATTTCACATTCCATGCTACCCTTGCCGAGGTTTAGAAATGGGTGGGTAACCACAGGGGGCCAGGTTAAGCAACCCTCACCAAGGTTTGGAAATGGATGGGTTACCACACGGAGCCAGGTTAAGCAACCTTTGCCAATATTTGGAAATGGATGGGTTACCACACGGGGACAGGTTAAACAACCCATGCCAAGGTTTGGAAATGGATGGGTTACCACAGGGGGCCAGGTTAAGCAACCCTTGCCGAGGTTTGGAAATTGATGGGTTAGCACACGGAGCCTGGTTAAGCAACTCTCACCAAGGTTTGGAAATGGATGGGTTACCAAAGTTTTTTTTCTTTACACCAAAGAAGTATAACTTCTAACGCGTGTACATAAGTACACACATCCTTTTTTTTTTTGGCCAAAGAAATGCTAGTTTCCTTCGCCGTAATGATGATGTCATGAAATTAATGATAGAAAGTTAAATACCATTCCAGATTTGAACCTACGACGAATAAGTCAAGATAATATAAGCACACTAAATAATTACTATGCTTAGATTCGTAGAATTACTGTTTATCTGAAAAATCTGAAACATACTAATCTAAGGAAGATTCAAATCACAGATCTCATCAAATTTTCAGTTAATTTCAACGTCGTCGATTTCGTAATAATTTGATTGCTTTCAATGGATTAATAATTGACATTTTGAATAGATTAATAATTGACAACATGAAGAATAATGCGACTGTCAAAATACGAATACACATAATAAAAAATTCTGTTCAAATCAGGCTTATAGAGATTGACAGTGTTTTTGTAAATTTTTATGTTATCTAATAATTTTTCCAAGTATACATTTTTAGATATGATTTTATCAATTTGCTTTACCGTTGAAAAATAATCATAAAAAAACGTTATTGTAGAAATGCGGCCATAAATTCTTATCCATTGCCGACTTAAAATCCATGGGTCCTTCATAATTATAATTATGTACAACATTCATATTACATTCGTAAAATAGTTTAAGACGTAATGCTTAAATTATTGTCATCAAAGGTTGTGATGGCCCAGACAAGACCTCGCCCCTCATGAATAAGGTTGTTTTCAAATCGGGGTAGGTACCGATGTGACTTTTTAAATTCATATCATTCTTTCTAAGTTTATCTTGTAGAATAATAATTTAAATCATAAGTTTAGTTTATTAAACTAAATGTTTAAGTTTTGATAAGGCTGACTTGCTTGTGAGGATAAAAGCCTCCAATCCTTACTAATATGTATTATAAAAGCGAAAGTGAGTTTGATTGTTACCTCTTCACGTTTTAATGGCTAAACCGATTTTGATGAATTTTTGTATAGATATAGTTGGGAACCAGCAGCGGGAAATAGGCTATTTTTTTAAAACGGGATATGAGGGAAAAAGAGGGAAGAAAAGAGAAAACTTAGCGTTCCATTTTACAAATCAATAAATCAGGGAAGGGGAACTGTGTTACCCCGAAATTAACGCGAGTAAAGCCGCTGGCAAAAGCAAGTACTTTATATAGTTCAGTACGCCTTGCAAGGCAAAACATAGAGAAACAATACATTTTTTTATACCTTATACGATAATTACCTATGTTTCACAAATAAATAACTTTGACTTTGACTTCAGGAGTTCTTAAACAAGGTTGAGCACTTACAAATCATTTGCATCCGTTTTGAATTTGGGTTAAGGAAATACGATCATGTCTCTCTATTCCGCAAGGAACTAAAGTGGTTGCCTATTTGTCTTCGCCATTTAACTGCGCCGTTGGTTCAACAAGCGCGACTGTTGAGCTAAAAAAACCAATATCATATAATATCAAATATCATATAATACTAGCTGTTCCCCACGGTTTCCCACGCTGCTCAGCACCTGTTGGTCGTAGCGTGATGTTATATAGCCTATAACCTTCCTCATGAAATGGACTATCCAACACTAAAAGAATTTTACAATTCCAACCAGTAGTCCCTGAGATTAGCGCGTTCAAACAAACAAACAAACAAACTCTTCAGCTTTATAATATTAGTATAGATTGGTTTTTTTCATTATGAATTTCACAGTAGCAGCCCGTAGTTTAGAAGTTGGCAGTAAGATACCCCCATGCCTTAGAAAGCACACAATAAGCCTCTGGTCTTGAATTTGTCTCCGGACGTGTCAAATTGTCATTTCATTAGATTATGAGAGGGAGGAAACAGAAAGTCAGCCACCGTGGGAGACGCCCCTGGCGTCGGGCGCCACCTCTGCCGGACACCGTAGATGAAAGCCTAAGATTGCTTGCCGTGGAGGTAGATGAAGGCTTAAAATTGGTCATCGTGACCGAAAACGGTGAGGAGCATTGTCATCGCAGTAACACTCGAATTTTATGCCTTCTATTAACATACTTTATAACCCTGCATATTATCTTACCTACCCACGAGATTGTTTTTCATTTACCTGTCCTCACGACTGTTTGCGCTTCGAGTGCTCCGTACAAACTTGCGACATAAATGGCCATATGGCCATAGAGTGCAAATAGGGTAGTTTTAATTTCAACTCGGTACCACCACGCTTTCCTGAGATAAAGGTCCGACATACAGACAGACGGACAACAAAGTGATTCTATAAGGATTCCGTTTTTCCTTTTGAGGTATGGAACCCTAAAACTAGTCAAAGAACAGTATCTCTTTTCTATACTTCGTTATTTTGTATATATTACTTTTGAATGTTTATATGTTTAAATAAATTTATTCTTTTTATTTAATTAGTATGTATATTTATTATAGTTTCATATAATTGTGTTTGTTTAAGTTACAGCTTAATTTTGTTATTTTTACACTTAACTGTATCTACGTCTCTTATCAATCAATTTGGCTAATTGCAGGTCTGCTGGAAAAGATTTCTAAATGAAATGAGCGGTACTGTATTTTTCTATAATATGTGTTTTATATCTTCAAAAGCAAGTTTCTGTACAAAATCAGATTGTTACACAAGATTGGCGATACTCACTTTCAAAGTTGTAACGTAATGAAATTATAATTATATTGTCATGTTTTGTACAATTTATTCACAACTCTCATTTATCATTCCATTGATATTTTAATCATGGATTTAATGTAAACTGAATTCTGAATTTCGTTCGTGAATGATTCGATTAAGTTGAAATAATTCAGTTGATCCATCGATGGTGACATGTTCGTATAACAATAATTTTTCGGCAGCCAAAAGTTTTAAATAATGTTCTGAATAATAATTATTTGCGTAAATTTCGTTTACTCCTCTTAAAGCGAATATTTTAATTTAATTAAAATATTCGCTGATTTTTTAATTAAAATCACGTACTTGAAACGAAACAGCGTCAATACGCTGTTTCGTTTCAAGTACGTGATTAGACATGTTGTGCTGTATCTAAGAGTTTGAATGCTGGGCTGTAAAAAAGGTGGATGAAAAACGATTGCATGTAGCGGAGATGAGAATGTTGAGATGGATGTGTGAAGTGACGAGAATGGATACAGTAAGGAATGATTATATTCGAGGAAGTTTGAAAGTTGCCTGTTACAGAAAAATTATAAGGGAGTCGTTTTTTTTGGTATGGACATGTAATGAGGAGGGACGAGCACATGTGACTAAAAGAGTGATGGATCTGTATGTTGATGGACAGAGAGCGAGAGGAAGGCCAAAGAAAATATGGATGAAAATATAATCTAGGGAATGATGTGAAAGAGAAAGGAGTAAATGATGCCGTGAAAAACGTATTGGTCCGACCCCAAATATAATAGGACAACGGCAGGAAAATGATGTGTAGGACGTTGTTTCAGTCTCAATAAAATGTTGCTTTTAACAAATCGCATCGTCGAACATAAAATATTTCGGTATTCAATCTAAGCCCAAGTTGAAAACTCTTTGCTGTGCCACCTATAGAGTACGTGCCTTTGGTTCGCCAACCATAGCTAATGGATTAAACGTGGACAGATAAAACCTTTTTGTCGTGTTTGAAAAAAAAAGCCAGCGTTGGGACAATTTATGAAATGAAAAATAGTCTCAGTGTGTTGAGATTAAAAACATTCATGCAGTTTTTAAAAAAAAAGTCGTTTTCACTAGTTTTTGAGGATGACGGACCAATTTGGTTTAAAAGAAGAACAAGATGGCTGCCGTACGCGGTGCGTTTGTCGATAGAAATAAGTGTTTAATAACCTTAAAGTATCGGTAGGAGGTAACCAAAAAATCTGTATAACAAATATCTCACGTGGCTCTTGTTGACAGGAATGAACGCGAAGTTATCCATACTTTAATATTTTTTGTAAAATTATAGTTTTCATCTATATGTAGGGCATAATCTTTGGAACTACTGAGCTAAGTTACATTATCCGCGAGAGTGTAGAGAGAGAGTGATGGCGGAGGTTAAGGACTCGCCTCTCATAGATGACGTTGCATTGTGAGTTAAAAACCAAGCAAGTACTATTGAGACTTTTTCAATTCATTTTTACTTTTTAAAGTTTATTTTAGATATCACAGACGTCGCTGGAGAAAAATATCGAGGACTGGAGTAATAGGATTAGTATAAATCTAAAATTGCCAACCCGTCTGGTGACCTTTGCATTCTCTGTTTGGGAAGAGGCCTTTGTCCAGCTGTGAGACAGTTATGGACTATTTTTAGGATGGGAAATCACCAAATACCTATCTTTCACTACGACACTGCACACATGCACATGCTCTGGGCGAAGCGGGGGGAGAATATAACTTTTACTGACTAAAACCCATCTATGTTCCTTCTTTTGCCTTGTATGTTTCGGGACTGCAATGTTTTTTCTCCAGACTTCTTTTCCAGACTTAATCTACCTTTGTGCCAAATTTCAGTAAGATTTGTTCAGCCGTTTTGACGTGAATGAGTAACAAACATCCTTACATCCCCACAAACTAAAATTAAAGTAGGAAGTATGAAAATATCAGCGAGTTATAGTCCAATGATCTTATCAGATAAATTCTAACCATAAGGAGCGATGAAGTGTCAAACAAAATACCGTCAATAACACAATAAATCATTCAAAAACACCGTAAACTGTTTAGCAAATATCAAGTTTAACTCGTAGAGAACCAGCCGAAAGGAACAGGACGAAAAGTGGAGGCTAACTCCCATCTATCAACAAGTTTATAAAGGCAACTTTCTCAAGTTTAACGTCAAGGCGGGTAAAAGAGGTTTTAAACTTCATATTTTGGCTTAAACTTGAAATATTTTGTTCGCATTTGACCAGAGAATATAAGAAGGGGAAACGTACTAGTATTTTTTTTTTAGGTAAAACTGGTACAAAACACACTACACGGAAATCGGGGATTTCCCTAAAATGGGGGGTGAACGCGAGCGGAGCCGTGGGCAAAAACTAGTACAACATAAATCTAATTAGATGTCGCTATCTCTGAAACCCACATTTCGTTTGTTATGATATAAGTCCGGAGTCAATAACCTTCAACCGAATATACAAATCTAGACTCTTTATTATTATATTATCGCTATTTAAGCTTCGCTTTATTTTCTGGGGCCATGTCTTTCGAACAACCCGCCGCCCCGGCACGCGGAGGCCCTGGTAGGCCCCTCTGTTTTGCCGACATCTCTTTGAGGCGCGCGTGGAACACTAATGCACCGTCCACACGGCCTGACGTGAGTAGACGGACGGGCGGTGAGCAACCCATTGCTCACCGTCCGCAGGCCCGAACATAGTTAAGATGCCATTAAAATTGGAATACTTGACGTACAAAAAAGTATGAACTAAAACGTGTTTTCGAAAATATTATCAATAACAAAAAACATGAGGTTATTAAAAACCAATCCACTCTCCAAATTGAAACAATATCTCTAGCTTCACATCACTTACCTTTTCTATAACTTCCATATGTCTGCGGACCCCTCCATATATTTTCGACCGTGACAAAACTCCGGATCCCCGGAGACAGACTGGCTTGCAAACTATTATGACAAAAGCCCTTCTGCTAAATTTATTCAATTGCATCTCACAGTGTAACAACATGCAGTGGTCATAAATTTGGTAAGACTTTGTCTCTTAAGTATAATCAGACTAGCTTTTGTCCGCGGCTTCGTTCGCGTTAAATTTGGGATCATAACAGTCAGTTATTTTAATCAACAATTATGTCTAACTTATCAGATTTCATCTCTATATTTCAAGATATATTTTTAAATAAATTATTACACTCATGTTATATAGGTACTTAATTATTTAACATTTTATTTTGATATAGCACTAGTAGTTTGCGAACGACAAGTGTTTTTATCGTTAAGGTCGGAAGCAGCCAAATAACATTTAAAACACGTGCAAAAGTGTTTATAAATTCTACTTGCAAAATAACCATCCATATTCATTTATCATTTCATTTATTATTTAATTTATCATTTAATTTATCATTTCATTTATCATTTAATTTATCATTTCATTTATCATTTCATTTATCATTTCATTACCATTTCATTTATCATAACTCCTCACAAGTTTTCTTACCAATACTGCCACACTGTTAGCAGTCAATACTGGTACACTGTGGTATAATAATTGACGCGATATTCCCCAATTGGTGTTTGCCTGCGATGCGTCCGCAGTAATGTTTATTTATTTTTATTTTTGAAGGGATACTGTCTCATTTGTTTTGTCATTTCAAATTGTTGTGGGATATTTGAGGTTTCAATATATGGTGGGATCGTTAGTGTTAGTTCGTGGTTTAATAATGACAGTCAGACAGGTTGGTCTTCAAAATTTTGTAGTGTTTGCCAAGGTCTGGGCGTGGATAGATGACTATCTGGTATATACCAAGTTGTCTTCCTTTTTTTGTGTATACAAAAACATTTTAAAATTGTAGTAGTATATCGGGGGTAGGGTACAAAGTACTGGTGGTCAGGGTTCCAGAGATAGGAACCTCCTCACAATGCAGGCCGTAACGAGGAGCTACCTTCTTATTCCAGCCCTTGATCAAACCGCTTAAGGAGAGCTTCGAGAGATGGTCGTCAGGCCATTGGCAGTTACGACAATCAGCAAGGGAATAAAAAGCAAAGTTCCACAAGCAAGTTAAATCACAGCACTTAACGTACAGGAAAACGATCGTTTCTGAAAACAGGAAATCAACTGTTACATTGATTCGTCAGCATAAACTGCAGAGAATGAACTTCTTGGAACTTGTGTATCTCTGTTATCTTTGAACTGAATACGTTAAAACTGGTTGCATCGTTGAATACTGTCCCATATAATGGAAAGTTGCAGAAGGTCAGCTGTTGTGATTTGCTTTCTATCACTACGTATAGACTGCTTGCCATTTTTTTCATGCTTCCTTGTTCTTTGTTTTGGGGTAGAAATCATCAAATAACTTCCCCCGTTCTGGAGCAGGGGGGCGTGTCAGACTTTTACTGACTAAAACCCACCCATGTTCCTTCTGTTGCCCTTTACGTTCCGGAGCCGCGGTATCTCTTTCGAACAACCCACAACCCCGGCAGGCGGAGGCCCTGGCAAGCCCCTCTGCTTTGCTGACCTCTCTTTGAGGCGCGCGTGTAACATGAACGTGCCATCGACACGGCCTGTCGTCAATAGACCGACAGACGGTGAGCTGTCCATTGCTCACCGTCCACAGGCCCGCATCTACGGTGGCCGAGAGTCTCCCGCGCTTCCCTGGTCTGAGTTAGTCTCATCCAAGACATTCATAATTTTCCTGCCCATGTCCCATTTTATTTGGGGTCGGTGCAACACGTTTCTTCCTTTCTCCCCTATCAGACGTCACGCCATCCTTTTCTGTTGCTCATGCTCAAAACTACCATATGCTATAGCAAGAAGCAAAGTGTGCTGCAATTTTCAATAGCACACACGCTAGGTGGGGCGCAAACCTAACAAGCTGGCTACATACAAGAGTAAATACACACGCACTAAAAGATACGCTTGACTTACAGCGCGCGCAAATGCACTCGCGATTGTCATTTGTTTGAGATCGCCGTAATATTTAGGAGTTCAATCCTTACTAATATTATAAAAGGGAAAGTGAGTTTGTTTGTTACCTCTTCACGCTTTAACGGCTAATCCGATTTTGATGAATTTTGGTACAGAGATAGTTGGGAACCGGGAGACGGACATAGGCAATTTTTTATTTAAAAAATTGGGATGTGAGGGAGAAAGAGGGAAGAAAAGGGAACACTTAGCGTTGCTATTACAAATCAATAAGGCGCACGGGGAACTGTTTTACCCCGAATTTAACGCGAGCGAAAGCTAGTTATACCATATATTGGAACGCGCATGGAAAACTAACGAGCCGTAGACACGGCTATTTCTGACCTACTGACTAAAACCACACGGTGTTCCTTCTCATCACTACTGGCTGGGGTGCGGGGACACAATCACCCCAGCAGTGACGGTTTGCTTGCGGCAAACCCCTTCTCAGGTAAAGGGGAGGAGTGGACTACTCCTCTCCCTGTCATTCTATATGAGAGGCACGCGGAAACATCACGCGACGCGAGCTCAGGTCTGTATGCTTGGACAACAGACTTCCCCAAGTCCATTGTCAGCAATTGTGCCTGCCTTCTGTTCAAACCTATATCGTTACCGTATTATCTTCTACATGTGAAAGTTCTAGTTACTGTATAGCAGTTCTGAATTTGTTACCGACGCGTTCGCGGAAATGTCCTTCGAAGTTTGAAGCTTAGATCAATATTTTAACAGTTGAAAAGTCGTCGTATAGAATGTTGATCATCGACAAAATGGAAACTGAAATTTTCATATCATAACAGCATAGTTTTAAGTTGAGCTAACCAATTTTGTAATTTCAACATCTCTACATAGTATAAAACAAAGTCACTTTCTGCTGTCAGTATGTCCTTTGGAATACTTAGATCTTTAGAACTGCGCAACGGATTTTGATGCTGACGATGGTTTTGGATAGAGTGATTTGAGAGAAAGGTATGTATATATATGTATCATATAAGTATCTTCATTGCACCCGTGCCAAATTAGGGCTGGTCGTTAGTCTGAAATAAAAAAGAACATATAATTACTTCTGAGATATCTAAAGAGTAAGGCAAGGATGTAGTTATCATTCATCCACATTTTGCTAATTATATTTAGGGCCCATGACATAATCCTGGGATTGTGGGAACACAAGGGGCAAAACATAATTGACTTGTTTTTTTTTCTATTCATAATGGAGTGGAATTGTAAAACTTAAGAGCCGTGTTATGTAATTTTTTAATAATGGTAAATTTCGATACAATGTAAGAATTGTTTATGAAATAAATGATGTGAAAAAGAAGGAACATCCAGATGGATGTTCCTTCTTTTTAGTCAGTAAAAGTCTGACACTGGCCCTCCCGTTCCGCCTAGAGCGGGGGAAGTTATTTGATGATTTCCCATCCGCAAAAAACACAAAGGTGCACTACGTATTACCCCCACATTTCACCAGTAAGTCCCTGCAAAAGGGGGCGAGCTTATTGCATCACGACGGCACACATATACACTTCGTGGCTGTTTCTGGAGAATTCTTGTTGGAACAACCCATTAACTATTATACAGAAAAGTTTTCATCAATCGTGATAAATGCCGTTAATTCTTTGTAGAATATGGAAACTTTTTGAATAGCGATCTTCAGTTGTTTAGAATCATCTAAAAAATACAAAAACACAACCCTCTTCCACAACAATAAACCACGTTTAACAAGAGATCAAAAGGTCTTATAAAGCCAAAAATATTACCAAGTTTCGGGTGACAGGGGCTTAAGTATGAACTCTGCTTACCCTCCGACCCTCGAGATCTTTCGTGGCACTCCTAACCCAAACTATTGGCAAGTTAATGGACTTTATCGATTTGGGTGCTAAGATGGATTAACAAGTCGGAATATTGAAACAGTTGGAGATGAAGTTATTAAGCAATACTTACTTGTTTTTTTTTTTTTAAACCGGCCAAGTGTGTGTCAGACTCGCGCACCCAGGGTTCCGTACAAACCTGCAA
Organism: Ochropleura leucogaster; assembly: GCA_958449745.1. Taxonomy (NCBI): domain Eukaryota; kingdom Metazoa; phylum Arthropoda; class Insecta; order Lepidoptera; family Noctuidae; genus Ochropleura; species Ochropleura leucogaster. Next base: position 8,614,960 of record OY288224.1, on the reverse strand, counting down.
CATAAACGGCCAGATCTTTTGATTGGAGAAACTTAGAAGGTTGATTTTTTATAGCTCTAAGACTTGAGTATTTGGTTGTGATTTCAACTCGATTTTTTTACGCGTTCTCAAGAAAAAGGATTTTGCCAAACATAAAACAGATAGACGGACAACAAGAAATGAAATTCAAATTGGACGTTTTTTGGGCGTATACCCTTTTTATTATAGACAGCACGGTTGGCGCAGTGGCTGAGCGATCGACTTCTACGCTGCGTGTTGTGGGTTCGATTCCCGCATGGAACAAATTTTAATTTGTATGGTGTTCCGGGTCTGGCTCTTTATGTATGTGAGTTTAAATGTTTGTAAACGCATCCACGGACATAGGAGTAATTCCTAGTGTGAAGAAAAGTTTAAAATATATATATAATATAATTATAAGTGTCATTATATTATTTCGTTTTTATTTGTTTAATTATATGTTGTATTTTATATATATCTTTACAAAATACAATATGACAATTTAGTTCAGTCAAAAATATACTTACAAGAAATAAGACATCGACCCACAAAGAAAGTTACATCACAGTAAAGACTTACTTGCCTACACACCAAACTCTTCTGCCAACAATACACCCCACTAATACTAACAAAACCCAATAAACGTTTCAGTCCAATCCCATCTGGACAGGCTCCCACAAAAACCGATACAAAATCACTTAACCCACCAACTATAAAAAGCCTTATCTACTTATAGATCCGGTTACTCGATTCTTCGGCCCGATTAATGAAAGCCCCAGAATTTCCTACAAACTGTAATCCGTTTAACACCTCGAGTTTGCTTCCCTGAATCGTGAAGTTCAGACCTTTTGGTGCCCAAACTGGGTCCAACTGATTACCTATTTAGCATGATAAAAAGTCTAGTTGTTTTTAAGAATAGCGTTTTTTCGTTATTATAGTTAAAATTTTTGAAGTACAGACGCCTGCAGGTCAAGTTACCCGAAACTGTAAATTTTTCCCAATGAACCTTGAACCGCTTTAGAAATAAAGTCGAAAATCTATCAAAGAAATCTGACAGATTGTAGTAGCTTGATGTGCAGGCGTCTGTACAACGTATTAATCAGCAGTTATTTTCTAAGCGAACAAACAGTGAACTGTATGTTCGTTCAGAAATCACAGAGAAATTCAACTAGCAATTCAATTTACGGCGTTCATGCCATCCAGAAAACTGAACATCATATTTCCGTACTTTTATTTAAATAAAATAAAACACAGCTCAAATTAAAATTATGTGTCTAATACATAATATATACCTAATTACTTAGGTCTGTTTTAAATGTTGGCATGCTTGTACACTCTCGATATTTTTTTATTTTTGACGACACGGTTGGCGTAGTGGCTGCGCTGCGTGACACGGATTTGATTCCCGGAACAAATATTTGTATGGCCTACTGATTGTTGTTCCGGGTCTGGCTGTTTGTGTGATGGATGGATGTGAGTTTAAATGATTGTAAACGCACCCACGATACAGGAGAAATTTTAAGTGAGGGGAAGTGTTAAAAAAAATGGTAATTTACTGTATAGTCGAACCCCTGCATACTGTATAGTTTTGCTGCCGTATAAGGTTCTTGCTGTACATATACGTCGTCTTGATAACCGGTATACGGTATATCTACGGGTCTTTTTGTGTAAATAAAATATTTGTGTATATGTTAGTCTTTAGTATCTTTCGGATAGTCATGCATGTATGGTATACTAGCTGGTGCCCGGGGCTTCGCCCGGGTGATATCGAAAAAAAAAGTATCCTATGCGTTATTCCAGACTATAATCTACCTTTGTGCCAAATTTCATCAAGATCCGGTAAGCCTTTTTGAAGTGAAGGAGTAACAAACATCCATAAATCCTCACAAATATTCGCATTTATAATATTAGTAGGATATAGGTACATACAAATTGTTGTAGGTTAATTAATTTAGTTTTTTTTTGTATAGGGTAATTCAGTAGTGGTTAAGTAGTTCTAATTGAAAAAGACTTTGATGATTTTATTTTATATTCGATGTGGTAGTTATTCAACCTCAATGGTTTTCTCAGCATTTTTGACGGGCCTGTTGGTCTAGTGGTTAGTGGCCCTGACTGCTGAGCCGGAGGTCATGGGTTCGATTCCCACCCAGGACAAACTTTGTGTGATGAGCATGATTGTTTGTTCTGTGTCTGGGTGTGATTTATCTATAATATGTATGTATTTATAAATTATATAAGTATGTATATCAGTTGTCTGGTTACCATAACACAAGCTCTGCTTAGCTTGGGATCAGATATCCGTGTGTGAGTTGTCCCAAGATATTTATTTAGATATTTATTTATTTAAAAATCATTCATACGCAAAATCTAATTTGTTCTGATTTATACCTTATGTTACAAACTTTTGTGGTGTAACTTTAAATGATAGAAAGTTATTTATAGTACCACTTACGGGACGTGTGGATGGTCAGTAATGTTGAATAAAGTTCACCGTCCGTCCGGCCAGTAACGACACGCCGTGTCGACGTCGTGTTAGTGCTCCACGCGCGCCTCAAAGACATATCAGCAAAGTAAAGGGGTCGGCCAGGACCACCGCTTCCCTGTTGCGGGTTGTTCGAGAGAGATACCGCGGCCCCGGAACGTTAAGGGCAATAGAATGAACATGGGTGGGTTTCTGTCATTACAAGTCTGACACTCCACCCCGCTCCGCCCAGAGCGGGGAAGTTTTTTTTTATGATTTCCCTACCGCAAAAAAGGAATAAGTAGACGAGCCGATCGTGTCAATATTTAGCCACTTACTTCTCAATATAATTATACAATGAATTCTGTGAATACCTACTCAAAAAATCAACTTGCAGACCTCATAATAATGATGTAGATAGATCTTTTAAATTAATTATTAAGCCTTCAGAAAGTGCGTTATAAGCGTTATGTCTGAAGTTTTAATGGAGGAAATTTTTCTTTCAGTTCATAAGAAGCCGAGAACTTTTAAGAAGAGCTGTTCTTTCTTGTTATTGGGGTTTATGGGGTCACTGACCTGACGGAGCAGATGATCAATTATTTTCATTTCTGTAAGTGGGTAGAAATAGGATTACGTCACCAAAAGAGGGCAGTGTATGTCCTTCTTGGGCGTCCCCTCTCGATGTTGTCATTCACATCAGCCTTTTTTTGCTGATGGGAATTCATTAAATAACTTCGGAGAGGGGGAGTGTCAGTCTTGTACTGACTAAAACTTTTGCCCATTATGTTCCGGGGCCGCGGTATCTCTTTCGAATAACCCCGCAACCCCGGCAGGCGATGGCCCTGGCTGGCCCCTTTGTTTTGCTGACCTCTCTTTATGGGTGTGCGTGGAATAATAGCACGCCGCGTCGACACGGCCTGTTGTTAATAGACGGACGGACGGTGAGATCTTCATTGCTCACCGTCCACAGGCCCGCATCGTCGTCTCGCGGCGCCCGACGTCCGAGGCGTCTCCCGCAGCGGCTGGGTTGGTTTGATGTTCTCTCTTTCAAACGCCCGGCCACCTCCGCCGCTAGCATGGCTGCTTCGCAGAAGGAAGTAACCGCTTCGTATTCCCTCTCGCTCTGGACCATGGACTGAACCAGGATCGGACGTGAGATTACCGCCGCCGATCGCCTCTACGAGGGTACGCCAGTGCTCCGCCCAGTCTACATATGCTTTGTTTGTTTTTTTTTTCGGGTGGGAAATCATCTAATGACTTCCCCCGCTCTGGGCGGAGCGGGGGGGCATGTCAGACTTGTACTGACTAAAACCCACCCATGTCTACTTATGCTTTGCTCGTTAATTACATAGTTACATACCTAGTTAATCTCCTTATGGTTCTATAACGCATAGTACATATCGCAAACAAATATCTTCAACTTTCTTAAAAAAAAACCTAGTTGCAAAAAGAAATACTTAAAATAACAACGAAAAAGGAAAAAAAACAAACAATTTCAATCCAGAAGTGAAGACAGCAATTTACGTTTACGTCTTCACGCCTAAATGGCAAAACATATTTTAATGAATTTTGGTACAAAGATTGTTGGGACCCTGGAGACATGAGGGAGAAAACTTTGCTATTACAATAAATAAGGCGCAAGGACAAAGACTGCAGGTAGCCGGTACCTGCAAATCAGGAAAGGGGAACTGCAGAGCGTGAGAATAAAATTGACATACACACGTTCCTAAAACACTCTTTTTTGACCGTCGGGTAAAATAAAATACTGCTAACACAAATGAAAACATATCCACCAACTTCCACAGTATCAATCAATATGTCTATAATTAAACTCTTAAGCCGGAAACGATAGCGGCCATGTTTGCTGCCGTCAAACTTCCGGCCGCCATTTGAACTCGGCAACTTTGCATGGTACGCAAACACATTGTTCTGAAGTCTTAACAAGTGGCTCTTAGCCAACTTTTAGCCATAGTTTTTGCTAACGATAATATTTTCTAGAACTTTCTTCTTGTTTTGTAAAGAATTTTGGGGTTCGAGAAATTATTTATGTTTTAATAAACAAGCTTTATAGTGTTTTGAAGGCTTTGTGAATAGTTTTACTTCACGCAGTTTGTGATTTAATTTTAATAATTATGTTATTAAAATACAGCAAATGGCGTTGCCAAGAGCTTCAACCAACACCGGAGTAGGCTCTCGTTAGGCAGCTGGATCAAGGGTTTGATATAGTAAGCGACACTTCTGGACACGGCTCGTATTGATAGGAGGTTCCTCCCTCTAGGGCCCTGACTATCGGTAGCTTGATAGATAGATAGATAAATCATTTATTTGATGCAATAAATCATTTATTTGATGCAATAAAAGACACAATTCAAGAATTGGACCCTGTTCCCCATATTAAATGGTTTTTGTTTTATTTCTTTTTGAATAAGATATCTATGAATGGCCAATACCACCACGCCTATAATATCTGAAAGGCTGACAGACATACACTTAAAAGTATTTCCACATTTCGTCAATTATGTTTAGGGCCCAATAGAAAACGAGCCTATTCATCATCAACTGGGCACAAACTCAGACTCCTTGGCTGGCGTCAATAACCCAGTAACACTTTTTTCGACCTGCTACCCTACTATGACGTCTTAAAGCAGTTCTTATTCCACTGAGGAAAAGAGACAGAGCTATACCTATACAGGGTGTCTAGCACCATCTCTTTCCCTCGGTGGAATAAGAACTGCTATAAGATGTCATAGTAGCCCTTCTGAAGATCGAACTTGGAAGCTCATGCCAGTTTCCAGCAGTCCTGGTTACTACCTATCCTTTTAATGTTATGTTATGTTATGAGACGACACGGTTGGCGCAGTGGCTGAGCGATTGACTGCTGAGCTGCGTGTCACGGGTTCGATTCTCGCACGGAACAAATATTTGTATGGCCTACAAATAGTTGTTTCGGGTCTGGCTGTATGTGTGCGTGAGTTTAAATGTTTGTAAACGCACCCACGATATAGGAGAAATACCGAGTGTGGAGCAAAGTTGAAAAAATGTAATTAAACCGGGAAGGATTCAGATGTGCTGAGTAAATTATATCAATTTCCTTATTATACAATATCCTTACTTCCTTACTAATATTATAAAAGCGAAAGTGAGTTTGTTTGTTACCTAGTATTAAATGAGAAAAAAACGAAGTGTATAAGATTTGCTCTACCAAATGTCAAAAACAGTGAGTGTGACATAGTATTGAATCAAGAGAAACTAGAATTCGTCGAAAAAACTGTTTTCTTGGGAATAACACTCGATTCAAAGCTACAATGGGGTCCGCATATAACATCTCTTGCAGGACGCCTTAGTTCAGCAGCATATGCTGTTAGAAAAATCCGTCAGTTTACTGATGTTGATACCGCGAGACTAGTCTATTTTAGTTATTTTCATAGTATAATGTCATACGGTATTTTACTTTGGGGACGGGCTGCAGACATCGAGTCTATATTTATTCTGCAGAAAAGAGCCATTAGAGCCATATATAACCTACGTAGGCGAGATTCTTTAAGGGAACAGTTTAAGGATATTAACATCATGACAGTACCTTGTCAATATATTTATGAAAACATCATGTATGTCAGGAAAAACTCGCATCTTTTTAGTAAAAGAGGTGACAGACACAATTATAATACTAGAAATAGGGACCAATTAGTTCAACCAGGTTTCAGGTTAGCTAAAGTAGACTCATCTTTCATGGGGTACTGTTTGAAATGCTACAATAAAATACCTCCCCACATTCTTCAACTGAATGAAACGAAATTTAAATCTTGTATTAAACGCACACTATGTAGGCAAGCATATTATAAGTTGGGGGATTATATTGATGATAAAAATGCTTGGCTCAATGCTGGTCCTGCTCCTCAAGCATAGGGGTAAACTCATTAATAAGTATCCGAAGCTATAGTGGAAGCTGCAGAAGATTGTAAGACTATCTTTGCAATGTATAGAATCAATTCTCTAGTATTGTATAATCATTAAGCCCATATGTGAGTGCTATGTATTATCATTGACTTGACGAAGCCCTGGTGGTTAATAGTGTCATGCTCACTTAAATGTCTCGCTGATGGTGGCGGGTGTGTCGGGTCATTTAGCTCCCTTCAAAATGGTCGAGCTGAATGGGGCTGATCCATACGTCATGTTCGTGAACGGGCGCTGTCAGTTGGGACTGGTCATTTTTTAACTACCACGGTCATTTTTAATTTATTTAGATTTAAATTGAATTTTGCTCTTTATTTACTCTGGACGCTCTTACTGTGCACGTCTTTTTACATCGTTCTCACATATTTGTATAATCTCAACACGAATGATGTAAATACTATTTTGTAAAAATATTAGAATTTAAAAGAGTGTCCATGGAGTTTCTTGCCCATTCTTCTCCATAGAGATCAACGCTTTGGAATGGGCAACTGCAGTACTTTCACAAGTTATTATGCCTTGTGACCGGGACTGTAGATTCATTTTGTTTCTTGACATTCAAAAGTGCCTGTAATGGTCTAATTGAAATAAATGATTTGATTTGATTTGATTTGATTTGACCTCTTCACGCTTAAATGGCTAAACCGATTTTGATGAATTTTGGTACAGAGATAGTTGTAAAACAGGAGTCGGACATAGTCTAATTTTTATTACAAAAAAGTGATGTGGATATGAGGGAGAACGAGGGAAGAAAAGGGAAAACTTAGCGTTACTATTACAAATCAATCAGGCGCAAGAGCAAAAATTGCAGGTCTGCTTGGTGTGTTATACCGAATTTAACGCGAGCGAAGCCGTGGGCGAAAGCTAGTGTAGATATAATTATATAATATAGCTCATAGCTGACCTTTCATTTCATGGTGATATATGAATGCCTTACTCTATTAATTCCACGACCCGGTAAAGCCGACACCGTTCCGATTGCCATTTATTATTATACTAGCTTTTGAACTCGGCTTCGCCCGCGTGGAGATTATTAAATTATCCCAGAAAACTTTGATTACGCCTGGATTCAGTGGATGTAAGCAGAAAGTAGCATGCCATCTGTTTAGTTTTATTTTTTGGATGAGAAGTCATTAAATAACTTGAAAATTGCCATGTTCCCTTAGAATGGTTAATTTAATCAAACATGATTTTTCACCGCGGGTAACACTGCGGGCGCAGCTAGATTGCCATAAGTGCGAACGACTAACTATCGAAATAAAAACTATAATAATATTCTAACCCGTCCCACATCGAAATCCATTTACAAACAGACAGACTTGCTTGCGTTTTTACAAATTAGCCCGTATTCTTTGTAGGTCAAAGTTCGATTTTGTTCAACAGGAGTTTCCTCTGATTGGTTGAGTTAGCATGTGTCTTTAAGATTAGCGTGGGTTCGTTACATTATGGGCAGAATGTTAGGATGATTAAGGTTTCACTTAGCAAAGTAGTTAAGGGTGAGTTGCGTCATTTTCTATTTCGAGGTCATGTGTAGAATTGGCAGACACAAATGGTCGGTCGTGGATCGGACAGACGGGTCAATGTTCTATGTTAATCTATGCTTACTGAGGTTGTTCTGTGGATGGGTGACTGTCCCCATTTATATAGTTATCGACATTTACGTTGTTTGTTGTTTTTAGGATTCCGTACCTCAAAAAGAAAAAAAAATTGAACCCTTATAGAATCACTCTGCTGTTTGTCTGTGTGTCAAGACCCTTAAGGCCTTTGGCCTTACTGCCTGCTCCGGGGTCCTGGAACACAAATGGCAAAAGAATGAACATGGATACCCATCCATGTTTAGTCAGTAAAAGTCTGACAGTCCCATGCAAAAGCTATTTGATGATTTCCCATCCGAAAAAAAAAAACACAATAAAGAAGAGATTATTCATTAATTATCGGACATCCTGTATGCCTTGGAAGATTGACCCGTGCGTATGACCTCTGAGTTTGTTTTGGCTGTTTCTTCTCAGAGTAGTCGGGTACGAAACATCGGCCTGATCTAGTTTTTTTTTTAAAGTCGTGTAAAACTGTAAAACCTACATGCAAAATAAATATCATTTATCATTCATGTGTCATTTATGCGTTGTTATAATTCATCCACCAGACTCGACTTAAGCGTACAAAAAAAGTGTCTACATAAGCCTAGTTAGAGCGGTTAACAGGAATAATACAAATGTGCATTCACCCTCGTTAAGAAGCTCCGTCTTGCTAATGAGAAAACGACCAAGTTGTTAGAACAAAGAAATACAGAATTATATTAGAAACTAGCTTTTGCCCGCGGCTTCGCTCGCGTTTAATTCGGGGTAACACCGTTCCCCTTTCCTGATTTGCAGGTACCTGCCACTTGTAATTTTTGGCCTAGCGCCTTATTGATTGTAATAGCAAAGCTAAGTTTTCCCTTTTCTTGCCTCTGTCTCCCTCATTTCTTATTTTTATTTAAAAAAGACTATGTCCGTCTCCAGGGTCCAAACTATCTCGAAGACGTAACAAACAAACTCACTTTCGCTTTTATAATATTACTAGCTTTCGCCCGCGGCTTCGCCCGCGTTTTATTTGGGGTAACACAGTTCCCCTTGCGCCTTATTGATTTGTAATAGCAACGCTAAGTTTTCCCTTCTCTTCCCTCTTTCTCCCTCACATCCCACTTTTTTCAAAAAAATATTAGCCTATGTCCGTCTCCTTGTTCCCTACTATCTCTGTACCAAAATTCATCCAAATCGGTTCAGCCATTAAAGCGTGAAGAGGTAACAAACAAACAAACAAACTCACTTTCGCTTTTATAATATTAGTAAGGATAGTAAGGATGCGTGTTACAGGATATCCTATAACACACTATATTTGAGGAATAGCCGTTAATATTTAGCCGACAACCCAAGTATTCAGAATATCAAACTAAATAACTATACATATTTTTACCTCAATAGAAAAAAAAAACGGAACCCTTATTGAATTACTTTGTTGTCCATCTGTCTCTCTGTCTGTCAAGAACCTTTATCTCGAATACACGTGGAGGTATCGAGTTAAAATGAAAACCGTTCACTCAAATCTGTGATCTCTAAGAGCTGTGAAATCAAAATCAACCCTGTAACCTTCTGTCCTTATTTAATACTAGCTTTCGCCCGCGGCTTCGCCCGCGTTAAATTTGGGGTAACACAGTTCCCCTTGCGCCTTATTGATTTGTAATAGCAACGCTAAGTTTTCCCTTTTCTTAACTTTTTCTCCCTCACATCCCACTTTTTAAAAATAAAATATAGCCTATGTCCGTCGCCTGGTTCCCAACTATCTGTGTACCAAAATTCATCACAATCAGTTTAGCCATTAAAGCGTGAAGAGGTAAGAAACAAACAAACTCACTTTCGCTTTTATAATATTAGTAAGGATAAGGATTATAAAAGTGAGTTTGTTATTAACTACAACACAATTAGCACCTTTTCTCTTTCATAATTTATATCTTTGTTTGCATTCCATAATGTGTGACCAGTATTATGTACCCAGTAGGGCAGGATCTGATTGTTGATGGACGGAGAACGAGAGGAAGGCCAAAGAAAAGATGGATGGATTGTGTAAGGAATGATATAAAGGAGAAAGGAGTAATTGATGCAGTGACGTCTGATAGGGGAGAATGGAAGAAGAAAATATGTTGCGCCGACCCCAAATAGAATGGGACAAGGGCAGGGAAATGATGATGAGGGCACAAGCAAAGAGTTTAAAATAATTTTGAAATAAATTTAATACAATAACTAAATAATTCTCTAAGTTTATGCGTGTGAATCCGCTTAATTCAATGCTTTAAAGCAAGCTCAAATACCGGTAAATTTCCAAAGGAAAACATCAAAGCGTTTAAATTCAAAGAAAATATCCAACTTCAAACATTTGCGTAATTATTTTGCGACTTTTGGCGGTGTTACTTAGTAAGCGGAGCGGAAAATATGGTTTGACAAAAGGCGCAAGCTTGAACAAGTTTCAAGAACTTGACATTAGCTTTTTGGTTGCTGATGTCAATTCAATACATTTTAACTCTAGCGTTTGCCCCTAAGGTCGTGCTCGGTGTCGACCAATTTTAAAACTTACGCCTCTAGTTTAAGGTTTAAAACTGGTCGACCATCAGTGACCGCCGTAGTACCAAAACGGGATGAAATTTATTTTATATCTGCCAAGAAAAACATCCAATATAAAAAATATCAAGATTACTTAAAATAATTATATGCTATAAGATTTTCATCTAATATCCAAAAAAACTTTAGTATTTATAGACTTAAAAGTATTCGGAATAACGGTTCAAATGAAAAAAAGATAAAGAATTTCGAAATAGAAACGAATTTGTTTCAGTTTTTTTAAAGAACCATTCGCCGCGCCGTTTGAAAATCGTTGAATAAAGAGGTTATCATAAGAACTAATCAGTCCTGTCGGCCTACTATGACATCTTAAAGCAGAACTTATTCCACTGAGTGAAAGAGATGGTGCTAGACACCCTGTATAGCTCTGTTCCTGTGCCTCAGCGGAAAAAGTTCTGCTTTAACACGTCATGATAATAGCAGATCGTTTTAAAGCATCGCGTACACTCTGAAATTTCTCTGTCGTCTCCGCTTTCGATGCGACCCAAGCCTCACTTCTGACTTAGTCGTATCTAAGCATTCGCAGAAAACAGTAACTCGAGCGAACCGTTGCGATGGTGAAACTCAACAAAATTAAATACCAGAAGTTGTTGAAATTAATATATTCAATTTTTGAATTTAAGTTAAGATTATTGAATGTTGAGCTCCGTTTTCATTTAACACATAAGTTTGTTAAAAGGGTAGTTAGCTAGCGAGTTTGCTTAGGCTGTTATGGTAAGACGAGCTTTACTGTTACTGGATTAAGTTAAACAACTTTCTTAAAGATTACCCAGTACGTAGCGAGGGTGAAGCTGCTGGAGTCGCGCGGCAACGTCAGCTGTAAAGCGTTTGTATCAACTGACTAAAATCCATCTATATTCCTGCTCTTTATGTTCCGGGGCATTTTTTTTTTCGGGTTGGAAATCATCAAATAACTTCCCCCACTCTGGGCGGGGCGGGCGGCGTGTCTGGTGGGGACCTGCGTCAGGCGGTTGGTGATTACGCCATGACTGCTCTCCAGCCACTCCTCAAATAGGGAATTACCGCCACTATTGTGGCGTGCCCTTCTGTTCCGTTCCTGTACAAAATGACAATTCGAGTGATCCCCATAAAAAAACATATCGTGCGCGTAAAAACATGTTTTTTTCCATCGGTCTTCGTTAATAGTTTGTTGTTGTTAAATTGTATAATGGGATTCATGTCCATTCTACCTTGGTAAGCAACATGAAAGTAACTCTGATTGTTTGTATGTATGTTACCTATTCACGACTAAAAGACTGATTGGATAGTAATGTTTGGCAAGAAGATAAAAGATAAGCTATGTATTATCACGCCAGTAACTTGACGAGTAATATTGGATTATATTTTATATTATAGATTTTAGATTATATTCAACAACTGTTTTGACATCACTGATAAATTCTGTTATTAGAATAAAACGGCTATGAAGCAAAGCATATGAAAATAATATGATTATATATTTTTCAAATACTTCGCGCTTTGCAAATATATAATAATTATATAATCCACATATATGTATATTTATTGACGGCACGGCTATAAATACTGGCTCAGTGGCTGAGCGATCGACTGCTACACTGCGTGTCGCGGGTGCGATTTCTGCACGGAACAAATATTTATGACTGCTGCACTGCGATTTCTACACGGAACAAATATTTATATGACCTGCAGATAGTTGTTTCGGGTCTGGCAGTTTATCTATGTGAGTTTAAATGTTTGTAAACGCACCCACGATACAGGATAAATTCCTAGTCTGGGGCAACGTTTTTTTTTTAATATAATATTTATTTGTTGAAAACTAACTTATAAGTTTTTTAGTCATTAGGTTTGAAATTATAATTTTTAATAATTAGATTCGCGATTTGAAATTTTAGCGAGCGAAGTCGCAGGTACCAGTTAAAACTTGATGTGCTCAAATTGCGGGTGCGCTGCGCGGGATGGAATACCTCAAAAAACTGACCCAGCACTGTTTCGCTTATATTTCAAAAGCTTGATAGGTTTTTAAACGAGGTCGCCCGGAACGGCGGGAGAACCAGAAAAAAATATTTCATCTAACGACCATAAAATGGCATCGTTTAAAGTCTGTATTTTGGTTCGAGAAATGAGTTTTCAATTTGCAGCAGTTGAAGAGAATGGAAGCTTCTATGTTTGGGAAAACTGAAAATTCATGTGCCGCGGTGTACAGTCATGAGTACTAAAATGTATTCATTTAACAACTTTTATAAGTAATTTTTCTTTACACTTCCTTGAAAACTGGCTCTTATTGCACTAAAGTTAGGTTCAAAATGCAGTGTATTTCACACGCGTGCTTTTTCTCATTTATCGCAACGAGGGTTTTTTTTACCACAGATAACAATCCTTACTTATATAATATAAAAGCGAAAGTGAGTTTGTTTGTTTGTTACCTCTTCACGCTTTAATGTCTTAACCGATTTTGATGAATTTTGGCACAGAGATAGTTGGGAACCAGGAGACGGACATAGGCTAATATTTTTTTGAAAAAATTGGGATGTGAGGGAGAAAGAGGGAAGAAAAGGGAAAACTTAGCAATGCTATTACTAATCAATAAGGCGCAAGGGGAACTGTGTTACACCAAATTTAACGCGGGCGACGCCGCGGGCGAAAGCTAGTAAACATATATTTTAATCCTTATATAAAGCGGTATTTTTTTAGAGCAAAGACGCGTATGATTTCATGGCTGGTGTGGCAACACTGAGCAAGTAAACATTCACCGGTACAAAAAGTTTTTAAATTAAATTATTAACTTACAAATCGTGTACAAAAACACAAAAAAACCAAACATAAAGTGACAATACAGTGCTGAGACTATTATCTTGTTCAAAAACTTAGTGAATCTCAAATAAACTGCTTATTGACAAAGTGCAGTAGGATCCGCTGAAAACTGCCGTGAATGGAGTGTGGACCCAAAACTGTGAGTTAACCACACTATAAAAGGCTACAGCTAGAACGAAGATGCGCTTTCCTGCAGTTGGTGTTTCTCAAAACTTAGATAAATGAACACAATCTAAATAAAACCTGAGTTGTGATACCGTTACCATACAAAATACAAACTACCGCCATCTATTATCAACAGCAAGTAGTAAAATTTCATCTGCTTTACCGACGAAGAAATCACTAATTGTTGCCAGTACTTATCGTAATATCGGTTTATGTAGTTCAATAGCAAAACATACTGTTTTTAATCTGTGACTATACCGCATCTGTGGGTTGAATCGATTAATCGAACCGAAAAACAATAACAGAGCTTACACGAATCTCCTTTATCATGGAAAACATAACTATAAGAAGCAAAATCAGAAGAAATAAATCTGAAGGCAATCTTTCTATAATAACCATGGATCGCACACTCCTCAGCTCAACTTTATCCGAAGTATCTGATACGGAGGTGCTGGATCTGTCGACGAAAAGTATGCCTACAAGCGGACTTAGCCTGGATGACTTTCGTCAGTTAAACCAGCAGGTTAAAGAGCTTTCTTTGGAACTCACTGCGGCTCACGAAGAAATTGCAAACCTAAATCAAGAATGCAACAGTCTTAAGAAGGAAGTAGAGGCTAACAACAAGCAAATTCATCTTCTGAAGAAAGTATCAAGTGGATCCTTGACAATAAACCCAGTGTTCACACCACAAAACAAGGTATCATCGCCTTTATTAAAGAAAATGACGAACGTGAATATACGCTTATCCCGAGGTCAAGCTAATCGCTCTGCTAGATTAAATCACACTGAAACACCGAAAACTCATACTAATAGAAATCCGCAACGGTTAATCAGCCAAATTTCGGATAAAATCAACGCAGACATATTGACAAATCACTGCAACACAACTGAATATCATATGAAGAATTTACCTGGCCCATCAACCTGGACTTTGCCTACTATAAGTGGATGCGACAATGAACAAAAACCAGTGGAACCCAAAACCATAAATGAAGAGACCAATAAAGAATACAATACCATTAAAAAAAGAAAAATGATTTACATCATTGGTGATGAACAAGCTCAAAATCTTGCTCTAGAAATGCTTGAAAGTAGGCAAGGTAAATGGAATGACGATTATGGCATCTTCGGAATGATAAAATCATCTGCCACAAGCTGCGAGATACTAAAAACGTGTGAAAATATGTCTAAAATTGTTACAAACAAAGACATTGTAATATTGTGTTTTGGTGTATGTGATAAGAATGTTTACAAATATATGTCGAATTTAAGTAATATATTATACATATTTAGAAAGCAAAGGGTTCTTTTAACAAATGTACAATACAACCCATATCTCAATGAGTACATGCTTAATAGGCAGTTGCATCTGATTGTGAAAAATTATATTAACTGTAAATTAATCAAACTGAACAATAAAAATATGTTTCTGAATAAAAGTAATGATTTTACGAGTATACTAAGTTCTAGATTTAATTTAGAAATAGATTCTATTACATATAATGAAACATTCTTGACATTTTCTAATAAAACAAAATACCTATTAAAACCGAGTGTTTGCACTGGAAATAAGCGGTCCATATCCCAAATGCCAGACAAAAATAAGAAGGGTACCATTCCATACTATTTTAAACCAAAAAACCATTCAAAACCCAATGATAGCCCGCAAATATCATATAAAAAAGGAACTATCCCATTTTTATTTAATAAAATTAATATTTCTAATCAGTTACACATAAAAGAACCTCACATTAAATCAAATGCAGCGTTTTTTCGTACCTCACAGTAAATCCAGTCTTATACTGTTTCATCAGAATATTGCAGGCGTTTTAAATAAAATAGACGAACTGACGATGGCACTTAGGGAATTCGCATTGCAAACAAAGGAAATTGATATAGTTTGTCTGAGTGAGTCATTCATAAAAAACAAATCAGAATCACTTCTTAAGATTCCTGGTTACAAACTCGCTGCTTCATACAGTCGAGATACTAAACGAGGCGGGACATGCATACTCATAAAGAACGAGATGACTTGCATTAAATTAGATAAGCTTCTAAATGACATTGCATGTAATTTTAATTTTGAATGTACTGGAATAGAATTGACAATCAATCAAATCATCATTATTTGTATTTATAGGACGCCAAATAGCAATCCTAAAGTTTTTTTAGAAAAATTAGAAACATTATTAATTAGAGTAACAAAGAAATCTAAGAAGGTTATTATTTGTGGTGATTGGAATTTAGACACAATAAAACCAAATAAAAGTTGCCAAGAACTTTTTGGGCTGTTGAAAAATTTCAATATTCAATTGCATATAAAAACACCAACACGAAAACAGTCGTGCTTGGATTTATTTGCAAGCAATATCAAACAAGCCAAAGGTGAAGTACATCACCTGGCACTCTCTGATCATGAGACAGGGCAGACCCTGACAGTAGCGATTAATAAACCTAAAACAATAACAAGCTGGTTTGAGTACAAAAGAGACTATCATGAAGAAAACATACAACAGTTTTGTGACTGCATTTCTGCGATTTCTTTCTCTGACATGTACCTTAAGGACAACATAGAAGATGCATTTCAAACATTTTATGATACATTCCAACTGTTTTATAAACTTTGTTTTCCTATACAAAAGATAAAAAAGTCAAACGGGAAACATAATACCCTGTGGTTGACGAAAGGTTTAAAAAAGTCATGTATACGGAAACGTTATTTACATTTAAAAACTATACATAATAAAACTAACAAAAATAGGTTAACAAAAACGTATAGAAAGTATTGTATCATACTTAAACGTTGCATTAACAAGTCTCAACAAATACACAACAAAAGGTACATACAGAAAATGGAGAACAAGTGCAAAGCTACGTGGAATATTATTAATAAAAAAATTGGTGACACACAGAACAGTAATGACATAAAACAAATAATATTAGAATCCAACATCATCACTGACCCACAAAGAATCTGTGACATGTTTAACGAACACTATATACAATTGACAAATAAAAATGAATTTATATATAATACTGACGCTATAAATAGAACCATTGACATCGATCACAATAGTACAATATTTCTAAATCCTACTGATCCAATAGAAGTGTTCAGGGTAATCCAAAACCTAAAAAATACCACGGCGGTTGGTTTAGACGAGATAAGTACAAAAATTATAAAAGCAAGCGCTAAGTACATATGCAAACCGTTGAGCTACTTAATTAACATGTCATTTTCAGAGGGTATATTCCCAAGCACGCTAAAGAGCTCAATAGTCAAACCAATATTTAAGAGTGGGGATAAAGCTGAAATGACAAATTATAGACCTATAACCTTAATTCCGATAATTTCGAAAATATTTGAAAAAACAATGTTAAAAAGGCTTCATGACTACTTGGAAAAGTATAACCTGCTGAGTCGGGAGCAATTCGGATTCAGAAAAAATAGCACTACCTCGTTAGCTTGTTTTAATTTAATAAAAATAATAACTGAGGCAATGAATGACAACATACCGGTAGTCGCAGTTTTTTTAGACATGAGCAAAGCCTTTGATTTCGTTGATCATAAATTATTACTAAGCAAATTAGATAAATATGGCATAAGGGGCCAAGCAAATGACTGGTTTAAATCGTACTTAAGTAATAGGCGGCAATGTGTGAAAATATCAAAAATCATCGATGGAAACAAAGTAGAATATACATCTAATTTTAAAACCAACGCAGTAGGAGTACCCCAAGGAAGCGTAGTGGCAGCGCCTTCATTTCTGATATACATAAATGACCTCCCCAATGCAACATCCCACGAAACAGTCTTATTTGCTGACGATACGACATTAATAATAAAATGTAAAGATAAAAATAAATTAGAACAGGAAATTAATAAAGCAATGAATGACATAGTAACTTGGCTCAATAATAACAATTTAAAAATCAATTTAAATAAAACAAAATTAATTCATTTTAAAACTTATCAATCTAACTTGCAAAATCTTAATATAAAATATGAAGACAGTATCCTAGAACAGGTAGTAGACACAAAATTTTTAGGCATTATAGTGGATCAGAACTGTAACTGGAAATCACACATCAATTACGTTTGTGATAAATTAGATAAATTCGTATATGCAATAAAACGACTAAGAACAACAGTATCCATAGACGCAGCAGTTACTGTATACCACGGATACGTATCGTCTGTGCTATCATATGGTCTAATACTATGGGGAAATTCAGTTGAAATTTTAATGGCATTCAGGGTACAAAAAAAGTGTGTTAGGACAATAGCTGGCGTCTGGTTTTTGGACAGCTGTAAGCCCTTATTCAAAAAACTAAAAATTTTACCGTTGCCTTGCATGTATATCAAGGAACTATGTATGCTGGTAAAGCAATATCCGCACTACTTTCAAGCGCAATCAGAAGTAAGCAAAAAAAAGGCTGCTGCTAGGACCATGTATAAATATGAACTAAATGTACCTCAATGTAGACTACAAATATTTAGGAGAAATGTATACATAAATGCCATTCAGGTATATAACAAGTTGCCTAATTCATTCAAGGAACTTCCCATCCCCATGTTCAAGAAAAAGCTGACAAATTGGTTAATAGATAATTGCTTTTATGACATGAGGGAATATATGGAATATTGTAAAAATTTAAGAACGACATAACCTAATTAATTTTGACATTGTAACTTTAACCTAATTTAAAATACTATTAAATCATGTTGGACCTATTTATTATAAATCTGAACTAATTGTACCTATCTAAACTTAAGATTGACATTGTCATTTAATATTTTGTACACCATATTTATGGTAGAATGTTTTAGGACTTAACGCAAATGAACATCATACTATGTAAAACTACATTCTTACAAATAAATTTCTGATTTCTGATTTCTGATTTCTGGCTTTCATATTGAATTATTTTTCAATTTTATCAACAGAAACGTTTTGAAAAAAACTGCATCTATTCTTCTACTGCATTGGTCAGGTTTAATTCGATTGATACGGGTTCCTATAAAGAAATAGAATTTTTAAATCACCCATTCTAATTGGATTGTGGAGGTCAGAGGCAGTCACTTCATGTAAAATCCTGGTTTTCAGCTGTATCTGGTTAGACTGGGTGCCGACTTCAACTTAATTAGGAAAAGCCTGATTATGTTTAGAAAACTAAAATAAGTTATGGGAAAAATCTTGAGATATTGTACAGACGCCTGCACATCAAGCTACTACAATCTGTCAGATTTCTTTGATAGATTTTCGACTTTATTTCTAAAGTATTAAGGTTCAAGGTTCATTAGCAAAAATTGACAGTTTCGGGTAGCTTGACCTGCAGGCGTCTGTACGTTATAATATAAAACAGATTTGTTAAGTAGAAAAAAGCAAAGAGGTTTGAAGGTCAAAGGAGTGATAGATGATTGACCTTTGTCCAACACACACAACCTTATCACATAGTACACGGCATGTTTACATTATTTAGATCCCAAAAATATCGAACGGGTTTCCACCGGATCCCGCGGGGGAAAACTTTTAATAGCTTTATATAACATGAGTTCGATTATTGTTCGGTTCGAAAGCGAAAACTGGTCATTATCCAAAAACTCTGTCCCGTTCAAATCTACACACTGGCCATCAGAACGTACGGCAATTATTTTTTTTTAGGAGTAGTAGAGACGGACCCTCTGACTAAGACTCCGCTGTCCGTCCATCTATCACCACTGGCTGTATGCCATGCACCGTGAATGTTAGACAGTTAATATTTTCACAGATGGTGTTTTTCTGTTGCCGCTAGAACAACGGATACTAAAAAGCAGAATCAAATAAATATTTAAAGGAGCTCCCATAGAACAAACATGATTTTTTCGCCGCTTTTACAGACAATGGTAAAGAACCTTTCGTGAGTTAGTTTATACTAGTTCAGCATTGGTTCCTTGTCAAAACTTGTTCTACGTTTTTTGCTTGTATTTTGCTCTTAAAATTTTAATTTAACTCACTGAAATACATACCTAGTACAAATCTCCAAGAAAAACTATGCGCTTTGAGAAAAATCCTTAATCAGAAATTATGTTCACTTTATTACAAAAGTGCAAGAGAACATTAGTTAAAAAGTTTTTCATTCCGAGTATTTACTCTGTGGCACAACGTTTGTACGATTTCAAAAATAGAAAGATAGATAGAGACAGATTTTTCATGTTTTTGACTTTTAATGCCGACTGCAATATGTGTAAATGTCCCTCGTCCGTCCCTTGCTAGAGCAACCCCGCGATGCTGAGCTAGCAAGTTCGAACCAGTACCTAAATAATATAACTTAAATTAAGCCTGTCCTTTTGCTGCCCTCCCCAGTGAAGTCAAATCGAGGCTCGTACCCCACAAAGGGTTCCCGTAGCGTGTAGATGCTTAGTTAGTAAGTTTTGCCATGGCTGGAGGCCTTCAATTCATCTATTAGAATTCCCCTTTTAAGTAGACGTCAATCTCTAAGGTAGAACTGCAAGATGCCAGATTCGAAAAGGCAAAAATGCTCGCCATATAAAAAGCCAGTAACTAAATAAATACAGTTAGGATTAATGAAAACCGTCTGAGGGTTACGAAAACCATTCTATTTAACACCTCAATTAACTGATTCGATTTATTGAACAAGTTTGACGCGACTTCCTCAATTTGTTTCATATTTTGTGAAATATTTCGTTGTTTGTGACCTTTTGTTTGGACTTTGTTTACGTTTTCGTCGAATCCGTGTTGCTTTTATAATGCAATGCACGTTATTGTTGCTGAGGGACTTTGGGATTTATAGACTTGTAGAATTAAGATTTACATTTTTATCTTTTACCAGATAGCATTTGTTGTGAATGGCAAATCATCCAATAACTTCCCCCGCTCTGGGCGGAGTGAGTGGAAGTCTCAGACTTAAACCCACCCATGCTTCTTCTTTTGCCCTTTATGTTCCCGGGTCGCGGTATCTCTTTCGGTATCTTTTTGAAACGACAATCGGGACCAATAACTTAACATGCTTTTTCGGACACGGAGGAAACTCGGTATTTAGCAGGTGGTCAGCCATCCTCAGACCAGCCTAGGCAAGCGCGGCTTAACCTAAAGATCGACCCCAACGGCTGCTATTATTTAGCCGTGATTTCCTCAAAACCTTGAAAACATAACGTACTTTAATCCCAGTACCGTCAGCATGTGGTCCTGGTCGGTAATTTTAGAGATATGCCGGAAGAATAAACTCTTAATGCTCAATGCAGGTAAATATAATTTTAATTCGTTGTTACCAACGTGAAATTTAAAGGGCAAGTCAAAGTGTCAACAAAACAGACACATATTATAATTAACTAGCTTTTGCCCGCAGCTTCGCTCTCGTTAAATTCGGGGTAACACAGTTCCCCTTTTCTGGTTTGTAGGTACCTGCTACCTGTAGTTATGCCCTTGCGCCTGAATTATTGTATTAGAAAAGCTATGTTTTCCCTTTTCTTCTCTCTCTCTCCCTCATTTCTAAAAAAAAATAGCTTATGTCCGTCTCCAGGGTCCCAACTATCAAAATCGGTTCAGCGGTCTAGGCGTCAGGCCGTAGTAAACAAACTCACTTTTGATGATAATTACAATTTGGGCTAATTAGCCTACTTCTAACTATGATAATTGGTCATCGTTTAAACATAAATGAGTCTTGAGAGCGACTCGTATCGCTCCGACAAGTCTTAAGTCCGATTCCCAGGTCGGGTAAACTATTATCAGGTTTTCCATTAGGTATTTCTCATTCACAGCCACGTAATTGAGATGTGTGCCCCGCTACCCTACCATGACGTGTTAAAGCAGAACTTATTCCGCTGAGGGAAAGGGACAGAGCTTTACAGGGTGTCTAGCACCATCTCTTTCACTCAGTGGAATAAGTTCTGCTTTAAGATGCCATAGTAGGCCTACAGTTGACGACAATAAGCTCGACCACTTTTACATAGAATTTGAAACCAAACTGACGAAATATCGGTGTACTATTATGTACACCTCCGTGTATCCCTTCGGAGATTTCAGACGTGTGTCTTTTGTTAAAATCCCATTTGAAAACCAACCTTCACGCATGGAAACTGGATTCAAAATGTAGTGTCATTTCTATGGTTTTGTATTCAACATACCGGACTAAAACCGACGATGATAGACGCCAGCTGAATTCCTATAATACCTACCACCTGTTATGGGAGATTACTAGTTGCATAATGTATTAGCTACATTCGAATGCTAATACCATTGCAATCCTTTGCATAATAATGTAAACTGAGGATGTGTGCAGATTCTGGGATGATTCCTAAATTAAACGTCATTTGACAGAAGATTGGGCATAGACATCACGTTCACAGAAAGGAGACTATTTTTTAGATAGAAAATCATCAAATAATGAGAAGTCAATCAAATCACGTGAAGAATCGACCAATCGACGATATCTCGAAATCATGTGAATCGGGAATTTATTAGACCATCAATATGTACGCTATTCACAAAAAGATAACGTCTCTTCTTTTTCAACCTTCAACCACACAATTCTGAGAGAAGATGTTTTCCAAAACTCTTCACCCACTTTTGGTGATTTTCTGTCATTCCTATCCACTTTTTGCCGGCGAAATCATATCCCAAATTCATCCCAAATCCCTCCAACCCGTCCATGATCTTCACTCCAGCACTTTCTAATAACCATCTTCCATCCATTCAAATTCCTGTCATACAAAATGGTAATGAAAATAATTGTTCAGTGCATAGAATGAGTATGCAGTCAACGCCTTCATGCTTTTAAATATTATCGACCAAAAACAAAAGTCTGGGAGCAAATGCGTAGAACAGTTCAAAGATAACGACGATATCCTTACCAATATTATAAAAGCGAAAGTGAGTTTGTTTGTTTGTTTGTTACCTCTTCACGCTTTAATGGCTAAACCGATTTTGATGAATTTTGGTACACAGATAGTTGGGAACGAGGAAACGGACATAGGCTAATTTAAAAAATAAAAAAGGGATGTGAGGGAGAAAGAGGGAAGAAAAGGGAAAACTTAGCATTGCTATTACAAATCAATAAGGCGCTTGGGGAACTGTGTTACCCCGAATTTAACGCGAGCGAAGCTGCAGGCAAAAGCTCAACTCACTTTCGCTTTTATAATATTAGTAAGGATAAGGAAGTAAGGATGTGGATGTTGTATTATAATAAATGCCAAATATAGTGTAGGTAAGTATATTTCAACTCAATACGACAATATAATAATCTGACATTATTAATTTGCAGGACAAAATTATTTTTATTTTAAGTCTTAACCGCTTGTATGCCGGAATTACAGACACAATTAATTACGCATTGTGTCTCGCGTGGATCCACGTCATAGACACACGAAAGGTTAATTAATGTGGAATGACATTGACTACCAATGTGATTTTAATTATTATAATTAGAGATAAAGAGATTAAGATAACATACAGTGTATAAAAAAAAGCTATGTAACATCTCTCAAACCTATGTTATGCAAATAAATGATTTGATTTGACTAATATGCACCATAACTGCTAGAAAAATTAAAGTGAAGTTTTTTTTATAAATAGTTGTGCTATAACTATCATGATTAGGAAGTCACGCGCTACAAATAAGTTAATATTCGCCGCAAAAGCCTTTCGTCATTCGTTCCGTGCGGGATTCGCTGCAGTTTGAGCAAACCTTTCATGCCAATTATATATTATTCTATCGGTAAATCTGAAATACTGTTCTTGTTCAAATTCATTGAGATGCGTTTATAACGGTTCTAACAAAAATGCCACTGCTGTTATCTTATTGAATTCAATATCGGAATTAAATTTCAAATTTTAGTTTTCGATTTATTCTGTGCCACGCACATCACTGAAAGCAATAATTATTTAGACTAGATTTTTTAATAAAACGCTGTCCCATGCTAAAAATTTCTCCTGTACCGTGGGTGCGTTTACAAACATTTAAACTCAAATACACTAACAGCCAGACCCGAAATAACTACCTATTGGTCATACAAATATTTGTTCCGTGCGGGTATCAAACCCGCGACACGCGCCGCAGCAGTCGATTGACTGCTCAGCCACTGCGCGAACCGTGCCGTAATTTCAAATGCTGAAATAAAAAACTATTTTGTTAAAAAATAAAAACTGACTTCCAAAAAAAAAAACGTTGAAAATAACTATACTTCCGGAAGTCAGTGGCAAAAAAGTCACTTTTACTCTTAATCCGTTTTTAGTTTTACTTAATAATTATGCAGAAATTATTATTATTATTGAAGTATATTGACTTGGCTCGCGAGGTTGTCGACATGTGGGATGTGGACTCAGCGATCATTGTGCCGATAGTCGTATCTGCCAATGGCTTAATTGCCAAGAGCCTCGACCAATAACTGAGGAGGCTCTCGTTAGGCAGCTGGATCAAGGGCTTGATACAGAAAGCGGTACTCCTGGACACGGCTCGTATTGTTAGGAGGTTCCTTTCTCTGGAGCCCTGACCGCCGGTAGCTCGGACCCTGTTTCCGATACCGGTGGGCTACTATTTTTATATATTTTTTTAATGACTTTAAGAAATATTTTAAAATGTAATTATATGTGAAAAATAAATAAATGAACGAAAATGCAGGAATTACACTAGACCGCCTGATACGATACTCACAATCTCCATTTGCCTCGGCCACGGTCGTACACGCAGCGATATAAAAATAATTAACACTAACTGGCACCCGCGACTTCGCCCGCGTGATATAAAAAAAAGTATCCTATGTGTTAACTACAGTACTTTTCACAAGTTATTATGTCTTGTGACTGGGACTGTAGCAGCATCATTTTTTTTTGTTTTCATGACATTTTAAAGTGCCTGTAATGGTCTAATTGAAATAAATGGTTTGATTTGTTATTCCAGACCACAATCTACATCTGTGCAACATTTCATCAAGATCCGTTCTGCCGTTTTGACGTGAAAGAGTAACAAACATCCACACATCCATCCACACAAACATCCTCGCCTTTATAATTTTAGTAGGATATTAGTAATACGGAAACAAAAAAGAAAACACCAAGTAGACAACAACAGTGGACACTCTTGCATACTTTACTTTGAGGTACGAAACCCTAAATAATAAGAAAACACAATCAAACTCACAATCAAATCTTTCGTTCCGTACATTAAACTCAAGTAATGTCGCCAGAATATGAAATTACAACTAAAATGCCAACTGAAAATACTCGTTCATTGAACTATGAATGAACTAACTTTTTTTTCTAGTTATAATGGGTATTGGAGACATTTTTTTCATTACATAAAGATTTATATCTTTAGATTTGTCCTTTTTTTTTCGGGTGGGAAACTGGCGGAGGCTCTGGCAAGCCCCTCTGCTTTGCTGACTCTCTTTGAGGCACGCGTGAAACACGAACGCGCCGTCGACACGGCCTGTCGTCAATCGATGGACGGACGGTGAACTACCCATTGCTCACCGCCCACAGGCCCGCATCTACGGTGGCCGGAAGTCGTCTCGCGGCGTCCGGCGCCATGGGTGTCTCCCGCGGCGGCTGGGTTGGGCAGATGTTCTCTCCCCTCAAACGCCCGGCTTAGATTTGCCCTTACGCATCAAAAACCGATCACGTTTCTCTGTTTAATAGACAATTTTCAGAGTATTGCGTATTTGTCACCACTAATGAACCAATAATTCTGGGTCAAATAGTCTCTGAAAAACTTTATTTTGGGCCTGAAAATCCGATTACTTTTATTAACAAAAAAAAGATTACAATTGCCAAAAAATTACATCTATTGTTCGGCAATTGCAACTTTCGACAGTTCATAAAAAATATATTAATTGACTGGTGGTTGCAACTACGCCATTTTTTTTTGGGACTGTATGGCTCGGTCAAAATAAACATCGTATATTTTGTTATGTCACTATTCTCAAATATAATTACGTTGAGAGCAAGTCTAAAGATCAAAATCTTTGATTAAATAAAAATTGCGCAATTTTACTGTAATCTAATGAAAGAAATGTCAAGATTTTTATGTCTGCCTTCACCATTTTCATTGAGTAGAAAAACTAAAAACTCAATATAATTATAACGGCCAACGAGAAGCGATACCAAATGTAAACAAAACCCATGTTAAAACCCCATCTAAAATGGCCGCCCGAATGTTGGCGAACCCATCTTAACGTTGCCATGTTTTTGCCGGGAGAACGAGACATTACGACAAAGGCACAATATGGAAAGAGCTAAATATTAGATTGTCAACGCCACAGTTGTTCTTTAGGTTAATGACCTTTCGTATCGCTTCTCTTTGGCCGTACTATAGATACTAGATGTCCTGCGCAGTTTCACCCGCGTCTTTGGTTACAGCCCCGCTCCCGTAGGTAATAGCGTGATGTTATAAAGCTTATGTTATCAGTGATAATGTAGCTTTCTAATGGCAAAAGAATTTTTGTAAACGGGTCAGGGGGTCTACTCTAATTCTACGTAAAACGAAATTGCGGCCGAAACTTCGAACGTTTTCTACCACGGTTTCATTTCATTTCATTCATTTCGAAATTTTTGAACGTCCGAAGTTTATTTGACATTAAAATTTTCTAAACCTACTCTAATTCACGCAAAATGATATAGAGTAGGGTTACAAACGTAACTACTTTTGACTTTCGTTCGTTAACGAAGTTACGTTTCGGAGAAAGAGAGTAGACCCCCAGGTCTTTTCGAGTTTATTCGTTAGATACAGAAATACAAATCTTTCCACTATAGAAAATTAGTGTAGCGATACTGTTCTCTTAAAAATATGCTCATTATCTTGTGAGCATGGAAATGGATGGATTGTAGTTAGTAAATCTTTTACTCAAAAACTTCTGAAGGCAGCAGTAATGCTTGCGTTTACAAGACCAACTTGGTTGTTAAAGTGTTCTAAAATACCTATACTTTTATGTTAGACTAACATTAACTTCTCAATTATCTATCTGAAAAACAAACAAATGAAAACAAATAATACTCTTACAAGGAATAAATAACATAGATTTACTAATAAAACACTTTCAGTCCATTAACAGTGCATCTAACCAAATAATCAAACATAAAATTCTCTTTTCAACGGTTCATTCAAATCGAAAAATTCAAACGTGATTTCGATTGCTCACACTAAAGTATAGAGGGTGCTACACACTTATTCGGTTCGGCATATTCATGAGTATGTAGAGAACAACATAGTCGACCCGAAGCACTAATTGCACGAAAAACTTTCATTCAAAATCTATCATCGCTGAATCATTCACATCGTCATTTATTTGGTAGACTTGTTAACTAAGTCAAGTGGGTATTCGCCGGACTTTTATTTTTGTGTTTAAATAAATAAATTCTATTTTGCATCATACGGGCCGAAATATGTTAAATACTACCAGTTCCTAATTCCTTCCGCAATACTTAACTATTTTTAATTCCTATTTGTGACAAAACGATCAAATTCCTAAACAACAGTAAACGATATTCTTTTTACGAATCGAGTTTGACAGATGTTACTAAATCGATACCCTGAATAATTGATTTGCCGCCCGACTAAACCAAATCATGTAGTCCCAGTAAATACTGTGTGGAGCACCCCTTGCAGTCAGTGACGGTAATCAAAGTTCGAGCTCATATCGACAATGGTACCGAATCGGTTAAAAGAATCCGCTAGCACAGCACTATCCGTTTGAATTTCGAATGTGTTTAATTTCGATTCGATTCCATTCTTATTATTTTTCTTCTTTTACAATTTGATGAAATGGCGATTCGCAAAATAGATGAGGATTTCACTGTTATTGAATTTGTTTCTGTTTGAGACGGTTGTTTTATAATTGGATAAGGAACTTTAATTAATTTGAATTTTTGAATAGTCCGAGAAGGATTTTCGAAATATTATTTAAAAAAAATGTGTGACATACCATACGTTTAGTTTGTTACTTTATCAATGAGAGAAGAATAAAATGTTAAAATAAAATTGTGGATATAAAGAAGGAAGGAAAATGAATAACGGAATTATAATAATTCTATTTTTTTAGAAAAAAAAATTGTAAGCCCAAAGGGACCACGGAGTTGAGTATATGGTTTTAATTGTAATTCAAAACCTCCACGCGTTACCATTATAAAGGGTCTTGACAGACAGACAGACAGATAGCCGGCCGCCAACAAAGTGATTTGACATACGGGTTCTTAAAAATAGCAGTAGTCTAAAAATAACTTGACTTTAGATAACTCACCTGTTGTTCACATTCATTCACTTTCGGTCCCTTAAACCGCAAAACAATCATTCAAAAAAGATCCACAACTTTCTAGACCCTTCGTCACAGTTCCTAAGTAGAATATCCTATGATTATTATCGAATCTTCCACACAACTCCATGGTGGAACTAAAGCCAAACTTATCTAGAATGTTCTCGTAAACCATCATAAGCAACTATAGTTACTGTAGTCACAATTAACGCCAACAATTCATTTCACATTTACAAATCAAACGACGTTCCTAACTTCTCCCTCATATTTGCGACGACATGCTGTATTGGCAGAATGAAAGGTCGACGTAATCCCTTAACAGGCTTCGTGCGGAATCAGCCTTTTCCAAGGAGGCGGTGTTCCTACAAGGAAGTATGTCAGAAGATCTACTTATATTAAGGTTCCGTTCAATGCCGGGATTGCGGATTGTTCGAAAAAGATACCGTGGACCCGGAACATAAAGTGAAAAAGAAGGAACATAAGTGGGTTTTAGTCAGTAAAAGTTTGACACTCTCCTGCTCCGACAAGAGCGGGGGAAGTTATTTGATGGTTTGTCATCTGCAAAAAAGATATTTTGAAACGAGCGTCATTTGTTTTTTTTTGCATCGTTTTTAAATCTACTTCTAAACCAAATTCCAATTTCAAATAAGTCACTTTCATTGTGTAAAAAAAAAACACGTTCAGATCTTTAGTATGCTGGAAATTTTATTTCATAGTCAATGTCCGATCGATTGATATAATTTAAATGTGTTTTGGTTTGAGTCAGTAGTAATTGTGAAAAGGGTCAAAAACTTAAAAAATAAAACAAAATATGTTATATAAGCCTACATGGGCACTTATAAAACGTCAAAAAAAAGGTGCACGGTTCAGTTTGGTCGTTTCCTATGAAAAAAAAACGGGCAAGAAAATCCATGGTTACTCTTTTAAAATCATTTAAGACTAGTTTACATTGTTATTTATTTACATGTAAAAATCCTTACATAGGATTTATTTATAAAACTTCATGGAAATTTAAAAAAACATAGAAAAGGTGACATAATGCCTTGGGTAGTTTCTTCCAGTCAACCTTAGGGTGACGCAGGGACATAACATGGTATGTGCAATGAGACGGATAATTAAAAAATAAATATATTATAATTAATAATATAAACGTACATAGACAATAAACAAAAGTAAAGAGAGATAAAACTACACAATATGAAGAAAAACTGACAACAAATTAATTTTGATACGAGTCTGCCAACTTTTTATCTATTCGCGAGCTTGTACTTTAAATGTAAACCGACTGATGGCCATCCTGATATTTAGAGGGAGATTTATCCTTCTGTACCATACCTACATCAAACGTACAGTTTCGGGATCATTCGCCACTTTAATCAGGGCATTGTTGACCCACTCCTAATGCGTGAAATCCTATTTCAAGTTCCTCATTGGTGTGAATCACACCTTTGCGCACTTAATGGGTAATGAATAGCGAAATGTGTTGCAGATGTGTGCAAAATCACACACTATTCGGTGGATTGAAATTCAACTGTAAAGTCTGTTTAGTAAAGCTTGGATTAACTTCTGAATAATTTGTTGGGTGCTTAAAATCGTAATATATTATGATTGTGAGAAAATTCCTCCATTCTCCATTCGACAGAATCTTTTTTTTTATAGTAAAACAAGCTTTTGCTCGCGGCTTCGCTTGCGTTCAATTCGGGGTAACACAGTTCCCCTTTCCTGCTAAAAATTTGCAGGTACCTGCTAACTGTAGTTTTTGCCTTTGCGCCTTATTTACTGTAATAGCAAAGCTAAGTTTTCCCTTTTGTTCCTTCTTTCTCGCTCATTTCCCACTTAAGTAAAAAATAGCCTATAACCGTTTCTAGGGTCCCAACTATCTCTGTACCAAAATTCTTCAAAATCGGTTTAACTATTTAGCCGTGAAGGCGTAACAAACAAACTCACTTTCGCTTTTATAATATTGAGTAAGGATGTGGAAAATAACTTTACTAAATCGGTGGCAAAAATGTCAACCAAACCAACAAAACTCACCGACTTTCGGAAGTAAAGTTATTTTTCACTTTTAGTATTTTTTTGTTACTCCCACAATTTGCTCTCCAGAAACATCTAACTTCATCCGCTCCAATTTCGTATCAAATACTAGGACCAGAAGAACAATACGTGATCCCGCTCGTTCCAAAGCAAAATGGTACAAAACCTCCAACCTGAACAAACAAAATATAGTCCAGGTACAAAAACATGCAGAATTCTACGGAACTGCCACTAGTGCAAGCGATTGAGGTTCCGGTATCGTATCGCGAGAACGAAATTTGAAATTCGATAGCAATCGCCGTCGCCGGACGTCAGAGACGTGTCCGGTATGTATCCGGGCCGGACGACGTCGAACTAATCATCCGGTAAGTTTGACGGCACTGATAATTGACTATTAGACTATTGAGTTGTTATTTTTGGTTGTAGTTCGGATGTAATTGGGTGACTTCCCTATTTAAATTCAGTTGGTTGTAAATATGGACCAAAAAATCCTAAAACTTTTATTTCGGGTGGGTAATCATTAAATAACTTTTCACGGTCTGGGCGGAGCAGCAGGGACTGCCAGATTTGGACTGACTAAAACCCATCCATGTTCCTTATTTCCCCTTTATGTATGGTGTCGCAGTATCTCTTTCGAACCATCCGAAATCTCAGCAGGCAGTGGCCTTGGTAGGTCTCTCTGCTTTGAAGCACGCATGGATCTTAATAAAACAAAATGCTACGCCCCAAAAAATGTTTTCTAGCAATATTATGTTTTTTTTATCAAATAACTTCGGAGGGTTCGGAGCGGGGGGAGTACCACGCTTTTCTCTGACTACAACCCACCCATGTTCCTTTTATTGGCCTTTGTATTCCGGAGCCGCTGTATCTCTTTCGAACCACCTGCATCCGTAGCAGGGAGTGGCCCTGGCAGGCAGTGGCCCTGACAGGCAGTGACCCTAGTAGACCCTAGACCTAGGCCCCTCTGCTTGAGCATAATTATGCTTTCCCTAATTGGATAAACAGAATGCATGGTTGACGGATTCGCGAAGGGCTCGTAACACGTTGTTTTTAATATTGGTTTGAATAAAAACAGAATCCTTAAATAATTAAGAAAAATTAAGGGTTAACTTTAATAATATTATAAAAGTGAGTTTCTTTGTTACGTCTTCACGTCTAAATGGAAAAACCAATTTTGATGAATTTTGGTACAGAAATAGTTGGGATCCTGGAGATGGACATAGGTTATTTTTTTAAGTGAGAAATGAGAGAGAAAGAGGGAAGAAAAGGAAAAACTTAGCTTTGCTATTACAAGGTATCTGCAAATCAGGAAAGGGGAACTGTGTTACCCCGAATTTAACGCGAGCGATGCCGCGGGCAAAGTTAGTATATCATATTTAGCCTACAAAGCACGTACTGCTGGTATACAGACCGATTAAAGTCAGGTTACACTTATTCTAAGTATTTGGCAAGATTACCTGGTGGATTTTACCAGTTCTAGGAATTTTGGTACGGGTTATGTGACTGAAATCTTGAGGTTTTCTGCTACATACATAATAATATTATCCTTACTAATATTATAATAGTGAAATTAAGTTTGTTTGTTACGTCTTCTCGCCTACATGGCTAAACCGATTTTGATGAATTTTGGTACAGAGATAGTTGGGACCCTGGAGACGGATATAAGCTATTTTTTAAATGATTTATGAGGGATAAAGAGGGCAGAAAAGGGAAAACTAAGTTTTGCTATTACAAAAAAAAGGCCTAAGTTTAAAAACTACAGGTAGTAGGTAACTGTAAATCAGGAAAGGGAAACTGTGTTACCCCCAATTTAAAGCAAAAGAAGTCGCGGCGAAAAGCTTGTTCTCATATAATTTGGTGGAGTTCTCTGAAAACTATTTTACATGACACACGCACTGTATTACATTTTCTTAGTATTTTCTGATTGGAGGGATGCTTGTTTTGTAGTACTTACTAGATATCACTTACAAGAATACTCACAGAATTTTAAAATTTAAGGATAATGCTGTAAATTAAATATTTCTGTATGTTAAGTAAAGTTAAATCTATTTACATAGTTTGTAGGTATATAAAAAAGGTGAAAAATGATTGGGTGAGCCTTTGAATATTTCTCATGTCGGGCGCCGCGAGACGACTCCCGGCCACCGTACATGCGGGCCTGTGGACGGTAAGCAATGGGTAGCTTACCGTTCGTCCGTCTATTGATGACAGGCCGTGCCGATGGTGCGTATGTGTCTTACGCGCGCCTCCAAGAGATGTCAACAAAACAAAGGAGCCAAGGGCCACCGCCTGCCGGATTTGTGGTTCAATATAGTTTACCTTTCGTTAGAGCGCGAGCGATGTCCGGTACTTTCATTAGTAATCTACACGTTTTGTACGGATCCCTCGGTGCACAAGTCCAACTCGCACTTGGCTGGATTTTGATTGTTACAAGAAATCAAGATCACTCTTCACAATTTATTTTTCTCGTATTCTTAGAAAAATCTTTAATAAAGTAAAGGTATCAAGAAACCATTATGTGATTAAATGAAAAAAATATATAAATTGAAATTCTTCTAATACTTGACGACTTGGAAAGGAACTCAATATTTTTAAAACTTTGTAAGTGACTTTGAGTCTTTCTTGAAAATCAGTCCGTTGAGTACTTTCAGCAAGGGGGAAAATCAAGAACAAATAAAAAATGTTTTAGCAAGGGTTAATTCAGATATAATGGAGAAATCCGCAAGCAAGTTACTGACTGCATTGAAAAAAGTATTGTACTGCCAATATTTTATGGAGAATATTGTTCGAATATCGACAGAGATATAAAGCACTAACTTTTGCCCGTGGCTTCGCTCGCGTTAAATTTTGGTTAACACAGTTCCCCTTTCCTGATTCCCAGGTACCTGCTACCTGTAGTTTTTGCCCTGCGCCTTACTTAATTGTAATAGCAAAGCTAAGTTTTCACTTTTCTTCGCCCTCATTTTTCATATGTCTAAAATGTCCGTCTCCTGAGTCCCAACTATCTATGTACCAACATTTATCAAAATCAGTTTAGCCATTTAAGCGTGAAGACGTAACAAACAATAAAAAACAACAACAAACTTACTTTTGCCTTTATAATATTAGTAAGGATATACTGTGTGCCCATGGTATGTTCCGCTAAACATACTTTCTGTCTTTCAGTTGCAAAAATGTAACAGTAATATTCTTACCTTTACATTGTAGATGTCACATTAAAACCAACGAAAAGAGTATTAAAAATGTATTAAACCAAATACACTTCTCAAATAACAACGAACCAACAATAAAAAGAAAAATAATAAAAACATTCACAAAACAGTCTAAATAACACTAAAAATTCGCAACATGACACTATCAATGAAAAAGTTCGACTAAAATCGTCTACCGCTCCCGCCACACTTTCATAGCCGCGAGGCAAGCGAGATCCAGTTACCAATCTTTTATTGCTACCAATTTGGTAGCATAAAGCCTTTTGATATTTGATTTAGAAACGAAATTCGGTTTATTAACGTTGGCTTTAATAACGGTAAGGTGCGAATAGGCAATAAGTTTGTGGATTTCGTGATGTGAAACGTCGAAACTGGTGACGATTGCAAAGCATGTAATTGGTGTTTGAGGAACTGAGCTAAAGCAAATGTAGGTGGTAGTGGATTGGGTGCTGAATGTCGACTTACGATAAAATTATTATGCTTTGCTAAAATATTGAGGGAGCTGATTCTGAATGACGGCACGGTTGGCGCAGTGGCTGAGCGATCGACTGCTGCGCTGCGTGTCGCGGGTTCGATTCCCGCACGGAACAAATATTTGTATGACCTGCATATAGTTGTTTCGGGTATGGCCGTTTGTGTATGTGACTTTAAATGTTTGTAAAAGCAACCACGATACAGGAGAAATTCCTAGTGTGGGGCAACGTTTTTAAAAAAAAAAATGTCTTGGGTAAGAAAAATATGGATAAACAGATATAGTTCTAAAGGAGATTAAATTCATAAATTAAATGAAATGAGTATATTGACAAACGACTCCCCTTTAATTTTTGTATGAGAGTCGTTTGTTTTGGTATGGAAATGAGACGAGACGAAACTTATATAGCTAAAAGAGTGAATGTTGATGGTTGGACACTGGACCGGGTGAGGTAGACCAAAAAAAGATTGATAATTGATTGTGTAAAGAATGAAGATAGAATTAAATGATGCCGTGACGTTTGACAGAGAATAATTGAAGAAAATACATGTTGCGCCAACCCGAAATAGAATGGGACAAGGAAAGAAATATGATGAGCAGATACATCTTACAAAGCCATGATAAACCTATGCACAGACAGATCTAGGCTAGTGTGGCTTAACCTTAAAATTGACTCGTATGGCTGCTTATATTTGGATGGTATTTAAAAGTACTTCAATTTATTCCTATTTCGTTTACCTAATTTTGCCTATGTTGCACCAAATATACTGAATGTGCACCAAAATATGTTAATTAAAATATGTCATAACGAGCATCAGGAAAAAGACAGCACTACAATAAAAAAGTGTTATATCTTTATCCATTTTCTATTAATGCAAGTCGTTACTGGCGTAGGGGGTCGCAGTTTTAACCTAACCTCACCTACGCATTTTTTTAGCATTCAGGAAAGAATATTTGGTGCACGATCAGTATTTTTGGTGAACACAATTTTTTTTCCCCTTATATTTTACCACGAGCCCAGTTGGGAGTTGGAGTTGCCGAAAGCCAATTTCGGCCAATTTTCAAAATCAGTCATCTATTAATCAATTTAAAAGAGCTTTCCACGAAACATCCTTACTAATATTATAGAAGCGAAAGTGAGTTTGTTTCTTTGTTACGTCTTCACGCCTACATGGCACAACCGATTTTGAATGAATTTTGGTACAGAGATAGTTGAGACTCTAGACTCCCAAAAGAGGAAAGAAAAGGGGAGAGAAAGATTATTCCGCGCGCCATGCCAGCCCAGGCACCCGATGGACAGATGAACTGGTAAAGACAGGCAAAAACTGGATATCTTTGGCTAGACATAAAGAACGATGGAAGTCCTTGGAGGAGGCTTTTACCCGTAGGGGGTCCACATAAGCCACGACACAATATTATCGCAATTTAATTAAATTAATCTGTACATAATACTATCTAATTTTGGTTAAAATAATTTTGTTTATTTATAATGGTTTAATTAAGTATTGTGTTATTCATTTTCTGATGTTTTTTTAGCTTATTAATTTTGTAATTTAAAACGTGGTATGTGGAATTAAATAAAGCTTTATTATTATTATTTAACTATGCCATGCGGACGATGTCGTGAGCGGAAGCCAGTTCTATATAAACACAATTTTCTTCAAAAAAATCCAAAATGGCTGCCCTACTAAATATTTGCTTAAAAACCCAAACTTATACGTGATATACCTTTTATCCCGTAGCTTTACAAACTGCTCTGTCATCAAGTAGAGGTTCTTACGTCGGCGGAATTTAATCTAAGCTGTAGTGGGAACAAATTTGAAGAGAATATTGAAGTTACTTTGCTGAGGGATCATTGACCTTTTCGATATGAGATTATCAGATGTTGGGACGTCAATGGAGCTAATATAAGGAAAGGATTTATTTCTCAGCATAACAAATAATTAGTTACATTCTTTGGTTTCGTGAACAATCAAGATATTATAGTTACATTAGCTTTTGCCCGCGGCTTCGCTCGCGTTAAATTCGGGGTAACACAGTTCCCCTTTCCTGATTTGCAGGTACCTGCTACCTGTATTTTTTGCCTTGCACCTAATTTATTATAATAGCAAAGCTAAGTTTTCCCTTTTCTTTCCTCTTTCTCCTTCATTTCTCAATCTTTTAACAAAAAAAAACGCTTATGTCCGTCTCTAGGGTCCCAAATTATCTCTGTACCAAAATTCATCAAAATCGGTTAAGCCATTTAGGCGTGAAGACGTAACAAACAAACTCACTTTCGCTTTTATAATATCAGTAAGGATTGTGGGAGACTGGTGCCAAAGCTGTACTTCAAAACGCCTGTATTTCCGTATATCAAGACTCCACCCCTTAGGCTGTACATTGAAACATAATTATGCACTCGTGCGCAAATGTGGTAAGTAATATTGAGCAAAAGAAAGCCACATTACAATATTTTTATAAGTAGGATTAATGGGAAGTTTAGTACAATAGGTGTGAAAGCGTGCGGTGCGTGTGTGTGAGTTGGTGTGTGTATACCTGAATGACTCAGAATAATTATTAACAATTTAAAATGACATGGTTACTAACATTTTTAGTAGTTAAATTTTTCGATGGCGTGTCAGTGTTCCACGCGCGCCTCAAAGAAGAGAAAAGCAGAGGGCTCAGACAGGGCCACAAATCTCAAAAAAGCAAAGGGCCAGGGCCACCGCTTGCCGCGATTGCGGGTTGTTCGAAAAAGATACCGTGGTTCCGGATAATAAAGGGCAAAA
Organism: Ochropleura leucogaster; assembly: GCA_958449745.1. NCBI lineage: Eukaryota > Metazoa > Arthropoda > Insecta > Lepidoptera > Noctuidae > Ochropleura > Ochropleura leucogaster. The sequence goes on along the minus strand of OY288224.1, from coordinate 8,578,708 downwards.
GAAAGAACATGGGTGGGTTTAAGTTAGTACAAGTCTGACACTCTGACTCTCCGACTGCTTTGGGCGGGGTGGTGAAGTTATTTGATAATTTCCCATCCCCAAAAACAGTAGTTACATTTGAATTCGTTTTTTTTTGCAAGTCTGGGTATTTTTTTATTTAAGTTTAACTTGGATTTAAATCCAATTGCCCCCAATAACATCACCGTAACTATAAATGCATATGTATGTTCCAAGGTGTAGTATACAACAAGAAAACCTATGATGACAGCAAGTGCCTTTTGGTTACGTTTAGGGTTCTGTCTTCTGTGTGTTCAATATAATATTACTAACTTTTGCCCGCGGCTTCGCTCGCGTTAAATTCGGGGTAACACAGTTCCCCTTGTGCCTTATTGATTTGTAATAGCAACGCTAAGTTTTCCCTTTTCTTCCCTCTTTCTCCCTCACATCCCACTTTTTTTAAAAAAATATTAGCCTATGTCCGTCTCCTGGTTCCCAACTATCTCTGTACCAAAATTCTTCAAAATTGGTTCAGCTATTAAAGCGTGAAGAGGTAACAAACAAACAAACAAACTCACTTTCGCTTTTATAATATTAAGTAAGGATGTGTTCAATAAATACTTTTATTTTCTCTCCTCGTTTGTTCAAGACCCGCATTTTATGGCTGGTTTGAACTTCGATGTTTTTTTTAACCTCTATGACATCTTTGCTACCTAGAGACCCATTTCGTGACCTCAGATAAAATCACATTGTAAAGTTTTCTAAGAAACCTCTAGAACTTTAGCTGGCATTCAACTAGTTTCTGTAAACTTTTTAAAGTTTTAATAAAGGTCGCGAGGGAAACCCACTTTCTTCATGTTAGTACTGGTTCTAGCTGTGGCTAGACAATTGTGAACAATTTTCTTTTATTGGGTTAACCTGTAACTTAGTAAGTAACTAAGCATTTAAAAAAAAATAAGAAGTTTTAAACCTAGTTCCCGGATTCCTATTGACTTGAAATTTTGCATACTTGTTTATTTTGGAAGACAGCTCATGGTTGGTTAGCTAAGTGACTTCATTATAAACCCCAAACAATTGACTCCTAAAGATGGCGGACTAATTTTCGTTTATTTAAAAAAAACTACCACGATTATTTTATCTTATTCTATGCTTCATAAAAAAACCTCCTAGTAAAAAATTACGGTCCTAATTCTAAACTTATATTAATATTACTAGCTGTTTTCCGCGGTTTCACCCACGCTGCTCAGCACCTGTTGGTCGTGGCGTGATTTTATATAGCCTATAGCCTTCCTCATGAAATGGACTATCCAACACACAAAAGAATTTTCCAATTCCAACCAGTAGTCCTTGAGATTAGCGCGTTCAAACAAACAAACAAACTCTTCAGCTTTATAATATTATATACTCTTACAAACGTCTTATCAAATTAAGTTTTTAAGAAGAAACACACTAACTATCCTAACCTCTCTTTAATTATTCAAATAATCTTAACATGAACAAAATCACAAAATAACCTATATCAGAACTAAAAGTAACAAAATTAGCACAAATAACTGAAATCAAAGTTAACTGTCACCAATAATACAAATAGCACTTGAGAGCACCACCACACAACCGTCTCGTCCGAGCGCCGACGCAAAAGTGAAATGCCGCACGGCGCTGGTCCGTTCTCATGTCGCTATCCCTTCCACCTGACGTCATCGCGCAGATGTACTAGGTTGAGAGGGGTTTTCCTCTAAGACGGCCGTTCCTGACAGCTGAACGGCCTCGTCAGCTTGGACTTCTGCAGCAGCACCCCTTTGTAGTCCATCCTCATTTGATGGTTCTTCATCAACATCATTTTCTTCTGAAATGTTGAAACAACATTGTAGTGACGTATTATTTTGGCTTTGGATACTCATTGCAAACGGACAGCAAGCGTGCACTCAAGCTATCCCCTTACAAAGGGTAACCAAAGCAAGATGGCATCATCAATGAGGAGCTCTACTCATGAACGATGTCAGCAAACAAGATATGAGCAACAGTGAAACAAGAAGCTCTCGAAAGTGGCCCTCTGGCAACCGCCAGGACAACACATAAAACAACAAATCAAGAAGCCACTTCCGAGGCCCTCTGATAAACCTCCGCATCGAGGAGTATCAGGACACCAGCGTGACATCCTGGCTACCCCACAAGGGCACCAGGTAATCACTCACATGGTCACCTACGTGACGTTCTGGCTACCCCTCAAGGGTACCAGGTAAACAACACAAAAGTCACCTGCGTGACACTCTGGCTGCCACTCATGGACACCAGGACAACACAGCTCGCTCACCAGTCCCGAAGAATGCCTCGCATGTATCCGGGGTCCACTCACCCCGCCACTGAACCATATGTTCTGCGGCGCTCTGAGTCTTCTTTCCGTATGAGCCTGCCAACAACTCAAGCTCGTAACGGTGATGAGGCAATGCCCGGACAACTTTGTACGGACCACGCATCCCGGAATCTAGTTTGCCGGTACTTTGTGAACTCTTGCCGACGAACACAAAACTGCCAACAGAAAAAGTACGGGGCTGTCGACGACCCTCATTAACGTAGGCGTCCTGTCGTTGCTGGTTGGCAGCAAGCAGTTCCGAGACCCTCTGTCTCCTCAGAGTCTGCAGGGCTTCTCGGTTCGGATGAGAGTCACTCAGCGCAATGTCTCGGACCAGCGATCGTAGGACCGGAGTGGTTCCTTCAACACCAGTCAGCAGCTGCAGGGCAGAGGTGCGCGTTGTTGCCTGCTTTGTGATGTTAAGGGTTAGCTGCACTTTCCATAAGGCGTTGGACCAAGAAGCACCCTTGCTGTTTACCTCTATGCGCAGCATGTTGAGGACTGTGCGGCAGTACCGTTCGACTTGGCCGTTCTCGCGATGCATCTCAGGTGTTATAAAGTGTATAGAGGACCCAAGCTCACTTACCCACTCTTGAAACGCAGCACTTTCAAACATCCTAGCTCTGTCACACACTATAGTTGACGGAGTGCCAAACAGTGAGACGGCATTGGAAAACGCCCTTTTCGATTCATCCGCGTCTTGCCGGTATAACGCGTACAATAAGCAAAATTTTGAAAATGAGTCTACAACTATGAGGATGTATTTATAACCGTTGGACTCTGTTAACGGCCCAGGAACATCGGCATGTAACACGGAAAAGGGAATGTCCGGTTTTGTCCAAGACTCGATTGGTTGGTGAGGTGCTCGGGGCACTTTCTTATGTGCTAAGCAAAACTATACAATGGGCAACATACTTTTAAGAAAATGTCTAAGGCCAGGGGACCAAAAGTGACGCAGTATCAAATCAACAGTCTTATCGACGCCTATGTGATCGTGATCGTCATGGAAGACTCTTAAAAGACTAAGCCTATGCCCTTTCGGTATGAAACACAGAAGGCGCGAGTCTTCACCAGTAGGCGTGTACTTATAGTACAGCAAGTCATTTTTAATAAAAAATCGACTGCTATCTAACTGGCCTTCTCGAACCTTCTGCATTAGATCCTGAGTCTCCAAGTCGGCAGTTTGAGCAATTTTCGCCCAGTTTCGTGGATTCTGGATTTGGAACACGTGAGCAGGCTGTCTGCTGAGAAAGTCAGCATGTTGCATGTTGCAACCCTTTCGGTACTCCAAAGAAAACTGAAAATCTTGCATGTAGACCCACCAGCGAGCTACACGAGGCAGTAAATCCTTTTTGCGTTCAGTTAATTTTAAAGAATTGCAATCAGTAACAATTTTGAATTTTATCCCGATCAAATAATGCCGAAAGTGTTGTAAAGCACGTACCACAGCTAAGGTCTCTAATTCGTAGCTGTGATATTTTGATTCCGCTCCCTGGGTGGACTTACTGTAATACCCTACAACTCGCTAACGTTTTCCTTCATGTTCTTGAAGCAAAACACCCCGAATCCTATCGAACTAGCATCGGTATGTAGTTCTGTGGGTAGACTGGGATTGAAAATTGCTAAAACTGGCTCCTCAGTTAAGCACTTAATGATATAGTCGCGAGCGACATCTTGTTCCGGTCCCCAAGTAAGAGGCACACCTTTTCTCAGTTGCTTGGCAATACAAGCAGTCTTTGAGGCATATCCAGCAATGTACCTGCGGAAATAACCTGCCAGCCCCAAGAACTGACGCACCTCTTTTACATTTGTGGGTTTCGGGGACTTAACTAGAGCATCAGTTTTACTCGGACTCGGCCGTACCTGACCATGACCAATCAGCCGTCCTAAGTATTCAATCTCCGTATCTAAAAACGTACATTTCTTCAGATTGACCGAGAAACCTGCCGCTGAAAGGGTTTTTAAAACCTCTCGCAATACCTTTAGGCCTTCGTCGATTGACGTTTCTTGTCATCACCACAGCCAGCTCCACAGATGACACATAATCAACTCTCATCAATCGTTGAGAGTTACTCGTACTAATGTAGGTGACACCATCGCGATTTAAAATGTCAGTCCCTACCAAGACAGGTGCCCGAATGCAATCTGGTGGTACTACATAGAGATCCGCCCCTAATGATAATTCAGGGAACTCAATTATTGTCTTAACAAAAGAAGTAGACTCGATATCTTGACTACCAATACCTCGCAATCTACGATAGGTTGGCAATTGATTAAAACTAAAATGCTTTAAAACTGATCTACAAATAAGTGAAATATTAGACCCAGAATCGATTAAAACATCTACGGGTAGTTTTTGAATAATCGCCGTCATCACGTTGTTTCGTCCGGAATCGACGCGGAGCAAAAATTTACGTCACTACTACTTTTATCATTGGACTTAGAATCCATACGTTGCTTTAAATAACACGAATCAACGAGATGACCGGTTTTCTTACAATAGGTGCAAATCACTTTGACTGGTTTTGAATTAGACTTCGTATCTTTTACATTCAAAGTCTCAGAGGAGGTAGATTTAGAATTAGAATTGGCTGAATCGACTTTTGATTTTTTTGAACAATCAGCCTGTTTGTGACCGTGTTTGCCACACGAGAAACATGTCACCTGTCCTCTCCTAAACGCTTCGCGTTTACGAGGATTGGGCGTTTCAGCGGCTGACGAGCGTATGGGATTACCGGTAGCACTTTGCGTGTTCTTAGGTTTAACGTACACAGACAAAAATTCGACCAAATCTTTCGGCTGCAGTTTGGCATTGGTAGCCGCGGCTTTCACTTGAGGATCGGAGATGCCACGAACTACTATGGCGCTTTTGAGCTCATCCGAAAGCCCTCTTACAATATTTAACCGTAGTAGGGACATTCGTGCGTACTCTGCATACGTGGTGAACTTGTTAGACGTTGTGCTCATGACGTCATACAGCACAGTTGCCATATCGACCTCACGTGGACACAACGATCGAAACTCGGCTTTAAAATTCGACCACGAGCGATCGCTTGTCACCCAATGGTTTAACCACATTTTGGCGTCACCACGTAGGCAACCACCAATACGCCCAAAACACTCATGATCATCCCAACCGTTCAAGTTTCGGCCACGGTCCACCTCCGCACACCACACATCGAAATCATTCACACTTGGATCGAAATTTGAAATGTAGTAATGCTTAGATCTTACTTGTAACAAAGAAGAGAGTGCACCGACAATCCCATCCGCCACGCTGCTGGTATCTCGCGGCGTTTCCGCAGGTCGGCTCGTAGAGGGCGTCGCCACGCCACCCTCAGCAGCAGTCTTGGTGACGTCCAAGACCACGGATGAGGGGCTGCCTCTAACGCAAGGACGAGACGGAGCGGTCAAATTAGTCGCCGTCATCGGCAGGCGCTCCTCAAGTGCATTCAGTCTTTGCAAAATCTGATCTAACGGATCGCGTCGTTTTGAACGGCGGTCGCGACGTTTATGTGCACCATGTCTACGTTTTCTACTATCACGACTCCTACTTCGACGCGTGGGTGGCGTTCCACCACCAGAATAATCACTACTCGACATAATTACTAACCGCAACTATTTCCAAAAAGAACAAAGCACTAAACTACTAGAAACAAATTGATCGACCACGTGGTTTTAAAATAAAAGGATGGAGAACTATCAAAGTCGCGTAAATGATCCCACTTCTGATCTTACAAACGTCTTATCAAATTAAGTTTTTAAAAAGAAACACACTAACTATCCTAACCTCTCTTTAATTATTCAAATAATCTTAACATGAACAAAATCACAAAATAACCTATATCAGAACTAAAAGTAACAAAATTAGCACAAATAACTGAAATCAAAGTTAACTGTCACCAATAATACAAATAGCACTTGAGAGCACCACCACACAACCGTCTCGTCCGAGCGCCGACGCAAAAGTGAAGTGCCGCACGGCGCTGGTCCGTTCTCATGTCGCTATCCCTTCCACCTGACGTCATCGCGCAGATGTACTAGGTTGAGAGGGGTTTTCCTCTAAGAATACATATATATAATAATAATATATACTAGCTGTTTCTCGCGGTTTCAGCCCCGCTGCTCAGCACCTGTTGGTCGTAGCGTGATGTTATATAGCCTATAACCTTCCTCGAGAAATGGACTATCCAAAACTAAAAGAATTTTTCAATTCGAACCAGTACTTCCTGAGATTAGCGCGTTCAAACAAACAAACAAACTCTTCAGCTTTATAATATTATATATATATATATAGTAAATAGTATAGATAAAGAGTAAACATTTGTTTGTGTCGAATAGGCTCCCAAACTAATGAACCTATTCACTAATAAGTAGCTACATTATCAGAAAGTAACATAGGCTAACATTGCGCTACTACCTACAAAGCACTTAAGACGCGGATAAAACCACTCAAAACAGCTAGTAATAAATCGCAAGTCGCAAGATGTAAGTAGTAGTAATCTAAAACTATCTTTGCATTATTGCCATTTTAATGAAATCGGTTGGGTGATTTCAAATTCAACAGACAAATTAGAACCTTTTTTTTAAACGGGTTTTGCCCTCTGGTGGGCAAAGGCTTCCCAATGATTGACTGTTGAAGGATTGATGTGACTGTTAAGGGTCAATATACCCTTAACTTAAAAAGCGTTGCCAACAGATTGCTTACGTTAAGTATAAAACTACCACTAATGTTAACAAACCTTAAAAATAATGAAAAAAAAACATCAGACAAATCATTCAAAACCCAGCAAAAATTGAAACCACACAACCAATTTTCTCCCAGACGCATCGACCTGTCAGTCACACCGCATTCTCAGTGCATTGACCCCCAACTCTGAAAGGGTCGCCAGCTGATTGCTTCCCGTGTTGACGTGTACCCGTGACGTAATTGCCGCACAATTGACTAGCAGTGTCATTTGAACTGACAGCGGATTATCGTGTCTTCGTATGTATTGGCTTGAAGAGTGGGCGGTTGCCATTTGTGTGTCTGATGATAAAATTGATGTGGTGTTTAAAAATAGAACGAATGTTTGCGCATGCAATTTAAATTTTGAACGCTGTGTTCTTCTTGCGAGAGCTCGTGGCTCGGGTCGCCCAACTGTCATTTGTAGATTTTTGACAGTCGTGAATGTGACAAGCAGGAGGGCAAAAGCTTAATGTAAAAGACTAGTATTCCGCTAAATCTGGTAAGACTGGAGGTAAGATAATGATGTCTTCTGCTTGCGTGACGGAAAAAACTATGAAGAGATCAAAATCACATAACTTCTCTCTATGTTGTTCTAATTACATGTTTTAGTCAACAGGACCAACAAATTTTAAGAATTGCTCTCTTGTTCTTGATTTTGTAGGTAGCCTAGTTACCTTCTACCTGATCCTATATTTGCAAAAATACATATGCATAACTGACTGCATAATTATCTGACCTTCACAACCCAAATAATAACTGGATAATACTAACGAGCCATGCAGAGTGCCCTGCCAGGGCCACGGCCTGGCTGATTAAGGGTTGTTCGAAAGAGATGTCGCGGCCCTGGAACATAAAGGGCAACAGACATGGGTGAGTTTTAGTCAATACAAGTCTGACACTCTCTCCCTCTCGAAAGTATTTTGATGCCGCAAAAAATAAGGTCATCTCACTGGCTCGGGCATTGCACTTGTAAAACGAGCGTCACTTGTTTGTGTTTGCATGGTATTTCAAACTAATTCTTAATCAAATTCCAATTTTAAATACGTATTTGCTATACCGTTCACTGTCTCAAGCATTGCACTTGGGAAACGAGCGACACTCGTTTGTTTTTGCATGGTTTTAAATCTACCTCTCAATCAAATTCCAATTTCAAATACGTATGTATACAGTTAAAAAAGAATCGTTTTTTTAAACCTTATGTGCCAGAACGACTGTCAAAGATCTACAAAAGACAGCCGAGATTAACGGCTTGACGTGCTTCTAAGGCACGGAGAAACTCTACCTGTTATGGTCACCCATCATTTTTTTTTTTTTTTTCGTGTGGATTTCCTCAATGGATGTCCTCCGCCTTTGCGGAGGGGTCTGTCAGACTCCTACTGACTAAAACCACACGGTGTTCCTTCTCGTCACTTCTGGCTGGGGTGCGGGGACACATTTGCATTCTACACAATCACCCCAGCAGTGACGGTTTGCTTGCGGCAAACCCCTTCTCAGGTAAAGGGGAGGAGTGGACTACTCCTCTCCCTGTCATTCTATATAAGAGGCACGCGGAAACACCACGCGACGCCAACTCAGGTCTATATGCTAGGACAACAGACTTCCTCTAGTCCATTGTCAGCAGGCCATTTTATGGGGGGCGGAAGAGGGCATTGTCGGCCCTCCTCCTGCGCCCAGATCTTCGATGGTCACCCATCATGGCCCAACCTAGGCAAGCGCGGTTTAACCCCAAAACTAACCCGGGAGCCAGTATTTAGACACGAGCATCTCCTTTGAATAGCTAATGAAATAAAACCCTATCAGAGTCTAATTATATCACACCGCAGTGAGAGACTTATTTTACAAAGACAACTAATTCCTACCTCCTTTGAACATTCACCGCTGAGATATTAGCAATCTTGTAACGAAGTTGCAAGAACTAGCGGTAAGCGTGGAGAATATAAATGCACGACGGATGCTGTTATCTGTCTCTGCTAACGCTGTATTGTAAGTAGACAGATACTTAGATATTACAATGTGAGAATCATTCAGCATTGTTATAATTTAATACTTAATTTTGTCATCAGAAATGTTTGCTCAAAGTTCTTTACATTATTAGTTCTCAAAGGTTTTAGACTGTTGATTTTGGAGCACAGAGCTGAGTATATGGTTTTATTTTCAATTCAATACCTCTAAGCGTTTCCGAGATAAAGGGTCTTCACTGACAGATGGACAGACGAACAACGGATCCAAAAAGGTTTTCGTTTTTTCCTTTTGAGGTACGGCACCCTAAAAATTGTGACTGAATGCAATAGACATCGACGAAAAATAATCACCACTAGTGAAATGAGAAAAAAATATACGTGTGGCACTCGGTGATTGCCGCGGTAAAGCTATTGCATAGCATTTTTATCAACGTATGCAGTAAATAAATAAAAAAACTTTTGTATTATTTAAAAAAATCTAAATATAGTATTTAAAAAGTACTTCCAATGAAAAGAAGACGCAAAAAGCATAATTAGATCTTGGGTTTGATCCAGCGTAATATTGATTGACGATCCGATTCTCTACCAAACACGCTAATTGAACATTGGAATCGCGATTGAAATAACTGACTGCATTCGTAATGTTAAGTGTTTTCGTTACGAAATTTCTGGAGTCGGTCTCCAAGCTCAGGGCTCGCGATAGAAGCTATGCAATAGCTTAAAAAGATTTTTCACACATTTTGACTATGTAGGTGTTCCACTTTCGTGGAAAACGCCTGACTAACAACCATACTTAAAAAAAATACGGATGGTATTTAAAAGTACTTCAATTTATTCCCATTTCGTTTACCTAATTTCGCCTGTGTTGCACCAAATATACTGAATGTGCACCAAAATATGTTAATTAAAATATGTCATAACGAGCATCAGGAAAAAGACAGCACTACAATAAAAAGTGTTATATCTTTATCCATTTTCTATTAATGCAAGTCGTTACTGGCGTAGGGGGTCGCAGTTTTAACCTAACCTAACCTACGCATTTTTTTTGCATTCAAGAAAGAATATTTGGTGCACTATCAGTATTTTTGGTGAACACAATTTTTTTTCCCAAAAAATACTAAAGTGTATTATTAGATTTTGGCACGGATCCCCAAAAATATTTTTGGAGAATATTTTTCACATTTCTTTTTTTCTCGCTCACCCTTTCAAGTAGGATATCAGACAGGTCCCTGAAAATCAAGTTGAGACTTCCCTTATGGGCCCCCTGAGTGGCGGTTGCATAATTTTCCGTTATGGGGTGATATCAAAGGATCGTTGGAATTTATAAGAAATAATATTGTTGGGCGTTTATAGAATGTCCGCGTATAGTGAATTTTGCACCATTGAGACTTATTTTGTTATGAAAGGTAGAAGGAACAAATCTCGACACAGATTTTCTTGTGGTTATTTAAAAAACTGACTACCAATAACGACTTTCAAAGACTGCATGGTTGGCGCAGTAGTTACGAGGTTGACTGCTGCACCGCGTGTCGCAAATATGATTTCCGCGCGGAACAAATATTTGCGTAACCAACAGGCAGTTGTTCCAGGTCTGGCTGTTTGTGTATGTGAGTTTAAATGTTTGTAAACGTACCCACGATACAGGAGCCAGGAGACATTCCCAGTGCAAGGTATTAAAAAAATAGATCTACTTATAACAGCCGGGACTGGGGCACGTAAGAAACTCGATTTGTAATGGGTCACCCATCCACAAACCTACCTTAGCAAGAGTGACTTGACCTTGACATGTGGCTGTTTTTATATCTCACGGGTTATGCAGGAAAATCTGTACTTATTAGACAAACGTTTAAAACTAAACTAGAGACAAATCATACTTCCTACTTTATAAATGCGAATGTTTGTAAGGATGGATGTATGGATGTTTGTTACTCTTTCACGTCAAAACGGCACAACCGATCTTGATGAAATTTAGCGCCGAGTTAGATTTTTGTCTGGAATAATACATAGGATACTTTTTTTGACCATTACGCGGGCGAAACCGAGGGCGCCAGCTAGTCAATATAAAATACAAAGAAACGTCGTTTCAAGTAATAAGAAGATCATTCGTAATATATGTTATGGGTGCGGTATGGTTGGCCGGGATTACCCCCGCATCAGTATCCCTTAATTAATCCTAATTTAAAAACCTGGGACTAACAACACTTTGTATCAAACAAAGGAATATTAGACATAACAATACAATTTTGATCCTTATACCTTTGAAAACAACAATGAGACCTTTTAACCGTAACAAACCCTTTATTTATTTATCTATTAAAAAAGGGTCACCAGCAGCTTCTGGATAAAAATATCTTAAATATAAAAATTACTAGCTTCCGCTCGCGGCTTCGCCCGCGTTAAATTTGGGGTAACACAGTTCTCCTTGCGCTTTATTGATTTGTAATAGCAACGCTAAGTTTTCCCTTTTCTTCCCTCTTTCTCCCTCACATCCCACTTTTTTTAAATAAAAATTAGCCTATGTCCGTCTCCTGGTTCCCAACTATCTCCGTACCAAAATTCATCAAAATCGGTTTAGCCATTAAAAAGGTAACAAACTCACTTTCGCTTTTATAATATTGGTAAGGATTAAAAAAAGGTCACCAGCAGCTTCTGTATAAAAATATCTTAAAAAATTAAAATTATAGTATTGGACTAATACAGTTGCCAATTACAGGATAACCAACATTTTTGAAGAATGAGTAATAACAATAATAATTATGGACCTACTTATTAAAAAAAAAACAAAAAAAAAATTTTAGAGTATAACTTACAGTAGTTTAAAAAAAAACTAATTGTTATTGTTACCAAAGGAAAAACGAAGGAGATCATAATAAAATTACAAAGTAAAAACAATAGAATGAAATTTGGGTAGGCATGTTGCCAGATGTAGGTGGCTTATTACTAAAACTGCAAGTCCATAGGAGATTATTATTTTTTTGACATTCAAAAGTACCTGTAATGGTCTAATTCAAATAAATGTTTTAGATTTTGATTTTTTTTTTATTTTGATGAAGCTTTAGATTGGAGGAGCACGTGGCTAAATAATAGCAGCCTCTCGGGTCAACGTTTAGGTTAAGCCGCGCTTGCCTAGGTTGGTCTGTGGATGGGTGACCACCCACCCGAATTTCCTCCGTGCCTCGGAAAGCACGTTAAGCTGTTGGTCTCGGCTGTCATTTGTAGATCTCCAACAGCCATTACAGGTAGTCAGTGTTCAAGGGGTATCGTATTACCCGGTTTTAATTGGGTTGTGGGTGGAGGTCAGATAGGCAGTGGCTTCTTGTAAAATACTGATATTCAGCTGCATCCGGTTAGACTGGAAGGCGCCCCAACATAGTTGGGTAAAGCTTTCCTTACAACGATTTGTTGAAAAATAAAAACATATTTATATTAGTGAAAAAAGACGCCTAAGCAAAGCGCGTGTCGAGCGCAATTTCTTTTTAATTAATATAAAATTAGAAGCCAGTACACCTAATATCACACACGCGCTTTGACGCCATAACGGACTGACCTCGTTTAATTTTATACTCGAGGAACGAGTATGGCTAGTAATTTACCTTTGAAACGAAATCAGTTAGGCCTTTTTGTTTTTGTAGGGAAATTAAAAAGGAAATGGGAAAAGTGTCGGTTAATATGAAAATTTTCAGGTTCGTAGCCGAGTTTGTAAAAAGAACCCGCGCGTGTTTGGTTTGGGGCTGTTCCTGTGTTTTAAGACCGTTTGCTTTGTAATTTAAGTCTACCTGACAATAAAAACTCATTTATTTTTCTGTTAAAAAAAATACAGTGATTGCCCCTCTACTCAACGTTTTTTTGAGAACGAAAATAATTGTCAATAATTGGATTTTCTAAGTCCACAAGAAAAAAACTAAATAAATCTTAATTATAACAGTTATTTACAGACAAAATGAGTCTAGAAGGGAACAAAAAATGAGTCATTTTAGATAGTTCAAATTAATAAATGTAATTAAATGAAAACCAGGAAGCAAGAGTCACTCTAGAAGTTATTACAGGAGAAAATCTTCTTTGTCTACCCTTGAGACACTGAAGCTTGGTGTTCATTAAAACTATTATGACTCAATCTTTTTAATAACACTTTTTTATATTACAAATGTTGTATTAATGTTTAATTATAACATTAATTATAATGTGGAGCGATGTTTTTCAGATATCGAATTTACAACAAAAAACATATAAGAGGTGGAAAATGTTTCTTCATCTTTAGAATGCTTTTTATATTATAAAAACGAAAGTGAGTTTGCTTGTTTGTTACGTCTTCACGCCTAAATGGTGGAACCGATTTTGATGAAACGGACATAGGTTAATTTAAAATAAACAGAAAAGAAGGAGAAAGAGGGAAGAAAAGGGGAGAAAAAATCTTTTTTTTTCCGAGAAAGTTACTATGCGACGCAGGCAAAATCGTAACGTATTTAAATGACGCGCATGTGTCAATCCAGGCGCACACACAATCATTCTAAAAATAAACTCAAAACGTTGAACCAACAAAAGAAGGCATTCCAAAAAACAGGCCCAATTATGTAGAACCATCCGAAACGACCCACTTTAGGATATCATAAAAATGGAGAAGAGACCATTTTTTCCGTTATCCAAGCCCAAGTAGCTTATTCAGTCCGAGCGTTCCAAGTTCTAAGATTTGAAGGAAACGACAGCCAGACAATTACAGTTGGCTTTGTTATTTCAAGGGGTAGCGCTCTTGCAGAATTTTTAGGGTTCCGCCAACGTATGATGCCAACGGGATACTTCGGCTCTGTTGTTTGTTCAGGCTTCTGGGCACTTTTTCTGTTGACAGCAATGCGGATGAATTTTTGACGCCCTGTTATTGTCATACCATTTTTATACTTGCACATGTATTTACAGTACTTAGTATTTAATATAATTTACTATTTTTTAATTATCTATTCACTCTTATGTTTAAGGGCTGTGTATCTTTTGAACATTTACAGGTAGGCACTTGGAAATTCTCCGTGTGTTTAAAAACATTTTCGCCAAAAAACCGACTTACAAAAAAAACGTCTTCAATTTGTCTTCCAATGGACGATATGCCTCGACAAGAATTTGTGTGAGATACCTACAATATTACTACTAAAAATTGTAAAAAAAATCATTTTAAAGAAATATTTAAGACATGGTTTTCTCAAGTAAACCATCAACCAAATTTAAATGGCTATAAAATAAAAAAAAGAATAACTTCAACCCAGTCAAGAATTCTTAGGTAAGAAACATGAAAAAAAAATCGAATTGATAACTTCCTCCTTTTTTTTTAAAGTCGATTAAAAAGAAAGCCCATTGAATACATAAGCACTTCCTTTTTTGAAAATCGATTAGCATTGTTGAAATCAAACTTTTTTCGTTTTTTTTTTATTCTATGGAACGCCGCTTCCAATTCCGACTCGCACTTGGCCGGTTTTTAGATGACGTTTCGTGGAAGTCCCCATTGAAATTTCCTTGCTATGAAAACCTAAAAGTGTTTGGTACTAATTAGGATTTCCCTCTTCCATTCTAGTGTCTAGTAGACTCTGAATGGCTGTCAGTGCTTGTCAGTTTTATATTTAAAGGGTTAACGACCTATGGTAATGGTGTTTTTGTTTTGAGGATGGGAAATTATCAAATAACTTCCCTCGCTTTGGGTGAAACGGGGGAAGTGCGAGACTTTTACTAACTAAAACCCATCCATGTTTCTTCTTTATCCTTTGTGTCCCGGGGCTGCGGTATCTCTTTCGAACAATCCGTAGCTGTAGCAGACAATGGCCCTGGCAGGCCCACCTTATTTGCTGACCTCCTTTAAGGCACACATGGAACGGACGGACGGCCGGTGAGATACCCATTGCTCACCGTCCACAGACCCACGTCGATTATTACCTTCAATAATTTTATTGTTAACAATGATGAAGACAGAAAGATTAGGTAAGTCAATCATCAACACTACAATAACTTTATTATAGATTGGTAATTTTAACCGACTTCAAAAATAGAAGGAGGTTCTCAATTTGACTTTTTTTTTTGTATGTTTGTTACTCGTTTTTAGGGTTCCGTAGTCAACTAGGAACCCTTATAGTTTCGCCATGTCTGTCTGTCCGTCCGTCCGTCCGTCCGTCCTCGCTTAATCTCTGTGACCGTTAGCAGTAGAAAGCTGAAATTTGGTACCAATATGTATATCAATCACGCCGACGAAGTGGTAAAATAAAAATTAAAAAAAAATGTTTAATTAGGGTAGCCACCCTATATGTAAAGTGGGAAGTGTTTTTTTTTTTAATTTCAACCCTAACGTGTGATATATTGTTGGAAAGGTATTTAAAAATGAATAGGGGTTACTAAAATAATTTTTTGATAATGTCAATAATTTCGGAAATAATCGCTCCAAAAGTAAAAAACAATGTGTCCCCCCCCTCTAACTTTTGAACCATAAGTTTAGAAAATATGAAAAAAATCTGAAAAGTAGAAGTTTAAAGGGATTTTCTATGAAAATTATTTTGAACTTGATTGACACAACAGTTTTTGTACAAAAAAGACAAAAAGTTTTACAAAATAATTTCTGGACTAAGTTTGTAGTAGAATCGTATATGCAAGCATTTTTTGTAACTTTGTTTACATATTTTATTATCCTAAACGTATCTTTTTTCAAACAAAAAAAAAATTATTGAAATCGGTTCTCGCAATCCAAAATTACCACCGAAATTGCACGTCTTTGTATTAATTAGTAACCAAATTCCCCGCGAGATGGCGCTGTAGGTACTTATTACATTGGATCGGGTATTACCGAATTGTTCGGTTGGCCTCATAACTGGGAACACTTATTGTGACGGACGGGAAACTACGGAACCCTACACTGAGCGTGGCCCGACACGCTCTTGGCCGGTTTTTTTCTTAACAAAATTATTTTCCACGTTTTTTATTTCGTTTATTGTTTTTTCACCTGTGTGACACCGTACCTAATAACTGAACAATAGTATCCAACCATTTCGTATTTTCACAAAAACTTTCAACAGTATTGAAATACACTTTATGCCCCTTTATGTCAATACAAAACAGTTTTAATTAATCCGTAGTCATTCGCTCTAATGGAATGTATCTTTGTCAAGGTCCCGCAGACTTTGCTCATGGTTGTAATGAAGTCTCACAGGAAATTCAATATGGCCGTCATCAGTCATCAAGATGCAAAGTTCATTACATTTTAAATTTTATTTGTGGCTCGCGAAAGTCTTTTTTATTTAATTCTCATGTCAACTGAATCTATGAATACGATGCGATATTTTGTATGCAATTCATATTTATTTAAGCAAATACAAGCAATACCAGTTTTGATACCTTTGATACCAATTTAAAAAAAAAAACTGAATAAATTTCGTGAACAGTACAATAGTTTGCACGCTTGATCGAAGCCATATTGAAATTTTAGGTTCAAATACCTTGAAACGTGTTGTTGAAATTCAAAGAAGTTCTTTGAAATAATAAATTTACTCTTGAAAATGTTTTAGCATGTGAAATACCATAGAATATCAATTTTCATTTTAATTTAAAGGTATTTTTTTAATAATATAAGGCTTTTTTTGGAACGGGAAATCATCAAATAACTTCCCCCGCTCTGGGCGGAGGACTAAAAACCACCTATATTCCTTCTATTGCCCTTTACGTTCCGGAGCCGCGGTATCTCTTTCGAACAGACCCGCAAATAATATAAGGTTAATATGAACTTAATGCGGCAATTGACGGCACGGTTGGCGCAGTGGCTGAGCGATCGACTGCTGCGCCACGTGTCGCGGGTTCGATCCCCACACGAAATAAATATTTGTTTGACCTACAGGTACTCGGGTCTGGTTGTTTCTGTATATGAGTTTAAATGTTTGTGAACGCATCTACGATACAGGAAAAAACCCTAGTGTGGGGGCAACAAGACTTTATAATGTGCACATATCGAAATGAGGGATTCTAGGCTTAATTTTTATCGACGACGTCAAAAATATTTTAAAAATTTAGATAAAATTGATTTCGGAAAGCTTCAATAGTTTACTCTTTCGTCCAAAATCGCGTAAAAAACACAAAAATGCAGAGGAGCCTGTCAGGGCCTCCGCTTGTCCGGGTTGCGGGTTGGTCGAGAGATAAAGAGATACCGGGCCCCGTAACATAAAGGGCAATAGAAGCAACATGGGTGGGTTTTAGTCAGTACAAATCTCACAATCCCCACTGGAAGTTATGATTCACCCCCCCCCCCCCCCAAAAGAAATTCCTCCTTTTTGTAGTACTACCACTGGTAGGGGCTGTTTCAGCAAACTTTAACACAATTATTGTCCTCTTACAGCCTGCAGTTGCTTTAAAATAATGCATCTAGTACGGCCAACAAGCAGTTACCGTCACATTGTATGATCATTAGAACTTAGTTTTACTAGTGGAAATACTATAAAAGACATCTGCAAAGGCTAAATGTTTACTTTAGAACACAACTTTTTCTCTGGACAAGAAGAAAGCTTTCTTACTTTCAAATATCCTTACTATTATTATAAAACCGTGAGTTTGTTTGTTATGTCTTCACGCCTAAATGGCTAAACCAATTTAGATAAATTTTAGTACAGATATAGTTGGGACCGGAGACGGCCATAGGCAATTTTTTTTTAATAAAAATGATGGAGGAAGAGGGAAGAAAAGGGAAAACTTAGCTTTGCTTTTACAATAAATAAGGCTCAAGGGCAAAAACTACAGGTAGCAAGTAGTAGGTAGGTTTTTTTTGGATGGGATATCATCAAGTAACTTCCCTCGCTCTGAGTGGAGCGGGGGGACTCGCTAACTTTTACTCAGCCATAGACATAACATTGTTAAGAAAAAAGTTTCTTTTCAGTTTTAATACGATAAGATTTATAAACAGTATGTCAGACTTTTATTTCTTTTAAATTTTGCCATACTCTTCAAATTCCTCCTGTATCGTGGGTGTGTTTAAAAACATTAAAACTTACATACACAAACATATACCCTAAAATATACCCAAAAAACTACTACAGGTCATACACATTTTGTTCAGTGCATGAATAGAACCCGCGCATCTTAGCACAGCAGTCAATTGGGTAGTTGACACCATTAACCAATAATATAAAAACACATTTTTTTCTGAAATAACACCTTATTCTAGACCTGAGAACTCCATTCATTTAAAAATAACTTTAAAATTCGACTTTTAGTTGCTTTTAAATCAATAAATAGTTGCATCATTGACTTGACAACTTAGTGACGTCATCGGTTGAGAGTCTCACACAAAATCTATGGGGAAAGCGCGTTTTGACAGCTCTTATAAAGTATATCAATTGATTGGTGGTGTCAACTACCCTATTGCTCAGCCACTGCGCTAACCGTGCCTTCAAATATTTTGCCTAAGAGCCATTCATAGATCTGCCTAGCCTTTTCCCAACTGTGTTGGGGTTGGCTTCAAGTCTTACCGGATGCAGCAAAATACCAGTATTTTACATAAAGCAACTGCTTATCTGACCTCCGAAACCCATTGAGTACTGGAAAATACGATACTCCTTGGTAAGACTGGTTGTCAGACTTTTGGGACAACTGTAACGATTATCAAAGATCTACAAATGACAACCATGACCAACAGCTTAAGCTTTAGCTTACGAGGAGGAAACATGGAGACAGCTTTTCATAAATATGCTTACAAAAAACAGCACGTTCCCGCGGAATGACCACAACCGAAGACCGAAACCGCGGCAAAAGCTATTTGTACTTATTTCTGCTACGAAGCAGTGGTAATGCTGATCAATGATACTTCAATCTCCGTTGAACGAGGTCTTTGCCCCGTAGATGACCAGTTTTACGTAGCGATGTTGTTTATGCAACTTTGGATCTGGTTACGGATAAAGAAATAATAATATCTTGGTTCAACTATTTTGGATTGTCTATTAGTTTCGGATAGTTTCGGTTACGGTTTTTAAATGTCTTTGTTTAGTATAAAATAAAATCGCTTTCAATATCTGTTTGCTTAGATCTTTTAAACCACTTAACGAATTTTAATGTAGTTTTTAGCAATAGATAGAGTAATTTAAGAGGAAGCTTTGTATGTAAAATATCCCAGTCTTTGTGAGTCAAACTGCAGGGTGCAGTTACTAAAATATAAATAGGTAATTATAATTGACTTTATTTCCAGTAGGCCTACTATTACGTCTTAAAGCAGAATTTATTCCACTGAGTTAAAGAGATGGCGCTAGACACCCTGTATAGCTCTGTCTCTTTCCCTCAGCGGAATAAGTTCTGCTTTAAAACGTCATGGTAGGGTAGCAGGTTATCATTTGGTACTACAATCAGTAACTTGAGTAATATCATAGCTACACATTTTGTGTCATTCAGACTCCGCCCCTATCCGAAATTATTAGCAACTTTTACACCGGATTCGGTTCTTGTAAGATTTTTATTTCGTATATCCAAAACTAGATATAGTCCCGGAACTCTAGAACATCCTTAGTTTTATTCTGACATAAACGTGAACGAAATAGTATCGGAGAATACGCCCACTCTGCTTAACTTGTCAGCGTTCTTTGGCTTGGTTCCAAATAGATCTGTAATTTATATTGAACTAGTCGTTACCCGCGAATTCGTATGCGTTAGGTTCACGCTTCGAATTGCTTTAATAATGAAATATCTCAGGAATATGGTATTGACTTATTTCGTACTAGAACGAGCGCAGAAAGAACGTTTTTAACCAAATTATTTTTTGTGAATGATGCACTGTTGGTACTCAAACTTACATGTAGGTAACGTAAAATAATAATTATAAATAATTTAAAAAAACGTAACTTTAGCGGCTTTACTAAATCTTTAGTTTATTTATTTATAACCAACTTATACTAACACTAAAGTTGGACATAATACATATAAATAAAAACAAATATACAGTCATAATTAGAATTATTAGAAAATATAATTGTATTAAAAATAAGTATTTTTTTTTAATATCTGTAGAAACTTGTTATTAGCAACTTAGTAATTTACTCTTATTAAGTAATAAGTGTGTCAGTCTAATTAAAAATAATAAAATAAAATTTATAACCGTTATATACTAATGTATATCATGACAGTTGTCATCTGTCAAATAGACATAAGGCAATATTTATTTATTTATAATACATAGTAACATACAAACAAACAGAGTTACTTTTCCATTTATAATATTAATACGGATTGATATAGCCTTTTTCAGACGACCTATCTGATTGTTGCCATGCTCTGAATGAGAAAAATTATATAGATAGGAGTATTACTGGCCAATTTTTATCATTATATCGGTTTCTCACAAAAGCAAATGTATTCTATCTAATCTCATCACGGCGACTCAAAGGACATGGTCATCCTTACTTCCTTACTTAATATTATAAAAGCGAAAGTGAGTTTGTTTGTTTGTTTGTTACCTCTTCACGCTTTAATGGCTACACCGATTTTGATGAATTTTGGTACAGAGATAGTTGGGAACCATGAGACAGACATAGGCTAATTTTTATTTAAAAAAAGTGGGATGTGAGGGAGAAAGGGAAAATTAAGCGTTGCTATTACAAATCAATAAGTAACTGTGTTACCCCAAATTTAACGCGAGCGAAAGCCGCGGGCAAAAGCTAGTAACTATATGAATATGGCTTTTGAGCAGACGTAATGATTGAGGAGCTCGTGGCTAAATGATAGCAGCCGCTCGGGTTGATCTTTAGGTTAAGCCGCGCTTGCCTAGGTTGGTCTTTGGATGGGTGACCACCCGTTACATACCGAGTTTCCTCCGTGCGTCGGAAAGCACGTTAAGCTGTTGGTCCCGGCTGTCAATTGTAGATCTTTGACAGTCGTTACAGGTAGTCAGTGTCTCTAAAGTCTCACAAGCTGTCATATCAAGTGACATCGTATTACCCAGTACTAACTGGGTTGTGGAGGTCAGATAGGCAGTCGCTCCTTGTAGAATACTGATATTCAGCTACATACAGTGAGACTGGAAGCTGAGCTCAACATAGTTGAGAAAAGGCTAGGCAGATGATGAGCAGCTGTAATTATTGACTGATATGAAGTGGTATACGCTTTTAAAGTGGTTCCGTATCTCAAAAGGAAAAAACGAAACCCTTATTGGATCAGTTTATTGTACAGACATCAGCAGGTCAAGCTACCCGAAACTGACAATTTTTCCCAATGAACCTTGAATCTAATACTTTAGAAATAAAGTCGAAAATCTATCAAAGAAATCTGACAGATTGTAGTAGCTTGACATACAGACGTGAATCAGAATATTTTCTTTTTATTTCACATGGGCCTTCAAGGACACTAAAAAAACGTCGAGAAAAGGTGCACGGTTCCGGTAGGTCGTTTCTTTTAGAGAAGACCCTGCAAGAAACTCCATGGTCTTTCACGTCTGTTTGTCGGTCAAGACCCTTTATCTCAGAAACGCGTGGAGGTATCGATTTAAAATACAAACCATATACTCAAATCTGTGGTCCTTTTGTGCTGCGAAATTAACCCTCTTAGTCTACACAGTCATAAGATGTGGCCGTTTCTGTCGCAAGTTCAAAATCAAAATCAAAAGTCATTTATTCAAATTAGGCTGATAATCAGCACTTTTTGAACGTCACATTACAAGAGACAGTCCCACAAAAACGCCCTGCCCTTCGCCACTTCCTAGTGTTTTAGCTGGGAAGAAGAAGTGGCGGAACAAACTCCCCAGCAACACATCTATGTCTGTATCTGTCAGGTTAGAAGAACCAGACTTTATACAATTTATTTTATTTAAGTTGTACGCAACCCTTGATTTTTAATGGCATCTAGATAGTGTAACTAGATAGTTGTCGCCTGCTTAACCAGGCGCTGCCTGTGGATTCCTTGAAATTAAGGCCTCCAACTATGGCTGATATGTACATTGTAACTCACGCTGCCCCTGTGGGGTACGAGCCTCGGCTTAGAGCGTCGCTGGGAGACGACGGGTGGGACGGAACCCTTGTTGCGCGATTTTGTTTATACTAGCCTACATCGTGTCCCCCTGCTGGACAAAGACATTTCCTTTCTCCTTCTTTACCTCTCTAGCCTGTGTGACCACCGTGGACTACGCAATCTTTGCCCATTTCTCCTAGTGCATCCGTGCAACGTAGGTTGCCCTCTTCCACTACACCCTGGCTGTTTTGCACCAACATCAGTTGCTTGAGTTATGAAACGTAGGGTAGATTAAAACCAAATACGCTTATCTGTGGTCCTTTTTATGGTGGAGTGTCAGACTGGTACTAACTAAAACCCACCCATGTTCCTTCTATTGTCTTTTATGTTCCGAGGCCGCGGTATCTCTTTCGAACAACTGACAACCTCGGCAGGTGCTGGCTCTGCCAGGCCCATCTGCTTTGCTGACATCTCTTTCGCAATCATCTAAGTCTTCGCAGTCAAAACTCAAGAAAGAGAAAGAAAGATCTTTTTCAAATAAATGATGAATGTTTTGATCTGCAAAAATATTCAAAAACCACTATAATAACTACTACTGAAGCTGGAATCTCAATCGCAAACAAAATCACAAAGCCATCTCTTAAAACGAGCTCAATGTTGCAACAGGTCCGCAGTTTATTGAACAACGTTGTATAAGCTTCCTGCTTCCTCGATTGATAAACAGCATTTTAAGTTTTTCCTCCATTCAGGATGGAAATAATTTAATGGCTTTCGAAATGGCTGGATTGCAACTCTATTGATAACTTCCTTGAGAAGCTTAAGGGTGGGTTCACACTGGTTGATGCGATTTTGTTTTTGTCGACGTGGAGATTTTAACTATTTATGTGAGACTAGCTTTTGCCCGCTTCGCTCGAGTTAAATTCGTTATCGCCTTATTGATTTGTAATAGCAACGCTAAGTTTTCCCGTTTCTTCCCTCTTTCTCCCTCATCACCTCATCACGGACATAGACTATTTTTTTCTAAAAAGATGGGATTCTTTTTAGAAAAAAATAGCCTATGTCCGTCTCCTGGTTCCCAACTATCTCTGTACCAAAATTCATCAAAATCGGTGTAGCCATTAAAGCGTGAAGAGGTAACAAACAAACTCACTTTCGCTTTTATAGTATTACTAGCTTTCGCCCGCGGCTTCGCCCGCGTTAAATATGGGGTAACACAGTTCCCCTTGCGCCTTATTGATTTCTAATAGCAACGCTAAGTTTTACCTTCTCTTCCCTCTTTCTCCCTCACATCCCCATTTTTTCAAAAAAATATTAGCCTATGTCCTTCTCCTGGTTCCCAACTATCTCTGTACCAAAATTCATCCAAATCGGTTCAGCCATAAAAGCGTGAAGAGGTAACAAACAAACAAACTCACTTTCGCTTTTATAATATTATAGTAAGGATAGTAAGGATAGTAAGGAGTAAGGAAGTAAGGATAGTGGACTTGTTGGAGTGGCGCAGCCGTAGGACACTAAATATTAGATGTTATGTTGAGTTGTTTTTTCTGTTTTATTTATTTAGTTAATATTTTAAATACAAAGTACAGAGGCGGACTTAATGCAATAGGCATTTTCTACCAGTCAAACTTTATGTGATGCAGAGGCGAATGTGGTAGGTGTAAAACTGAAAATAAATTAATTAATAATTAGCGTGTGCCAAATTTACATAACTTTTATTTTCTATTCTTTTTATATTGTTAATGGATATAAATTAAAGAGTCCGCGTAAAATTGGCCAGTTTTCCACATTCGTCAGTTTATTGAATGCGACAGTTGCATCTCGACTAAACAGTTTTCAGGTCCCGAGTTCGGTACCCAGGTCTGAAAAATATTTTTGGGTTCTTTTATTAAGAACCAGCTGGCGCCCGAGGCTGTGCCCGCGTAATATCGAAAAAAGTATTCAGTGTCTTATTCCAGACTATAATCTACCTCTGTGCCAAATTTCATTAAGATCCGTTCAGCTGTTTTGACGTGAAAGAGTAACAAACATCCATACAGCCATCCATTTTCACAAACATTCGCATTTATAATATTAGTAACTAGGCCCTTAAACATGCCTGCATTACTAAAAAAAAATGATACCTACACTTCTACCCAACCCTTCAAGAACTACAAACGTGATGTCACGTTATATTATTTTATGTGACATACCGCCATTTTGGAATCGCCTTCAAAGACTGATATTCTATCGGATAATGTGAAAATGCTCTTAGAAAACGATAAAAGCTTGTTGGCTGTTTGCAATTTTGTTGGCGGATCCGTTAAAATGGATTTTGTTTAAGAAACATTATATTTTGTATACACATAGTATATATTGACGAACACTTATGTGGAGTAGAGGAAGTAATTCTTTTATGATAATAAAACACACACATAAATATGACCGCACAGAAGAGCACGTATGCGTGCGTCCCTGCATGCATACTTACTACACACACTAAAGTCTATGAGTTTAATACTCATACACTTTACTATACACGTTTTTCAAATATTTATTTCCGTTTATTCATTATTTCTTTAAATAAACTTTTAAAAGTATCAAAAATTTTAGTCTACCTGTATCTGGCTATCGGCAGTCAGGGCAACTTTTTTAATCTTAATTCAGGTATTTTATATATTTATTTATTATTTTATTATAGTATGACCGCCCACAAGAGAACGCCCACGTGCGTTCCTACATGTGTACACACACATTAAACTTATAGACTTTACTACACATGCAACCAATAATAAAAAACCAAGATCATTTTTCATTTCTTTTATTCACTTTAACACATTTAATTATAATTTTTTTCATGATGAAATAAACTTTAATATGTATTAAAAAAAATTGCCTACCGGTATTGGGAATAGGGTCTATCCAAGTCATATTACTTTTTTTTATTTTAATTTAAGTATTTTTTAATCTATACTATTATTATATTATTATTAATATTATAAAGCTGAAGAGTTTGTTTGTTTGTTTGTTTGAACGCGCTAATCTCAGGGACTACTGGTTAGATTCTTTTAGTGTTGGATAGTCCATTTCTTGAGGAAGGCTATAGGCTATATAAGATCACGCTACAACCAACAGGTGCTGAGCAGCCTGGGTGAAACCGCGTGAAACAGCTAGTTAGAAATAAAGGTAAAGGTTGTCTTGAGAAGATCGCTTTTAGTAATAAGACCGCCTATTGTGTCCCCCTATTTATAGGACGTTTAGTGTTATTCTTGTTACTTGCATGGTGTAAATAATAAAAAATATTCTATCTATCTATCTACCTAGGCCAACTGATTGCCGCGAGTTATTTTTAGCATCACGCCTAAAATCGCCAAAGAGTTAAGCAGAGGTATACGCGTATTGCTTCCTACCGGACAAGATCTAGACTCAGTAGCTGCTACCCTACTATGACATTTTAAAGCAGAACTAATGCCACTGAGGAAAAGAGACAGAGCTATACAGGGTGTCTAGCACCATCTCTTTCCCTCAATGGAATAAACTCTGCTTCAAAACGTCATAGTAGGCCAACTGTTACTGAAACATTTAGATTACAAAAAACCCAAAAACAATTTCTCCGACCCAGGAGTCGTTCAAATCGAGGTTCTTATTAATTAAAACGTTTTTCTAGTTATGTTTTAGTCTCTCTAGTTACAGCTGATGTTTTAAAAGAATAGTTGGTTTCGTTCTATTTTCTCATTTAGTTGAATAGGAAAAAGAACTTGGTAACTGTGTTATCTCAACCTCAATTTGCTAACCCGAACTATTACGAATAAAAACGAAGCGAGTCGATTGCTTAAGATTCCGTACACTTGTGTTCTATTATTTTTACATTAGACTAATGAAGATTATTTTTCCAATAGCTTTTGCCCGCGGCTTCACTCGCGTTAAATACGGGGTAATACAGTTTCCCCTTTCCTGATTTACAGGTACATGCTACTTGTAGTTTTTGCCCTTGCGCCTTATTTATTGTAATAGCAATGCTAAGTTTTTCCTTTTCTTCCCTCTTTCTCCTTCATATCTCAATATTAAAAAAAAATAGCCTATGTCCGCTTCCAGGGTTCCAACTATCCCTGTACCAATTCATCAAAATCGGTTAAGCCATTTAGGCGTGAAGACGTAACAAACTCACTTTAACTTTTATAATATTAGTAAGGAATAGTAAGGATTACTGGACTTATGTATTCTACCCGTCTTAACCGTCTTTGAAGGACATACTAAAGGCAAAGTTTAAGGCTTACCATCAAGTAAATAAGCGCAGTATACTAGGAGTTCAATTAAAATTTAAAATTTTGCGCTCCAAAATAAATAAAACTGACTTGGCCCAAAAAGTTGCTTAACAAAAATACGACAGGGTAGGATATGTCTGACGCTTGCCAGAGAAACTGTGGTCGAAATAGCAGAAAATAGGTACACTGACACAGTGAGGCAAGGTCGAAGCAGGCCACGGAAAAGATGGCGGGACGAATTATACAGGGTCATTGAAAAAATACCCGAAACCTCTTAATCCTGCCTTCATATCATGACCCTGAACAACATTTGTTCTACGATTTTGATCTCAACTAAACAACGTAGCAAAAACAATTTGTTTTCATTTATTTGACGTCTGTAAAATTTGCGTATACTACACGCGTACCCATTTTGATAGCCGCGCCGCGCGCATGTTAAATTGGACCTTGTCGACTTGCGTTTAACAAGGTAGGTACCGTACCTACAGAAGATTTGCTCAATTATTGGCGATTATTAGGTGCAAGCAACAAAAATCGAGTAAAATAATAAATGTAGGCAACATACAAGTAGTACATTGACCCCTGAATATTTCATCGCATTGTTCTACGCTAATAAGTATGTACCTACATAACACATTCTTCAATATCAACAGATGGATGAAGTAAATTGAATTCAAAATATGAAACCGCTAATATGTAGTTAATTTACTAATACGCGCGAATTTCGATAGCGGTATACGCGCACGCGTGTGTTACGAGTAAGGCACTCATGCGACTGTCACCCCGAACCCCGCGCTGTGCGCCCGCTCGCTTCCTTGAGCGTGGCGCGCCGTTTGATCTAGCCGCGCCGGCGCGGCCGGGCGGCTGCCTTTCGTCGGTCACCGCACTCACCGCATAAATGATATATGCAAAATTTTGACAAGTTCATTTTTTTTGTATGGAAAAAAAATGCTTCGAAATTTGAAAAGTCGTAGAACAAATGTTGTTCAGGGTCATGATATGAAGGCAGGATTAAGAGGTTTCGGGTATTTTTTCAATGACCCTGTATAGATTAGAAAAAAAAAGTTTTTTATTTTTTTGTATATCACAATGTTGTCGTATTTAACCCAAAGTTTTTTTCTGGTAGAGAATGCCTTTTGGCATTAATGCCCCGTTCCAATAAACAAAAAAACGACTCGTTTTGCTAACGGATAGTTATATTTTGACATAATTATTATAAGTCTCATAGAACTTATGTCAAAATACAACCGTCCGTAAGCATTACGAGTCGTTTTTATTTATCGGAACGGGGCATTAGTCCACCTATATGCTATCGTAATATGAAACTTAAATTTAATAAATCAATTTAAAGTTTAAAAGCACAAAACAAGCAACAGTATTTCCATCAAGGGTTCTGTATTTGTTTTTCACGGAACCTTAATGAAACAAATGTTGAAAGTGTTGGGAAAAAAAAATCGCGATTCCATAAATTGTTCAGTAAAACTTGAATGTGTTTCTTTCATTCCACGTTTATCCTGAATTTCTTTGCTCGCTTTAATTTAAAAAGTTGGATTGATGTCCTCGGGCTGAAATCACAGGCTGTTTTTTGTATGACTGTGTTTATGGAGTACAAATTACCCTGTTTTTTTTCTCTGCTTTTAACGGCTATCTCTTGTTAGTGGATATTTTTTCGCTGTCTGCTTATTAAAATGTTGACGCTGTTTATATTTTTGGAATAAAAGTGGTTTTCGGTGTTGTTTTTGGTCAATTTTCTGATACTGAACTGTAGGCCTACCATGACATCTTAGAGCAGAACTTATTCCACTGAGGGAAAGAGATGGTGCTAGACACCCTGTGTAGCTGTGTCTCTTTCCCTCAGTGGAATTAGTTCTGCTTTAAGACGTCATGGTAGGGCAGAACTGATTATGTTAATAGTGTCCTGAATCCAAATATTCATAACCAAGTGAATTAATTAGAAGTTCTAGTTCATTAACTTAGTTTTTAACGTTGAGGTGGCTAAACCATCGTCATTATCTGCCTAGCCTCTTCCTAAATATGTCGGGGTTGGCTTCCAGTCTAACCTTCCTTCCTGTTTTTACACCTATTAACTAAATAATCAGTGCAACGATATTAGTTTTTAGAACGAAGTTTCTTATCGTGCGTTGCGAAAGGGGGCTAGACGGAAAAAATGAAGACCAAATGTTGTAACGACACTTTTGTATAGTTGTACGCCGTGCGGCGTGGGCGTGTTTCTCTGTCTGTCTCCTTCACTCAGAAAGCAAGCCAGTTATTTTCGTTTCGTCTTTCTATTTTGAATTGATCAGTGTGGTGTCGCGACGATTATTTTTGTTGAGTGTATGCAGGTTTAATAATATCGTTCCATCAGGGTGTCCCTTAACACCTCTCAAGTTTTTTTTCTTTTTGACTTTCAGCAACATTAACTTAACAGCGATATTTCTTACGGATATTTACGACGTTGCCAACTTTCAGAATGCATCCTCTTTATCAGTGCTTCTCTGTAAGCTTCTTATCACATTCACGACCGACGTGCAGCTGTCGACTTATTTGTTCTGTCCTATTGTAGTTGTTTATAAATACTAGTTTTGCATTGTATGTTGGAGTTCACTCCTTAAGAATCGATTTTCATATATAAGGCGCCCGGTGTCAGAAAAATCCGAGGGGTAAAACCTACTAAAGTAATGAAAATGTGTCACGTTTTCGCAACTTTCTAAGTTGGCTGTCAGTGTATTAAGACGTACATAATATGGTAAGCTGTATAGGCGACTATACCTATATACTATATGTTGGGCTTGTTTGTTCCTATCAGTGTCGATGTATTTATATTGCTATTTTTTTCATTAATTTGTGACTTTACCCTTTCATACGATATTAATCTTTTTTCAGTTGAATAAATTCTTTTTGCGTATGGTTAGATACTCGTACTTTTAAGGTGTAAACTCCAGTCGTGCGTCGGAGCTGACACACACACTTTTTTTTTGTTTTCAATACACATTTCTTTGCGATATATAAATTAATGTTTTCTATTCTATTCTCCAATTCTTTTTTAGGGTTCCGTAGTCAACTAGGAACCCTTATAGTTTCGCCATGTCTGTCTGTCCGTCCGTCCTCGCTTATTCTCTGTGACCGTTAGCACTAGAAAGCTGAAATTTGGTACCAATATGTATATCAATCACGCCGACAAAGTGGTAAAATAAAAATTTGAAAAAAATGTTTTATTAGGGTAGCCACCCTATATGTAAAGTGGGAAGTGATTTTTTTTTTAATTTAAACCCTAACGTGGGATATATTGTTGGAAAGGTATTTAAAAATGAAGGGGTTTACTAAGATCATTTTTTGATAATGTCAATAATTTCGGAAATAATCGCTCCAAAAGTAAAAAACAATGTGTCCCCCCCCCCCCTCTAACTTTTGAACCATAAGTCTAAAAAATATGAAAAATTCTGAAAAGTAGAACTTTATAAGGACTTTCTATGAAAATTATTTTGAACTTGATTGACACAACAGTTTTTGTACAAAAAAGACAAAAAGTTGTACAAAATAATTTCTAGACTAAGTTTGTAGTATAATCGTATGCAAGCTTTCTTTGTAACTTTGTTTACATTTTTTATTATCCTGAACGTATCTTTTTTCAAACAAAAAAGAATTATTGAAATCGGTTCTCGCAATCCAAAATTACCACCGAAATTGCACGTCTTTGTATTAATTAGTAACCCAATTCCTCGAGAGATGGCGCTGTAGGTACTTATTACATTGGATCGGGTATTACCGAATTGTTCGGTTGGCCTCATAACTGGAAACACTTATTGTGACGGACGGGAAACTACGGAACCCTACACTGAGCGTGTCCCGACACGCTCTTGGCCGGTTTTTTTTATCTTCTTTAGTTAAGGGTAAGGGTTTCGTTGTTTTGCAGGTACTTACTTCCGAAACTTAATTAACCATAGTAACAAAATAAATGGCTCTCGCTAGGCAGCTGGATTAAGGGCTTGATACAGAAAGCTCGTATTGTTACGAGGTTACTTTCTCTGAAGCCCTGACCTGTGGACCCTAATCTCAATACTGGTGGGCTACTTTTTTTAAAATGTTTTATTTATTAAGAAATATGTAAAAGTATTTGTGAAGCCTTACTAATATTATAAAAGCGAAAGTGAGTTTGTTTGTTTGTTACCTCTTCACGCTTTAATGGCTACACTGATTTTGATGAATTTTGGTACAGAGATATCTGGGAACCAGAAGACGGACATATGCTGTCTTTTTTTTAAAGTGGGACGTTAGGGAGAAAGAGGGAAGGAAAGGGAAAACTTAGCGTTGCTATTACAAATCAACAATTTGCAAGGCAAACTGTGCTACCCCGAATTTAACGCGAGCGAAGCCGCGGGCAAAAGCTAGTAAATAAATACACGATAGAAATGATCTTATTCCTAGATCTCATATATTTGATGGACTGTTTAACCATCTTGGTTATGGTCGATCGTCAAACTTTTGTTTCTGGCAAAAATTTAACGAAAAACAAAACACTCGAGGCGTGACTAAAGTGCGTCAAATTACAATATTCAAAAACAACAAACTACATGAGTAGTTAATTAAAAATTGTAGGTCAGTTAGCTCTTAATAATAACTCAAGTACTATTACCTCTTATCACGGCATATTTCATTTAACACGATTTTGTTACCTAAGGGGTAATTTATGCAGAAATAAATCATTTGTGATTTACAACTGGTGACATTGTGCGTAGAGCTGACGTTAGCGTTGCGTAGAAAACGCGCGAGTTTTGTTTTTGGCCGCCATTTTGAATTCGCGCGCTTTTCCACGTGCCCGTTTTTTGTCATCTGCTGGTAAACAAATTTCTTTTTTTTTCTAAACTCATCATCTGCCTAGCTTTTTCCCAACTATTTGTATTTTACATGGAGCGCCTGCTTATCTGACCTCCACAACCCAGTTAGTACTGGGTAATGCGATACCCCTTGATAAGACTGGTTGTGAGACTTTCGGAACACTGACTAAGTGTAACGACTGTCAAAGATCTACAAATGACATCCGGGACCAACGGCTTAACGTACTTTCCAAGGCACGGAGGAAACTCGGTATGTGGATGGGTGACCACCCGTTGGTCACCCATCCACAGACCAACCTAGGCAAGCGCGGCTTAACCTAAAGATCTACCCGAGCGGCTGCTATTATTTAGACACGAGTTCCTTTTCCTTTTTTTTTTCTTAACTATTTATGCCTTAAAAACATAGGACCAGCTCCTTTGCTCTAAAAAAAAATCATTGTCGACTATAGGAATTTGAACAATTCTATAGTGTTATCCGTTGTGAAATCGATATCAAGGTTGCGATAAATCATAATAAAGCATGCGTGTGAATTACATTGCATGTTGAATCCAATAATAGTGCCATTAAGAGCCAGTTTTCGAAGAAATGTATAGAAAATAAATTTAATTTTCTTTGCAACTGTAATTCAAGCACACAGCAATGTAATTGGTATTCACACAAAGTGAAAACAAACTATAAAATCCCTTTCAAATTCTAGGACTTACTCATAATTACTGTTCCTTTGTTCTTTACATTAAAGGCAATCCTTTTATGTTGCCTACAAAACGGTATTCAAGCAAAATCATTTTCTATTACAAATGAATTCTTGTTACAGTCAAGAGATTTTCTTTTAACAATGGCGGAGCACCTAATCATAGTGTCATTTACGAACAATTCCCATTCAGAAAGAATGATATCTGATATAGAGCAGAAAAGTTATGATTGTAAAAGTAGGTGTTGAATGATTGGGTAGTGTTTTGATAGTTTTTATACGACTTATATAGCCCGTAATACATTATTTACTAATGTTATAAAAGTGAAAGTGAGTTTGTTCGTTTGTTACGTGTACACGCCTAAATGGCTAAACCGATTTCGATGAATTTTTTTACAGATATAGTTGGGAGCCTGGTTACGGATATAGGCTATTTTTTTAAAGTTGAGGAATGAGTGAGAAAGAAGAAAGAAATATTGAAAACTTAGCTTTGATATTACAATAAATAAGGCGCAAAAGCAACAACTACAAGTAGCAACTACCTGCAAATCTGGGGAACTGTGTTACCCCGAATTAAACACGAGTGAAGCTGCGGGAAAAAGCTAGCAATACATTGAAAACAACAAAAAAAAAAAATTATGTAGATTATTAGACTAGACTTAAGCCAGCGTAAACGGTACCCTCAAACTAATCCGGCAAGTCCCAGCTACTAGTCGATTCGGTACAAACATCTATCCGTTGCATGTGGTCACACCGCATACCACTACACGCTCAGTGGACTGTGTCTATTAATTCAGATATCGGAGCAGCTACCCTACCATGAAGTATTAAAGCAGATCTTATTCCACTGAGGGAAAGAGACAGAGCTATACAGGGTGTCTAGCACCATCTTTTTACCTCAGTGGAATAAGATCTGCTTTAAGACGTCATAGTAGGCCTACTGAGCGGTGTTATTGCGTCCTAGGTTGGTATTGTTAGTTATAGCTCAATAGCTATAACTAACAATATAGTCATGACTATCAATATAGTCATGTACTTCCGAGTTGCAAGTGTTGAAGGGTTACCATGGCATCTTATAACAATTCTTATTCCTGTGTAAGAAAGGGATGGTGCTAGACACCTTGTATAGCTCTGTCTCTTTCCCTCAGTGGAATAAGTTCTGCTTTAAGACGTCATGGTAGAGCAGGTGTTCCAAAATTGCTTCTAGCGATAAGACTACGATTTTTTTGGCGACGTGAACCTGCTATTTTGTAGTTTTTGCCCTTGCGCCTTATTTATTGTAATAGCAATGCTAACTTTTCCCTTTTCTTCCCTATATCTTTCGTCTTTTGTTACTTTAAAAAAATATACCTATGTCTATCTCCAGGGTTCCAATTACCTATATCTGTACCAAACTTAATCAAAATCGGTTTTGCCATTTAGGCGTGAAGACGTAACAAACAAACAAACTCACTTTCGCTCTATAATAAGGATAAATAAACTATACATTTCTTCTGTGCGGATTTCTCCGGTTTTATCTTAATTTTAGTTTAATTTACTCTATTATTTCAACATCTACTCGGAACACCAGTTCCGAGGAATAACTGAGTAAATATAATTACTCCAATTTTATAAGCTCTCTAGGATATTTGACTTGAACAAAAATACCTAATATTCCCACAAAATGATAAGCTTAAAAAATAGACAAAAAGAACCTTTGTTTCAATTTGTCTCATTACACGTCTCTTCTTTGTTCAAAAACCATAATATTCTCAGACGAAGCCTTCTTTCGCTGCAATTTTTTGGTTTGAATTTTTCTTTTTTAATCACCAAACGCAGATACATTTCCCTTGAGGTTTTTAAGGTTTTAAATGTAAAATCTGGCAACCAAGAATGCCAGAAAATAAAAAAAAACAAAGAGTGCTTTTAATTTTCTATATTTGAATGAGTTCATTGGTACAACTTTGAGATGCGTTCTTATAATATTGTAATTTTAATATTTTTTTCGAACATTAGTTTGTGGCAATTGTGTGAGCAAATATAAAAGTTTAATCTTTTAACTTTTTTCATTTATGAAAAAGTAACTTCCAAAGGAGTAAAACTTCATGCCAATTTGAAAATTGCACATTTCAGAAAGTATAATATGAAAAACGGAGTTTTTTTTTTGTTTAACAACTACAAATAATTATGTATATTGTAAGCTGATGTAGAAGAAATTATTAAAACAGTTTCTGTCACAAAGTGTTCATTATTATACTTTGCTTAGTGAATGGTGAAAAATAAAAATATGTACGTTCGTAAAATAAATAACAAAGGTACGTATTTATTTATTGAATTCACGAACGTACGCGAATTCAATTACTCCAATATAATTGATATCTACTTAATAAACATTGCACCTAAAACAGTAACTAAAAAAAAACCTGACAAAACAAAACGTTTAATAAAAATATTCACAGTTTACTTATTAATATCTTTTTTCTCCTGTATCGTGGGTGCGTTTACAAACATTTAAACTTACATACACAATTTTCTGCGGGGGCGGCGAACCCGCTACACGCAGCACGGCAGTCCATTACACAGCCACTGCGCCAACCGTGCCATCCTTACTAATATTATAAAAGCAAAAGTGAGTTTGTTTGTTTGTTACGTCCTCACGCCTAAATGGCTAAACTGAGTCTGATGAGTTTTGATACAGAGATGGTTGAAATCCTGGAGACGGACATAAGCTAATTTATTTTTAGAAAAAGTGAGAAATGAAGGAAAAAGAGGGAATTAAAGGAAAAACTTAGCTTTTTTATTACAATAAATAAGCTATCAAATATAAATATACTACTGGTGGTTATAAATTACTCAATGAATTTTGAGTTATGTGAATTATGGGTAACGCTCATCTAACCAGTCCCTTCGCGCTTCAAAGCACTTCTGCTCGCTCCATCAGATCCGAATCCATACATTTAAGAATCGGGACTAACAAAGCGTGACTTTGCCCAATCAATAATTTAAGGCTAAGTTCAACAACCCTTGTACATGACATTGAAATAATTTATACGTACAAATGAAGAGAATCTTGTCTAACAGTCTATTCGCGACGACTTTACGAGTTGGACGTCACTATATCGAGACATTCCAAGTGAAATATATCCCTTAGGTTAACCTTAAGGTATGGATACACGGGCAATTTAAATTTGTTGGGCGATATTACATTGGAGTTTTGTCTTAACATTTTTAAATGCCTGGTAGAGACTGCTTTTTTGTGGATGGGGGAAAATCATGAATTATCTTCTGGGGTGGCCTGTATCTCTTTACAACAACCTGCAACCCGGCAGTTGGTGGGGACTGCGAATAATCAAATGTCTTGATTTCGTTATAAAACTGTTGTTTACTGCTAATACGGGATTAATGTTACCTGAGACCATAGAGCACCATGGAATTCATTGGATATAAACAATATGTCGTATCATAGACTAGAAATTCTAGATAGTTATGCATCAAATGTTTTAATCCTTACTAATACTATAAAAGCGAAAGTGAGTTTGTTTGTTTATTTGTTTGTTACCTCTTCACGCTTTAATGGCTAAACCGATTTTGATGAGATAGTTGGGAACCAGGAGACGGACATAGGATAATATTTATTGGAAAAAAGTGGGATGTGAGGGAGAAAGAGGGAAGAAAAGGGAAAACTTAGCGTTGCTATTACAAATTAATAAGGTGCAAGGGGAAATGTGTTACCCCAAATTTAACGCGGGCGAAGCCGCGGGCGAAAGCCAGTATACTATAACGCTATACAATTTGGGTATAATTCACTTCCCCTCTATTTGGCAGCCACCTTGTTCTAAAAAAAATGTTTATTCAGAGGGCAAACAATATTATCTACAGTTGAAATCACGAAATCTTAGGCTTATGTTGTCGTAACTTTAGGAAATATAATTCAACTCCAAAAACTATGCAAATCAACGTCATTTTTGAGAACTTTTTTGAGAAAAATTAAAAATTATGCAAATCAACCATTCGACTACCAAAATGTTTAATATATACATAGTCCATGACCGGACACACTGTTATCATTTTCCCCTGCCTTTTGACATCCAGAACCAATTAATAAGACTACAAAATACATCCAAAGTACTTTAAAAATAAGACCGCCTTTCCGGCCTGTGGACGGCGAGCAATGGGTAGCTCACCGTCCGTTCGTCTATTGACGACAGGTCGTGTCGAATGCGCGTTCGTGTTTCACGCGCGCCTCAAAGAGATGTCAGCAAAGCAGAGGTGCTTGCCAGAGTTTCCGCCTGCCGGGGTTGCGGGTTGTTCGAAAGAGATACCGTGGCCCCGGAACATAAAGGGCAATAGAAGAAACATGGGTGGGTTTTAGTCAGTAAAAGTCTGACACTCCCCCCCGCTCCGCCCAGAGCGGGGGAAGGTATTTAATGATTTCCCAGCCCAAAAAAAAGACCACCTTTCCTCTCATTGTAGCTTTTGCCGAGTAATGCTTGCTCAAAAAAAAACCCATGTATCCTTCCCCTTACGTGACCCTCAGAGCTTTACGAGAAGCCGTAAGATGTTGCAATACATCTTATATTGCATGTTTGACAACACATGGCAGGGATATTGCTCGAATTTCTTGCAAGATTTGCGTTTTAGTCAAAGGTAAGGGATGAATGTAGTGTATTTAAAGGACCAATAGTTCGCTTTTATTGCCCAAGTAGAGTTTTATGTTGTATTAAAGTTTTGATGTTTAATTCAAGTGTGTTTTATGTGCAGTCGTGTGTGTGGTGCAGATGGTCTCATTTGACAGAGTTATGGGGTATTATAGTGTTGGTGTGTTTGCTGCTTTAGTTTAGTATATTTTGCTTGAGATTGCATGAATACATTTGATTTAAACTGTAGCTTTTTGTCACATTTCAACGTTCAATAAATAATAAATAAATAATATCTTGGAACAACTCACACACGGGTATCTGATCTCAAGCTAAGCAGAGCTTGTGTTATGGTAACCAGACAACTGATATACATACTTATATAATTTATAAATACATACATATTATAGATAAATCACACCCAGACACAGAACAAACAATCATGCTCATGACACAAAGTTTGTCCTGGGTGGGAATCGAACCCACGACCTCCGGCTCAGCAGTTAGGGCCACTAGACCAACTGCTGAGCCGGAGGACCACTAGACCAACAGGCCCGTCGAATAGAATGTTAACGGATTATTAAAAAAAACCGTCTACCAAGTTACGTCATTTGCATTAAGCTATGTTAGTCTACGTGCCAAATATGGCTTTTGTACGGATGGGGAGTAATCAAGAACCTTCCCCTGTTTTAGGCGAAGCAGGAGGGAGTATCAGACTTGTACTGACTAAAACCAACCCATGTTCCATCTTTTGCCATTAATGTTCCGGGGCCACGTTATCTTCTTCGAACAACCTGCAACCCCAGGCAAAATATGGCTGGGAAACGGGTAGAAAATATTTGATTGACAAATCAAGTTTTATGTTAGGACTTAATCAGTCTAAACCTTTTACTGATGGATACATTGAATAGGACAGGGGTTATTTTAAGTGAAATTATAACATCAAATAGATGCTATATAATCTCACTCAAAATTTAATTAACACTTGCAAATTAGAACCTGCTGTGGATAACAAACGATTACGTATTTTTATTACGTAACGAATATAATTTGCTCGCAGATTATATTCGCTACGTAATAAAACAGATAAGATAATTTTAGCCACGAGCTCCTCATAATTATTTTTAATTGATTATGCATTCGAGAAGCTCGTGGCTAAATAATAGTAGCCGCTCAGGTCGATCTTTAGGTTAAGCCGCGCTTGCCTAGGTTGGTCTGTGGATGGGTGACCATCCGTTATATACCGAGTTTCCTCCGTGCCTCGGAAAGCACGTTAAGCCGTTGGTCCCGGCTGTCATTTGTAGATCTTTGACAGTCGTTACAAGTAGTCAGTGTTCCTAAAGTCTGACAACTAGTCTTACCAAGGGGTATAGTATTATCCAGTATTAACTGGGTTGTGGAGGTCAGATAGGAAATCGCTCCATGTAAAATATTGATTTCAGCTGCATCCGGTTAGACTGGAAGCCGACCCCAACATAGTTGGGAAAAGGCTAGGCAGATGATGATGTACATTCGACTTATTTATATTTTTTTTAAAGAAATTGTTTACCTCATCTAGTGCCTTTTAAAGTCATATTACTTAGAATGGTTTCACGAAGTAAGCAAGAAGAAAAATCAAATCATTGCCACGATATAATACAATCCCACAAAAACACAACTTACTTAATACGCTAATAGAAATGTCATAAACACGGAAAACGAAATGTATAAAAGAATATAACAAGATTATCCTTACTAATATTATAAAAGCGAAAGTGAGTTTGTTTGTTTGTTACTTCTTCACGCCTCAATGGGTAAACCGATTTTGATGATTTTTTGTGCGGAGTTTTTTGGGACCCTGGAAACGGATATAGGCTATTTAAAAAAAAAAAAAGATTGAGTTGAGAAAGAGAAAAGGGAAAAATTATAATTGCTATTACAATAAATAAGGCGCAAAGGCAAAAACTACAGGTAGCAGATTCCTGCAAATTAGTAAAGGGGAACTGTGTTACCCCGAATTTAACGCGAAAAAAGCCACGGGCAAAAGCTAGTATACTATAACACCATTATACATATAACTTCTCATGTATCGCTTACCGTTATATCGGGAAAGATGATTTATTACTGACCACACAACGGAAAATAATAAAAGACTAGCCACCATATCCCTGGCCATATTAGGGTGCACATAAAAACCGATATAAAACGGGAAAT
The DNA here is from genome assembly GCA_958449745.1 of Ochropleura leucogaster. Lineage (NCBI taxonomy): Eukaryota > Metazoa > Arthropoda > Insecta > Lepidoptera > Noctuidae > Ochropleura > Ochropleura leucogaster. Next base: position 8,540,158 of record OY288224.1, on the reverse strand, counting down.
TCCGACGGTTGGTTTGCTGCTCGTTTATATAAAGGGTGTTAAAGAACCTATAACAAAGTCGTGTACCGACATTTCGTTTTTTTCTAGACTATATCTCGGTACCTTCTAGTTAAAGAGCTATTGGAGGTCAAAGTTCCAACAATTTCACAAGTTTTTTTTTTTATCTAAAATTTTTAGTTGTAATTTTACTTTGAATACCTACCTCTCCGACCCCGTACTATACAATTGGTGCCGTTTATTTTTGACACCCAAAAAAAAAGTAGGTACAAGTCTGACACTCCCCCCCGCTCCACCCGAAACGGGGAAAGTTATTTGGTGATTTAACATCCACACCAAAAGAAGTGTCGACTTACATACCGCTTTGCTTTTCTTACTTAGTTTGTTTTACAAAAAAAACTTTATGTAAAAAATAATAAAAAAAAGGTTTTATTATTTCATTTCAACATCTTTAGTAATGGTATTATGATATGTTATCTCTTATTTTTTATCGAGTATTCATTTTCCTTTGTTACTAAAAGATATTAGCAGATCATCCATATATTATGGACATAAAGAAAAAATATGCAATATAGACGATAACTTAACTTAACTTCACTTTTCTTAACTTAACTACATAAAGAATATAAATAAATCGGAAACGGGACCACATTGGAAGCAACAGCTTTCTAATAAAAAAAGAATCATCCAAATCGGTTAACCCAGTCAAATTTATGAGGTTACAAACATAAAAAAACAAACAACAGTCGAATTGATAACCTCCTCTTTTTTTTAATTTCGGTTAAAATGTGGTTGACGGCTTTGTAAAAGAATTGTTTACACCCTGTATGTATAGCGGGTAAAATACCGAATATTGGTAAAGCACCGAGAGTCGGTAAAATACCGAACTCATATTATATGGCTTCTTATAATATTGGGTACGTTTAGATTGAGTGAAACAACTGTTTTATGGTTTTGCCTCTGATCTTAAAGACAGGGTTTATTTTATACGTTATTAGGGTATGGTAGTAAAATCGTAATAGTTTCGTTATGTTCTTGCGTCCATCTTTTACATATTATCTTATATTCCCTGATTAACATGGTGACGTGCATTTTTGCCTGCTTTTAACATTTCTCAAAGACGTCTTAAGTAACATCTTAATATATAAAATTCTCGTGTCACAGTTTTCGTACCCATACTCCTCCGAAACGGCTGGACCGATTCATACATATCGGGTAGGTCTGAGAATCGGCCAACATCTATTTTTCATACCCCTAAGTGAGCAGCGGGTGAAACTGGGCACAGCTAGTTAATTAAGATATTTCTTGCCGTGTCGACGTGTGCTCCAAACGCGGCCTTAAAGAAAATGTCAGCAAGAGAGAGCAGCCTGCCAGGGCCACTGCTTGCCGGGGTTGCGGGTTGTTCGAAAGAGATACTACGGCCCCGGAATACAAAGGGCAAAAGAAGAGACATAGGTGGGTTTTAGTCGTGTGCCCCCGCACATGACTAAAACCCACCTATCCCGAAGTTATTTGATGATTAACCTTACGCAAAAATTAAAATATATTTGTTTAAGAAAGTATGAGTACTTTTTTAAAATAAATATGTCTTTTTTGTATTATCTAAGCATAATTAACTAACATATTATGTATTTGACGGGCCCGTTGGTCAAGTGGTTAGTGGCCCTGACTGCTGAGCCGGAGGTCGTGGGTTCGATTCCCACCCAGGACAAACTTTGTGTGATGAGCATGATCGTTTGTTCTGTGTCTGGTTGTGATTTATCTATAATATGTTTGTATTTATAAATTATATAAGTATGTATATCAGTTGTCTGGTTACCATAACACAAGCTCTGCTTAGCTTGGGATCAGATAGCCGTGTGCGAGTTGTCCCAAGATATTTATTTATTATTGTTAGGAATACTGCTACCTTGTAATGTTTTAGTTTTTACTACAGCGACTAGTTATTATAGAAGTTTTCGTCATCATCATTTTCCTGCCCTTGTCCCATTCCCTTTGTCTATTTGGGGTCGGCGCATCACGTATTCTTTTTCCATTCTCCCCTATCAGACGTCACGGCATCATTTACTCCTTTCTTCTTCATCTTCTTACACAATCCATCCATCTTTTCTTTGGCTTTCCTCTCGCTCTCCGTCCGCCAAATAAGTGTATCTTTAAGGATATCGCCAACAAACTGTTCTTCAATTTGGCAGGTGTTTTTTTTGTAACCGTTAAGAACCCAGCCACATGATAAGAGGTCCTTGTAGTTTATATTAATCTAGTACTTGCTGGTTGAATGAGAACTTGTGTTGGCCTTATCATTTGTGAAGATAAATAACTTCGTTCCTTACTTAAGGAATACCGCAAATATATTTCACAATCAATTGAAATGAAACACGAGGAGCTCCTGGTTTAAAAATAACATCCAATAGGGTTGACCTTTAAGTAATGCCGCGCTTGTCTAAGTTGGTCTGTGGATGAGCCACTATTACATGCCTAGTTTCCTCTGCGCCTCAGAAACCAGCACAAGCCGTGCGTAGCGGCTGTAATTTGCAAATTTTTGGCAGTCGTTGACAGTCCTTATTGACAATCTGTCCGTGGCCTAAAAAGTTGACAACTACGTAGTTGTATTTTTTTATTTAGTGTACTTCAACGACTTACTTACTCACATATTTCGACACAAAATCACAAACAGTTTAATTACTTAGTTATAGTGAGTTTGTTAGTTATTGAAGTGCACAGCACTAATCCTTACTTAGGTACTTACTAATATTATAAAAGCGAAAGTGAGTTTGTTTGTTACCTCTTCACGCTTTAATGGCTAAACCGATTTTGATGAATTTTGCTACAGAGATGGTTGGAAACCAGGAGACGGACATAGGCTAATTTTTTATTAAAAAAAAAGTGGGATATGAGGGAGAACGAGGGTAGAAAAGGGAAAACTTAGCGTTGCTATTAGGTCTGCTTGGTGAGTTATACCGAATTTAACGCGAGCGAAGCCGCGAGCGAAAGCTAGTAGAATAATATAGGAAAAGAAGCACATTACTGAACTATAGTTATACAATGCGGATCATTGAAGATTATTTATAAATGACGACACGGTTGGCGCAGTGGCTGAGCGATCGACTGCCGCGCTGCATGTCGTGGGTTCGATCCCCGCACGGAACAAATATTTGTATGAGCTACAGATAGTTCCGGGTCTGGCTGTTTGTGTATGTGACTTTAAAAGTTTGTAAACGCACCCACGATACAGGATTAATTCCTAGAGCGGGGAAAAGTTTTTTTTTTTTTAAATGAGCAATGTAAGATTATATATTATTACACTATTTGCAAAGAAAAATATATAAGACAATTTAAAGAAAACTATAAATTAGACAAAATAAATACTAATATAGTTCAGAAAAGGCTAAGTAACTGCTGATGTTATTTTTGTTCATGTGCAAATAATCTTCTAAATCGAAAACTCCTTCCCGCAAAACTAAGTAAATTAACTTCTAACTTTCATGTAAACACAGTTTTTCGAGAAACTTCTACTCAGCCCACTTAGCGTTATTACATATATCTATAATATAGATAGATAACCATTTTGCTGGGGGAAACGGAACGGTGTTCCTTGAAAACTTATACTAATTTCGTTATTGACACGCGATGAGAAAGCAAACATTCAAATAATGATAATTCTGTTATGATAAAGTAATCCTTACTAATATTATAAAAGCGAAAATGAGTTTGTTTGTTTGTTACCTCTTCACGCTTTAATGGCTAAACCGATTTAACCGAAAAGCTAGTTAAAACCATATAATTGACTCTGTGGTCCCTTTTTGCTGTGAAAAAGTCAACCCCTTTAATTAACCCAGTAAAAAGGTATGGCTGTTTACGTCGTTAACTTGTATGGAAACCTCCTTGTGCGAGTCTGACTAAATATATCTAAATAAATATATATATCTGGGGACAACTCACACACGGCTATCTGATCCCAAGCTAAGCAGAGCTTGTGTTATGGTGACCAGACAACTGATATACATACTTATATAATTTATAAATACATACATATTATAGATAAATCACACCCAGACACAGAACAAACAATCATGCTCATCACACAAAGTTTGTCCTGGGTGGGAATCGAACCCACGACCTCCGGCTCAGCAGTCAGGGCCACTAACCACTAGACCAACAGGCCCGTCTAGTCACTGTCACTCACAATTCAATTTTGTTCTCGTAACACAAATTTTTCTCAGTAAGTGCCGTAAACATGGTAAATATCCCGTTTCAAATGTTAATAAAAACCTTAATTTAAGTTGGATATAACACACAAACGTGCCCGATAGTAATTTTCGTGGAATCGACAGCTAACTACGATCTTGTCTAGATTCTTGACCTTTTATTCTCACATGCACGTTAGATACACACGGCAAACATCAACCTACACAAAACCATTATAACCTGACCTCTCTATTACGGACCGCACACCGTAGTAGAGATATCAGGTTAAAATAGTTTTGTGTAGGTTGATGGGCGTCTTGTATACCTAGACGTCTGTAACTATTCAAAGGTCAACTATGTCAGAAACTTATAGGCGTGTTATTGAGCCCTATTATTGTATTATACTATGTCATATGCGGAGAATACAGTCTGGTATAAAGACGAAAAATATAACGAATATATCCTTACTTAATATTATAAAAGCGAAAGTGTTTGGTTTGTTTGTTACGTCTTCACGCCTAAATGACCAAACAAATTTTTATGAATTTTAGTACAGAGATAGTTGGGAACCTGGAGACGGATTTAAGCTATTTTTTTGAAGTGATGAATGAGGGAGAAAAAGGAAATATTAGCTTTGTTATTACAATAAATACGGCGTAAAGCCAAAAACTATAGGGAGCAGGTTCCGGCAAATCAGGAAAATGGAGCTGTGTTACCCCAAATTTAACGCGAGCGAAGCCGCGGGGAAAAGCTTGTACTAACATATTTTTTTGAAATTATTTTTATCTAATAGAAGTCTGGAGGCTATGTTAATGGTATCTAATAACGAACTTACTCATAATCTATACTAATACTAGCTTTTGCCCGCGGCTTCGCTCGCGTTATTTCGGGGTAACACAGTTCCCCGTGCGCCATATTGATTTGTAATAGCAACGCTAAGTTTTCCCTTTTCTTCCCTCTTTCTCCCTCACATCCCACTTTTTTCAAATAAAAATTAGCCTACGCCCGTCTCCTGGTTCCCAACTATCTATGTCCCAAAATTCATCACAATCGGTTTAGCCATTAAAGCGTGAAGAGGTAACAAACAAACAAACAAACAAATAAACAAACAAACTCACTTTCGCTTTTATAATATTAGTAAGGAAAGGATTAAAAAGCTGAAGAGTTAGTTTGTTTGATTGTTTGTTTGTTTGAACGCGCTAATCTCAGGGACTACTGGTTGGAATTGGAAAATTCTTTTAGTGTTGGATAGTCCATTTCTTGAGGAAGGCTATAGGCTATATAACATCACGCTACGACCAACAGGTGCTGAGCAGCGTGGGTGAAACCGCGGGGAACAGCTATGTGTAATAAAAACACAACACAACAATAATTAAACATCAGCGAATTCAGCTTAATTCAAAATCATCAAATAAATTCCTCCACTCTGGGCGCAGTGGGAGGAAACGTCAGACTTTTACTGACTAAAACTTTGACAGACCTCTTGGTTTAGTGGTTAATGGCCCTGACTGCTGAGCCGGAGGTCGTGGGTTCGATTCCCACCCAGGACAAACTTTGTGTGATGAGCATGATTGTTTGTTCGGTGTCTGGGTGTGATTTATCTATAATATGTATGTATTTATAAATTATATAATTATGTATATCAGTTGTCTGGTCACCATAACACAAGCTCTGCTTAGCTTGGGATCAGATAGCCGCGTGTGAGTTGTCCCAAGATATTTATTTATTTTAAAACTCACTTATGTTATTTTTTGGCCCTTTATGTTCCGAGGCCGCGGTATCTTTTTCGAACAACCCGCAACCCCGGCAGACTGTAGCCCCGGTAGGCACCTTTGCTGACATCTCTTTGAGGCGCGTGGAAAACAAACCCGCCGTCGACACGGCACCGATATCAGCTTTGGACCGTATTGTATAAACTGAGACAAATTATAATTTGACGAACAAAATCGATCACTTTCGTGACAAAAAAGACTTAAAAATATCCAACATTTAAATTACTTTGTCAACTTTAAGCTTTAACTCATGTCTACCCCACCCGAACGATTCCGTTAAAATCACCATGTCACCATGAGTAGTAGCAAATCTCTTCAGGAATCGACAACTGCTTTTTCCCGACTACCGAAAGGATAGTTGTGTTTTCTTAAACCATTTTGTGGAATTTGAAATACAAGGTGTCTTTGAATTTGTTTCAGTCCCAGTTTTGGGAGTGACATGACATGACAAAATAGCAGATTTCTGGCGCTTATTCAATATAAATTGTACTATTCTGTAAAAAAAACAAGAAAATAAATTGTACTATTATGTAAAATATAAAACCGACTTCCAAAAAAAAAAACCTAATTAGTGAAAAATAACTTAACTACCAGTTTTTTGAAGCATGTTGGGCAAGCAGCATTGTCGGTTTCCCATCTAATCGGATGCAGTTCAATACCAGTATTTTACATAAGCGACTGCCTATCTGACTTCCACAATCCACAACCCAGTTAGTATTACGATATGGTAAGAATGATTTTCAGACTTTCGGGACACTGACTATCTGTCACTACTGTCAAGGATCTACCAATGGCAGCCGGGACCAACAGCTTAAGGTATTTTCCGAGACAAGGAGGAAACTCGGTATATAACGTGAGTCACTCATCCACAGCTCAACCTGGGCGAGTGCGGCTTAACCCACAAATCCACCCAAGTGGCTGTTATTATTTAGCCATGAGCTCCTGAAACCTATAATTACATGACAATTAATTATATCCAAACATGTATAAAAGCCAGACTCATAATTATTATTATTTTAACTAGCTATTGCTCGCGGCTTTGCTCGCGTTAAATTCGAGGTAACACAGTTCTTCTTTCCCGATTTGCAGTTATTTTTCGTTGGTCACAAAGAGTGTGTACCGATTTTTAGCTTCCTACCTTGAAAACTGCGAAAAGTCCCATATAAAATTTCACCCCCTCTTTTAAGGGGTTGGGGGCAGATTCCTGAAAAAAAAGATGCACGATGTTTTTGTTAGTGACAAATAGTCCGCATACTATTTTTGGATTTTTACATTGAAAATTGTGAAATAGTCCATACAAACTTTAACCCCCCATTTTAGAGAAGTGGGGAATTAGAAAGAGAAAAAAGTATCATATGTCCGTCTCCAGGGTCCCAACTATGTCTGTACCAAAATTCATCAAAATCGGTTATGCCATTTAGGCGTGAAGACGTAACAAACAAACAAACTCTCTGCCCTTTTATAATACTGAGTAAGGATAATGTAAAATTTTACTAATATTATCATATTATCCTCAGCCATTGAAATTGTACCACACGTAATTTGACCCGATGTTGTAGATCCCAACAACTACGCTACCCAAAAATAATTGGATCATTAGTAGAAAATGGTAGTGTTTTGTTACTGGAACAATCAATTATTTTGTGTTATTAATTAAAAGAAAGGTTGTGTTTGACCTACATGGTATCTAGGATTCCGTACCTCGAAAGGAAACCCTTATTGGATCACTTTTTTGTCCTTCCCTTTGTCTGTCTGTCTGTTTGTCAAGAGCTTTTATGTCGGGAACGCGTGAAGTTCATCATCTGCCTAGCCTTATCCCAACTACATTGGGGTAGGCTTCCAGTCTAACCGGATACAGCTGAATATCAGTATTTTACATGGAGCGACTGCCTATCTGACCTCCACAACCCAGTTAATACTGGGTAATACGATACCCCTTGGTAAGACTGGTTGTCAGACTTTCGGAACACTGACTACCTGTAACGACTGTCAAAGATCTACAAATGACAGCCGGGACCAACGGCTTAACGTGCTTTCCGAGGCACGCGTGAAGGTATCAAGTTAAAATTAAAGCATGTACTCATTTCTATGGCCCTTTGTGCTTTGAAAATCAACACTTTAAGTTGCTGCAGTCAAAAGATAGATCTGTTTAAGTCGCAAGTTTATATGAAACTCTCTGTGCGCGACTCTGACTTGCTCTTGGCCGGTTCTTTTGTTTGTTTTGGGATGGGAAATTCACATTTCATTTCCTTTTCCCCCCCTTTATTTTCTGGAGCTGCGGTATATCTTTCGAACAACCCACAACCCCGAAAGACCGTGGCCCTAGCAGGCCCTTCTGCATCTCTAATTGTCTTGAGTTTGATTTTGAAACTATGACGTGGCAGTCTGAGGAGCTCGTGGCTAAATAATAGCAGCCGCTCGGGTCGATCTTAAGGTTAAGCCGCGCTTGCCTAGGTTGGTCTGTGGATGGGTGACCACCCGTTATTTACTACATACCGAGTTTCCTCCGTGCCTCGGAAAGCACGTTAAGCTGTTGGTCCCGGCTGTCATTTGTAGATCTTTGGCAGTCGTTACAGGTAGTCAGTGTTCCGAAAGTCTGACAACCAGTCTTACCAAGGGGTATCGTATTATCCAGTATTAACTGGGTTGTGGAGGTCAGATAGGCAGTCGCTCCATGTAAAATACTGATATTCAGCTGCATCCGGTTAGACTGGAAGCCGACCCCAACGTAATTGGGAAAAGGCTAGGCAGATGATGATGATGACGTGGCAGTCTGACGAGCACACCAGTAGACCATCACAGCATATAAAAATGGGAACTGAAAATTAAGTTTGATTCTTGCTGACTGATTGCAGTAACTTTTTTAAAGCCTTACTAATATTCAAAAATCAGCCAAATCTTACTAATATTATAAATCCGAATGTTTATGGGGATTTGATGGATGGATGTATGGATGTTTGTTACTCTTTCACGTCAAAACGGTTAAACAGATCATGATGAAATTTGGAACAGAGGTAGATTATAGTCTGGAATAACACAAAGGATACTTTTACTGTCGATCATCACGCGGGCAAAGCCGCGGGCGCCAGCTAGTAAAACATAATTATTTCATTCATCTACAACCCAAATTATATACAAATATAATGCCCTTAATTCTTTCAATACATACATTAATTTAGCTTCTTTGAATACCGAAAGAGGATTTACATACGAAATGTTGGCGTCGTTATTTAGTACTATAAATCACATAGGCTAATGAGCTTTTCTGGCTATTAATCTTGCAGTACTCATTAGGTAGACCAAATAGTTTACAACAGAAGGTTTGGGAAAAGAAAGTGTTTATATCTAACAACTAGTTTTTGCCCAAAGCTTCGCTCGCGTTATATTCGGGGTAAATTAGTTCCCCTTTCCTAAGATTTACAGGTACCTGTAGTTTTTGCCCTTGCGCCTTGTTTATTGTACTAAATTTTTAAGTTTCCCTTTTCTTCCCTCTTTCTCCGTCAAATCTCAATCTTTTAAAAAAAATAGCCTATGTCCGTCTCCAGGGTCCTAACTATCTTTATACAAAAATTCATCATAATCGGTTTAGCCATTTAGGCGTGAATACGTGTAATAATTAGTGAGGAAGTAAGGATCATAGTTTTTTAAAGAAAAAAACGAGGTATGTTTATCTAAACTTCATGTCGAATAGCGCTCAACGCATTCGGACGTGCACATCAATGCATTATTAAAAATAAATAAATTAACGTGAGCAAAAATATTGGCCTAGTTTTATAGTGACTCAGAGTGTTTTTACGTAAAATAATGTACTGACTTGATAAAATTAATTCAAAGTGATAATCTAAAATATGGAAGGCTTTTTAGCCTTTAACCGCGAGCACAGCTCTCCGTCTACAACAACAAGACCACCTCAACAACCCAAGCAGACTCAAGATGAAGGCGTTGAAGCAGTCAGCACTCCGGAGATTCAGAACTGGTTGGGATCTATTGAGCAGTATTTGAATGAGGTCTGCGCTATTGCTTCGGATGGAAAACTGAATTCTGAACAGAAGCTAAGAATAAGCAATCTTTGCCGGAAAGTTGGCCACGGAGTTTCACAACTGGCTGTTCAATACCAGTCGCTAAAATCAAGAGCCATACAAACCCATACTGCTTTAAAAACCATGAACGAATCTCGAGACCTAGCGGACTGTCTTACAGAGATGAACCGAACCATTCAAGAGTCATCTGCAAAAAAGGAAACCAGTACTACATCTTTTGCCGATATGGTGAAAAAGGGGTCCAACAATTTTGTCCGTCCTAACAAACTAAGCTCCGTTGCGATTTTCCCGTGTGACAACTCTAAGACCAGTGAGGAAACTAAGAACATGGTTCAAAACATGATCTGCCCCGGTGAATTGAAACTGAAAGTGCGAGGCGTACGCAAAATTGGAAAAGGAGGCCTTATAATCAGCACTGAGACTAAGGATGATCTAGAAAAACTGAAGCGTACAGTTCAAACCGCTCCATCAGTGCTGACCGTCGACGAACCCCGGAAGCGCAAACCTCGCATCGTAGTTATTGGCGTGCCCACATCAATGTCCGAAAATGAGGTTTTTAAGTGTCTCTTTGAACAAAATGTAGTTGACAAACTGCCTACAATGTCCCTCGAAGCATTCATGACCTCATTAAAATTAAGCCATAAATCGGGGAGGAAAGATGCAGAAAACTGCAATTACATAATAGAAGTTTCAGCCGCTATACGTAAAGCCCTCATCACCCAGGAACGGGTATTTATTAATTGGACATCCTGCCCGGTAAGAGACTTCACGCTAGTAACGAGATGTTACAACTGTCAGCAGTATGGTCACGCAGCCAAGACATGTAAGATCGCTACCTCTACGTGTGGACATTGTGGTGACGAAGGACACTCTAGTAAGGACTGCTCAAAGAAAGCTGCTGAACCAAAATGTGCAACTTGTTTACACTTCAAGAAGCAAGCCAATCACAAAACGGGAGACGCGGCATGTCCGGCTAAAATAGCTGCCGAGTATCGCTATATTAACTCGATAGACTATGAAGGCTACTAAGAACGCCCGATTTTAGTTTATAGCTTATCGTAATTTGTAATTATTAATTGTATTTAGAATGTAATAGGTATTAATTAGGTTACGTAGAAAATCATGTATCTTTAAGTTGATGTATTACAATTATGTACAAAGACAGCAATTACTTTTTTACGCAGCGTTGCATACCTAGAGCCATGTACGCCCAGACAATTTTTACTTTATGTCAGCAAATATTTAATAACACTCTGTTCCACTTTAGTTTTCCGCTATGTTAGTTTTAATTTAAGTATTTTACACTGTTTATTTATTTATAATTCGAATAAGATTTTTTATGTACTGTCTAGCCTGAGACACAGGTTCAACCTAGTTCAGGCAACTGTGCAAACTGTGATCTATTTTAGATGTCAAGATAATTTTATTGTAAATTATGTCCTTTTATAAAAATAAACAATTATTATTATTATAATTATTATTATTATTATTATGTACAATACGACACGGTTGGCGCAGTGGCTGAACGATCGACTGCTGCGCTGCGTGTCACGGGTTCGATTTCCGCACGGAACACATATTTGTATGGCCTACAGATAGTTGTTTTGGGTCTCGTTGTTTGTGTATGTGAGTTCAAATGTTTGTAAACGCACCCACGTTACAGGAGAAATTCCTAGTGTGGGGCAACGTACATAGGCGGTACAAATTATGGTACATAGGCGGACTTAGTGCCATAAGGCATTCTTTACCAACACTACGACTCAACCTTTGGGTCAAATACAACATTGTGTTAGGTTACAAAAATTGTTTGTTTTCGAAAACTTTAATAAGTTGGTCTACTGCATCATGTTATATTGTTGCATACTGGCTAGAACTTTTCAGTCTAGATTTTTGTAATAGTTTTCCATTAGTGAGGTTAATGAGGTCTTGATATGAATAAATTTGTTTCTGATTATAGTTTTTGTACCACTATCGTAATTATTGTGATTAGGTTTTTATGTTCTGTTTTGGTGTACCTAATATATTCGTGTAGTCATTTTGGCCGCATTTTACCTCACATATACAAACAACAAGACCCGGAACAACTATATATGACGGGCCTGTTGGTCGAGTGGATTCCCACCCGGGACAAACTTTGTGTGATGAGCATGATTGTTTGTTCTGTGTCTGGGTGTGATTTATCTATAATATGTATGTATTTATAAATTTTATAAGTATGTAAATCAGTTGTCTGGTTACCATAACACAAGCTCTGCTTAGCTTGGGATCAGATAGCCGTGTGTGAGTTGTCCCAAGATCTGTATTTTATGTTTGTATTTACTATCTGTGGGCTATACAAATAATTGTTGTGTGCGAGGATCGAACCCGCGACACGCAGCGCAACAGTCGATCATTCAGCCACTGCGCAAACTGTGTCGTCAAAACCAAACCGATTGGAAATCATGAAATAACGTCTCCCATTCTGACATTTTGCTCAACTGGGAGTCGCAACCAGGATTTGTGCTCAGCCTAAATCTAGCGCAATGTGGGACTTATTAAATGATAAATGACATTTATTTTGCAAATAGGTTTTTATAAACACTTTTGCACGTCAGTTTAAAAAAAACTAGACGAGGCCGATGTTTCGTACTCGACTACTCTGAGAAGAAACAGCCGAAACAAACT